>OX359280.1:10655000-13055000 GCA_947179155.2 Hedera helix
TTTTGCAATATTTTTTTTTTTTTTTTGTTGAACTTAATTTAAAAAAAAAAAAAAAAAAAAAAAACAAACAAACAAACAACAAAAAAATTTCACTCCACCCGCTAGCTAAGATGCCGAGTGGAGGATTTTAATAGTTTTTTTTTTTTTTTTGTTAAACTTAGTTTAAAAAAAAAAACAAACAAACAAACAAAAAAATTTCACTCCACTCGCTAGCTAAGATGGCGGGGTGGAGGATTTCAAATTTTTTTTTTTGTTAAACTTAGTTTTAAAATAAAATTCACTCCACCCGTTAACTAAGATGCCGGGTGGACTATGATTTTTTTTTTTTGTCCTACCCGTTATCTTAGATAACGGGTGGAAATCATCTCATCCTTTAACATTATTATTTTAACGGTTGAAGATGCGTTTACTGGAATAGTGTTCATAGCAAATGTTTGCTATGGATCATTCCCCTATATATATATATTACACAAATGGTGTAAATCGTTGTATAATAACAAGTTGCATCTGAATAGTTTGTAAATTTCTATAAAAAGGTGTCCGTCAATGCGAGGTATGATTTTATTTTTCGGAATCCCTTAAAAATTTAAAAAGCAACAAATCTAAAAAACAGTAGTAATTTTTGCATAATTTAAACTACTCATGGAAAAAATCAAATAGAATAATGTTGAGTTTGAAAATGATCCAAGTAGACTTTTGCAATATTAATATTTATCTTATTTTTTAGAATTTTATGTCTCAAAAACATAATTCTACATGTATATATTTGTCTTATAGGTGGACACTGATTGTAAGATGGTGGGATAACGTAACGATTTGTTTTTTATGAATTACTCTACTGATGCAGATAAGCTATATATGGCAAGGACGATAACAAAATGTAAAAATAAGATAAGTTACATGTTAGTAATTAACACCTAACGGATTTTTTCTATCCGAAAATTATTTTGTTGTAGAATCTATCAATAATTGGTTGTTTTAACGCGGTCGTATAAATTCAATATTCCCCGACATTTTTTTCTTTGTTTCTTATAATATATACATATCATTCTTAACTTTAACCTCTATCAATTTAACACCATATTGTTCAGAATAATATTTATAAAGAAAAATAAATTTTATTTAATAAATGTTGGGGTCTTACACTTATAACTTGCAAAAAGTGAGCTTCCTTCTACAGGAACGCTTCTTTTTCTTCTTCAAATTTGAATTCTTGAAATTTTTTGCGTTTTGATTTTGGTCCGGCCGCTATTCACAACCAAAGAAAACAAATGTCGTTTTCCCTACCCACTACTCTTAGTAGCGGTCGGACCAAAATCGAAATGACGTCATTTTGGCTAGGTAAAAAAAAAAATCTCCCTGATCGTTACTCCTAGTAGCAACTTGGATAGATTTTTTATTTAAATCGTTAAATCATTTGCTAAATAGTATAAGATGGGTTTGCTTGAATAATTACTATAACAAATGATTGTTATATGTTGCCTTATTGTGATTTGACAAAATATAACGAAATTGAGAACGAAAAATAAAACTTTTTGTAGCATGGGGTAATGATATGGAATAATATATTATGATTTTTAATAGTATTCTACATTTACTAATGTCGACGTAGCGGATGCCCACAAGTTTGTTTTAAATACTTGATTTCTAGTCCTTATGTAGATTTTTAATCATAGTCATTGGCTGTATAACCCAGCAATTATACAAGGAAATACCCATTTATAGATCATAAAGTAGAACTTTATCCATGTTTGTGCAGTAAAAATTTAATTATATGGAGGGCAATGTAAAAAGATGCCCCTCATTTATAAATCATAGAACACATCTATGTTTGTTTGGGCAATAGATGTTTAAATAAATAGACTTATCATCCTCGTTTTGCTGTTTCTGCTATGCCTCTTACATCTGTTGCTCCTGAGAAGTCATTTCATTATACATATAATTGTGTTTCCAAATGATGATGGTTTTTGATTTAACCCAAACTTTAAAACGGTTAGCAGCAGTTGAATGTTTTTAATTTATTTTTTAATATTATAATAATTTATCCTAACATGGGAGAGATGATAACCGGTAGTCTTCAATTTTCCAATTTTCATCACGTCACAGTTGTCTTCTGAACTTATTTTCATAACCTGTCAGTTGTCAACAAAAATCGAACTTTCGATTTCTATATTAATAGAGATGGGTCATATCCGTAAAAACAAAATTTCCTTTTCAAATTATTTTATTATTGTCTCTTAGTATTTTTGGTGTCTCATTTTTTATAGTATATATTTAGAATCATTTTTTTTTTATTTACTCTTCTTTTTCTTAACTTCAACAACTTTGTATTGTGGATCCAAATACAGAATGACGAGTGTTGATTGATTTTGGATCAATTTGTAATCGTGTCACTATGTTCTTCTATCTCTGTTTCAAAATTAATGACACATTTTAATATTTTAAAGTTAATTTATAAAATATTAAAAATCAAAATTGATATGAATTTCTTATATTTTTAAAACAACAAAAATAATAATTAATAATAATTTATAATTAGTTTATGTCAATTTATTCTTATTAAAATCTAAGAAATTGATAATGATTTTAAGGATACGCAAATATCAAAATTGAGTACAAAATATATTCAATTTTTTAGAAATGTTGTGGCCTTTAGCTGGTATAGTTTGCTTTACTACAAAAAACTGCTGAGTCTTTGGGGTTCAGATCACCTGTTATTAATTTTTTTTTATTTTCTTATATCGAGACTTATGACGACGATTTTTAGGGTCTATGACGACGGTATATCCCGTCACCGTAGATCAATAAAAAAATAAGACTAAAACGACGAGACATACTATCGCTATAGACCTTAAAAACCGTCGTTATATGTGTCGATATAGAGAAATAAAAGAATTTAGTAATACGTGATCTCACCCCGAGTCTTTGTAGTCCAACGGTTAAGATAATTTCCTTCCAAGCAATACACCCGTGTGTTCAACACCTGGCCCAGCAAACGTAGTTTTAGAAAATTAATTTGTTAAATATTATAATAAAAATTTATTATAAATTGTTATATTTTAGTACAAATAATTATAATTTCGGTGAATGAACTAAAAAAACATTATTAATTTATTATATTTCACAATCTATAATAATCTGTATTAATTTTGACTTTTGAATTTTTAAATTATTTAATTTAATTTCAAAAAATTAAAATATATCTCTATTTACTGTTGTTGTCCTACTAAAGGACCTAAACTAGTTTGTTTTTACTTTAAAATAAAAACAATCTTGATTACAGTTGATTCTTTGTCCATTGAGTTTGTCGATTACCTTTCAATAATAATTAATACTTTCTGTTTCACAGTATTTATTTATTTATTGATTTTATTAAATAAAAAAATGAGTTCTCTTTTCACTTATAATAGTATAAAAAGACACACTATCTTTAAATTTATCATCATAATTTCATCATTATGTCAGTATTACTAAATTACCAACTAATTATTTTTAAAATAAATATGGAGTAAAAATGCATTCTTAATATTCATAAATTTTGTAAATAAGACTCTTTTTATAAATGAAATGTATGAAATATGAGTCCATCCTATCTAATATCTTTGTAGGCACGAAAGAAATTCCATAAAAATAATATGAATGCAATTTTTTTCTACGTTAAACAAAAACATGTTCAACAAGGGCAACATTATTCTTTAAGATTGTATAGAAAAAATTGCATTCCTGAGATTTCTTCTTGCCCCTTTCTTCGTTATTACATTGTTTTGGAGGGCAAAAATGCTATTTGGTCCTATTAAATATTATTCCTTTTTTAACCTTGCCTACCTTGTGCCTTTATGTTGTTCCATTCAAAGGATCTACCATTCAAATTTATTGAAAGTGGCATTTGTATGCAGCATTTCTAACCAATTGAATTCTTAAATCCTCTAACTAATGGTTATGTAAGTTCATAAATGGAGAGGGGAATGATAAGGTTGATTAGGTATGGTTTATTGTTGACAATAAAATGAAGAGCCTGCTGCATTATTGGCTTCTATTATTGACATTGCACAAGAAGTGAAAAAGCAAGTCAGCTTCTGCAAGGCCACCTTTCATATTTCTTCTTAAGAAGATGTTTTTATTTACTTTTGAAGTTCTTAGGCTAAAATTTGCAGAAGTTTCCTTTTACATCTTGTGAATTAAAATATTTGTTTCAAAATTAGAGATTTATTAACTAAAGTATAAATTGCACCCTAAAGTTGCAGAAATTTTGAGGTTTGAACTTTAATATTTAAAAAGTATCTAAGTGCACCTAATTTTTTTTTTCACTTAAAAAAAATACAATTTGCACCCAAAATTGAGTGTGAATTTTGTTTATCAAAAAGAACTTTGGGTGCATTTTGTCTATCAAAAATCTTCGATGGGTGCATTTTGTCTAACAAAAAGAATTTTAGCGTGCACTTAAATACGTTTTAAATATTATAGTACAAAAATCAAAATTCTTATAATTTTGTTGTCCAATCTATACTTTAGTCGAGATTTATTTTATATTTTTAGTTTGTTCCGTAACTAAAAATATATTTTTATTTTAAAACTCTAAAGTCACATTAAATTCCTAATATAACGTATCATTAGTTATGTATCAGGTAGATCGAGTACTACTGTGCACCTGCTACTCCTATTACTACATCTTTAACAAATGTTAAGAATATGTATGAATTTTTTTCTAAAATATTATCATTTTAAAAATATTGTCATTATTTTGTAAGGGAAGAAGTATTAGAAAACTATTCTATTCTTCTAACAAATGGTGTCTACAATATGGTAGAATCTGAATAAGATCCAAAATTTAGTTAGTTGAAAATGTACAGTCTATTAGCTAGTCTATGGAAATAAGTTTGATTTAAGAAATTGATATTTTCATACGAGATTTTGATATTTCAGCATATAGGTTTCACTGAAAATATTGTCATAAATGTATAAAGACAGTTAAATCATTGTTATATACTCTACATATAAGTTATAAAAATATCAAAATCTCATATAAAAATATCAGTTTTCTTGTTTTAATATAAACTGCCCAATTGCAACTTGGATTGCTTTTGTTTTTATAAACTGTTTAAATAAATTGTCCACTTGAATCATTTAATAATTTAAAGCAGCACCTGCAAGAAATATCTAGTAGGCGGGTTGGTTCAACCGCAGCCCTTATTTCTTTTATTCCCTGCCCATAACTATTACTTTTGTACAAATAAGCTAAATTATGTTTAGCTTTTTAGGCTTGATAATGGCCC
This sequence comes from Hedera helix, assembly GCA_947179155.2. NCBI lineage: Eukaryota > Viridiplantae > Streptophyta > Magnoliopsida > Apiales > Araliaceae > Hedera > Hedera helix. The sequence goes on from OX359280.1 coordinate 10,660,274, forward strand.
TTAATGAAGTAAAATTATCATTAGGAACATAATATATTAATTAAAAATGATAATTAAAACGAAAAATAAACACTCCAACAGAAAATATTCCTTAATTCATTTCACGGCAAAATATGTTCTTGGCGTTTTTATCTAAAATTTAAGAGTATTTGCATAAAAATGGTGGAATGGAACCACAGATCACTGTTTTAGTGTAGCAGTTCCATGTTTAAGGGGTTGCTTAAAGTCTTTAATAATCTTGAATTTTGTCTTAAGCACACAAAATTATAAGAATTTGAAAAGGATATTGACACAAGAATTATTTTGTGCAATGGATTAATTTTTGGACACTTGGTCAAAGGATCACCGTAAAGAATAGCAAAAACAGGATAAAACACACAAAGGTAGAAAATACAAGACATCTCATTACAAAGTTCAACATAAACAATTAAGGAGCAAAAAATATTGTTGCTAAAGATATAAATATCGCTTAAAGTGTCAATATTGTTACAAAAGTGTTGCTTAATGCATATTTGCTCGGTACATTTTTACTCTGATGGTATTATTTTTATTCTGATAATATCAATCGTCATAAAAACTTTAATTTTTTATTAATAATTTTGACCACTTAATAAACTTCTTAAATTACAGCCTTCCTAAATATATAGGTTATGAAAATATATGTCACCAAAGTTGGCTAATATCACTAAGCTTATTAGTGTGTATATCAACAAATGCAGTTCTATAATAGTTCAAGACAACTAAATAAAAAATAAGTGCAATTTAAAGTGAGATCTGATCTAAAATATCTTCAGATCTCACTTTGTGTTATTAACTATTAGGCTATTAGGTAACATAATGTTCTTTTGAAGATGGTATTTGTTAGGCCACTTTATCCTTTCCCTTTATTTGCTTTATTATGCTGGTCCAAGTTTGAATGCTTCTTATATCATCCCAATCTTCTTATTCCTATTTAATTTTATTTTTTAACAAATAAAATTAAAAAAAGAACCGCATTTTACATTACTTAAGCATCCGCTACTCAAAAAGGAACGGCAATTATGTAAATTAAACAATTGTTTTTTTTAATTTTTTTTTCTTTTTGATTAAAAGTGCTTTGCCTGAACCTCTTTTAATGGCCCCTCGGATTTTTTAAGACAATTGAAAAGTATTATAGGGCTGGCAGCATTGCTTGTAAGTTCTGTATTTGTTTGTTGAAGCTTCTTGCTTATTTTCAAATGGACCTAAAGAAACTTCTCTGTTCCTGTCTCTATCTTTAAAAGGGTGTTTAATTTATTATAAAGGAAATAAACACATGAACACAAACTGGATATTAAGAATTTCTTATGGTTTATATTTTAAAAAATGTTAGCAAGAGATGGTTTGGTTAGAAAAGAGTAAAATAAAGCAGGATTTGAAAGTTAGGTTAAGATAACAATTTGCCATGGTTACTAGTTGTGAGCTTACTTTGACCATGATACATAGTTATACGATATGTTCAGTTATCAGCGTTTATAGAGTTTATAGTAGGGGTAGCGTTTAATGCATTTGCCCACAACACAAATTAATATTGTGCATTTAAGCTTTCAAACGTTGCGCTTATGACTTAAATAAATAAATTAATTGTAGACAAACAAAATTCGCAAGTTTAAACGTAGTAAAAGTTTCACAAGTAAACAAACAAACACATATGTTGCGTTTGGATTGAAGGAATGAAATAATTTTAAAGTATTTCAAGTATATGTTTGGTTATTGGCGGGGTGTGTATTATCACAAATATCTATTCCACTAGAATGAATTTTATTTTATCATCACTCACATGTAATGAAAATAAAAGTGATCAAATAAATCGTCATTCTATTGAAATGATTTATCCTCTAAAATGATCATCAAATACACTATTTTTTACTATTATTTCTCTATTTTATTCCCTCAATTTAAACTTAGCAATAATTTGATAAGGAAAAGAATAGGGAACTCAGCCTTTTCCGGAAATACAGAGATTTCCGGCATCAATGGGGCCGACAAGAGTATAAAATTCAAACGCGGAGGAGATAGACCAATGACGAAGATTAGAATCAAATGACCTAAAGGCTACATACCCTAAAAAAATGATCAAAAAGGTAGTCGGTGCAACAGCATTCCCTATTTCTTGGCTCAAACCGTTGCTTTACTACAGAATGATGTAAACTAATGTTTTGTTGTCCAAGCTTTAGGGTGTTCTTCGTAGAGGACAATCGCTACCACTTAGCTAGCAACAAATCTGAGAAGGAAAGATTAATATAGCAATAGAATATAATAAAGCAGACACTTGAGAAAAGTTTACTGATTCATTTTTTTTCCGCATACTCCTTTCTTGGCCATTTGAGTCTCAAATTTGTTTGCTACATTTGCCTTAGAATGGTGGAGGGATAACAAAACAAATGATACGGATGGTTGTTTCATGTTTTTGGGTTGATTCATATCTTAAAATGAGTCATGTTACGTGTTACAAAAGTTTTTATCGAATTATAATTGCGAAATATATTAGTACACGAGATTGAATAAGATTATAGGATTGACCCACTATATTACATATTTGTTTAAAAGAGTATTATCATTCGTATTTATCCACGTAATTGACAATAAGAAAATCGATATATAAAGTCTAAAGATAAATCATTTCCTATCTTAAATTATCATACAAATTGTCTGCAGACAGAGATTAGAATTGGACAAAGATACGTGCAGAAGAACTGTTTTGACAACAAAGAATCCATGGAGATTCCAATCAAACACAAATGAAACACAAACTATCAATATACAATGAACAAAAACTGAACTTTTAAAGCAACATTGATTAGAGAAATGTCAAACACTGAAAAATCTTTTTATTAAATTGAATCACTCAAACTCTAACTACAATCCCAAGAATATGTAAGAACTATGAGGAGAAGAAAAAAAACCCAAAACAAAACAGAACAAACCATATTATCTATCTGTGTTATGTCCTAATATTTTTCACCTTCACTCCTCCTATCATCAAACCTAAACAACAGCAAGACTCCGAAAACCAACAGCAACATGAGGGGAAGCAAGGCTAAGATTATCGCCTTCCGTCACAAACCTCTGAAACCATGAACTCTTTTGTCCGGCTCAAACCTCCAAACCATGAATTCTTTTGTGTTCCTAAGATGACTATATTAAAAGGAAAAATAAAGCAGCACTTGAGACACTAAAAAAGGGACCAAATGCTATATCACCTTGCAACTTCGAAAAAATCATCCTAACACAAAGAAATCAAACTTTTCTCTCTATTTTGTTGTGTAGAACACTCCTTTTGTTCATCAAATGAGTGTTGAGGAACCCACCAAACTCTTAAACTTTTGTCAAGGCTTCCACTATATAGCACAACACCCCCTCCAACGATATTAGGTGAAGCTTGCAAACACTTGATAGGCCCTTCATGCCCCCTTATAATCCCAACTCTAAATAGCCCACCATTAATCTCCCTCCTCCAAATCCCAATACTCTTATCAGCTGATCCACTACACAAAATCTCCCCCCTCAAAGACATACACAAAACAGCCATTTTATGTGCCTTCACCTCACAAACAACCTCCCAACTATCAGAACCTCCATTCCCCAACCACCCCATCACAAATCCATCAGAACCCCCTCCATAAACCGTCTTCCCATCATTCGATACCATTACGGAATTCAATGAAACATCCTTATGCCCCTCCAAAATCCCCTTCAAATAATGTGAGCCATTTTTCCCCTCTTTCCCCCATGCCTTGATCTTTCCATCCGCCGAGGCCGAATAAACAACCCCATTGTTGCTTGCTACAATCCCATTTATTGCATCATCATGGGCCTTAATCGATTCGACACATTTCAAATCCGAAATCCTCCACACCTTAAGGGTCTTATCCCAAGAACCCGAATAGATAAACCCATCAAAAACAGCCAAAGAAGAAATACTATCCTTGTGTTCAATCCACAAATGCTTATGATGCCTCCTAGTTTGCACATAATTACTCTGTTTCATAAATTTCCCCAAATAATCCTTAGTAGTGGGAAGAGTATCAATTAGCCTAAAAACATTTTCAGAGCTTCTTGAAACCTTCCACACCCTTATTCTACTATCTTGATGGGCTGTAAAAACCTTATTTCCTACGGTTACAAGTGCCTTTACAGATCCATCTCCCGCCCCAAATTTTGTAAATTGCCTTAAATCCGGTTGCTGCCAAACAATTATATCCTTACCTTGTGAAGCACTAAGGATGAATTCCCCACATAAGGCCAAGCAACAAACGGATCCGATATGACCCGAAAGAATTGCCAGGGATTTATATGATTGGAATCCTGAACTGGGTATCATTGGAATTTGATTCTTGAGACCTTGGAGATCGAATCGGTGCGATTGTGAGGGGCTTTCGTCGGATTCGCTGCTGGTGGTGCCGCTGCTAGTGGTGCTTCTTGTGCAGGATAATAATGGTGTTGATAAAGGATTCATTGTGTTAATAATTTTGAAGTTGAGTAGAAGAATTGAGGAAACGTGGAAAAGGGTGTTCTTGGTTTTTAGAGAGAGAAAATGAAGAGAAAAAATTGTGTGAGAAACAGTAATGGAGGCAAGAATTAAGTGGAAATATATAGAGAGAAGTTGCAGAAGAAGATACCAAAAAAAGATACAATTTTGTATAAAGAAGGACGAATGATTCTTTTATATTATATTATATGGGTATGAATACGATTTAATTGGTAATCTATTTATTCATATATATATATATACACATATATATGTATATATATATACACATATATATGTATGTATTTAGAGAGAGAGGAGCGCAGGACTTAAAATGGGGGAGCCTTTAGCAAGAAACAGGGTTTGTCTATGGAGAGATTTGGTATATTTAATTGGGGAAGGAGGAGGTGCAACGGCTACTTTGAAAAATAAACTATATTCTGTGAAAAAAGCTTGAGGCCAGTTCATTTAGGGGGGGACAGCTTCAATAAACTACTGGATTTAACAAACCGTTGGGCAATTTCACAAACTATTGTTAGTCCCATTCTCATATTTCCGGATACAAAAAGCCCAGTCTGATCCAATATGAAAGTAGGGGTGAACAAAAAATCAAAATTGACCTTAAAATCGCACTAAAAACCGATCAAATTGTATTAATAAAATTGCACAAACGGTTTTGGTTTATATGACGATTTTAGGAAGTTGAAAAATCACATTTGCAGTTTGGCTGCAATTTTTGCAGTCTACCGCGCTGCAGAATCTGCACCGCACCAATAATGGTCAAAATGATGTCGTTTTAGTTAGTTTGTTTTAAATCACATGGTGTTTATTCGCATTAACTTCTACATTTGCCTCTCGTATAACTATTAATTGTAGCTTTAGAAACTTTTAATTGTGAATTTTGCTTAACTAATCAAATTTCTTATTGTTTGATTGTCAGTGACTTTTTTGCAATTATAGAGTTTCATTATAACATGAATGAAGATGAATAAAGTTAATAATGATGGTCTTCTTGTATAAGCAATACACTATCTACTTTTAAATTATAAACAACAATTCACTACAGTCTTACTTTCCTTATTCTTAAGTAGCTATTCTAACATCTTTTATACACATTTGTCTGTACTTGAAAATTAGGTGATTCTTTCGGTGTCTGTATTCTTTCAGTCCTAATTTTTTGTATATGTTCAGTTGGTTTTGAAACCGAAACCACACTAAATGAAGTCACACCACACGTTTCAAAACTGCACCACATCAATCACAAGCAGTTTCGTGTGCTGTTTTGAATTTGTCAAACCGTGCCTAAATAATTTCATATGCAGTTTGGGATTCAAACAGCATCAAATCGCGTCATGCTCGCGCTTAAAAAGAAGTCTAAAAAGTTTGGCTTAATTTGGTTCTAGGTCTAGACCCACGTGACCTGGGGCCCTAAAGTGTTCTCTTTAATATTTTAAAAGATAAGGCTGACCCAACCTAAAATACACCCTCAACCGGCCTAAAGCCTAAGAACATATGGTCAGGACTTGAATAGGCTAAAGTGTAAAAAAATTAGGCCTAAGGGAAAAATTGGGCCTTTTCAGCATTTTTTGTTTTTGTTTTTGTTTTTTTTACCATTTTATCCCTCCCCAGTTATATAAAAGCTAGTTTATAGGGTATTTTAAATGCACCAAATTTCAAAGACTATATCTATTTGTATTCATATTTGTATTATTTTTTATCACACATTTTTTTTTTATCAATCTAGTTAATATATACTCCATATTTTTAATTTCTAAATAATAAAGAGTTAATTTATTTGAGTTTTTCTTATATATTTTTTGAAGTAAATTAGAAGTATAAATTTATCAAAAGCATTAAAGAGTAATTTTTTTTTTACTACACTTGGTTCGGTACCTATAAGCTTAGCCTGAAGGCCCAGAACAATCGCACTTTTTTGGCAAAAAACTTGGCCTGACTCGACCTAATTTGACTTGGCTACAGGCTCGACCTAATTTTATTAACTAAATGAATAATTGTTATGAAATACATCAGTTCAACTCCTATTTATACTAAACATAAGAAACCCTAATCCTTAAAACAAAATAAATCAAATTACATAACAATCCTAATTAAATTAGGAAACAAAAACCCTAAATAAACTATCTTTGCTACAAAATAGATCTAAAGCATGCGTAAAATCTGATCTCTAAGCGTTGCGGCACTATAGTGTTTTCTTGGATTTTGCATGCTTAGTGTTGCGGCGCTTTAACTCCTTCCCAAGTTGATGGGGATCACATGTTTTGCTGAGGTTAGAGTTAAACCCCCCACACGTGTTGCCAAGTTTGTATTTTTGTTTTGGTTGAAAAGGATTTGAAAGTCAATTTGGGTTTGGGTTTGACAAATCATTTTCCTACTAGGATTTGATTGACAATTCCTATTCTTACTAGAATTTGGATTGACAACTCGTATTCCAAGTAGGATTTAGATTGCTGTAAATTTGGGTTTGGGTTTAGATTTATAAATCCTTTTCCAATTAGGATTTGAATTGCTGCAAATTTAGCTCCGTTGACCCATTACTTGAATTATGCTTGTAACTTGAATTTTAACTCCACTTTAATCATTCTTGAATAGACTTCAGCCCAATTATTTAAATTAATCCATTGAAATCTCCTTTGACTCATTTAGCTCCTGCTTTTGAAACTAGTCCAACAACAACTAGAATTAAATCATCTTCGCTTGATGTAATCTTGGTTAGGATCGTATCATTTGATCTTCTTGGAGTTATTCTTCAATTTATTGTTGGGAACCTCCAAGGCCCCTTTAAGTTATAGGATGTTGCTTTCCAGCTCCTCCTTTTGCTTGCCCAATATTCTTAGCGCTGACAATGCTGGGAGGTGAAAACAAGATTCTATGGAGACAACGGTATACCATTAGTATCTAAAATATATTTTGAAGGAAAATAAAGAACAAAAAAAAAAAAAAGAATTAAGTGGTTACCTCCATGAATTTTTGGGCTATAAGTTGGCTAATCTTCTCATCACTTTATTGATTTGTATTGCCCTACTAGTTGAAGTTGCCACTCGATACAACATCTCTTTAGTAGCTTTGCGACATTAAGAATAGAGTCACAGTCATGTATACCCCCAAGGGACGGTAAATGGTGCATCATGACGTGCCTTCTTCTCTTTTCAATGTTGACAGGCTTAGCAGGGGAGGGACTTCCACTGCCCCCTTTGGAGGACTCATCATTGTGCTACATGGGTGGTTCTTCAAGTGATTACTATCTTGTGAATGCTTAATCCTTTCATTGCCCTACTCTCTAACATCACCCATCTACCTTGCTTCTTCAATGTTGATTACACCCATCATTCGCCTTACCATCCATTGCCCCAAGGTCAAATCTACAAAGAAGGGGGTTATCTTTACATAAGAATACAAGTATATGAAAGAATTTTTTTTTGGATGAAAGATAACATCTCCTACCCAAGTTTCTGGCGGTACTCTAGCCGCTTTTTACCAAGACCTCCTTTTCAAGGAGATCTACAATGGGTACAGTCATATTTTCTTTCACTAACTTCTTCATTAGGGCCTTTCCTTATAAATTCAAATACAAAATTTGAGGGAGAGTCATTCGTGGGGATACCTCAGTTATGGGGAATATGATTTCTCCAAGTACTAAATCTAGTCACCTTCCATCTCATATAAAAGAGTCTGTCTTTTCAACCTTTCATATCCTTTGGTGGTGTGTGCGTGTGTATGTGTGTATATATGTATATATATGTTAAAAATTCAACGGGAAGGAGACCTCTGTCCAAAGGATACCCAATCAATATATGCTTTTCTTAAACTCTTGACATGAAATAAACATCTCTAAGGAAATAGTTGGTGCCCCACCTAAGTGGATACATCAAACTAAAAAGCCTAAGAGTACCTCTCACCCGGTGGGGGTGACTTGGGAGAATTGAATTGGGTAGCTATTTAAGACTTTAAAAATAAAGAGTTGAAGTAAAAATGCACACCTACTATCAAGGATCTCCTAGAGACACAAAGATCATTAGTGCAATAACATGTATGTAAACCATATAAGCCAGGCGACATTCAAAGTCAGGGAGAAATATGGAGTCATTTTTTGCTGAGTTAGCTATTTAAGAGTCCAAGAGGATACTAGAACAAATTTTAGAGGCGTCATAACAACTGTATTGGGTGATAGACTCTAGGCGGGACATGGGAGGCCTCTTCCACCTGTTTCGGGTTTGAAGGGGCACTCCATGTTGGTTTGTAATATCCATGAACATGCAATCAAATCACATATAAGCAACGGATGCATGGTAAATCATAATTTAAAATTTTACTATAAACCATAATCCATGATCGACTTTTATGCGTAAGTATTAATTAACAAGAAGGAGATAAAAAAATTATACCTATGTAGATTCCAGCTTTACACTGGTACGTGTTCAACTCCAATTTCTTCGCGTTCTCCTTGAATTCTACTGATTAAATTCCTTAAATCAACGTTAGCCACCCGAGTGTTTGGCCTCTAGAGATGATCCACTAAGGAAGGATAATAATTCAAGAAGTGGGTGATGACAAACTCTAGTTTTCTCTCTATTATAATTTCTTAGATCTAGAGAACTTGTGAGTACTCTTCCAAAAATTTATGAAAGTGTATATAACCCCAATCCATAATAAAACTTATCTTATTTATAGATATAGTCAATCATTCTAACACCTTTAGAAATAAAGTTTTTAATTAAACTTTTAATCTAATTAAAAACTTAATTAATTTAATATAATAATTACAATTCCTAAACTATTTAGGAACTTAATTATCATTTATAAGAGTACTCTTATTAATTTATTCCTAAACCATTTACGAACTAAATAATAATGATAATAGTAATACTAATAACAAGACTCCTCTTATTAATTTATAATTAGTATTTTAAAAAAACTAAATAATAAATATTAAACTATTTAATTTATTCTATCCCCATAGTATAAATTAAATATACTTAATTCATTATTACGATTATGCCATTTATTTCTTAAATAATTATTTTTCTTTTGCGGTGTGACCCTTTAGGTTCTCCATATTAAACTAGTTATAAAATAAATTAATTATAACTATTCTAATCTTATTTATATAAATAAATTAAATTATTTAATTTATTTTAATAAATAATATTTATTCCATAATAAGGGTAAGCCCCCTTAGCGATCAATGACTTTTTAGATAATATAGATTTCAACATTTAATCACAAACAAACCTATTCAGCGAATAGTTACCGTATAATTTAATTATTCTACCTCACAATGTCTCAATCAAATATAAGACATGATATTACTGTCAAGTCTTATTTTATTTTATTATATGCATTTTGATTCTCAAGTGAATAACTCTAATTAATGTAAATTAAAACTACTTTCTAATTTTTATTCTGCATTGGCCAATGACTAATGAGTTGTCATTTATCGAATCGCATAAGACATTCTCTTCTTTCACTAGAATTGGTAGATTCTTTATTGATCATTCACCTATCTCTGTGTACAAGTTATTATATTCAAACATACCCTTTGATACACCCTAAAAGTTTTAAGGAATATGTCTAAACATAATTTATCATACACAAGATAATATGATAATCTCAAGTCCAATGATCACTTGTATTATTGTCACAAAAGGAACTCTTATTGACAGGCAAGTAAGACTCCATTAGGTGTTCCTTGAGTAAGTCTCGTTCAGTGAACTTATTCTCTAATAAGCACCTACATACTTGCTTTAATGTCTCTACACAAATAATTATGAGATCAATCATCCTTTTTATAAGAGCAAGCATAATATGAACTAATCTATTCGGATTCACTAATCCCCATTTTAGTAATCCCACGATTATGAATAATTTTAATTTTGAGTTATCTTGAATTTAGATCTCATTAGCATGATCATCATCATGATTCCAAAAGCATTGTTCAATAACTATGGGTTTATTACAATTAATGCCATCTATTAAATATGAATAAAGAAAATACTTTTGTTTAAATAAACTTCTATTAATAAATAAATAAGATTACAAAGTACATATTACATCATATCAAATATGATTGACTTGTATGCATACTACTTTCAATCTCCCACTTGCACTAAAGATAATCGACATAGTATCTAATGGCCATCTTCTCTAAGTGACGATCAAACTGCTTTTGAGTTAAAACTTTAGTAAATGGATCTACTATGTTGTTAAGAGAGTCGACACGCTCCAATGTGACATTTTCTCTTTTAATAATTTCTCTAATTAAATAAAACCACCGCAACACATGTTTAGATTTTTGATGACACCTGAGTTCCTTGGCTTGTGCAACAGCTCTCGTGTTGTCATAAAATAAAGGCATTGGTCCTTAAATACTAGGAACCACTCCAAGTTCTGTAATTAACTTCTTCATCCAAATAGCCTCTTTTGCAGCTTCACTTGTAGCTATGTACTATGCCTCTGTCACTGAATCAACAATTATTTGCTGCTTAGAACTTTTTCAACTTATTGCACCACTGTTTAGGGTAAACATATAACCCAAAACAGATTTACTGTCATCTCGGTCAGTTTGAAAACTTGAGTCTATATAGCCCTTTAGTTTTAAATCAGACCCACCATAGATAAGAAATATATCCTTACTTCTTCTTAAGTACTTTAGGATATTTACCTTCTAGTGTTCTTCTCCAAGATTAGACTGATCTCTCCTTGTTACACTAAGTGCATGAGCAACATCGGGTCTTGTACATGTCATCCCATACACGATAGATCCTATTGCTGAGGCATAATGAATCTTACTCATACGACCTCTATTTTCAGGTGTCTTCGAGGCCTGCTTCTTAGAGAGATGTATTCCAGGACCCATCGGCATGGGCCTTTTCTTGGAGTCTTCCATACTAAACTTCTTTAGCATTGAATCAATGTACGTTCTTTGAGATAAGCCAAGCATCCTTTTAGATCTATCTCTATAGATATTTATCTCTAAAATATAGGATGTTTCTCCCAAGTCCTTCATTGAGAAGTGTTTAGACAATCAAATCTTGATCGATTGTAACATTGGAACATCATTCTCTATCAGTAATATGTCATCAACATATAATACTAGGAATGTAACAGCCCTCCTACTAACCTTCTTGTACACACATGGTTCATCCTCGTTTTTGATAAAATCAAACTCTTTGATTGTCTCATCAAAATGTTTCATCTTCGAGAAGCTTGCTTCAATCCATAGATGGATCGTTGTAGCTTACAGACTTGATTTGTTCCAACCTTTTGAAAAAAATAACCTTCTGGTTGTACCATATATGCATCCTCTTCTAGTTTTCCATTGAGGAAGATCGTTTTGACGTTCATTTGCCAGATCTCATAGTCACGATAAGCTGCAACTGCAAGCAAAATCCGAATGGACTTGAGCATCGCTATTAGTGAGAAGGTTTTATCATAGTCAACACATTATCTTTGTTTGAAACATTTTACAACCAATCGGGCCTTATATATTACCACCTAGCCGTCTGCTCTAGTCTTTATCTTAAAGACCCATTTGCACTCAATAGGCTTTATGCCCTAGGGTGGAGTAACCAAAGTCCATACTTGATTCTCATATATGGAGTCCATCTCAGATTTCATGACTGCTACCCATTTTTCTAAGTCTTTACTACTCATTGCCTCTTATCATCATCTTCTATGATAAATCCATACATTTCAGGTATCTTTGGTACTCTTCTAGATTTACGAATAGATTGTGGTACATTAGGTTATGTTGTTTGGTTAGGTACTTCACTTTGACCCATAGTGTTTTGTGATTCTTGAACTTCTTCAAGGTCTATTTTATTCTCACTGACCCTTTCGAGGATAAACTCCTTTGCCAAGAAGAAAGTATGTTTTGCTACAAACACCTTTTGATCAGTTGGATGATAGAAATAATATCTTAATTTTTTTTTAGGATAATCCACAAATTTGCACTTGTCGGATCATGTCTCCAGCTTATCATTCTCAAACCTTTTGACATAAGCTGAACAACCCCAAATCTTAACATACTTAAGACTTGGTTTTCTCCCTGTCCATAACTCATATGGAGTTTTTTGGGATTGATTTAGAAGGTATCTTGTTAAGTAGATATGCAGTCATTTCTAGGGTATAACCCCATAATGAAATTGGAAGATCAATAAAACTCATCATGGAACAAACCATGTCCAATAATGTTTGATTTCTCCTTTCAGATATACCATTCAATTGTGGTGTACCTGGTGGAGTCCATTGTAAGATTATACCATTTTTTCAGATAATTGAGAAACTCATTGCTTAGGTATTCACCACCTCAATTTGATAAAAAAAAATCTTAATACTCTTTTCAGTTTATTTCTCTACTTCACTTCTGAATTCTTTGAACTTTTCAAACGATTCAGATTTGTATTTCATCAAATACGCATATCCAAATCTTGAATAATCATCAGTGAAAGTGATAAAATATGAATACCCTCCTCGTGCCTGTGTTATCATAAGTCCACACACATCTGTGTGTGGCAACTCTAAAAACTCTGTAACTCTTTCTCCTTTTCCAATAAAGGGATATTTAGTCATTTTATCCATGAGACAAGATTCACGAGTTGGATATAATTCATAAACAGATAACTCTAAAAGTCCATCTTTATGCAACTGGTTTAATATAGTTTCATTAATATGACTGAGTCTATAGTGCCACATAAAAGTATAATTTACATTATATGTGGCGACCCCAAATCTGGGTTCCATAACCTCGGGTTTGGTTCTCTACTGTACAATACTTACTAACAATTAAATACATAAATTGCATTTAAACTTCACGGAATAATACAAAAGGTTCCTTATAAAAAGGATATACTTTCCAAGGTCGATTAACCTTAACATAAACATTACATATCTTAAGGGAATACAAAAGATTTACAAAATAAATTACATAAAAGTAATTAATCTAGCACGCATCAAGATAATCTAAGCGTTGGCTTTTCCCTTGCCTTTGTCATGTTTAGAACACTCTGACTTAGCTGAAATAAGTCATGATATAGCAAAAATGAACAACTAAATGACTCAGCAAGTTTATAAGTAAATAGCAGGATATATCATGATGAAAGGGAAATTAATATAAGGGTTTTCAACAATAGATAACAATTGTGAAATAAATCAAGAATCAATTTATTAATATAAGAAAGGATTGACTCTTTACTACTAAGTGATCTTTAAGGACCATGAATTGCTACTAAGGTAGAACAAACATTTGTATATATCTGACTCCTAGAAAAACTAGTACTCGAGGGGATCAGCCTCTTGTACCATATGTATATGCATAACATTCAGACATCTTACGTAAATTCGGTTTCCCGACAGATAAAAATCTCCCTTATTTAGGGTTGTTCATTCTCAGTCTTACTATAAGAATCTGCACCAACCAATAGTTTGGATAAGCTTTTAAAAGATTCAATGAGATGAATTTAACATACATTGTCTAGCTGAAGCAACTAGCTTAGACTTTCTTAACAGTTCTTGAATTAATGAACTATACATTTGCAATTGCACTATGTTCGAATACAATAACAATAATGATGTGGAATAATTTTAGATAATTAATCCACTTAAAGCTCTGTCAAATAACTACGAGTGTAGATACTTGCTCAACATTAATTGAATTGCTCAATGTAAATAAGGTTGTAGAACTTTTGCAACAATAGATAAAAGTTATGGTTAAAGAAAAATTGCCTCGTGCGTAGTCTACTGTTAAACAATTCAATTTAATTCGCTTTGAACAGACCTAACAGTTAATCAGTTTGATCTTAAATTAGTACCATATACACAAAATATGATAACTTTATAATTCTTTCGTAACCACATAATTATAGATTTACGGGTATATTAACATTTAGAAAATATTATCATTACATGATAATATTTCAATCACATAACACCTATAATAAATTTCTAATATAGATCATACATTTATCTAATATTATTAACAATTTAATAATATTTAATTATTCCTATAATATTTTTAATTATTTAATAATATTTTATTAATCTTCTAATATTATTAATCATTTAATAATATTTTATCAATTATCTAATATTATTAATCATTTAATAATATTTTATTCATTATCTAATATTATTAAATATTTAATAATATTTTATTAATTATCTAATATTATTAATCATTTAATAATATTTTTCTCATTATCTAATATTATTAACTATTTAATAATATTTTATTAATTATCTAATATTATTATTTTTTAATAATATTTTTTTTAATTATCTAATATTATTAATCATTAAATAATATTTTATTCATATTCTAATATTATTATTTATTTAATAATATTTTATCTTTTTATTAATATTATTATTCATTTAATAATATTTTATTGACCTTATAATATTATTATACTTTTAATAATATTTTAATATTTTTCTAATATTATTATTTATTTAATAATATTTTATTAACTTAATTATATTATTAATGCTTTAATAATATTTATACAATTTTAATTATCAAATCAATTATCTATAACTTTAAAAATACATTTATTAAGTCCAAAAATACTAAAATGATTTTTCGAATATTTTTTCTTTTCTGACCCAGACTGACCTGACCCGACTCAACCCGGTTCGGATTTTAATTTCTTTCCAGAACAGTGCACGGCGCCCCGGCGCTGTACTGCAGAAACAAATTTCAATTTCCAGATTTTTGACACTTTTGATTCAAACCTTGATAAAATGAAATCTACACATCAAAATGACACAAAATCAGTGTTGATGTGTTCCTAACTTCTTGTTTTACAACAATTCATGGTTCGGTCGTATTTTTGAACACGTTTTACACGAAATGTAAAGATCGAACCACTTTGGGTTTAAAAACGATCTACTTTGTGGTAAAAGCCATAACTCCTTTGTTTTTCATTATTTTTGAAAGCTTGAAGTTGAGTTTTCTTTAAAACTCATGTATGTAATTTTCTAGTCATAAAAATCCATTTTGCAACTTGTACATTTCAAACTACAACATAAAACATCACATGTTTGACTAGGGTTTTACCGGTAATATCTATTATGAACATTTCTTCTATTTTTATCCAATACACACATACCAAAATAGGATATAAATACATCAAACCATGAATATACATATATAACATAGTTTAAGACTTCTAGATCATCAAAATAAGTTTTGATCGGTTAAAAATATATTTTAACCGATTAAATCATATCTAAGCTACAAAAATAAAATATAGAAGGGTTTGAGCACTTTTAAACCTTGATGATTTGTGTGCTCTTTTTCTTCTCCTACAAAAGTATGAAATGAGGCTAGTGGACATTCACCAAACTCCCCCTCTTGCTATTTCTCACAATTCACAAGTGTTTCTCTCTTTTCTCTCTCAAATGCTCTCTCTTTTTCTCTCTAGAATACTAGGAAATGAACTAACCAACATAGCTAATATGTGGAGTACTCTATTTATAGGACATTACTAATCCATCATCAATTCTCCTAATCCACTAGTGTTGGTGAATTTAGTGCTAATTAGGATTACTATTTACTTGATTGACAATGTGATGGACAAGTGGAATGACTAGGGTTGGTGAATAACTATGACATTGTGTGTGAATTAAGCAATCCAAGCAAAACAAGTCACCCCCTTGTGGGGGCCCTCCCAACCGGCCAAAATGGCCTTTTTATGCCATTTTTCATTTATTTTATATGCTTTAGTTATACATATATACATCTATATATATATATATATATATACACTTATATATATTAATGTTGACCAATTTTGACTTCCTATTGGGCTCCACATTGGACTCTAGGATTTAATATATTGGGCTCATTCATTTAATTTGGTTGGGCTCAATTTAAATGTTCTATTGAGCTAACATTAATTCACATATGTCACATTTAATTAAATCAAGCATTGGGCTAGGGTTTAATTAATTACATAGACTACAAAGTAAATTTAATTGACCTAGTTTGACAACTCATTTGGATTTAAAATTTAATCCAATTAGATTTGCTTTAGTTAATTATACATCTTGCTTCATTGCTTTAAATAAATATACACATACACAAGTATATTTATTCAATTATCTAATGCACAATTAATTAGTACAAAATTTTTAATTCATTGCTAATTATTTAATAATCATAATTACAACGTCTAATAGAATTTGTGATCGTTACATTCTCCGCCCCCCTATAAGAATTCCATCCTCGGAATT
This sequence comes from Hedera helix, assembly GCA_947179155.2. Classification (NCBI taxonomy): domain Eukaryota; kingdom Viridiplantae; phylum Streptophyta; class Magnoliopsida; order Apiales; family Araliaceae; genus Hedera; species Hedera helix. Next base: position 10,677,015 of record OX359280.1, read on the forward strand.
ACAACTTTAAACTACTCAACAAGATACAGATGGCTAGTGGGGCATATTTCTCCAAATTATCCCCTCCCAAAGAAGGTAAGATGCTTTTCCTGCGGAGCTTCTGACCACATGATAAAGGATTGTCCTAAAAAGGAAGAATGATGGGGGAAGAGGATATAAAGGCAATAACAGCAGATTGGCTATCGGGGGACCGGTACCACAGAACAAGCCGACAGCACGAACTTTCAATATGATGGTGCAAGATGTCATGGAGTCAAAAGACGTGGTGTCAGGTATTATTCTGATCAATGATGTAAATGCATATGTATTGTTTGATTCGGGTGTTACCTGTTCACTTGTGTTTGATGATTTCGCTAGACGGTTAGAATTGCCTAGGAAAAAGTTAAAAAACCCTATGAATAGAGCTGCAAATGAACTGAAATATTTGCGAACCGGTTGAGTTCGAGTTCGGTTCGGTTCAGTTCGAGTTCGAGTTCGACTATTTGACCTTTTCGAGCCGAACTCGCATATGGTATCGAGTTCGATTACTCGATCGAACATATTCGCAAACCATGTGGTTTAGTTCGACTATGTTCGTGAACGGTTCGGTTCGGTTCGGTTCAGCGTAGTTCGGTTCGGTTCATTAGCTGCACCAGTTTGAATTGTATTTCTTACATGTTTAATATTTTTAAATTCTAAATACAAATAATTAGTTATTTCATATTAAATTTTAAAGACTGTCCTATCAATAATTGTTAATTTTTTAGTAATTTTTTTTATTACTTAAACATTTTTTTGTTTTTTTAATAATTGATTAGAAGTACACATTTTTATTAAATAATTAATAAATAATAATGTGTACTTTTTTACCTGCAATTTAATTAAAATAATTGTAATATTTTCATAAATTTTTTAACAATGATTGTTATATTATTACAATTTATATCACTGACAATTTAATAAATTATAACTCATGTCATAAATCACATAAATAATGTCATTAATCTTCATGCAATGACAATTTGACATTAATTAAATAATGCTACAATACAATTGCTTACATTTGCTTGAGTTATTGAAAGTGCCAAATCAAGATAGAGAATAGAGAAATCAAGTTATTAATGTATCGAGACTTCACTAATAGAGTAATAATCATTGTTTACATCAACCTATTGTCCATCGACCATATAATTAAAAGTTCAAACTTGATTTTAAAAATTTTGAATTTTTTAGTGTTACAGACTTACATTGTATATGTGAGACATTGAGAAAAATTAATTAACTAACTTTATTTTATGCAATTAAGTAATCATATTTAGTATAAAAAATAGTGTTTAAAAAGTTTAATAATCCAATAAAGCAATGTCACGGTACCGTTTGCATGAAATTAAAATTAGTTAATAATTTAAATTAAAATAAGCAAAAAGGTGGGGAAAAAAACCACAAAAAATCTCTAAATTACTTTGAGCCATTGATATTAGAATTGTAGTTAATTTACAAAATTGTAGAATTTAATATATTACTTTAGTTTTCTAGAAAAAAAATTATTTAGTTTTAAACAATATAATTATGAAAATTATAAAAATTTTATAAAATAATTCTCAAGATTTATGTTATTCAAAAGTTAATTACCACATCCATTTTGAATTAAAAATTCATACTTGATCAGTTGATCTTATTACTTATATTTCAAAACAGAAGAAGTATCTAGTAGTAATACATTTCAAGGTTAATAATTTAACAATATTAATTTATTAGATATTGAATTAATCTAAATCAACTAAATTCACATTATTTTAAATTTTAGAATTTTAGAATTTCATTATAAAAAAATCTCAAAAAGGACTCATTTTTTTAGAAATTTTTTTCTTTTGTTTTACCTAAAAGTAAAAAATACAAAAAAAAGAAAATAATTAATTAATTGAGGAAGTAGTAATATCGCCCTTTTTTGGGTTAATTGAAAGTAGTAATATTTATTTATTCTAGACTAATTAAGTAATTAACAATAATATTGACCACTACTACTAATTTAATATATATGAATATATTATAATATGTTATTATGATATATTATATCTTATTTGGCTATTCCTAATTCCTAAATAAGCTCGAGTATCTGAGTCCCCTTAGCCTTGTAATTAAATTTTAAATTTTTTTAAAAAAATAAAAATATTTAGCTTAATTTTTGTGAACTCGAGCATAATAGACGAACTCGAGCATTATAGGCGAACTCGAGTATGCTCGCGAACTCGAGCACTATAGTCGAACTCGAGCATATAGTCGAACCCGATCTGCTTGTGAACTCGAACATGTTCGCGAATTGTTCGCGAACACTAACAAACCGAACTTGCACAAGTGCGTTGGTTCGATAATGCTACTCAAACATGTTCGAGTTCTACTAATGAGGTTCGAGTTCGATAATGTTTGGTTCGGTTCGGATCGTTTGTAGCCCTACCTATGAATATAGAAGTTGCAAATAAAGAGGTAATCCCTGTAGAGTATATACATAGAAATTGTTTTGCTAAAATCAGGGGTCAGAAGTTGAGTGTGAATTTAATTCCGATATGTTTGGCGGAGTTCGACGTTATACTCAGAATGGATTGGTTGTTTAACCATGGAGCAGTAATTGATTATCAGAAGAAGTGTATACACCTTAAGACACCAGCAAGTCTAAGGTTGTATTTTCTGGCAGCAAGTCGTCAAGACAATCCTCTTGTCTGACGATGATGCAGGCCAAAAAGTTGTTGAAGAAAGGTTGTGTAGGGTATTTGGCTCATGTGGTGGATACTCAAATGGTGAAATCTGAGATGGACCAAATACCAGTAGTTAAGGAGTTCATGGATGTCTCTCCAGATTAACTGCCAGGTCTACCGCCAGATAGAGATATAGAGTTTGTGATCAATTTAGTACCAGGGACAACACCAATATCAAAGGCACCATATAGAATAGCTTCGGTAGAAATGAAGGAGTTGATGGTTCAGTTGCAGGAGTTGTTAGATAGGAAGTACATTCAGCCGAGTGTTTCTCCATGGGGAGCACATGTGTTGTTTGTAAAGAAGAAGGATGGATCGATGAGACTCTGCATGGATTATGGGGAGTTAAACAAAGTAACGATCAAGAACAAGTACCCGTTACCACAAATTGACGATCTTTTTGATTAATTGAAGGGGGCGAAGTACTTTTCAAAGATTGACTTAAGGACTGGTTATTATCAGTTAAAAGTAAGGAAGGGGGATATACCCAAGACGGCATTCAGAACTTGATATGGCCATTATGAGTTTTTGGTGATGTCGTTTGGACTAACGAATGCGCCAGCTACATTTATGGACATGATGAACAGAGTATTCAAGCAGTACTTGGATAAATTTGTAATCGTGTTCATTGGCAATATTTTGGTTTATTCTAAAACGGGGGAGAAGCATGCCAAACATCTAAGATTGGTGTTGGAAATTTTACGGAAGGAGCAGTTGTATGCTAAATTTTCGAAGTGTGAATTCTGGTTGGAGAGAGTCCAATTTTTGGGTTACGTTATTGACAAGGATGGAGTTTTACTTGATCCAGCTAAGGTGGAAGCGGTGATTAATTGGGAACAACCAAGGACACCGACGGAGGTTAGAAGTTTCTTGGGGTTAGCGGGTTATTATCGGAGATTAATTCAAGACTTTTCGAAGATAGCAACGCCGTTGACCAATTTGACAAGGAAGACAGTAAAATATGAATGGACGGAGAAGTGCGAGGAGAGTTTTCAGGAGCTAAAGAAAAGACTTAGTGAAACACCTGTATTGACTTTACCGGATGATACAGGAGGTTTTACGATCTATAGTGATGTGTCACACAAGGGACTAGGCTGTGTGCTTATGCAAAATGGTAAGATCATTGCATATGCGTCAAGACAATTAAAGGATTATGAGAAGGGATACCCAACCCATGACTTGGAGCTGACAGTGGTAGTGTTTTGCCCTTAAGATTTGGAGACATTATTTATACGGAGAAAAATGTGAGATATTCACAGACCATAAAAGTCTGAAGTATATTTTCACACAGAAGGAGTTGAACATGAGGCAGCAGAGATGGTTAGAGTTGATCAAAGATTACGATTGTAAAATTCTATACCATCCCGGCAAGGCCAACGTAGTAGCAGATGCTCTAAGTAGAAAGAGCAGGGATAAACTGTTTGTATTGACAAAAATGGAAAAATTGTTGAAGGAGATGGCTAGAATGAAGTTGGAGGTGAAAAATCCAAATGAGTTAATAGAAGTGGAAGCAAGCTCAACCTTGTTAGATAAGGTGAAAGAGGCTCAAGACAAAGATGAAGAGTGTGACAGAATAAGGAAGAGGATGACCGAAGGGGAATGGGTCAAGTTCAAGATTGATAGCATGAGATTGCTAAGGTTCAAAAATCGTGTTTGGCTACTGTTAGTGTCTGAATTACGTGAAGAGATATTGCAAGAGGCTCACAGTACGAGATACTCGATACATCCGGGGAATATGAAAATGTATCAAGATCTACATCAGCATTTTTGGTGACCGAATATGAAAAGGGAGGTTGCAAAATGTGTTAGCCGATGCCTAACTTGTCAGAAGGTAAAGGCCGAACATCAGAGACCAAGTTGATTGCTACAGCCGTTAGAAATTCCTGAGTGGAAATAAGAGCATATCGCGATGGATTTTGTGGTAGGACTTCCAGTAACACAGAAGGGATACGATGCTATATGGGTGATTGTGGATCGACAAACAAAGTCAGCACACTTTTTGCCGATCAAGATCAAGTTCAGTTTGGATCAGTTGGCTAAACTCTACATCAAGGAGATAGATTCAAGACATGGAGTGCCGGTATCAATTGTGTCGGACAGAGATCTGCGCTTCACGTCAAAGTTTTGGAGGAGTCTTCAGGAAAGATTGGGGACATAGTTAAGAATGAGTACAACGTATCATCTGCAGACTGATGGGCAAAGCGAGAGAATAATACAGACATTAGAAGATATGCTCAGAGCCTACGTGATGGATTTCAAGGGTAGTTGGGAAGACCATCTACCATTAGTTGAGTTTGCATACAATAATAGTTATCATGCAAGCATAGGCATGCCATCTTACGAAGCATTATATGGGAGGAAATGTAGAACACCTCTCTGTTGGGATGAGGTAGGAGAACGTCGACTGTTGGGGTCGAAATTAGTTCAACAGACTGTAGAAATTATCATAGTAATAATAGCTCGACTAGTAGCAGCTCAAGACAGTCAGAAGAAATATATAGATCTACATTGACAGAAGCGAGACTTCGAAGTAGGGAATTTTGTGTTAATGAAGATATCTCCCTGGAGAGGGAAGATCCGATTTGGAAAGAAAGGAAAGCTGAGTCTGAGGTTCATAGAACCATTCGAGATATTGAAGAGAGTGGGTGACGTGGCGTACGAGGTAGCTCTACCTCTTGAACTTGAGCATATTCACAATGTGTTTCACGTGTCAGTGCTGCGGCCATACAAGCCTGATTACAAGCACGTCATATCCTATGAGCCAATACAAGTTGAGAAATACTTATCTTATGAAGAAATTCCTATCTAGATATTACATAGAAAAGAGCAAAAACTACAAAATAAGGTTATACATTCTGTTAAAGTCCTTTGGAGAAAACACAACACTGAGTAAGCTACGTCGGATCTTGAAGAAAAGATGAGGAATGACTATCTGCATCTTTTTTAGTAGATCTAATTTGTAATTACAGGGACGGAATTCTTATAAGGGGGGGGGGGGGGGGAGAGAATCTAATGATCACGAATTCTATTAGACATTGGAATTATATTTATTAAAGACTTATCTTATGAAGAAATTCCTATCTAGATATTATATAGAAAATAGCAAAAACTACAAAATAAGGTTATACATTCTGTTAAAGTCCTTTGGAGAAACCACAAAGCTGAGTAAGTTACGTCGGATCTTGAAGAGATGAGGAATGACTATCCGCATCTTTTTGAGTAGATCTAATTTGTAATTCCAGGGACGAAATTCTTATAAAGGTGGGGGGGGGGGGAGAATGTAATGATCACGAATTCTATTAGACATTGTAATTATATTTATTAAATAATTAGCAATGAATTAAAAAATTTGTACTAATTAATTGTGCCTTAAATAATTGAACGAATATACTTGTGTATATTTATTTAAAGTAATAAAGCAAGGCGTTATAGGTAATTAAAGCAAGTCTAATTGGATTACATTAGAAATCCAAATGAGGTATTAAACTAGGTCAAATTGATTAACCTAGTAGCCCATGAATTAATTAAACATTGATTCATGTAATAATTAAACTAGCTCAATACTTGTTTTAATTAAATGGAACATATGTTATTTAAGGATAGCCCAATAGAACATTTAAATTGAGTCTAACCAAATTAAATGGATGAGCCCAATATAGTAAATCCTAGAGTCCAAAGTGGAGCCCAATTGAAGGTCAATATATATATATATATATATATATATATATATATATATATATATATATATATATAGGTGAATATATGGATATAAAAGCTAGAAAAATAAAGGGAAATTAAAGCCAAAAATGGCCATTTGGCCAACTGATTTGGGGGGCCCACTTGGGTAGCTTGATGGCTTCACATTGCTTCTTTCACACACACAGATTTGGTGGTTGAACAACCCTATTCAATCACTTTGTCATTCAAGCAAATAGTAATCTTAATTAGCTTTTAATTTGACTAACACTAGTTGATTAGGAAGTTAATGAAGAGTTAGCAATGCACTATAAATAAAAGTGCTCCACACCTTAGTGATGTTTGTTAGTCATTTGCTAGAGTTCAAGAGAGAAAAGAGAGAGCATTTCCAAGAGAGAAGTAGTGAGAACACTTGTGAGTTGAAGGAAATTACTAGAGGAGGAGCCTGGTAGATGTCACATAGTTTCACAACATACTTTGGAAGGAGAAGAAGAAGAGCACACAAGTCCATAAGGTTAAAAAGTGCTCTAACCTTTCCTTTGTTCATTTTTGTAGTCTAGTTATGATTTGAACAATTAAAATATATTTTTAACCGATCAAAACTTGTTTTGATGGTCTATAAGTCTTAAACTATGTTATATATGTATATTCATGCTTTGAGGTGTTTAGATAATGTTTTGGTATATGTTGTATGCATAAAAATGGAAGAAATGTTCATATTAAGCTTTACCGGTAAAACTCTAGATGCCTATGTGTTATTTAATATTGTAGTTTGAAATGTACAAGTTGGAAAATAAATTTCTATGGCTAGAAAGTTACATATATAAGTAATAAAGAAAACTCAACTTGAATCTTTCAAAAATATGGAAAAATGAAGAAGTTATGGCTTTTACCACAAAACATAGCGTTTTGAAACCTTAGAGTTTTCAATCTGTCATTGTAAGAGATTTTACGCCTATTTAAATTTGGAATTTGAATTTGTGATCTAAAGAGAAATTGTAGAGAGGGAAATTCTGATGAACATAGACTCAAGAATCACCTCAAAATATTTTAAAATGAAGAAGTTATGGCTATCGGAGTGACTGAAGGTCGTGTAGTCCAAAAATTTGGTTTCTGAAAATTGGCCGAGCGCCTACCAAGCGCTTAGGCACTTGAATCTATTGGCTCTGGGAGCAAATTTTGTTCGGGTCGGATCGGGTCGGTCCGGGTTGGATTTTCTTTGAAAAATTAAGTTAAAACAAGTGTAAAATGAATATGTTTGAATATTAAACTAAAATATATGGAGTCTAATTATAAATAAATGTTAGCTAAATGTTTAAAATAAATTTTAAGGTTAACCCAATTTAAAAATTTAACTATTGGTATTATTTAAAGAGTATTAAAATATTACTACATGGTTAATAATAATAATAAGTGATTAAAATATTAATAAATAGTTAATAATATTAGTATGAGATTAAATTATTATTAAATGGATAATAATATTAATAAGTGAATAAAATATTATTAAATAAATAATAATATTAGTAAATGAATAAAATATTATTAAATAATTAATAATATTAGATAATGAATAAAATATTATTAAATAATTAATAATATTAGATAGTAAATAAAATATTATTAAATGAATAATATTAGATGACTAATAAAATATTGTTAAAGGATTAATAATATTAAAAGACTAATAGAATATTATTAAATTGTTAATAATATTATATAAGAGTGTGAACTATATTAAATAATTAATATAGATTTTATGTGATTGAAATATTATGATAATATTTCTTATGTGTTTAAATACCCGTAATTAGATAATTATGTGGTTAAATATTAGAGATATAAAATGTATAGATGTTATCATATGAATGTGTATATGATACTAATTTAAAGATCAACTTGATTAATTGTTAGATCTATCTAAAGAGAATTAAATTAAATTGGTTAGCAGTAGACTACGCACGAGGCAAGTTCTCTAACCCTACTCAATTATTGTTGAACAAGTTTGTATACTTGTATTTATTGTCAGAGCTTGAAGTGGTTTAATTATTTAAAATTATTTCACATCCATATTGTTTATAAAATCGCTCATGGTGCATTTGAAGCTTAACAGTTCTTGTTTCATGAACTGTATTAAAAATTTCTAAGCTAATTGTTCAGCTAGACATTGCGTTTATAAATTCAATAACTTGAATACCTTTAAGAGCTGATCCAAACCATTGTTGGGTGCGGATTCTTATAATAAGTCTGAGAATTTAACAACCCTAGATAAATGGGATTTTATGTCGAAAAATCGACTTTGGCATCAGAAGACTAAATGTAATGCATATACAGTGGGTTGAATAGACTGATCCCCTTAAAAACCAAACTACTTAAAGGATTAGAGGAAACTCTATTCTATCCTCGTTAGTTCAGGGTCCTTGGTGACCACTCAACATTTAAGATTCAAATATTATTGTTCAATGAAATTTGAGTCTTGTTTCTTTCACAATTGTTATATCTATTGTTGAAGTACTTGATGTTATTCCCCTTTCACTTATGATATAATAAATCTCTATGATTGTTCTTAAGCTTGCTGAGCAAACCAGTTGCTCACCCTTGCTATATCATGAACCATTTTCAGCTAGACCCGAATGCTCCAAGAAGGACAAGGAAAAAAGAAAAACTAGTGTTTCACGCGTTAGCTGGGCCCCTGATCCGCGTAGACCAAGGGCGAACACTCATCGTTTACGGCATGGACTACTAAGGTATCTAATCCCGTTCGCTCCCCATGCTTTCGCACCCCAGCGTCGGTAGGGACCCAGAGAGCTGCCTTTGCTTTTGGCGTTCCTTCGTAGATCTCCGGATTTCACCCCTACACACGAAATTCCACTCTCCTCTGTCTCACTCAAGTGAATTGGTTTCGAGAGCATTCCGCCAGTTTTTGGCGACTTTCACTTTCAACCCGATTCACCGCCTACGTGCCCTTTATGCCTAGTCATTCCGAAGAACACTTGCCCCCCCCCCCCCCCGTCTTAAAATATGCATGTTAATTAAATGTTTAATATGTATTTACTGTTGGTAAATCTTTTATAATTTCTTAATATAAGAACCGTGTATGTTATGGTTAATAGACCCTGGGATTGTAACCTTTTTGTAAGGAACCTTTATGTATTATTCCGCGAAGTTTAAATGCAAATTATGTATTTAATTGTTAGTAAAGTATTGTACAGTGAGAACCAAACCCAAGGTTATGGAACCCGAATTTGGGGTCGTCACATATGACATGCTTGTAATCAGGCTTGTATAGCCTTGCACTGACACGTGAAACACATTGTGAATATGTTCCAGTTCAGGAGGTAGAGCTACCTCGTACGCCACTTCACCCACTCTCTTCAATAGCTCGAAAGGTCCTATGAACCTTGGACTGAGCTTCCTTTTCTTCCCGAATCGGATCTTCCCTTTCCAGGGAGATACCTTAATAAAGACAAAACTTCCTACTTCGAAATCTTACTTCTGTCGATGTAGATCTGCATATTTCTTTTGACGATCTTGAGCTGCTACTAGTCGAGCTCTTATTACTCTGATAATTTCTACAGTCTGTTAAACCAATTTCGGTCCCAACAGTCAACGTTCTCCTACCTCAACCCAACATAAAGGTGTTCTACATTTCCTTCCACATAAAGCTTCGTAAGGCGGCATGCCTATGCTCGCATGATAATTGTTATTATATGCAAACTCAACTAACGGTAGATGGTCTTCCCAACTGCCCTTGAAATCCATCACACAGGCTCTGAGCATGTTTTCCAATGTCTGAATTGTTCTCTTTCTTTGTCCATCAGTTTGCGGATGATACACGGTACTCATTCTTAATTGTGTCCCCAATCTTTCCTGAAAACTCCTCTAAAATTTTGACGTGAAGCGCGGATCTCTATCTGACACAATTGACATCGACACTCCATGTCTTGAAACTATCTCCTTGATATATAGTTTAGTCAACTGATCCAAATTGAACTTGTAATATCAAGGATATTATGACGTGTAAAAAGACTTAAATAAATAAAATGTGTGTATTTTAATTAATTAAGCTAACTAGGTAATATGAATGGTGTTAATTAATTATGTATATATATATATATATATATATATATATATATCTATATCTATATTATTGTTACGGTTACTAATTTTAATGAATTGTGTCAATAAAAAGGGGATTAATATTGGAAATTAATCCTGAATTAAATTAAAAGTTAATGAGAGAATTAACAAGGTCAAAATTGTTGATTATAGATTAATTAATAATTATGGGGAATTGTTGGGAATTATTAAGAAGAATAATTAACTATATAAAATATATATAGTAATAAATTATATATTTTATATAAGGAAATACAATTAAATATAGAGGAATTTATAATTATATAAATTATATAAGAGTAAATATATAATTTATATGAGAGAATAAAAATTTAGTAAGGAAAAAGTTAATAATTATATAAATTACACAATATTGTATTGTATAGTTTATATAAAATATATGATACAGTGAAAAATAATAATTAATAAATAGGAATAATTCTTATTTTAATAAGATAATTATGTTTATGTAAAATAGAATTATTTCTATTGTATGAGATTTAATATTTTTGTGATTTAAATATGTGAAAAAATTATTATAATACATAATATATATATAATAATTGATATATGTATATATTATGTAGCAGTAGAAAATACATGGATGTTTACGTAATGTATATGTAACAAAGTGGAAACGTGAAAATAATTTAATTTTATTAAATTATGTGTGTTATTTTATTAATTTTGGAAGTATAAAGTACCTCATATAATTACATGCATGTCATTATGCGAGTACAAAATTTATCAAGTAAAGTACCTTAAAATATATATAAATATTAATTATAAATCATTGTATGAATTTTGGTAAATTAAAATAAATATTTTACATATATTATATAAAATATTTATTACACGAAATAACTACGTAATGTATTAAATTGGAACGGTGCATGAAATTTTTACTAATTCAACTCCAAGTCGGTGGACTTGGAGTAATACTTAAAATTTATTCACACAATTAAGGCTTATAGATATGTAACAGTAAAAGAATAATAATAATAAAAAGCAATTACCAAACACATCAACAAAATCATATTATCTCTTTATTTCCTTCTCATTCCATCACCATCACCACCACCCGAACCACTATCTCCACCAAGGTAGAAATTTTTTGGTGCCATTAAGGTGAAGAACAAGCTTTAAAGAAAGGTTTTCAAGCTTTTGGAAGGTATAAAATTATTTTATTTGATTTATTTTAGTATTTTTGGTGATAAAATAATTTTATAAAAAATTAGTAAATAATTAGAATAATTATTCTATATAATTTTTGGAGGTAAACTTATAGATTAAATGATGTTTAGAGTATTTGTGTTGTGGAAATGGAGAACAAAAATGGTTTCAAACCTTCTTGTTGGGCTACTATTAACGTAAAAGGAAGAAGAAAAAAATTAAAGGCCGCCTGCGCATTGCGCAGCGGCCAGTTCTTTTTTCGGAACAAGGAATGAAACGGTGATATTTCGGGGAGAGAAGGCAGGGTCGCGCCATGCGCGGCGGACCAAATTCGGTTTATTTACGGTTTTGCCACCGGTCCAATTTTTCCACAAAATTACAAAAATGCCCTCAAGGATTTTAATTAATTAAATAAATGTTTAAAAATTATATAAAAAAAAACATATTAAAATGATTTATAAATTAAATTTAACATTTTTCCAATTTTGAAGAATAATTTCAATTAGTATTTAAGTGCTTTACATGAGGACATAAAAAGGGCACGGTTAAATTAAATAATGAAATTAGGTTATAATTAATTGTAAACCTTAATATAGATCTGACAGGTAGAATATTTATATTGTGAGTGATATTAATTACATAAATTAATATCGTGGATTACTAAATTATTATTATTTGATTATGTTATTATTATAGGTTGACCAAGAAAGAGTTATTAGTCGTTAATTTAATAATCGGACATCGAGTCAAGTTCCTAAACCCTAATCTTGAACCATTTATCATATGTTAGATATTAAAATCCCAATTGAGTTCTATTTTCTAAGTTTTATCATTATTCCACTTTCTTGAATATTGATTTCAATTTGTGTTGTAAAATTTTCAATTAAAATTGAAAATCTCTGTTGTTACTCATATTCACTCTTAAATGAAATTTTTAATGAATCATAATTATTAATGAGTGAGTTGATGATTATGAGTCTATGCCAATTGTCCAGCTAGACTTTTGATACAATTGAATCTCAAATTACTCTTTATCGTTAAGTGTTAAGCCAAACCAAATTATTTTGGTGCGAACTCTTAGGAACTGAGATGAACAACCCTGTTTCAGGGGATATAGCTCGTCGGATGCTTTAAATTCTGATACTCCATGATGTGCGGTAATATGATGTGCACAATCATAGGTACAAGAGGCTGATCACCCCGAGTACGGATTTAAGGTTTTATGGTCTTCATAACACATACAGGTTATCAGTGTTACCATTGATTAACCTATGTTCAATGGTCTTGTGACCCTCAGTATGATTCTCATTTATCATGTTTCAAAGGATATTTCCTTCAGTTATTTTCTTTCATTTGAAATGAATTCATGTTACTTTGTTGGTTACGTTATTGTTATAAATTCTTTTCCTTATGATGCATTATGACTCAATTCATTATACTTGATGATCACTTCGGTTGCTCATTCTTGCTTGATTAATGTAACGCAGACAAAGATATTAAATCTGAGGGTATAAATAAGAAAGACAAAGGCAAAAGAAAGATGTCGGACTGAAGAAATGATAAAATGTCCCCTGCTGGTAGTGTTAAATCCATTTTGTGGCTGTAGATGTGGAATACTTATCCTAGTAACGCTATATGTATGTAAAGATTGATGACCCTGGGGGTTTGGTAGGTATATTTTGTATTAACTTGAATATTAATGGATGTAATATATATTATTAGAAATTTTGCGTAGCGATAAATGAAAGTAAAATGTATGAACAGTGAGCACCAAATTCGAAGTTTAAGGAGCCCGAATTTGGGGGCGTCATAGAACTTAATCTTGATCGGAAAAAAAGTTCGCTGACTTTGTTAGTCGATCAACAATCACCCAAATTGTGTCATATCCCTTCTGTGTTGCTGGAAGTCCTACCACAAAATCCATTGTGATATGCTCTCATTTTCACTCAGGAATTTCTAACGACTGTAATAATCCATTTGGTCTTTGATGTTCGGCCTTTACCCTTTCACAAGTTAGGCATCGGCTGACACATTCTGCAACCTCCCTTTTCAAATTCGGCCACTAAAAATGTTGACATAGATCTTGATACATTTTCGTACTTCCCGGATGTATCGAGTATCTAGTATTGTGAGCCTCTTGCAAAATCTCCTCTCGTAATCCAAGCACTAGCGGTACCCAAACACGATTATCAAAGCTTAGCAACCCTTTGTTATCCACTTTGAATTTGACCTCTTCTCCATCGGTCATCCTCTTTCTGATTCTGTCACATTGGCTTCCACTTCTGTTGACTCATTTGAATTTTTTTACCTCCAACTTCATCTGAGTCATCTCCTTTATCAGTTCTTCCTGGTCTGTCAATACAAACAACTTCTCTCTGCTCTTTCTACTTAGAGTATCTGCTACTACATTGGCTTTGCTGGGATGGTATAAAATCTCACAATCGTAATCTTTGATCAATTCCAACCACCTTCGCTGCCTCATATTCAACTCCTTCTATATGAAGATATACTTCAGACTTTTATGATCTGTGAATATCTCACACTTTTCCCCGTGTAAATAATGTCTCCAAATCATAAGGGCAAACACTACCGTTGCAGCTCTAAGTTGTGGGTAGGGTATCCCTTCTCATAATCCTTTAATTGTCTTGATGCATACGTAATGACTTTGCCCTTCTGCATAAGCACACAACCTAGTCCCTTGTGCGATGCATAACTGTAGACCGTAAAACCCCCTGTATCGTCCGGTAAAGTCAATACAGGAGCTTCACTAAGTCTTTTCTTTAGCTTCTGAAAACTTTCTTCGTACTTCTCCGTCTATACATATTTTACTGTCTTCTTTGTCAAATTGGTTAACGGCGTTGCTATCTTCGAAAAGTCTTTGATGAATCTCCGATAGTAACCCACTAAACCTAAGAAACTTCTAACCTCCGTCTGCGTCCTTGGTTGTTCCCAATTCATCACTGCCTCTACTTTTGCTAGATCTGCTGAAACTCCCTCCTTGTCGATAACGTGACCCAGAAATTAAACTCTTTCCAAGCAGAATTCACATTTTGAAAATTTAGCATACAATTGCTCCTTCCGTAATATCTCCAACACCAATCTTAAATGTCCGACATGCTCCTCTTCCGTTTTGGAATAAACCAAAAAATCGTCAATGAACACAACTACAAATTTATCCAAGTATTGCTTGAATATTCTGTTCATCATGTCCATAAATATGGTTGGCGCATTCGTTAATCCAAATGACATCACCAAAAACTCATAATAGCCGTATCGAGTTTTGAATGCCGTCTTGGGTACGTCCTCCATCCTGACTTTCAACTGATGATAACTAGTCCTTAAGTCAATCTTTGAAAAGTACTTCGCCCCTTTCAACTGATCAAAAAGATCGTCAATTCGTGGTAACGGGTACTTGTTCTTAATCGTCACTTTGTTCAGCTCCCTATAAACTATACAAAGTCTCATCGATCCATCCTTCTTCTTTATAAACAACAAAGGTGTTCCCTGTGGAGAAACATTCGGCTGAACGTACTTTCTATCTAATAACTCCTACACTGAACCATCAACTCCTTCATTTCTACCGGAGCCATCCTATATGGTGCCTTTGATATCGATGTTGTCCCCGGTACTAAATCGATCACAAATTCTATCTCCCTATCTGGCGGTAGACCTGGCAGTTCATCTGGAAAAACATCCATGAACTCCTTAACTACTGGTATTCGCTCCATCTCGGGATTCACTATTTGTGTATCCACCATATGAGCCAAATACCCTACACAACCTTTCTTCAACAGTTTCTTGGCCTGCATCATCGTCAGACAAGAAGATTATCTTGACGACTTGCTGCCATAAAATACGACCTTAGACTTGTTTGGTGTCTTAAGTTGTATAAACTTTTTCTGACAATCAATTATCGCTCCCTGGTTAAACAACCAATCCATTCCAAGAATAATGTCAAACTCCCCCAAACGTAAAGGAATTAAGTTTACATTCAACTTCTGACCCTTGATTTCAGCACAACAATTTCTATGTATATACTCTACATGAATCACTTCTTTATTAGGAACTTCAATGTTCATTGGGTTCTCTAGCTTTTCTCTAGGCAATTCTAACCGTCTAGTGAAATCATCAGACACAAATGAACAGGTAGCTCCCGAATCAAATAATACATAAACATTTTTATCATTGATCGGAATAATACTTGACATCACGTCTTTTGATTCAACGGCGTCTTGCACCGTCATGTTGAAAGTCCATGCTGTTGGTTTGTTCTGTTGCACCGGGCCTCCAATGGTGAGCTTGTTATTGTTTCCCTTATAGTCAGTACTTCCACTGCCATTCCTCCTCTTTGGACAATCCTTGAACTGATGGTCCGCAGTTCCACATGAGAAACAACCTCTCTTCTTAGGTGTGGGACAATTAGGAGCGATGTGCCCTTCTTGCCCACAATTATAACAAGCGTTCCTCCCTTTCATGCATTCCCCTGTGTGGTTCTTTCCGTAGTTGTTACACTTGTTTCCCTTCTTCGATTCGCCTCCTTGAGGTGTTCCCGAACTGCTGTTACTGTTGCAGTTCCACTTACGCTTATTTGGGTTACTGCCCCCACTGCTGTTACCTTCTTTATTTTCACCTTACTTATTTTCTTATTTTGTTCCTGATTATGTTTGTTTAGGGCTTCATTTCCCCCTTCTGCGATTATAGCTTTCTCCAGTAAAGTTGCGAAATTGGTAATTTGAAGAACAACAACCCTACTGTAAACCCACTGTTTCAGTCCCTGCTCAAACCTTCTTGAGCGCCTTACTTCAGTGTCCACCTGGTGTGGAGCAAATCTTGCCAATTCGTTGAACTTGGCAGCATATTCGGATACTGACATATTCCCCTGCTTGAGTTCCAGGAATTTGACCTCCATCCTGGCTTGTGTGCTTTTTGGAAAGTAATTCTCTAAGAACATTACCTTAAATCGCGCCCACGCGATAGTTCCTTCTCCTGCTATGCTCTTGTTAGCCTTCCACCAATAATTTGCCTCCCCCTTCATCATAAAGGTAGCAAATGAGGTCATTTGCTCCTTCGCTACTCGTGCAACCTCGAAGACATTTTCCATTTCTTCGATCCAGGTTTGCGCTTCTATAGGATCCGTTGTGCCTTGAAATTTAGGGGGTCCTATCAGTTTGAAATCTTTAAAGCTTGCTAGTGGAGCGGCAGAGTTTGTTGCTCTAGCAGCATTTGCGTTTCGTCCTTGGAATGCCCCCATTAGTATTTCCACAAACTCTTGCACTGGGTTTGGCGGTACTCTCTCATTGTTGTTAACTGATTCCTCTACTCCTTGATTTCTCGGTAATTGTCTAAGTGGCGGCATTTTCTGTATAAAGAAAATTTAAATTAATAAGGTTGTTTCATCTGTTTACTTTCGTCTTCTAGCATAAGCAATTTAATCTAAGCCACAAATAGTTATCTCAACACATATAAACATAAATAGATTTGCATTTATATTCATATGTTAAAACCATAGTGCATAGCACTTTTACATTATAAACATATTTCTACAAATGCTACTATCCTTGAAATACTACAAAAGACGGGATCTAACCAAAAAAAAAAACATATCCCACAACTTCATTGAGTTGGGATTTACATCATATTAACCCTCTGTCAAGACAAAAGCTGAGTTTTAACTGCATCTATATATATAAATAAAGGAAAGTACTACTGTTGACTGCGCATCCCTCGACGCATGGCGTCATCGTACTCCTCATCCCCCACATCCACCACCACGTTCCTGCTGATAGTGTGCATGGACTGACCCTCCTCTGCTGGGTAGTAGTACACCTACAATCTACCATAAGAAGAACTATAGACATAGCTAAGTCTATCAATCCTCACTCTCTTCTCTCTAACCTCATCCTCTAGCTCTAGC
Source organism: Hedera helix (assembly GCA_947179155.2). Lineage (NCBI taxonomy): Eukaryota > Viridiplantae > Streptophyta > Magnoliopsida > Apiales > Araliaceae > Hedera > Hedera helix. The sequence goes on from OX359280.1 coordinate 10,694,649, forward strand.
ATCTGCCCATGTGCAAAGTCTATCTGGATCTCCATCTTGATCCTAGCATCTACTATTTGCTGCCACTGGCCTCTAATGGTCTCCTTCTCTGCCTGTGTTTGCTGAATTTTCAACTCAACTGCTGCTAATCTAGCCTCCATCTCGGCCATCTTCTCCTTCAGCTCCGTGTTCTCGCCAAAGAACTGATAAACTGCATCTTGATACTGATCCTCATATACTGGTGAGTCAGATTCTGTTTCTCTAGGTGCTGAACCATAACCTCCAACTCCTCGTTCCTCGTAGTCAGAGAGTCAATGATATCACTGGCAGTAGTGCCCATGCCATCAGCGTACTCAGCTGGCTCCTCGTTCTCAGACTCCTCAGACTCGGCCTCGTCCTCACTGTATGGTCTCATCATTCCGCCCCAGACGAGCTCCTCACGGTCTCCCTCCTCTGGATCTAACTCAGGCTCCTCTATCAGTGCAACCACTGTACAATACTTACTAACAATTAAATACAAACTTGTGGATATCAGTGTAAATCACCTCCTCAATAGTATGACTCGACTGTCCAATCTCAGGCATCCTACAATCATACAAATAATATAGGTTAGTACATAAATAAAATATATTCATTGATGACATGAAATGATATTTTATCATGCACATCTCGGCTCGATGAATTTTCTCAATCCACCTCCAAAAATATACATCACTATGAATCCCCTCGATTCATCTCCTAACGCACTAGATATGAGTTTAGTACTAAGGTTATATCCTATGTTTCGCAATCCTAATGTTTCTAACCTACAGCTCTAATACCAACCTGTGGCGAGCCCAAATCCGGGTTCCATAACCTCGGGTTTTGTTCTCCACTGTACAATACTTACTGACAATTAAATACATAAATTACATTTAAACTTTACGGAATAATAGAAAAGGCTCCTTATAAAAAGACTACACTTCCCAAGGTCGATTAACCTTAACATAGACATTACATATCTTAAGGGAATACAAAAGATTTACAAAATAAATTACATAAAAGTAATTAATCTAGCATGCATCAAGCTAATCTAAGCGTTGGCTTTTCCCTTGCCTTTGTTATGTTTAGAACACTCTGGCTTAGCTGAAATATGTCATGATATAGCAAGAATGAGCAAATAAATGGCTCAGCAAGTTTATAAGTAAATAACAGGATATATCATGATGAAAGGAAAATTAATATCAGGGTTTTCAACAATAGATAACAATTGTGAAATAAATCAAGAATCAGTTTTTTAATATAAGAAAGGATTGACTCTTTACTATTGAGTGGTCTTTAAAGACCATGAACTGCTACTAAGGTAGAAAAGACATTTTTATATATCTGACTGCTCGAAAAACAAGTACTCGAGAGGATCAGCCTCTTGTACCATATGTATATGCATAACATTCAGACATCTTGCGTAAATTCGATTTCCCGACATATAAAAATCCCCCTTATTTAGGGTTGTTCATTCTCAGTCTTACTATCAGAATCTGCACCAACCAATAGTTTGGATAAGCTTTTAAAAGATTCAATGAGATGAATTTAACATACATTGTCTAGCTGAGGCAACTAGCTTAGACTTTATTAACAGTTCTTAAATTAATGAACTATACATTTGCAATTGCACTATGTGCGAATACAATAATAATAATAATGATATGGAATAATTTTAGATAATTAATCCACTTAAAGCTTTGTCAAATAACTACGAGTGTAGATACTTGCTCAACAATAATTGAATTGCTCAATGTAAATAAGGTTGAAGAACTTTTGCAATAATAAATACAAGTTAAGGTTAAGGAAAACTTTCCTCGTGCGTAGTCTACTGCTAATCAATTCAATTTAATTCACTTTGAACAGACCTAACAGTTAATCAGTTTGATCTTATATTAGTACCATATACACAAAATATGATAACTTAATAATTCTTTTGTAACCACATAATTATAGATTTACGGGTATATTAACACTTAAGAAATATTATCATTACTCGATAATATTTCAATCACCTAACACCTATATTAAATATCTAATATAGATCATGCACTTATCTAATATTATTAACAATTTAATAATATTTAATTAGTCTTATAATATTGTTAATCATTTAATAATATTTTATTAATCTTCTAATATTATTAATCATTTAATAATATTTTATTAATTATCTAATATTATTAATCATTTAATAATATTTTATTCATTATCTAATATTATTAATCATTTAATGATATTTTATTCATTATCTAATATTATTAACTATTTACTAATATTTTATTAATTATCTAATATTATTAATCATTTAATAATATTTTTCTCATTATCTAATATTATTAACTATTTAATAATATTTTATTAATTATCTAATATTCTTAATCATTTAATAATATTTTAATCATTATCTAATATTATTAACTATTTATTAATATTTTATTAATTATCTAATATTATTAATCATTTAATAATATTTTAGTCATTATCTAATATTATTATTTTTTAATAATATTTTTTTAATTATCTACTATTATTAATCATTAAATAATATTTTATTCATATTTTAATAATATTATTCATTTAATAATACTTTATCTTTTTATTAATATTATTACTCATTTAATAATATTTTATTGACTTTATAATATTATTATACTTTTAATAATATTTTAATGTTTTTCAATATTATTATTCATTTAATAATATTTTATTAACTTAATTATATTATTAATCCTTTAATAATATTTATACAATTTTAATTATCAAATTAATTATCTATAACTTTAAAAATACATTTATTAAGTCCAAAAATACTAAAATAATTTTTGAAACATTTTCCATTTTCTGACCCGGACTGACTCGACCCGACCCGACCCGATTCGAATTTTAATTTCTTTTCGGAACAGTGCACAGCGCCCCGGCGCAGTGATTTGTACTGCAACACGGCGCCCCGGCGCTGTACTGCAAAAACAAATTTTAATTTCTAGATTTTTGACAGTTTTGACACTTTTGATTCAAACCTTGATAAAATGAAATCTACACATCTAAATGACACAAAATTAGTGTTGATGTGTTCCTAACTTCTTGTTTTACAACATTTCATGGTTCGATCACATTTTTGAACACGTTTTACACGAAATGTAAAGATCGAACCACTTAGGGTTTAAAAATGACCTACTTTACGGTAAAAGCCATAACTCCTTTGTTTTTCATTATTTTTGAAAGCTTCAAGTTGGGTTATCTTTAAAACTCATGTATGTAACTTTCTAGCCATAAAAATCCATTTTGTAACTTTTACATTTTAAACTACAACATAAAACATCACATGCTTAACTAGGATTTTATCGGTAAAGTCTATTATGAACATTTCTTTCATTTTTATCCAATACACACATACCAAAACAAGATATAAACACATCAAACCATGAATATACATATATAACATAGTTTAAGACTTCTAGATCATCAAAACAAGTTTTGATCGGTTAAAAATATATTTTAACCAATTAAATCGTATATAAGCTACAAAAATGAAATATAGAAGGGTTTGAGCACTTTTAAATCTTGATGATTTGTGTGCTCTTCTTCTTCTCCTACCAAAGTATGAAATAAGGCTATTGGACATTCACCAAGCTCTTCCTCTTGCTATTTCTCACAAATCACAAGTGTTTTTCTCTTCTCTTTCTCAAATACTCTTTTTTTTTCTCTCTATAATACTAGGAAATGAACTAAGCAACATAGCAAGTATATGGAGTACTCTATTTATAGGATATTACTAATCCATCATCAATTCTCCTAATCCACTAGTGTTGGTGAATTTAGTGCTAATTAGGATTACTATTTACTTGATTGACAATGTGATGGACAAGTGGAATGACTAGGGTTAGTGAACAACTATGACATTGTGTGTGAATTAAGCAATCCAAGAAAAACAAGTCACCCCCTTGTGGGGGCCCTCCCAACCGGCCAAAATGGCCTTTTATGCCATTTTTCATTTATTTTATATGCTTTAGTTATACATATATACATCTATATATATATATATATATATATATATATATATATATATATATATATATATATACACTTATATATATTAATGTTGACCAATTTTGACTTCCTATTGGGCTCCACATTAGACTATAGGATTTAATATATTGGGCTCATCCATTTAATTTGGTTGGGCTCAATTTAAATGTTCTGTTGGGCTAACATTAATTCACATATGTCACATTTAATTAAAATATAATTCAATTAGATTTGCTTTAGTTAATTATACATCTTGCTTCATTGCTTTAAATAAATATACAAATACACAATATATTTATTCAATTATCTAATGTACAATTAATTAATACAAAATTTTTAATTCATTGCTAATTATTTAATAATCATAATTACAATATCTAATGGAATTCGTGGTCATTACATTATCTCTTTTTCTTTTTTTAGTTTGTTCAATTTGTAATATATTTTCATATAAGTCAAGTAAGTAAAGTCCATTGTGCAATTTACCAGTACCATATAAAACATTATTATTATAAATAGAACAATTATTATTTTTAATTATAATGTGAAAATCATCCTTGTCTAACATAGGAATAGAAATTATGTTTCTAATAAGTACTTAAACATAATAATAATAATAATAATTTAAACTGATGAACTTGCCCATAGGCAATGCTAAATAATAAGTTCCTACGACCTAATGTAACAATCATTACTCCATCCCCGCACGTAGGATGACTTCATCTTTGTTTAGCTTTCTACTTTTGCTTAGTCTCTACATAGTATTATATGTGAGAACCACAACCGATATCTAATACCCAAGTAGAACTTTGACTTATAAAAATATTTATTTCAATCATGAACAAACCTTGATCTGCGGTTGAAGCTTCTCCAAGCTTCTTCTGCTTTAAACTTGCAATATACTATTTGTAGTTTCTTTTCCAATGACCCGACTTATTGCAATAGAAGCACACTTCTTTGCTATATGGATTTGGCTTTTTATTATCCTTTACTTTTGTCTTGCTTTTAGCCTTCTTGGAATTCTTCTTTTGAGAAGTTCTCTTGGGCCTCTTTCTTTTCTTGGAAGAATCATCTACCAACAAAACTATGTTATGTTTAGATGGGAAATGACTCTCTGCAGTTTTTAACATGTTCAGTAACTCAGGCAAGCTGACGTTAACTTATTCATGTGAAAATTCATAACAAATTATGAGAAGGTGTCCGGGAGTGACTGCAAGATCAAATCTTGACTCAACTCTTCATCCATCACAAACCCTAACTGTCCAAGTTGCTCAATCAGATTGATCATCTTGAGGACATGAGTCTCAACGGTAGTGCCTTTGATCATCTGAAATCGGAAGAGCTCCTTAGATATCTGATATCTAATAGTCATACTTTGCTCACTATAAAATTCTTTAAGGTGCAACAGTATAGTATGAGCATCCATCTTTTCGTGCTAACGCTGAAGCTCGTTAGTCATGGATGCGAGCATGATGCATTGAGCCACAACTGCATCATCTTGCCACTTCTTAAAAGTAGTAACTTCTTCCTCAGAGGCATTTTCTGCAACAGTTACGGGGACAAACGAATTTAAGACATAAAAAAGCTTTTCAGCAATGAGTACAATTACTAAATTTCTTAACTAGTCTATTTAATTCGGTCTAGTCAGTTTGTTAGCATCAAGTATGCTACGCAGTTATAGTGAGTTTGACATTTGTAAAATTCTGCATATGAAAAATAGACAATATTTTAGCATACATTCGTTTAATTAATTACTAAAATAAATTAGGTCTTTACTTAAATTGGTATTCTCCACTATTTTTTATCAAACTATATTACTCTCTTTATATAGTTCAAAAAATCTGATTAAAGATTTGCTAGTGAGATAAAGATTCTATCGATATAAATATAGTATTGTGTATGCACAACAAACTATAATTTATTCAATAGCTAGACAACTCCTTATCAATTATATCAACATGTAACTCCTTGTATTTTGCCTCTTAGATTATTATAATCATGTGTGTGCACATCCAAATTAATATTATCTAAGTTAATCTAGCACTTCCACATAAGTAAAGAGAAAAATACTATCATTGTGTGTACACAACAAAATAGTACTGCTCAATTCTTTTATAAGCATCCAATATGATAAAACAACATCTCAATTAATCGATATAAGCCTTGTGTGTGCACAACAAACTTATATTGAGTATTTGATACTCTATCGTTTTATCATGCTATAAGGCGACGTTCGATATTTCAAATATCTTTGAACGTTACAACTTAATATAATTTACCGTGAGGGATTTGTTATTAATTGTCTCATCTTGTTTAGAACGCGTGCACACACACACACACACACACACACACACACACACACACACACACATATATATATATATATATATATATATATATATATAAAATATACGTCATATTCTTTAACATGTGAAGCATGTTTAGATAATATAAAATAAATATATATTAACCATGCACATATAGAATACTATATTCTACTTAAATTGATTATGGACTTTTATTCTAGTTTGGTTCATTAGAGTCACCAAATGAACCAAAAGGTCAAACCTAGGGTACAAGAATAAAATTAAATATAACTATTACATTTAAACCCGAACTCCATTACAAATGGGTCTTCAAGCGGTCCTTGGCTCCAATTCTTCAATTAATTCTAACTAACCTATTACACAACTATTTACAATAAATAGAAACATTGATCAGTAGTCAAGGAGAAGTACACAGGAGAAAGGCAGAATTTACATTAAAAAAATTAGAAAATGCGAGGTACGCAGACCCCATTTATAAATATCCATTCATTCATGCATCCATAAAAATAAATTCAATCATATTGATCAATAGTACATAATCAATTCCTTTTATTATTATACATCTCACCATATGTATCAATAAATAATATTCATTTCATGAAATTCAAATCATTCCATATATACATTGGTATCATTTAATGGGCAATTTAAAGTTGCATAAAATCTAAATTTATATTTTAAATAAACTCTTTTATTTTAATTATAAAATCATCCAAATAAATCTTTTATTTTATAGTTTTGAAAAATGCTCAAAAAATATTTAAAAAAATAGATTCTGCAGCACTGCGCCGCTGCTCAGTGTTGAAGAACAAACACTACACCCCGGTGCAGGACTGAGCCCCGACACAGTATTTCTTCTACAACACCGTGCCTCGGCGTAGTTTGGTCAACCACGAAAGTCAATGGAACTGCGCCTCCACGCAGTCTGTTAGACAATGTTACTGTAATTCGCGATTTCAGAAATTTAGTCCAAATTTTTGATCCAAAACACGATTTTTGCTTCTTCTTTTCAAAACAAGTGATTTTACACAACATATCATGTCCAATAAATTATTTTAAACACATACCATACATATATAGAATTTAAATAATTAATAATTCGCATAAAGTTTGACTTTGATACCACTGTTGGTTTCTAATATCCATGAACATGCAATCAAATTACATATAAGCAGCGGAAGCATGGTAAATCAGAATTTAAAAGTTTACTACAAACCATAATTCAGAATCGACCTTTATGCGTAACTATTAATTAATAAGAATGAGATAGAGAATTATATCCTTGTAGATTTTAGCTTTCTACAGGTACGTATTCAACTCTAATTATTTTATGTTCTACTTGAATTTTACCGATTAAATTTCTTAGATTAACATTAACCACCCAAGTGTTTGGCCTCTAGAGGTGATCCACCAAGGAGAAATAAGGATTCAAAAAGTAGGTGAAGGTAAACCCTAGTTTTCTCTCTCTTCTAATTTCTTAGATGTGGAGAACTTATGAGTACTCTCCCAAAAACTTATGGAAGTGTATATAATCCCAATCCATAATAAGACTTCTCTTATTTATAGATATAGTCAATCATCCTAACACCTTTAGGAATAAGGTTTTTAATTAAACTCCTAATCTGATTAGGAATTTAATTAATTTAATAATAAGTACAATTTCTAAAATATTTAGGAACTTAATTATCATTTATGAGATTACTCTTATTAATTGATTCTTAAACTATTTAAGAACTAAATAATAATGATAATAGTAATAATAATAATAATAAGACTCCTCTTATTAATTTATAATTAGTATTTCTAAAATACTAAATAATAAATATTATTTTATTTTATTTATTCTATCCCCATAGTATAAATTAAATATACTTAATTCATTATTACGATTATACCATTTACTTCTTAAATAATTTTTTTTTTTTTTTTTTGCGGTGTGACCCTTTAGGTTCTCCATATTAAACCAGTTATAGAATAAATTAATTAGAACTATTCTAATATTATTTATATAAATAAATTGAACTATTTAATTTATTCTAATAAATAATATTTATTCCATAATAAGGGTAAGTCCCCTTAGCGATCAAAGACTTTTTAGATAATATAGATTTCAACATTTAATCACAAAAGAACCTATTCGACAAATAGTTACTGTACAATTCTATCATTCTACCTCACAATGTCCCAATAAAATATAAGACATGATATCACTGTCAAGTCTTATTTTATTTGATTATATGTATTTCGATTCTCAAATGAATAACTCTAATATCTTATATCTAGTTAACTTATTTTGCTCACCATACAACTAGTGAATGTGCAGCAATATACTAGGTGCATCCATTTTCTCGTGTTGACGCTGTAACTCGATACTTATGGATGCGAGCATGATGCATTGACCCACCTTTGCATCATCTTGCCATTTAAAATAGCAATATCTTCCTCATAGGCTTAGTCTACAACATTTGTAGGAACAGGCAAATTAAGGACATTTGCTAGCTTTTCAGCATTGAGAACTATTCTCAAATTTGTTTAATCAATCCGAACAATTCGGTTCGATTAATTGTTAGCATACATTATGCTATGCAGTGTTAGTGAATTAAACATAACAATATTCTTTAAGTGAATCAATAACAACATTAACATGCATTCGTTTTATTAATTACCAAAATAAATTAGGTCTTTATTTAAAATGGTGTCTCCCACTATTTTCATCAAACTATATTACCCTTCTTATATAGTTCGGCAAATCTAGTTAAAGATTTGCTAGTGAGAATAAGGATCCTATTTCAAATGTATATAGCCTTGTGTGACACAACAAACGATATATAAATAAATAGGTAGACAACTCTTGTCAATTACATTAACATGTAACTCCTTTTATATTGCCTCTTAGATTATTATGATCATGTGTGACACATCCAAATCAAAATTATCCAAGTTAAGTCCAACCTAGCATTTTCTTATATTAGAAGAGAAAAAGACCGTCCTTGTGTGACACAACAAAACAGTAATGTTCAATTCTTTTTATAAACATCAAATGTGATAAAACAACATCTCAAAAAATTAATATAAGTCTTGTGTGACACAACAAACTTATAATGATTATTTGATACTCTATCGTTTTACCATGCTAGAAGGCGACGTTCGATATTTTTAATAAATATCTTTGAACGTTACAACTTAATATTATGAGTAGTATAATAAATAAATTAGAACCATTCTAATTTTATTTAATTGAATTAAACTCCTTTAATTCATGAATTAAACATTTTAATTCATTTTATAAATAATATTTATTCTACATCATGAGGGGTTTATTAATATTAATTGTCTTATCTTGTTTAGCGCACATGCACATATATATATATAAAATACGCGTCATAGTAATTAACATGCGAAGCATGTTTGATAATATATAATATATATAAATAAGCATGCACATATAGAATACTATATTCTACTTGGATTGATTATGGACTTTTATTCTAGTTTGGTTTATTCGAGCCACCAAATAAACCAATTGGTCAAACCTAGAGTGCAAGAATAAATTAAATTAAATGTAACTATTACATTTAAATTCGGGCTCCATTACAAACGGGTCTTCATGCGCTCCTTGCTTCTTTGCTCCAATTCTTCAAAATAATTCTAACTAATCCTATTGCAAATTATTTACAATAAATAGAAACCTTGATCAACAGTCAAGGGGAAGTACATAGGAGGGAGATAGAATTATACATAAGAAAAATTAGAAAGACGAGGTACGCAGACCCCATTTATTAAAACCCATTCATTCATGCATTTAATTAAAATTAAATCCAATCACATTGGTCAATAGTCCATAATCAATCTCATTTATTATCATATATATCAACATATATATTAATAAATAATATTCATCTCATGAATTAAATAAAACATTCCATATATGTATTGGTATCATTTAATGGGCAATTTAAAGTTGCACGAAATCCAATTTCATATTTAAAATAAACTATTTATTTTAATTATAAAATTATTTAAAAATAAACTATTTATTTTTATTATTTTAAAATTACCCAAAATAAACTCTTTTATTTTTGAAATTTTAAAATCTGCACTAAATTACCAAACTATTTGGCTAATTAATATATATTAATAAATATATCATATATATTAATATAATATATAAATAACCGTGTACTATATATATAGTACACATACACGGTAGTCTATATATATATATATATATATATATATATATATATATATATATATATATATATAGTGAAAAGTTGCTTTGTTTGCTTTCGTGTGTGCCACCTTTTCGGGACAAAGGTTATTATACTTAACATGTTTAATCCAAACCGAAAAGTACATTGTTGCTTTATAACATTTATAATATATATATATATATATATATATATATATATATATATATATATATATATATATATATATATATATACCAAACCCGAAAACCGGGATTGTCTTTGAACCGAAGCAGCGGCTGGTTACTACATATATTATATATATCATATACATATATATATATATATATATAGCACCGAAATAGTAGACCAATTTCCAACAATTCGGTGACCCCAACAGTGAATCCAATTCACATAAAAAAAAAAAAATCTGTCCGTGTTCCAATTTCGGTATTATAAAAATAAAATAAAAATAATAATAACTTTATACAATAAATTATGCCCAATAAAATTATTCTAAACACATACCTATACATATATGAAATTAAAACAATTAATAATTCGCATAAGTTTGGCTCTGATACCACTGTTGGTTTGCAAAAATATGACATACATATAATCAAATTATATAAGCGCAACGGAAGCAATAAAAATCAGATTTTAAAAATTTTTGTACAAACCAATAACCCGGATCTTTCTTATGCGACTATTATTAATTGAGGAAGGATAAAAGAATTTATACCTTTGTAGAACCAAGCTTCCACGGGTACAAGTTCATCTCCCTTTAATCCTTCATGTTCTTCTTCAAATTCACCGATTAAATTCCACGGATCAATGTTAGCTCCCCAAGTGTTGAGCCTTTAGAGGTGATCCACCAAGATATCTATGAATTACAGAAGTGGATTTTTGGTTTCTCCAAACCATAGGTGACTAGCCCTAATTCTCTCTCTCTCTCTAACTCTTAGATCTAGAGAATTATGGAGTACTCTCTCTAATCTAATGAAAGAGTGTGTAACCTTGATCTATGATAAGACTCCTCTTATTTATAGATCTAGTCAACCCTCCTAAACTATTTAGGATTAGGGTTTTAATTTAATTCTCAATTTAATTAGGAACTAAATTAATTAATTACAATTCCTAAACCATTTAGGAACTTAATTATTTAATAATGAGAGTACTTCTTATTAATTAATTACTAAACCATTTAGTAACTTAATTAATTATTATAATTATAATTCCTAAGCTATTTAGGAACTTAATTATTTAATAATAATATTACTATTTATTAATTAATTACTAAACCATTTAGTAACTTAATTAATTATTATAATTATAATTCCTAAACTATTTAGGAACTTAATTATTTAATAATAATATTACTACTTATTAATTAATTCCTAAACTATTTAGGAACTAAATAATAATACTAGTAATAATAATAATAGTAATAATAATGACAATAAGACTCCTCTTATTAATTTATAATTAGTATTTCTAAAATACTAAATTATAAATATCAAGCTATTTAATTTATTCTATCACCATAGTATAAATTAAATATACTTAATTTATTATTACAATTATGCCATCCACTTCTAAAATAAATATTACTCTTTTGCGGTGTGACCCTTTAGGTTCTCCATATTAAACCGGTTGTATAATAAATAAATTAGAACAATTCTAATTCATTTATTACGAATTAACTCTTTAATTCAGAATAAATAATTATTCCACAATAAGGGTAAGCCCCCTTAGCGATTAGTCGACTTTCCAGATAATATAGATTTCAACATTTAATCGTAAAAGAACCTTTCAGCAACTAGTTACCGTACAATTCAATCATTCTACCATACAATGTCCCAATCAAATATAAGACACGGAATTTCTGTCAAGTCTTTATTTATTTGATTATATGCATTTCAATTCATAAATACACAACTCTAGTTAATGTAAATTAGAAACTCCTTTCTAATTCCATTCAACCCTGGCCAGGGATTTCTGAGTTGTCACTTATTGAATCGCATAGGACATTCTCTCCCTTTACTGGAAGTGGTAGATCCTTTGTTGACCATTCATCTATCTCCATATGTACCTTATTATACCCAATTACATCCTTTGATATACCAATAGGTCTTAAGGAATATGTCAAAGTATAACTTAGTACACACAAGATACTAAGATGATCTCAAGTCTAAGGATCACTTGTACGACTATCACATAAGGAACTTCTATTGACAGACGAGTAAAACTCCATTAGGTGTTCCTTGAGCGAGTCACGTTCAGTGAACTTATTCTCTAATAAGCACCTACACACTTGCTTTAGTGTCTCTACACAAATGATTATGAGATCAATCATCCTCTTCATAAGAGCAAGCATAGTATGTACCAATCTATCCGGATCTACTAATCTCATTTTTAGTGATCCAACGATTAGGAACAATTTTAGTTTTGAGCTATCTTGAATTTAGATCTCATTAGCATGATCCTCATCATGGTTCTAAAAGTATTGCTCGAAAACTATGGGTTTATCCATTTGATTAATTCAAGTAATTAATCATGAATAAAGAAATGCCTTGATACTTTTATTAATAAATAAACAATATTACAAAGTATATGCTTATCACATCAAATGTGATTGGCTTGAGGGCATACTACTTTCACATGCTACATCATATCAAATATGATTGGCTTATGTGCATACTACTTTCACCCCTGTCGGTATGTTCATATAACAATGTGTAATTGTTCTCATAATTCTATATTATTTTTTGGAAAAATAGATAAATGAAAATTATCACTATTATTACTTACTTGATCATGATAAAGCGAAAAGAAAGAGGGACAAATTTACTTGTGGTAGACATGACAAACAATTTAGGGAAGATGAAAAAATGGATTTAAGAATGGAAATCTTGAAAAACTTTGACGAAGAACGCTAAGAACACCTTAGAATTTCTTTAGAATGCGAAGAACATTATTAAGATCTAAAACTCTCCAAAGATATCTCTTCTCCACACTTTATCTCTCTAGAAATCTCACCCAAGGTAATTTTGAAAGTGAAGAATTTATTTGGAAGCTCCTTTTTTATAAGGAAGTTTACTTGAAGATGGGTGAGAATGAGTGGTTATAATTTACCTCTCCATCCAAGAAAAAAGTGACATCATTAGGGATGATGTCGCCAATGTGATCATTCATATGATATCACCCAATTACCACATTATAAAGGAGAAGAAATGGACTAGATTTTGCTCACACAATTTGATGGCTAAAGTATCCTATAAGTGAAATCCCTCACACTGCCCTTGTAATGATATGCAAATTTGGCATCATTGTAAATATTATTATTAATTAATGAAATTTAAATTTTTGAAGTGTGACAAGTGTTTTAGGACAAGCAAGTCATGGACTATTTGATGATAGAACTAAATTCAAGCCTAAAGATATAATTTTGGATCAAAATGGACTTGAATTGGATTAAAATTGAGCAAACTATGAATTATTGAGAATTAAATTATCTAGATAATTTGACAACAGACTATGATGCCCTTGATAATTAGAATAATGACTATGGTATCCTTGTGGTGAGAAATGACCAAGATATCCCTAGCTCAACATGTCAGATGTTATTAATGCCCTAACCATTCATGGTTTAACTAACCAATGCATGGTTTGGAGGCTAATTATTACACATATATGTATATGTCTCTAGTATCAAGGGTATTCATATTTTATTTTCCAAGTTGCTAGCAAAGTGTTCTTGAGAGAAAAGAGAAGAAGAAGAGCTAGGGTTCCATAAAGTTCAAAGAAAAGATTCAAGGAAAAGTGATCAAGATGAGAAGGAATAGCCATCAAAGTGGAGACTCTATCCTTAAGAAGCTTTATTGCAAAGAGAAGAAGAGCTAAAAGAAGGTATAGCCAAGTTCTAGCCTTAAAACTTGCCATTTATGTGCTTAAATGCTAGAACATATGAAGTCATGGATATATCTATGATCAAGGGTGTGATTTATGTGAGTTTTATGCTATGTGGTTAGGTGATTATGAAACCCTAAGCTCAAAGTTGGCTAGATGGTGCATTATTCATGTCTATATTTAAAGTTAGGAAGCATAATTCATGGATAATCATGTGTTGTGTATTGCTAGAAATGATGAAGATATAGTTCAAAGTGTTGATCATGATGGCTACATGTGAAAATTCATGTTAGATAGCATTATAAGGTCATTAATGATTCAAGAGCATGTTTTGTATAAGGAAAATTGCTATATTAGCCTATGATTTGTATGTAAACTAAATCATAATCCGTAAAGTATTTTGGAAGGTGCATGTAGGAGTTATACAAGCATACAAAGTGTAGTCTATGTGATGCATAAGGTTCAAGATGTCAAATGAGTTCAAGTTTGAAATTTGCTAAAGATGATAAAATGCAACCAATGTGTGATTTTTGGCCAATTGGTGTAATTGAAGGTCAAACGAGGCCAAACATCTAAGTTTGATGTAAATACACATGTTAGAATTGAATTGGAAGTCGTTTGGTGTCTATGACAATAAATGTCCATTTTAAATGTTTTAAAACGTCTGCCGACGACCGAAACGAAATCTTTGGAAAAATAAGATTATTTTAAGATTTTTAAATGTTTTGAAGGCCCATGCGAGTCAAATATATGTTATATGTGTTATGTGAAGTGTTGGAATCAAGTTTTACAAAAAAGGGCCAAAAATAACATGGATTTTTTAAAGAATTTTTTTTTAGAAAAACCAGTACTGTGCTGGGGCGCAGTGCTCTGTGAGGAAGCTCGCCGGGGCAAAATCAGGGGGCGCCGGGGTGAGATGTACTGTTCACAAAGAATAAATTTATATTTTAATTCTAAAATGAAATATTTTGATATTAAATGATGGAAACATGTATGTAAACCATAATTTGATAAAAAATAATCAATGTGGTAGATATTAAAGCTTAAGTGAACAATATGTTATTTGTTAAAGGTTATGTAAAGCTAAATAGTAGCTTGTATAGCAAGTTATGGCATGCATATGTATATAACTAATGCATGAACCCATATTATGGTTATGTAGGGCTCAATTGGGATAAGATTTGTCCAATTGAGATAGACGAGGACAAATGCAAGTCTTTTAACTGAACTTCCATTTATAGTTCATTGAACAGTCATTCATGCTATACACTCATACGATCATGTAAAGTTCATTCACTATTGAATTACTTTGAAAAGGTCGATGCCAATCTTGATTCCGGCTAGACACATATGATGATACATGTTGAAATCAGATGTTTATTGTTATGTGCTACAATCCACATTGTTGTGGTGTGGATTCTATGATATGTTGTAACAGAACAACCCTGATAAAGGGGAGTAAAGTATAAAGCAATATAATTTTATGGCGTGATTGTGTCGCTAGATGTTTATGTTGTGGACAATATAAAAGTACGATGGGCTGATCGCCCAGAGTACACATCTATTTGAGCAGTAGTCTTACGACTAACTTGGGCAGTATCAGTTTTGATGACTGACATTGTTCTTAATGAGTTCTTGGTCTTGTGACTATACAGCAAGCAAACTCCATATTCTCAGTCATTCATGTAAAGTTTGTGTATAATTCTCATGTTTATATATTGAACCGATATTGATATTAATCAGCCTATTGATTTTGATCAATTTTATTAAACATGATTCAGTCTATTGATATTAACCCAGCTTATTAAAAATATTTTAGTTAATTGATATTGATTTAGTTATCATGCATGATCCAGTTAAATCGTATATGATTTTCATTTATCATTTCAAAATATCATGTCATCATTTGTTTATATACTTGTTGAGCTATTTTATGCTCACTGTTGCTTTTAAACATGATATTTTAGTTAAACCTGAACAGGTAGATGGATCAGGAGTAGACAAGGGGAAAGGAAATGCTAGTCAACAATGAAGGCCTAGTTAGAGAATTTTCGAAAGTCAATATTATTATATTTTTGTAATATGTCCGGTACAGATGTGTGTGTTGGTTTGCAAAAATTATGGCATACATATAATCAAATTATATAAGCGCAACGGAAGCAAAAAAATCAAATTTTAAAATTTTTGTACAAACCAATAACCCGAATCTTTCTTATGCGACTATTATTAATTGAGGAAGGATAAAAGAATTTATACCTTTGTAGAACCAAGCTTCCACGGGTACAAGTTCATCTCCCTTTAATCCTTCACGTTCTTCTTCAAATTCACCGATTAGATTCCACGGATCAATGTTAGCTCCCCAAGTGTTGAGCCTCTAGAGGTGATCCACCAAGAGATCTATGAATTATAGAAGTGGATCTTGGTTTCTCAAACCATGGGTGACTAGCCCTAATTCTCTCTCTCTCTCTAACTCTTAGATCTAGAGAATTATGGAGTACTCTCTCTAATCTAATGAAAGAGTGTGTAACCTTGATCTATGATAAGACTCCTCTTATTTATAGATTTAGTCAACCCTCCTAAACTATTTAGGATTAGGGTTTTAATTTAATTCCCAATTTGATTAGGAACTAAATTAATTAATTACAATTCCTAAACCATTTAGGAACTTAATTATTTAATAATGAGAGTACTTCTTATTAATTAATTACTAAACCATTTAGTAACTTAATTAATTATTATTATAATTATAATTCCAAAACTATTTAGGAACTTAATTATTTAATAATAATATTACTACTTATTAATTAATTCCTAAACCATTTAGGAACTAAATAATAATTCTAGTAGTAATAATAATAATAGTAATAATAATAATAATAATAAGACTCTTCTTATTAATTTATAATTAGTATTTCTAAAATACTAAATTATAAATATTAAGCTATTTAATTTATTCTATCATCATAGTATAAATTAAATATACTTAATTTATTATTACGATTATGCCATCTACTTCTAAAATAAATATTACTCTTTTGCGGTGTGACCCTTTAGGTTCTCCATATTAAACCGGTTGTATAATAAATAAATTAGAACAATTCTAATTCATTTATTACGAATTAACTCTTTAATTCAGAATAAATAATTATTCCACAATAAGGGTAAGCCCCCTTAGCGATTAGTCGACTTTCCAGATAATATAGATTTCAACATTTAATCGTAAAAGAACCTTTCAGCAAATAGTTACCGTACAATTCAATCCTTCTACCACACAATGTCCCAATCAAATATAAGACACGGAATTTCTGTCAAGTCTTATTTATTTGATTATATGCATTTCAATTCACAAATACACAACTCTAGTTAATGTAAATTAGAAACTCCTTTCTAATTCCATTCAACCCTGGCCAGGGATTTCTGAGTTGTCACTTATTGAATCGCATAAGACATTCTCTCCCTTTACTGGAAGTGGTAGATCCTTTGTTGACCATTCATCTATCTCCATGTGTACCTTATTATACCCAATCACATCCTTTGATATACCAATAGGTCTTAAGGAATATGTCAAAGTATAAATTAGTACACACAAGATACTAAGATGATCTCAAGTCTAAGGATCACTTGTACGACTATCACATAAGGAACTCCTATTGACAGACGAGTAAAACTCCATTAGGTGTTCCTTGAGCGAGTCACGTTCAGTGAACTTATTCTCTAATAAGCACCTACACACTTGCTTTAGTGTCTCTACACAAATGATTATGAGATCAATCATCCTCTTCATAAGAGCAAGCATAGTATGTACCAATCTATCCGGATCTACTAATCCCCTTTTTAGTGATCCAACGATTAGGAACAATTTTAGTTTTGAGCTATCTTGAATTTAGATCTCATTAGCATGATCCTCATCATGGTTCTAAAAGCATTGCTCGAAAACTATGGGTTTATCCATTTGATTAATTCAAGTAATTAATCATGAATAAAGAAATGTCTTGATACTTTTATTAATAAATGAACAAGATTACAAAGTATATGCTTATCACATCAAATGTGATTGGCTTGAGGGCATACTACTTTCAATCTCCCACTTGCACTAAAGGCAATCGCCCTTTGGTATCCCCATTCCATTCTTCTCTAAGTGGCGTACAAATTGCTTAGTAAATGCTTTAGTTAATGGATCTGTAATGTTGTTCTAAGAGTCTACCATCTTTATGGTGTCGTCTCCTTTTCAATGATTCATCTAATCATATAAAAGTGCCGCAACACATGTTTGGATTTCAGATGAGACCTAGGTTCCTTGGCGAATTAAACTCCTTTAATGTTAGGAACCATTATAAGTTCTGTAATGAACTTGTTTAACCAAACAATCACCTTTGCAGCTTCACTTATAGTTATTTACTATGTCTTTGTCACTAAATCAGCAACTCTTTACTGTTTGGAACTTTTCCAACTCACTGCAGCACCATTTACGGTAATGATATTACCTGAAAAGGATATGTTGTTATCTTGGTTAGTCTGAACAAACTTGAGTTTGTTAAACCCTTTAGTTTTATATCAGACACATCATTAGAAACTCTTTTCTAATGTTCTTCTCCATAATTAAACTGATATCTGCTTATCATACATAAGCAATATCAAGTCTAGTACATTCGACGAATCAATGTACATCTCTTGGGTTAAGCCGAGCATCCTTTATGATCTATTTCTATAGACCTTTTATCCTAAATAGAATGTTAGGACGCTTCTCCCAAGTCCTTAATGGAGAAGTTTTAGACAACCACATCTTTACTGATTGTAGCATCGGTATGTCATTCCTTATTGATATTATATCAACATATAATACTAGGAATGTCACAGTGCTCCCACTAACTTTTGTACATACTTGGTTTATCCTTGTCTTTGATAAAATCAAACTCTTTTGATTGTCTCATAAAAACGAATGTTCTATCTTCGAGAAACTTGCTTCAATTCATAATTGGATCGTTGTAACTTACATACTTGATTTACTCCATCATTATGGAGACAAATCCTTTTGGTTGTATCATACATACATCCTTTTGTATAGTAAGCTGTTACTGCAAGTAAAATCCGAATGGATATATGCATTTTCACTAGTGAAAAATTTCATCTTAGTCAACTCATTGACCTTGTTTGAAATCTTTTTACCACTAGTTAGGTCTTATAGGTCTCCACCTAGCCATCTGCTTTAGTCTTTCTCCAAAGACCCATTTAGGATTTTATGGTCATCGACCATTTCTCTTGAGTATCTAATACTCATACCTCATTGTATATATCTGGATCATCATCCACTATGATGTGTACCTTATCATCATCCGCTATGATGAATCCATACTATTAAGGTATCTTCGGTACTAAACCAAATTTACGACTTGGTTGTGGTACAATAGGTTTATCTACTTGTACAGATTCCTTCACTTGATCTGTAGTGTTTTGTGGTTCTTGAACTTCATCAAGATCTATTTTACTCCCACTAACCCTTTAAGGAAAAAACTTCTTTTTCTTATAAGGCAGCGTGTTTCAACAAACACCTTTTAGTTAGTTGGATTATAGAAGTGATACCCTAAACTTTCTTTAGGATATCCCACAAGTTTACACTTATTAGATCATGTCCCTAGCTTATCTTTGTCAAACGTTTTGGCATAAGCTGAACAATTCAAATCTTAACATGCTTAAGACTTGGTTTCCTCCCTATCTATGACTCATATGAAGTCTTAGGGAGATATGCGATCGTTTCTAGAGCATAACCCTAGAAGAATACTGGAAGATCGGTAATACTCATTATGGATCATCACCATGTCCATTGTGAGAATACCATTTCACTTAAGATGATTTAGAAACTTACTGCTTTAAGTATTCCCTTCTCGATCTAATCGAAGAACTTTAATACTTTTGGCATTTAGTTTCTATACTTCACTTTTGAATTCTTTGAACGTTTCAAACGATTTGGATTTATATTTCATTAAATACATATATCAAAATCTAGAATCATTAGTAAAAGTAATGAATGAATACTCTCCTCTTGCATTTGTTGTCATAGGTCTCACACACGACTGTGTGTACCATCTTTAACAACTCCGTAACTCGCTCTCCATGTCCACTAAATGGAGATTTAGTCGTATTATCCATGATACAAGATTCACAAGTTGTATTTGATTCATAATCAAAAGCTCTAAAAGCCTATCTTTATACAACTTGTTTTAGTCTTGTTTCATTAGCATGACCGAGTTAACAGTATTGCATGAAGGTATGATTCATATCATCTATTTGCTTTTAGTTTGTTCAAATTGAAATATTTTTCATTTAAGTCAAGTATACAAAATCTATTAAGTAATCAACCAGTTCTAAATAAAACATTATCATTATAAACAGAACAACGATTGTTCATTATTATAATGTCAAAAACCCTTCCTTGTCATCACATGGAACTGAAATAATGTTTCTAAGAACTGGAACATAGTAACAACTTACTAACTTAATAGTCTTGCCCATAGGCAGTGCTAAACTATAAGTTCTCGTGGCTAATGCAGCAACCTTTGCTTCATTCCTCAGCACAGGATTATTTATCATTTGTTTAGCTTTCTACTTCTGCTTAGTCTCTGCAACAACTTGCATATGTGAGACCACCAGCCGGAATCTAATTCCTAAGTAGAAACTTGACTTATAGAAAGTTTTATTTCATTATGAACAAATCTATATCTGTAGCTGAAGCTTCACTAAGCTTCTTCTACTTAACTACTACAACTCTCTTGTAGTTGTTCTTCCAGTGTCCCAGCTTATCGCAATGAAAGCAAACTCTTTTGCCCTCGGGATCACTTTTATTTATGTCCTTTGTTTAGCCTTTCTTTTGCCTTCTACTCTTTCTGACTCCTCAGAAATACCTTTGGTCATCTTCCTCCGCTTAGAAGATTCATCTACGAGTAAGACTTTGTTTTTCTAGGAAGGAAAATGACTCTCAACAGTCTTCAACATATTTAAGCAAATCAGTTAAATGACTTCTAGCTTAATAATGTTTGAAGTTCACAACATATTGTGAATTAGAGTCAGTGAGTGACTGCAAGATCGAATCTTGACTCAACTCTCCATCCTTGACAAAACCTGTTGTCCTAATTGATCAATCCAATTGATCATCTTTAGGACATGTGTCTTTTACTGTAGTGCCATTGGTTATTATAGATCGGAAGAGCTCCTTAGATATCTTATATCTAATTGACCTACTTTGCTCACCATACAACTATTGAATGTGCAACAATATAGTAGGTGCATGATACTATTGACGCTGTAACTCGATACTCATGGATGCGAGCATGATGCATTGAGCCACCTTTGCATCATCTTGCCATTTAAAATAGCAATCTCTTCCTCAGAGACTTAGTCTACAACGTTTGTAGGAATAGACAAATTAAGGACATTTGCTAGCTTTTCAGCATTGAGAACTTTTCTCAAATTTGTTTAATCAATCCGAACAATTCGGTTCGATTAATTGTTAGCATACATTATGCTATGCAGTGTTAGTGAATTAAACATAGCAATGTTCTTTAAGTGAATTAATAACAACATTAACATGCATTCGTTTTATTAATTACCAAAATAAATTAGGTCTTTATTTAAAATAGTGTCTCCCACTATTTTCATCAAACTATATTACCCTCCTTATATAGTTCGGCAAATCTAGTTAAAGATTTGCTAGTGAGAATAAGGATCCTATTTCAAATGTATATAGCCTTGTGTGACACAACAAACGATATATAAATAAATAGGTAGACAACTCTTGTCAATTACATTAACATGTAACTCCTTTTATTTTGCCTCTTAGATTATTATGATCATGTGTGACACATCCAAATCAAAATTATCCAAGTTAAGTCCAACCTAGCATTTTCTTATATTAGAAGAGAAAAAGACCGTCCTTGTGTGACACAACAAAACAGTAATGTTCAATTCTTTTTATAAACATCAAATGTGATAAAACAACATCTCAAAAAATTAATATAAGCCTTGTGTGACACAACAAACTTATAATGATTATTTGATACTCTATCGTTTTACCATGCTAGAAGGCGACGTTCGATATTTTTAATAAATATCTTTGAACGTTACAACTTAATATTATGAGTAGTAGAATAAATAAATTAGAACCATTCTAATTTTATTTAATTGAATTAAACTCCTTTAATTCATGAATTAAACATTTTAATTCATTTTATAAATAATATTTATTCTACATCATGAGGGGTTTATTAATATTAATTGTCTCATCTTGTTTAGCGCGCATGCACATATATATATAAAATACGCGTCATATTAATTAACATGCGAAGCATGTTTGATAATATATAATATATATAAATAAGCATGCACATATAGAATACTATATTCTACTTGGATTGATTATGGACTTTTATTCTAGTTTGGTTTATTCGAGCCACCAAATAAACCAATTGGTCAAACCTAGGGTGCAAGAATAAATTAAATTAAATGTAACTATTACATTTAAATTCGGGTTTCATTACAAACGGGTCTTCATGCGCTCCTTGCTTCTTTGCTCCAATTCTTCAAAATAATTCTAACTAATCCTATTACAAATTATTTACAATAAATAGAAACCTTGATCAACAGTCAAGGGGAAGTACATAGGAGGGAGATAGAATTTTACATAAGAAAAATTAGAAAGACGAGGTACGCAAACCCCATTTATTAAAACCCATTCATTCATGCATTTAATTTAAAATTAAATCCAATCACATTGGTCAATAGTCCATAATCAATCCCATTTATTATCATATATATCAACATATATATTAATAAATAATATTCATCTCATGAATTAAATAAAACATTCCATATATGTATTGGTATTATTTAATGGGCAATTTAAAGTTGTATGAAATTCAATTTCATATTTAAAATAAACTATTTATTTTAATTATAAAATTATTTAAAATATACTATTTATTTTTATTATTTTAAAATTACCCAAAATAAACTCTTGTATTTTGAAATTTTAAAATCTATATAAAATTACCAAACTGTTTGGCTAATTAATATATTATAAATATATCATATATATTAATAATATATATATATATATATATATATATATATATATATATATATATATATATCCGAAAGCTACAGCATGTTCCTAATTAGTATATATATGTAATATATATTATTCAAAGTACACAGTACATGAATTCGGTTATACACGGAATATATATATATATATATATATTACTTTGTGACTCATTAATTCGGGACACCTTGCTTTTAGAAACACAAAACCAATTTGAAGGTTACCGTGCTGGGATCTTATATATATATATATAATACCACAACCGCGGCACAGGGACAAACAATTCGGGACATGCTTTAACAAATCGAAACAAATTTGCTTTATTATATCAATAATCCGTGCGGCTTGGATTCGGTATTATATATATAAAACAACACTGCAGCAAGTATATATATATACATATAATATCCGAAAACATGCGGCTGCAACAAGCTTAATTCGGTAATAATCCGAAAATCAATTTCGGTAATTATATAATAGATATCATTATATAATTCAACTATGAATCTAATTCACATAAAAAAAAATTTATACAATAAATTATGCCCAATAAATTATTCTAAATACATACCCATACACATATGAAATTAAAACAATTAATAATTCGCATAAGTTTGGCTCTGATGCCACTATTGGTTTGCAAAAATTATGGCATACATATAATCAAATTATATAAGCGCAACGGAAGCAAAAAAATCAGATTTTAAAATTTTTGTACAAACCAATAACCCGAATCTTTCTTATGCGACTATTATTAATTGAGGAAGGATAAAAGAATTTATACATTTGTAGAACCAAGCTTCCACGGGTACAAGTTCATCTCCCTTTAATCCTTCACGTTCTTCTTCAAATTCACCGATTAGATTCCACGGATCAATGTTAGCTCCCCAAGTGTTAAGCCTCTAGAGGTGATCCACCAAGAGATCTATGAATTAAAGAAGTGGATCTTGGTTTCTCTAAACCATGGGTGACTAGCCCTAATTCTCTCTCTCTCTCTAACTCTTAGATCTAGAGAATTATGGAGTACTCTCTCTAATCTAATGAAAGAGTGTGTAACCTTGATCTATGATAAGACTCCTCTTATTTATAGATCTAGTCAACCCTCCTAAACTATTTAGGATTAGGGTTTTAATTTAATTCCCAATTTGATTAGGAACTAAATTAATTAATTACAATTCCTAAACCATTTAGGAACTTAATTATTTAATAATGAGAGTACTTCTTATTAATTAATTACTAAACTATTTAGTAACTTAATTAATTATTATTATAATTATAATTCCAAAACTATTTAGGAACTTAATTATTTAATAATAATATTACTACTTATTAATTAATTCCTAAACCATTTAGGAACTAAATAATAATTCTAGTAGTAATAATAATAATAGTAATAATAATAATAATAATAATAAGACTCTTCTTATTAATTTATAATTAGTATTTCTAAAATAATAAATTATAAATATTAAGCTATTTAATTTATTCTATCATCATAGTATAAATTAAATATACTTAATTTATTATTACGATTATGCCATCTACTTCTAAAATAAATATTACTCTTTTGCGGTGTGACCCTTTAGGTTCTCCATATTAAACCGGTTGTATAATAAATAAATTAGAACAATTCTAATTCATTTATTACGAATTAACTCTTTAATTCAGAATAAATAATTATTCCACCATAAGGGTAAGCCCCCTTAGCGATTAGTCGACTTTCCAGATAATATAGATTTCAACATTTAATCGTAAAAGAACCTTTCAGCAAATAGTTACCGTACAATTCAATCCTTCTACCACACAATGTCCCAATCAAATATAAGACACGGAATTTCTGTCAAGTCTTATTTATTTGATTATATGCATTTCAATTCACAAATACACAACTCTAGTTAATGTAAATTAGAAACTCCTTTCTAATTCCATTCAACCCTGGCCAGGGATTTCTGAGTTGTCACTTATTGAATCGCATAAGACATTCTCTCCCTTTACTGGAAGTGGTAGATCCTTTGTTGACCATTCATCTATCTCCATGTGTACCTTATTATACCCAATCACATCCTTTGATATACCAATAGGTCTTAAGGAATATGTCAAAGTATAAATTAGTACACACAAGATACTAAGATGATCTCAAGTCTAAGGATCACTTGTACGACTATCACATAAGGAACTCCTATTGACAGACGAGTAAAACTCCATTAGGTGTTCCTTGAGCGAATCACGTTCAGTAAACTTATTCTCTAATAAGCACCTACACACTTGCTTTAGTGTCTCTACACAAATGATTATGAGATCAATCATCCTCTTCATAAGAGCAAGCATAGTATGTACCAATCTATCCGGATCTACTAATCCCCTTTTTAGTGATCCAACGATTAGGAACAATTTTAGTTTTGAGCTATCTTGAATTTAGATCTCATTAGCATGATCCTCATCATGGTTCTAAAAGCATTGCTCGAAAACTATGGGTTTATCCATTTGATTAATTCAAGTAATTAATCATGAATAAAGAAATGCCTTGATACTTTTATTAATAAATGAACAAGATTACAAAGTATATGCTTATCACATCAAATGTGATTGGCTTGAGGGCATACTACTTTCAGTGTGTATGTATAAAGGTATGTAGAACCTGAGATTAGATATGTATAAATGTAAATTAAGTTTTATTATTTTATTCAGAATGGATGAATGTGATGACAGGGTAGAATAGTAACGTGAGTACCAAAACTGTGGTTCAAGGGACCCAAATTTGGGGGAATCACAGGTTGGTATAAGAATTAATAGGTTATAAACCTTAGGTGAGGAAACCTTAGGAATATGACCTTAAAGAAGATAGTGAAACTTATTTAGAATTCTAAGAAGCGAATGGTGGGAGTTGTCAAGGTTACAATTTCCATAATATGTGTTATGTGTTATGTGCTACGTGCTATGTATAATAGAGGTAATCAAAGTTGCATGGAACTGAATAGTTATTCTTGTGATTCTATAGCATGTCAGAGATTGGAGAATTCAGTCGGGCAATAGAAGGAGAACCCAGAGACATTCAGATTGATGTAATGACTACTGTACCAGCTAATGATAGTGAACAGGAGGAAAATCCAGATGAACTGGAGGGAGACTCAGATGGGGTATTGCCGGATAATGCATCATCTGAACATAGAGAGGCGGACCAAGAGTGGGTAACCAGCCTCATACAACATAATAGTGAGTATGTGGATAGAATATTAGAATTAGAGACTCAAGCAGCTGAACGACAATTAGCTGTAGAGCAGAATGAAATGGCAGTCCAAGTGTTGGTTGGTAGGAATATAGAACTAGGAGACAAACTAAGACAAGAAGAACAAAGGGTACAAGTACTAAAGAATGACAAGAAAGCCTTACAGGCTAAATTGAGGGAAGCAACTGCTGAGATAGCTAGGTACGGACATGCCGGAGCTAAAGCAGTGAGAAGGATAAACCTAGTGGAAGAGGAAGTTAGGGCCAAGAAGACAATGATTGATAACATGGAAATTAGAATGAACGATATTGGTTACGTATTTTGCACAGCATTTGGAAGAGCGCAGGATAGAGTGTACTATTACCCGGTAGAGTATGATCAGACGAGTAATACCTTGAGCCGGTGGAGAATAATAACAATCATGGATAAAGAATACGAAGATGCTGTTAGGTGGGGAATGCTCCCGTAGGAAAAATGTAATAGATATATATATATGGTTATGTATGTGTAGTTATGTGTGTATGTCATGTAAATCCCTAGTTTTGTTGATACCTCCAAAGATTTTAAAGCTGTAGGACCCCCAGAGTTCAAGGGGACGATGAATTCGATAGAGGCCCAGAATTGGGTGATTGAGATGGAAAAGGTGTTTGATGTAGCGACCGTGGCAGAAGAACAAAAAACTATTTTTGCCACATTTATGTTAAAAGGAGAAGCAAAATATTGGTGGACTGTTAATAAGGGAAGACTTGGAACAAGAGCTACACCTTGGGAGAGATTTAAAGAAATTTTCCTTGAGGCTTATTTTCCTTCAGTGATGCAAGATATGATGGAGGTGCAGGTCTCAGAGCTAAAATAGGAAAATATGACTGTAGCCAAGTATGCGACGAAATTCAATGAGCTGGCAAGGTTTGTTCCACACCAGGTGGACACAGAACAGAGAAAAGCCAGACAATTTGAGCACGGATTGAAGCCATGGATATATAGCAAGGTGTCAATGTTTCAGATTGGTACATTTGCTGGAGAAATGGAAAAGGCTATTTTAGTAGAGAGAGACAATGAAGCATTGACTAAGTATAAGCAAGAACAGCAGACCAAGAAGAAAAGAAGTGACGGGTCTAATAAAGAAGGGAGTAGTGGAGGAAACAACTCCAACAAATGAAAGTGGAATAGTAACAGTAACCCAGCTGGGAGTAAACAAGGTGGATCAAAGAAGAAGATAGAACCGTGTCATAACTATAGGAGAGGGCACTCAAGAATGTGCTTAAAAGGAAAGAATGTTTGTTTCAGATGCGGACGAGAAGGACATATTGCACCAGACTGTCCAATACCGAAGGCAACCAAAGGATGTTTCTATTGTGGAGAAATGGGGCACCAGATTAAGGATTGTCCAAAGAAGAAAGCGGAAGGAGGAAGTGGAAGCAAAGGGAATTCCAGTGGGAAATTGGTAATTGGTGGACCTACTCAATCGGGGAGGCCAACAGCACGAACTTTTAACATGATAGTACAGGATGCAATGACATTAAAGGATATGGTATCAGGTATCATTCTTGTCAATGATATAAATGCATATATGTTATTTGATTCAGGTGTTACCTGCTCCTTTATATCTGATGAATTTGCTAAGAAATTGAAATTGCCTCAAATAAAGTTATAACATGTATTGAATATAGAAGTAGCCAACAAGGAAGTAATCCAGGTGGAAAATATTCATCGGAATTGTTGTTTGATGATAAGAGGGCATAAGCTGCTAGTTAACTTTTAATTCCCATCCGGTTAGGAGAATTTGATGTGATACTGGGAATTGATTGGTTATATAGCTATAGGGCAGTGACTGACTGCTAAAAGAAAAGTGTAAACCTTCAGACTCCTTCCAAGTCTAAGGTAGTGTTCTATGGTAGTAAATCGCCTAAACAATCTTATTATCTGATGATGTTGCAGGCCGAAAAGCTGTTAAGGAAAGGATGTATGAGATACTTAGCACATGTGGTTGATACACGAGTAGTGGGATCAGAAATGGGTCAGATACCAATGGTAAGAGAGTATGCGTATGTATTTCCGGATGAATTATCAGGTCTTCTTTCAGACATAGAAATTGAATTTGTTATAGACCTTGTACCAGGAACAGTGCCAATTTTAAAGGCACCGTAAAGAATGACCCCAGTAGAATTAAAAGAATTGATGGTTCAATTGCAAGAGTTATTGAATAAGAAATATATCCAACCGAGTGTGTCTCCATGGGGAGCACCAGTTTTATTTGTAAAGAAGAAAGACGGATTGATAAGGCTCTATATTAAATATAGAGAATTGAACAAAGTGACGATTAAGAACAAGTACCCGTTACCAAGAATTAATGATTTGTTTGATCAGTTACGAAGGGCAAAGTATTTTTCGAAGATTGATTTGAGAAGTGGTTATCACCAGTTGAAGGTGAGACCTACAGATATGCCTAAGACAACATTTAGGACTTGCTATGGTCACTACGAGTTCCTAGTAATGTCATTTGGATTGACAAATGCACCAGCTGCATTTATAGATTTGATGAACAGACTATTCAAGCTGTATCTAGACAAGTTCGTGGTGGTTTTCATTGACGATGTCTTAATTTACTCAAAGACTCAGGAAGAGCATGCAGAACATCTAAGAATTGTTTTGGAAAGGATGAGAGAGGCAAAGTTGTATGCCAAGTTCTCAAATTTTGAATTTTGGTTGGAAAGGGTGTAATTTCTGGGGCACATAATTGACCAACAAGGGATATCTGTAGATCCAACAAAAGTTGAGGCAGTAATAAACTGGTAACAGCTAAAGACACCAACAAAAGTACGAAGTTTTCTTGGATTGGCTGGATACTACAGGGAATTTATTAAAGATTTTTCGAAGTTGCTAGGACCTCTAACTAATTTGACGAGGAAAGCTGTGAAGTTTGTATGGACAGATAAATGTTAATAGAGTTTTCTAGAACTGAAGAAGAGGTTAAGTAAAGCACATGTGTTGTCATTGCCTGATGATATAGGAGGATTTTTTGTGTACAGTGACGCATAGCATAAAGGACTTGGTTGTGTGTTAATACAACATGGTAAGGTAATAGTGTATGCGTCAAGACAGTTGAAATATTATAAGAAAGGTTATCTAACTCATGATTTGGAATTAGCAGCAGTAGTATTTGCTTTGAAGATATGGAGGCATTATCTATATGGAGAAAAGTGTGAGATATACACAGACCACGAAAGTCTAAAGTATATTTTCACTTACAAGTACTTAAATATGAGGCAAAAGAGATGGTTATAATTAATCAAGGATTATGATTATGAGATTCTATACCATCCAGGGAAAGCAAATGTGGTGGCTGACGCCTTGAGTAGAAAGGGTCGAGAAAGATTGGAGATGTTAACTGTTCTAGAAGAGTTGATTAGAGAAATGGAAAAGTTGAAACTAGAGGTAAAGCATCCGATGGAGTCAGAAGAGAAATTATATAGGGTTGAAGCTCTTCCAACATTATTAGATAAAGTCAAGGAAGCCCAAACGCAAGATCAAGAATGCGATCAAATCAGAGATCGTATAACTGATAATTAGATTTTATATCTATTTATTTAATATTTTTAGACTTAATTATTTGTGAGTTTTTATGTATTTTTAGTAATTTAAGTGTTTTATTTAATGTTATGTATTATTATTATTTTTTGTATTTTTATATTATTTTTATTTATTTATTATTAATTTATATTTTATTTTATAAGAAATTAATCACTAGTGGCATTGTTGTAATTTCTACAAGAAGCTAGGGGCAAAATTGTAATTTTCGCAAGTTGGATATCTGCGCATGGCGCGAGTAATAATCAGCAGGCAAGTTCGCGCATTGCGCGGAGAGACGACAGACACGGAGATCATGCGACGCCGTTTGGATCAGAAACTGCTGGCATTCGCGCATGGCACGGTCATGGACGAAGCGGACGTAGAACGACATCGTTTCAAGGGACGCGGCAGAAGGACATCCGCACAATGCGCGGACGGCCAGAATAAGAACAGCCCACGCAATGCGCGGATGTTCAGCAGAAATAAAAAAAAACGCACGGTAATTCCGAATTTTGCGAATTTTGAGACTTTTTTTACTCCGAATTGGATTTTAATTCCTATTAGGGTTTGTAAAAGTAAATCCTATTAGTGTTTGGATATATTTGAGGCGTATAAATACATGACAAAGGGAGAGCACAATAACCTAGAGATACATTGAAGCATTGAAGCAAATGAGACAACATCAAGGGTTCAAGGATTGGAGATTGAAGAAGTGCTACAAATATTTTATCATTTATTCTTTTATCTTTAATTTTTGCTAAGTTGTTGTTTAATTTGTGGAGTTCTTTTTATTTATTTATGAACTAATTTTATTTTAAGATTACAATGGAACCCAATGTTTAGTATAAATTAATTCTCTCTTGTTTCAATTATTAATCTTTATAATTCATTTATCATATTTTATGCTTACATGTTATAATTGTTTGGCCATACAATTATTTGATTTCCTAGATGACATTGGAAGATAAAATCTAGGTTTTGATCTAAATATGATAACATGCATTGCGTATAAAATAAGAATATATTTATACGTTGCATGTAAGTGTTTTGGAAAATTTAAACTTAAAGAATCTATTCTTAATTATTTTACATAGGAATATCTTAAAATAATTAGAATAGATATTTTTGTCAAACTCTTGGAAAAAGTTTAATAAATATTTATGAATTTCCACTTAATGAATTGTATCGATTAAATAGTTGTCAAGAGAGTAAAAATATTTATGCAAAACATTGGGGGAAGTTGTAGTCTTAACTTTTAAATCTGATATTCATCTTTGCTTAATAATTTGCTTATTTTAGTTAGTTAATTTAATTCCATAAAATTTGAATCGGTTGTTTAAATAAAATTGAGTTGATATAAAATTAGTACTTGAATATTTTTAATAATAATTTCTCGTGGGATCGATATTTTACTTACTATTATATTACTTGTTGGCCACGTATACTTGCGTGAATTTGTCTATACATAAATCTGACAACAATAACTGATAGACATGAGACAAAGTTCAAGATAGATGACAATGGGTTGCTGAGATTTGAAGAAATAGTGTGGGTGCCAATAATATCCGAAGTAAAAGATGAGATTCTGCAAGAAGCACACAATTCGTGTTATTCAGTTCATCCTGGAAGTATGAAGATGTATCAAGATCTTCGACAGCATTTTTGGTAGCCTAATATGAAAAGATATGTAGCGGAATGTGTTAGTAAGTGTCTAATGTGCCAAAGAGTCAAAGCAGAACATCAGAGGGGCTGTTACAACCGTTAGAAATTTTTGAATGGAAGTGGGAGCACGTCACAATGAATTTTGTCATGGGATTTCCAACTACATAGAAAGGTTATGACATGATATGGGTGATAGTAGATCGACTAACGAAGTCTGCACACTTCTTGCCGATTAAAGTCAAGTTCAATTTGGATCAGTTGGCAAAGCTTTATGTAAAAGAGATAGTGTCAACGCATGGAGTTCTGGTATCGATTGTTTCAGAGCGAGATCCGCGATTCAAGTCCAATTTTTGGAAGAGTTTCTAGGAGCGTGTGGGTACGCAGTTAAGGTTGAGCACAGCATATCATCCTCAAACATATGGGCAAAGTGAAAGAACGATTCAGACGTTGGAAGATATGTTAAGAGCGTGTGTAATGGACTTCAAGGGCAATTGGGATGACCATTTGCCGCTAGTTGAGTTCGCATATAACAACAGTTATCATGTGAGTATCGATATGCCGCCGTATGAAGCGTTGTATGGAAGAAAATGCAAAACACCTCTCTATTGGGACGAGGTAGGAGAACGTAAGTTATTGGGACCAAAAATTGTATAGCAGACTGTAGAAATTGTTAAACTTATAAGATCAAGGCTCATAGCAGCACAAGATAGACAGAAGAAATATACTAACCAGCATCGACAGAAAAGAGAATTTGAAGTAGGATCCCATGTATTTTTGAAAGTATCTCCTTGGAAATGGAAGATAAGATTTGGAAAGAATGGGAGGTTAAGTCCAAGATTTATCGCACCATTTGAAGTGCTAAGAAGGATAGCAGAGGTAGCCTATGCTGTGACATTACCTCCAGAATTAGAACATATCCATAATGTGTTCCACGTATTGGTACTGAGGCCGTATAAGCCGGATTACAAGCATGTAATTGAGTATGAGCCGATTCAGATTGAGAAAGACTTGACGTATGAAGAAACTCTAGTTTAAATCATAGACAATAAGGATAAATTTTTGAGAAACAAGGTAATACCTTCAGTAAAGGTAGTGTGGAGAAACCATAATGCTGAGGAGGCAAAATATGAGTTAGAAGAGAAAATGAAGAAAGAATATCCGTATTTATTCACGTAATCTTGTAATAGTGATTCCGGGAACGGAATCCTTATAAGGAGGGAAGAATGTAATGATATACAAATTTGGTATCATTGTAAATATTATTATTAATTAATAGAATTTAAATTTTTGAAGTGTGACAAGTGTTTTAGGACAAGCAAGTCATGGACTATTAGATGATAGAATTAAATTCAAGCCTAAAGAAATAATTTTGGATCAAAATAGACTTGAATTGGATTAAAATTAAGCGAACTATGAATTATTGAGAATTAAATTATCTAGAGAATTTGACAAAAGACTATGATACCCTTGATAATTAGAATAATGACTATGGTTGTAAGATCCCGACTTTTATGAAATACAAATTTAATTTTCTTTATATATTTTCTTCTGAAAACGGTAAATGAATAAATTGAGAAAAGTAAAAAATTAAGAAATGTTTGTACAAATTTTATCTTGTTGGAGAATATTCATTTTGTCGGGGAATATTCGTTATATCGGGGAATATTCGATTCGTGCGACGGCGCCGAAATAACCAAATATTGGTGGACCCCCACAACGAATTATTATCGGATATAGACATACGTAACATTTTTAAATAAATATAGTCAACGATACTATTACTTTTAACTATTAAAATACCTGGTGGTAAAAGAATAGTAACACACGGTATTGCACAGTAGCACACGGTATTGCACAGTGTTTCATATTATTGAACTGGTAAAGTGGCTATTGTAATATATTAACTTTATTGAACCAATAATTGTCATATGCATAATAATTTATATTATTGAGCTGATAACTGTCACAATAGCATATGCACAGTAATTCACATTACTGAATCAATAATTGTCATTACACAGTAACGTGCTATTTTTTTTATTTACTTTTAGCATTATTGTTATCTCTTTTATAATGTTGATTAAACTTTTATATTCTATTATTAGTTAATTTATCCCCTTATCTAACTCAGAAAGCCAATTACACTGCATTTATAACAATTAGTCATAATAATGAATAATTGTGAATTATTGGTGAATAATTGAATTGCTAAAGTTATTTACTTTTATTATAATAAATTATATAAAGTTATTTTTTTTATATATAAAGTTAATTGATTTATATAAAGTTAGTTGTTTTATATATAAAGCTAGTTGATTTATAAAGTTAGTTATTTTATATATAAAGTAAATTGAATGGTAAAGATTAAAGTTGACCTTTAAATGAATGGTTTAGATTAAAGAAATCTTAAAAGATAAAATGAGTGGTATGGATTAAACATTATCTTGAAATATTGGTTTATGATATGATTTTTGGCTATAAATAGAGTCCTTAACTTAAGGATTTTTCATAAAAACTTTCTTGCTTATTCTTTCTTTCACTCTAAAATATATCTTTGTATAAGTTCTCTTTGAGTGTGCTAAAGTCATCTTGAGTATTTGTGAAGATCTGTAAGTGTACGTGTACTGACCAAGTAAGTCTTTTTATAAAAGTTATATAAGTAACCACACACATCACACGATATTTATAAATCTTCCTTTAGAAGATTAATTTTGAAAAACTTCATTTGGAAGATTTATTTTGAAATATTATTTTCTTCAAAAACTATATTGAAGTTATTCTACCTTATTCTATTAAATCACTTTTGATGATTTCATACGAATTGGTATACACCATGGAATTATATATGGTAGTGACTAATTACATTATAAAAATATAGGTTGATCAACTTCATATCATGTCACATGTTAAGGTAAGGGATACCATATTTTTCATCTTCCATTATTTAAACTTACTACAGTAAGAGATTATCATTATTTGATTCTTGAAAATAATATTTTTTTCCTTCTTACTCGTAAGATGTGTCATTTATTTCCATGTATTAATTTGTGAGAATAATCTGACTACACGGACTACCGTATGTTTGGTGAATAACATTTCGTATTCATTCCTTATTAATTTATGAGAATAACCTGACTACGCGGACTACCGCATGTTTGGTGAATAACCTTTCGTATTCATTCCTTATTAATCTTTGAGAATAACCTGACTACGCGGACTACTGCATGTTTGGTGAATTACTCTTCGTATTCATTTCTTATTTGTCTCTTATTGGTAAAGTTTTCTAAAATCTATATAATAAAACACAACCCATTTTGAATCTTTAAGTTGACAAACCACAACGTCTCAAATTAATTTACCCAAATTCAATGGCCCAGATTGATCATTCCCTACTAAATTTTCCCCAAAAACTCATATTAAATTTCCCCCCAAAACTCATAATACTACTACTACTACAACTACTACTAATATTAATAATTATAATAGTACTAATATTAATAATTATAATAATAATTAATAATATCAATGTCACTCAATAATTATAATAATAATAATAATAATAATAATAATAATAATAATAATAATAATAATAATAATAATAATAATAATAATAATAACAAAAGTAATGATAATAATAATAATAATAATAATAATAATAATAATAATAATAATAATAATAATAATAATAATAATAATAATAATAATAATAATAATAATAATAAAAATAATAATAGTACTAATAATAATAATAATAATAATAGTAATAATAATAATAATAATAAGAATAAGAATAAGAATAATAATAAGAATAATAATAATAATAACAATAATAATAATAATAATAATAATAATAAT
Source organism: Hedera helix (assembly GCA_947179155.2). Lineage (NCBI taxonomy): Eukaryota > Viridiplantae > Streptophyta > Magnoliopsida > Apiales > Araliaceae > Hedera > Hedera helix. The sequence goes on from OX359280.1 coordinate 10,730,511, forward strand.
AATAATAATAATAATAATAATAATAATAATAATAATAATAATAACAAAAGTAATGATAATAATAATAATAATAATAATAATAATAATAATAATAATAATAATAATAATAAAAATAATAGTACTAATAATAATAATAATAATAGTAATAATAATAATAATAAGAATAAGAATAAGAATAATAATAAGAATAATAATAATAATAATAATAATAATAATAATAATAATAATAATAATAATAATAATAATAATAATAATAATAATAATAATAATAATAATAATAATAATAATAATAATAATAACAAAAGTAATGATAATAATAATAATAATAATAATAATAATAATAATAATAATAATAATAAAAATAATAATAGTACTAATAATAATAATAATAATAGTAATAATAATAATAATAAGAATAAGAATAAGAATAATAATAATAATAATAATAATAATAATAATAATAATAATAATAATAATAATAATAATAATAATAATAATAATAATAATAATAATAATAATAATAATAATAATGATAATAATAATAATAATAATAATAATAATAATAATAATAATAAAAATAATAATAGTACTAATAATAATAATAATAATAATAATAATAATAATAATAATAATAATAATAATAATAATAATAATAATAATAATAATAATAATAATAATAATAATAATAATAATAATACTAATACTAATAATAATAATAATAATAATAATAATAATAATAATAATAATAATAATAATAATAATAATAATAATAATAATAATAATAATAATTGTAATATCCCAGATATTTTCAAGATTTTAAATAATATCTTAATTGATTTTATTAAAGGTTAAGGTTTACAACCTAGAATGTGAGAAGTAAGATGTGTAGAAAATGGGTGAATTTTTTTTATAAAATAATGTATTTGTTAGAAATTAAATGTGGAAATATTTCATGATGTATATAGAGAATTTATTAAGGAAATAAATTTATTTGAGAAGTGAAGACGGTTATAAGGATATATATACATAGTTATATATTCCTAGAGTTGTGTTTGTTAGTCAAACAAGAAGATGAGTAAATTAATACTCAATAAAACTAATAAATTAATTAGTTTAAATATGAAGTAAGAATGAAAGTCATGAAATATAATTAATTATGTTAATTATATTATTTATGAGTTAAAGTTATATAAAAACTAGAAAGTTTGTCTAGAATGACAATATTAAGAAGTTAATTGATTAAGTAATGAACTTAATTATTAAGTTGTGGTATAGAGTTCAAGTAATTTAATTACTACTAGTGGACTAGCCCAAAAGGATTATAGATGTTAGCCCAGTATGAAAATATTGGTATGAAGTGGGTAATTAAATAATAAGCCCAAATGTTATGCTGATTAATAGTTCAAGAGGTAATTAATATAAGTCCAATTAATTAATGTTGACAAGTATTGTATATAATTGGGTGGTAGTCCAATTAAATAAATTACCTAACCCAAGTTATGGAAGATGTGTGAGTTGTGTTGGGTAGCTCAAGTAATTAAATAAGAGAGTCCAATGCAAAGTAATCCATGTAGCCCAAACACATTAAAGTCAAATGATGGTCAATGTGTTGAGAAATTTAGTTGAGTGTAGAGAATTAACTAATGTAGGGTTAGTTAAATAACCCTAGTTGGTAGACATGAGAGAGCATTAACCAAACGTTGGTTAATTGCTAGAAAAAAGAAAGTGGTGATGAGAATTAACTATGGGTGAGTTAATTATGTAACCCATTGTGGTAGGATAATTAAAGGCAAGTCTAACTGGATTATATTATAAGTCTAATTGATGTATTAAAGTAAATTAAATAAATTAACCTAGTAGTCCATATATTTAATTTAGTGATAGTTTAAGTTATATTTAAAACTAGCTCAATGCTTAATTTAATTAAATGTAGCATGTGTTAGTTAATGTTAGCCCAATGTAGTAATTAAATTGAGCCCAGACCAATTAATTGGATGAGCCCAATTTATTAAATCCTAGAGTCCAATGTGGAGCCCAAATAGTAGTCAAAGTTGTGGTCAATATATATATATATATATATATATATATGAATACTTATATAATGATATATGATATAAAAATAAAGTCAAATTGGTGTAATATTAGAGCAAATCCCGAATTGTGGGGCCCACTTGGTGAAAATAGTGTAGATTTTGCTTACTTGTTGCTTTATTTACACTCAAAAGGAAGCCTAAACTCAAGCTTGATAGATGTCACATTTTAGTCAATCAACCAAGTCCATTCCCTTAAATCAAGCCAAGTTTTGATGGTTGCAAGTAATGTTAGTCAAAGTGTTTAGATATATAATATATATGTATAATGTAGAGATTTAACCATATGTTGGTTAGGTGATGGGGAAAAGGTGTGGTCAAAGCCAATGTTAAATGAGATAAGAACTAACCTAAGGTTAGTTGCTACCAAAATTAAACCACATTGGGTTAAGTCTCTACAATAGATAGAGAGAGTGAGAGTGAAGGAGACTTAGATCATTTCATTTGTTTCTTTTCTTCTTCATTTCTCCAAGTAGAAGAGATGAGAGCTAGAGAGAAAAAAGAGAAGCCATGGAAGAGAAGCAAGATTCTTGATGCTTGGATGATTGGATGAAGAAGAAGCAAGATTTAATGATGAAGGCCTCCTCATGGTGAAGCTTTCTAGCTATGAAAGTGAATCATCCAAGCTTGGTAAAGTTTCTAGCAAAGAGGATCATCAACCAAATGTTCAAAAGTTTTCTAAAACTTAAGCTTGGTTAACCTTGTCTTTCATTTAGGTTTATTAAGTTGATTTAAAACCTAGAGTTGGTTGGGTGATTTATAAATCTATGGGTGTATACCCTAAATCTACAAGGTTTATATTAACTATGTTGGGACAAAATGAGAAATGGAGTCTAGGTGAACTCCTATGGATTTTTATATAAACTATGTTCTTCGTGTTCTTAAGTAAAAGTCATAAAATTTACATAAGTAGGTTTATGATTTGGTTATTTGTATGTTATGAAGTTGTATTGGGTGATAGAACATGTTATCTTAGCAAATTAATACTTGAGGTGTCATGTTTTACCAATCGGATCAAAGAATGATGAACCTATGGTTCATTCTGAATGTAATCACCATTTTTCGACGCCTTGCACTCGGAATATGGAAATGGAATGTAAACTAAAGTTGTAAATCTTGAAATTCTACACAATTTAGACTCAAGAATCACTCAAAAATAGTTCCGTATGAAAAATTTATGTCAGTTTGAGTAAAGGAAGTCCGGACAGCCAAAATGAGCGCCGCCAGCGCTCGGACATTCTGTTTTGAGCGTTGGCAGCTCTCAAATAACACTATGACCAGCACTGCCAGCGCTGGTACAGTGTAAAAAATTCTAAATTTTGATATTTTAAAGTTTTATCAAGTCGAAACTCCAGTTTAACTTGTCGGTTAATGAAAAGTCTAAACGAATCGTCGTTAGAGACTTAAAACCTAAGATAAACTTGTGAAATAAATGTGTTTGAATATTAAACCAATATATATAAAGTCTATTAGTGACTCATTAGTAGTTAAATGTATAAAATAAAGACTAAGGTTAACATTATTAAAAAGTTAACTATTTGTATGGTTTAAAGAGTATTAAAATATGGTTAAAGGATTAAATATGTAAGTAACTAAAATGTTATGAAATGATTAATAACATTAGTATAAGATTAAAAAGGCTATTAAATAATTAATGACATTAATAAATGATTAAAATATTATTAAATGGTTAATAATATTAAGAAGTGATTAAAATATTATTAAATGGTTAATAATATTAATAAGTGATTAAAATATTATTAAATGGTTAATAATATTAATAAGAGATTAAAATATTATTAAATGATCAATAATATTAATATGTCATTAAAATATTATTAAATGGTTAATATTATTAATATGTGAGTAAAATATTATTAAATGGTTAATAATATTAATAAGTGATTACAATATTATTAAATGGTTAATAATATTAATAAGTGATTCAAATATTATTAAATGGTTAATAATATTAATAAGTGATTAAAATATTATTAAATGGTTAATAATATTAATAAGTGATTAAAATATTATTAAATGGTTAATAATATTAAGAAGTGATTAAAATATTATTAAATGGTTAATAGTATTAATGAGAGATTAAAATATTATTAAATGGTTAATAATGTTAATAAATGATTAAAATATTATTAAATGGTTAATAATATTAATGAGAGATTATAATATTATTAAATGGTTAATAATATTAATAAGTGATTAAAATATTATTAAATGGTTACCAAGCTTCCACGGGTACAAGTTCATCTCCCTTTAATCTTTCACGTTCTTCTTCAAATTCACCGATTAGATTCCACGGATCAATGTTAGCTCCCCAAGTGTGAAGCCTCTAGAGGTGATCCACCAAGAGATCTATGAATTAAAGAAGTGGATCTTGGTTTCTCCAAACCATGGGTGGCTAGACCTAATTCTCTCTCTCTCTCTAACCCCTTAGATCTAGAGAATTATGGAGTACTCTCATTATTAAATAATTAAGTTCCTAAATGATTTAGGAATTGTAATTAATTAATTTAGTTCCTAATAATATTTGAAGGTAGTTGTATATTATCAAAGGTAGATAATATTTTGAGATATTTGGTACATTATTAAATGTCCGAATCATTAAGTTATGTAAAATAAGAAAGTTTAATTGAATTAAACCAATGTAAATAGTCCATTTGTGACTAATTTAGACAGCTTATTAAAAGTGGGTCATACAAAGCATGTGTAGTGAATGCGTAAGTTGGTTAAGTGTACCCGACATGTCCAACTAGATTTGGGCTAGGATTTTTGTCCGGAACGTATAGGTTCATTTGTCGGACAACTAAAGAGTTAATACTTTGAAGTTAAGATCTTAAGTTAAGACTAAGTAATAGTCATTATATCTAATGATTATTTCAATTTTCCTATATAAATTGTAGGTTGAACGAGAGACGCAAATAAGCGTAACTGGTAGAAGCAAACTAGACAAGTTTTTCAGAACGTGTTGCATTATGTGCATAATTTATAAGTTTGTTATTAAACCGTGATATGCTCGTACGTGGTTATGTGCAAAGATGTTTTAATGTTCCTTTGTGCAATAAGTAGATTTGAACTGTTGATAAGCAATAGTTGATTTAAGACAATTGTTCTGCATTGAACTATATTTCATGATAGAGGCTAGACATGAAGCATATATTAAATGTGAGACACGATATGCATGAACAGTATGTCATAAACTGAAAAGCATGATGTTAGTATAAATTGCAGATTTTATGTGAAGCATGTAATGTATTATGTGTAACTGTTGAACTTGCTGAGCCGTCGTGCTCACTCTTGCCTAAACCAACATTTTCAGATAAGACTAGTTACCTAAAGTTCTCGGTAAAGAACAAAGAACAGGAAAACATATTACTTCCATTGATGATCTAAATATCTATTGTAGATATCAGTCCGAATTGGATAGGTAAATGATTGTGTAGCATAAGACCTAGTTGGTATGTTATATGAGTATTAAATACTCAAATTGATTGTAATAGAATGTCGTATCAGGTATGATATTAAGACAGACTAAGAATGTATAAAGATTGCGATTCTGGAATGGAAAGGGATGTTATAAAATTGTACTTAAATGGTTATATATCAATTATAATATTGTTATAAGTCATGAACGATAAGGAAAAGGTAGTACTCGTGTTGAACCGGATCCGAGGTTCGGGGGACCCGGATTCGGGGTCGTCACAATAATAATAATAATAATAATAATAATAATAATACCGATAATAATAAATTCTTAATAATAAAATAGCAAATATTAATATTTTTATTTTTTGCATTTCAATCTAATTTTTCATTAGTAATAATAATAATTATAATAATAATAATAATAACAACAGCAATAATAATTATAATAATAGTAATAATAATAATAATAATAATAATAATAATAATAATAATAATAATAATAATAATAATAATAATAATAATAATAATAATAATAACTATAATATTAATTTTTATATTTTATATTTTTTTTAAAATAATACAGATAATAATAAAAAAATAATTTTAAGTTTGATTTAATTTTTTGTTATGCCGTGCCTTTAGGCACGGGCAATTACTAGTAATTATATATTCTTTAATAGTTTGCGCTTCATCTAATATCATTTCAATTGTACCTTCCTATTTTTCTAAATCTTTCTATTGAACCTTAACCGTTATTCTGAATTGTGGATCTTGAATATCATTCTCAAATTTGAGTCCACATTACGTTGATAATTTGGACATTATTTGAATATGTACAAAGAAAAATCATAAACTTTCGATATTTATTAATCATATTATTTCTTCAAATTCATCATTTATATCACTGTTGTTATTCTAATCATCAAGAACCATATTATTGTGAATATTTGTGGCCTGGGGCACAGATGATAGGATAAATGCGATATAACTGTTGTTTCTTTTACGGCACGTGGTGAATGTTCTCTTTGGCCTGGGGCAAAGATGAACTGTTGTTGGTATGATTATGACCAAAGGCTAAAGACTGGTATAATCATGACCGTTGGTGTTATATTTGAATATCTTTGGCCCGTAATGCAAAGATGAACTGTTGACTTGCATTATTATGATCAGGAACTATGAATTTATATTATCATGACCAGTAGAGTTTAAGATGATTAAAGCTGATGATATTTTCTAAAAAGAGAAACGAGTGGACATCATAGTCTACATGATTTTTCTAATGGATTGCTCATTCCGCTGCTATTATTGATCTAAAACTTATTGTTTATTGTATTCTATCAAGAACTCAATTGTTGAAGGCTAATGATAATTTACTTATTGTTATCTTAGTCATGATTTTTTTTACTGGGCTATTTGAGGTCACCCTTTCTTTTGTTCCATTGTTTTTCAGAAAATAAAAGAATGGCTGGGTCTAGCAGGGGAATAGAGTGACGGTCCAAGAGATAGCTATTGTAGTCTTCACATGTTTTATATAGTGTGGCAATAATAGTGAAGACTTAGTTGAGTATTATTGAGTTCTGTATTTCTGTTCTATATACTGTTTGTATTAGAAATCGTGTATTTTATGGCGTCTCAAATTGGGCTATGTAGGCCTAGATTTAGGGGTGTCACAATGGTATCCTTGTGGTGAGGAATAACCAAGATATCCCTACCTCAACATGTAAGATGTCATGAATGCCCTAATCATGCATGGTTAAACTAACCAATGCATGGTTAGTTGTTGGAGGCTATGTATATATATATATATATATATATATATATATATATATATATATATATATATATATATATATATATATATATAATCCCAAGTATCAAGTATCAAGAGAAAAAGAAAAGAAGAAGGGATATGGTTCCATAAAGTTCAAAGAAAAGATTCAGGAAAAAGTGATCAAGATGAGAAGGAATAGCCATCAAAGTGGAGACTCTATCCTTAAGAAGATTTATTGCAAAGAGAATAACAGCCAAAAGAAGGTATAGCCAAGCTCTAGCCTTAAAACTTGCCATTTATGTGCTTAAATGCTAGAACATGTGAAGTCATGCATATATCTATGATCAAGGGTGTGATTTATATAAGTTTTATGCTATGTGGTTGGGTGATTATGAAACCCTAAGCTCAAATTTGGCTAGAACAAAGGTGGTGCACTATTTATGTTTATATTCAAAGTTATGAAGCATGATTCATGGATGATCATGTGTTATGTATTGCTAGAAATGATGTAGACATAGTTCAAAGTGTTGATCATGTTGGATACATGTGAAAATTCAAGTTAAATAGCATTATAAGGTCATTAATGGTGCAAGAGCATGTTTTGTTTAAGAAAAATTGCCATATTAGCCTATGATTTGCATGTAAACCAAATCATAATCTATAAAGTATTTTGGAAGGTACATGTAGGAGTTACACAAGCATACAAAGTTCCTAAATGTGTTTATGGTAGTCTATGTGATGCAAGAGGTTCAAGATGTTAAGTGAATTCAAGTTTGAAATTTGCTAAAGATGATAAAACACAACCAATGTGTGATTTTTGGCCCATTGGTGTAATTAAAGGTCAAACGAGACCAAACATCTAAGTTTGATGTAAATACACATGTTAGAATCGAATTGGAAGTCGTTTGGCGTCTGTGGCGATAAATGTCCATTTTAAACGTTTTAAAACGTTCACCGACAACCGAAACGAAATCTTTGGAAAAATTAGGTTATTTTAAGATTTTTAAATATTTTGAAGGCCCATGCAAGTCAAATATATGTTATATGTGTTATGTGAAGTGTTGGAATCAAGTTTTACAAAAAAAAGGGCAAAAAATAGCATGGATTTTTACAAGAAATTTTTTGCAAAAAACCAGTACTACGCCGGGGCACAATTATTTGAACTAGAAACTACGCCAGGGTGCAGTGCTCTGTGAGGAAGCTCGTCGGGGCAAAATTAGGGGGCACCGAAGCGAGGTCTAGCCGAGAAGGTCTCGTAGCCAGCGAGATCTTCTAGGCAAAACATCTCGCCAAGGCGAGATGTATTATTCACAGAAAATAAATTTTTTATTTTAAGTCCAAAATGAAATATTTTGATATTAAATGATAGAAACATGTATGTAAACCATAATTTAATAAAAATAATCAATGTGTTATTTGTTGAAGGTTATGTAAAGCTAAATGGTAGCTTGTATAGCAAGTTATGGCATGCATATGTATATAACTAATGTATGAACCTATATTATGGTTATGTAGGACTCAATCAGGATAAGATTTGTCCAATTGAGATAGACGAGGACAAATGCAAGTCTTCTAACTGAACTTCCATTTATAGTTTATTGAACAGTCATTCATGTTATACACTTATATGATCATATAAAGTTCAAACACTATTGAACTACTTTGCAAAGGCATATGCCAATCTTGATTCTGGCTAGACACGTATGATGGTACATGTTGAAATCAGGTGTTTATTGTTTTGTACTCCAATCCACATTGCTGTGGTGCGGATTCTATGATATGCTATAACAGAACAACATGAATGGCGTGGTTACGGTGCTAGATGTTTATGTTGTGCACAATAAAAAAGTACGATGTATTGATCATCTAGAGTACACATCTATTTGAACAGCAGTCTTATGACTAACTTGGGCAATGTCAATTTTGATGACTGACATTGTTCTTAATGAGTTCTTGGTCTTGTGACCATACAGCAAGCAAACTCCATACTCTCAGTCATTCATGTAAAGTTCATGTATAATTCTCATGTTCATATATTGAACTGATATTAATATTAATCAGCCTATTGATATTGATCCATTTTATTAAACATGATTCAGTCTATTGATATTAACCCAGCTTATTGAAAATATTTCAGTTAACTGATATTGATTCAGTTATCATGCATGATCCAGTTAAATCGTATATGATTTTCATTCATCATTTTAAAATATCATGTCATCATTTGTTTATATACTTGTTGAGCTATTTTATGCTCACTCTTGCTTTTAAACATGATATTTCAGTTAAACCTGACCAGGCAAAGGGATCAAGAGTAGACAAAAGGAAAGGAAAGGCTAGTCAATAATGAAAGGCCTAGTTAGAGAATATTTGAAAGTCAATATTATTATCTTTTAGTAATATGTCCGATACAGATGTGTGTATGTATAAAGGTATGTAGAACCTGGGATTAAATATGTATAAATGTAAATTAAGTTTTATTATTTTATTCAGAATGGATGAATGTGATAACAGGGTAGAATAGTAACGTGAGCACCAAAATCGTGGTTCAAGGGATCCGAATTTGGGGGCGTCATAGCCCCTTCACTTAGATGTCTTCAAGAATACCTTCAACTTGGAAGAAGAATTTATTATATGGGTGTCCCTCTGGTAGGGTTACCATACGAATTCCCTAGCTATGCACGGACGAACAAGGCAGTGAACTAGGCACGCGTAACGTCCCCTAATCAAACCCCTAAGGCATACGACGTGCACGACATCCCAACAGTAGACCCCATGGGCCTGGGTGTGTGCGAAAGTGAGTAGACGTATAAGAAGGCTAGGCGTGCTTGCAGAACTACCATTTGGACGTGCAGAGTGCCTGACATCCCCTAAGCAAACGCCCCCTAGGATGATCCCCTACATACAGGCGTGGGCGCCGGAGGCATACGAGCAGGCTAGGTGCGCATATGGGTGGGGGCTGACACGTGCACTCCGGTGTCTCTTTACTAAAAAAATGGAAAAAAACATTTCACTATGCCAAGACTAGAACACCAGACCTGTAATGACCATGAATTTTAAGTTACATTGTAATAATAATTATCAATAAAATAAAATTTTTGTATGACTAGCCCATAAGTTGAATTTAGTGGACCAGCCCATAAGTTAAATTAAGCAAGCCCAAGTCTTGTATGTGATTTATGTGTTGGTAAATTATAAACTAGCCCAACCTAGTAACCCAAAGGAAATTATAAGGCAAGTTTAATTGGATTATATTTTAAGTCCAAAAAAATTATTAAACTATGTCCAATAAAATTAACATAGTAATCCAAGAACATAATTAATTTGTTAGTCCATGTAATTAATTTATGATAGTCCATGAATGTATACTTGTATGTATTAATTGGTAGCCCAATTGGAATAATTAATTGAGCCCAAACAAAGTAAATGAATGAGCCCAATAGAATAAACCAAATTGACCCAAAGTAGAGCCCAACTTAAAGTCAAAATTGGTCAATATAGCTAATCGTGCTAAATGGAGAGAGTATAGCCGACCATTTGGGGGGGGGGGGGGGGTCCCACTTTGGGGGTGAAGTACTGCAATAAGGTTGCTTTAATGTTACTTAATCAATGACTTGCAAGCTAGCCTGATAGGAGTCAATCCAAGTGTCCATCAATCCAATTGTAATTTTAATTAGGAGCTTAATTGACTAGATGTTAGATGTTTAGTATTGCTAATGGTGTAATCCTAGACTTCCATAAATAAGACATTCATCAAGCTTTACTAGATTGGTCATTTCATTTGTCTAGCATTTTTGGAGAAAGAGAGAATTCTAGTGATAGTTGAGAGCAAAATACTTTAAGTGTTGGAGATATTGCTAGAGATGAGCTTGGTGGATGTCATATAGTCTCTCAGCCTACTTTGGATGGAGAAAAAGAAGAGAATCTAAGTCTGAAAGGTTTAAAAGTGTTTAAAACCCTAGCTTCCATTTAATCTGTGTTTTTGTATGTTTGAGGTGATTCTGATGGTCAAAAGTGCATTTCTATGGTAGCAAACTATTTTTAAAACTCTTTAATCTTAAATACATGATAGATTTGTAGATATATGGTTTAATTGGTGTAACATGTGTATTAATATGCTTGGTATGAAAATAAGTGGAAGATAAATGCATATGAACATTTATCGATAAAAACCCTAATTTGCTACATGCTATAAATAGTTGTAGTTTAAAATTTAAAAGTTGGTTATTTGATTTTTATGAATAGAATGTTAGATTTATGCGTTATAAAGATAACCTAGCTGGAATCACTCAAAAATATATAAAAATGAAAAAGATATGGTCTTTATCGCAAAACATATCGCTTTTTAAAACCCTAGTCGATCGATCCTAAATTTTTGTATTAAAAACGATTTCAAAAATACGATCGATCTATGGCATATGGTAAATCATTAAGTTACGAAGCTAACAAGACCAATTTGGTGTCATTTGGACGCGTATATTTCATTTTATGCAAATTTGAATCAAAAGTGTCAAAGTTAGAAAAATCTAAAAAAATGGAATTTGTATTCTGCAGGACTGCACCGGGGCACAGAGTTATTTTCCAGGAAAAATGAATTTTTCGAACCGGGTCGGGTTTTGTCGGTTCGGGTCAGAAATTATAAAAATATTTTTAAATTAATGATATTATTATTGGACTCAATTAATGTAATTTAAATATTGTAGATGATTAATTTAATAATTTAAAATGAATAAATATTATTAAATTATTAATAACATTAGAAAATGAATAAAATATTATTAAATAATTAATAATGTTAAAAAATGAAAAAAGTATTACCCCTTACTCATTTTACTACATACATATCTCTTTTCATTCCATTCATCATAATTAGGTTTTCAACTAACCTTTATATTATTTCCTTTCTCTACCTATCTTACCCTTTTTCTATCATTCATTCTAGAAAATTAAAATATCTTTCAGGAGTCTTCAACAATTATTCAATAATTGTAAAGTAGTATAAATAATCAGGAAGTAGAAATTCCTTTTTAAAAACTTTTCATCTTTTTGTTGAGGGGTCATAAAGACCATGAACATGAGCTAATGACGCAACCACACTACTCTTTTTCTTTCGACGCAACCACGCCAATCAGTACTAAAAGATCTTTCTACTATAAACCTACAATTAGACTATCTACAATCACACGGACTGTAAAAATCCATTACAAGCCTTCTAGAAGATCAATCCAGCATACTTTCTCATTAAGAATATTAACAATCACAATTCAGGACTGCAATATCCAAAAGGTCATAAGACCACATTCTTCCCTATGAATCACGGAATTTAAAAAATTATAGTTTGATACTTGAACAAATCATTTTTAATGCAACAAAGTGCGAAAATAAGCACAGTTTTAAAATATCGTTGATCTAGCATAGCTAGAAGAGTTGGATTGCTTTCCCAATCCAAATCACCTTTCATTTCGTTTCTTTACTCGTTCAACCATTGCCTAGCAGTACTATCGCTTTCCTATTTCCTCAACCTTAGTCATTTTATGAGAACTAATACTCTCACCCTATGGCTCTCTTTCCTAACCCCCCCCCCCCCCCCCCCGATTCATCAAACTTGCCATACATTATGGGGTTAGGAACTTACCGCAATAATATGAGTTTAGGAACTTGTCCTATTAATATATAGTTCAAGAACAAATCAAGAACTGTCCATACGCTTAGGGGTTCAAAAACATACCATACAATTATGAGTCACGAACATACCATAAAGGTGAGTTTTAAGAACTTGCAACTAATCTTAATCTTTCTCACTTCCTATGTATCAGATATATATAGAAGAAAATAATCACCTTCTCAACATACATAACCAATACCGTGACACTAGATATCCACTGATTATCATTATAGGAAGCTAAGAGGTCGTGAAACCAAGCACAAATCCCTGCCCATACCAAGGAATGTACAACTCATCCACTACCATGAATCCTCAACGAAAAATCCCACATAACTCTAACCTTGACATTTTCTTAACCTTTCTTTAGCTTGATATGAATTTTCTGTATTCACATCTTATTATTCATAACTCATCAAGAGTTCATTTTCCTAGATCATCTTATGATCTCATAACCCTTTACCATTTCTTAATATCTTGTTATAAGATATCTTTTACCATTTCTTATTCATGAATTTTTAAAATTCATTTCCTCCTTACTCAATTCCACTAGAGTTCATTTCCTTACCATTTTCTCCTTTTTTACAAAAGTTATAGCCTGTGGTACTCTTACCTAAGGACTATAACCTATTAGCTCTGATGCCAATTGTAGCATCCCCAAAATCCCATTATATTCTAATGGCAATCTCATGCGTTAAAACATACCTTTTATCCTTAACTCCACATTATACAATCATAATACTATTCATAAACCTGTTTATTTAACTTACATTCTTCTCTTGTCTCAATATCATAACCTTTACAATATATACGTTGGCACTCAGGTCATACATACATAAATCGTAACCTAGTCTATTACATTTCATAATCATATGTGTTATGATTTAACTTAACATACTCTGTGAATACAATCACCAATCATATCTCTCCATACATACACCTGTGTACACATATCAGTCCCATACATTCGAGTTTATTACATATAAGACTCAACTTATAATAATTTAAGCTGATACATTAATAGTATCACATTACAAGTTCCTCTTAATAAAACTTACATACCTCTCATTCTTAATGGATTTACAATTCATACATTTCTTTATTAACGACACAGTTTACAATTAAAAACTAAGACGCTAAATAACTCGTACCTTTATAGGTTTACATTTAACTAACTAACTTGTCACGTTACATAAGGAAGCATATCAATTCCCTTTATTGCCTTTATACAAACACCTTTCCTTACCCTTTAGCTTTACTGGAATCTCTGGCCTTCTTGTACTTGTGACACCCTCAAATCTGGGTCCACACAGCCCAAACTTGAATTGTCAAAATACACAACAACTATTACAATACAACATACAACATACAACGTACCACAATACAGTATTCAAATAATACACAACTAAGTCTTCATTATTATTGTCACACTATTTTACAACTTATGAAGACTAATACATCTACAACTCGGACCTTCACTCTATCCCCCGACTAGACCCAGCTACTCTCTCATTTTCTGTTGAAAAACAATGGAACAAAAGAAAAAGGGTGAGCTCAAATAGCCCAGTAAAGAATATCATGACTAAGATAATGACCAATAAATTATCTTTAACCTTCAACAGTTGAGTTTTTGATAGAATAATTTAAACAGTAAGTTTTAATTCAACAACTGCAGTTAATTTCTTAAACAAAGTTCGGATCAATAACTACAACAGAATAACAACCATTAGAAAAATTATATGGACCATAATGTCCACTCGCTTCTCTTTTTAAGAAAAACATCATCAACTTTTATCATCTGAAACACCACTGGCTATGATAATACAATTTTACAGTTCCTGGTCATAATCATGCAAGTTAACAATTCATCTTTGCACTACGGCCCAAAGATATACAATATAGCACCAACGGTCATGATTATACCAGTCTACAACCTTTGGACATAATCATACCAAACAACAGTTCATCTTTGCCACAGGCCAAAGAGAACATTCACCACGTGTCTTAAAAGACACATCATTAAATATATCGCCTTTAACCTATCAACGCATTTAACCTATCAATACCTTTATCCAATCTGTGCCCCAGGCCACAAATATCAACAACAATTTGATTCTTCATTATTACAATAATAACAGAGATATTCTTGTTTTAGGTGTGATTTTTCTATTCAGCTGAGCAAGCTATTTATAGGAGACACGAAGGTACTATGCGCGGTAGGTGAGCTGGCGTGCTGCATGCCAGCCTGAGAATTCAAAGCAACAGCCTAGCTGCTTTTTCCTTCACCAACTCCAACAACCATTTTCCATGCTTATTTCTCATGTGGCCCCCCACAAAGGGCTCACTTGTTTACTATTCAAAATAATAATAATAATTATTATTATTATTTTCTTTATATTTTTATTTATTTATTTATTTTTCTTCATGTGGGTCCTACATATATAATAAAATAATGCTACAACAATAATTCAACAATAATGTAAGAAACACGTTACAAATTATTATTAATTTAATAATATAAATTATTGTGTATTTGCTACTGTGACAATTATTTGGTTGCATAATTTTAAAATAGAGTGCCATAAAAATTATTGGTTCAATAATATAAAATACAGTGTAATGACAATTATTGAAACAATAATACAAAAATATTGTGTAACAACAATTATTGATGAATACTGTGTAATGACCATGTCATCAGATCAATAATATGAGACGCTGTACAATACCGTGTGCCACTGTAGAATATCGTGTGCTACAATAAAATACCATGAAATACTGTATGGTACTATTCTTTTATCACCTGGTATTCTAATAGTTAAAAGCGATAACACCGTTGACTATTTTTATTTAAAAAAGTTACTTATGTCGTTTTCTATGTTCGACAAATATTTCGTTGTGGGGTCCACCAATGACTAGTTATTTCAGCGCCGAATATTCCCCGACAAAATGAATATTCCTCAACAAAATGAATATTGTTCGACAAAATAAAATTTGCACATAACATCCTTAAATTTTAACTTTATCAATTTAACCGCTTGCTGTTTCAGGAAAAATAAATATGAAGAAAAATTAATTTTGTATTTCATAAAATTCGGGGTCTTACAACCTCCCCTCCTTATGAAATTTCGTCTCCGAAATTAACGTACCTGACATTTCAAATAGATAAGGATACTTAGATTTCATCTCAGATTCTAGCTCCCAAGTCATTTTCTCAATATCTTGGTTCCACCATAAAACCATGACTTGAGGTATAACCTTTGAGCATAGGATCTGCTCCTTCTTATCTAAGATCTTAACAGGCATCTGCTCGTACGTTAAATCATCTGCTATAACGTCCGTTTCTAACTCAATGACGTGGTTTGGGACCTTCACATATTTATAGATATGTGAAAAACGTTATGAATGCGGGACATACTTAGCGGTAAAGCTAGTCTATAGGCCACAGTTCCTACTCGATCGAGGATTTCAAATGGGCCAATAAATCGTGGGTTGAACTTTCCTCTCTTTCCGAATCTCGTAACTCCTTTTCATGAGGAAACACATAAAAATACATGATCTTTGATGTTGAAACTTTCGTCCCTTTGATGAAGATCAGCATAACTCTTTTGTTGTTCTTGTTATTTGTTGTCAGATCATTTGGATTTTTTCTGTTGTTAAGCGTAGCAATTTAAGTCCCAACAGTTTTGCTCCTCCTACCTCATTACAACATACTGGAGAGCGACATTTCCGCCTATATAAAGCCACAAATGGAGCCATGCCTATACTTGCTTGGTAACTATTGTTGTAGAAAAATTCAACCAACGGTAAGTACTTATCCCAACTTCCTTTGAAGTCTATTACGCGAAGTCTCAAAAGATCTTTGAGGGTCTGGATCGTCCTTTCTGATTGTTCGTCCGTTTGAGGATGGTATGCAGAACTAAAACGTAATTCAGTGCCCATAGCTTTTTATAGACTGATCCAAAAGTATGAAGTGAATCTAGGATCTTGATCAAAAACTATGGAAACTGGCATACCATGCAATCTCACAATCTCATTTATGTACATACCGGCAAGACACTCAAATGAAGTTTTCTCGTATAGGGAAGAAATGAGCTGATTTGGTTAATCTATCTACGATGACCCAAATTGCATCTAAGCCTTAAGAAACCTTTGGAAGACCTGTCACGAAGTCCATATTGATGTGTTCCCACTTCCATTCAGGAACCTCAAGTGGTTGTAATGGACCCCTAAGGCACTTGATGCTCTGTCTTGACACGTTGACAAGTTAGGCACCTTGAGATAAACTCTGCAATCTCCCTTTTCATATTGTTCCACCAAAATGTATGTCGAAGATCACGATACATCTTAGTACATCTTGGGTGGATTGCAAACGACGTGTTGTATGCCTCCATCATTATTTTACGCTTCAATTTAGGATCGTTAGGAACACAGAGTCAAGAGTTGACTCGAAGTATTCCTTTCTCATCGATTCTTGCTTCGGGAATAGCACCTTCTTGTACTCCTTCTTGTACTTTCTTCATCATGTTCATCAGTTATGGATCGGTAGCTTGAGTAGCTTTACTTTTATCGATTAAAGCCGGTTCTACTCGCATGTGCGCAATCTTCAAGTGGGTCCCTGGTATATTTAGCTCTGTCTCCATCTTTTGTAAATCATACAAAATACGCTTTTGTGTTCTCAGCAGTGCACTTGTACTCACATAAGATCTTCTACTCAAAGCGTCAGCTACAACGTTTGCCTTTCCCGGGTTATACTTGATGGTGTAATCATAATCCTTCATCAGCTCAAGCCAACGTCGTTGTCGCATGTTGAGTTCCTTCTGAGTGAAAAAATACTTGAGGCTTTTATGATCCGTATAGATATCCATTTTTTCTCCGTACAAGTAGTGTCTCTAGATCTTCAACGCGAAAACGACCACTGCCAACTCTAGATCATGAGTAGGGTAATTTTTTTCATAATCTTTGAGTTGTCGAAAGGCATAGGCTATAACATTTCCATGTTGTATAAGAACACAACCTAGACCTTTTCCTGAAGCATCGTTGTAGATAACAAATTCTCCCGATCATGATGGTATGGTTAGAATAGGAGCTGAAACAAGTCTCCTCTTGAGTTCTTGGAAATTTTTCTCGTATTCCTCGTTCCATGTGAATTTGGTGCTTTTTCGAGTAAGATAAGTTAATGGAATGGCGATTCAAGAAAATCCTTCTACAAATCTCTGATAATAACCAGCTAGACCCAGAAAGCTTCGGACTTCTGTTACTTTCTTGGGTTGTTCCCAATTTAGTATTGTTTCAATCTTTGCAGGGTCAACCGATATTCCCTATCTTGAAATTACATGCCCAAGGAACATGACTTCCTCAAGCTAGAACTCACATTTTTTCAATTTGGCATATAGTTTATTTTCGTGAAGCTTTTGGAGTATCAATCTCAAGTGTTGTTCATGATCCTCACGACTCTTGGAGTATATGAGGATGTCATCAATAAAGACAACCATAAAATGATTTAAATATTCTTTGAATATTCGGTTCATCATGTCCATGAAAGGTGTAGGAGCATTGGTTAGTCCAAAAGGCATGACTAATAACTCATAATACCCATAACAAGTTCTGAAAGCAGTCTTTGGAATATCCTCAGCTTTAACCTTCAACTGATGAAATCCAGAGCGTAGATCAATCTTCGAGAAATGTTGGGCACCCTACAATTGATCGAACATGTCATCAATTCGAGGTAACGGGTACCTGTTTTTTATGGTGACATGATTCAATTCTCGGTAATCAATACACAATCACATACTCCCGTCTTTCTTCTTCACAAATAGAACTGGAGCACCCCAAGGTGATGCACTCGGACGAATGAAACCAATATCCAACAATTCCTGTAGTTGGACTTTTAACTCTTGAAGTTCAATGGGAGCCATTCGGTATAAGGCTTTGGAAATGGGTTTAGTACCTAGTTCAAGATTAATACATAATTCAATTTCTAGGTATGGGGTTAGGCAAGAAGTTCCTCAAGAAAAACGTCAGAAAACTCATTAATAATGGGAATATCATTCAAGTTTGACGTATTTTCGTTCAAATCAGTGACATGAGCTAAAAATGCTTAACATCCGTTTTTCAATAAATGAATGGCTTTATGGCTAGAAATAACAGTTATAGATTTCATTGGTTTAGTTGCTTGAATTTGCATGACGGGTTGATTAGGAATATGAAAACTAATAATCTGATGAAAACAATCAATTTTAGCATGATGGGTGGTCAACCAATCAATTCCTAAAATCACATCAAATTCATGCATTTCCAAAGAAATAAGGTCAACGGGTAATGTGAGGTTGTTGATTTGAACTAGGTAAGATTTATATACAGTGGATGTAATGGTCATTTCTCCTAATGGGGTTTCAACTGATAAGTCAAAGTCTAAGCTTTCAGGAGTTAAGTTTAATCGTTGAGCACACGTAGGTGAGATAAAAGAATGGGTAGAACCAGTATCTAACAGGGCATAGACTTCACAAAAAATTTTGAATCGCTTATCGATTATCACTTCGTTCGAGTTTTGTGCCATTTGGGATGTCACAACAAATGCTCTCCCTTGAACTATCGATTTTCCCTTATCCGTGCTAGCTTTTGGTATCATCATTATAGCTGGACTTGATAATAGGACAAAATCGAGCAACATGACCTTCCTTCCCACAACTATAGCACAACTTGGACTGTGGAGTACAGTTTAGGCTGATATGACCCTCCTTACCACACCTGTAACATCTTACCGGTGGTCGATCTTTTCCCCTTGAAATTGGTGCCGGTGCTGGTACTGGTGTCGGTGCCCTTCCATAATCATTATGGGATCGCTTCCTCTTGAAATTTTTTCCACTGGATTCTCCTCTTCTGTTACTCAATGCTGGATTACCACCTAAGTACTGGTTACCTCCTCTAGGGTTCTCGTTCCTGTGGTTGTTGTCATTTCTCTCTCTATGTTGATCATTGACTCTTGGCTACAATATTTCATCTGTTCGCTCTACCCTTTGAGCCCTATCCACAACATCTGAATACAAACTAAATTTATGAGAGCTAAGTTGTTGACGAATTTTGAGTCTCAGACCTCGCAAAAACATATAACTCATTCGAACTTCGTCATCTACCAAATGGGTCTCGAAATGAGATAATTTGGCAAACTTAGCTTCATATTGAGAGATTGTCATGTTTCCCTGCTCCAACTTAATGAATTCCATCTCTTTCATATGGCGGCTGCTTTCTGGGAAGTACTTTTCATTAAACAACTCTTGAAATTCTGTCCAAGACATCTCGAGTGCTGAAGGGTGGATATGTTTTACCGCTTCCCACTAATGGTCCGCCTCACCTCGTAACATAAAAGTGGTGAATGACACCTTCTGATCATCAACGTATTGTAAGACATCAAATATTTTTGTCGTCTGCATCAGCCACGCCTCCGCTTTGAGTGGCTCAGCCTTCCCGAGGAATTCAGGTGGTCCCAATTCTTTAAATTATTTGACAATGACCGTCCTCGAATTACCAGCATTTCTTCCGTTATTATTGACTAAATTTCCTCTTACTTGATTCTAAATGAACTGTATGAAGTTCCTAAAGAATCCATCATTCATCATGTTATCAGGAACATTATTTTTTGAGTTGGCAGGAGGATTGCTTGTGGCTTCTTTATTCTTAGCTAGATTGGCTTCGGGTATTCTATAGTTAACTTCCTGATTTTCAGATGTCATACTTAACAGTGGTTACAAAATAAATGTTAGTTAAACAAATTGACTCATCACTTCCTGTCCCTATATTCAAATCGACTAATTAGATAACAAAATCTAATTTAAGTGGGACACATTAGTGACTGACTCTATTCGTCTCTCCCCTCCTAGGTCTAACCTCAGATCTCCATTAAAGACCATATTCCTAAGCTCTGATGCCAACTGTGACACCCCAAATCTGGGCTCACGCAGCCCAAACTTGAGTTGTCAAAATACACAACAACTATTATAATACAATGTACAACGTACAACGTACCACAATATAGTATTCAAATAATACACAAATAAGTCCTCATTATTATTGTCACACTATTTTACAACTTATGAAGACTAATACATCTACAACTCGGACCTTCACTCCATCCCCCGACTAGACCCAGCTACTCTCTTATTTTCTGTTGAAAAACAATGGAACAAAAGAAAAAGGGTGAGCTCAAATAGCCCAGTAAAGAATATCATGACTAAGATAATAACCAATAAATTATCTTTAGCCTTCAACAGTTGAGTTTTTGATAGAATAATTTAAACAGTAAGTTTTAATTCAACAACTGTAGTTAAGTTCTTAAACAAAGTTCAAATCAATAACTACAGCAAAATAACAACCATTAGAAAAATTATATGGACCATGATGTCCACTCGCTTCTCTTTTTAAGAAAAACATCATCAACTTTTATCATCTGAAACACACTGGCTATGATAATACAATTTCACAGTTCCAGGTCATAATCATGCAAGTCAACAGTTCATCTTTGCATTACGGGCGATATTCAATATAGCACCAACAGTCATGATTATACCAGTCTACAGCCTTTGGTTATAATCATACCAAACAACAGTTCATCTTTGCCCCAAGCCAAAGAGAACATTCACCACGTGCCTTAAACGACATATCATTAAATATATCGCCTTTAACCTATCAACGCATTTAACCTATCAATACCTTTATCCAATCTGTGCCCCAGGCCACAGATATCAACAACAATTTAATTCTTGATTATTACAATAATAACAGAGATATTAATAATGAACAGAAGAAACAGGATAAACAATAAATATCGAAAGTTTATAATTTTTACTTTGTGCAGATTCAAATAATGATCAAATTGTTAACATGATGTGGAGTGAAATTTAAAAATGATATTCAAGATCCACAGTTCAGAATAACGGTTACAGTTCAATAGAAAGGTTCACGTAAATAGGAAGATGTAATTGAAATGATATTAAATGAAGCACAAGCTGTTAAGAAAATTATAATCATTTCAGAAGTTTTACCGGACAATACTTACTATAGTAAGTTTCAGAGTATAAAAGAAATGATATCACTTACCGTAGTAAGTTTAAATAATGAAAGATGAAAAAGATGGTATCCCTTACAAGTAAGAAAGAAAATAATATCCATTTATGATGATGAAAAGAATGATACCCCTTACCTTATCACGTGACTGGATATTAATAAAAATGAGGTTGATCAACCTATATATTTATAATATAATTAGTAATTACCACATATAAATTTTAAGCTGTATGATAACTCATATATTATGAACTATCAAAATTATTTATATAATATAAATTTTTGTAGTGTAAAATAATAACTTCGAATATAATTTTTAAAATAATATTTCAAAATAAATCTTTTCAAAGAAGAGTCTTATAAAGGAAGATTTGTGAATACCGTGTGAAATAGGTATTTGTGCAATTACTACTTTTTAATAAAATACTTACTTGAAAAATTTCTGCACTCCTTTTGATTTTCCAACACTCAAGATAACCTTATTATTTTCAAAGAAAACTCATCAAATACTTGTAAATTTTTTTTATGTTTTAGGTATGATTTTTCTATTCAGCCGAGCAAGCTATTTATAGGAGAAAAGAAGGTACTATGCGTGGTAGGTGAGCTGGCGTGCTGCATGCCAGCCTAATAATTCAAAGCAGCAGTGGTTGTTTTTTCCTTCACCAACTCCAGCAACCATTTTCCATGCTTATTTCTCATGTGACCTCCATAGAGGGCTCACATGTTTACTATTTAGAAAAAATAATAATTTTTTTTTTATTTTTTTATTTTATTTATTTATTTTTCTGCCTGTGGGTCCTACATATATAATAAAATAATGCTACAACAATAATGTAAGAAACACGTTACAGATCATTATTAATTTAATAATATAAATTACTGTGTATTTGCTACTGTGACAATTATTTGGTTCGATAATTTTAAAATACAGTGCAATAAAAATTATTGGTTCAATGATATAAAATACAGTGTACTGACAATTATTGAATCAATAATGCAAAATACTATGTAACAACAATTATTGATGAATACTGTGCAATGACCACGTTATCAGATCAATATTATGAGACACTGTGCAATACCGTGTGCTACAATAAAATACCATGAAATATCATATGCTACTATTATTTTATCACCGGGTATTCTAATAATTAAAAGTGATAACACCGTTGACTATTTTTACTTAAAAAAGGTACTTCTGTCATTTTCTATATCCGATAAATATTTCGTTGTGGGGTCCACCAATGACTAGTTATTTCAGCGCCGTTGCACGACCCGAATATTCCCTAACAAAACGAATATTGTCCGACAAAATAAAATTTACACATAACATCCTTAACTTTTAACTTTATCAATTTAACCATTTACTGTTTCAGGAAAAATATATATGAAGAAAAATTAATTTTGTCTTTCATAAAATTCGGGGTCTTACAATCTCCCCTGAAAATGTCAGTTTAAAGTAAGTATGAGCACAAAGACTCAGCAAGTTTAACAAATAACACATTTCATGCTTGCAATTCATATACATGCGTAATACATTCCTTACTTTACCATGTTGTGCATTTTTAAGAGATAAATGTCACATATTGCATTTAACAGTTAAAACACATAGTTGCACGAAGTGCACATTTCAAAATATTTAATGTCACATAGTCTGTCAAATAGTTTACATAGAATAATTATTACATTTCAACAAGTTCTGAAAAACTTGCCTGTTACGCATTACCCAACTTAATCTTTACGTTCCTCGAACGTCTTTTATATCCGTCATCGCGTCGGTTTGACAATCCGAACTCTATGTGTCAACATACAACCTACATATCATTATAAGGTTATATCACATCACATACGTTCTTTAACTTAATCCATAATTATTAGACCATTAATCTCTATTCATTATACTTTTGATTTATTACACCTTACATAGGTTAACAATACATGCTAACTCATTATCGACCTTTTACACAAGCATTATCATGCTTTTACTTAGCTTTTGGGTATGTTATATGATACCATTCATTGTTACATAACACCCTCTACATTGACCATTTTTATTAATTTAGGGTTTATATAACCTATCTTTATCATCCCACATCAAAACATAACTTTTTGAACACTAAAAAAAAATCGGTAACAGTAACTTTGCCCCGGCAGCTACTAAATTCGCTGATCGCGAAGTCTTCTCAAGTCACCTCGCCCTGGAGAGATTTTTAGTGCAAAACAACTCGCCTAGGCGCAGTTCTGCAGAATCCAAAAATCTGATTTTTGTACTACATTTGCTGATTTTTAACTCATTCATCTTCCATCCAATTAAGCTCAAATTTGGACCATAGCTAGGTCTTACTACCTAGTATTTTACAAAATACTACTCGGCTCATTTGGCTTCTTAAAATTATCGAAGCAATAGTCCGTAAGAGGGCGTTTCAACTCGTTTTCACACTAAAACACATTTTCAACCATTTCATCAACTTTGTGATTTTTGGCCATCCACTTCTAAAATTCATTCCAATACTTGCTATAGTCTCTATATATCATATAAGACATGTCTAGATCTTTAAAAGAAATTAGGTCCTTAAGAGGCAAGATTTGTCCGTAAAGTTTATTTTAGGTCCAAACGATCGATTTCGATCGTTCAAAATGCATTTTCGTTATATCTTTCATCCGTTGACTACCAAATCAATGTAGACACGTATAGTAACATAAAACTAAGTCATTTAACTTCATTTTATCATTAAACTTTTTAAATTTTCAAAAATCACCTTTAAGTTAAATTTTCATCAACTTTACTAAACTTTTCTTGAAAAATTATTTTCAAATCCTTAGACTCCATTTCTCACATACTCATTAAAGAGATCATTTTTAACCTTTGTATTATTATAGTACACTTATATGAATTGTTTCAAATTCCTTTATTTCCAAAATATGATTAGAAGAACATATTACCACCATATCTAATTTTAGCCTTCAAATTCACATTTTCTATACATTAGAGTATATAACATGCTATATACATGCAAATACCTCTCATATCATCATGCTCAACCTTATATCTTAAAGTTTTACCATAAACTTATAACTTTAGACACATAATCCTCCTCCATAACTAACATTTTTAACCATAAATACATTTTTAAATATACATAAATCAAAGTTTTAAGTTTGAAAAACTTTTATACTTTCATGGATAATCAACTTCTTCACATAAAAACCTTTGCCATAACGATGCCTTCATCTTTTCATCCAAGCATCATAGCTCACAAATCTCAAGCTTTCATGGCTTCTCTCTCTCTCTCTCTCACTCTTAGGGCTCTCTAATTTCCAGCAATTGAAATGAAGAAGACCCACTTAGCTTGCTTTTGTAGAGAATTAACCCAAATTGGGTTAATTCCACTTAATTATAGTTAATTCAACCCAAGGGCATTTTGGTCATTTCACATATTTAGTTAAGAGTGTTTTTGACATTTTACCTCTTGGGATATAACGGTCATTACTTAATTTGTCAAGGGTATTTTGGTCATTTTGCCTTTTAGGACACAAAGGTCATTAAATAATTTGTTAAGGGCAATAAGTTCATTACCCTTTTTTGCTAGATTTTCCTTTTCATGCCCATTTCTATTTAAGGAAACTTTTATACTTTTCACTCATTAATTCATTTCATGTTCGTTTAACTTGATTTTTCTTTCAATTGACTGACTAGGTCATTCGTTTTTCACTGAATTACGTTCACGTAGTCTCATTTTATAGCTTAATTAGTCATTTAATCGCAAATCGACTAAATAACTTTTCTTAGCTAGAATTATGTTACTAGTTTCCTACGAACTTTCTTAGTTTTACATTTAATCAATTTCAATTTCTGACATCTCAAATAGTCGAAATGCTCACTTTTTTCATAAATCGCTTCCTCGAAAAGCGAACCCTAATCGGATTACCAAAATCCATTCTCTTTTATCCTTTTACGCTTATATTATCATTTTACGACTTTTACGTCCTTACATTCATTTACTTAATACACATATAACAATTTTCATCATACATGCATACTAGATTCCATCTACTCATTTTTTAGAGTATTTCCTTCTGTATTTATACGTCGTATAAATATTCAGTTCAATTCAATCAATTAATATTGATTTATTAATCCATTTCAAATATTAAATTTCATAATTCTTATTATTCAATTAATTCCTAATATACCGATTAGATTAAATTGTTTCATTATTTCTACACATTCTGACATACCTTACCTTACCATTCTCGTAACCTAGCCTCTCACGGCCTATTCATTAAGCTAGTTATTCATGTTCATAACTAAAGCTTAATTTATATATTCTTTCATCATTTTACTTTTCTCTAAATTTTACATTTCCTTTCACTTAATAGATTAAATATATTTAGATAAACACATATATTTAATCTATCACATTCTGACACAATACAGTGTCTTACAATAATTATTTTCTAACTACCTAATCGTAGGTATTACATCATGTCATTTACCTTTAACCGGTTCTATTACCATTCAACCATTGTAAATTATATTTATTATAATTTTATTATCTATCACGTCACTAATGCACTTTAAATTGATATTTTTTCCTTATAATATCTATAGACCTCCTTTTTTCATCAAGAGTCCCTCTTTACAAATTCAACCACATAAAACATTCTTAACACATTGATTAAATAATAAATTAAATTTAATCACTTATTTACACTTTCTGTCATTCCAAACTAGGTTTTAACTTCTAACCTTTATTTAATTATCCAAGATCCTTATTTAAAAATTTTGTCAAAAATCTAGGATGTCACATCACCCTTGCTATATCATGAACTATTTTTCAGCCAAACCCGAGTGCTCCAAAAAAATAAGGGCAAGAGAAAATCTAAAGAATAAAAATTCCCATGCTAAGAGTATTGTTTAATATTTATTTAAATATTGTAAATCTTTTGTAAACTCTTAAGATATGTATTGTGATGTTAAGGTTATAATACATTGGGATTGTATTACCTTTTGTAAGAAACAATTATGTATTATTTCGCTAAGATTAATGAATACTATGCATTTAGTTGTTATTTATGTATTGGATTGTGAGCACTAAACTCAAGTTTATGCAACCCGAATTTAGGGACGTCACAAGACCTCCCTATTGCAACGATGCACTCCAAACCACTGGACTAACTGAGCTTGTTATTCATAAAATAACCCATATTAAATTTGTAATATACTAAAGCTTCCTTTTAAAAAAAATTGAAAAATTATATTAAAAAAGAGGACCTCCTCATAAGTATTCTCCAATGAGACTCTTATTTATGAAAATCTACTATCACCTATCACTCCATGAAACATATTACTTTACTTTGGCGTGCCGAATTTCCAATAAAGTTTCAAAGTGGGTTTATAATTATTTTTTTGAAATTTATAAAAATATCCCAATGGTTCTAAAAGTTTTAAAATATTTTGAAATATTATTTTTGGTTAGTATCGCCACGTAGGTTATCCCCAAATACCCACGGCCTCCTTACAACTCAAATTTTATATTTTTCTTTTATCATTTCCAACCTCTTAGGTTACAAAGGAGCAGGGGAAACTGATGTGGGTAAAAATATTCATCTATAGGACGTTTTCACGTGTATGCCACCCGAAAACCATATTTACTAGAGAGTTACAATGGTCCCTTGGTGAGGTAAAAAAATCCTGACCGCGTTGGACACTTTTTAGAGGATTGTAAGTAAACTAAGGATCTTAGGTAGACTCTACCAAGTGAAAGATTACTGATTGAGTACGACCGGGGGATACAATCCTAGGTTGACCAATCAAGATACATGCAATTTTAGCCTTTACCTGGCTATTATTTGCTCCCCTCTATATTCGAGTTCTAATTTAGGCATCAGAGAGTCAGCCTAGAGATAACTCGTGTGGGCCTTTTAGATGTTTTGCTAACTATCTTAGGTGTGATTGAGTGTTTTGCTAACTTTATTATGTATGATGGACCATACTCAAAGATCTCTAACACAGTTGGTCCGGCTCTACAATTTTTGGTCCCTTCATTAAGTTATGGAGTTGTTAAATATTTACGTTGTCAACTAGACTTGGCTTGATACTCAATTCGTGTAGTACTCGACTAAATTTAACACATAAATTAATTTATTTATATGAATATTTTTTTATTTATTTATGTATTAATTTATTTCAATAAATAATTTAATATATAAAAAATAGTAAATAAAAATCAATAATGTGACAAGCTATTTGTGAACTACTCGACTCGATAAGTATTTGAGTTAAGTTCAAACATAAAAGACTTATGTTCCTGATTCAATAATTTTTATAATGAGCCTAGCTCGAACACTCACAATAACAATCTAGATCAAATTATGAATTCGAATCAAATTATAGTATAATAAGACCCAATACATTGTCTCAATAATATCTTCTTGGATTATCTTAATTTACCATAGGCTCACCCAAAATGTCATAACTCACCCAAAATGCCATAACTAAAAGTATTAATAATAGCAGTTTGAGTTCTTATATATACATTCAAGTATTTTACATGTTACGATGTAAGACCGGAGTGCTACAAACTTTCCACTTAAATAATTAATGTCGCCATCAGGCCGAACACATAGCCATACAAAGCTTAAAAACTTTGTCTCTCTAACCATTGTGGGATAATACCAGCGGCCTACTAGGCCCAGTTTCGTGTCCCCGCTGTTGGTTGAAATCGGAACTGATTTATTTATATTTTATTTATTAGTTAAATTCCAATCTCGAATTCATTTGAATGAATAACGTGCAAGCATACACAGTCAACAAGTATAAAATGAACGTAAAGCATCGATCCCACGAGGAATTAGTTCTAACAATTTCCCAAATATCGAACCTATCAAGTCAATCTTAGTGTAGACACCCAAATATTGCACTTGTTTACTAACCTAGACAAAAGGGCAAAATCATCATTTCACATGGCCTGCGAGAGGGAATGGTGAAATACAGAACAGTCATGACAAGCAAACGCGACAACGAATCGACATCAAATTGCGCGATACAGAGATACGAATTGATCCAGACGAACCGAAACCGTCAATACATCCCACTAACAGTCCCCAGAATGCGAGATACAAATAATACAGCAAAAAATGATGATTCAAGACTGTATGATGCGAGAATAGAGGAAAGAAAGCCGGGCGGCCGCAAATGTATCTGCGGCCAAAGACTTTTAAGCGTTTTCGCGGCTCAAGGAAACACACGACAGTCGAGGCAGCGGCTGAGACGGCGATAGCAGGCAGCCGTAGATGCATCTGCTGTTGTCCGATTTAGATATATGGAATTCACACGCAAGTATACGCGGTTAATCAAGTAATATAGTAGAAATAAGGATGTCGAACCCACGAGAAACAAGTAATAACAATTATGCTAACTATTAAATTTATATTGATTCAATTCTAATTAAACTTTAGCAACTTCGGATTATAAACTACTTAAAATTGAAATTGAATTTAAACTAACTAATTAACTAATGAGAATGATTTATCAAATAATAAAAGGCTTTAAGATTACAATTTTCCCGTTGGGTCACAATAATGTCATTATCTTAATTCCAATTACTTAATCATATAAATTGTTAACTGAGATCCCTTATCTATTTACTAATCTCGTTCGATAATTAATAAAAAGATCCACTCCAACTTATAGTGATATAATTCTATGCAAAATTAATTGAAACAGACTCATTAAGATCAAACTCTCAATATGTTATGTGTGGTCTACAGGTATTCACATCCTATATACTATCATGATACTCTTCCGAAGAAGAACAAACAAAGTCACACGTTATTATACCCAGATCTATTCCTAGATTTTCTTCGTCAATTCCATCTAAGAAATCAAAAAACTGTTGATCAGACAATTATAAATTATTGCGAGATATAACAATAAATCCAACAATTGATCAAATAATTGAAACTAAGATAAATTAATCAAAGTTCAACCAACGGTTCCATTGCAATCCTAAAGAAGAATTTAGTTACACATCGTCATGAAAACCATAATCAAATTAATATTAAAACTCATCAAAATTCAGAAGATAAAGGAAAAAGAATTAGAGAAAACTCTGTAGAACTCTATCTCGCTTCCTTAATCTTCACTGCTGCGTTCTTGCTTCAAAATCCTTCCAATAGCTCTCAATCCGTGTGTTCTCCCCTTGCTTCTTTTCCTCTCTTATTACGCTCCTTCCTGGCTGAATTAAGGTCCTAGAATCCTACTTAAACTCAACTGAAACAACCCACTTCCAACACAGACTCGATTTACTCGACGCGGTATTGGACAACTGAATTCACCGACCTGCGCCCCAGCGCAGTCGTCATGCCTTGTCACTGCGCCCCGGCGCCATGCACTGTTTAAAATTACAAAATTGCCACTGACAGCTTGTTTTCCCGTTTTGACCTCTCGAAGTCGTTTTCTGCAAATTAATCATAAAAGCAAGTAAAATAGAACTAAAAGTACTTAAAGATAACAAATAATTAAGCCTAAAGGTACATAAATTGTAGGTATAACACTCACTCATCAAATACCCCCAAACTCAAGACTTTGCGTGTCCTCAAGCAAATACACTACATATAAAATGAAAATTCCTAACTATCTAAACCACATGAATGCAATGCACTATAACTAATGTCTCGAGCACAAATCAACATAATCCATAAATATCAAGCCTCAAAGATCTTAAATAATAACTTAGCTAAACTTCAAATTCTCGTTTAGTCTAAAATCTGACATATCACCAATTTTCATTTCACCTTCAACCCTTTCGTGTGTGTGTGAATTCAACATATCAAACCAGCCATTATTCTAATACAACTCATGAATATCAGTGCTCAAAACAGATAATTACACATACAACATTATATTACCCCTCTATACACTTGTTTTTACATTTTTCTATTCATCCTTTTTATTTACGAGTGCGTCTTACGCTCCATATCGTATATGACTAACTTAGCATGTGCAATACCCATTTTCCTTAGGCTTTTCAAAATTACCCACGTAACGAACTTTCCACCAGTGACTCCCAAACCAAGTGGTTTTAGGACACAAAGTGTAGAGACACTCCTAAGGGCTTACTTGTTCGAGTAATAGAGGCCACGAAAACGGATTAGCTAAGTGTTGCTCATATCTGTCTATTCTTCTTTTCATTTTTTATTCTTATTCATTGCTATAAGACAGACATCGAAGCAAATGATCATCATTTTTTCATATAAATTTTGTTCCAACAAGTAATAGAGGTTATTTAAATCTTTCTCAAGCATCTAGATCCGCAAAGCTTGTATCAAAACTCAACTAACTTAATACATTGAATATGTGCAATTAAGAACCAAGGGTACTAAGCTCAACAAAATCAGTAAAATATGCAAAACTCCGACTTTAATGATCTAAATCCATCTTGCTAGGATTATTAAACGAAGACTCACAATTTCATCACTGGCTATCCTTAAATTTCATACATTAATTCAATGCTCAAGTGCTCCTAAATGCCATAATATATGATCCTATATGCAAAAAAAATTGTGATTTTTTAATTTTTAATTTTTTTTAATTAATTAATCAACCCTAACCTATATGCCATAAACTATCAGGAAAAAAAACTAACAAAAACGAAAACTAGAAATATGCACATGCAAATATGAATATGCAGAAAGAATGCCGTATACCCCCAAACTCGTAAGAAACAATGTCCTCATTGTAAAACAAGTAAAGAAAGTAAACATGAATAAGAACAAGAAAACTCCCCTAGTAAATCAGGCATCATGGTCGGGGTGGTCTTCCTCGTTCTCCGAGTCTGAGTCATTCGGCGGATATTCCGGTAACATCGGCGGGGTTGGAATCGAGAAGGCTGGAGCATTCGGATTCAACTGGGATAACATCGCGGCCAAAGCGGAAGTGCACGTATAAATGTACGCGTGCATAGCATCCTGACGTTCCGCTAGGCGCTCATGCTGCCGAAACACCTCCTCAAACTGGATATCCGTCCGCCTTTGTAACCGTCGTACTGCTCGGTTAGGAACTGGCTCAGCTGCCTCATTCTCGGGACTATCAAGGGCATCAGCATCGTGAGGTGGCGAATGAGGAGCCATAATAAATCCTAAGACTCGTGGATGAGACTCTCCCCCTTCCCAAACTTTGTAACGAGCAATCAGGCTATGATCGAGGAGAGTCGTTGGTGGCTGCACTGGTTCAGCTGCTCCCCACTTGACACCAGACTGTTGACATAACGCAGTAATGAGAGACGGGTGTGGTAATCCTCTGGATGTCGTCCCTTTCAACTGTTTTTTAATCGAGGAAACAATGACACTGCCCACATCAATAGATAACCCTGTTATAATGGCATAAAGAATAACAGCTCGCTCCCTTGTGACATCGCTCACATGCGTACATGGCATCAATTTGGCACACAAGAAGGCGTACCAAATCTTTCCATAGCGACTCAATGCGTTGAATGGAAATGTCGAAATTTTGCCAGTGTACTTGTTAGTTTTCCATTATGTGCCCGGTCGACAAAGCTCGCGGACAATTCGTCCATAATCGGGAATCCCCATTGTAGAATACTGACACACATCCGGAGCCCGCAGGTTATAGTATTCATTGATCCTTTCTCTGCTGAATGACACCACCTGGCCCCGAACCAACACCCCACACTCAGGTGTATTGAGCGCATTAGCGTAGAATTCCTTAACCACGGCTGTTACCGCCGCATCCGGGTGTTTTATAAACACCTGCCATCCACGTACAACTAACATAGCGCGCATTTCCCCATCCTCTAATATATACGGACGTAGCCCCCTTTCTGCAATCAACGCCCGTCCGGCTAACAAATTATTAAACTTATCCTCGGCCTCTACACTAATAAATTTCTTATGATTAAAGGGTCGAGGTGCAGCTGAAGAGCCTTCTCCCCTCTGTCGTTTTGGAGGCATAATTGCACAATACCAATGTGGAAGCAAACAATTCAAATCCCTCTTTGTATCAAATTTTCCCCCAAACTTATGTTAGTTGTAGACCTAAAATTTCCCTTACTAACTGATACTCTGTTCTTAGCTCCGTTTTTTATCACCAAACCACCTGTTCTCCTCCAATGGCCAACACAAACCACTGGGCAATCCCAAGACAAGTAATCAAAGTACCAAATACAACCATTAAACTTGAAAGATTGTAATGTAAAGAAAATATATAGGATAAATTGCTATATTTGGTACCTCAAATTGGATGATTGAATGTGGCTAATAAACCGAAAGAACCACTAACCCCAAACTGTGGAGTAGACCCGTGAGATGAGAACACCAGATGGAAGTCTGTGAGGAGGAGGAGTGTCAACCGAGGGGGATCGTAGATGGGGCGATGAATGTCAGTTATGGAGGAGGGTGGACTGAATTTGGATGGTAGATGTAGAGTTTAGAAGAAGAAGAAAAAGAAGAAAAAGATGCTGGGAGCTTGCGAGAGAGAGGAATGGCTGAGTGTTTGAAAGATATGTTTGGGGATTTAGGGTTTTAGGGTTTTAATTCCTTTCGGATGTGGGAATTGGAAATTTAAAAAAAACTGAAACTCGACTATTGCGCCGGGGCGCCTTTATTTTGCCTTGAAATCGCGCCGGGGCGCTGTCCAACTGAGAGGTTTCCGCTGGGGGCGCGAAGTTTTCCGCCGGGGCACGATCAGGCCGAGAACTTTTCGCTGGGGGCGCCATCTGGTTTAGCTGGGGCGCAGTACTGCGCTGGGGCGCAGAACTGCGTCGGGGCGCTGTACTGCGCCGGGGCGCTGAAACTCCGTTTAAATTTTCCGTCGGGGCGCTTTTGCTGAATTCTGCATAATTTTTTTCTGCTTCATTTTTCTGACTTCTAAACTCCATCATGAACGTCTTTAACTGCAAGGATGTAAAAATATGCAAGAATTAATGGAGCTAAACATAAGAAATTTTCCTAAGCTAAAAATTTAATAAATCCTATAAATTGACTAAATTAACTTAAAAATGCTAAAAATTGAAAACCAAATTCTAAAATGATACTACGGTTGGGTTGCCTCCCAACAAGTGCTTGATTTAGAGTCTTTTAGCCTGACTTTCTCCCTTTCACTTAAGTTGGCTCGGAAAGGGTTACGGAGGTTCGTTGTCGATCCACAGTGCCGCCCCAATAATGCTTAAGTCTTTGCCCATTAACTTTAAACGTTTCATGAGAACGAGGGCCAATCACTTCAATTGCACCGTATGGGAAGACGTTCGTGATTGTAAACAGTCCTGACCATCTGGATTTCAACTTGCCCGGGAAAAGCTTGAGTTTTGAATTGAATAGTAGCACCGATTGACCCGGTTCGAATGTCCGCTCAATAATACGCTTGTCATATCACTTTTTGACTTTCTCCTTGTACATTTTGGCATTGTCATAGGCGTTCATCCGGAATTCATCCAATTCATTTAATTGCAAGAGTCTCCTTTCTCCTACGGCCTGTGACTCAAAATTAAGCCTCTTAATCGCCCAATATGCGTTGTGCTCCAATTCTACTAGGAGATGGCATGATTTTCCGTAGACGAGTCTATATGGAGACATGCCTATAGGCATTTTGTACGCAGTGCGGTATGCCCAAAGAGCCTCATCAAGCTTGCTGGACCAGTCTTTGCGGGTTGGGTTGACTATTTTTTCCAAAATCCGCTTGACTTCTCTATTTGTAATCTCGGCTTGTCCACTCGTCTGTGGGTGATATGTCGTCGCAACTTTATGCCGTACACCATACTTTGTTAGAAGAGCGGCAAAATATTTGTTGCAGAAATGGGACCCCCCCCCCCCCCCATCACTGATTATCGCCCTTAGTGTTCCAAATCTTGTAAATATGTTCTTGCGCAAGAAAGTTAGAACGACCTTGGCATCATTAGTTGGTAACGCCACTGCTTCCACCCATTTGGAGACGTAATCCACCCCCACTAAAATATACTTGTTATTAAGTGACGATTGGAACGGTCCCATGAAATCAATTCCCCATACGTCGAATATTTCCACTTCCAAGATTGAATTCAATGGCATTTCTTGCCGATTTGATATGTTTCCAACCCGTTGACAACAATCACACCTCTTTCCGAATTCGTGAGCATCTTTGAACATTGTTGGCCAATAGAATCCCGATTAGAGAATCTTTGTAGCTGTCCTATCACCTCCATAGTGACCTCCATACAAAGATGAATGGCAATGTTGTAAAATGCCTTCGACTTCCTCCCTAGCCACGCATCGTCTTACCATCTGGTCAGCAAATTGTCGGAAAAGAAAAGGTTTGTCCCAAAAGTATTGCTTGACATCATGTAGGAACCTCTTTTTCTGCTGATAACTCAGGTCATAAGGAAGTACACCACTGACGATGTAATTGACGTAATCCGCATACCAAGGGGCTTCCTTTGCTATATAGAATAATTGCTCGTCGGGAAATGACTCATTTATCAATACCCGATCTCGTTGGTCTTGCTGCGAATTTTCCAGTCTAGAGAGATGGTCTACTACTTGGTTCTCGGACCCCTTCCTATCCCGAATCTCAAGATCAAATTCCTGAAGTAGAAGAATCCAATGTATCAACCTTGGTTTGGCATCCTTCTTAGAGATGAGATATTTTATTGCAGAGTCTGTGAACACGATCACCTTTGTCCCAATCATATAGGCTCG
Source organism: Hedera helix (assembly GCA_947179155.2). NCBI lineage: Eukaryota > Viridiplantae > Streptophyta > Magnoliopsida > Apiales > Araliaceae > Hedera > Hedera helix. Next base: position 10,766,230 of record OX359280.1, read on the forward strand.
GAATTTGTCGAATGCAAATACCACTGCAAGTAGTTCCTTTTCAGTTGTGGTGTAATTCAATTGTGCATCTGTCAGCGTTTTGCTAGCGTAGTAAATTGCATGAAATATCTTTTCTTTACGCTGGCCCAAGACTGCCCCAACTGCGTAGTCACTAGCATCACACATGAGCTCGAACGGTAAAGTCCAATCTGGAGCGACAAGTATTGGTGCAGTTATCAACTTCGTCTTTAAATTCTGAAATGCATCATGACACTTTGTAGTGAATTTAAAAGGAACATCTTTTTCAAGTAATGCACACAAAGGTTTTGTAATCTTGGAAAAATCTTTGATAAATCGTCGATAAAATCCTGCGTGTCCCAAAAAACTTCGAATTCCTTTCACAGAATTTGGTGGTGGCAGATTTTCAATCGTCTCGATCTTTGCCTTGTCCACTTCTATACCACTAGCCGACACCTTATGTCCCAAGATGATTCCTTCTTGCACCATGAAGTGACACTTCTCCCAATTAAGCACCAAATTTGTTTCTACGCATCTCTTTAGAACCGCAATCAGATTTGCTAAGCATAGATCAAAACTATCACCAAAGACCGAGAAATCGTCCATAAAGATTTCTAAATTCTGCTCTACCATATCAGAGAAGATTGTCATCATACATCTCTCAAATGTCGCCGGTGCATTGCACAGCCCAAAAGACATCCTCCGGAAGGCAAATGTTCCATACGGGCATGTGAATGTCGTTTTTTCTTGATCCTCGGGGACTATGACAATTTGATTGTAGCCCGAATAGCCATCCAACAGACAGTAAAATGGATGTCCCGCCAATCTATCTAACATCTGATCAATAAAAGGCAACGAAAAATGGTCTTTGCGAGTTACCTTGTTTAATTTCCGATAATCCATACAGACTCGCCAACCCGTCACCGTCCTTGTTGGAATTAGTTCGTTATTCTCGTTGGCTACTACTGTCATGCCTCCTTTCTTTGGTACACATTGCACCGGACTAACCCAAGAACTATCTGATAGGGGATAGATTATACCCGCATCCAACCACTTGAGAATCTCTTTCTTTACGACTTCCTTCATGATTGGGTTTAGTCGTCGTTGCTGCTCTACAATTGGTTTGGCATCCTCCTCAAGCAGGATTTTGTGCATACATAGTGATGGACTAATTCCCTTGATGTCTGCTATGGTCCATCCAATGGCAGTTTTGAATTCTCGCAATACCCTTAGCAATTTTGTCTCTTGTAACTCATCAAGTGAAGCGGAAATAATCGCCGGTAATGTAGAAGAATGCCCCAAATAAGAATACCTTAAATGGGTTGGCAACTGTTTCAATTCCAAAACGGGTGGTTCTTCTATACATGTCTTGTCATGAGTCTTTGCTTTCTCAGAATGACTTAAAGGCTCAAATTGCTTACCAGTCTGTAAGAGCGGTGTATATGCATACAATAGCTGCACAAACTCAAGTGGGGCTGGAAAATCTGCAGCTATAGGATTAACTAAAGCCGTTGCAAGCGGATCCGCATTACAATTAACCTCAAAAACTTCGTCCACTGCTACTTCTAACCAATCAATACTGAAACACTCTTCTGCTTCCTTTGGGAATTTCATAGCTTTGAAAACTTTAAAAGTGACCTCTTGATCAGGCACCCTCATCGTCAGCTCCCCTTTCTGCACATCTATCAAAGTTCTACCGTAGCCAAAAATGGACGCCCAAGTATAATCGGAATTTCTTTATCCTCTTCGAAGTCCAATACTATGAAATATGCCGGAAAGATGAACTTCTCTACTTTCACCAATATGTCCTCCACTATTCCTCTTGGATGCCTCAATTACCTATCTGCCAGCTGTAAAGTAACATTGGTCGGTTTTACTTTTTTCAGGCCTAACTGCTGATAAATGGACAATGGCATCAGATTAATATTGGCCCCCAGATCACACAAGGTTTTCCCAAAGAACTTGTCACCAATTGTGCATGGTATTGTGAAACTGCCAGGATCTCTTAGTTTGGGCGGCAATTTATTCTGTAGAATGACACTACATTCCTCTGTCAGTGCGACTGTCTCAAAATCTTCCATCTTCCTCTTTCTTGACAAAATATCCTTCATGAATTTCACATAGTTTGGCATTTGTTCTAGAGCTTCCGCAAAGGGTATGTTGATTTGAAGTTTCCTGAACACCTCTAGAAACTTTGAGAATTGCTTGTCTGTTTTTGCCTTTTTGAGTCGCTGAGGGAATGGCACTGGTGGAACATAGGGGTTTAGCTTGACTCCTTCGGGTTTTTCCACGGGCTTCTCCGTTTTCCTAGCTAAATTCGCATCCTCACTTGCATCGACTTCTTGTGGTTGCTTTGAGTTCTCCTTGACTGTTTCCGATAATTTTGTCCCACTTCTCAATGTAATTGCCTTACAATGTGCGTTACCCTATCCTTTTGGATTCTTCTCAGTATCACTTGGTAAAGATCCTTGAGGTCGGTTGTTAATAGCACTGTGGATCTGACCAAGCTGAGTTTCAAGATTCCTTATTGCAGCTGCTTGATTTTTCGAGGTTACGTCAAATTGATTTGTCAATTTCGCTAGTACTTCTTCCATTAGTGATAGCTTATCGGGTTGTTGCTGTTGTTGTGGTACGGGTGGGTATTGATGTCTTGGAGCTTGATTTTGAGTTTGCATCTGATTATTGCTCCATGCAAAATTCAGATGGTTCCTCCATCCAGGATTGTAATTATTTGCATTATTACCATACTGCGGTTGTCTGTTTTGATTTCCAATAAACTGCGCAGACTCCGAATTAATAGCACAATGTTCTGTCGAGTGATCTCCTGCACAAATCTCACAAACTGTCTCCAACTGATTCTTCTGCGTTCCCATAGCGTCTATTTTCTTTGACATGGCAGAAAGTTGTGATGTTACGTGTGCCGAAAAGGCTGTCATGGCATCCACCTCATAAATACCTGATGCTCTTGGCTGATGAGTTCTAGCTGTAGGCCATTGATAGTTGTTCGCTGCCATATTTTCAAGCAGGTTGTATGCTTCTTCAATATTCTTTCCCATCAATGCTCCACCAGCTGCTGCATCTATACTCGTCCTAATCTGACTGAATAGACTATTGTAGAAGGTTTGGACTTGCAACCACTTAGGAATCCCATGATGTGGACATCTTCGTAGCAAATCTTTGAATCGTTCCCAAGCTTCATACAGTGACTCCGAGTCGTGCTGAACGAAAGAAGTGATATCGTTCCGCATCTTTGTCGTTTTTGCTGGTGGAAAGAATTTGGCAAGAAATTTTTGTGCCAAATCATTCCACGTTGTAATGGATCCTGCCGGCAAGGAGTATAACCAACTCTTGGCTTTCTCTCTCAATGTGAATGGGAATAGCCTCAGTCTAATAGCATCCTCTGTCACCCCATTATATTTGAATGTGTCGCATATCTCTAAGAAGCCGACAATGCGGTCGTTGGGGTCATCATTCGGCAAACCGCCAAACTGAACCCTTTTGGATCATCTGAATAGTTTTGGGTTTGATCTCAAAATTTGCTGCTGTGATGGCGGGCCTTGTGATGCTAGATTGAATTTCCGTCACTTGTGGCATAGCATACTCTCGTAGTGTTTTCTGATCTTCTTCAGCCATTCTTTCTTGATTTTCTAGAGTCGTCCGAATATAAGTGCGAATTCTACGGAACCTTCGTTCTATGTCGTCTTCGTAAGGCTCTAGTTCCGGACCTTTAGATCTCGTGTGCATACACAAAATACTAAAAGCAACTTCTTCCAGAAAGCATGGGCAAACTCTACCTGATGAAAGTCAAATAGAAGCAAAGGTAAAACAAAAGAATAAAACTTTAAAATTAAAATTAAACTAATAAAACTTAATAATAAACTAGTTATTAAAACCGCTCCCCGGCAACGACGCCAAAAACTTGTTGTCCAATTTAGATATATGGAATTCACACGCAAGTATACGCGGTCAATCAAGTAATATAGTATAAATAAGGATGTCGAACCCACGAGAAACAAGTAATAACAATTATGCTAACTATTAAATTTATATTGATTCAATTATAATTAAACTTTAGCAACTTCGGATTATAAACTACTTAAAATTGAAATTGAATTTAAACTAACTAATTAACTAATGAGAATGATTTATCAAATAATAAAAGGATTTAAAATTACAATTTCCCCGTTGGATCACAATAATGTCATTATCTTAATTCCAATTACTTAATCATATGAATTGTTAACTGAGATCCCTTATCTATTTACTAATCTCGTTCGATAATTAATAAAAAGATCCAATCCAACTTATAATGCTATAATTCTATACAAAATTAATTGAAACAGACTCATTAAGATCAAACTCTCAATATGTTATGTGTGGTCTACAGGTATTCACATCCTATATACTATCATGATACTCTGCCGAAGAAGAACAAACAAAGTCACACGTTATTATACCCAGATCTATTCCTAGATTTTCTTCGTCAATTCCATCTAAGAAATCAAATAACTGTTGATCAGAAAATTATAAATTAATGCGAGATATAACAATCAATCCAACAATTGATCAAATAATTGAAACTAAGATAAATTAATCAAAGTTCAACCAACGGTTCCATTGCAATCCTAAAGAAGAATTTAGTTACACATTGTCATGAAAACCATAATCAAATTAATATTAAAACTCATCAAAATTCAGAAGATAAAGGAAAAAGAATTAGAGAAAACTCTGTAGAACTCTCTCTCGCTTCCTTAATCTTCACTGCTGCGTTCTTGCTTCAAAATCCTTCCAATAGCTCTCAATCCATGTGTTCTCCCCTTGCTTCTTTTCCTCTCTTATTACGCTCCTTCCTGGCTGAATTAAGGTCCTAGAATCTTACTTAAACTCAACTGAAACAACCCACTTCCAACACAGACTCGATTTACTCGACGCGGTATTGGACAACTGAATTCACCGACCTGCGCCCCGGCGCAGTCGCCATGCCTTGTCACTGCGCCCCGGTGCCATGCACTGTTTAAAATTACAAAATTGCCACTGACAGCTTGTTTTCCCGTTTTGACCTCTCGAAGCCGTTTTCTGGAAATTAATCATAAAAGCAAGTAAAATAGAACTAAAAGTATTTAAAGATAACAAATAATTAAGCCTAAAGGTACATAAATCGTAGGTATAACACCCACTCATCATCTGCGACTGCCCCCAGATGCCTATACAGTGTCCACTTTTGATCCAGGAGAAAAAAAAAAAGAGAAAAGAGGAATAGAGAATATAGAGAAGAAAAAGCCTACAGGTTTGAGGAAAAAGGAGGGTTTTGTCTCCTTGTAGCTTCCATAGTTATCCTATCTTGTGTTATATTCTTGGTTGTGAAGTATAAAGCGATTTTTTAAAGTATTGCAAGGTGAAAAAGAGCGTTTCTTGAAGTTTTATCTTATTTTTTTCTTGTGATTTCTTGTTATTGGATTGCTTGAATGTAGTATCTTTGTTATATTAGTAAGGATCCAAGGATTAGGGATGATTAGTGAGGGTACCATCGGAACGAAATTTTCTCATAATGTCCTGATGATATCCGTGTTGTGATATATAGTTCATTGTGTTAATGTGTACTTCATAGTGTTTAACTTGCTATTTTAGGTTATTGTGGTGTAGTAGTAAATCTAGTGTTCTTGAGTTTTCCATTGTATCCATATCATTGTTGTATAGTGATTTTGGAATTGTGAGCCTAGGAATGAGATCATTGTGATCAAATTTCAAAGATGGACATTTTGTTGTATACGTAATTATGGCAATGTGCCCTTTATTGTACATATGTAAATTTCGGGCCTTAAAACGATATCGAATTGAAATCGGGTTTAAGGCCCCGTAATAATGAAATATGTGATTGTGGGTATTTGGGGTTATTTTAGATGGCTCACATGCCTATGAATAGCCCCGACACATTTTTGAATGCTTGATTAGATTGGCGACACGAAAAGCGATTTCAAAAAAAGAGCAAAACGATAAAGACCTTCTAAAAGCAATCAAATTAGGGTATTAGAATCACGAGGCTAAAAAATTGAGAGTTTTAATGAACGTCGATTCCTATTTAACGAAAAGGTTACAAACGATTTTTAAACATCATAGAAAATGATTTTGTAAAAATAGATAAACGTCTTTTCATTAAACTTTGGTGCATAGGGTTAAAGAGCTCCTAGAAGTTGCCTTCATTTTATTTTACTCTACTGTCAAAAGGCAATGTATAGTCTTGATTCCTATTTGACGAAAGTTTAAAAACCCTTATTTTTCTAAAACAACACCTAATAAAAATCTCATCGCTTTTGAAATTAAAATCAATGTCTATTATAAAGTAAAGCCTTTTCGTATGGGTCGAAAGACGTTCTAAAAACGCTTTCCAGATAAAACACGTTTTCTACGAAAAATCAAAGCGGCTTTTCATGCAAGATTAACCACAACATTCATTCAAGCACACACACACACACATATACATACACGTTTTAGGATTTTAAAAGGATAGGAAAGCATCAAGATCGCGGTAACTGTGTTTGCACGAAAGTCGGGGGGTGCCTAACACCTTCTCCTCACTTAAGCAAGCCCCTGAACTCTGTAAATCTGGGTTTGTAGGCCAATTAATTCGGAGTCATACATGAGCCAACACGATTGCGAAAACTAAAACTCGGATGAGTTGGTACATCCATTTCAAAATATACCAACTGGCGACTCTGGTCAATTGGCTCATCATAAAATCGACCTTTCAAACCTCGTCGACACTTGTGCCGATCTTTTCCAAAAATCACCTCTCATAATTAAAAGGCTAAAATTGGAAAGGGTAATTATTAATAGGAGGCGATTTTCCCGGTGTCGACACTTAGTTAAACAGTTAATTGAATGGCAAGAAAAGAAATGTAACTATGCAATTAATAATTAAACTACGAAAGTAGTAAAGATAGATTAACCTATCATTATATTTTCTCCCAACACTTCATTTAAATATCCTAACTCTCTCTATTTGATCTTACGGTCACGATAACTTGTTAACCGAGAATACAATAGTATTTACACGCCTCTTTTGAAGGACATATAAACATATCAAATCCAAACCTATCACATTCGACAGAATTCAGACAAGGACACCCAAGCTAAGCATTTCACTATATGTCTATGAGAAATAGCATAGCAAGGATTTGAAGCACAAACTATCACATTGGTTACATGTGGCACATAGGTTTATGTCTATCTTATGCAAAAATTATGCATACGCTCCTAAGAACACGTAGCACAACATATGTTATCACATTCAGGTCAAAACACTATAATCTATTTTTCAATTTCATATAAGTAACCAACTAACCACTTGGCCAAGCAATTAACATGAAGAACAAAATATGATAATCTAATTCATATGGTGTCAATCAAGAGATAACAAACCATATCCAATAAAGCACAAAAAATATGCAAAATACAAGACAAACTTCATTTGGACATTTTGCCGAACACTTGGCATGCACAATGAAATTCTTCTTTCAAAGAACCCATAAATGCAACAACAACCAACTAAGAGAGAGATATTCGATTAAAATACGTACTAGATACCCAACAAATCATAAATTCCATACTCAAGCCAAAAAAATGAGTAAAACCACATCAAACATGCATACAACATATACATAGCTAAATGAGATCAAAACAACAATCATAATGGCTAAAACATGTAATGGATTCAATATAACACATAGATATTACATCCATGGATCAATATTCATCTATTCAATGGATTTATAATCCAACTTTGTTCCAAAAATAAACCAACATCAATGAAATACATAAATAAAGGAAGAAAAAATAAAACCCATAACTACCCTCAATCCATAGCTTTCAATTGATGTTGAATCTCATTCCTAACAACTATGGAATGTTCCTTTCATCTTCTCTTAGCCTACAAAATCGCCTCTAGTAACCTCCCAAAGAAGAAGAAATCAAATTATGAAGTTAGGGCTGCTATTTTTCTCTTTAAAACTGATTTCTGCGTGTAGGAACAGTGCACTACCATGGCAGTCAAAGGCAGAGCTGTGGCGGTCAAACATTCTGCTCAATTCTGATTTTGTACCACCGTTGCGACGGTAGAAAGCACCGTTGTAGTGCTCATACAATCTACCCAGATATGCTCCCTTTTTTGACTGTTACAGCCTCCTTCAATGTTTTGGGCATAACTCTCTCATCCGATCTCCAATTAAGATGATTTAAGATGTTTTAGAAAGTTGAGAAGTAGATCTACAACTTTCATGTTGGACAAATTGAGAGATACTGAATGAATCAAGGTATAAATTGCACTGCAAGTGGCTGCTGTGTAAACGGTAAGCTAGAAATCCAAATCTGGCAACTCTAAGTTTTGATCTGCCAAGCCCTTATTCCAAAATCCTACAAAATGAAATAAAAAAACATAAAAGCAATACAAAACCACATTCTACAACAATAACATAAAAACATATAAAAGCATAATAAGAACTTAAACTACATAATAAGATTAAAACACATAAAACTAACATAAAACACTTAAATATATTATAAAACACTTAAACATAGTATAAAACATAATTTACAACAATAATGTAAAAACACATAAAAATCAACTACAAATGCTAAAGAATTAACAAATTATCAAATCTACGAGTATTCAATAAGTAGGTATAAAAATCAACCATCACCCACCTCAAGTAACCTAATTGGATTACTCGACCTAAGCATTTAAGAGTCAGTTTCGATACCATTGTGACAACTTGGGTCAAATCTCAAATCCAAATCAAATTATAGCATAATAAGACACAATGCATTATTTTAATAATATTTCTAGGGTCATCTTAAATTACAATAGGTTTAGCCAAAAGATCATGATTGAAAATAGTAATGATACTAATATAAATTCTTATATATATTGGTTTGCAGAAATAAGAACATATACAGTCAAACATTGATGTAATAACGAAAGCATGGTATAAATCATATTTAAAATTTGACAATAACCCATGATCAACCTTATGAGATATTTATTAATCGATGAAGGATCAAAGATTATACCTTATAAAGATTAATTGACACCACGATCTGTTCTACAAGCACCAATCATTTATTCCTTCACGCTCCTTCAAATCGACAGATTAAACACTAGCTACTCAGTCTCTATAGCGCTCTAAAGGTGATCCACCAAGAGATTATCAATTGAAGAAGTAAATTTAGGTTTCTCTAAACCTTGGGTGGCTAGTCTTAATTCTCTCTCTCTCTCTCTCTCTCTCTCTCTCTCTCTAACTCCTTCGATTGTAGAGAATTATTATGAAGTATTACAAATACTTTTGATTTGTGCGTAACCTTTATCTATAATAATACCCTTCTTATTTATAAATTTGCTCCTCTCTTGTAAACTCTTTAGGACTAGAGTTTTAATTTAATTATCAAACCATTTAGGAATTAAATTAATTATTATAATAATAACAATTCCTAAATCATTTAGGAACTTAATTATTTATAAATAATAATAATAATAATAATAATAATAATAATAATAATAATAATAATAATAATAAGACTCCTCTTATTAATTTATAATTAGTATTTATAAAATACAGAATTATAAATATTAAGCTATGGTGTGATGTCGCAAGCACCCAAAAATAAAATCTTACTTGAAAAAAATATTAATGTAGTAGTGCAAGTAAGAGTCGATCCCATAGAGAATGCTTAATTTATTTTTATGTTTTTTCGCAAATAAAAATTGGGGGGGGGGGGGTGTTAAACAAATAATTTTAATAAAACTAAATAAAATAATTATGCAAGTAATTTAATGAGATAAATGAGAAGAAAAGGCCTAGGTTTAAATCAACATCCATCATCAAGAATTTACAACTGATCATTGACGCAAGAATAACTCAATTCATATTTTAAATATTCAACGTGGAATAATTACTCCCATTCAAATAATTTTCATATCTCTCCTTAATTTTAGTTAAATAAAAACAAGCGATCTAAATAACCCTTACTACTAAATAATCTCAGACAAACGCTAAAGATTTAACCTAGCAGCAACATAAAGAAATAGAGAAATCGTTGAACTAAACAACACAATCCAAGCGTTTGCATTTAATTTAGATGAATATTTTTCCTAAGATATAACAATCTTTTGATATGCAAAATAATTATTAATCTTAGTTGACAATTACGGATTTGATATTTAATTTAGCAGTAGATTTCAACGAATAAAAAACTAGTGTGCACCCTAGCAATCAAACGAATCAATAATAAAATTAAACGCAGAAAAATATTCAATACTCAAAATATAAATTGAACAATTAAAATAAATTAGATCTCACAGTGTATAAATCTTGATGGCTTCAATCACTTAAATCAAGAAAAATAATTTAGCTACTCATAGTTATAGAGAACACCAAAGAATAGAAGAGAGAATTTTTCTAATGAAAGTTGTGTATTACATTGTACCTCACGTCCTCTATTTATAGGCTACATATTCCTCCTAACCCTAATAGGACTTACACTTTTCAAACCCTAAAAGGATTTAAAATACAAAATAAATAAATATAAAAATTCCTATTTATTTTTCCAATTCCAATTTGCAATTGGAATTTATTTGCTTCAAACCTGGAACCACTAGGAAAAGGAAAAGCACACACAGCCAAACACGCCTCGATGCACGCGCAAAAAGAAAAGAAAAAAAACTGCAGCCGCTGTCCCATGCCAGCCACGCGCCTTCTGACGTCAGCAACACTGCGTGCATTGCGCAGTTTCTTTTTCTCTTTTGGTCTGACTGCGCATGGCGCGGAGTCTGCTGCTACTTAAGCCAAACGGCATCGTTTCCTGCTGAGCACCGTGTCTTCTATGTGCGCGCACATTACGCGAAGAAAACGCTTCGGTTAATTACGAAAATGCCACCGATTCTTCCAACTTCAATTTAATTACGATATTGCCATTTAAGATGCTGAATTTACAGTTTTGCCACTAGATTTTTTCATTTTCCTACAAAACAAAATATAAATTAATTAAAAATAATATAAAAATAATAACAATGCATAATAATGCAAAATAATAAATAAAACACTTAAAACACTAAAAATACTTAAAAACTCACAAATAATTAAGTATAAAAATACCTAATAAATAGACATAAAATCGACATATCAAATACCCCCACACTTAATTCTTTGCTTGTCCTTAAGCAAAACAAGAACAAAAATGATAAATAATAACCAAACAACTTACTCGAGCAACAGATTAATATAAATTTCAACCTCAGCCTCAAAGATTTTTTAAATGATAACTCAAAGAAAATTTCAAAATATGCAAAGATCAAAATTTTAACATATTTATTAATCTTACTTTACTCAAGACCTTTTGTGTGTGTGTGAATCCAAATGTACAGAACTAATCAAAACTTAGATAAGTCTAGGTCATTAGTTACCTTATAAAAGATATACAACAAAACTCAATATATTTATTTTTCACATTACTCTTCGCTAATATAGACAAACATAAATCAGAAGATCAAAAGGTTTCAAACAATTATATATACTAGGATTATTAATATACCTTTTTCAAATATTTTTTCATTTTTCTTTCCTTTTAATGGGTGCATTTTATGCTCCATCCCATTTCTTATCTCTCTCTTTTTTCTTTTCTTTTCTAGTGAGTGCATTTTATGCTCCATCTCACTTTTCCATGTGTTTATGGGTGAGTGTGACGCCCCCAAATCTGAGCCCACACAGCCCAGACTTGAGTCGTCAAAAGACTACAACAAAATTATTACAATGAAATACAACGTACAACAATACAGTGGATAATACAACATAACTAAGTCTTCATTATTATTGCCACACTATTTTATAACACGTGAAGACTATGATAGCTATCCCCGCACTCTCACTCCATTCCCCGGCTAGACCCCGTTACGTTCTCATCTCCTGTTGAAAAACAATGGAACGAAAAGAAAGGGTGAGCTCAAATAGCCCAGTAAGAAATATCATGACTAAGATAATGACGAATAATTTATCATTAGCCTTCAACAGTTGAGTTCTTGATAGAATACAATAGACTACAATGTTTATATCAAAAACTGCAGTTAAATTCTTAAACAACGTTCAGATCAATAATAGCAGCGGAATGAGCAATCTATTAGAAGAATAATGCAGACTATAATGTCCACTCGCTTCTCTTTTTAGTAAAAATATCATCAACTTTTATCATCTGAAATACCTTTAGTCATGATAATAAAAATTCACAGTTCCTGGTCATAATCATGCAAATCAACAGTTCATCTTTGCACTACGGGCCAAAGATATTCAATAAAGCACCAACGGTCATGATTATACCAGATTCAGCCTTTGGTCATAATCATACCAACCAACAGTTCATCTTTGCACTACGGGCCAAAGAGAACATTCACCACGTGCCATAAAAGACACCGAACAGATGTATCGCCTTTAACCTAGTATATCGCCTTTAACCTATCATCTGTTCAACAATTATATCACATCTGTGCCCCCGGCCACAGATATTCACAACAGCTTGATTCTTGATGATTAATACAAATAACAGTGATACAAATGATGAACAGAAGAACAGGATAAACAATAAGTATCAGACGTTTACTTTGTGCAGATTCAAATAATGTCCAAATTGCCAACATGATGCGGAGTGAAATTTAAAAATGATATTCAAGATCCACAGTTCAGAATAACGATTACAGTTCAATAGAAATGTTCAGAAAATAGGAAGGTTCAGTTGAACTAATGAAATTCAACTATTATGGAACATATAATATTTTCAGGAATTATAGAAGCAATAGTTCCATAATAAGTTTCGATTTAGGTGTATGGAAGAAAATAATATCCCTTACCGTAGCAGGTTTGATTAACAAAAGGTGAAGGGAATTAATATCCCTTACCATAGTAAGTTTGAATAATGAAAGATGAAAAAGATGGTATCCCTTATGAGTATAAAGGAAAATGATATCACTTACGAATATGGAATAAAAGTGTCATGTGATAATTCGTGTAGACAAATTATTTCCACACGAGACAAATAAAAAGGGTTATTCACCAACAGGCGATAATCCGCACCGTAAGGTTATTCCCATCAATTTGAATACGAATAGTTATTCACCAAACAGGCGTATTCCGCACCGTAAGGTTATTCCCACAATTTAATAGAATTTGAACACGAAGAGTTATTCACCAAACAGGCGATAATCCGCACCGTAAGGTTATTCTCAAAGATTAATAAGGAATGAATACAAAAGGTTACTTCTGTCATTTTCTATATCCGACAAATATTCCGTTGTGGGGTCCACCAATAATTTGTTATTTCGGCGCCGTCGTACGGCTCGAATATTCCCCGACAAAACGAATATTCCCCGACAAAGCGAATATTGTCCGACAAAATAAAATTTGCACATAACATCCTTAACTTTCAATTTTGTCAATTAAACCATTTACTGTTTCAGGAAAAATATATATGAAGAAAAATTAAATTTTGTATTTCATAAATTCGGGGTCTTACAACCTCCCCTCCTTATGAAATTTCGTCCCCGAAATTGACGTACCTGGCATTTCGAAGAGGTATGGATACCTAGACTTCATTTCAGATTCTAGCTCCCAAGTCATTTCCTCAATATCTTGGTTCCTCCATAAAACCTTAACTTGAGGTATAACCTTTGAGCGTAAGATCTGCTCCTTCTTATCTAGGATCTTAACAGGCACCTCCTCATACGTTAAATCTTCTGCTATAACGTCTGGTTCTAACTCAATGACGTGGTTTGGGTCCTTCACATATTTACGTAACATAGATATGTGAAAAACGCTATGGATGCGAGACATACTTGGTGGTAGGGCTAGTCTGTAGGCTACGGATCCTACTCGATCGAGGATTTCAAATGGGCCAATAAATCGAGGGTTGAGCTTTCCTCTCTTTCCGAATCTCGTAACCCCTTTCCATGGAGAAACACGTAAGAATACATGATCTCCGACGTTGAATCTCTCATCTCTCCGATGAAGATCGGCATAACTCTTTTGTCGTTCTTGTGCTGTCTGTATTCGTTGTCGGATCATTTGGATCTTTTCGGTCGTTAAGCGTACCAACTCGGGTCCCAACAGTTTTGCTTCTCCTACCTCATTCCAACATACTGGAGAGCGACACTTGCGTCCATATAAAGCCTCGAATGGAGCCATACCTATACTTGCTTGGTAACTGTTGTTGTAGGAAAATTCCACCAATGGCAAGTACTTATCCCAACTTCCTTTGAAATCTAGTACGCAAAGTCTCAAAAGATCTTCGAGGGTCTGGATCGTCCTTTCCGATTGTCCGTCCGTTTGAGGATGGTATGCAGAACTAAAACGTAGTTCAGTGCCCATAGCTTTTTGTAGACTGATCCAAAAGCGTGAAGTGAATCTAGGATCTCGATCAGAAACTATGGAAACTGGCATGCCATGCAATCTCACGATCTCATTTATGTACATACCGGCAAGACGTTCAAGTGAAAAGTTTTCTCGTATAGGCAAGAAATGAGCGGATTTGGTCAATCTATCTACGATGATCCAAATTGCATCTAAGCCTTGAGAAACTTTGGGAAGACCCGTCACGAAATCCATATTGATGTGTTCCCACTTCCATTCGGGAACCTCAAGTGGTTGTAAAGGACCCTTAGGTACTTGATGCTCTGCCTTGACACGTTGACAAGTTAAGCACCTTGAGATAAACTCTGCAATCTCCCTTTTCATATTGTTCCACCAAAATGTATGTCGAAGATCTCGATACATCTTGGTACCTCCTGGGTGGATTGCAAATGGCGTGTTGTGTGCCTCCATCATGATTTTATGCTTTAATTCAGGATCGTTAGGAACACAGAGTCGAGAGTTGACTCGAAGTATTCCTTTCTCGTCGATTCTTGCTTCGGGAATGGTACCTTCTTGTACTTTCTTTATCATGTTTATCAGTTCCGGATCGGTAGCTTGAGCAGCTTTAATTTTATCGATTAAAGCTGGTTCTACTCGCACGTGAGCAATCTTCGAGTGGGTCCCTGGTGTCTTTAGCTGTATCTCCATCTTTTGCAAGTCGTACAAAATACACTTTTGTGTTGTCAGCAGTGCACTTGTACTCGCATAAGATTTTCTGCTCAAAGCGTCAGCTACAACGTTCGCCTTTCCCGGGTGATACTGGATTGTGTGATCATAATCCTTCAACAGCTCAAGCCAACGTCGTTGTCGCATGTTGAGTTCCTTCTGGGTGAAGAAATACTTGAGACTTTTATGATCCGTATAGATATCCACTTTCTCTCCGTACAAGTAGTGTCTCCAGATCTTCAACGCGAAAACGACTGCTGCCAACTCTAGATCATGAGTAGGGTAATTTTTCTCATAATCTTTGAGTTGTCGAGAGGCATAGGCTATAACCTTTCCATGTTGCATAAGGACACAGCCTAGACCTTTGCCTGAAGCATCGGTGTATATGACAAATTCTCCCGATCCTGATGGAATGGTCAGAACAGGAGCTGAAACAAGTCTCCTCTTAAGCTCTTGAAAACTTTTCTCGCATTGCTCGCTCCATATGAATTTTGTGCTTTTCCGAGTAAGCTGAGTTAATGGAGTGGCGATTCGAGAAAATCCTTCTACGAATCTCCGATAATAACCAGCTAGGCCCAGAAAACTTCGGACTTCGGTTACTGTCTTGGGTTGTTCCCAATTTAGTACTGTTTCAATCTTCGCAGGATCGACTGATATTCCTTGACTAGAAATCACATGCCCAAGAAACGGGACCTCCTCAAGCCAGAACTCACATTTCTTCAACTTGGCATATAATTTGTTCTCACGGAGCTTTTGGAGTATCAATCTCAGGTGTTGTTCATGATCCTCACGATTTTTGGAGTATATGAGGATGTCATCAATAAAGACAACCACAAAATGATCCAAATATTCCTTGAATATTCGGTTCATCATGTCCATGAAAGCTGCAGGAGCATTGGTTAGTCCAAAAGGCATGACTAAAAACTCATAATGCCCATAACGAGTTCTGAAAGCAGTCTTTGGAATGTCCTCAGCTTTAACCTTTAACTGATGATATCCAGAACGGAGATCAATCTTTGAGAAATGCTGAGCACCTTGTAATTGATCAAACATGTCATCAATTCGAGGTAACGGATACCTGTTTTTGATGGTGACATGGTTCAATTCTCGGTAGTCAATGCACAATCTCATACTCCCGTCTTTCTTCTTCACAAATAGAACAGGAGCACCCCAAGGTGATGCACTCGGACGAATGAAACCAGTATCCAACAATTCCTGTAGTTGGACTTTTAACTCTTGAAGTTCAATGGGAGCCATTCGGTATGGAGTTTTGGAAATGGGCTTGGTACCAGGTTCAAGATCAATACAAAATTCAATTTCACGGTTTGGGGGTAAACCAGGAAGTTCCTCCGGAAAAACGTCAGGAAACTCATTAACAATGGGAATATCATTCAAGTTTGACGTATTTTTGTTCAAATCAGTGACATGAGCTAAAAAGGCTTGACATCCGTTTTTCAATAAACGAATGGCTTTATGGCTAGAAATAACAGTTATAGATTTCAATGGTTTAGTTGCTTGAATTTGCATGACAGGTTGATTAGGAATATGAAAACTAATAATCTTATGAAAACAATCAATTTTAGCATGATGGGTAGTCAACCAATCAATTCCTAAAATCACATCAAATTCATGCATCTCCAAAGAAATAAGGTCAACAGGTAATGTGAGGTTGTTGATTTGAACTAGGCAAGATTTATAGACAGTAGATGTAATGGTCATTTCTCCTAATGGGGTTTCAACTGATAAGTCAAAGTCCAAATTTTCAGGAGTTAAGTTTAAACGCTGAGCACATGCAGGTGAGATAAAAGAATGGGTAGAACCAGTATCTAACAAAGCGTAGACTTCACGAGAATTTATGAATAGCTTACCGGTTATCACCTCGTTCGAGTTTCGTGCCATTTGGGATGTCACAACAAAAGCTCTCCCTTGAACTACAGATTTTCCCTTATCCGCGCTAGCTTTTGGTATCATCACTGCAGCTGGACTTGATTTTGTGGCAGGACAAAACCGCGCAAGATGACCCTCTTTCCCACAACTGTAGCACTTTTTGGACTGCAGTGTACAGTTTGGGCTGATGTGACCTTCCTGACCACACCTATAGCATCTCACTGGTGGTCGATCTTCTCCCCTTGAAACTGGGGTCGGTGCTGGTGCTGGTACTGGTGCCCTTCCATAATTATTATGGAATCTCTTTCTTTTGAAATTGTTCCCACTGGATTCTCCTCTTCTGTTATTTGATGTGGAATTACCACCGAAGTGTTGGTTACCTCCTCGATGGTTCTCGTTCCTGTGGTTGTTATCATTTCTCTGATCATTGACTCTTGGCTGTAATTTTTCATCTGTTTGCTCCACCCTTTGAGCCCTATCAACAACATCTGAATACAAACTAAATTTATGAGAGCTAAGTTGTTGACGGATTTCGAATCTTAGACCACGTAAGAACATCCGACTCATCCGTGCTTCGTCATCTACTAGATGAGTCGCAAAACGAGACAGTTCAGCAAACTTAGCTTCATATTGAGAAACTGTCATGTTTCCCTGCTCCAGCTTAATGAATTCCACTTCCTTCATATGGCGGATGCTTTCTGGGAAGTACTTTTCATTAAATAGCTCTTGGAATTCTGTCCAAGACATCTCAAGTGCTGAAGGGTGGATACGTTTTACCGCTTCCCACCAGTGATCCGCCTCACCTCGAAACATAAAGGTAGCAAAGGGCACCTTCTGATCATCAGCGCATTGTAGGACATCAAGTATTTTTGTCGTCTGCTTCAGCCATGCCTCCGCTTTGAGTGGGTCAGGCTTCCCGTGGAATTCAGGTGGTCCCAATTCTTTAAATTGCTTGACAGTGATCATCCTCAAATTACCAGCGTTTCTACCGTTATTGTTAACTGGATTTCCTCTTGCCTGATTCTGCATGAACTGCATGAAATTCCTAAAGAATCCATCATTCATCATGTTATCAGGAATATTATTTCCTGAGTTGGCAGGAGGATTGTTTGTGGCTTCTTGATTTTCGGCTACATTCGCTTCGGGTATTTCGTAGTTAACCTCTTGATTTTCAGATGCCATACTAAACTGTGGTCACAAAATAAATGTTAGTTTAAACAAACTGACTCATCACTTCATGTCCCTATATTCAAATCAACTCATTAGATAATAAAATCTAATTTAGGTAGGACACACTAGTGACTGATTCTATTCGTCTCTCCCCTCCTAGTTCTAACCCCAGATCTCCATTAAAGACCATATCCCTAAGCTCTGATGCCAACTGTGACGCCCCCAAATCTGAGCCCACACAGCCCAGACTTGAGTCGTCAAAAGACTACAACAAAATTATTACAATGAAATACAACGTACAACAATACAGTGGATAATACAACACAACTAAGTCTTCATTATTATTGCCACACTATTTTATAACACGTGAAGACTATGATAGCTATCCCCGCACTCTCACTCCATTCCCCGGCTAGACCCCGTTACGTTCTCATCTCCTGTTGAAAAACAATGGAACGAAAAGAAAGGGTGAGCTCAAATAGCCCAGTAAGAAATATCATGACTAAGATAATAACGAATAATTTATCATTAGCCTTCAACAGTTGAGTTCTTGATAGAATACAATAGACTACAATGTTTATATCAAAAACTGCAGTTAAATTCTTAAACAACGTTCAGATCAATAATAGCAGCGGAATGAGCAATCTATTAGAAGAATAATGCAGACTATAATGTCCACTCGCTTCTCTTTTTAGTAAAAATATCATCAACTTTTATCATCTGAAATACCTTTAGTCATGATAATAAAAATTCACAGTTCCTGGTCATAATCATGCAAATCAACAGTTCATCTTTGCACTACGGGCCAAAGATATTCAATAAAGCACCAACGGTCATGATTATACCAGATTCAGCCTTTGGTCATAATCATACCAACCAACAGTTCATCTTTGCACTACGGGCCAAAGAGAACATTCACCACGTGCCATAAAAGACACCGAACAGATGTATCGCCTTTAACCTAGTATATCGCCTTTAACCTATCATCTGTTCAACAATTATATCACATTTGTGCCCCCGGCCACAGATATTCACAACAGCTTGATTCTTGATGATTAATACAAATAACAGTGATACAAATGATGAACAGAAGAACAGGATAAACAATAAGTATCAGAAGTTTACTTTGTGCAGATTCAAATAATGTCCAAATTGCCAACATGATGTGGAGTGAAATTTAAAAATGATATTCAAGATCCACAGTTCAGAATAACGATTACAGTTCAATAGAAATGTTCAGAAAATAGGAAGGTTCAGTTGAACTAATGAAATTCAACTATTATGGAACATATAATATTTTCAGGAATTATAGAAGCAATAGTTCCATAATAAGTTTCGATTTAGGTGTATGGAAGAAAATAATATCTCTTACCGTAGCAGGTTTGATTAACAAAAGGTGAAGGGAATTAATATCCCTTACCATAGTAAGTTTGAATAATGGAAGATGAAAAAGATGGTATCCCTTATGAGTATAAAGGAAAATGATATCACTTACGAATATGGAATAAAAGTGTCATGTGATAATTCGTGTAGACAAATTATTTCCACACGAGACAAATAAAAAGGGTTATTCACCAACAGGCGATAATCCGCACCGTAAGGTTATTCCCATCAATTTGAATACGAATAGTTATTCACCAAACAGGCGTATTCCGCACCGTAAGGTTATTCCCACAATTTAATAGAATTTGAACACGAAGAGTTATTCACCAAACAGGCGATAATCCGCACCGTAAGGTTATTCTCAAAGATTAATAAGGAATGAATACAAAAGGTTACTTCTGTCATTTTCTATATCCGACAAATATTCCGTTGTGGGGTCCACCAATAATTTGTTATTTCGGCGCCGTCGTACGGCTCGAATATTCCCCGACAAAACGAATATTCCCCGACAAAGCGAATATTGTCCGACAAAATAAAATTTGCACATAACATCCTTAACTTTCAATTTTGTCAATTAAACCATTTACTGTTTCAGGAAAAATATATATGAAGAAAAATTAAATTTTGTATTTCATAAATTCGGGGTCTTACAGTGAGTGTGTTTTACGCTCCATCTCAACCCACCACAAGATTTTTCTTTTTAACAATCCTAGAAAAGTACCTACATCATTTCCTCCAAATTATATTTTGTCTTATATTTCACTTCAAATAATGATTAAATAAGATATAGAGTTCAAAAATATCTTTCATAAGCATTTAACCATTTAAACTTTCTCTTAATTAAAACTAGCTCAAACAAATGGATATAAATGCATAAAAATTTAAAGGATCTCAAACATAGTAAAAATCAACAATAAGTCAAAATTTCAAACTAAGCAAAAATTTATCATTTTTTCAAGAGTTATTAAATAAAAATGAAAATTATATCATTGGCTAAAAATTAAAATTCAATTAACTCATTGCTCAAGTACCACATCCTAAAAATAAAATAAAAAACTACCCCATTTTCGTAGGAAACACGGTTACACTTAGCATATGCAACAAGCCTTTAAACCCCAAAGTTACCCCAAGTGGACGAGTTTTGTCTCGTGAGGGTTTGCAGTGAATTTACCCACAAAATTCATATTTTCAAATTTTCCTAAATTTCCTGAATTTTTCAAAATATGACCTAAAAATTACGAAAATCCTAAATCCCTTCCCCTACAATTAAAATTTGCATTGTCCCCAATGTAAAATAAAATGCAAAGAAAAAGCAAAAATAACTAAACTTATAAACACGAAAATTAAAACGAAAGAAAATTATACTCCCCTTGGGTTGTCTCCCAAGCAGCGCCTTTATTTATTGTCATTGGCTCGACAACATGCTTTTCTTTCTTCAAGTAGTATAAATCGGATCCTCAAGGTCCACTTTTTTTGAGTCTTCTTCTTGGAAACCCTCATAGAAATGTTTGAGTCTATGGCCATTCATTCTTTTTTAGAAATCATCTTGTCATGAAAAGTCTTTGTCTTCTCCTTGTAAATTCTTACACTCTCATAAGCATCATTGCGAATTTCCTCCAACTCTTGTATTTGTAACTTCCTATGCTCTCCACTATCACTCATCTTTATATTAAAACTCTTAATAGCCCAATAAGTTTTGTGTTCTAGCTCCACAGGTAAGTGACATGGTTTCCTAAATACTAATTTGTAAGGTGACATACCAATAGGCGTTTTATAAGCCATACTATACGCCCATAAAACATCATCCAATCGCAAACTCCAATCTTTTCTACTCGGATTTACTGTTTTTTCGAGAATGGACTTGATTTCTCTATGTGAAACTTCTGCTTGTCCATTAGTTTACGGATGGTATGCAGTCGACACCTTGTGAGTGACATGATACTTTTTCAACAAAGCTTCTACAGTTCAATTGCAAAAATGAGTGCCTCTATCACTTATTAGAGCTCTAGAAACTCCAAACTTGAAAAATATGTTAGTACGGAGAAAATCTGCAACAACTTTGGAATCGTTAGTCCTTGTGGCTTTAGCTTCCACCCATTTCGAAACATAATCGACAGCAAGTAAAATATAAACATTACCAAAAGATATAGAAAATGGTCCCATAAAATTAATGCCTCAAACGTCAAAAATTTCACAAAAGAGTATGGGTGTTTGCAACATCTCATTTCGTTGGGATATATTACCTGTCTTTTGACAATTACAACATGACTTACAAAACAAATATGAATCTTGGAATAGATATGGCCAATAAAAACCACAATTAAGCACTTTCCTCGTTGTCCTCTTAGATCCAAAGTGACCTCCACAAGCATACGACTGACAAAAAGTGAGAATATGATCAATTTCAGTTTCAGGGACGCACCTTCTAATTACTTGGTCTGCACAATGTTTCCATAAGTAGGGATCATCCCACATGTAGTACTTTGCTTCACTTTTGATTTTATCCCTTTGAGCTTTAGACAAATTAGAAGGCAAAATGTTAGTAACCAAATAATTGACAATATTTGCATATCAAGGTGATTTTTTATATGCAGAGAACAATTGTTCATCAGGAAACATCTCTTGTAGAGGAAGCTCATTTTGCACATTCGCCAAACGTCTTAAGTGATTTGCAACACTATTTTATGTCCCTTTTTTGTCCTTGATCTCCAAATCGAATTCACTTATGAAAAGTATCCATCTTATCAACCTTGGTTTTGCCTCTTTCTTTGTCATCAAATAACAAAGAGCTGCATAATCAGAATAAATAATAACTTTAGTACCAAGTAAATAAGATCAAAAAATTTCTAAAGCAAAAACGACAGCTAAGAGTTCTTTTTCAGTGGTCGAATAATTTCTCTGGGCATCGTGTAAAGTCCTCGAAGCATAATAAATAGCATGAGATGCTTTCTCAGCTTTGTGACCTAAAACAGCTCCTACTGCATAATCACTTGCGTCACACATAATCTCAAAAGGCATGTCCCAATTTGGAGGTTGAATAACTAGAGTAGAGGTCAACAATTCCTTCAACATATCAAACACTGTCTTACACTCCTTGTCAAAATTGAAATCCGCATCCTTTTGTAGCAATTTGCATAGGGGAGATGCTATCTTGGAAAATCCCTTATGAATCTCCGATAAAAACATGCATGTCCAAGAAAAGAACGCACTTCCCGCACACAAGTGGGATAAGGTAGAGATTGAATAATATCAATTTTTGCTTTATCGACTTCAATTCCCTTAGATGAAACAACATGACCCAAAACTATACCTTGTTCAACCATAAAATGACATTTTTCAGAATTTAGTACAAGGTTAGTTTCTATGCATCTTTGAAGAACAAGTGTAAGGTTGTGCAAATATTTATCAAAAGAGTCCCCATGAACTGTGAAATCGTTCATATAAATTTCCATGATATGCTCAATATAATCTAAAAATATGCTAACCATACACCTTTGAAAAGTAGCGGGGGCGCTGCAAAGTCCGAACGGTATGCGACGATATGAAAAAGTTCCAAAT
The DNA here is from genome assembly GCA_947179155.2 of Hedera helix. NCBI lineage: Eukaryota > Viridiplantae > Streptophyta > Magnoliopsida > Apiales > Araliaceae > Hedera > Hedera helix. Next base: position 10,789,335 of record OX359280.1, read on the forward strand.
GGGCATGTAAACGTCATCTTTTCTTGATCCTCCGGAGCAATTGCAATTTGGAAATAACTTGCATAACCATCAAGAAAACAATAGTAAGAATGACCAGCTAATCGTTCAAGCATTTAATCAATAAAAGGTAAAGGAAAGTGGTCTTTGTGGGTTACAGCATTTTATTTTCTATAATCTATACAAATCCGCCACCCATTTTGAACACGGATGGGAATTAATTCATCATTCTGATTTTTGACCACCGTTATTCCCGTCTTTTTAGGAACTACTTGAACTGGGCTAACTCAATTGCTATCCGAAATAGGGTAAATCATGCCAACTTAAAGAAGCTTTTGAATTTCTTTTTTCACAACATCCATCGTGGGTGGATTGAGTCTTCTTTGCGGTTGACGGGTGGGTTTCGCTCCTTCTTCAAGTAATATATGATGCATGCATGTCGACGGACGTATTCCCTTAGTATCAGCAATCGTCCAACCAATGGCCTTCTTATGCTCCTTAAGAACTCGCACGAGTCGTTCTTCTTGCGATGGACTAAGTTTATTAGAGATGATCACTGGTGATGTCTTTTCTTCTCCAAGGAAAACATACTTGAGATGATCAGGAAGGGGCTTTAAGTCTGGAGTGGGGGACTGCAAAACAGATGGTAAAGAGTTCTCGTTAGAAACAGGCAGATCAATATAAGGAACGTTACTTGCATTTAGAGAATCATTTAATGTTGTAATAACATCCTTCAATTCAGTAGTCAAGGCCAACTCTTTTTCCTCCTCAATATTATGGTTGATTGTCGTTTCTAATTCATCCTTTCCATCAAGTTCAAAAATATCCTGTGCTAATGAGTCAATCACATCAATAGAATAAACAGGATTATCATCATTAGGATATTTCATGGCGTCATAAATATTAAACTGAACAACTTCGCCATTAAATTCCATTGTAAGTGTACCACTATGAACATCTATCTTGGTTTTGGATATCTTTAAGAAGGGTCTCCCTAACAAAATAGAAGCATTTTGATCGCCATTCTCCATATCAAGCACATAAAAATCAGTAGGAAAAATCAAATTATTTACCTGTACAAGAACATCCTCTATTACACCCTTAGGATAGGCATTAGATCTGTCAGTCAACTGAATCACCGTACCAGTTTTATTCAACTGTTCAAGTTTCAAAGAAGCATATATAGAATATAGCATAACATTAATTGATGCTCCTAAGTCTAACATGTCTTGTTCAAATCTAGTGTCACTTATCTTACAAAGGATAGTAAACATTCCTGGATCTTGGCACTTTGTAGGGAGTTTTCTTTGAATTACGGCAGACACATTCTTTCCTACTTTTACCTTTTCATACCTTTTGAGTGCTTGTTTTCTCTTGTATGTACGCAATTCTTTCAGAAATTTAGCAAAGTGGGGTACTTGTTTAATAGCATCTAATAATGGAATTTTTACCTCGCATTGATGAAAAGTTTCATATAAATCTGAATCTTTTTCATATTTCCCTTTTTCTGTTAAAGAAAGAGGAAAAGGTGGTACCGGTTTATAATCAGAGAGAGGTGGAAATTTATGCTTAGGGGTACCACTGTCGCCTAGAACATTGTCTTTCGCTTTACTGTCGCCTTCGTCAGTATTATCTGCTTCTGCTTTTCCATGCTCTTTTGGTGCAGACTCTGTCTTTTCCGGAGTTTGTATCTCTTTACCACTTCTCAAAGTTATTGCACTTGCGTTCTCTTTTGGATTCACCACCATTTGAGATGGTAATTTTCCATAACCTTGAGCCTCCAATCGACTGATTGCAGTTGCCATTTGTCCCATTTGTATTTCCAAATTCTACATATTTGCCTTCGTGTCCTGCTGGTATTGCAAAGTGTTAATGGTAAGTTGTTTAACCGAATCCTCTAAAGACATATTAGAAATAAATGATTGGCCATGTTGTTTGTTGGGATATGGCTGCTTGTATTGTTGGAAACTTGTAAAGTTTGGATTTGTGAGTTGATTCCCTTGTGGATTTCCATAACTGAAATTAGGATGATCTCTCCAACATGAGTTGTATGTGTTAGAGTAGGGATCATATCTCCTTTGTGGTTGACCAGGAAAATCACCTGTTGCATTTACTTGTTCATAGAACTCCTCTTGAAGAGTAGGGCACATATCTGTTAGATGTCCTACCACCGCACAAATCCCACAAGCTTTTACTTGTTGTGTATTTCCTACAGCCACTTGACGACCAACAGAGGTTAGACTATCAATTCGTTGCTCAAGGGAAGAAATATTTACCTCATTGACATTTTTGGACGAAAAATCAAGCCTAGTGCCAAATTGTTGGGAATTAGCCGTCATGTTTGCAATCAAGTTCCTTGCAGCTTCGGGACTTTTGTCCACCAAAGCTCCTCCACTAGCAGCATGAATCATGCTTCTATCAGTAGACATAAGTCCTTCATAGAAGTATTGGATGAGGAGTTGCTCGCTGATTTGATGGTGGGGGCAGCTTGTACACAATTTCTTCAAACGTTCCTAATACTCGTACAGGGATTCTCCATGGCTCTGCCTCACACCGCAAATTTCTTTTCGTATGCTGGCCGCCCTTAAAGCTGGGAAATATTTCTCCAAGAATAATCTCTTCACCTCTTCCCACGTATTTATACTTCTGGATGACAGATAGTAGAGCCAATCTTTAGCCGAATCTTTCAAAGAGAATGGAAAAGCTCTTAATTTGATTTGCTCTTCAGTCACTTCGGGAGGTTTCATGCTCGTACATACCACATGAAATTCTTTTAAGTGTTTATGAGTATCTTCATCTGCAAGTCCATGAAAAGTGGGCAAAAGATGTATTAGACCAGACTTTAACTCAAAAGAAGTGTTATCATCTAAATTGGAAAAAGTTATGCATAAAGGTTGTTCATTCAAATCTGGGGCCGCAAGTTCCTTCAAAGTTCGATTTCCAGCCATGATGTCTTTTGCTTCAAGATTTGTTTGCCCTTCTTTCCTTAATCCACCCAAAGTTATTTCGATTTCTGAATCAAACCTTAAATCACTTTGATTAGTAGAACGAGTTATGGTCATAAACAATCAATTAAGCTAGGGAAAAAAATAAAAATACGAAAAATTACTAAAATAAAATAAAAAACACAAAAATAAATCAATCAATTCCCCAGCAACGGCGCCAAAATTTGATATGATGTCGCAAGCACCCAAAAATAAAATCTTACTTGAAAAAAATATTAATGTAGTAGTGCAAGTAAGAGTCGATCCCACAGAGAATGATTAATTTATTTTTATATTTTCGCAAATAAAAATTGAGGAGTTTTTAAAGAAATAGTTTAAATAAAACTAAATAAAATAATTATGCAAGTAATTTAATGAGATAAATAAGAAGAAAAAGTCTTGGTTTAAGTCAACATCCACCATCAAGAAATTACAACTGATCATTGACGCAAGTATAACTCAATTCATATTTTAAATATTCAACGTGGAATAATTACTCTCATTCAAGTAATTTTCCTATCTCTCCTTAATTTTAGGTAAGTAGAAACAAGCGATCTAAATAACTCTTACTACTAAATAATCTCAGACAGCGCTAAAGATTTAACCTAGTAATAGCATAAAGAAATAGAGAAATCGTTGAACTAAACAACACAATCCAAGCGTCTGCATTTAATTTAGATGAATATTTTTCCTAAGATATAACAATCTTTTGATATGCAAAATAATTATTAATCTTAGTTGCTTCGCAAATTAAAGTGACCAAACAATTACGGATTTGATATATAATTTAACAATAGATTTCAACGAATAATAAACTAGTGTGCACCCTAGCAATCAAACGAATCAATAATAAAATTAAACGCAGAAAAATATTCAATACTCAAAATATAAATTGAACAATTAAAATAAATTAGATCTCACAGTGCATAAATCTTGATGGCTTCAATCACTTAAATCAAGAAAAAAAATTTAGCTACTCATAGTTATAGAGAACACCAAAGAATAAAAGAGAGAATTTTTCTAATGAAAGTTGTGTATTACATTGTACCTCAAGTCCTTTATTTATAGGCTACATATTCCTCCTAACCCTAATAGAACTTACACTTTTCAAACCCTAATAGGATTTAAAATACAAAATAAATAAATATAAAAATTCCTATTTATTTTTCCAATTCCAATTTGCAATTGGAATTTATTTAATTAATTTATTTGCTTGAAACCTAGAACCACTCGGAAAAGGAAAAGCACACACAGCCAAACACGCCTCAATGCACGCGCAAAAAGAAAAGAAAAAAAACTGCAGCCGCTGTCCCACGCCAGCCACACGCCTTCTAACATCAGCAACACTCCGCGCATTGCGCGATTTCTTTTTCTATTTTGGGCCGACCGCACATAGTGTTACTGTTTAAGCCAAACAGCGTCATTTCCTACTGAGCACCGTGTCTTCTATGTGCGCGCGCATTGCGCGAAGAAAACATTCCGATTAATTACGAAAATGCCACTAGTTCTTCCAACTTCAATTTAATTACGATATTGCCATTCAAGATGTTGAATTTACAGTTTTGCCACTAGATTTTTTCATTTTCCTACAAAAAAAATATAAATTAATTAAAAATAAATAAATATAATATAAAAATGCTAAAAATATTAATAATGCATAATAATAAATTAAACACCTAAAACACTAAAAATACTTAAAAACTCACAAATAATTAAATATAAAAATAGCTAATAAATAGACATAAAATCGACTTGTCAAGCTATTTAGTTTATTCCACCATGGTAAAAATTAAATATACTTAATTTATTATTATTAAGACAATTATTTCTAAAATAATATTTCTCTTTTATGGTATGACTCTTTAGGTTCAATATTATGCCGGTAGTAAAATAAATAAATTAGAACTATTCTAATATTATTTATTACGAATTAAACTCCTTTAGTTCAAAATAATTAAATATTTTTATTCTACATCAGTAGTAACATCTCTCAACATATAATGATTATCTGGATAATATAAAATTAACGTTTAATCACAAAAAACCTATTCAGTAAATAGTTACCGTACAATTCATACATTGTATAATAAAATGTCTCAATTAAATATAAAACATGTAATTTATGTCAAGTCTTATTTATTTGATTATGCATTTCAATTCTCAAATGTAAAACTCAAATTAATGTAAATTATAAACTCCTTTATAATTTTCATTCCACATTGGTCAAGAATTTCTAAGTTATCACTTATCGAAACACATATGACATTCTCTCAATTTACTGAAAGTGATAGATTATTTGTTGATCATTCATATACCTCCATGTATATTTTATTATACCCAAACATACCTTTTTATACACCCAAAGAGTCTTAAGAAATATAACAAAGTATAATTCAGAATATACAAGGTACTATGATTATATCAAATACGTTGATTACTTGTACTACTATCAGTATAGAAACTTGATATGATAAAAATTAGTAACTGCAAATGCACATCGTCTATTGAAGAACGGGCAAGAACAGGTCGAACCACAGAGACTAGATTAATTTTAATGTATCCTTAATTTATATTTCAAACAAATTAAAAATAAAAATTGTGAAGATAATTAATTAACTGACTAATGTAAAATTAAAATTCATAACAAAAATTAATAATGAGAAAAACTACCTATGAATCTGAATCCACTAAATATTAACATAATAATTAATTTCTTAATTTCTTAAATTAATTTTTAATTATTTTTTCTTCCCTTTAAAAATAGTGATTCATATAATTAATATGGACAAATATAGATTATAAAATTTTAATGATTAACTATAACTCATCAAAACTTCATTGAGTAAGTATGAATTATGAAAAACTCATATCTTAACAATAACCTATCAAAACCTCACAATTAATATAGAACCTAAAAAAAAATTGCGTGAAGGTTAAAATGAAGGAATAAAAAATTAGGCATTAATATCGGAACAGAAAAAAATATATATTAATAGGCAATCTTTAGCTTCATCGTTATTCTAGGTATTACAAATTTAGCTATCCATGAAATTTATAATAAAAATAAAATAAAATTAAAGCTATTGACATGAATTGCATGAAATAAAAGAAATTTTATTAAATTAATAAAGAATGTAAAGTGTTTATATATAAGAACTCCCTGACAACTACGTGTAAAACAAAAGCTAATGAAAGAGGCTCCTGACTCCTTCCTGCCGAAAGTGAAGCGGAAAAAAGAAAAATAAAAATCTACTCTCTAGTCCTACGTTACCGAGAGTGAAAGAAGTAAAAGAAAATAAAATACTACATTTTTTTTTAAATAAGACTATTATTTATAGAAAAAATAAATTAAATTATAATTTAATTTGGAATAACTTGATCTTTTTTTTTTTTTTTTTTGACTTCAACTTTAACATAATAATCTTCCAACTCTTTATTGAAATCCAAATAAAAATCAACTTAAAAGTTTCTAGAACTTCTTTTCTAACTTAAATTTATTTATTTATGTATTTTCTGTAAAATAAAATAAAATATATTAATTAAATAAAATAAAATTATAAAATAATTAAAATGGGCAATATTAAAATGTATTATAATTACGTGTATATCAGAACTTCTATTGACAGACATGTAAAATTTCATTAGGTGTTTCTTTAAACGAATCACCTTTAGTGAAATTATTCTTCAATAAGTAATTACATAATTACTTTAGTGTCTCTACACAAATAATTATAAGATCAATTATCCCCTTCAAAAGAGCAAACATAATATGTACTAATCTATTTAAATCCATTAACCCCTCATTAGTGATCCTATAATTATGAACATTTTAGTTTTGAGTTATCTAGAATTTAGATCTCATTAGCATAATTATTATTATGATTCTAAAAATATTGCTCCAAAACTATGGGTTTATCACATTAATTAATTATAACAATTAAACATGAATAAATAAATATATTTAAATAAATAAACGCTTTTACTAATAATATGAATAAAATTACAAAGTTAATGTTATCACATCAAATGTGATTAAATTGAGGGTATACTACTTTCAATATATACATCTAAGCATCTCACATTATGATATAAGATTAGGATGTTACACTCGTTGTTCGACTCGCCTTCGCTCAACTGTCACACTAACTATAACTATATTATTTTTGCTCTTAAGGTGTTCTATAATAAACTAACTAGAATGATAATAAACGACCCACCTCCTCGTAGGGGTGTAAATAGATATAAACAAATTTGAATAAAGGTAGTATCCGTATCGAAAAAATCAATTCGTTATCCGTATTTGTATCCGATATTTGACTAATTTTAAAAATGCTATCCATATTCGGTATTCGAAATAATATCCGAATACGGATAATATCCATTTTCGTTTATTTTATTCGAATAAACAGATTATTCAAATATTCGGGTATCCGAATTTGTTTATCAGTCACCTAATATAAAATTCATTCAAATTATTTACAAAAAATAAAGATTTTTTTTTTTTGAATAATTACTTGTAACCAATCACAATTTAAAGTTTAAACCATATATATTAATGAATAAATCTTAATTTACTTATTTTTAATAAAATAAATAATCAATGCTCTAAATTGTAATTTAAATAAATTTTTATTATTTTTGAAATCCGAAATTCAAAATGAATGCTCTACTTATTAATATTTAGATATTCATTAATAAGTAGATTTTCATTTTATGTGTTAATTTGGAGTAATATTATGGTGTGTATGGATATTTATAATCTATAATTATAATATTTAAATGATATTTATAACATTTATAGCACTTGTTAAATGATATATTTTAGATATATTGTAACACTATATATAACTAAAATAAGAAGGAAAAAAATGAGTTTTAAAGTATAGTTCATTAATGAATGAATGTTAATTTATTTATTTTTAATAAATACAGTAATCAATACTCTAAATTACAATTCAAATAAGTTTTTATTAATTTTGAAATCCTAAATTCAAAATGAATCATCTATTTATTAATATTTAGATGTTCATTAAGAAGTAGATGTCCATTTTATGTATTAATTTGGAGTAATATTGTAGTGTATATGAATCTTTATAATCTATAATTATAACATTTAAATGATATTTACAACATTTATTAAATTATGCATTTTAGATATATTATAACACTATATATAACTAGAATAAGGGGAAGAAATAATGAGTTTTAAAGTATAGTTCATTAATAAATGAATGTTAAAATAATTTATTTTTAGTAAATACAATAATCAATGCTCTAAATTACAATTCAAATAAATTTTCATTAATTTTGAAATTCTAAATTTCAAAATGAATGCTCTACTTATTAAAGTTTAGATGTCCATTAATAAGTTAATGTCCATTTTATGTGTTTGGAATAATACTGTAGTGTGTATGAATATTTATAATTTATTATTATAACATTTAAATGATATTTATAATATTTATAACATTTGTTAAATGATCGAAAAGTTATATTGTAACACTTGTTAAATAATATTTATAACATTTATAACACTTGTTAAATGATACATTTTAGATATTTTAACTTTATAATAGTCAAAATTCATTAATTATACTTAAATCAATTTATTTCAGTTTATTAATATTAGACTAAAAGTGTTATTTTCTACTTTTTAAAAGTGAAATGACATTTTAAAAATAGTTTTCGTATGATAGTGAAAACTAATTATTATATAACGAAGGTCACTTAAAAAAAATTATTTTGTTTATTATAAATATAAGTTGTTCAGATACAAATTCTGGATACGGATCCGAATTCGGATATCAAATTTTGAATATTCGCTTATTTACTGAATATATTTACGGTCGGATGTTAAATGAATACAAATACGCTTATATCCGTATTCGTATCCGTTTATTTGCGGATACCTTTAAACTGAATACGGATATAACTATTTTTTTGAATGCGAATAATATCTGCTTTTTTTGAATACGGATACGGACGAATACAAATTTTTCGGTTACCATTACAGCCCTACCTCCTAGTATATTAAAAAGTTTTCCTTGTAACTCATTAATATTAGCTTAACTCTCATATAATTATGGTACTACATTAGAAGATGGGTAGTGGTAACGCGAGAAACTTTCTCCCACTGGAATCACCAAGCAGCAGGATATTTGCACATTTAACAAGCCGTTAAACACCCCATATATCATGTCACGGTTTAGGCCTGTTGAACATTGAATGATTAAATTTGATGATTAGAAATAATGTACAAGGGCTGTATTAGATAAGATCAAAACTGTTAGGTTGATCTACTGTTAATTGTATAAAAGTCTTGTGTGTTGTACTAAGACTTAGATAGATCAAAACTGTTAGGTTGATCTGTTGATGTAATAAAATCGTAGAAAGAACTCTACGATTTGTGTCAAGGAAACTCTACGATTCGAACAGACTCTACGATTAAGGCAACCAATCGTAGAATGGACTCTACGAATATGATTCAGAAGACTCTACGATCAAGATAACCAATCGTAGAATGGACTCTACGATTGTGGTTCAGAAGACTCTACGACCAACCAGACTATGTTCTTTACGAGAAACCTTAAATTAGACTCTACGATCAACAGTCTAACAGTTGAGTAAACTCTACGATGATCAGTAAGAGATGATCCTTTACAGATCAATCACGTAAGCAAGGATATTCGTAGAGTTGATCATATAAGATCGTTGAGCAAAAAGGCAAGAGACATCACGTTTCTCAGATCAGGAGCCATTCTATTCAAGTATTTAATCTTCATCAAAGTAACCAAAAAGGAAGCCTCTACAAATCAATCAAGTCGGAAAAGTCAGGAGTCTGACCCAAGCGCACTATGGAACAGAAAGAAGACTTTCAAGGCACAAAAGTCAGAAGACTGTATCCTATCAGACCTATAGTTTAGGAGGACCAAACGACTCTATAAAAGTTAGTGGGAACCTACGACTGACATATCTGTCCCAGAGGAAAAAGGAAAACAACATTACATGGACTAACAGGTCAGATCAAATTATATCTCGTCAGAGCTTTAATGAGCTTTATTAATATAATATTCAGCAGCTCTCCTCTATGAGGTAACGGAAAGAAATACACGTTCAAACAGATGATCCAACGGGAAGAAATCTGAAGCCCTTACTTCTTAAATACGAAGATCAGCAGAAGAAAAAAGGTAGCACTGCACAAAAAGAAAAACGCAAGAAGTGAAAAAGATTGAACTGATAAGAAAGCCTGCATTGCTACTAAGCCCTTCAAACATTCAAGCTGATAAGCAACTTAGTAGCACATCCAAATATACATCAATCCAGAAGAGTTCTCTGTGAACTGGTATAAGCAAGTCTGTTAGACTTGGAGAGTTCTTTGTGAACTAGTGTAAGCAAGTCTGTTAGACTTGTAAAGTTCTTTGTGAACTAAAATTCCAAGACTGCGGGTCTTGAAGGAATCTTAGTGATTCAGATATTGTAAACGTATCCTTAGTGGATTTGCTGCTGAAAGAGCAGAACAGTGGAGTAGGAGTATTGTGTGCTCTGAACCACTTAAAACCCAGAGTCTCTCTCATTGTGTCTTTCATTTGCTATATCTGTCATATAATTGTTTGTTGAATTATTAATTTAACATTTCAAGAAAAGATTAACTAAATCATATTCCGCTGTGTTAAACTTCTGTTTAAGAATTAATCAAGTGAGATAACTTCAAAGAGAAGAAATTTTAAAAGAATCTATTCAACCCCCCCCCCCCCTTCTAGATTACTATCGTGTCATTGGGAACTAACAATTGGTATCAGAGCAGGTTCTCACATCTAAAGCTTTACAAGCTTGAGTAGATCAAATGGCACTCAACAAGAATGGATCGGAACACGGTGGAGGTAACCGACCACCTATGTGTAATAAAGAAAAATTTGCTAACTGGAAAGTTCGTATGCAGGCTTACATGGATGCTATAGATGATGAACTGTTCGAAACAGTGTTGAATGGGCCATTCATACCAATGAAGCTTGCACTATCAACTGAAGATCCAAACAAGCTAGTAGCAAAGAAAAGAGACGAATGGACAGACAATGAAAAGAAGGATGTTCAAAGAGACAAAAGGGCTAAGAACATCTTGTTTCAATCTCTGGATGATGATCTATTTGAGAACGTTGTCAACTGCAAGACAGCTCAAGAAGTATGGCAAACTCTGTTGATCATGCATGAAGGAACAGAAGAAGTCAGAGAAAATAAGCAATCACTGCTTGTTCAACAATATGAGATGTTCACTCACATCTCTGGTGAAAAAATTACAACCACCTACGAGAGATTTAACTTGCTACTAAACTCTCTCAGATCTTATGGAAAAATCTATCCAAACAGAGATCTTATCATTAAATTCATGAGATCTCTGCCAAGCAAATGGGATGCCAAAACCACAGCCATCCGAGAGTCAAAGAACTTGCACGAGATGACTGTACAACAGCTATATGGAAATCTTCTCACCTATGAGCTGGAGCTAAATCAAAGAGCAGAAAATCTATCTGGTGAAAGAAAGAAAGAGAAAAACATTGCTCTTAAAGCCTCAACCTCAACTCACAGAAGCAATCACAAGGATATCTCTGACTCTGAAAAAGATGAATCAAATGATGATGAAGGAGCTGCCATGCTAGTCAGACATTTTAAAAGATTCATCAACAGAAATAGATCTCAGAAGTTCAGAAGCAACAGCAGCAAAGAACAAGAAAATGACCTTTGCTACAATTGCAAGAAGCCAGGTCATTTCATTGCTAAATGCCCAAAACCATTAAGAGAAGAGGTGAAGAGGGACAAATCAAAAGCAAATCCAAAAAGAGAATTCAAAAGCTTCCACAAACAAAAGAAGAAGGGCAAAAGCTTCATAGCTGAAGGCTCCTGGAGTGACTCAGAAGAAGAACTAAACTCTGAGTCAAGTGATGATGAAGAGCCACAGAAGGCCAATCTGTGCTTAATGGCAAATGAAGAAGGAAGCAGCAAAAAGGAATTCATCATAGATGAGGTATTTGATTTCTATTCTCCTGATTTAAGCATTGATGATCTTAGAGAAGGCATGCATGACTTAATGACAGAATTGCACAAATATATAAAATTGTTTAGAAGGTTATCTAAAGATTACTCTCATCTAAAAGAGGATAAAGAAAAAATAAGCATGGAATTAGAAGCCTCAGTTCAAACTGCAAAACTTTACTCTAATCTTGAAACTGAGAATAAAAGACTAAAAGAGATAAATGAGTTGAGCACGTATAAAGAATCCTCACTAGTCTCCAAGATTCAGGAACTAGAAAATACTATTTCTATGTGGAACAAGTCTAGTTCGTCTATGGACACCCTGATCTCAAGTCAAAGAGATGTGACTAATAGATCAGGATTAGGATTTGAGAATTTATTCTCAGAACCCAATATGGAGAAGTCAAAGGAAATAAATGAAGGCAAATCCTTTAATTTTAATAAAGGAATTGTGTTCATCAAATCCTCAGATTCTACCACCCATCCACATTCTGCTAAACCTACAATCAGTTTTAACAAAACTCACACAGGTCTTGGATTCAGAAAATTGAAAAATAAGTCAAGCAAAACTCACTCTACGAATCATGAGAATCGTAGAGTTGTATGGAAGCATAATGTAGATCAGCAAAAGACTATGAGAAATCATAATCCATACAAGTCCTGGACGAACAAAAAGTCACAAATACACACGTATCATTATCAATATCATATTAATCATAGGCACCCTCATAAAAATGATAAATATTTGTTAAGATATCATAGAAGGCAAGGATCTAAAATCAAACAGATTTGGGTCCCAAAAGGTACTAACAAAGCAGGACCCAAACAGATATGGGTACCAAAATGAAGATTGATTTGTTATGCAGGTAAAGAGATCCATCTGGTATCTTGACAGTGGATGCTCACGGCACATGACAGGAGATAAGGCTCTTCTATCAGAGTTTAAAGAAAAAGATGGACCTACTGTTATTTTTGGAGACAACAACTCAGGGAAAACCAGGGGTTATGGCTCAACTGGGAATGGTGCAATATCTTTCAGTAAAGTGGCATATGTTGAGGGACTAAAGCACAACTTGCTAAGTATAAGTCAGCTCTGTGACAAAGGACATCAAGTCACTTTCCTCAACAACCAATGCCAAGTTAGAGACTTGAAAACTAATTCTCTAAAGCTAGAAGGAGTTCGAGAAGGAAATGTCTATGTGGTCAATCTTGCTAAATTAAGTTCAGAACAAACTGTCTATTTTCTTGCTAAAGCCTCTGAAGATATGTGCTGGCTCTGGCATAGGAGGTTATCACATCTTAACTTCAAGAGCATTTCAAAGCTTGCCTCCAAAGATCTAGTAAAAGGATTGCCAAAGTTAAACTTCATTAAAGAAAAGCCCTGCAAAGCTTGTCAGTTTGGAAAGCAAACAAAGACGTCATTCCAAAGCAAATCAGCAAACTCAAATGATAGAGCACTTCAACTACTTCACATGGATTTATTCGGTCCAGTATCTACGACCAGCCTTAGAGGAAAGAGATACTCTCTAGTTGTAGTTGATGACTACACCAGATATACATGGGTATTCTTTCTAAGCTCTAAAGATGAAACCATTTCACATCTCATCAAACTCTTCAGACTGATCATGAATGAAAAGGGAGAAAAGATCAAGGTCATCAGAAGTGATCATGGACGAGAATTTGATTTCTCAGAAATGGACTTGTTCTGTGAAGAAAATGGAATAAATCACAATTTCTCAGCCCCAAGAACGCCTCAGCAAAATGGAGTAGCGGAAAGGAAGAATAGGACTCTTATTGAAGCAGGAAGAACCCTCTTAGCAGCAGCTTCTCTCCCTGAATATTTCTGGGCTGAAGCCATCAGTACTGCATGTTATACTCAAAACAGGTCACTCATACACTCAACATTGAAGAAAACTCCGTATGAATTATGGAAAGGAAGAAAGCCAAATATAAGTTATTTTCATGCCTTTGGTTGCCTGTGCTACGTACTCAACAATGGCAAGAAGCATCTAACCAAATTCCAGCCAAAATTAGATGAAGGAATCTTCCTTGGTTATGCAACAGATAGCAGAGCATTTAGAGTGTTCAACAAGGAGTCACTAACTGTTGAAATCTCCATCCACGTCACATTCGATGAATCAGATCCTGAAAAGAAAAGATCACCTTTCAACGAGTCGGCAGACACAAGCTCAACGATCGAAGAACTCAAAATCGTAGAGTCCGACTCTATGACCATGGAACCAACAACAGAATTCGTTGAGCTAGGAGAGGAAATCGTAGAGCACACCACATCAGACACTGGAACTCTACGATCAGAACCAGAAGCTGAGTTAGAGGAACTCAGACAAGAGGGCACCAGAACAGACGTTCCTAGCAGGATAAAATGGACCAAAGATCACACTCAAGATCTTATTATTGGAGATCCAAACACCGGAATCAAGACTAGAGCTGCAACCTCTAATGAATGCTTTTACCTAAGCTTTCTCTCTCAAGAGGAACCCAAGAAGATTGAAGAGTCCTTAGAAGATTCAAGTTGGATAGAGGCCATGCAAGAGGAGCTAAATCAATTTGAAAGAAGCAAGGTCTGGAGATTAGTGGCCAGGCCTCAGCATAAACCTGCCATTGGCACCAAATGGGTTTTCAGAAACAAGATGGATGAAAATGGTGTGATAACAAGGAACAAAGCAAGACTAGTGGCCAAAGGTTACTCTCAAGAAGAAGGAATTGACTGCGATGAAACATATGCTCCAGTTGTCAGGTTGGAAGCCATAAGGATCTTCCTTGCCCATGCTGCTCACATGAAGTTCAAGGTCTTCCAAATGGATGTCAAGAGTGCTTTTCTAAATGGGGAACTCCAAGAAGAAGTTTACGTGGAACAACCTCCAGGTTTCATCAATCCAACTTTTTCAAATTATGTCTATAAATTAGATAAAGCACTATATGGTCTAAAACAAGCACCTAGAGCATGGTATGAAACCTTGACTAACTTTCTCATTGAAAAGGGATTTACTAGAGGAAGAATTGATACTACCTTATTTTTTAGAAAACATAAGGATAAGACACTGCTAGTTCAAATTTATGTAGATGATATCATATTTGGTTCCTCTGATGACAAATTATGTGAAAGATTTGCCAAGCTTATGCAGAGCAAATTTGAAATGAGCTTGATGGGAGAACTCAACTTCTTCCTTGGACTACAAGTGAAGCAGACAGATGAAGGCATATTCATTAATCAAGCCAAATATATCAAAGACTTATTAAAGAAATATGGCATGGAATCTGCATCTATCATGAAGACTCCTAAGCCACCTGCCACCAAGCTTGACAAAGATGAAAATGGTAAATCCACTGAAATCACTCAGTACAGAGGTATGATAGGTTCACTATTATATCTTACTGCGAGTCGACCAGATATAATGTTTGCTACATGTATATGTGCTAGATTTCAGGCTAACCCCAAAGAGTCTCATCTATTAGCTGTGAAAAGAATTTTCAAGTATCTTAAAGGAACTCCAAATTTAGGATTATGGTATCCCAAGGAGTCCTCCTTTGATCTTGTGGGATACTCAGATGCTGACTATGCAGGATGCAAAATAGACAGAAAAAGCACAAGTGGAACTTGCCAGATGCTTGGCAACAGACTTGTTTCTTGGTTTAGTAAAAAGCAGAACTCAGTATCGACATCTACTGCAGAAGCTGAATATATAGCCGCAGGCAGTTGCTGTGCACAAATCCTATGGATGAAAACTCAGCTTGCAGACTATGGGTTTGAGCTAAAATCTATCCCTATATACTGTGATAATACTAGTGTAATTGCTATAACACATAATCATGTTATGCACTCTAGAACTAAGCACATAGATATAAGATATCATTTCATCAGGGATCATGTACAAAATGGAAATATATCACTTCACTACATCCCAACTGAAGATCAACTAGCAGATGTCTTTACAAAGCCTTTAGATGAATCAAGATTTAATAAACTAATAAGTGAGTTAGGAATGCTAAATCTAGACCCTTAATGTATGTTTTTTTTTAGGATACTAACTCTGCAGGAACAAAAGTGTGCAAGAAAAGTAATGGACATGCTCAACTTAAGTCAACAATTGTCAAGGATCGTAGAGTATGCTCAAGATCGTAGAGCTCACTCGACGATCATCAAGCCAAGAATCGTAGAGCTTACTCAACGACTTTCAATCCAAGGATCGCAGAGTATTCCTCAATCGTAGAGACAACCCTACGAAAAACAAAAGAATCGTTGTGTGACTAAGGATCGTAAAGCTCTGAGGAACCAAGGGTAAAATGGTCATCAACCAACTGAAATGTGCCTATCAGAACGTGTCACGTATCTCGTATCTCAGCAAACATAGAGGGAAGTTTTAAATACTTTGAAAACTGCACGTCGTTGATTTCTTCAAAGTTCAAAAATCTATATCTCTCTCTCTCTTTTCTCTCTCAATCCCGAACCCTAAGTTATCATTTCTCAGATAAACCGTTCTTCTCGTTTCAGAAAATCTATCAAATGGCACCTGCTCAAGTTATTTCTGGAAATGAGCTCAACTTTGAAGCCTTCGATACAGCAGATAAGCAGTTCAAAAGAATAATCCAGTTGCTAGATAAAGCTGGACTGCGAGAAGCGTTGGGAACAAATACAAGGATTCTATCAAAGCTTGTTCGAGAGTTCTACGTAAATGGATCCTATGCTAACGGAACTCTAACCACCACTGTAAAAGGGGTTCAGCTCAACCTCACCGCCGAAGAATTCAACCTAGCCCTAGGTTTCAAGAAAGGGGGCCTAACATCTCTAAGTATGGTGAGCACCGAAGAAGGGCTGAGAAGAATGCACCATCAAAAGAATCCAGGACTGAAAGGGTTGAAGAAGAAAGAATTTCCTCAGAAATACGAGTTTTTAGCCGATGTTGTAGGAAAATGTCTCCTCTGTAAAGATTCAGCCCATGACTCAGTCAGTGAGATACAGCTGAAAATAATGACAGTCATAGTCAAAAAGACAAACATCAACTATGGCTCCTTGCTGTTGGAATGGATAGGGAATTGGGTCCTAAATACAGAAAAGGCTAAGGGGACAAGAAAAATGTTCTATGGAAGATTCATCAGCATTCTCCTTAGATCATCATTGGGGGATTTAATTGAGCATGATGAAGGAGAAGCCCTCAATACCAACAAAAGAATTACCCAGAAACTCTTTGACAACTGGAGGAGGAACCCAGTTGAAAATAGGAAACTATCTCGGTCAGGGGATAGTGAAGGAATGCAGAGTGGTGCAGGGCCATCACTTCTGAAGAACACTCCTGCTGAAGAAGAATCTCAGGAGGTCAGCAGGCATTCTCCGGGTCTTGTCAGAAGAAGGAAAGGAAAAAGAGCTTTTGAGCTTGAAGAACCTCAAGGATCTTCAAATGAGGCTCCTGTTACTGCTCCTGAAGAAAAGGCTGCTTCAGGGGATGAAAGTTCATATCTGCGAAGAGAGACTCGCAGTAAATATGAAGCTGAAGAGGTCATTCCAAAGGAGCCAAGGAAAAAGAGAAGAAGGCTAGTAAAGTTAGCCGACAAAAGCTCAGTAGCTAAGGGGGAGCTACTTGAAAGACCTGACCTTACTCCAGGTGAAAAGGAGTCATCTGAAGCAGTTGAGCCTATGGATGCTCAAACTGAGGGGGAGCTTCCAATTGTTCCTGAGCCAGCAGATGCTCTGGCTGAGGGGGAGACTCAAGATGACATTTCAATCCCTACAGCCACAATGAATGATGATGAAGAGGATGACATTGAAATAGTGGCCGTTGGAAGAAATGAGCAAAGGCACCTTAACTTCAACTGCCTGATAAAATTCTTGCCACTAATGCCATTCCACCGAGCTCTGGTCTACAATACATGGGATCAACTCTTCTGGACCTTCAAAGCATATCCAAATGTGGTGATTATTGCTCAAGGCTATCCTCAGAATCTGTTCTTTGCCCAGAAGCTCGTCTCTTGCAGCTCCTTTTCACAAACTTTAGGGCAAAAGGTACATTTTATTCCTATAACCCTCATTCAAAATCATACTCCTTCACAAATGTTCAATAAATTTGAGGAGTCCACAAGTACTCATCCTGCATCAAGCTCTACGACCCACACTTCCCCGATCGTAGAGTCCCCACCATCTACGATTGGTGGTCAAGAAAGCCTACATGATCAAAACGTAGAATGCCCTCCAGACTCTCCTGAAATTCTGCCTACTCAGCAAACAATTCCTCCGGCTCCATCTTCAAGACTCCTATTAACTCACGAGGATATTCCCTCCACCTCTGGTCACGAATACTTTCATATTCCAAGCTCTACGACTGACCAGGGTCAATCATCTCACCTTCTCTAGGAAATTTTAGACAAGGTATCTCGGCTTCCTACATCTGAGGGCTTAACTGACTTGACAAGCCATATCCATACAGAGATACAAAAAGACCAGGCATCAAAATCCCACAACCTTCAACGTAGAATGGACGATATCATTGATGCTGCCAATGGTCTTTCTACCAGTCTGAATAGACAATTTTCCACAAGATTAAAGCAACTAACGGCAGCAGTCTCTGAAAATCTCCAAGAGAGGGATAAAATTATTCTGGAAGCATTGAACTCACATCAGCAAGCCATTGTTATTCTTCAAGAAACCAATGCTCAATCGATCACCTTCCTCAGTAATGAAATTATTGCCTTGAAGGACTCTCTCACATAACAAAAACACCGGTCGAATGACACTTTGTCATTGGTGGAGCAAAAACAAATCATGGCTAACGAAAGACTCCAAGCTCACCAAGATGATGTCGCTGCCACTAAGACCCAACTTCAAGAAATTATTCAGGGCATCCAGCAGCTTTCAGAACAGGTAGCAACAATTAATGATGCCAACAAGGGGGAGAAAAAACTGAGCACAGCAGAGCAAACAAGAACTAGCTCAGATCATAGCAGAAGAGGAAGAGCACCTCAAGGGATGCGGATGGTTCAAACTTCAATATATCCTCCTAGATTCGAAGCAGTACCATCTCGTCCCAGACAGGAGGTGACAGCAAGACCTTCTTCCTCAACTATGAGGACTTCTGGCTCATAACAGGAGGTGGTGACAGCAAGACCTTCTTCCTCATCAATGAGGTCTTCTAGCTCACAGGAATGGTTTCAAATTAAAGAAGAAGAAGCTGTGTTGATGGAAGAAGAACTGAGAAAAGCTGAAGAAGAAAGGAGAGCATTCTTCAGGCAGAGGGAAGAAGAAGGCAGAAGACCTCCTAGCAGAAGGAGATAAGTTATTTTTTATTTCTTTTTCTGTTGTTTTCTCAATTGTGTCATCTGACAAAAACTTCAATAAAATTCATATTTTTCTCTAGAAAATACAGCTTCTCACTGTATGATTAGGCATTTAATTACTCTTGCATTTTGCCTATTTTAATATGTTCAAAATCACTATCTGTTAATAATGTTGTCATCATCAAATTGGGGGAGATTGTTGAACATTGAATGATTAAATTTGATGATTAGAAATAATGTACAAGGGCTGTATTAGATAAGATCAAAACTGTTAGGTTGATCTACTGTTAATTGTATAAAAGTCTTGTGTGTTGTACTAAGACTTAGATAGATCAAAACTGTTAGGTTGATCTGTTGATGTAATAAAATCGTAGAAAGAACTCTACGATTTGTGTCAAGGAAACTCTACGATTCGAACAGACTCTACGATTAAGGCAACCAATCGTAGAATGGACTCTACGAATATGATTCAGAAGACTCTACGATCAAGATAACCAATCGTAGAATGGACTCTACGATTGTGGTCCAGAAGACTCTACGACCAACCAGACTATGTTCTTTACGAGAAACCTTAAATTAGACTCTACGATCAACAGTCTAACAGTTGAGTAAACTCTACGATGATCAGTAAGAGATGATCCTTTACAGATCAATCACGTAAGCAAGGATATTCGTAGAGTTGATCATATAAGATCGTTGAGCAAAAAGGCAAGAGACATCACGTTTCTCAGATCAGGAGCCATTCTATTCAAGTATTTAATCTTCATCAAAGTAACCAAAAAGGAAGCCTCTGCAAATCAATCAAGTCGGAAAAGTCAGGAGTCTGACCCAAGCGCACTATGGAACAGAAAGAAGATTTTCAAGGCAGAAAAGTCAGAAGACTGTGTCCTATCAGACCTATAGTTTGGGAGGACCAAACGACTCTATAAAAGTTAGTGGGAACCTACGACTGACATATCTGTCCCAGAGGAAAAAGGAAAACAACATTACATGGACTAACAGGTCAGATCAAATTATATCTCGTCAGAGCTTTAATGAGCTTTATTAATATAATATTCAGCAGCTCTCCTCTATGAGGTAACGGAAAGAAATACACGTTCAAACAGATGATCCAACGGGAAGAAATCTGAAGCCCTTACTTCTTAAATACGAAGATCAGCAGAAGAAAAAAGGTAGCACTGCACAAAAAGAAAAACGCAAGAAGTGAAAAAGATTGAACTGATAAGAAAGCCTGCATTGCTACTAAGCCCTTCAAACATTCAAGCTGATAAGCAACTTAGTAGCACATCCAAATATACATCAATCCAGAAGAGTTCTCTGTGAACTGGTATAAGCAAGTCTGTTAGACTTGGAGAGTTCTTTGTGAACTAGTGTAAGCAAGTCTGTTAGACTTGTAAAGTTCTTTGTGAACTAAAATTCCAAGACTGCGGGTCTTGAAGGAATCTTAGTGATTCAGATATTGTAAAAGTATCCTTGGTGGATTTGCTGCTGAAAGAGCAGAACAGTGGAGTAGGAGTATTGTGTGCTCTGAACCACTTAAAACCCAGAGTCTCTCTCATTGTGTCTTTCATTTGCTATATCTGCCATATAATTGTTTGTTGAATTATTAATTTAACATTTCAAGAAAAGATTAACTAAATCATATTCCGCTGTGTTAAACTTCTGTTTAAGAATTAATCAAGTGAGATAACTTCAAAGAGAAGAAATTTTAAAAGAATCTATTCAACCCCCCCCCCCCCCCCCTTTCTAGATTACTATCGTGTCATTGGGAACTAACAAGGCCGTCTAGGGATACTCCAGTGTAAAAGTAAGTGAATGCGATTAAACGTCACAATGGAGAACCAAAAAATATGTTAAAATAAGTGTAAGATATTTGATATCTCTTGTTTTGCATGTAGAAGGCATTACCTTATTTTCTTGTGAGGCTTTGTATATATATTTATTTATGCACCGTCAGGAATCCTATCAACTTAATTAAGTGAAAAAATAATATATTCTCCCACAATCCAAACTGTCTCAAAAATAATAACTTGAATGGACCGATCTACGGTCCAAACCTATCATAATATGTAAATTAATTCAACTCAACTCCAAAACAAAATAATTCTTGATTTATATTAAAATATAAAGCCTAATAAATTATATCCCCACAGTTACTACAGTTTGTGTAAAATTTAACGTTGAAACTAGTATTTGTGGTACTATTATGTGTACTACAATTGTAACATTATTTCCTATATAAATGTACTCTCGTTTTTTTTGGCAGGACCATAACGTTAGTAACATACAGAATATTGTCTCACATGGGTCAAGGTGGCGCTACAATTGTTTGCTGAAAATGATTCGGTTGTTTTGGGTCTTTAATGGTAATGGATAAGAGAGGAAAGACAGGGACGACGTGGAGCACGAGATGGCCCATTCAACACATGCATTCCGGCCCATTCCATGCATGGCCACTTTATATGGTAGTCAAAATCTCTCATTAAAAAAAATTATTTATTAACGTTTAAACTGCTTCTTTCGGCTGTACGACTAAGAGGAGACAACTGTATTCTGCGACTCTGCATAGCTTGAAAACGTCTCAAAAAAACTTACTAAATGAAACGACGTCGTTTCATTTAGTAAGTTTAAAAAAAAGATCAAATCTATTTCGCCTGAGAATGAGGAGTTTCGAATTGTCGGCAATGGAGGATCAGGAGATGGAGGTTGAGGGGTCAAGAAATAAAATTTTACCTAAAACTTAGCCCGAAGATCGAAGTTACAGATTTGTAAAACATTCAGAATTTGAAAAACAAAGTTAATTGAAGAAACAAAAACACTTGGTTATAACTATAAGGAAACAAAGGAAATTACTTTTAAATTGCCTGTGTGTGTGTGTGTGTGTGTGTGTTGGGGGGGGGGGGGGGGGGGGATTTTTACAGAAAGAGACTCATTTGTTAAAAATAAATTTATTCCACAAAAACGTGCTCTTTTCATTAATGATGGTATATAATGTTAATCATGATATAACTATTAAACTATGCACTCATTACAATTAGGATTAAACATATAAAATAATAATTTATATGTCGAACTAAGTTTATGCTAAATATGAATTGCCATTAGAATCGAATTATAAGTGATAAAATAAAATATTAATATATGAATCTCTTATTTATATTTTTTTATTTTATGTATTGACATACGTTATTTAATACTAACATTAATTTCGTCATATATAACAATACTTCAAAAATAATAGGGAATTAATATTTTTATAAATTAATTTAATATTTTTATAAAATCTAATGAGATTCACTTGTGAAAATATCAAATTAACTTATAAAATATCAATTTTCATATGAAATTAATATTTTTATAAATTAATTTGATATTTTCACAATATTAAATGAGATTTACTTGTAAAAATATTAATTCTCAAATAATATATTTTAAAAATTTATAAATTTTGCACATGAGAAATTCTTTTTACAAATAGATGAATTATATTTTAAAGTTAAAAAATGATAAGCCTAAATGAGTGAGTCATTATTACTCAGCAGTCAACCCACTCGCCAGTCGCCACACATTAAATTGACTATATCAACCCAACACATGTTGAGGGAGAGCAGGGGAACTGAAAGAAGTCTCCTTCGTGCTTACGACTCTTAACACCCCCACCGCACAAAGCTTCAAAATGGAATCAAAAACCATTGCAGATCAACCTGCACCTATCAATCCCACCGTTGATCCCTTTGCCTACCTTGGCATGGTCTTCAATTCCGACGGCTCAATCACGCGCGAGCATGGACTCTTGAACACCCCCGGCACATTAGATCCCAGCGTCACTTCCTCAGTCCTCACTAAGGATATCCCTCTCAACCAATCAAATAGCACATGGCTCCGTATATACATATCCCGCAAAGCACTTGACTCCACCCCCTCCACCAAATTACCCCTCATCGTTTACTATCATGGTGGCGGGTTCATCATAGGCAGTGCATCCTCACCCGTTTACCACGACTTTTGCACACTCATGGCCGTTGAAATCCCCGCCATAGTCTTATCCGTCGATTATCGTCTCGCACCGGAGCACCGGCTTCCGGCAGCCTACCATGACTCCGTGGACGCGCTGCATTGGATCAAAACCACAAATGACGCGTGGCTGGCAAAATTTGCTGATTTTTCCAATTGTTACCTCATGGGCGGTAGTGCAGGCGCAAACATAGCGTATCATGCTGCTGCATTTTTGGGTGACGAAGATCTTGCGCCGTTGAAGATCAAAGGGCTGATATTGCACCAACCATACTTTGGTGGGACCAAGAGATCAGAGTCGGAACAAAGGCTTGTTAACGATAAGGTGTTGCCACTAAATGTCAATGATATCATGTGGGACCTCGCGTTGCCCGTTGGCGTTGACCGTGATCACGAGTATTGTAATTTGACGGTTGGGGGTGGATCACGGGTCTGTGACCGGATTAGGATGCTGGGGTGGAAAGTTATTGTGACGGGCTGTGATGCGGACCCGCTGACGGACCGTCAGATGGAGTTGATTAAGATAATGAAAGAGAGAGGAGTGGAAGTTGTGAGCAAGTTTGATGAGGGTGATAGTCATGGGATTGAAGTGTTTGATCCCTCTAAAGGTAAGGCTCTTTGTGTGGTTATACGAAATTTCATTTCATCTTCAACAAATGTATTGTAAAAATAAGAAAACTGTTATTTTTACATAAAAATTAATAATATAATTTTAATTATGTGTTATATGTAGTTTTCCACTCGTATTTATTATTGTCACTTAATTTAATTTAATTTTTTTATGTCAATTTATCTATAATTATTTTGTAAGTACATAAAAATTGCGTGAAATGAAATGCTAGATGAGTGAGAATATGATATGAGCAGTGGCGGAATCAATACCATATTATGGGGTAGTTAAAATCTCTCAGTAAAAAAAATTATTTATTGACGCTTGAACGGCTTATTTCGGCTATACGACTGAGATGAGACAACTGTATTCTGCGACTCTGCATAGCTTGAAAACGTCTCAAAAAACTTACTAAATGAAACGACACCGTTTCATTTAGTAAGTTTAAAAAAAAAAAAATGGGTCAAATCTATTTTGCCTGAGAATGAGGAGTTTCGAATTGCCGGTAATGGAGGATCAGGAGATGGAGATTAGGGGGTCAAGAAATGAAATTTCGCCTGAAGCTTAGCCCGAGAGTCGAAGTTACAGAGGTCAAATGACCCCCCACCCCCCGCCTGTTTCCGCCTATGGATATGAGAGGGAATGAAATAGAGTAAGAAATAAAATAAAAAATAGTGTATTTGATTATTATTTTGGAGGATAAATCACTTTAGTGAAATAAAAATTTATTCAAAAAATTTATTCAATCCCTTAAATTTTTAATTTTTGTAAGATGTAGTGGAATAAAATTAATTCTAATAGAATATATATATATATGATTATTTTATCATTATATTAATTACACCACTCATCAGGTTAGGTCCCATTTCAAAAGAAGGATCAAATTTTTAGACAGCGTAAATAATTCATGTAAAAAATACCTTATAAAAATATAAGTTCAATCAATCCTTTAAAGACCTTAGTCCAATCCAAATATTAAATACCTAAAAAAAATAACAGTATAAAAAAAATCTCATTTAAATAAAAAATATTAATACTCCTTCCATCCCAAAATAAAAGTTCTCCATTAACTTTTGTAGTCAAATTGACTATTTTTAAAATTAACAATTAAACATATATATTTAAATTTTCAAAAAAAATAAACATTGAGATTAATACTAAAGTTTATATAATTTATAATATTTATAGGCTTTTTACATATATATTAAATAATACTAAGATATATTGAATTGAAAAATAATCAATTTGACCATAAAAATTAATGAAAAACGTACCAAACATAAAATATCTCATTTAGAAATATTGTTTTAGGCTCAAAATTATCTTGAGTCACCCTTGCTACTCATCATTACTAATAACTAAACATACACGCTTAAAATATCTTTAAATCATTTTATTTTCTCTTTCAATTCAAACCCAATATTATACTTTATAGTGATTTTAGTTGCAACCAGATATAATGATAGCAGTAAATGATTGCGACTTTAATAATAATAATTTTTTTTACGATTATAATTATTTTATATAAGGTTTAATTATATATGCCAATAATTTGTAGTGACCTTAGTTGCAACTAGATATAATGCGAGAGCCATAAATGACTGTGACTTTAATAATAATGATTATTTTTTCTCTTGAGCAATAGAAATGAACATAAATTTATCGATATGTATATTATTTATCAAACTAAATATTTAATTTATCATATACGTTAATAATTTACATCAATTTTTATCACAATTAAACATAATAAAATTACAACTATTATTGCATAATCTAATTATAATAAAAATTAACATAAATTTGTCACGTCTATATCTTTTGTTAAAATAATGCGCGACTTTAACATCGCTGGACATGTACTGACGTACATGCAAAAGCAGCAAAACATAGCGTTGCAAAAAAATTGTCTTTTTTAAAGTTTGTGCCATCTTGCAATCAATGGTAGCCTGATAAGACATTACAACAATCGTTCGGCTCCGCAACAATTTTGTTTAGCGAGGGTCTCTTTTATTTTTTTATTATTATTATTTTTATTTTAAAATTTTACTAAAGACATTTTGCAATGAATAGTATAATATTTAGTGACCAGTTAACACCTTATAATCATCATTTTTTTATGAATCGACTCTATATATATGACGCAACGAAATGTTATTAGATTGTTATATTCTAATACAAACGTGATATATTAGTTATTGTACTAGCACAAACAGAATAAACCCTTAAATGCATAAAAAAAATAATAAACTCATAAAGATAACAAAATAGGTAATCTCAATTGATTAATAAAATGTTCTTGTAAGTAAACCCTAGAAAACATATTTATAATATTAAATTACTTTCCTACGACTATTTAAAAAAGAAAAATAACTAAATTCTAAAACTAAATAAAATTATCAAAACTAAAATCCAAAATATAAATGGACCAAATACAAATTAAACTACTGATTTTTTTTAAATAATAAATAAAAATAAATTAAGCAAACTAAAAAATTATAAATAATAAAATATATGAAAATTCTAATTTTTATTGTCATTTTCCACCGTATCAATATATATTTTGCAAAATAACACGATAGCTGGAGTTTGAAATGTGGCTCGATCATGTCCACAAAAATGACTGAATCACTAAATGTAATTTTTGTTTGGGTTAAATGCATATATGAATCCGAAGTATGACCCCTTTTACACATCGTAACTCAACGTTTAAACGTTTTCACCCCGCTACCCAAAATAACAAAATTCTCTTAATACACACCTTTGTGAAAAATCCAACGAAAAAAGCTACCGGGAGTGGTCATGTGCTCCGAGCACGTGCGTATAATTACAGTTGACCACATATATTTTATGTTTGACAGTATAAAAATATTTAAATTCCAATATAAAATTAATAGGTTTTGTATAAAAGAAATAAATAAATAATTATATTTTTCTTGTCTTTATCATCTTCAAATGAATTCCAAAAATTAAAAAACTTTTACCATTCATCATCCGCAAATCTAAAAACCAAATTGAAGAACACAAAATCCAGTTGCTAAAGAAATTGGGATTAATTTAAAACCCAGTTGCTCTTCACCTTCATCAACCCTCTGATCCAGAAGCTCCATTTCCCTAGCCCATTTCTAAACAATCTCTCTCTCCTTTAAATAACAATATTTAGAAAATTTTCTATAAAACCCAGCAAATGAATAATTGGCCGAGATTATTTGTAAGCCCTAGCTATATTAGAGCAGCTGAAAGTGAATCGATCTGTCCATTCATGAACCACAAAATCTCTAAATTGACCAAAAAAATTACATAAATCAAACCCAGATTTAGATTTTTTTTTGAAATGTTGGGTTAGTTATAAATTGCTCTTATGTCATAATTGAACCCACAACCTTAGACAATGGTGGATTAGTATACTTGCAGTGAGCTCAAAGCTTTAAGGGAATTCAACAATGGTGAAAAATCTCTAAAGCTCCTAAAACTTTAAAAGAAAAGCAAAAGATTGAATCTTTAGCAGATTTCGATCTGAAAACCATGCAAATTCAGCAATGGTGATTGAAGGGTCTCTTCATCATCATCTCTGTCTAAATCCACTATTATTCCTCTGTCGATTCCATGCGGTATTTCTTTATTTTGACTAGGTACAGTGATTTCAACATTAGTTTGATTTTAATCTTTACAACAAAGAAGAGGAGGGCGCTCTTTTATTTTTGATATTTATAATTTATAATTATTTATTTGGGCTATTTAGTTTAACAAATTACTTAATTAGTGAAGTTAATTACTTTATTTTGATTAATTAGTGGAGTTAATTATTAATTTTTTTCTTAATCAATGAGTTAATTGGGTTAGTTAATTGAGTAAATTAGTTGGGTTTGATATGTATGTATTTATGCAAATTTAAAACACCAAATATGATATTTATACGTTCAACTATTTTTAAATATTAAATTGTGACATGTTGCCATTTTTCGACAAAAAAAGAAGAAGACAATAATTCTTGATAGGGGCATCCTCGTTACTTAAGGGTACTTTGGGTAGCGGGATGTGGGCGTTTAAATGTGGAGATACGATGTGTAAAAGGGTGATATGCATTTAACCCTTTTTGTTTTATTAATCAAGTAATGTTTATCAAACTAAATGATTGTGACTTTGATAATAATGATTCTTTTTTCTCTAATAGCAATACAAGTGAACATAAATTTATCGATATGTATATTATTTATCAAACTAAATATTTAATTTATCATAGATGTTACTCTCTTCATTCTAAGATAAAAGTTTTTATTACTATTTTAGGTAGTCTCAAGTTAAATGTCTACTTATCTAAAATAATCTATTTTTTTCCAGGTATTTGTCTATAATATCCTTAGTATTAATTATCATATTTTTATTTTTTATGCATATTTATGAAGTATCACTAGTCATGTGCAGAAAACTATTAAATTAAATAATTTTATTCTCTTTTTTAATATGACCAAAAAGTCAATTATAATTTTTATCATGGGACGGAATGAGTAATAAATTGCATCAATTTTTATCACAATTAGACATAATAAAATTACAACTATTATTGCATAATCTAGTTGTAACAAAAATTAACATAAGTTTGTCACACCTATATCATTTGTTAAAATAATGCGCGACTTTAACATTGGTGTACATATATATATATATATATATATATATATATATATATATATATATATATATATATGCAAAACATAGCCTTGAGTCTTTTTATAAATTTGTGCCATCTTACGATGAATGGTAGCTTGATAAGACATAACAACAATCAGTTACTATGTATCGACTCTACAACAATTTTGTTTAACAAGATTTGTGTTGTGAAAGGTCTCTTTTATTTATTATTATTATTATTATTATGATTATTATTATTATTATTGTTGTTGTTGTTGTTGTTGTTGTTGTTGTTGTTGTTATTGTTATTGTTATTGTTATTGTTATTATTATTATTATTATTATTATTATTATTATTATTATTATTATTATTATTATTTTTAAATCCTACTTATGAGATTTTGCAATGAATAGTGTAATATTTGGTGACCAGTTAACACCTTATAACCATCACTTTGTTATGGATCAACTCTACATATATGACGCAACGGAATGTTGTTAGATTGTAATATTCTAACACAAACGTAATATGTTAGTTATCGTGCCAACACAAACAGAATAAATCCTAAAATGCATAAAGAAAATTATTGGGATTGACTCATACTACTGCGGGTTCGACTAATTGGGCTTGGAAATTTATTAATGATCCAGTCTTTGGTTTACTAATGTATTGGGCTTGAGCCAATGTTATAGCAGCTAGGATTTTCTAGTTACTATAAAAGCAATTGTTTGGTGTGTGAATCATTGTATAGCGTGTGAGGCATCTATTGAATACATCAGATAAGCGGGACTAGCCAAATTGGTGAATCTAGGTATATCGTGTATTCTTACTTTTCCGATCTTCATCTAATATTCTATGTGATTGTGTTATTATTCTATCTTAAATTCTAACAAAAATAATAAACTCACAAAGAGAACAAAATAAATAATCTCAATTGATTAATAAAATGTTCTTGTAACTAAACCCTGGAAAACATATTTATAATATTAAACTACTTTCGTACGACTATTTAGAAAAGAAAAATAACTAAATTCTAAAACTAAATAAAATTATCAAAACTAAAATTCAAAATATAAATGGACCAAATACAAATAAAACTAATGAATTTTTTTAAATAATAAATAAAAATAAATTAAATAAACAAAAAAAATTATAAAAAATAAAATATATGAAAACTCTAATTTTTATTATTATTTTCCACTGTATCAATACAAATTTCGCAAAATAACATGGTAGCTGGAGTGTGTGTGAAATGTGGCTGGATCATGTCCACAAAAATGACTGAATCACTAAATGTAATTTTTGTTTAGGTTAAATGCATATATGACCCCGAAGTATGACCACTTTTACGCATCGTACCCCAACGTTTAAACGTTCTCATCCCACTTCCCAAAGTAACAAAACCCTCTTGATACACACCCTTGTGAAAAATTTGGCGAAAAAAAGCTATCTGCGCGGTCATGTGCTCTGGGCAAGTACGTATAATTATAGTTGACCATATATATTTTATGTTTGACCGTATGAAAATATTTAAATACCAATATAACACTAATAGGTTTTGTATAAATGCTTTATAAATAAATTTAAAAAATTATAATTTTCTTATCTTCATAATCTTCAA
Organism: Hedera helix; assembly: GCA_947179155.2. NCBI lineage: Eukaryota > Viridiplantae > Streptophyta > Magnoliopsida > Apiales > Araliaceae > Hedera > Hedera helix. Next base: position 10,819,508 of record OX359280.1, read on the forward strand.
ATGAATTTCAAAAATTCAAAAACCTTTAAACCATTCATCATCCCCAAATCTGAAAATCAAATTAAAGAACAAATTGAAGAACACAAAACCCAGTTACTGAAGAAATTAAGATAAATTCAAAACTCAATTGCTCTTCACCTTTATCAACCCTTCGATCTACAAGCTCTCTTTCCCTCGCCCATTTTTAAACAATTTCTCTCTCAATCAAATAATAGTATTCAGAATTTTTTTTATAAAACCTAGTAGATGAACAATTGAGCGATATTATTTGTAAGCCCTAGTCGTAGTATAGCATGTTAGTTCCCAATGACACGAAAGATATCTAGAAGAGGGGGGGGTGAATAGATTCTTTAAAACTTTTTCTTTATTTGACTTTAAGAAAAAATGAATTATTAATCAAATAGTTTAGCATGGCGGAATATGATTTAGTTACCCCTTTTTAATATGTTAATGGAATAATTCAACAAGCAATTATATAGCAGTTGTAGCAGTTAATGAACACAACATGAAAGACACCAGTTTTTGAGTGGTTTAGAGTTCACAAGACTCATACTCCACTGTTCTGCTCATTGAGCAACAAATCCACTAAGGATACTTTTATAATTTCTGAATCACTAAGATTCTTTTAAGACCAGCAGTCTTAGAACTTTAGTTCACTAAGAACTCTATAAGTCAAGCAGACTTGGATACTCTAGTTCACTAAGAACTCTTCTCGAGTAGTGTAGATTTGGGTGTGCTACTAAGTTGCGTTTATCATAAGTTTCTTTAAGAACTTAGTAGCTGTGCAAGATACTTTTGCTTTTGATCTTTTTCAACTCTTGCGTATGTTTTTCTTTCTTGTGTGTTGCTTGTATACTTTGTGTATTGAATCTGGGCTTCTCATATAGGAGCTTCAGATCTCTTCCCGTTTGAAATCTGTCTTTTTCTTCAATTTCTACTCGTTACCTCATAATGTAGAGCTGCTGAATATTATATTCATTTAACTCATTAATGCTTTGACGAGGTATAAATTGACCTGCAAATATTGTCCAAAAAAGTGTTTCCTTTTTCCTTAGGACAAGACATGACAGTCATAGGTTTCTACCAACTTTCATAGAGGCATTTGGTCTTCCATAGACATATGGATGATATGACACAATCTTTTGATTTTACTACCTTGAAAGTCTTCTCTCTGTTGCATTGCACACTTTGGTTAGTCCTATGATATTTCTGACTTTAAGCTCTTGACAGAGGTTTATCTGACACATTGATGTAGATTGTTCTTCTCAACGAAGTTGCTTCTGTCATTTAGGACATGGGAAGAATCATCAGATGATTTAGGATTTGATCGTAGAGTTACTTAAATGTTTCTTGCTTTTGCTTAACTCTACGATTTTTCTTACCGCAGTGACTGCTTTATGATAAGGTAATTTACCTTGAGATCGTAGAGTTTTATTCTACGGCTACTCTGTTGGTCGTAGAGTCCGTTCTACGATCGTTTCTTTCTTGGTCGTAGAGTGTATTCCTTTGCCTTGACCAAATCGTAGAGTCTTCCTGGCACGAAAATCGTAGAGTTCACTCTAGGAACAGACTGAATCGTTGAGTCTTCTTTGTGCGGAGTCGTAGAGTCCATTCTATAAATAGACTGAATCGTTGAGTCTTCTTTGTGCGGAGTCGTAGAGTCCATTCTACGATCAGATTGACTGAGAGATATAACACAAGATTAACCTAACAGATTTGATCTTTTCATAAACTAAGTCTGTAAACATAACACAGGACTTTACAACTCAATACATTCACATCCAAAAGATCAACCTAACAGTTTTGATCTTATTTAACTAAGTCCTTGTACATCATGAACAATTAAAGGACATTACAATTCTACTATTGAATGCATTTATCACTTTAATTCTTATCATCAAATCAAACATGTAATGTTCAACATAGCAGCTGAAAGTGAATAGATCTATCCATTCACGAACCACAAAATCTCCAAATCAACCCAAAAATTTCATAAATAAGACCCAAATTTAGATTTTTTTGAAATGTTGGGTTAGTTATTAATTGCCCTTATGTCAGAATTGAACCAATAACTTTAGACAATGGCAGGTTAGTATACTTGCAGTGAGCTCAATGCTTTAAGGGAATTCGACAATGGTGGAAATCTCTAAAGCTCCTAAAACTTTAAAAGAAAAGCAAAAGATTGAATCTTTAGCAGATTTTGACCATAAAATCATGCAAATTCAACAATGGTGATTGAAGGGTCTCTTCATCGTCATCTTTATCTATATCCACTATTATTCCCCTACCGATTCCATGCGGTATTTCTTTATTTTGACTAGGTACAGTGATTTCGACATGGGTTTGATTTTAATCTTTACGGCAAAGAAGAAGAGGGGACTGTTTTATTTTTGAAATTTATAATTTATAATTATTTATTTGGGCTATTTAATTTAACAAATTACTTAATTAGTGAAGTTAATTACTTTATTTTGATTAATTAGTGGAGTTAGTTATTTAGTTTTTCTTGATCAATGAGTTAATTGGGTTAATTAATTGAGTAAATTATTTGGGTTAGATATGTATGTATTTATGTAAATTTAAAACACAAAATACGAGTCAAATATAATATTCATACGGTTAACTATATTTCAGTGTTAAATTAAATTGTGACACGTGACCATTTTTCAACAAAAAAAATAATAGAAATTTTTGATAGGGTCCATCGTCATCATTTAAGGGTACTTTGGATAATGAGATGTGAGCGTTTAAATGTGGGGGTAAGATGTGTAAAAGGGTGATGTGATATGTATTGAGTTAATTACATAAATGACCCTGAAGTATGACCCATTTTGCACATCGTACCCCGACATTTAAACGCTTTCATTCCGCTACCTAAAGTACACCTAAGTAAACATTAATGACCCTTATGTTGATTTCGATGAGAAAAGTGGTCAGAAGAGCCACGTGTTTCGACGACCACTAGTTTGACCCTATGTTTATACACTTGACCGTATATAACTAATTTAAAAATAATTTTATATTAAGCTTATACATATAAAATATCCAAATTTATTTAAAAAATTTTTTGCTTTTTCATCTTCTTTCCCATCTTCATAATCTTCTCAAATCTGAAAATCATTCTCAAACCCAAATTTGTAAATTAAATCCAAATCTAAAAGTAATATCCCAAATCTAAAAAGCATTTTCAAACCCAAATTTGAAAATCAAACCCAATATCCAAATGCACAATTGGGAAGAATTCTCAAACCCAAATATGAAAACCATTCATGAACTCGAAAATCTCAAATTAAAAACTCCAATCCGTTCATCAAGTTTACAAATCGAAAATTGAAAAAAATAAAAAAAATCTAATTTGCAAAAGGGAACAATGTTAACAATGGTAGTGCCGACGGAAAAAGTAACCAATAACCTTTTCTTTTCCTCTTCTCCTTTTCAATCATTGACGACAACTTTTAATTTTATTTTTCAACAACAATGGTGTGAGTTATGAGACCATCCATGAGGACGAAAGAACTAATTTGATGCTAATAATCTAATTGGTGGTGGTGGGCGACAGAAGTGAGAATAAACTTCGGTCGGATTATGGCGTGAGTTAGTGAGACCATCCATGGGGATGAAAGACCCAATTTGATGCTAATAATCCAATTGTAGAATGTCTTTTTGTGTTTTTAAACTTATTATATCTTTTTTTTTTACATGTTTATTTATTTATCTCTTTAATTTTTGTAATTTTTTGGTAATTTTTTTAGTGTTGCGGAAATTTATTATTTATTTATCCATCATATTTATTAATTCAAAAAAATTGTTGGTTAATTATTTTATTTGGATAATTAATTTAGTTAAGTATTTTATTTGACTTAAATATTTTATATGGTTACTTAGAAATTAATTAACGGCTTTGTCATTAATTTGTGAGTTTGGGTTTAATTTTAGCGTTAAATTATTTGGGTTAGATATGTATGCAAATTTAAAACATCAAATATGAGTCAAATACGATATTTATACGACCAATTATATTTAAATGTTAAATATAGCAACGTGGTAATTTTTTGGCAAAAAAAATGACTGAAATTCTTGATAGGGTCCATCTTGTTTACTTAAGTGTACTTTGAGCAGCGGGATGTGAACATTTAAATGTGGGGGTACAATGTACAAAATGTGTCATACTTCGAGGTCATTTATGTAATTAACACATACGCATTTAATCCTTTTTGTTTTATTAATCAAGTAATGTTTATCAAACTAAATGATTGTGACTTTAATAATTATGATTCTTTTTCTTTAATAGCAATACAAGTGAACAAAATTTTACTGATATGTATATTATTTATCAAACTAAATATTTAATTTATCATATATGTTAATAATTTGCATCAATTTTAATGACAATTAGACATAATAAAATTACAACTATAATTGCATAATCCAAAACTCAACATAAATTTTTCACGTCTATATCATTTGTTAAAATGAGCTATGTTATACCCAATAACCATTGCAAAAAATAATGGGATCCACCCGGGATCCACCACTTACATGGTGGGTCCCACTATTTTTTATAAAGATCATTGTATAAATCATTGTAAAATATTATTACTCATTTTTTTCTGTTAAAATAAAGCACGACGTACACCAATGCTAAAGTCACACATTATTTGCCTTTTTTTAAAATTTGTCATCTTGCAATGAATGGTAGCCTAATAAGACATTATAACAAACATTTATTATGCATCCGCCCCGCAACAATTTTGTTTAGCAAGATTTGTGTTGTGAAGGGTTTTATTTATTTATTTATTATTATTATTATTATTATTATTATTATTATTATTTTAAATCTTACTCATGAGATTTTGCAATGAATAGTATAATAATTGGTGGCCAGTTAACACCTGATAACCTTCATTTTTTATGGATCGACTCTATATATATGACGCAACGAAATATTGTTAAATTGTAATACTCTAATACAAACGTGATATGTTAGTTATTGTACTAACACAAACGGAATAAACCCTTAAATGCATAAAGAAAGTAATAAACTCACAAAAAGAACAAAATAAATAATCTCAATTGATTAATAAAACGGTTCTGTAAGTAAATCCTAGAAAATATATTTATAATATTAAACTACTTTCCTACGATAATTTAGAAAAGAAAAATAATTAAATTCTAAAACTAAAAAAATTTATCAAAACTAAAATCCAAAATATAAATGGACCAAATACAAATTAAATTACTGAATTTTTTAAATAATAAATAAAAATAAATTAAACAAACTAAAAATTTATAAATAATAAAATTTATGAAAATTCTAATTTTTATTATTATTTTCTATCGTATCAATATATATTTCGCAAAATAATACGGCAGTTAGAGTTTGAAATGTGGCTCGATCATGTCCACAAAAATGACTGAATGACTTGATGTAATTTTTATTTTATTAATCAAGTATTGTTTATCAAAATAAATGATTGTGAATAATGATTCGTTTTACTCTAATAGCAATACAAGTGAACATAAATTTATTTTATCGATATGTATATATTATTTATCAAACTAAATATTTAATTTATAATATATGTTAATAATTTGCATCAATTTTTATCATGATTAGACATAATAAAATTACAACTATTATTATGTAATCTAGTCGTAACAAAAATCTAACATACATTTGTCGCGTCGATATCATTTGTTAAAATAATGTGTGACTTCAACATCGGTGTACATATCTATTATATAAAACAGAGCAGAGAGAGAAAATGTCTCTCAAAACCGATGTTTCAGATCATTTTATGGCTTCAACAAAGAGCGGTGGTAATTAACTCACTTTGGTTCTCCCTCTCTCTTCCCTATGTGCTTCTGATTTGTTTTATCCATTGTCGATTTCAAAATCTGAAATTAACCTCTCTCTCCTCTCTACACCAGAGTTAATCGATTGGTTCCCCAAGTCTCTTCAGTCGGCATGTTCTAATCAGACTATTGGACTATTGGAGCTTCGGATTCAGTCGGCATGTTCAGTCGGTACGAACTCACAAATTCATCCCCACCTTTACTAGGTAAACATCTATAGATAGTGGGTTGTAGTTCTTCTCTCTATATTTCTCTTTCTTCAAGTGTTTCAGAGGTGGGTTTTTAAATTTTAGTCTCTGTGCAAAAGGGGTTTGTTTATAGAAAAAGAAGGGATGGCTACAGCAGCAGCAGCAGGGCAGTGGGAAATGAAAAGCGGCTCGATTTGGAGGTATCCTAATTTAGAGTATCTCATTATCTTTTTCCAGTATATTGTTTTTTCAACCAAACAGTGATTTATGAGTTTGGTGTGTGCGCTTTTGTTGTAATTATGGAAATCTAACCAAAGTCCAGCATATGGGTTATGTTTTCAGATGATGTAGATTATATGACTTATTTATTTGCTTTTCACCTTCCTTTTTGTTTGAAGATTGTACTCCACGTGCATTATCCTTATCCACTGCTTATCCACATGCATTATTCTGAGCCCTGTTTAATGATTTAAGCTTTTGAGACACTGAATTTGATAGCTACAAAAAAGTGAAAAATTGGGGTTCTTTTTGTTTTTTTGTTTGAGGTAGCTGAACTTGGCTTTAAAATATGTATCATGTCGTTGGCGGTAAGTTTAAGCTTGGGAGTGGATCATTTGGAGAACTTTATTTGGGTATGTTTAATTTTATTTTTCTTTACTTCTTTCTTTTTCACTGCCAGTCCTTTTAATTTTTTTAATGTTTAATTTATTCTATCTGGTTTAATTTTTTTCCAGGAGTAAATGTACAAACAGGAGAAGAAGTTGCTTGTAAGCTGGTAAGTATTGATTTTTCATAAATTATGCAAATATACAAATACTGTGTTTTGATTCAATTGTTGTTAGATGGTGTATGTTCTTTGCTTGTGAAGATGATAGTCTTGGTAATTCAAGAAATAAAATTAAATTGTATTATTCCTATTTCATATATGTGTATTAAATGGCATGTTTTTAAAGCTCCTCCTTTTTATTAGCAATTGTTCTGAAAGCTATTTACCATTTTATTTCAACTTATAATCAAATATTATTACAGATTTCTATGCTTGTTGTACCTTTGTTTGTCAATTTTTGTTTTCGTACAGGTTGCAAAAGAAAGGGAGAAGGACGTATTAAACAACTAGCTTTCTTAGATACTTAAAATGAAAGGTAACCTTTCTATAACTGCAGCTACACTTAGATATGTAAATAAGATAGTGAAAGTCTATTAAGTCTATTTACTTTTAGATATTAAGTCTATTTACTTTTAGATACTCAAGGTAATGTTGCACCACATTCTACAAAATTAAATGAAGTATTCTTTTTCTCACAAGTATTTTTCATCCATCATTTTATCTTCTTCTATATCATAAGTATTTTTCCTTTTTCTTTTTCTCTTAGATGAGGTATTCAAAGATACTCAACCACTACTTAGGTCTTTGATGGATTGGTTACAATGTGTGCATTTTTTCATATGGTCACTATCAAATTTTAGAGTTCAAAACCTTCTGTAATCGGATGGAGTATTTAGGTTTTGTGAAATTTAGGTTTTCAAATTGGGGGTTTTTGGAGTATTTTTGAAATTTGGGTTTTCAGATTTAGTTTTTGTTGTGAGTTGTTCATGATTTTTGAATTGATGGATTGTGAGAAGGAGAGGCTGTATTTTATCTACTCACACACATACCACGCACAGTCACAAGATTTTTGAAATTTGGGTTTTCAGATTTAGTTTTTGTTGTGAGTTGTTCGTGATTTTTGAATTGATGGATTGTGAGAAGGAGAGGCTGTATTTTATCTACTGTTCATCTTTCTCTGCGGTGGTGTTCATGGTGGGTGCTATTTTAAGTCGCTCTGTTGCCATTTTCTCCTTTTATTGTGAATATTTATGATCTTCCCTACCATAACCTAATAATTTGCAAAGCATCTCTACATTCTGAACGTTTATGGCATCATCATATCAGTTTATAGTGTATTTGAACTGCATATATTTCCTTATTCTCCATCAGTGGACCGCCAATTATCATGTTAAGAATACTAAGTCTGCTCACTCTCCATGTCACATGAGTGGGTTAAATATTGTTTTTAGCTGGCCACTAGACCTCCATTTTTCATGTTAAGAGTGCCACGTCTACCCTTCTTTCTTGGTCTTTTTAGCTGTTATGTTGCGGTCATACTTTACTATTCTCCATAGACGGGAGCACATTGGTACTATGGTGGAATTCAATTCAAATTTGTTTCATGAGTGCAGAGTTCTGAGGAAGAAGTTTTTCTTAGGAAAGTATTGTATGACGCTGTGTTAGTGGGAGAGTTTCCGTTTCTAAAATCTGGTAGATCTACTCAGCTACGTGGAAATGCCATACAGTTTGTAAGGTATAGGATTACAATTGTGGTAAAGATGCAATTATAGAATGGAATCTTTTTGTGTACCGTTGCTTAAATATTATCTTCTTGTATCTCTTAGCAAAAGTATATGCTGAGCACCCCCTGTTTATAAACTGAGCATTTATCGAAAAATGGTGAAAGAAGCTAGATCATCTAGTGTTTATCTAAAGTTAGTAACACCTTAATTATAAGGGTGTCCCCTCTTGATAAAATTCGTGCGTATGATGTTGCTTATGTCAACTATATGTTAATTTTCTTCAAAATGGCTATTGGTCCTTGAGGATCAAGGGATTAGAGTTTTTACTGAAGATGTTTGTAAATTAGATACTAAAGCTGTGATTAGCAAGTTGTGAATGAAACAAGTTGGGAATGAACTATGCACTCCCCTCATTTAAATCAGCTGATGAAAACACCTTATTTGACCTTGAAAATGGTGTGAATGGGGGAGATAAAGTTTGTGGGGATCAAGAGATGGTCCATTTGCCATCTCCTGCCTGCTCTCTATGGGAGAAGGAAGCGCAAAGAAGAAATGAATGAAGATGGAACACGGAATCAGATCGTCAAGTATAATTTCCATGAAAATTCAGTCCCTGAGAAATTTCTGCCTTTAGTCGGTGATGCTTTGATTAGTGGAAGCGAGGTTAACACTCCAGCTCATGGGAATGAAATGGAAACTACAGTTCATGATGATGGCGATGAAGATATGGAAGATATGGGATGATAAAATCCTCTAAAGCTTCTGTCTTTTATGCATTAATCTAATATTTTTGTTTTATTAAAATTTATACGTCTTTATTTAGTAATTTGTATTTCGAATTCTTTTATGCTACCTTGAGTATTTTATTTTACCTTAATTTTATGTACAACTGACTGTTGTGAATATTTTAAGTCGCTCTGTTGCCATTTTCTCCTTCGGTTGTGAATATTTATGATCTTCCCTTCCCCTTCCCTTACGGCTAAATTCATCGGATCTGTGTATAGTCAAGAAACATTAACCCCTTGTGAAAATTCAGATTACCATAACCTAATAATTTGCAAAGCATCTCAATTGCAGGGCTTTGGATGGTAAACTTCCCTATTTTGATCTTAGTATCACAATGGGAGCAAGCAGAAAATTGTAGGGCAAGATCGATAGAGTTCTGAAGAAGGTTCAAGAGGGCGTTGACGTATTTGATAGCATTTGGAATAAGGTATTTTGTAGCTTAATTTTTCTTATCTGATTTGAAATCAATTTCGCATAAATATTTTAGTTCGTTAGGTTTATGATACGGACAATGCCAATCAAAAGGAGAAATTTGAGGCGGACTTAAAGAAGGAGATTAAGAAACTTCAATATGACTTTACTCTTGTATATGACTTTACTCTTGCATCAATCAATACCTTAAAAGTATATGATGAATAAGTACAAAATTTCACTAAATAAGTTAATAGACTTTACTCTTGTTCCTTTACCTTCTTTGTGTTCGGGATGTAGCGCCTAAATATCTAATTATGTGCGATATGCAGAGGATCCACTTTTTCTGCTATATACCAGTGGGAGCACTGGAAAGCCCAAGGTATTTAAGTTCCCCAGAATAGTTAGCTTCCTCTCTTTCTGCTATGCTGTCAATTGTTAATAAAACTTCTTGGGCATCTTTAATAGGGCGTTCTACATACAACAGGAGGCTACATGATATACACTGCAACGACATTCAAGTATGTCTTTGACTACAAGCAATCAGACATATATTGGTAATTTTGGAACTCCTTATCTTGGAGTAGATAAAAATTATTATCGATATTTCTGACCAATTTGTTTACATATTTTAGGTGTATTGCTAACTGTGGTTGGATTACTGGGCACAACTATGTTACTTATAGACCTCTGCTTAATGGAGCAATTGTCATTCTAGGTTATGATTTCCTCCATTATTGACCAATTCAGAGTTTGTTAAGTAGCTTGAAAACTTGGATTTGAAATAAAGAAATTATATAGGCTGCATATGAGCAGATTCGCTTCAAACTCGGGTTAGTTTTCATTTGGAGTTGGCGGCCGATTTTGCGAATTTTTTAGCTGTTTTTTTGGTAATTTAAATTATATTATATTAGTTGCATCGTGCCTTCAGGCACAGGTTATCCCTAGTATATATATATATGCAAAACATTGTGTTGCGAAAAATTTGTCTTTTTTAAAATTTGTGCCATCTTGCAATGGACCCCGCCAATTAAGACCTTAGATTATGTATTGGCTCCGCAACGATCTTGTTTAGCAAGATTTGTGATGCCAAGGGTCTTTATTTATTTATTTATTTTTAAATCTTATTTATGAGATTTTCTAATGGACAGTGCAATATTTAGTGACCAGTTAACACCTTATAATTATCTTTTATTATAGTTCGACTCTCTCTATATATAACGTATCGAAATATTGTTAAATTGTAACTATTTAACATAAACACGATATGTTAATTATTATACCAATAGAAACGGAGTAAACAACTCACAAAGAAAATAATGCACAAAGAAAATAATAAATTCACAAAGAGAAGAAAAGAGATAATCTCAATTGATTAATAAAACGTCCTTGTAAGTAGATTTTAGAAAACATATTTACAGAATAAACTACTTTCCTATGACTAGTTGGAAAAGAAAAATAATTAAATCTTAAAACTAAATAAAATTATCAAAAACTAGAGCCCAAAATATAACCGAACAAAATATAAATTAAATTATTGAATTTTTCTAAATAGTAAATAAAAATAAATCAAACAAACTAAAAATTCATAAATAATAAAATATATAAAAATTCTAATTTTCATTCTTATTTTCCTCCGTATCGATATATATATTTCGGAAAATAACACAGCAGTTGGAGTTTGAAATGTGGCTCGATCATCTCCACAAAAATGACTGAATCACTAAATGTAATTTTTGTTTTATTAATTAAGTAATGTTTAAAATTTGGGAATAAAAACATTAAAAACATGTCAGTTGTTGTATTCGTTTAATTAAGCCATCATACTATCATGTACCGGATTGTCCCACCATCTTTAACTTCTTGTTGCTAATTATGAATAATTGAATACCATGGTGACATTTCTGGACCATGTTCTTCAAGAGCTACCTTTTCTTTGAGAAATTTGTTGTCCCGTGTGGGGTATTTTTGAGTTATAAGAGTAGACATTTATAAAGGATTGCTGACTTGTAACATATGGCTTGTTAAATTTAAGCTCAAATACAATGTTAAATTTAAACCTCAAATATACAATACTATTTCTTGAGTGATGAGCTTAATATTTAAAAGTCAAATTTGTGAATTAAAAAAAATTGCGTTTAAAATAAATTGTGTTTAGACGAATAAAATTTTCAAATACGTTTGAACTTCAATAATACTAAAAATTTCGAAAGCTCTAAACCAAACATACATATATTGTTCGTCGGTTGAAAACAACATGTGTCTATGAGATTATGAATTGAAAGATTGGAGTTGAATTTGCACGGAGAAAAATGGTGATATGTCAAAGATAAAACAGAGTTTAGGGGAGAAGAAAATATAGTTGGGATAAAAGATGATTGATGTAATACCCGATTTTTTTTTTTTAAAGTCCCGCATCACCCTTTTTTAAAACTCATTCAGTTCCTTTAGCCTATATATATGGATTTACTCCCTTTAGTTTTTAAAACACCCAAACATTAAGTACCTCATATTTTGTGAATTTTTTTTTGTATGAAGATCTTTTTAATAAAGACATCTTTAGTTAAAATATTTTTTTTCGGTATCGAGGACGTGGACAAACTGCGAACCTCATGATTTTGGATATGTCTCTTTTTATTTTTTTGTGTAATTATTTAATTTTCTGTAATAGTTTTAATTTTGTAGTTTTAATTTTTGTATGCTCTTTAGTTTGTTAGTTAATATATTTTGGTATATCTTTGTTAGTAATTAACATTTTGAAATATTAAATTAGTATTTTTGTAATTTTAAAGTTTTGATAGAAAATAATAATAATAATAATAATAATAATAATAATAATAATAATAATAATAATAAATAATAAAAATATTTGTTTGTAATAGAATTAAAAATAGAAAGAATATTTTGTAAATATGCTTATATGTATTTCGGAAGAACAAGAAAACTATTATTTATTAATATATACGTTACCATGGTCAGAATATATATATATATATATATATATATATATATATATATATATATATATATATATATATATATATATATATATAATTTTAGGTAGAATTTTGTTTAAAATGGAATGATTTTAGATTCGCCTAAGAGAAATAAAATGTGTAAAACTTAATCAATTGATTAATGTATTATTTATTTATTTTTTTATTAGTTTCAGCGGAGGGAATTTCGAGTCAGTTTTATAATATAATTTTGGGTATTACATTACTTATTTTAGATACGGATTTCGTACTCCTTCAGCGATATTTTCTTTAATTTTAATTAGTTCGTTTTGCTCCTTATTTAGAAATTCAGATATTGTTTCAATACTTTGGACTTAGTTGAATTTATATGATCGTTTTGCTTGATTTTAAATATTTATAACTTATACTCTTGAAACTTGTTGAGCACATCTAGTATTTATTTTGATTGTGTAAAAACGTATAAGCTAATATATTTGGGAGCTTTTGTGTCAATTCGTTTCGGTTTAGCATATGCGTATTAGAACTCCTTTGTTAGTATAGTGTCGTATGTATTGTGACATGATATTTTTGTTAGAATATATCGTAGGGTATACCTGAGCTATAACTACCTGTGAGGGTACCACATGCATGTCTCTGGGCACTGACGAATGACACCTTCCGTGGCGGTGTGATCAGTCTACGGCGTCTCCATTTTGTGTTTTGGTGGACAATTGGTGTTTTGTTGTGGTTGTGGGAGACGTATGGGTCGGCCCTAGCATTCTATTATGTTCTGCGATCTGGTGTTGTTTGTTGTGCCGAACACACCTTTTCGATTTTGCATGCATTTGGATCTGCAGTCCGATATGTGACTTCTGTTTTGTTCTATTTTATTTTGAGCTCGGTATGAAATAAACACAATCATTCAATTCAGCCTTTTATGTTGTTTAGTAAATTAGTTTAGTTTAGTGAATCACTTTCAGTTCAGTAGATCAGTTCAGTTCAGTACAATAAGATTATATTATTCAGTTCAGTTGATTTTGTTAATCTCAGTTTTGTTCAGTTGATTTTGTTATTCAATTTTAATTCTTATTTATGCACTCTTTATCCGTACTGAACAATTGGTTCATGTTATGTTTTTCTTCCGGCAAATTTACAAAGGGATTCAAGGGTAAGTGTGAAGAGAGTTTTTTTTTTTTTTTTTTTTTGATATTCTGCTTAGAATTTATTTGTGTGTAGCCTCCTTTTTTGCTAGTAAAAAAAAAAGTGTTACTGTTGAAATGAGAAAGAAGATTGTGTTCAAGGGGATATAAATCAAGAAGCCAGTATTGAAGTGCATTGACAGAAGTTGGCTGATGATATCAACAGAAAACGAGTCTAAATAAGATGAAGGAGATTATTATTTTTCAATTTAACTCGCGAGTTCTTTTTTTTTTATTTTTTTATTTTACTAATTAAACAAAAAGTACCTTTAAAATTAAAGCATAATTAACCAACAATGAGGTGATATTTTAATATAAAATATTATATGTAACCAATGTTGATATGGCATACAACATGACATTTAAATAAAACACAAAAATATTATTATTTGCTTATATTTTTTTAATATTTAACTTAACTAAAAATAATTTAGAACAATTGAAAAAAACAAACAATTCCTACTCTGTTAAACATCATCAGTTCTCCCAATCCCTGTTAGCGCCAATGTGTAATATTCTAGTAATTAATAATTATTGTATTTTGGTCAATGGATTTTATCCCAATAATCTTTAGTAATCTTGGATTCTTGTCAATAAATAAAATTCTAGTAATCTGGCATTTATGTGGGGTAGTGATATTTCACAAAAAGTCATTATACAGTATACAATTTTAATACACATTATAAATTTACTGTGTTGAAAAAATAATTTTATTTGCTGGAAATATCATTTATGGCACCAAAAGAAAATCTGGCATTTAAGTCTGAGATAACATGAAATAATGATGTGTCAAAATGACCTCTTATAAGAAATAATTTATAAAATAACATGTCATATTATTATTAAATAATTATTCATCATTTATGAGTGATTCTAATAATTATACAGTCGCAATAATATATATTATTTTGTGTTCAATTTTAATATTCATTCTTTAATTAATAAAGTATTCTTACGTGTAAAGAGTAATGTCGCGTTTACACAAAAAATATAAAAAAATTATCACTTTTATTTATAAAAATATTATTATTTTATTTCAAATCACGTGACTCCATATTTCGGGTTTATACCCTAAGCTTTGGCCCATTTTTAATCTTTTTGGTTTGCTCGGTGAGTAAGTCCACCTAGCTTATGGGAATCAACTACACCAAAACGCTTATTTTGACAAAGTTAACATCTAAATAACATAAATAAAAATTGTCAAAAAAAATGCTATATTTTTTAAAACACCTATTACAAATAGATGAAAAATAAATTAAAAACAAAAATTATTTAAATAACTAATTCATTTGTAAAATTAATTTATTGACTACCCAAATCTCATATTACCCCCGCCCTAGAAAAAGTAGGTTAATTTGGGTTTTTTTTAGTTAATTTGATCAATTTTAAAATAAAAAATTAATCAAATTTATTTATATAATCAAACTCATGAAAATTGGAGTTAGTAATAAATTCAATATATTTTTTTATGGTTATAGTTGTTGGATTTTTACTATGAAAATCTTATTTATCTATTTATTTAATGTTTATTTATGTTGAACATTTATTTATTACTAAAAGTATATCATTCGTTATTTATTAAATGGTTATTTATTTTGTTTATATAAATCTATGTGTATAAATTAGTATTATACACAGAAGGTATAAATCGTATGTAATATATATAAATAAAGATATAATAGTTTATAACTTATGATACTTTAGAGATATTATCATGAATGTTATAGTGCTTTAATAAAGATGATTTATCTTGATCATGGAAGTTGAATCTCTTATTAAAGTATTAGTGCATTAACGGTGTGCATTAAACGGATCATGTGATAATATTTTATTTATAAAGTATTTTCACATAAATATTAATTTGTGAATTTTCTTAATTTTGAAATAATAACAATAGACTTAATATTGTTATATATATTAATTTAATATTCCAACGAGTGAAATTACATTGAGTTAATTAATACCTCAGAATGTTAATTAATATTAGGAACATTGTGTTGACTTGGTCATACTCCGATTCTTGGTTTTGATGATAACGTTATTTCAATTCTAAAACCTTGTTTATGTCTATTGAGATATGTGCAGCAGGTTGAAAATAATGTCATGCAGCAAACTGATATTAACACTGGATTAAAGCTACAAATGAAAAGTCTTGTGAAGCTCTATCCTGAGTCTTTAGGTTTTCATGTAAGATCTTGGCTATGACTCATATTTCAATTCAAAGCTCATTAGGTTTCATTCCATATTTAAAAAGAAATATGTTATAAATATATCAAAATCAAGTGTCACACTAAATTGCAGAGTCAACCATCATGGACATTCCATATTATGATCAATTAGAATAATTAAAGGAATCTAAATTAAATTTGGTAATTGATTGACATTTTCAAGATTGGAGAAATTATTAAATCAAGCCATTAATACTTGATTGATTGACAATCAAGAGTTGCTATAAATCTGATAACAAACAAATTGAATAAACCTAGTGTATTTTATGGTAATTGTAATGGACTGATCTTTTTGTTTCCATAAAAGCTGACTGTGACTGCTAGAAACTTGCAACCATTTATGAAATGACTATTTCCTTGACCTACGTTATGCTGAGGTGTCAAAAAAATATTTCCAAGATTATGCTTCAGAACATATATCATGGGAATCATCATTACATGGGAATAAAACTACTTTAATTCGTGATCCTCTTTATCAATCACAGGTAATCACTGAAAAAATCCCTTGAATAGTTACCAAGTCCAAAAAGGTCAAACGGTAATTATTGTTATGGATCCTCCCTAATGGCTAGTTTTCAAAAGTATATATATATATATATATATATATATCCTGTCCAACAAAACAAATAGATACGAATAATATTGATGATATACTGAGTTGGTTAAAAAGAAAAGAAACATTGCACAACAAGTATTATTCTTTCACAAAAACAACTGTTATACTGCTGAAGGTCACTTGACAATCTGATTTTATTCCCAGCGGTAAATCAGTTGAGAATAATCTGGTGATATCTTAACTTTTGGTCATTGCATTTAGATTCAAGCTTTAAGTTGTTATATAATTCATGCTTTGATCATAGTGTTTTCGGTAATTAGTTTTAAGGACTGTGCTAATCTATTTTCTGTTTGAAGGGTTTGTTACAATAAGTTCCGGGTTAGCTTAATAGCTTTGTGAGTAAGAGTACTCAAGTAAGTGCATAGGTGTGCACAAGGGAGCATAGGTGCTCATGAGGAATTGTCCTCAAAGTATGGGAACTGTTATTGTAAGAAGGTGCAGTAAGGCAAAAATATTTAATAAAAAGAAGTCTCCAATACCATTTGGTATTGGACGTGGAGTAGGCCACTATAATAGAAGATAGGGGTCAAACCACGTAAAAAATCACATGGTCATGTGATTGGTTACTTTCATTATCTATATAAACTGCTAGCTCAACACATCACATTTATTTTCAAGCAAAACTAATCATATCATCTAGATTCCATTAAACAGTGTAAATCAGTCTCTAAATTAGCAACCTGAAATTATTCATTCAGCAAACTATTTTACTTACTGTTTTGTTAAATCACGAAAATCAGGCATAGTGTACTCTACACTTATTCAACCCCCCCCCCCCCCCCCTTCTAAGTGTGCCTGCTTAAATTTCACATTGTTATAGTCAAAATATTTATAAAATTTTTCATAAAATAATTTATTATTGATCATAGAATCTTGACCAAGTCTTTTAATATTTATTATTAAAATAATTGATTTAATTGTTAAATCAATTTATGGCCAAATGAAGATAAATTATGGACTTATGTGTAATATCCCGGATATTTAAATGAATTAGAAATAAAATATTTAATATTTAATAAAGGTTGGAGTTTGATAACCTAGTAGTGATAGATAAATAGAGGTCCAAATTAAATTTAACGGACTAACTTAGATATGGTGATATCAAAATTTTTGATACGTTAGCAAGCAAAGTGATAATTCAATAAACTTGACTAACAGCAAGTCTAATTAAATTAAGAGAATTAATTAGTGGAGTTATGTAATTATGCGACGTGGTGGCGTGTAAATTAAATATGTATTTATATGAATATATATATGCGTGCATATTTAGTAACATAATTTAATGGTTAATTAAATTGTGATAAATAGATAGATTAATATTAAATTAATCCGAATTGAATTAAAAGGTTTATTGTGGAATTAATTTTATTCATTAATCAACAATTATGCAAATTGTTGATAAATTATTTGTGAGGAATAATTATGTAATTTATATAATTATAAATTATATAAAGTAGTTGAATTAATTAAGGGAGAATAGTAATTGCATATATGTACGATATTTAATTTCATATATATGTATATATATATAAAGGGATTAAATTAATTGAGTAATTTTAAATAGTAATTGAATATATTAAATGAATATATTCTATAATTAAATAAATCATTGTAAATGATTTATGGGAGTGAGAAATTTTATTATACAATTATTTGTGTAATATTAATTAAATAATTTAAAAAATTATTTAAATAAAAAATTGAGTAAATATATTATTATTTTAATGTATTTTCGGGTAAATGGAATTATTTCCATAATTGATGAGAAATGAATTATTTAATGTAAATGTATTAAATAATTTAATTTATGGCCTAAATAATATATTAAATTATATGTTGTATTTATTTTAATTTCATAATTTATTGTGAAATTGTTTTTGAGGTAAAGTAATGTGTATAAATAATATATATAGATTATATATATTATTATTAGCAAACACACTCTAAAGTTTTAATATCAAAATAATTGACAAGTTGTCATTAATTAAATATTCAATTAAATTGAATATAATGAGTGAATTAAATGTTATAAATTAATTAATATGATAATTAATTAATGTAAATCATGTAAAATATTATTAATAATATTATTAGTCCATTTAGTAATTTAATATTAATGGGTTAGTGTATTTAATTAATTAATCAATTCAATTATTATTTAATTATGGATTGGATAATTAATGTGTAACAAAATTAATAATTAATCATTTGGGTTATAATTAAATAGTCCAATGATAAATTAAATGGACTTGACAAATTAGTAGCCCAAACAATTTAATAGGAGTCCAATTGGTATTTTTAAATAAAGCCCAAAGTTTGAGCCCAATTGAAATTAAATTGTTTAACTATTATTTATTAAAAAGTGGCATGTGACTAACATTTTGGGACAAAGGAAGGTATCAGCCGACATGCTTAGGAGAGATAGGAGGAATTGATTGTAATGTTATTTTATTTTCCTTTATTTTATAAAGGATTTCTTGTTTATTTTTTTTAGGTACATGACACCATCTCTCTTTCACCAATTAAGGCATGGGTTAACTTTCTTGTGTATGTATCCAATAGCTAGCTTGTGTTGGTATAATTTCATAGATATAAGATATATATCTATACATTATGGAAGACTTAAGTCATTAGAGAGAGAGAATTGTTAGTCATTTATTCTTCTTTCACTTTTCAAATTAGACAGAAAATATTTGAGAGCAAGGATAAGGAAGGAGAATGAATTCTTGGTTCATGCCATCCTCCTTCACCACCCATTTTGGAAGAAAAATGAAGATAGCCATTAAAATGAGGTAATGGTTATTTTAAATGTAGTTTGTTTTTTTTAAATTAAATAAACTAACATGTGTGTACAAATATGTTAACGTAGTTAATAATATGTGATAGTAATATTTATACCATACTTGAGTTTAATATGCTTGGTTTGTATTTTGGTATATTTTGTATGCTAAAAAATGTGTTTAGTAGTGTATAAACAAGTCTTGGAATTTATGACCAAAAATATTTTTATAAACCTTAAGTTTAATGTTCTAATATTATAGAGCATTAAATCATGAGAAAAATAAAGTTTGAATCACTCAAAATGGAGTTATACACAAAAAGTTATGATTTGTGGTAGTTTATGTGATGTAAAAAATTTTATAAAATTTTTTCATATTAAATCATGAAAAATTATATTTTCATGTTATAAATTGATATTAAGTGTTTGGTAATTTTTTTGCATTTTTATTGAGGACTTAAAGATTTCTTGAAGGTATAAATTTTATTAAGTTGTGTATTAAAATAGCACTGTTCACGTTCTGCTGGTTGGAAAAAAATTGGAGCCGGCCGCGCAATGCGCGAGTCACTGTTCATTGCCAGACGCGGAGCCAAACGACGCCGTTTGGCGTATAAAAAAATAACCCGCGCGCAATGCGCGGAAGTCAATTTCCGGAAGTTGAAAAACGGCACCGTTTTAGTGTGTTTCTTTGGTACGCGCGCAATGCGCGGTAATAAAATTTCCGGCGAAATTACCAAATTGCCCCTCCGTCCGATTTTCTGATTAATTACGAAATTGCCATCGGTCCGGTTTTTCAACTTATTTACGGAAATGCCATTCTGGATAATTTAAATTAATTTAAATGTTTAAAAATTAATTTAAAATTATAACAAAAATATTAATAATACAAAAATGATATTTAGGTATTGAATATTATATTTTCTAAATATAATAAGTATTTAGGATTAATATTTAAATATTGTAAATATTAATCTAGTTAGTTTAATATTATATTTTTCAAATATAATAAGTATTTAGGATTAATATTTAAATGTTGTAAATATTAATCTAGTTAGTTTAATATTATATTTTTCAAATATAATAAGTATTTAGGATTAATATTTAAATGTTGTAAATATTAATCTAGTTAGTTTAATATTATATCTTCTGAATTTATGATTAAATTAATTATTATTTAATTAATATTAAATAATAAACAAGGATGATAAATTAATTAATTATTATTTAATTACTATTAAATAATAATTAAAGACAACTAAGATTGATTATTTAATTATTTATTATTTGATTAATTTTAAATAATAAATAAATCTAGTAAGTTATTATTTATTATTAAATAATAACTAAAGGTAGTTAATTACTTACTATTTAATTAATGATAAATAGTAATTAAATGAAATTAGATTTAATGAAATAAAGAAAATGTCTTTTAACTCTTTTGTTTAAACAATTATAATAAATTGTTTAATAGTTTAATAAGTGTTTAACACTTGAGAAAATTATTTTCTAACTGATTAAATTATTAACCTAATATGATTGATGGTCTATAAGGTTAATAATATTGTTTTGACTAATTTATATCATGTGTTAGTACTTATGTGGTAGATAAGTTCATTAGTAAGCGTATAGTTGTGCAAATACGCCGTACTAATTATTAGACCAACTTTATTAATGTTAAGTCTTTCAAAGCCAGTTAGTTAAAGCTAAACATTTATTGTAGCTGAGCAGACAGGCAAGTTTCCTAAACCCTACTCAATTTATATTCGAGCAGGATACATTATTTTATTGTTCAAGTTCCTAACTCAAACTCAAGTTGTTACGTTTCAAGCATGCTATGGTTTAATTCTGTATAATTATTCCACCTCTTTAAATTGTTGATTCGCACATAGTGTTTGTTGCATGTGTTCATCAGGTATGAAAGGCCGATCACCTTCATTACCATAAGGTTCAGTTAAATTTGTTCATGGTCATTATTGACACTCAACATTAATTAATTTAGTCATTCAATTATTGAAATTACGACTCGTACTCTTTCACAATTATTATATTGTTGAAAATTCAAAAGCTTATTCTTTCTTTCAATCATGATATATCGTTATCGTATTTAAACTTGCTGAGCAAAGTCGTTGCTCACTCTTGCTATATCATGATAACAAATTTCAGAATAATACGAATGTCCAAGGAGAGACGGAGACAGAAGCAACAGACAAGATTATAGTGTTATGCATTATAACTAAATTGTTATATGATGTAAGTAATTTTGTAAACATTTTTATGAATCTAAAGGTATATATGTAAGTTAAGGTTAGAAACCTTGGGAAATGTTGTAGAATAAACAATTTATGTTTATATATTCCGCATTAGTTATAGAACATGTATGAAGATGATGTATCGTGACGTACCAAGTCTAGGGTTAAAGGAATCCGGATTTGGGGTCGTTACAAGTTGGTATCAGAGCTGATAGGTTATAGTTCTTAGGTAGCAGTACCTTAGGCTATAATCATGGAAAGATAATGAAGACAGTGCAAGGATAAACTCAGATAGAGTTTAGAAATGAACATATACAGTTCATAAATGAGGAAATAAATCTATATAGATACAAAGATATATGAAAAGATTCAAAGAAGGATCTTTAATGAGTGTAATCCAAATAAATGGAATAAGAATCAGGGAACACTTGATTCAAGAATTTAAAAAGAGAAGGATCGTACAGTAAAATGATCAGAGATGAATGATAAGGTGATAGAATTAAACGATCATAAAATAAAAGAGAAATAGTACAGTGAAATCAATTGCGTTATAAGATCACGATGATCATAGTAAAATCATGGAATGACAAATGGTCTGTTAAATGATTAAAGAGGTGGTTTTGATAGCATGGTGCTATAACAATGAAGATATTGAAATAGTAACAAGTGGACTCTTGAAGTGTTGAGTGTGATAAGGTATGAATTGACAAAATTCATATCAAGTTAAGAGAAGTTAGAGGTTTGTAGGTTTTTAATTGAGGACTCATATTAGTGGTTGAGTTGTACAATTTCTTGTATGGGCAGGGAATTTGTGCTTGGTTTTAGAGCTACTTAGCTTCTTATATTAATATAGTAGTTGAGTTGAACAGTTCTTTGTATGGGCAGGGGATTTGTTCGTGGTTTAACGACCGCTTAACTTTCTATATTGATTAGTGGCCGAGTTGACCAATTTCTTGTATGGGCAGGAGATTGTGTTTGGTTTGACAACCACTTAGCTTCCTATAATGATAATCGATTTGAACCCGGTGTCACGCTATTCGATGTATATATGGTGAGAAGGTGATTCTTTTCTCATAATATATTGGGTAGGTAGAGAATATTAACATAAGTACGTGTTTTTAAAACTCATATTGATGGTAAGTTCGTGACTCATAATCGTATGGTGGAACCCCTCAGCGAATGGACTATGTTGGCCTGACTAGGATAAGTTCCTCAACCCATATGATTGTGGTAAGTTCCTGAACCCCTAATGTGTGGTAAGTTTGATGAACAGTGAGTATGGGTAGAGTTAAGTAGCAAAATTAAAGCTATACTAGATATAGTTATTAAGTTGAAAAAGAATGTGGAGGAAAAAAATTTGAGGTGTTTTGAGGTTTTAGGATATTCCAAACCTTCTAGCTATGCTAGACTTTGAAATTTTTAAAATCGTGCTAGATTCGCACTTTTGTGCTTTTGAAAATGTCAAAATGTGTTTTCATAATCATTAATGCATTTAGTGCAGAGATGATAAATGATGGAGTCATCAATGCAGAGTAACCTCGTGTTGGATGTTTAAAGCCACTATGGTATGATGTAATATGACAAAGTCATAAAATAATTTTCAGTATTTTGAAACGTTTAAAGAAGAGTCTATGCTAATTGTTTCGGCTAGACAAATTGATTTGAAAATATCAAAATGTATTTATGAAATCATCACACGTCATTAAAGCCATGGTGTGGGGATGAAAAGGATGGAATCCTCAACGTACTGTCAAGATGTGCGGTATCATGAAGTCATGAATTAATGACGGAATCCTCAACGTACTGTCAAGATGATGCGGTATCATGAAGTCCTATAAATGAATTTTAGTTATTTCAACTAATCTGAAATGATTTTTGAATCGTAATGTACGAATAGTTCAATGATGTGAGTCTTTGTCATTTATTTTGACTGGACATTTTTGGTCAGAATTGACTCAAGTTTTATTATCCAATCCAAATTATTTTGGAACGGAATTTTGTAGTAAGTCTGAGGTGAACAAGTGCAAAAACAAATATATTCTATCGGCTAAAGCAGATATATTTTTGTCGGCATATAGCTCCGACTGGCGCCTAAAAACTAAGACGTTCTGCACGACGTATGGTACAATAAGCTGATCACCTAGCGTACACCTATGGAGTGTTTTCAGTCTTTGGGATTGATAAACACTCTGTTTATAAGTATTTACAGGGATAAATACTATTTATTCGGAATTCAGTTAATTCCATTCGGATGTTCACAGTCTTCATGACCCCTCAGCATATTATGAAAGTTTTAATGAATATTTTGATTTTCAATTTATTCTTCTGTAAGATATTGATTTTCAATTTATTCTTCTGCAAGATATTCCATTGTTCTGGAATTATGAGTTTAGAAGTATGAACTTCCTAGAAAATGGTGGTCATAAAATTTGATGAGTAAAGAGTTATACTCAGAGATGAAAATTGGTAGAAATGTGTATGAGATAATTTCGGGGACGAAATTTTTAGAAGAAGGGGTGAATGTAATATCCCGGATATTTAAATGAATTAGAAATAAAATATTTAATATTTAATAAAGGTTGGAGTTTGATAACCTAGTAGTGATAGATAAATAGAGGTCCAAATTAAATTTAACGGACTAACTTAGATATGGTGATATCAAAATTTTTGATACGTTAGCAAGCAAAGTGATAATTCAATAAACTTGACTAACAGCAAGTCTAATTAAATTAAGAGAATTAATTAGTGGAGTTATGTAATTATGCGACGTGGTGGCGTGTAAATTAAATATGTATTTATATGAATATATATATGCGTGCATATTTAGTAACATAATTTAATGGTTAATTAAATTGTGATAAATAGATAGATTAATATTAAATTAATCCGAATTGAATTAAAAGGTTTATTGTGGAATTAATTTTATTCATTAATCAACAATTATGCAAATTGTTGATAAATTATTTGTGAGGAATAATTATGTAATTTATATAATTATAAATTATATAAAGTAGTTGAATTAATTAAGGGAGAATAGTAATTGCATATATGTACGATATTTAATTTCATATATATGTATATATATATAAAGGGATTAAATTAATTGAGTAATTTTAAATAGTAATTGAATATATTAAATGAATATATTCTATAATTAAATAAATCATTGTAAATGATTTATGGGAGTGAGAAATTTTATTATACAATTATTTGTGTAATATTAATTAAATAATTTAAAAAATTATTTAAATAAAAAATTGAGTAAATATATTATTATTTTAATGTATTTTCGGGTAAATGGAATTATTTCCATAATTGATGAGAAATGAATTATTTAATGTAAATGTATTAAATAATTTAATTTATGGCCTAAATAATATATTAAATTATATGTTGTATTTATTTTAATTTCATAATTTATTGTGAAATTGTTTTTGAGGTAAAGTAATGTGTATAAATAATATATATAGATTATATATATTATTATTAGCAAACACACTCTAAAGTTTTAATATCAAAATAATTGACAAGTTGTCATTAATTAAATATTCAATTAAATTGAATATAATGAGTGAATTAAATTTTATAAATTAATTAATATGATAATTAATTAATGTAAATCATGTAAAATATTATTAATAATATTATTAGTCCATTTAGTAATTTAATATTAATGGGTTAGTGTATTTAATTAATTAATCAATTCAATTATTATTTAATTATGGATTGGATAATTAATGTGTAACAAAATTAATAATTAATCATTTGGGTTATAATTAAATAGTCCAATGATAAATTAAATGGACTTGACAAATTAGTAGCCCAAACAATTTAATAGGAGTCCAATTGGTATTTTTAAATAAAGCCCAAAGTTTGAGCCCAATTGAAATTAAATTGTTTAACTATTATTTATTAAAAAGTGGCATGTGACTAACATTTTGGGACAAAGGAAGGTATCAGCCGACATGCTTAGGAGAGATAGGAGGAATTGATTGTAATGTTATTTTATTTTCCTTTATTTTATAAAGGATTTCTTGTTTATTTTTTTTAGGTACATGACACCATCTCTCTTTCACCAATTAAGGCATGGGTTAACTTTCTTGTGTATGTATCCAATAGCTAGCTTGTGTTGGTATAATTTCATAGATATAAGATATATATCTATACATTATGGAAGACTTAAGTCATTAGAGAGAGAGAATTGTTAGTCATTTATTCTTCTTTCACTTTTCAAATTAGACAGAAAATATTTGAGAGCAAGGATAAGGAAGGAGAATGAATTCTTGGTTCATGCCATCCTCCTTCACCACCCATTTTGGAAGAAAAATGAAGATAGCCATTAAAATGAGGTAATGGTTATTTTAAATGTAGTTTGTTTTTTTTAAATTAAATAAACTAACATGTGTGTACAAATATGTTAACGTAGTTAATAATATGTGATAGTAATATTTATACCATACTTGAGTTTAATATGCTTGGTTTGTATTTTGGTATATTTTGTATGCTAAAAAATGTGTTTAGTAGTGTATAAACAAGTCTTGGAATTTATGACCAAAAATATTTTTATAAACCTTAAGTTTAATGTTCTAATATTATAGAGCATTAAATCATGAGAAAAACAAAGTTTGAATCACTCAAAATGGAGTTATACACAAAAAGTTATGATTTGTGGTAGTTTATGTGATGTAAAAAATTTTATAAAAATTTTTCATATTAAATCATGAAAAATTATATTTTCATGTTATAAATTGATATTAAGTGTTTGGTAATTTTTTTGCATTTTTATTGAGGACTTAAAGATTTCTTGAAGGTATAAATTTTATTAAGTTGTGTATTAAAATAGCACTGTTCACGTTCTGCTGGTTGGAAAAAAATTGGAGCCGGCCGCGCAATGCGCGAGTCACTGTTCATTGCCAGACGCTGAGCCAAACGACGCCGTTTGGCGTATAAAAAAATAACCCGCGCGCAATGCGCGGAAGTCAATTTCCGGAAGTTGAAAAACGGCACCGTTTTAGTGTGTTTCTTTGGTACGCGCGCAATGCGCGGTAATAAAATTTCCGGCGAAATTACCAAATTGCCCCTCCGTCCGATTTTCTGATTAATTACGAAATTGCCATCGGTCCGGTTTTTCAACTTATTTACGGAAATGCCATTCTGGATAATTTAAATTAATTTAAATGTTTAAAAATTAATTTAAAATTATAACAAAAATATTAATAATACAAAAATGATATTTAGGTATTGAATATTATATTTTCCAAATATAATAAGTATTTAGGATTAATATTTAAATGTTGTAAATATTAATCTAGTTAGTTTAATATTATATTTTTCAAATATAATAAGTATTTAGGATTAATATTTAAATGTTGTAAATATTAATCTAGTTAGTTTAATATTATATCTTCTGAATTTATGATTAAATTAATTATTATTTAATTAATATTAAATAATAAACAAGGATGATAAATTAATTAATTATTATTTAATTACTATTAAATAATAATTAAAGACAACTAAGATTGATTATTTAATTATTTATTATTTGATTAATTTTAAATAATAAATAAATCTAGTAAGTTATTATTTATTATTAAATAATAACTAAAGGTAGTTAATTACTTACTATTTAATTAATGATAAATAGTAATTAAATGAAATTAGATTTAATGAAATAAAGAAAATGTCTTTTAACTCTTTTGTTTAAACAATTATAATAAATTGTTTAATAGTTTAATAAGTGTTTAACACTTGAGAAAATTATTTTCTAACTGATTAAATTATTAACCTAATATGATTGATGGTCTATAAGGTTAATAATATTGTTTTGACTAATGTATATCATGTGTTAGTACTTATGTGGTAGATAAGTTCATTAGTAAGCGTATAGTTGTGCAAATAAGCCGTACTAATTATTAGACCAACTTTATTAATGTTAAGTCTTTCAAAGCCAGTTAGTTAAAGCTAAACATTTATTGTAGCTGAGCAGACAGACAAGTTTCCTAAACCCTACTCAATTTATATTCGAGCAGGATACATTATTTTATTGTTCAAGTTCCTAACTCAAACTCAAGTTGTTACGTTTCAAGTATGCTATGGTTTAATTCTGTATAATTATTCCACCTCTTTAAATTGTTGATTCGCACATAGTGCTTGTTGCATGTGTTCATCAGGTATGAAAGGCCGATCACCTTCATTACCATAAGGTTCAGTTAAATTTGTTCATGGTCATTATTGACACTCAACATTAATTAATTTAGTCATTCAATTATTGAAATTACGACTCGTACTCTTTCACAATTATTATATTGTTGAAAATTCAAAAGCTTATTCTTTCTTTCAATCATGATATATCGTTATCGTATTTAAACTTGCTGAGCAAAGTCGTTGCTCACTCTTGCTATATCATGATAATAAATTTCAGAATAATACGAATGTCCAAGGAGAGACGGAGACAGAAGCAACAGACAAGATTATAGTGTTATGCATTATAACTAAATTGTTATATGATGTAAGTAATTTTGTAAACCTTTTTATGAATCTAAAGGTATATATGTAAGTTAAGGTTAGAAACCTTGGGAAATGTTGTAGAATAAACAATTTATGTTTATATATTCCGCATTAGTTATAGAACATGTATGAAGATGATGTATCGTGACGTACCAAGTCTAGGGTTAAAGGAACCCGGACTTGGGGTCGTTACATTATGAAATTAGTTTAAATATATTGAAATTATATTTAATTCTAAAATATTTATGTACATCTAAAGGGAAATATTTACAGTTTATTAGTATAGGATTTATTTTAATTAATTCATAGACTGAAGTGTTATTACAATTATTTAGTGAAATTAATTATAATTAATATTTATTTAGTATATTATTATTAGATAATAATATCTAAATAAGTATTGGAGTCAGAATAGGAATCCCTTAGGATCCCCTTCTTATCCTAATATGGATCAGTCTTTTAAGAGTCGGTAAGGATCAATGTTATTATAAATATATTATTGATCAGAAACGTATGTAAGGTTTTCATAATTAAAAAGATCAATTTCGTTTTTTTCTCTTTAAGCTTAGAAAAAACATGTAAAAAAAAAAATCTTTCTAAAAAGGTGCCTTAGAGATATATATCACACTTTAGATTCAACATAAGGTTATAGGAGAGAAGATCTTGAGAATACATTCTAAAGATTGTTCGAAGATTTAAACGTATTAATCCAACCAAGCACTAAATAACTAATTCGTTCTCTAAATATGTGGTATATATATTTGTTATTTCGCATGAATCCAAAAAGATAATCTTGTTTTATTAAATTTTTTAAAACCTATTTTTGAAGATTTTTTCTAACAATAGTTTCTCCACCTATATTTATAAGAAAATAGGAATATAAATTTTGATTACAAAAATGAATAATTTATGTAAAAAAGTCAAACTAAATCAATTTTTTAGGGACAAAAAAAGTATTAAGAAACCCAATTGTAATTAATAAAAAAACTAGTCATCTTAAGAAAACCCACGCACAACTAGTTTATAATTGAATTTTTTTTTTCTATAAGTAAACTATTTTAGATATTTGAAAGTCTATTCATTAGAACTTTAAACACAATTTTTTGGCTACCAAATCATATATTTTGTAAAAATTGATCTAAATACGAATAAGATAGCCCTATATAGTTTAAAGAAGTCAACGGTATAAACTGTGGTCAAACTGTAAATAGTTAACAATTAAAAAAGAACTCAATTGCAAGTTTTAAAACATCGAGACCAAAATTGAAAAAACATTAAACTTTGAGAAAAAAATATAGTTTGCCCAATAAAATATTAGTCACTAAAAAGGCCCACATTTGGACTTAATCAATCGCTTCATAGTATTGTTACGGTGATAAAAAAATAAATTATAAAATAATATAATAAAATATAATTAATTGATACTTTATCATTCATAAATGGGTCTAGCAATACTAACTGACCATAGATAATCACATTATTTTATATTTATTTTTGTAATTATTTTTCTATCACTAAAATATTATTGATAAATTTTGCAAACGGAAAACTCCATCTATCTTCCGATGAGTGTCATATTTTAAGGGAATGTTCAACTCAAATGGATTTGTAAATCGTGCAGAATTTAAATGTCACATCTACAGATATTTGCATGCTATCTCAAAAATACATAATTGTAAAATATTTTCTTTAAAATAATATATAATATTTTGTTTCAAAATTACTTTCGAAGTATAAATACACAAGTGAGTATTTCATTTGTTAAGAAAATAAGTTATTTAATAAATATGGCTGAATTAAAAATTTATCCATCCAAGTTGTCAAATTTATCCATTCAATTTATTAGGTTGATTTTTCTCTAGTCCGTGTTACGTGCTAGTCTTGTGCACTTATCATTGAGTAATACCCAATCCTCGTAAGTAACATGATACACTCATCAAACCAGCGAGCCACTAGCACACAAGACAAAATTGAAAAAAAAAAAGTTAATTGAAGAAACAAAATTAGCACTTAAACCATATTTATTTTTGAAAATTATAATTTTAAAATTATAATTTTAAATTTATATTTATTTGTAAAAATTACATTTGAGATAAGATTATTAATCTCATCTTTGTCTAATTTGTTTTTAATAATTATAATCTTAAAATTATTAAGTCATTTTATAATTTATGGACTAATATCTCAAGTCTAAATTTAAAAACAAACAAGATATTTTTGAGATTAATAGTTTTATTTTAAATTTAGTCCTTGCATATAAATATAATATTGAGATTATAATTCATGTCTTGAAATTATAATTCTGAAATTATAATCCTTGTAAATAAACGTAACTTTAATGATAGTTATAAGAAAACAAATATTCATTTTGATAATTGAAGAAATTACTTTTAAACTGACTTGTAATTTGGAGGGACAAATTTTTTGGGGGGGGATATCAGCCTTAAAGTAACTTCAAATCCATCATTTTTTAAAAAAAAAGCCTCATTTGTTAAAGATAAATTTGTTCCACAAAAGAGTCATTAATGATAGTATATAATGGTATAATTTTTAATTATAATAATATAATTTTATTATAATGCTATAACTATTAAACTATGCACCCATTACAATTAACATTAAACATAGAAAAATAATAATTTTATGTCAAATTAATTTTATGCTAAATATGAATTTCTATTATAATAGGATTATAAGTGATAAAATAAAATACTAATACGTTGATATCTTTTTTACGCTCTCTTAATTTATGCACCGACATATGCTATTATTTAATATTGACATAAATTTTATCATATATAACAATAGCTTAAAAAATATTTTTTTTATCAATTTTGTACTTGAGAGACTCTTTTTGCCAGATAGATGAATTATATTTTAAAGTTCATAAAAAATAAGCCTAAGTCAGTGACTCGTTATTTCTCAAAAGACTCACCGCACATTAAATTGACTATATATCATCCCCACATATGTAGAGGGGAAAACAAGGGAACTGGAAGAAGCCTCCTTCGTGCTTATTACCACTCTTAACATCCCCACCACACAAAGCTTCAAAATGGCATCACAAACCATTTCAGATCAACCTGCACCATTCAATCCCACCGTTGATCCCTTTTCCTACCTTGGCATGGTCTTCCATTCCGACGGCTCAATCACGCGCGAGCATGGAGTCTTGGACACCCCCGGTACATTAGATCCCAGCCTCTCTTCCTTAGTCCTCACCAAGGATATCCCTCTCAACCAATCAAATAATACATGGCTCCGTATATACATATCCCGCAAAGCATTTGATTCCACCCCCTCCACCAAATTACCCCTCATCGTTTACTACCATGGTGGCGGGTTCATCATAGGCAGTGCAGCGTCACCCGTTTACCAGGACTTTTGCACACTCATGGCCGTTGAAATCCCCGCCATCGTCTTATCCGTCGATTATCGTCTCGCACCGGAGAACCGGCTTCCGGCAGCCTACCATGACTCCGTGGACGCGATGCATTGGATCAAAACCACCAGTGACGCGTGGCTAGCTAAATTTGCTGATTTTTCCAATTGTTACCTCATGGGCGCTAGTGCAGGTGCAAACATAGCGTATCATGCAGCTGCATTTTTGGGTGGCGAAGATCTTACGCCGTTGAAGATCAAAGGGCTGATATTGAACCAACCATATTTTGGTGGGACCAAGAGAACAGAGTCGGAACAAAGGCTTGTTAACGATAAGGTGTTGCCACTAAATGTCAATGATATCATGTGGGACCTCGCGTTGCCCGTTGGCGTTGACCGTGATCACGAGTATTGTAATCTGACGGTTGGAGGTGGATCTCGCGTTTGTGACCGGATTAGGATGCTGGGGTGGAAAGTTATTGTGACGGGCTGCGATGCGGACCCGCTGACGGACCGTCAGATGGAGTTGGTTAAGATAATGGAAGAGAGAGGAGTGGAAGTTGTGAGCAAGTGTGATGAGGGTGATTGTCATGGGATTGAAGTGTTTGATCCCTCTAAAGGTAAGGCTCTTTGTCTGGTTATAAGAGATTTCATTTCATCTTAAACAAATGTATTGTAAAATAAGAAAAATGATATTTTAATAAAATGATATTAAAATGATATTTTAACATCTAGTTTTCCACTCGTATTTATTATTGTCAGTTAATTTAATATAATTTTTTTATATCAATTTATCTTTAATTATTTCGTAAGTAAATAAAAATTATGTGAAATAAAATACAAGATGCGAACATTAAATTTTAATTCCATGAGAATATGATATGAGATGGGTCTCATATTAATTGTTTGAGGTAGAGCCTTATACTTTGTAGCGACTTAAGTTGCAACTAGATATAATGAAAGCTATAAATGATTGTGACTTTAATAATAATGATTTTTTTTGCGATTATAATTATTTAATATAAGGTTTAATTATATATGCCTATAATTTGTGGTGACGTTGTTGCAACTAGATATAAGGATCCATAAATGATTGTGACTTTAATAATAATGATTTTATTTTCTCTAGTAGCAATACTTAATCTGTATATTATTTATCAAATTAAATATTTAATTTATCATATATGTTAATAATTTGCATCAATTTTTATCACAATTAGACATAATAAAATTACAACTATTATTGCATAATCAAGTTGTAACAAAAATCAACACAAGTTTGTCACGTCTATATCATTTGTTAAAATAATGCAGGACTTTAGCATCGGTGTACGTATACATATGCAAAACATAGTGTGCAAAATTTGTCTTTTTTAAAATTTGTGCCATCTTGCAATGAATGGTAGCCTGATATGACATGACAACAATCATTTATTATGAATCGGCTCCGCAATAATTTTGTTTAGCAAGATTTGTGTTGTAAAGGGTCTCTTTCATTTATTTATTATTATTTTTTATTTTTAAATCTTACTCATGAGATTTTATAATGAATAGTATAATATTTGGTGACCAATTAACACATCATAACCATTATTTTATTATGAATCGACTCTATATATATGATGCAACGGAATGTTATTAAATTATAATATTCTAACACAAACGTGATATTAATTATCGTAACAACACAAATGGAATAAATCATTAAATGTATAAAGAAAAGAAAAAATTCACAAAGAGAACAAAATAGATAATCTAAATTGATTAATAAAACGTTCTTG
Organism: Hedera helix; assembly: GCA_947179155.2. Lineage (NCBI taxonomy): Eukaryota > Viridiplantae > Streptophyta > Magnoliopsida > Apiales > Araliaceae > Hedera > Hedera helix. The sequence continues at coordinate 10,852,780 of OX359280.1, forward strand.
TAAGTAAATCCTAAAAAATATATTTATAATATTAAACTACTTTCCTATGACTATGTAGAAAAGGAAAATATTTAAATTCTAAAACTAAATAAAATTATCAAAATTAAAATCCAAAATATAAATGGATCAAATACAAATTAAACTACTGAATTTTTTAAAATAATAAATAAAAATAAATTAAAGAAACTAAAAATCTATAAAAAATAAAATATCTGAAAATTTTAATTTTTATTATTATTTTCCACCGTATCAAAATATATTTCGCAAAATAACTCGGCAGCTAGAGTTTGAAATGTGGCTCGATCATGTCCACAAAAATGACTGAAACACTAAATGTAATTTTTTTTTTGGGTTAAATGCGTATATGACTCTGAGCTATGACCTCTTTCACAGATCGTACCCCAATGTTTAAACACTCACATCTCGCTACCAAAGTAACAAAATTCTCATGATACGTACCCTTGTGAAAAATTTGGTGAAAAAAAGCTACCGAAGTGGTAATGTACTTCGGGCACGTGAATATAATTATAGTTGACCATATATTTATTATGTTTGACCGTATAAAAATATTTAAATACCAATATAACACTAATAGGTTTTGTATCAATGCTTAATAAATAAATTAAATTTTTTTTTTCTTATCTTCATCATCTTTAAATGAATTCCAAAAATTCAAAAACCGTTAAACTTTTCATCATCCCCAAATTTGAAAACCAAATTAAAGAACAAATTGAAGAACACAAAACTCAATTATCGAAAAAATTAAGGTTAATTCAAACCTAGTTGCTCTTTACCTTCATTAACCCTTCGATCCAGAAGCACTTTTTCCCTCACCCATTTCTAAACAATTTCTCTTTCAATCAAATAATAACATTCAAAAACTTTTCTATAAAATCCAGCGGATGAACAATTGGGCGAGAATATTATTTGTAAGCCCTAGCTGTAGTAGAACAGCTGAAAGTGAATAGATTTATCCATTCATGTACCACAAAATCTCCAAATCGACCCAAAAATTATATAAATCAGACCCATATTTAGTTTATTTATTTATTTATAAATGTTACGTCAGTTATAAATTGCCCTTATGTCGGAATTGGACCCACAACTGTAATACCCCGAAACCCCATCATTTGTTATTGGCGATCTCGTGCATTAAAACATAACATTTATCCTTATAATTATTTCATACAATCATAATACAATTCATAACACATGTTTATTTAAATTACATTTATAACCTGTATCAGAATCATAACCTTCACCTCCTGTACATTAGAACTCAGTTCAAGAATATATAAATCATGACCTAGTCTATTACATTTCAAAATCATATATGTTATGATTTTACATAACCTAATTTGTGAATACAATCACCATTCATACCTATTCATGCATACACCTGCTTACCCATACTTGTCTCATACATGCGAGTTTATTACATATAAGACTCGACTTACAATAATACATTAATCATGCCTCATTTCAAGCTTCTCTGAATAAAATCTACATACATATTAATCCCTACAGATTTACAAATCATTCAGCTCTTTATTAACGACAAAGTTCATAATTAAAATCGAGACGTTAATTAACTTATACTTTTATGGGTTTATATTTTTTAATGACTTGTCATATTACATAAGGAAACATATCAAATTCCTCTATTGTCTTAATACAAACATCATTCCTTACCCTTTATAGCTTTATCGGAATTTTCGACCTTTTTGTACTTTACCTGAAATTGTCAGTTTATAGTAAGAGTGAGCACAAATGCTCAACAAATTTAACAGATAACACCTTTCATGCTTGCAGTTTATATACATGCGTCATACATTTCTTTACTTTACCATGATGTGCATTTTCAAAATATAAATGTCACATATTGCATTTAAAAATTAAAACACATAGTTGCACGAAGTGCACATTTCAAAATATTTTCTGTCACATAGTCTGTCAAAATAGTTCACATAAAACAATTATTACATTTCAACAAGTCTGAAAAACTTACCTATTAATCATTATTAAACTCAACCTTTACGTTCCTCGATCGTCTTTTCTATCATTCATCGCGTCGGTTTGCTAATCCAAACTCTATCTGTCAACATTGAACTTATATATCATTATAAGGTTATATCACATTTCATATATTCTTTAAACTTTAACTATAATTACTAGACCATTTATCTCTATTCATTACACTTTTGATGTATTACACCTTACATAGGTTAATAACATATCCTAACTTGTTATCGACCTTTTACATAAGCATTATCATGCTTTGGGGTATGTTAAATTATACCGTTTCTTGTTTCATTATACCTTAACACTCTTTACATTGACCATTTTTTATCAATCTAGAGTTTACATAATCTATCTCTATCATCTCACATCAAAACATAGTTTTTTTTTTTAAAAAACACGAGCTACCAATCGATGACCATTGGACCTATATTGGTTTAGCATTCTTAAGTATTTAGTTTATACTGTAACGGCCCGAGATCCCACCTTCCTTTAATTAGATCTATTATATTCTGGATGACATAATCATAAACCTTAAACCACATTAACCGGGATCCCGTGCGTCAAACCTTGACCTTTGACCTTTAAAACCATTGAGTTGACCATAATGCGGTCCATATTTTTTTTTTTTAACTTATATTTAACTTATTTAACTTATATTTCTTACCTGTCTCAGGATCGCAACGTTTACATACCTTTCATTAGAACTTAGGTCAACCATGTATTATTTGTGACCTACTCTATTCCAATTTCAAACCATATATAATCATGATTTAACATAACTTATCTTGTAAATAAAATTTCGCCATTATTCCATCTATATATGGTCCTATTTACATATACCCGTTCTGTACCTGTTCTTGTTCACACATCTCTGTATGCATACATATCCTGTTTACATATCTCTGTATCATACACGTGAGTTTATTACATATTAAACTCTATTACCAATAATACATTCAACTTTAACTCTTACATCTCCTAACTGGATAATACATACATACACATTCATTATTATGAATTTACAAATCATACGTTTCTTACGAACTCACAAACGTTTGTTATTTTACATGAACATTTCACATATATCAAATTCTTCATGCTTATCTATTCCATCAACGATCTTTTACCTGAGCTGCACCGGAACCCTCCGGCCTTCTCGTACTTTACCTGAAATGTTAGTTCATAGCAAGAATGAGCATAAAGCTCAGCAAGTAATTCAGATAACACATTACATGCTTACAATTTATAATATGCATCATGCATTCTTTACCTTAACATACTATGCTTAATGTCACGTAACTCATTTAGCACTTAAACCACATATTTGCACATAAGACACATTCAACTCATATACCATCACATAGCTCACTTAGAATATCTAATACACTTAAGTCTGAAAAACTTGCTTGTACGCCTTTATTTTACTTAACCTTTACTTTCTGTCGTCCTTTCATATCCGTCTTGTCGGCTTGCTCATTTCGAGTGCTATCTGTAAACATGCAACCTATATTCATTATTATAGGATCATAGCTTATATAACTTATCAAACTTATGTCATAAATACACGACCATTCGTCTCAAATCATTTCACATTTGATGTATTATACCTTACATTGGTTAATAATACATCCTACCTTGTTCCCGACCTTTATCACAACCTTAAACATATTTTGGCTTAACTTTAGGCATGTTATATTATGCCATCCATCATTTCATTATACCACAACACCCTTTACATAGTCCATTTTTATCAATCTAGGGTTTACATAATTTATCTCCATCATTTAGAATCAAAACATTTCATTTTGGGTCAAAAATATCATTTTTTTAAACTCTGTCATCCATGGCCCCGACCGGCTTTTGGCCTAAGAAACCACGGCCCCGGTCGTGACCTCTCAGCCAAACTTGGCCCCGGCCGTGGTTTTGCCTACAAAACCATGGCCTAGGCCGTGGCCCAGAAATCTGAAATTTTGATTTTCTCTTCTGCTTTACTGATTTTTAATTCTTTAACCATACATCCAATTGACACCAAATTTGGTACACATGTAGACCTCATATCATAGTATTTTATAAAATTTTCATTTGCCTCATTTGGCTCCTCAAAATCATAGATACACTAGCCCGTAGGAGGGCTGTTCACACAATTTCCAAACTAAGAAATTTTTTCAGATTTTCAAAACTTAACTTTTGCAAGCTTGTGATTTTTGGCCATTTGCTTCTAAATTCCATTCCAACCTTTGACATAGTTCACACAGCTTATATATGACATGTCCAAGCTTTCAAAACCATAAAACTTCGCACGAGGCGAGTTTTGTCCGTTAAAATCCGTTTCGAGTCGAAACGATCGATTTCGATCATTCGAATCGCTCTTTCAATCAAACTTAAATTCGTTGATTACCAAATCCACTCTAACACGTGTATTAACATAAACACGAGTCATTTAACTTCGTTTTAACTCTAATTCCTCAAAATTGCCAAAAATCACATATTGGTTGCATTTTCATCAAAACTTCCACACTTTTCATGAATTTCTCATTTCCAAATCTTAGGCTATTCTTGGCCCCTTAATGCAAAACTTGATTCTAACTTAACACATAACACATATAGCATACAATTGACTTGCATGGGTCTTTCAAACGTTTAAAACTTTTCAAATGACTTCATTTTTCAAAATGATTCGATTTAAGCGTCGGCGAACGTTTTAAAACGTTTAAAATCCTCAATTGTCGCCATACACGCCAAACAACTTCCAAATCGTTTCAAACACATATATTAATATCAAACTTAGCTTTTTGGCCTCATTTGATCACCAATTACACACAATGGCCAAAATTACACTTGAGTGACATTTTGTCAACTTTACTCATTTCCTTCCTTAAACCAATCTTCAATCTTTGGACTCTATGCTTCACATAGGTTATCACGTACTCAATTAACGACTTTATAAGTCCACATAACTTCTATATGCACGTACTAATGCACTTTACAGATTAAAACGTAATCTATACAAAAAGTATAGCCTAATGTTGTAATTATCTATCACAAGTCCTTCCTTTAAACCATTTAGGTATTTAGCTTGCCATTTAACACAAACTTTTACTTGCATCAAACATAATCAACCTTTAAAACTAGGTTTTCATCACTTTTAACCACATATAACACATAATTAAGTAATAAATCATGATCTTTAGCCTTAAATATGAACTTGAATAGTCCATCAACTTGTTCTACCAACTTTGTGTCTAGGGTTTCATCATCTACTTCACATAAAGCACATAACTCACACAACTTTTTACTTTTATCCATGAATACTTGTATGGCTATACTTAATCTTCCGTTTAAACTCATAAAATATGAGATTCAAAGCTTAAACTCATATATACCTTCTTTGTAGCTTTCTTCTCCTTGTTATAATCCTTGCTATGATTGTATACTCCACTTTGATGGCTTCATAAGCTTCTCTTGATCACTTTTGCTCTTAGATTCTTCATGATTCCTTGAAACCTTAGCTCATCTTCCTCTCTTTTCTCTCTTGAGCTAGAACTTTCGAATGACCAAATGAAATAACACTTGATGCTTACAAAGTGTATACATATATAAATCATAAGTAATGTTCCAACACTTAACCCACCTTGGTTAAGTTAACTTGTGTATAGTTAAGGGTATTCATGTCATTTCCCATTGCTAACCAAAGACATAATAGTCATTAAGCACTTCTAGGATACATAGGTCATTCCATAACTTGTTAAGGGCATAATGGTCAATTGCCACAAAATCTAGGAAATTTAATTCCCAATTAAATCATAAATGCTTATTTTCAATCCATTTCAAGTCCATTTTGATCCAAACTTGTTTCATTAGACTTGAATTTTATACTAGCATTCAAATACACCATAACTTGCTTGTCCCATATCACTTGTCACACTTTAAAACATTAATTTCTTTAATTAATTAATTAATTCACAATAACTTGTAAATTTTGCATATTATTTCATTCTTAATTCTCTATGAACCCTTTGGTTCCTCATTTCACAAACTTCACTTTCCGACATTTCAATATAACCAATTCACTCAATTTTCCATAAACCGCTTCCTCGTGAAGCGAACCTCGATCGGGTTTACAAAAATCCATCGTCATTCAACTTCATTCGCACATTTAATCATTTTACGATCCTTGCGTTCTTTCACTTATTTACTTATAACATAATTGTCAATCCTCAATATAATTAATATCTATTTTCTTTCTACACACTTTCGAGTATCACAATCTGTATCTATGCATCATGAGAAATGATCATCTTATTTCAATAATTTAATATAAATTTCTTAATAACTTTAAAACTTTCAAATACCATCAACTTTATTATTTCCTTAAATCCTTTTACATCATTTATCCTATAACTTAAACTCCCATTTCCTTCTCAACTCAAATACATACATATACACATATTCTCGTATTCAATCCATAACCCGTTGACACATAATATCGTGTCGTACAATAATTCTTCCAAAATTACCTTATTGTAGGTATCACCATCAATCATTCATCTTTAATCTTTTATATTACAATGTAATCATCATAACTTCATATTTATTACGTCACTTATACATTTCACATATATAGCTGCTCATTTCCATTATACTCTAACTTAACTCATCTTCTATATTCAACCACATAGATCCCTCTTTCATATTTCAATCATTCAGGTCCTTTATAACACCTTGATCATATCAAAATCACATTTAATCATTTATCGTTATCCTTTGTCCTCCAATTCTAGGTTTTATCATATAACCTTTACTTAATTAATCCTAATCCTTAATTTAGAAATTCTGTAAAATCCTGGGATGTCACATATACACTATTGACTCTTAATCTTTAGAAAAACATGGCCCGAATCCAACCCGACTTGAAAAAATCGAAAACTGAAAATAAAAGGCTTGGGCGCCGCTGTACTCGGTCCCACCGCAGCTGCGGTCACCAGTGCAGGTGCGCTCCCCTACGTCCGCAGGTGTGCTCCAGTTCATTTCCCTTGGCAGAAACTTTGAGCGCAGCTGCGTTAACCCCAGCGCAGCTACGGTCAGCTCTGCATTTGAAAACTTTTTTTTTTTTGTACTTACTTTGCTTATTTTTAATTCCTTTGTCTTACATCCAATTAAGCTCAAATTTGAATCATAATTAGGTTTTACTATCTAGTATTTTTAAAAAAAAAATACTACTTGGCTCATTTGACTTATTGAAATAATCAAATTATTTGCCCAAAAAAGGGCGTTTCAATTCGTTTTTACACTTAAACTCATTTTCATTAACTTTGTGATTTTTGACCATTTGTTTTTAAACTTCATTCCAACTCTGAATATAGCTTCCATATGTCATATAACACTTATCTAGACCTTTCAAACAACTTAACTTTGCGTACGGCGGGTTTTGTCCGCAAAAATTCGTTTTGGGTCGGAACGATCGATTTCGATCGCTTGAAATACATTTTCTCTCTAACTTTTGCCTTTGACTACCAAATCAACGTAAACACGCGTAATAACATAAAACTAAGTCTTTCAACTTCATTTTATCACTAATTTCTCAAAATTACCAAAAATCACCTTTAAGTTGAATTTTCTTCAACTTTACAAAACTTTTCTTAAGAATTTATTTTCTAATTCTTAGACTCCACTTTCTATACACTTATTAAAGAGTTTATTTATAGCATTTGTAAACTCATACTACACATATGTGAATTGTTCATAATCCATTTACCTTTAATTTATGTTTACATAAATATATTACTATCTTAAGTAGATTTAACCTCCAAAATAATGATTTCTCTATTTTTAAGCATTTATCATGCTATCTTTCACGCAAATACACCTTATACCATCATGCTCAACCTTATATCTTAAGGTTTCACCATAAATTTTTGACTCTAGACACATATTCCTCCATAACTCTTAACTTTAACCATAACTACATGTTTAAATATATATAAATCCAAGTTTTAAGTTTTGGAAACTTTTAAACCTTCATGGATGATTAACTTCTTCATATAAAAAGCTTTGTCACGACAAGGTGAGATGCTGTCGCAGACACCCAAAAATAAAATCTTACTTTTGAAAAATATTAATGTAGTAGTGTAAGTAAGAGTCGAACTCACAAAGAATGATTAATTTATTTTATGTTTTCGTAAACCAGAAATTGGGGGGGGGGGGGGGGGGGTTGTGAAACAAAGAAATAATTTAAATAAAACTAACTAAAATAAATATGCAAGAAATAAATGAGAATAAAAAGCCTTGGTTTAAGTCAACGTCCACCATCAAGAATTTACAACTGATCACTGATGCAATAATAACTCAATTCATATTTTAAATATTCAACGTGGAATAATTACTCCAATTCAAATAATTTTTCTATCTCTCCTTAATTTTAGTTAAGTAGAAACAAGCGATCTAAATAACCCTTACTACCAAATAATCTCAGACAAGCGCTAAAGATTTAACCTAGTAACAACATAAAGAAATAGAGAAATCGTTGAACTAAACAACACAATCCAAGCGTCTGCATTTAATTTAGATGAATATTTTTCCTAAGATATAACAATATTTTGATATGCAAAATAATTATTAATCTTAGTTGCTTCGCAAATTAAAGTGACCAAACAATTATGGATTTGATATTTAATTTAGCGGTAGATTTCAACGAATAATAAACTAGTGTGCACCCTAGCAATTAAACGAATTAATCATAAAATTAAACACAGAAAAATATCCAATACTCAAAATATAAATTGAATAATTAAAATAAATTAGATCTCACAGTGTATAAATCTTGATGGCTTCAATCACTTAAACCAAGAAAAATAATTTAGCTACTCATAATTGTAAAGAACACTAAATAATAGAAGAAATAATTTTTTTAATAGAAAAATTGTATTTTACAATGTGTGTCAAGCCCTCGATTTATAGGCTCCATAATCCTCCTAACTTGTCCAAACCCTAATAGGATTTACAATTAAAAATAAAAGAAAAATAAAACAATTATTATCCTAACCCTAATTGGAAATCTAAATAAAATATTAAAAATAAAATAAAGAATTATTGCTTCCTTTTCCAAATTGGAATTAGAATTCTTTTAATTTGCTGGAACACTTCGGAAAAGGAAGAAAAGGAACAGCCCAGACGCTGACACGTGTTCCTCTTTTTTTCTTTTCTTTTTTTCCTAGTAAGCGCCGCGCATTGCGCGGCATTTGTTTCCTATAGGCGACTGCGCATTGCGCGGAACTTGTTTTAGCCGCGTAGTCCAAAACGGCATCGTTCTTGGCAGCATCTTTTTCTTTTAATTCCGCGCATTGCGCGTACTTCTTTCCCCACAGTCACAACCAGACGACATCGTCCCAATCTGCTCACTAAGCCGCGCGCATTGCGCGGTCCATTCTGATCAGTCTAATTACGGTTCTGCCACTGGACGTCCTTTATTTACCATTTTTGCCATTAGAGCTGGTTAATTACCATTTTGCCATCAGATTCTTGCAAAATTTACAGATTTGCCCCCAAGCTTATTTTTTCTATAAAATAAAATAAAAAATAATTAAAAATAAATAAAAAGAAATATAAAAATTACCTAAATTAACATAAATTAACTAAAATCCTATAAAACCTATTAAAACCAAAATAAGCTAAATAATTAAGCATTTAAGCACACAATAAATATAAAAACTAAGTATTAGAGAATAAAAATATCGTATAATTTAACCTTATGAAATATCCTCACACTTAGCTTTTTGCTCGTCCTCGGGCAAAACAAGAACAAAAATTATAAAATTAAAACTAATAACCAACCAACTTACTCGAGCAGCAGATTAATATAAATTTCAACCTCAGTCTCAAAGATTTTTTAAATGATAACTCAAAGAAAATTTCAAAACTATGCAAATCTAGAAATTCAACAGATTTATCAATTTTACTTTAATCAAGACCTTTTGTGTGTGTGTGAATTCAAATGTATCAAACTAATCAAAACTTAGATAAGCTTCAGTCATTAATTACCTTATAAAAGATATATAACAATACTCAATATATTTATTTTTCACATCACTCTTTGCTAATACAGACAAATATATACAGAAGATCAAAAGGCCTTTAATTAATGAAACACACTAGGATTATTAATATCAAATTTCAAATATTTTTTCAATTTTTTTTCTTTTAATGGGTGCATTTTATGTTCCATCCCATTTTTCTCTCTCTTTTTTTTTTCTTTCTTCAGTGAGTGCATTTTATACTCCATCCCACTTTTTCATGTGTTTATGAGTGAGTGCGTTTTATGCTCCATCTCAACCCACCACAAGATTTTTCTTTTTAATAATCCTAAAAAAATTACCTAAATCATCTCTTCTAAATTATATTTTGCCTTATATTTCACTTCGAATAATGATCAAATAAAATATAGAGTTCAAAAATATCTTGCATAAGCATTTAACCATTTAAACTTTCCTTAATTTAAAACTAGCTCAAACAAATGGATATAAGTGCATAAAAATTTAAAGGATCTCAAACAAAGTAATAATCAATAAAAAGTCAAAAATTCAAACTAAGCAAAAATTTATCCTTTTCCCAAAAGTTATTAAATAAAAATTAAAATTTTTATCATTGGCTAAAAATTAATATTCAATTAACTCATTGCTCAAGTGACTCATCCTAAAAATAAAATAAAAAATTACCCCATTTTCGTAGAAAACACGGTTACACTTAGCATGTGCAACAAGCCTTTAAACCCCAAAGGTTACCCCAAGTGAACGAGTTTTGTTTCGTGAGGGTTTGCAGTGAATTTACCCACAAAATTCAAAATTATTTTTTTTTTAAAATTTCCTAAAATTTTCAAAATATGACCTAAAAATAACAAAAAATCCTAAATTCCTTCCCCCACACTTAAAATTTACATTGTCCCCAATATAAAGAAAAATGCAAAGAAAAAGGTACAAATAACTAAAGTATAAAATCAAAAATAAAAAGAAAGAAAATTATACTTCCCTGGGAAGCTGTCGCAAACAACCAAAAATAAAATCTTACTTTTAAAAATATTAATGTAGTAGTGAAAGTAAGAGTCGAACCCACAGAGAGTGAATTGTTTTAATAAATCTAATGTTTTCAAAAATATCTAATTAAATGGGGGGTTTTGAATTATTAATTAACTAATTAAAATAAAACTAAATAATAAATAATAAAGATGAGAAAAATCAATTAAAAACAAACTTCAGTTCCTTAGTTCAGTATCCCCTTCTTTTAATTAACAAATTAATCAAGTTATTATTATCTTTTCCTTCAATTGAAATTAATAATCCTAGATAACCGACAATCGCCAAGCTACCCGAAATCCTCCTTAAATTATAAATCTAATGCAGCAATCGCTCACAAAAGACCCTAACTATCATACAACCTAGAACTATCAGTCTAGATTTAATATAACAGTTACATTAAAAATTAGAGAATTAGATTATTCCAAGCAACAATCTCAACATCGCGGACCATTTAACTTGCCATCTTGATAATCATAATAATATTCAAAAGTTTGACCACAATTAAATATTATTAACTGCTACTTATGATCAGATAAAATATCGTTTGCTTAATATTAAATCTTAATCTAGCATATGACAAAACTTAATTAATTCAACTGGCCAAATCAAATTAATCAAATAAATATCATCTAATCAATTAAAACAGATCATCAAGAATAAATCTCATGCATGAAGGAATAAATAATAAAACTCAATTAAAACATTAATTAAAAATAAGGTTCAACATCCCTTTAGAACTGAAAATAAAATTAACCAAACATAATAAAAATAATACCTACTAGTTGAAAAACTCTCTCCAAGAAATTAGGAGAAAGAACTCCCAAAAGCTTACAATGAATAATGAGAGAGTTTGACCCTCTATTTATAGGCCTCTACTTTGTCCAAACCCTAATAGGATTTTCAATTAAAAATAAAAGAAAAAGAAAAATAATTATTATCCTAACCCTAGTTGGAATAAAAATCCAATTTGGAATCAAAAAGTAGCAAAAATCCAAAATAATCCGAAAAATCTGATCTGCCCAGCAATTCCGTGTCGCCAAACGCGCCTTAAGACCGGCAGTTGACCAAGTCAACGCGGACACGCGTTTTGCTGACGTCACCACTCGCCCGCGCATTGCGCGGGTTTTTATTTTTTTTAACTGCCGCTTCTCCAAACGACGTCGTTTCCTCCGTGTGCGGTTCACTGTGCGCGCATTGCGCGGTCGGTTGGTTTTCCGTTTAATTACCATTATGCCCCTCCGCGTCTTTTCTACTTATTTACACTTTTGCCATCCGTGCGGTTTAATTACCAAAATGCCATCAGACTTTTGCCAGATTTACAGATTTGCCCCCAAGCTTTATTTTTCCTACAAAATAAAATATAAAAATAAATAAAAATAATATAAAAATACTAAAAATCCTAAAAACACATAATAATAAATAAAACACCTAAAATACTAAAAATACATAAAAACACATAAATAAAAAGAAATATAAAAATACTATAAAATTACCTAAATTAACATAAATTAACTAAAATCCTATAAAACCTATTAAAACCAAAATATACTAAATAATTAAACATTTAACCACACAATAAATATAAAAATTAAGTATTAGGGCATAAAAATATCGTATAATTTAGCTCTATCACTTGTGTTGCCTCCCAAGCAGCGCCTTTGTTTATTATCATTGGCTTGACAGCATGCCAAATCACTACGTCACTCATTCCTCTTGAATTTTGACAATTTCATCCATCTTTACTCAATTTATCATGGACTTGTTCAAACTCCCTTGCAGTGGATATGAAGGTTCTACTCCCTCTTCAATGAACATACATTCGAGACGATTAGGGAGAGACTTCAAATCTGTAATGTAATCCTGCAAAACAAAAGGTAAAAATTTCTTGTTAGAAACTGGTAAGTCAAAATATGGATCATTACCTGTTTTTGGAGAACCATTCATAGCCGCAACAGTTTTCTTCAAATCAGCACTCAAGACGAACTCCTCTTTCTTTTTCCCAAAACTCTGATTGCATGTCGTTTTCAATTCACCCTTTTCATCAGTTTTAGAAACTTTTTCTGCTAAAGATTCAATCACATCAATAGAGTAAACAGGATTATGACATTTCATGGCATAAAAAATATTAAACTTAACAATTTCGCCATCAAACTCCATTGTCAGTGTACCACTATGAACATCGATCTTAGTCTTGGAAGTCTTTAAGAAAGGTCTTCCTAACAAAATAGGAGCATTTTGATCACCGTTTTCCATATCAAGCACATAAAAATCAGCAGCAAAAATTAAATTATCTACTTGCACAAGAACATCCTCTACTATACCCTTAGGATAAGTGTTAGACTTATCAGCCAACTGAATCACAGTACCAGTTCTATTCAAAGGTTCAAGTTTCAAAGAAACATATATAGAATATGACATAACATTAATAGCTGCTCCTAAGTCTAACATGACTTGTTCAAATCTAGTGTCAACTATCTTGCAAGGGATAGTAAACATTCCTGGATCTTGACACGTTGTAGGGAGTTTGAATTACGGCAGACACATTCTTTCCTACTTGTACCTTTTCATATCTTTTAAGTGCTAGCTTTCTCTTGTGTATACACAATTCTTTTAGAAATCTAGCAAAGCGAGGTACTTGTTTAATTGCATCTAACAATGGAATTTTTACCTCGCATTGATGAAAAGTTTCATACAAATTTGAATCTTTTTCATATTTCCTTTGTTCTGTTAAAGCTAGAGGAAAAGGGGGTACCGGTTTATAATCAGAGAGAGGTGGAAATTTATGCTTAGGGGTACCATTTTTGCCTAGAACACTGTCATCCTCTTGACTGTTGTCTGCCTCCTTGTTGTCTACTTCAACTTTGCTTTGCTCTTTTGATGCAGACACTGTCTTTGCTGGAGTTTCGATCTCTTTACCACTTCTCAACGTGATTGCACTAACATTTGCTTTTGGATTCGCCATTGTTTGCGAGGGTACTTTTTCAGAATTTTGCGCCTCCAATCGATTGATGGCAATTTTCATTTGTCCCATCTGTGTATTTAAATTCTGTATATTTGCCTTCGTTTCCTGTTGAAATTGCAAAGTGTTAGTGCTAAGTTGTTTAACTATATCCTCCAAAGACATATGAGACTCAAATGATTGGCCTTGTTGTTTGTTAGGATATGGCTGCTTGTATTGTTGGTAGCTTGAGAAATTTTGAGTCGCAGATAGATTCCCTTGTGGATTTCCATAGCCGAAATTCGGATGATCTCTCTAACCTGAGTTGTACGTGTTCGCGTAAGGATCATATCTCCTTTGTGGTTGATCAGGGAAACCATCTACTGCATGCACTTGTTCATGAGACTCCTCTTGAAGAGTGGGACACATATCTGTCAGATGTCCTACGACCGCACAAATTCCACATGCTTTGACTTATTGTATTTTACCTACAACCATTTGACGAACAAAGGAGGTTAGATTATCAATTCGTTGCTTAAGTGAAGAAATATTTACCTCATTAACATTCTTGGATGAAAAATCAAGCCTAGTGCCAAATTGTTGGAAGTTAGCAGCCATGTTTGCAATTAAGTTCCTTGCAGCTTCGGGCGTTTTGTCCACCAAAGCTCCTCCACTGACAGCATCGATCATGCTCCTATCAGTAGACATGAGTCTTCATAGAAGTATTGGATGAGGAGTTGCTCGCTGATTTGATGGTGGGGGCAACTTGCACATAGTTTCTTCAAACGTTCCCAATACTCGTATAGGGATTCTCCATGGTTCTGTCTCACACCACAAACGTCTTTTCTGATATTGGCTGCCCGTGAAGCGGAAAAAGATTTTTCCAAGAATAGTCTTTTCATCTCTTTCTATGTGGTGATGCTTCCGGAAGGTAGGTAGTAGAGCCAATCCTTAGCCAAATCTTTCAAGAAAAATGGAGAAGCTCGTAGATTGATTTGCTCTTCAGTCACTCTAGAAGGTTTCACACTTGTGCAGACCATATGAAATTCCTTTAAATGTTTGTGAGGATTTTCACCTGCAAGACCATGAAAATTGGGCAATAGATGGATTAAACCAGATTTTAATTCAATGAAAGTGTTAATATCTAAATTTGGAAAAGTTATGCTTAAAGGTTATTGATTCAAATCAGGGGCTACAAGCTCTTTCAAAGTTCAATTTCTAGCCATGATTTTCATCTTTAACCTACACAACTCAAATAAAATATGAAAACTAGATAAATAAAAAAAACTAAGAATAATTACTAAATTAAATAAATATTTACAAAAGTACAAAATTAAATTAAAATCATTCCCCGGCAATGGCGCCAAAATTTGAGATGCTGTCACAGGCACCTAAAAATAAAATATTACTTTTGAAAAATATTAATGTAGTAGTGTAAGTAAGAGTCGAACCCATAGAGAATGATTAATTTATTTTATGTTTTCTTAAACCAGAAATTGGGGGGTTTGTGAATCAAAGAAATAATTTAAATAAAACTAACTAAAATAAATATGTAAGAAATAAATGAGAAGAAAAAGCCTTGGTTAAAGTCAACGTCCACCATCAAGAATTTACAACTGATCACTGATGCAATAATAACTTAATTCATATTTTAAATATTCAACGTGAAATAATTACTCTCATTCGAATAATTTTTCCATCTCTCTTTAATTTTAGTTAAGTAGAAACAAACGATCTAAATAACCCTTACTACCAAATAATCTCAGACAAGCGCTAAAGATTTAACCTAGTAGTAGCATAAAGAAATAGAGAAATTGTTGAACTAAACAACACAATCCAAGCGTCTGCATTTAATTTAGATGAATATTTTTCCTGAGATATAACAATCTTTTGATATGCAAAATAATTATTAATCTTAGTTGCTTCGCAAATTAAAGTGACCAAACAATTACGGATTTGATATTTAATTTTGCAGTAGATTTCAACAAATAATAAACTAATGTGCACCCTAGCAATTAAACGAATTAATCATAAAATTAAACACAGAAAAATATCCAATACTCAAAATCTAAATTGAACAATTAAAATAAATTAGATCTCACAGTATTTAAATCTTGATGGCTTCAATCACTTAAACCAAGAAAAATAATTTAGCTACTCATAATTGTAAAGAACCCTAAATAATAGAAGAAGGAATTTTTCTAATAGAAAAGTTGTATTTTACAATGTGTCTCAAGCCCTCTATTTATAGGCTCCATAATCCTCCTAATTTGTCCAAACCCTAATAAGATTTACAATTAAAAATAAAAGAAAAATAAAATAATTTTTATCCTAGCCTTAATTGGAAGTCTAAATAAAATATTAAAAATAAAATAAAGAATTATTGCTTCCTTTTCCAAATTGGAATTAGAATTCTTTTAATTTGCTGGAACACTTCGGAAAAGGTAGAAAAGGAACAGCCTAAACGCTGACACGTGTTCCTCTTTTTCTTCTTCTTTTCTTCCTGGTAAGCGCCGCGCATTGCGCGACATTTGTTTCCTATAGGCGACGACGCATTGCGCGGAACTTGTTTTAGCCTCTTAGTCCAAAATGGCATCGTTCTTGGCATCGTCTTTTTCTTTTAATTCCGCGCATTGCGCGTACTTCTTTCCCCGCAGTCACAGCCAGACGACGTCGTCCCAACCTGCTCACTAAGCCGCGCGCATTGCGTGGTCCATGCTGATCAGTTTAATTACGGTTCTGCCAATGGACGTCCTTTATTTACCATTTTTTCCATTAGAGCTGGTTAATTACTATTTTGCTATCTGATTCTTGCGAAATTTACAGATTTGCCCCCAAGCTTATTTTTCTTACAAAATAAAATATAAAATAATTAAAAATAAATAAAAAGAAATATAAAAATACTATAAAATTACCTAAATTAACATTAATTAACTAAAATCCTATAAAACCTATTAATACCAAAATAAGCTAAATAATTAAACATTTAAGTACACAATAAATATAAAAACTAAGTATTAGAGAATAAAAATATCGTATAATTTAACCCTATCACAAGGCATTCCTCTTTTCTTCTTGCTCCATGATCATCTAAGCATCTTAGTTTGCAAATTTTCAAGCTTTCTCTTTTTCTTTAATGGCTTCTTCTTCTTCTTCTTCTTCTTCTTCTTCTTCTTCTCTCTCTCTCTCTCTTTCTCTCTCTCTCCTAGGTCATATTTTTCCAACAAAACGAAAATGAGAAGAAGTGCTCATGCTTGCTTGGTTTAATAAGGCTTAACCTAAGTTAGGTTAAGTCAACTTAATTATAGTTAATTCTAACCAAGGGCATTTTGGTCATTTCACATAATTAATGAATGATGTTTTTGACATTTCACCACTTGGGACATAACAGTCATTACTTAATTTTTAAGGGTATTTTGGTCATTTTTTCCTTTAGGACACAAAGGTCATTAACTAAATTGTTGAGGGCAATTTGGACAAAAGCCATTTTTGCTAGATTTTTAATTTCTCGCAAATTTCCTTTTTAAAGGAACTTTTATATATTTCACCCATTAATTCATTTCATGCTCATTTAAATTAATTTTTCTTTCAATCGACCAACTAGGTCATTCGTTTTCCATTGTGTTACGTTCACGTAGTCTCATTTTATAGTTTAATTAGTCATTTAATCGTAAATCGATTAAATAACTTTTACATAATTATAATTACGTCTTTAATACGGTGGAGAGGGAATATTCGGGGAATATTCGCTACAGTGAGGGTAGTACGGTCAGGGGCATTTTGGGAAAAAAAATATGAACAGGGTACGCGCAACGCCTTTTTGGGCGAGAAGTGAGTACTGTAGCGAAAAGTGTGTTAGTTGGGCACTGTAGTTAAATGAAACGACACGAGAGGTGTCGTTTTGTGGAGTAGTTTGGGAGCCTCCTTCTGACATCTTATTAAAGCAGTGAGACCCACTGACATCCTGTCAGCGCTTTTGTCTGGTTAGTGGGGGACAAAAAGTACACGTGTATTTTTTGCGTATCTACTTTTTTCTGACACCTTCAGCTTTTCGACTGATTTACAAGATGGGTGCATATGGGTCATTTTCAATATATATTTACTCTTTTGTATTACGTGACAGTTTCGAGACCCATTAAGTGATGTTTATTTCTTCTTATACTCTGGAAGATCATAGTTTGATACTGACCCTGATTATCTGCATCATTATATTTGGTATTATAACTGGGTACTTATTGTACGTTTATACGCCGACCATGTCTTTCTCCGGGTCCCTGACCAAGAGCTGGCAGGCAGAAGTAATCAGAAAATGGAACATCAGTTCCAATCCCAGATAATGGATCAAACATCTCATCCAGAATCCCTTTGTCATAAAAAGGAGCAGATCGAGACCTCCGATAAACCCGCTATCTGTACGGCCATCTAAGAACCACCTTGTTTCCTGGAACAAACAACCTCCTCTTTCCACCGTATTTTTGAGGAGTAAAATTGTAAGTACGCCAAACCTATTATGATAAAAGGGGGAGTACCGACCATTTTCCTATGCAATCCTGGGCCTGAAACTTCATATAAAGAATTCCTAGATCGAATTGAGAATGTCTCCCTCAAAGAGTGGACACTGGCAAATGCAGAATTTTTCTTCGTCACCCAATCGTTCTTCTCCAACATCTCCCAAAATCAAACCCTAGCACGCGAGATCGAAGAAGAGGACGAAGAGGAAGCAAATTAAATTCATCTGCGGCTGCCAACTCTTTTATGTCAATGGTTGCAATGCCGACCACCAACTGCTACCGTTTAATGCATATGTTTAGCTACAGTGCCCAACTAACACACTTTTCGCTACAGTACTCACTCCTCGCCCAAAAAGGCGCTGCGCGTACCCTGTTCATATTTTTTTTCCCAAAATGCCCCTGACCGTACTACCCTCACTGTAGCGAATATTCCCCGAATATTCCCTCTCCACCAATCGCCAGCGGACACGTGGCAGGGAACGCCTCTGTAATATTATAGATAGAGGCGTTCCCAGAGGGCAAGGGCAAAATCGTCTTTCCATACTTTTTTTTTATTATAAAAAAGTCACTCCGCTGCTCCAGCAGATTAGGACTGTGAAATAGCGGTTAGAAACGGTTATTACTATTCCGAGTAGTTAGTTTCCTTCTTCCTAAAATGCCTCGACAGAATTCCTTCAGAATTCAATCCAGAAATATTTTCTTAACTTATCCAAGATGCCCATTACCAAAAACAGAGTGTCTTATTATATTTGGTATTATAACTGGGTACTTATTGTACGTTTATTGTGTACTGAGATTATTGTACTTGTAATTTTGTTTATGATGAGATTTAATACTCAACGTAAGAGAGGATTGGATCCGGTTACTCCTCAAAAATATGGTGGAAAGTGGAGGTTGTTTGTTCCAGGAAACAAGGTGGTTCTTAGATGGCCATACAGAAAGCGGGTTTATCGGAGGACTCGATCTGCTCCTTTTTATGACAAAGGGATTCTGGATGAGATGTTTGATCCATTATTTGGGATTGGAACTGATGTTCCATTTTCTGATTACTTCTGCCTGCCAGCTCTTGGTCAAGGACCCGGAGAAAGACATGGTCGGCGTATAAAGTTGTATTCAATAAATCTAGATGGCATTATCAAATTTGAAGGCGATAACGGAAGTACCCAAACCTTATCCGAAAATGCAGATGTTGGAATGTCTGAGAGCTCTGAACCTAGAGGAATATTATATATAAAGGGCAACCCTTAGGTGTATCCAATAGCTGCAAAAAAACCAGGTTTAATTCCCACCACCTAAAGGGTGGGTTTATAGGAATCGACCCTCCTGATCACGAATCTGAATTTTAATTATTTTTTTGAGGACGAACACACCTCCTAATTTCCGATTTTCTGCGAAAAACCAATTCTGAAGGGATTTTTATTTTTTCTGATTTTTGTAAACCTATGCTCCAGACCTCCAAAAATCGTGATTTTTGGATATGATGTTAAGAATCAAGTCTACTATGACATATAATTTTTTCAGAATTTTTGGATAAAGAGGCTATTTTTAACGATTTTATTAAGCTAAACATATGCATTAATTCGGGGGTAATGCAAGTGGTGGGACCGGGTACAGTACGACGCGTACTGTTCCAAACTTGGGCGGGAAGAAACGTTCAAATTTGAAATTTGAAATTCAAAATTTTGAATTTTAAAAATCCCGCTTACTGTCACTAATTTTAATTTATTATAAAATATGGAAAATAATTCACAAGACACAAAGCGTACTCTGCAAGCTCCAGCAAATTTTGAATTTTGAATTTTGAAAATTTGAATTTTGAATATTAAAGTGCGTAAAAATTCAAAATTGTAATGATTGCTACAGTAAAAGCACGTGCACGTACGCGGCTACAGTGCCCAACTAACACACTTTTCGCTACAGTACTCACTCCACACACATACATATATTCAATCTTCTACTTTCTGACACAACATGGTGTCTTACAATAATTTATTTCTAATTACCTAATCGTAGGTATTTCATTCTATCTTTTTCCTTTAATCCATTCTATTTCCATTCAACTATAGTAAATTATATTAAATACAATTTCATCATATATCGAGTCACTAATGTACTCTTTTATTAATGACTGATTTTTATAAGCTCTATAGACCTTTATTTACATTAAGAGTCTCTCTTTACAAATTTAACCACATAGGTCATTCTTAACACATTTATTAAATAATAAATTAAATTTAATCACTTATTATACATTATGTCTCTCAAAACTAGGTTTTAACTTCTAACCTTTACTTAATTAACCAAGATCTTCATTTAGAAATCTAGTTAAAAATATGAGATGTCACAACAACCTTAGACAAATGGCGGGTTAGTATACTTGTAGTGAGCTCAAAGCTTTAAGGGAATTCAACAATGGCGGAAATCTCTAAAGCTCCCAAAACTTTAAAAGAAAAGCAAAAGATTGAGTCTTTAGCAGATTTCGACCCGAAAACCATGCAAATTCAACAATGGTGATTGAAGGGTCTCTTAATCATTATCTCTGTCTAAATCCACTATTATTCCTCTGCCTATTCTGTGACACCCCCAAATCTGGGCCCACACAGCCCAAACTTGAGTTGTCAAAAGAGTACAACAAAATTATTACAAAGTAGTACAACGTTCAACAGTACAGTGTATAATAATACACAACTAAGTCTTCACTATTATTATCACACTTATTTTACAACACGTGAAGACTATAATAACTATCTCTCGGACTCTCACTCCATTCCCCGGCTAGACCCAGCTACGTTCTCATTTCCTATTGAAAAATAATGGAACAAAAAGAAAGGGTGAGCTCAAATAGCCCAGTAAGAAATATCATGACTAAGATAATGACGAATAAATTATCATTAGCTTTCAACAGTTGAGTTTTGATAGAATACAATAGACTACAAGGTTTATATCAAAAACTGCAGTTAAATTCTTGAACAATGTTCAGATCAATAATAGCAGCGGAATGAACAATCTATTAGAAGAATAATGTAGACTATAATGTCCACTCGCTTCTCTTTTTAGTAAAAACATAATCAATTTTTATCATTTGAAATACCATTAGTCATGATAATTCACAGTTCCTGGTCATAATCATGCAAATCAACAATTCATCTTTGCACTACGGGCCAAAGATATTCAATATAGTACCAGCGGTCATGATTATACCAGATTCAGCCTTTGGTCATAATCATACCAAACAACAGTTCATCTATGCACTACGGTCCAAAGAGAACTTTCACCACGTGTCATAAAAGACACCGAACAAATGTATCGCCTTTAACCAATTATATCGCCTTTAACCTAATATCTGTTCAACAATTATATCGCATCTGTGCCCCCGACCATAGATATTCACAATAACTTGATTCTTGAATATTAATAACAGTGATACGAATGATGAACAAAAGAAACAGGATAACAATAAGTATCGAAAGTTTACTTTGTGCAGATTCAAATAATGTCCAAATTGTCAACATGATGTGGAGTGAAATTTAAAAATGATATTCAAGATCCACAGTTCAGAATAACGGTTACAGTTCAATAGAAAGGTTCAAAAAATAGGAAGTTTCAGTTGAAATAATGAAGTTCAACTATTATGGAACATATAATATTTTCAGGAATTATAGAAGCAATAGTTCCATAATAAGTTTCGATTTAGGAGTATGAAAGAAAATAATATCCCTTATCGTAGCAGGTTTGATTAACAAAAGGTGAAGGAAATTAATATCCCTTACCATAGTAAGTTTGAATAATGGAAGATGAAAAAGATGGTATCCCTTATGAGTATAAAGGAAAATAATAACATTTACGAATATGAAAGAAAATGATATTACAAATGCATATGGAATAAAAGTGTCATGTGATAATTCGTGTAGACAAATTATTTCCACACGAGACAAATAAAAAGGGTTATTCACCAACAGGCGGTAGTCCGCGCAGTAAGGTTATTCCCACAATTTAATAAAATTTGAATACGAAGAGTTATTCACCAAACAGGCGGTAATCCGCGCCGTAAGGTTATTCTAGAGATTAATAAGGAATGAATACGATAGGTTATTCACCAACAGACGGTAATCCACATCGTAAGGTTATTCCCATAATTTAATACATGGAAATAAATGACACACTGAAGAAAGAAACGATATTATTTTCGAAAATCAAATAATGATAATCCCTTACAAGTAAGAAGATAATACCATTTATGATGATGAAAATAATGATACCCCTTACCTTAACACGTGACTGGATATTGATTTAAATGAGGTTGATCAACCTATATATTTATAATAAAATTAGTAATTACCACATATAAATTTCAAAGTGTATGATAACTCGTATAATATGAACTATCAAAGTTATATATATTTAACATAATTTTTGTAGTATAATATAACTACTTTAAAATAGTTTTTAAAATAATATTCCAAAATAAATCTTCCAAAGAAAGCTTTTAAAAATGAAAAATAATTATGTTTTAGGTGTGATTTTTCTATTTAGCTGAGCAAGCTATTTATAGGGGAAAAGAAGTTACTATGCGTGTGGTAGGTGAGCACGCTAGCTGAAAAATTTCAGCAGAGGCTGCCCAGCCTCCACCTACCAATTCCCAGCAATTTTCATGTTTAGAATTCATGTGGCCCCCACAGAGGGTCCACATGGTTACTATTTAAAATAGCAAAAATTAATTAATTAATTTTTTTTATTTTAAATTTATTTATTTATTCTTCCTGTGGGTTCAACATATATATTAAAATAATGCTACAACAATAATTTAACAATAATATAATAAACACGTTACAGATTATTATTAATTTAATAATATAAATTACAGTGTATTTTCTACAGTGACAATTATTAGGTTCAATAATTTTAACTACAGTGCACCAATAATTATTGAGTCAATGATATGAAATACAGTGTAATGACAATTATTAAATCAATAATGCAAAATACTATGTAACAACTATTATTGAATTGATAATATAAAATATTATGCAGTGACAATTATCGATGAAATGATGCGTAACAGTTACGGTGTCAATTATCAGACCAATAATATGAGATACTGTGCAATACCGTGTGTTACTATAGAGTACCGCGTGCTACAGTAAAATAACATAAATTACCGTATGCTACTATTCTTTTATCACCGGTATTTTAACAGTTAACACCGTTGACTATTTTTATTTAAAAAAGTTACTTCTATCGTTTTCTGTATCCGACAATTATTCCGTTGTGGGGTCCACCAATAATTAGTTATTTCGGCGCCGTCGTACGGCCCGAATATTCCCCGACAAAACGAATATTCCCCGACAAAACGAATATTGTCCGACAAAATAAAATTTGCACATAACATCCTTAACTTTCAATTTTGTTAATTTAACCACTTACTGTTTCAGGAAAAATATATACGAAGAAAAATTAAATTTTATATTTCATAAAATTCGGGGTCTTACAACCTCCCCTCCTTATGAAATTTCGTCCCCGAAATTGACGTACCTGGCATTTCGAAGAGGTAAGGATACTTAGATTTCATCTCAGATTATAGCTCCCAGGTCATTTCTTCAATATCTTGGTTCCTCCATAAAACCTTAACTTGAGGTATAACCTTTGAGCGTAGAATCTGCTCCTTCTTATCTAGGATCTTAACAGGTACCTCCTCGTACGTTAAATTATCTATTATAACGTCCGGTTCTAACTCAATGACGTGGTTTGGGTCCTTCACATATTGACGTAACATAGATATGTGAAAAACGTTATGGATGCGAGACATACTTGGCGGTAAAGCTAGTCTGTAGGCTACGGTTCCTACTCGATCGAGGATTTCAAATGGGCCAATAAATCGAGGGTTAAGCTTTCCTCTCTTTCTGAATCTCGTAACTCCTTTCCATGGAGAAATACGTAAGAATACATGATCTCCAACGTTGAATCTTT
The DNA here is from genome assembly GCA_947179155.2 of Hedera helix. Classification (NCBI taxonomy): domain Eukaryota; kingdom Viridiplantae; phylum Streptophyta; class Magnoliopsida; order Apiales; family Araliaceae; genus Hedera; species Hedera helix. Next base: position 10,877,286 of record OX359280.1, read on the forward strand.
CATCTCTCTGATGAAGATCAGCGTAATTCTTTTGTCGTTCTTGCGCGGTCTGTATTCATTGTCGGATCATTTGGATCTTTTCTGTTGTCAAGCGTACCAACTCGGGTCCCAACAATTTTGCTTCTCCTACCTCATTCCAACATATTGGAGAGCGACACTTGCGTCCATATAAAGCCTCGAATGGAGCCATGCCTATACTTGCTTGGTAACTGTTGTTGTAGGAAAATTCAACCAATGACAAGTACTTATCCCAACTTCCTTTGAAGTCTAGTACGCAAAGTCTCAAAAGATCTTCGAGGGTCTGGATCGTCCTTTCCGATTGTCCGTCCGTTTGAGGATGGTATGCAGAACTGAATCGTAGCTCATTGCCCATAGCTTTTTGTAGACTGATCCAAAAGCGTGAAGTGAATCTAGGAACTCGATCAGAAACTATGGAAACTGGCATGCCATGCAATCTCACAATCTCATTTATGTACATATCGACAAGACGTTCAAGTGAAAAGTTTTCTCGTATAGGCAAGAAATGAGCAGATTTGGTCAATCTATCTACGATCACCCAAATTGCATCTAAGCCTTGAGAAACTTTGGGAAGACCCGTTACGAAGTCCATATTGATGTGTTCCCACTTCCATTCGGGAACTTCAAGTGGTTGTAATGGACCTTTAGGTACTTGATGTTTTGCCTTGACACGTTGACAAGTTAGGCACCTTGAGATAAACTCTGCAATCTCCCTTTTCATATTGTTCCACTAAAATGTATGTCGAAGATCTCGATACATCTTAGTACCTCCTGGTGGATTGCAAACGGCGTGTTGTGTGCCTCCATCATGATTTTATGCTTCAATTCAGGATCGTTAGGAACACCGAGTCGAGAGTTGACTCGAAGTATTCCTTTCTCGTCGATTCTTGCTTCGGGAATGGCACCTTCTTGTACTTTCTTCATCATGTTCATCAGTTCCGGATCGGTAGCTTGAGCAACTTTAATTTTATCGATTAAAGCCGGTTCTACTCGCACGTGAGCAATCTTCGAGTGGGTCCCTGGTGTCTTTAGCTCTATCTCCATCTTTTGCAAGTCGTATAGAATACGCTTTTGTGATGTCAGCAGTGCACTTGTACTCGCATAAGATCTTTTGCTCAAAGCTTCAGCTACAACGTTCGACTTTCCCGGGTGATACTGAATTGTGTGGTCGTAATCTTTCAACAGCTCAAGCCAACGTCGTTGTCGCATATTGAGTTCCTTCTGGGTGAAGAAATACTTGAGACTTTTATGATCCGTATAGATATTCACCTTTTCTCCGTACAAGTAGTGTCTCCAGATCTTCAACGCGAAAACGACTGCTGCCAACTCTAGATCATGAGTAGGATAATTTTTCTCATAATCTTTGAGTTGCCGAGAGGCATAGGCTATAACCTTTTCATGTTGCATAAGGACACAGCCTAGACCTTTACCTGAAGCATCGCTATATATAACGAATTCTCCTGATCCTGATGGAATGGTCAAAACAGGAGCTGAAATAAGTCTCCTCTTGAGTTCTTGAAAACTTTTCTCATATTCCTCGCTCCATACGAAATTAGTGCTTTTCCGAGTAAGCTGAGTTAATGGAGTGGCGATTCGAGAAAATCCTTCTACGAATCTTCGATAATAACCAGCTAGGCCCAGAAAACTTTGGACTTCGGTTACTGTCTTGGGCTGTTCCCAATTTAGTATTGCTTCAATCTTCGCAGGGTCAACCGATATTCCCTGTTTTGAAATTACATGCCCAAGAAACGTGACTTCCTCAAGCCAGAACTCACATTTCTTCAACTTGGCATATAATTTGTTCTCACGGAGCTTTTGGAGTATCAATCTCAGGTGTTGTTCATGATCTCCACGACTCTTGGAGTATATGAGGATGTCATCAATAAAGACAACCACAAAATGATCCAAATATTCTTTGAATATTCGGTTCATCATGTCCATGAAAGCTGCAGGAGCATTGGTTAGTCCAAAAGGCATGACTAAGAAGGCATAATGCCCATAACGAGTTCTAAAAGCAGTCTTTGGAATGTCCTCAGCTTTAACCTTTAACTGATGATATCCAGAACGGAGATCAATCTTTGAGAAATGTTGAGCACCTTGTAATTGATCAAACATGTCATCGATCCGAGGTAACGGGTACCTGTTTTTGATAGTGACATGGTTCAATTCTCGGTAGTCAATGCACAATCTCATACTCCTGTCTTTCTTCTTCACAAATAGAATAGGAGCACCCCAAGGTGATGCACTCGGACGAATGAAACCAGTATCCAACAATTCCTGTAGTTGGACTTTTAACTCTTGAAGTTCAATGAGAGCCATTCGGTATGAGGCTTTGGAAATGGGCTTACTACCCGGTTCAAGATCGATACAGAATTCAATTTCTCGGTTTGGGGGTAAGCCAGGAAGTTCCTCAGAAAAAACGTCAGGAAACTCATTAACAATAGGAATATCATTCAAGTTTGACGTGTTTTTGTTCAAATCAGTGACATGAGCTAAAAAGGCTTGACATCCGTTTTTCAATAAACTAATGGCTTTATGGCTAGAAATAACAGTTATAGATTTCAATGGTTTAGTTGCTTGAATTTGCATGACAGGTTGATTAGGAATATGAAAACTAATAATCTTATGAAAACAATCAATTTTAGCATGATGGGTAGTCAACCAATCAATTCCTAGAATCACATCAAATTCATGCATCTCCAAAGAAATAAGGTCAACAGGTAGTGTGAGGTTGTTGATTTGAACTAGGCAAGATTTATAGACAGTAGATGTAATTGTCATTTCTCCTTATGGAGTTTCAACTGATAAGTCAAAGTTCAAATTTTCAGGAGTTAAGTTTAAACGCTGAGCACATGCAGGTGAGATAAAAGAATGGGTAGAGCCAGTATCTAACAAAGCGTAGACTTCACGAGAATTTATGAATAGCTTACCGGTTATCACTTCGTTCGAGTTTCGTGCCATATGAGATGTCACAACAAAAACAGTCCCTTGAACTATAGATTTTCCCTTATCCGTGCTAGCTTTTGGTATCATCATTGCACCTGGACTTGATTTTGTGGCAGGACAAAATCGTGCAACATGACCCTCTTTTCCACAACTATAGCACTTTTTGGACTGTTGTGTACAGTTTGGGCTGATGTGACATTCCTGACCACACCTATAGCATCTCACTGGTGGTCGATCTTCTCCCCTTGAAACTGGGGCCGGTGCTGGTACTGGTGTCGGTGCCCTTCCATAATTATTATGGAATCTTTTTCTTTTGAAATTGTTCCCACTGGAATCTCCTCTTCTGTTATTTGATGCGGAATTACCACTGAAGTGTTGGTTACCTCCTCGATGGTTCTCGTTCCTGTGGTTGTTGTCATTTCTTTCTCTATGCTGATCATTGACTCTTGGCTGCAATGTTTCATCTGTTTGTTCTACCCTTTGAGCCCTATCCACAACATCTGAATACAAACTAAATTTATGAGAGCTAAGTTGTTGACGAATTTTGAATCTCAAACCTCGTAGGAATATCCGACTCATTCGTGCTTCGTCATCCACTAGATGGGTGGCAAAACGAGATAACTCGGCAAACTTAGCTTCATATTGGGAGACTGTCATGTTTCCCTGCTCCAGTTTAATGAACTCCACCTCCTTCATATGGTAGATGCTTTTTGGAAAGTACTTCTCGTTAAACAGTTCTTCGAATTCTGTCCAAGACATTTCGAATGCTGAAGGGTGGATACGTTTTACCGCTTCCCACCAATGGTCCGCCTCACCTCGTAGCAGAAAAGTGGCGAATGGCACCTTCTGATCATCTGCGCATTGTAAGACATCAAGTATTTTTGTCGTCTGCTTTAGCCACGCCTCCGCTTTGAGTGGGTCAGGCTTCCCGTGAAATTCAGGTGGTCCCAATTCTTTAAATTGCTTGACAGTGACCATCCTCAAATTACCAGCGTTTCTACAGTTATTATTGATTGGATTTTCTCTTGCTTGATTCTGTATGAACTGCATGAAATTCCTAAAGAATCCATAGTTCATCATATTATCAGGAACATTATTTCCTGAGTTGGCAGGAGAATTGTTTGGAGCTTCTTGATTCTCGGCTACATTCGCTTCGGGTATTCCATAGTTAACCTCCTGATTTCCAGATTCCATACTTAACTGTGGTCACAAAATAATTGTTAGTTCAAACAAACTGACTCATCTCTTCATGTTCCTACATTCAAATCGATTCGTTAGATAACAAAATCTCATTTAAGTGGGACACATTAGTGACTGATTATATTCGTCTCTCCCCTCCTAGTTCTAACCCCAGATCTCCATTAAAGACCATATCCCTAAGCTCTGATGCCAACTGTGACACCCCCAAATCTGGGCCCACACAACCCAAACTTGAGTTGTCAAAAGAGTACAACAAAATTATTACAAAGTAGTACAACGTTCAACAGTACAGTTTATAATAATACACAGCTAAGTCTTCACTATTATTATCACACTTATTTTACAACACGTGAAGACTATAATAACTATCCCTCGGACTCTCACTCCATTCTCCGGCTAGACCCAGCTACGTTCTCATTTCATGTTGAAAAACAATGGAACAAAAAGAAAGGGTGAGCTCAAATTGCCCAGTAAGAAATATCATGACTAAGATAATGAGGAATAAATTATCATTAGCCTTCAACAGTTGAGTTCTTGATAGAATACAATAGACTACAAGGTTTATATCAAAAACTGCAGTTAAATTCTTGAACAATGTTCAGATCAATAATAGCAGCGGAATGAACAATCTATTAGAAGAATAATGTAGACTATAATGTCCACTCGCTTCTCTTTTTAGTAAAAACATAATCAATTTTTATCATTTGAAATACCATTAGTCATGATAATTCACAGTTCCTGGTCATAATCATGCAAATCAACAATTCATCTTTGCACTACGGGCCAAAGATATTCAATATAGCACCAACGGTCATGATTATACCAGATTCAGCCTTTGGTCATAATCATACCAAACAACAGTTCATCTATGCACTACGGTCCAAAGAGAACTTTCACCACGTGTCATAAAACACACCGAGCAAATGTATCGCCTTTAACCTATTATATCGCCTTTAACCTAACATCTGTTCAACAATTATATCGCATCTGTGCCCCCGGCCACATATATTCACAACAACTTGATTCTTGAAGATTAATAACAGTGATACGAATGATGAACAGTAGAAACATGATAACAATAAGTATCGAAAGTTTACTTTGTGCAGATTCAAATAATGTCCAAATTGTCAACATGATGTGGAGTGAAATTTAAAAATGATATTCAAGATCCACAGTTCAGAATAATGGTTACAGTTCAATAGAAAGGTTCAGAAAATAGGAAGGTTTAGTTGAAATAATGAAGTTCAACTATTATGGAACATATAATATTTTCAGGAATTATAGAAGCAATAGTTCCATAATAAGTTTCAATTTAGGAGTATGAAAGAAAATAATATCCTTTATGGTAGCAGGTTTGATTAACAAAAGGTGAAGGAAATTAATATCCCTTGCCATAGTAAGTTTGAATAATGGAAGATGAAAAAGATGGTATCCCTTATGAGTATAAAGGAAAATAATAACATTTACGAATATGAAAGAAAATGATATTACAAATGAATATGGAATAAAAGTATCATGTGATAATTCGTGTAGACAAATTATTTCCACACGAGACAAATAAAAAGGGTTATTCACCAACAGGCGGTAGTCCGCGTAGTAGGGTTATTCCCACAATTTAATAAAATTTGAATACGAAGAGTTATTCACCAAACAGGCGGTAATCCGCGCCGTAAGGTTATTCTCAGAGATTAATAAAGAATGAATACGATAGGTTATTCACCAACAGGCGGTAATCGGCGCCGTAAGGTTATTCCCACAATTTAATACATGGAAATAAATGGCACATCTTAAGAAAGAAATGATATTATTTTCGAGAATCAAAGAATGATAATCCCTTACAAGTAAGAAGATAATACCATTTATGATGATGTAAAGAATGATACCCCTTACCTTAACACGTGACTGGATATTGATTTAAATGAGGTTGATCAACCTATATATTTATAATAAAATTAGTAATTACCACATATAAATTTCAAAGTGTATGATAACTCATATAATATGAACTATCAAAATTATATATATTTAACATAATTTTTATAGTATAATATAACTATTTTAAAATAGTTTTTAAAATAATATTCCAAAATAAATATTCCAAAGAAAGCTTTTAAAAATGAATCTTCTCAAAGAAGAGTCTTCTAAGGGAAGATTTGTGAATACCGTGAAAAATAGGAATTTATGAAATTACCACTCTTTAATAAAAGACTTACTTAAAAAATTCCTACACTCCTTTTGGCTTTCAAACACTCAAAATAACCTTACTATTCTCAGAGTAAACTCATAAAATTCTTATAGAAAAATTTTATGTTTTAGGTGTGATTTTTCTATTCAGCTGAGCAAGCTATTTATAGGGGAAAAGAAGTTACTATGCGTGTGGTAGGTGAGCACGGCAGCTGAAAAATTTCAGCAGAGGCTGCACAGCCTCCACCTACCAATTCCCAGCAATTTTCATGTTTAGAATTCATGTGGCCCTCACAGAGGGTCCACATGGTTACTATTTAAAATAGTAAAAATTAATTAATTAATTTTTTTTACTTTAAATTTATTTATTTGTTCTTCCTGTGGGTCCAACATATATATTAAAATAATGCTACAATAATAATTTAACAATAATGTAATAAACACGTTACAAATTATTATTAATTTAGTAATATAAATTACAGTGTATTTGCTACAGTGACAATTATTAGGTTCAATAATTTTAGCTACAGTGCACCAACAATTATTGAGTCAATGATATGAAATACAGTGTAATGACAATTATTAAATCAATAATGCAAAATACTGTGTAACAACAATTATTGAATTGATAATATAAAATATTATGCAGTGACAATTATCGATGAAATGATGCGTAACAGTTACGGTGTCAATTATCAGACCAATAATATGAGACACTGTGCAATACCGTGTGCTACTGTAGAGTACCGCGTGCTACAGTAAAATACCATAAATTACCGTATGCTACTATTCTTTTATCACCGGTATTTTAACAGTTAACACCATTGACTATTTTTATTTAAAAAGGTTACTTCTATCATTTTCTATATCCGACAATTATTCCGTTGTGGGGTCCACCAATAATTAGTTATTTCGGCGCCGTCGTACGGCCCGAATATTCCCTGACAAAACGAATATTGTCCGACAAAATAAAATTTGCACATAACATCCTTAACTTTCAATTTTGTTAATTTAACCACTTATTGTTTCAGGAAAAATATATACGAAGAAAAATTAAATTTTATATTTCATAAAATTCGGGGTCTTACATATTCCATGCAATATTTCTTTATTTTAACTAGGTACAATGATTTCAACATGGGTTTGATTTTAATCTTTACGGCAAATAAGATGAGGGGTCGTTTTATTTTTGATATTTATAATTTTAAATTATTTATTTGGGCTACTTAGTTTAACAAATTACTTAATTAGTGAAGTTAATTACTTTATTTTGATTAATTAATGGAGTTAATTATTTAATTTTTCTTAATCAACTGGTTAATTGGGTTACTTAATTGAGTAAATTATTTGGGTTAAATATGTATGTATTTATACAAATTTAAAACACCAAATACGAGTCAAATGCAGTATTTATATGGTCAGTTATATTTAAATGTTAAATTGTGACACGCGGCCATTTTTTGGCAAAAAAAATGATCAAAATTCTTGATAGGATCTATAGTCATTACTTAAGGGTACTTTAGATAACGAGATGTGAGCGTTTAAACATGGGAGTACGATGTGTAAAAGGGTGATATGCATTTAACCCTTTTTGTTTTATTAATCAAGTAATGTTTATCAAACTAAATAATTGTGACTTTAATAATAATGATTCTTTTTTCTCTAATAGCAATACACGTGAACGTAAATTTATCGATATCTATATTATTTATCAAATTAAATATTTAATTTATAATAAATGTTAATAATTTGCATCAAATTTTATCACAATTAGACATAATAAAATTACAACTATTATTGCATAATCTAGTTGTAACAAAAATCAACATAAGTTTGTCAAGTCTATATTATTTGTTAAAATAATGCGCGACTTTAACATCGGTGTACATATACGTATGCAAAACATAGCGTTGCGCAAAATTTGTCTTTTTTAAAATTTGTTCCATCTTGTGATGAATGGTAGCCTGATAAGACATTACAATAATTATTTACTATGTATCGGCTCCACAACAAATTTGTTTAGCAATATTTGTGTTGTGAAGGGTCTCTTTTATTTATTTATTTATTATTTATTTATTTTAAAATTTTACTCATAAGATTTTACAATGAATAGTGTAATATTTGGTGATCACTTAACATCTTGTAACCATCATTTTGTTATGGATCGACTCTATTTATATGACGCAGCGGAATGTTGTTAGATTGTAATACTTTAACACAAACGTGATATGTTAATAATGGTACCAACACAAATGGAATAAACCCTTAAATGCATGCATAAAGAAAATAATAAACTCACAAAGGGAACAAAATAGATAGTTTCAATTGATTAATAAAACGTTCTTGTAAGTATACCTTAGAAAACATATTTATAATATTAAACTACTTTTTTATGACTATTTAGAAAAGGAAAATATTTAAATTCTAAAACTAAAATCCAAAATATAAATGGATCAAATACAAATTAAACTACTGAATTTTTTAAAATAATAAATAAAAATAAATTAAAAAAAACTAAAAATTTATAAATAATAAAATATATCAAATTTTTTTTTGTTTCTTTGTTATTTGGCACTGTATCATTATATATTTCGCAAAATAACACGGCAGGTGAAGTTTGAAATGTGGCTGGATCATGTTCAGAAAAATGACTGAATCACTTGATGTAATTTTTGTTTTATTAATCAAGTAATGTTTGTCAAACTAAATGATTGTGACTTTAGTAATAATGATTCTTTTTTCTCTAATAGCAATACAAGTGAACATTAATTTATCGATATGTATATATTATTTATTAAACTAAATACTTATTTTCTCATATATGTTAATAATTTGCATCAATTTATATGTTAATAATTTTATTATGTCATGATTTGACATAATAAAATTACAACTATTATTATGTAATCTAGTTGTAGCAGAAATCAACATACGTTTATCGCGTCAATATCATTTGTTAAAATAATGCGTGACTTCAACATCGATGTATATATATATATATATATATATATGCAAAACGTAGTGTTGCGAAAAATTTGTCTTTTTAAAAATTTGTGCCATCTTGCAATGGATGGGGGCCAATTCAGACCTTGCAACAACCATTTATTATCTATTGGCTCCACAACGATCTTGTTTAGCAAGATTTGTGTTGCGAGCGATTTATTTATTTATAAATTTTATTTATTAGATTTTGTAATGGATAGTATAATATTTGGTGACTAGTTAATAAGTAATTATTCAATGGTTATGAGACACCTACTATGTGATATTTTATATCACTAATGTGTTGACATTTCAACATTTAAAGTGAGTCATTTCACTTTAAGTGTTGAAGTGACAACACATGAATGGTATGAAACACTACGTGATAGGTACTCCAAGAACATTTAATAATTTTTCTTAATTAACATCTTATAATTATCATTTATTATAGATCGACTCAATATATAACGTAACAAAATATTGTTAGTTTGTAACTTTCTAACATAAACATGATATGTTAGTTATCGTATCAACACGAATGAAATATACCCTTAAAAGCACAAAGAAAGCAATGAACTCACAAAAGGAGTAAAAGAGATAATCTCAATTGATTAATAAAACGTTCTTGTAAGTAAATTATTTATAGTATTAAACTACTTTCGTACGACTATTTAAAAAAGAAAAATAATTAGATTCTAAAACTAAATAAAATTATCAAAACTAAAGCCCAAAATATAAACGGACAAAATACAAATTAAACTACTGAAATTTTCTAATTAATAAATAAAAATAAATCAAACAAACTAAAAATTCATAAATAACAAAATATAAGAAAATTCTAATTTTCATTCTTATTTTTTAACGTATCAATATATATATTTCGCAAAATAACACGACAGCCGGAGTTTAAAATGTGGCTCGATCATGTCCACAAAACTGAATCACTTAATATAACTTTTGTTTTATTAATTAAATAATGTTTAAAATTTGGGAATAAAAACATTAAAAACGTCTGTTGTTGTATTTGTATAATTAACCCATCATACTTATCATATACTAGATTGTCCCACCATCTTTAACTGCTTGTTGCTAATTATGAATAATTGAAGACCACGAGTGACATTACTGGACCATGTTCTTCAAGAGCTACCTTTTCTTTGAGAAATTTGGGGTATTTTTGAGTTAAAAGAGTAAACATTTATTACGTCCGACAAAATATTATTATGGGTTGATTTTGATTTACAAAATTTATAAAGTTAAAACATATGGGTTGTCAAATTTAAGCTCAAATACAATGTTAAATTATACATGATTCTAATTAAATGACAATGAATGAAATAGTTCATTTTATATTGAATTTTTAAATTTTATATCCGATGTGAGAATTTGTATCTCAACACCTTTCCTATAGAGTTTTTATTTTAGTATATGATGTCTACCCGTACTCTATTGCTTCTAAATACATATATGGTTTATTCGTTTTGGTGGGTTTGTGGCGTGCGTTAGGACGGCTTCAAAATCTCAAATATACCATATTATTTCTTGAGCGATGAGTTTAGGGTTTAAAAATTAGATTTGTGAGCTAAAAAAAAAGCTATGTAAAACTCTAAACCAAACATGTATATTGTTCATCGGTGGGAATAACATGCATCTATGAGATTACGAATAAAAAGATTGGAGTTGAATTTGCACGGAGAGAAATGGAGAAATCTCAAGATAAAACAGAGTTTAGGGGAGAAGAAAATATAGCTGGGATAAAAGATGATTGAAATGAGAAGAAGATTGCGTTCAAGGGGAAATAAATCAAGAAGCTAGTATTGAAGTGCATTGACAGAAGTTGGCTGATGATATCAACAGAAAACGAGTCTAAATAAGATGAAAGAGATTATGGAGAAATTGAAAATTCAAGTCTCAAGCATGGTAAAATGGGGCCATTTTGCTTTTATTATTGTTGACTTAATAATCGAAAAACCTTTGAACTTGTTATTATTTTTCAATTTAACTCGCGAGTTCTTCTTATTTTTTACAATTTTTTTTTTAATTTTAATAATTAAACAAAAAATACCTTTAAAATTAAAGCATAATTAACCAACAATGAGGTGACATTTTAATATAAAATATTATATGTAACCAATGTTGATATGGCATACAACATGACATTTAAATAAAACACAAAAATGTTATTATTTGCTTATATTTTTTTAATATTTAACTTAAGTAAAAATAATTTAGAACAATTGAAAAAATTAAACAATTCCTACTCTGTTAAACATCATCAGTTCTCCCAATCTCTGTTACCGCCACACCTCCACGGCTATGGCTTCACCTGCAGCCGTCCTCCAACCCACTAGAACCATCACTTAAAAAAATGCACCGACACCTCATGTGAAAAGGAGAATTACCTCAGTAATTGGCCATGGCCACCGCTTGCAGCGGCAGCGGAAATTGGGGGAGGGGGCTAAAAAAGGCAGCGACAATTTTGCTACTTCATCTTTCACCTTCCCTTATGAACCCTAGATTCCTGTAAGGGGAATTGAAGCAGTTTCAAGTTGTGAAGGAGAATTGAATGCGATTTCAAGCTTTGAATCGGGATCGGTCTGGGTTTGATTGTGGCGGCTGGATGGTGTGGGGAGGGTTAAAGTTTGGTTGCGGCGGTTGGATGGTGTTTTGGTTATGTTTTGATTTTGGAATCTGTTTCTTTTTCATTTTCTTTTTCTATTTCTTTTATTTTTCGTTATTTTGTTTTATGTTGTTCCACATGGATTAATGGATGGTTTTGGGCCGTGGTGGAGATGAAGATGAGAATAAGTAAAAAGTTTGGGTATTAATTTTTTTTTTTTAAATTTTAAAATTTTTTTGGTCGATGGAAATGATGGTTATACATATATGATCAGATGCATATACATTTAAGGATCGTTTATAATTGTACATGCAATCTCTAATTAAAATTAGAATGTACACACATTCTCTAATTCAAATTAAAATATACAATGATCAGGCGAATAAAATTTTCTTTAAACAACATAAAAAGAAGTCCTAAGAACATTCTCGAAAATACTCATTTACTTTTATGTAAAAAAAGAAAAAAGAGATCATGAAAGCATTTCTATGCACAGTAATTTACACCGCACATTACAACATGCCACATTGGATGACACCTAATTAGCATTTAACCATGATTTTACCTCGAATTAATTCAAGGGCATTTTTTGTCTAATTATTATAGTTGAAAGGTTTTTTTTTTATAAAAAAGATAATTCATGAGTTAACTAAAAAAAATAAATAACAAATTCAAGGATTTTTTAGGTCATTAAGTCATTGTTGAGACATTTTTAAGAGAGGAAAGAATCACAACAAAAATGGTGAACGAGTAGAAGGGTTTAAATGGTTGAGAGTGCAGAGGAATTCCGCCAAAATTATGGTGTAAGAAAACGATGGAAAATATTGCTGCAAAATGGGGAAATTTCTTGGGTATGACATATGAGAGGTTGCTAGAATTATGATCGAAACAAGTGAAGTTCAAAGTATTGAGGAAGTTATAAACGTTTCTCGCGGTGGAAAGATTTTCATGAAAAACAAATAAATTATAAAAATTCTATCTAGGAGCATGAAAAAATTAATTGGGGAGTTTCAAATTTGAATGGGAATTAAATTCTTATTTGAATGGGCAAGTTCATGAGGTAGATAGTTTGGAAAACGATAAAAATATGAGTTCCATAGATTTTTCTATTTAAAAAAAGAGAAAGGGCAAAGTTGTAATTGTCCAGAATGTACAATATTTAAGAAAAAATTAAAAAAGAAAAATGTAATCAATAAAGTGTCGACTTGGACACGGACACGGACACGGACACGATCTGGTATACGGTAGGATACAGTATCTTCCAAAAAAAAGAAGGGACAGGGAAACGGTTAATTTTATATATTTATTTTTAATAATATAAATGTATTTTTTAGAATAAACAAATTTAATATTTATACAGCATGATATAAAATTGAACTAAATAATACAAAATACAAATACATTGAGTGATTTAGGTTTAAAAGAAATTACATATGGTAACCTCAATTAACTTTTATATTGCAATTTAAGTACTATAATATTTTTTTATTTTTTATATTCCAGGCGTATTCTCTAATATGTTTCGATGTGTTTGAGGTGTGTCCAAACTTATAAAAAAAATATATAAAAAAAAGTAGCTCGCGAACACATGTTTGGAGAGTGTCTGAGACATGTCAGAGCGAATTCATTTCTCCAAAAAGTGCCCGTGCTTACTAAACTATAATTGATGAAGTTGTAGAATCGGATGGGGGCTAAATTAACACAAATCTTGGAGAAAAATTAGGAAGAGATGGTTTAAAGAAAAAGAAACAGAAAGGAGGTAGGAAAGGAAAGGAGGAGAAAAAAAGGTAGACAAAAAATTGCATCCAAAGAAAAGAGAGAGAGAAAGCTTGCGAAGACAGCAAAAAGTAGATTGAGAAGGAAATACTGATGAGATTGATGAAGCTGTGAAAATTAATAGAGATTTGGGCATAATTTTCAATAACAAAGAAGAAGAATTAAAAATTTATGGATTTTAAAAGAAATTGATTCATCTCAAAAGAAGGATAGAGTGAGTGACTCAAAGATTGTAATACCCGGTAAAAAATTTTTTTTGTCCCACATCGCATAGTCCCTTGCAACCTTTCATTGCCTTTACCTATAAATATATGCCTTCACCCCTTATAGTATTACCATCCAAACATTAAGGCTTTTCCCAATGTGAGGAAACCTTTTTGTGTGAGGACCTTTTTAGTAAGGACCTCCATAGTTAAAATATTTTTTTCGGTGTCGAGGACGTGGGCGGACTACGAACCTCATAATTTCGGGTATGTCTCTTTTTCTTTCTTTGTGTAATTATTTAATTTTCTGTATTCGTTTTAATTTTGTAGTTTTAATTTTGTAGCTTTAATTTTTGTATGCTATTTAGTTTGTTAGTTTATATATTTTAGTATATCTTTGTTAGTAATTAGCATTTTGGAATATTAAATTATTATTTTTGTAACTTTAGAGTTTTGGTATAATATAATAATAATAATATAATAATAATAATAATAATAATAATAATAATAATAATAATAATATTTGTTTGTAACATAATTAAAAATGGAAAGAATATTTTTGTAAATATACTTATATGTATTTAAGAAGGAACAAGAATACAATTATTTATTAATATATACGTTACCATGATTAAAATATTTATGTATGTATAACGTTAGGTAGAATTTTGTTTAGAACGGAAGGATTTCAGATTCGCCTAAGAGAAAGAAAATGTGTAAAACTTAATCAATTGATTAATGTAGTATTTATTTGTTCCTTTATTAGTTCCGATGGAGGGAATTTAACGAGTCAGTTTTGCAATATAATTTCGGATATTTCATTGCGTATTCCAGGTACGGATTCCGTACTCTTTCAGCGATACTTCTTTAATTTTAATTTGTTTGTTTTGTTCCTCATTAGAATTTGGATATTATTTCGATATATTGTTCATAGTCAAATTCATATGATAGTTTTGTTTGATTTTAGATATTCACAACTTATCTTGTACTCTTTAGACTTATTAAGCATGTCTAGTATTTATTTTGATTCTGTAGAAAGGTACATGCAACTATAATTGGGAGACTTTGTGTCGATTTGTTTCGGTTTAGCATGTGCGTATTAGAACCCCTTTTGTGATATTGTGTCGCATTCGTTGTGACATGATATTTTTGTTAGAAAGTACCGTAGGGTATACCTGAGCTATAACCACCTGTGGGGGTACCACAGGCATGTCCTCTTGGCACCGAGGCATGACACTTCCGTGGCAGTGTGATTAGTCCACGGCGTCTCCATTTTGTGTGCTCCGATGGGAGTTGGCCAATTGGTGTTTTGTTGTGGGAGGCGTATGGGTCGACCCTAGCTATTTGTTCTGTTCTGTTCTGCGGTTTGGTGTTGTTTGTGCCGAACACACCTTCCGATTTTGCATGCATTTGGATCTGCAGTCCAATGTGTGTATGCCTGTGTGGCAGTATTTTGACTTGTCTTTGTGACAAGTTATATTTCTGTTTTGTTCTGAGCTCGGTATGAAATAAACACAACCATTCAATTCAGCCTTTTATGTTGTTTAGTGGATCAGTTCAGTTTAGTAGATCAGTTCAGTTTAGTAGATTTTATTATTTAGTTCAGTAGATCAATTCGGTTCAGTAGATTTTATTATTCAGTTCAGTTGATTTTGTTAATCTCAGTTTGGTTCATTCGATTTTGTTATTCAATTTCAGTTCTTATTTCTGCACTCTTTATCCGTACTGGGCGTTTGGCTCATGCTGTGTTTTTCTTCCGGCAGGTTTGCAAGGGGATTCAAGGGCAAATGTGAGGAGAGTTTCCTTTTTGTTTTGACATTCTGTTTAGAATTCGTTCGTGCGTAGCCTCCCTTTCCACTGGTCGGGAAGGGGGTGTTACAAAGATGGAGGAGGAAGTAGTAGTAGTATAAGAAGATTCTGAAGATTATGAGTAATTTAAAAGTAGATGGATCATTGTTTGTTGAAGCCTGGTGCATCAAACAAGGATTGTGTTCTTAATGCAGTGGTAGGGTAAGGCAAATTATGTAGTGATTGAGGATGTGAAATCATGGAGTTGCAATGCTATAGAGATAACAGATTGCCAAGGAATTTAGAAGAATGGAGGGATGGTTAGTGAAGTTGGGAGGTTGTTCCATGTTCGTTAGATTTTTGAAGTTTTTTTCTTTATAGTTGGGTGGTTTTGTATGAAAAGATGAAGTGAAAGTGCAGATTATGTAAAGATGGGAAATTGAATCCATCTATCGTGGATTCAATTTATTTTGCAGAAACAAAAATTCTATTTTGTCGTTTTCAAAAAAATATATGAGCGTGGTCCCTAGCTAAACCTAAATAGGAACACTATATCATCTAACGCAATTTTCACCTTTCAAAACTAATATTTCTTGGTCCATTGTTTTGAAGGAAAAAAAAACTCCTTAAACCTTAGATATAGATCTGAAAATTAAACCAAAATTAACACCTTTTAGGTCTGAAATCCCCATAAGGTAAGCTGAAGAAAATTAACACTTACCATCCCTTTCGGGTCTAAGACCCCTAGAAAGGTTAAAAAGGATTTATATAAATAGTTGAAAAAAGTGATGTAGAGATGGAGATGAAGATTTTGTATAAGAGGAGATAACATGCATGAAAGAGCCAGGGGTCCTGTGTGACACCTTAAATGTTGCAATAATAGAAGATAGATTGTTAAAACATGGGCATCCACCTAATTTCAATTTATTTTTTAATCAATGGCTTCATAGATTGTTGAGAAAATTGAAAGTTCCATACCAACATCAATATTTCAAATTAATCAAAGATTCAACACAATGACACAGTAAGTATTCTGTCTAGTTCCATGTTCTTATTCTCCGAAATAGATTTCTGCATCTAGTCTTTCAACTAAATATTAGCTCCATGAGTGAGTTCTAAACGGCACGATGAATTGCACGAATATGATTTCAGATGGTCCGCCACCAGGATTTCCATATCCCCTGAACAACAAGAAGATCATACAAGAAGCGGAGGGGTTTGATATATATTTTCTTTTTAGATGAAAGTGAAGGAAGGAGATACACAAGTAAGGTGGAACAGTTGAAAGGAGACTAGAGGACGACGCAAATCATGGGATTAGAAAAACCTTTGGTTGGATATATTGTAGGATCAACGAAATTAAATGATTTGAATTTTATAATGGGAAGGAAGATATGGTAAGATTGAAAATGCTTTTGTGAAAAGAGTGAATGGTCGATGGTTATGCGGAGGAAGATGAGTATGAATTTTGCCAGATTTGAAAGGAAGAATAGGTTAAAAAAGTTATAGAGAAGATTATGACATCAAATAGATGGAAAAGAGAAGTGAAGAGGAAAACAGGGTGGGGGAGCTAGAAGAGGAAATGGAATGAGAAAATTTGGGCACAAAAAGGAGGTTTACAAAGAAGTGCAAGGGGTACTGAATCATACTATTAAAAGAGCTATTGAGTGTAGTATATGCGTAGCTTCTTGGCAAGTGATGATAGTTATGGAAGCAGAAAGAATGTGCAGTAGGGAGCTATTAATGGAGTGTAAAGTGGTGGCCGTGAGGAAACATTGCTTTGTTGTTATACATCGAGATGAAGAAAAATTTAAGACAAAATCAAGCAAATGAAGTGGAGAAGTGTGAGAAAATGGTTTGATTATGTGCAAGAACTAAGGTTATGTTTGTTTGCAAAAAAACATACTTGGGATTGGACTATTTTATCTTAATTTAATACTATTTTGCATTATTTAATAATTTGATGATGAATTATTAATCCCTTAATGTTAGACTAGTAGTTCCATGAAGTCGTTTAATTGTTTAAAATGAGAGGGACTATTTGTAATATCCTAAAAATTTTCAAGATTTTAAATAATATTTTAATTGATTTTATTAAAGGTTAATGTTTAAAACCTAGAATTTGAGAAGTAAGATGTGTAGAAAATGGGTGAACATTTTTTTAACATAATTTATTTGTTAAAAATTAAATGTGAGAATATTGTAATGATGCATGTAGAGAATTTATTAAGGAAATAAATTCAATTGACAAGTGAAGGTGATTATATTGATATACATATATACCTAAAGTGTGCTTATTAGCCAAATAAGAATATGAGTAAATTAATACTTAATAAAACTAATAAATTAATTAGTTTAAATATGATGTAAGAAAGAAAGTCATGAAATATAATTAATTAGGTTAATTATATAGAAACGCTAGAATGATTGCCTAGGATGACAGTGATGAGAAGTAATTAATTAAGTAATTAACTTTATTATAGAATTGTTGTATAGAGTCCAATAATGAATTAAGACAAGCAAATATTTTAATTGTTGTAAGTCTTGTTGATAATTATAAAAGAGGTAATTAATATAAGTCTAATTAAATTATGTTGGCAAGTAGTGTGGTAGTCCAATTAAATTAATTATCAAGCCCAAGTTATAAATGATATGTGAGTTGTGATAAGTAACCCAAGTAATTAAATAAGAGAGCCCAATGCAAAGTAAGCTATGTAGCCCAAACACTGAAAAGTCCAATGTTGGTCAAAGTGTTGGGAGATATTGTTCAGTGTAGAGAATTAACTAATATAGGGTTAATTGAATAACCATAGTTGGTAGGCAAGATAGAGAATTAACCAAACATTGGTTAATTGCTAGAGGAAGGAAGATAGTGATGAGAATTAACTATGGATGAGTTAATTGAGTAACTCAAGGTGGTAGAATTATTTATGACAAGTCTAATTGGATTATATTATAAGTCCAATTGATGTATTAAACTAAGTTAAATAAATTAACCTAGTAGTCTATGTAATTAATTAAACTAGCCCAATGCTTGTTTTAATTAAATGTAACATAGGGTATTTAATGTTAGCCCAATGTAACAATTAAATGGATTAACCCAATATATTTAAATTCTAGAGTCCAATGTGGAACCCAAATGGTAGTCAAAATTGGTCAACATATATATATATATATATATATATATATATATATATATATATATATATATATGTATGTATGTATGTATGTATGTATGTATGTATATTTAAGCTATAAAAATAAAGCAAAAATGGGGGATTAAATCCCATTTTGCTGAGATTTAAGGGGCCCCACAAGGGGGTGGAGTGTTGCATGAGTTTGCTTGGAAAATCTCTTGAAGGACAAGGTTGCTCAACCACTCTAGTCAATCATTTAGTCATTCAACATGTCCATCCATCAAATAGTATCCTAATTAGCACTAATTTGACTATGTTGGTGAATTAGAGAGAGTTGATGGTAATTAAGGAGACTCTATAAATAGAGTACTCCACACCCTTGTCATGTTTATTTGGTCATTTGCTAGAGCTCAAGAGAAGAAAATAGAGAGCATTTGAGAGAAATATAGAGAGAACACTTGTGAGTGTGAAAAATATTGCTAGAGGTAGAGCTTGGTGGATGACACAAAACTTCACATCATTCTTTGGAAGGAGAAGAAGAAGAGCACACAAGTCCATAAGGTTAAAAAGTGCTTTAACCCTTCTTAAGTTCATTTTTGTAGTCTAGATATGACTTGAACGGTTAAAATATATTTTTAATCGATCAAAAGTTATTTTTATACTCTAAAAGTCTTAAGCTATGTTATATTGGTAGAATCACTGTTTGATAGGTTTAAATCATGTTTTGGTATGTGTGGTAAGCAAATAAATGGAAGAAAATTTCATATTGTGTTACCAGTAAAGCCCTAGATGGTTCGATTTTAAATTTAATGTCAAAACATTTTCAAAAATGTCATTGAACCATGAAATGTTGTAAAACAAGAAGTTAGGTAGACAACAACACTAAGTTGGTGTCATTTGGATGTGTAGAGTTTATGTTATTCAAGTTTGAACCATTAAAACCAAGGATTTGTGAAGTTAGTTTTCACTTTGTCCTTGTGAGCCGTTTTGAGTTACGTTCCGTTTGGAATTTGGATTTGTCATCCAAATAGAAGTTGTAGAGGAGGAAATTCTGATAAAAATGGACTCAAGAATCACCCCAAAATATTTTAAAATGAAGAAGTTATGGCTGTCAGAGTGAAGGAGGGTCGGATAGCCCAATCTGTGAAATTTTGCTGCATGGCTGGGGCGGTCGCGCCACCTTTTAGGGCGGTCACGCCACTCCCGCAAATTTTTTTTAGTGATATTTTCGTTCCGGGTCGGTCCGGGTCGGATTTTTATGAAAAATTAAGTTCATATAAATGTAAAATGAGTGTGTTGGTATAATAAACTAATATATGGAGTTTATGAATAAGTGATTAGAATATTATTAAAAGAGTAATAATATTATATAATAATTAAAATATTATGAAATAATTAATAATATTAGATAATGAATAAAATATTATTAAATGATTAATAATATTAATATGTGATTAAAATATTATTAAATAGTTAATAATATTAATATGTGATTAAAATATTATTAAATGATTAATAATATTAATGTGTGATTAAAATATTATTAAATGGATAATAATATTAATGAGTGATTAAAATATTATTAAATGGATAATAATATTAATAAGTGATTAAAATATTATTAAATGGTTAATAATATTAATGTGTGATTAAAATATTATTAAATGGTTAATAATATTACTAAGTGATTAAAATATTATTAAATGGATAATAATATTAATAAGTGATTAAAATATTATTAAATGGTTAATAATATTAATATGTGATTAAAATATTATTAAATGGTTAATAATATTAATAAGTGATTAAAATATTGTTAAATGGTTAATAATATTAATGTGTGATTAAAATATTATTAAATGGTTAATAATATTAATGAGTGATTAAAATATTGTTAAATGGGTTATAATATTAATAAGTGATTAAAATATTATTAAATGATTAATAATATTAATGTGTGATTAAAATATTATTAAATAATTAATTGTATTAATAAGTGATTAAAATATTATTAAATGATTAATAATATTAATAGGTGATTAAAAAAAATTATTAAATGGTTAATAATATTAATAAGCAAGTAAAATATTATTAAATGATTAATAATATTTGAGCTTAGTTGTATATTATCTACATAGATAATATTTTGGGTATTTGGTACATTATTAAATGTTCGAATCATTAAGGATATGTAAAAGAGGAAAGTTTAATTGAATTAAACCAAAGTCAATAGTCCATTTGCGACTAAATTTTTAGACAACTTATTAAAAGTAAGTCGTACGATGAACGTATAGTGAATGAGTGACGACCCCAAATCCGGGTTCCATAACCTCGGGTTTGGTTCTCACTGTACAATACTGAATACCCATTAAATATATAATTTGCATTTAAACTTAGCGGAATAATACATAAAGGTTCCTTACAAAAATTACAATCCCAAGGTCTATCAACCATAACATAAACAGTTCCTATCTTAAGGAATTACAAAAGATTTACCAACAGTAATTACGTATTAAACAGTTAATTAATATGCATAAATTAAGCTCTGGCTTTTCCTTTTTCCTTCTCCTTCTTGGAGCATTTGGGTCTAGCTGAAAATGGTTCATGATATAGTAAGTGTGAGCAACTAGTTTGCTCAGGAAGTTTAAGAATAATCATAGAGATTTAATACATCATGAATGAATGAAAATAATATCAAGTGGTTCAACAATAGATATAACAATTTTGAAAGAAACAAGACTCAAATTTAATTGAACAGGAATATTTGAATCTTAAAAAGCTGAGTGGTCACCAAGGACCCTGAACTAACGAGGGTATAATAGAGTTTCCTCTGACCCTTTCAGTAGTTTGGTTTGCAAGGGGATCGGCCTATTCAACCCGCTGTATATGCATTACATTTAGTTATTTGGCGCCAAAGTCGGTTTCCCGACATAAAATCCCCTTATTTAGGGTTGTTCAATTCTCAGACTTAATATAAGAATCCGCACCAAACAGTGGTTTGGATAAGCTTTTAAAAGTATTCAAAATTATTGAATTTATAAACACAATGTCTAGCTGAACAAATAGCTTTAGACATTTTTAATACAGTTCATGAATCAAGAACTATTAAGCTTCAAATGCACTAAGTGCGATTTTATAAACAATATAGATGTGAAATAATTTTAAATAATTAAACCACTTCAAGCTCTAACAATAAATACAAGTATAAAAACGTGTTCAACAATAAATGAGTAGGGTTAGAGAACTTGCCTCGTACGTAGTCTACTGCTAATCAATTCAATTTAATTATCTTTGAGTAGACCTAACAATTAATCAAGTTGATTTTTAAATTAGAATCATATATACATTCATATGATAACCTCTATACTTCTTACACCTCTAACACTTAACCAACTAATCATGTAGTTAAAGGTATATAAACACTTAGGAAATATTATCATCACTTGATAATATTTCAATCACATAAAACCTATATTAAATATTTAATATAGATTACACACTTATATAATATTATTAACAATTTAATGATATTTTATTAGTCTTTGAATATTATTGATCATTTAATAATACTTTATTAATTATCTAATATTATTAATCATTCAATAATATTTTATTTATTATATAATATTATTAACTATTTAATAATATTTTATTAAGTATCTAAAATTATTAATCATTTAATAATATTTTAATCATTATATAATATTATTAACTATTTAATAATATTTTATTAAGTATCTAATATTATTAATCATTTAATAATATTTTAATCATTAACTAATATTATTAACTATTTAATAATATTTTATTAATTATCTAATATTATTAATTATTTAATAATATTTTATTAACCTTATAATATTATTAATCATTTAATAATATTTTGTTCATTTATTAATATTATTAATTATTTAATAATATTTAATTCATTTACTTATATTATTAATTCAACTTCTTCTTTAATTATTATTTAATATCAACTAAATAATAATTTATTAATTATTACCCTTATTCATTATTTAATATTAATTAAATCACAAATAAATTATTTTATTAACTTTATTCAACAATTAAGTAACCATTGATGAACCTATTTGCTTTATTTATTATTAAACAATAAATAATTACTTTAATTACTTCAATAAATTATTCTTAATTGCTTTTATTTATAATTAAATAATAAATAATTAATCTCGTTTAATTCGCTTTATTCTTTATTTAATGCAATTAGACAATAACTAATTAATCATTGTTAATTATTATTTTATTTAAATAATAATTAATTTCCTTAAATATTATTTATTTATTTAAAGTTTATTTAAATAATAAATAATTATTGTATTTGGGTCCCATATTAATTATATTAATATTTAAAACATTACCTGACCCATTTAATTAATCAAAATCGACCCGAACCGACCCGAAATCATTTTTGGCACTACCCGACCCAACCCAGGCCACGTCAACTGACCCAGGCGCTCACACAGGCGCCTAGGCGCCTAGGCACCCTGGTCCAAGGATTTCTTGCAGAAAGTTTGCTACTTTGTGTTCTGTTTTTGTGATTTTTACCTCATTTGTTAAAATTTGCATAAAATGAAATCTACAAATCCAAATGACCTCAAATTGGTCTTGTTGGATTCGTATCTTCTTGAAATACAATATTCCATCATTGAAACACATTTTTGGATATGTAAAGATCACGAAAAATGGGCTCAAAGTGGACTATTGTGCATTAGGGTTTTAAAATGACATGTTTTGCGGTAAAAGTCATAACTTCTTCATTTTTTCATATTTTTGAGAGATTCAAGTTGGGTTTTCTTTATAACTCATATATGTAAATTTCTAGATATAGAAATCAATTTTCCAGTTTGTACATTTCAAACTACAACATAAAACATAACACGCTCGACTAGGGTTTACCTGTAAAGGTTAATATGGATTGTTCTTCCATTTTTATGCAATGAACACATACCAAAACATGTATTAAACATATCAAACCATGAATATACCAATATAACCTAATTTTAGACTTCTATATCATCAAAAGAAGTTTTGATCAGTTAAACATATATTTTTGATCATAAAAAACATATATAGACCATAAAATAAACTAAGGAAGAATTGGAGCATTTTTAAACCTCTTGGACTTGTGTGCTCTTCTCCTTCTCCTTCCAAAGTAAGTTATGAGACTATAGGTCATCCGCCATGCTCTTCTTCTAGCAATATCCTCCACACTCAAAGTGTTTTTCTCTCAACTATCACTAGAACTCTTCCTTTTCTCTCTAGGATTTCTAGGAAATGAAATGACCAACCTATTAAAGCTTGGCGGAGGTCTTATTTATAGGACTTTGGTAACCCTTCATTAACTCCCTAATCAACTAGCATTGGTCAATTAAGAGGCTAATTGTGATTACTATTTGATTGAATGACAATGTGATGGACAAGGTGATTGATAGGGGTTGTTGGCTAACTATGGAAAGAAGTAAGAAAGAAGCAACATGAACCCACAAACAATCCAAGTGCTCCCCGCATTGAGGTTGCCGACAATACACACAAAATTGGTCCAATTTTCCTTTAATTTTAATAGATTCTATATACATATATATTCCTATATGTATATTCATTATATATAATGACCATCATTTTTGACTTTTATTTGGGCTCTACCTTAGACTAGGATTTAAATAAGTTGAGCTCATTCAATTAATTTGTTTGGGCTCAATTTATTTATTCTATTCGGTTAACATTAACTATTATATGTTACATTTAATTAAATTAAACATTGGGCTTGTTAAATTAATTATATGAACGAATGTTTAATTAATTACATGAACTACTAGGTTAATTAATTTGACCTAGTTTAATAACTCATTTGGATTTAAAATATAATCCAATTAGACTTGCTTTATCTCATTTAATAAATATACATATACACAAGTATATTCATTTAATTTATTTAATGCATATTTAATTAGTACAAATTTTTTTAATTCATTGATAATTATTTAATAATTATAATTACAATGGCTAATAGAATTTATGGTTATTACAGAATGCGTAAGTTGGTTAAGTGTACCCGACATGTCAAACTAGGTTTGGGCTAGGGTTTTTGTCTGGAGCTTAAGGGTTCGTTTGTCGGACATCTTAAGAGTTAATAATTTAAAGTTAGAGTCTTATATAAAGGCTAAGTAATAGTTGTTAGTTCCAAGAGCCACACAAGTGATCTAGAAGGGGGGGGGGGGTTAAATAGATCTCTTATAAACTTTTTTTCTTTAACTTCAAAAGATTATTACCAATTAATTCATTTAATTGAGATTTGTTTACACAGCGGAATATTAGTTTGAAAACACCCCTTAAAGATTTGTAAAGCAGCTCCGTTGAGTTAAAACTATAATGGAGAAAACCACTTGTTAAGTAAACCAATTAACAGTCATATGTATATATGTATATATATATAAGACAGAATGTAAATGGCTGAATGTAAATGACACCAGAGAGTTTTAAGTGGTTCGGAGACTGAATAACTCCTACTCCACTCTTCTACTACAACGAATAGGAAATCCACTAAGGATGGTTCATACAGAAACCTTCAAGCTCATTAGTCTGGAAACTTGATTCACTAAGAACCCTTCAAACCCAGCAGGTTTGGCTAATTTAGTCACTTAGACAAGGACATTACTGCCCTCTTCAAGTCCAGCAGACTTGGCTCCTTTAGTCACTAAGACAAGGACAGTACTGCCCTCTTCAAGTCCAACAGACTTGGCCCCCTGCTTGTTGATAGATGTTGGAGTTGCTACTGAGTTTGTACTTTAAGTCCCATTGTCCTTAAACACTCAGTGGCAGGGTGTGATCATTCCTGGAATAATATTGAGTTCGGCAATGATGCTTGACTTCTTTATATGATCAATATCTTCTTGTGATCACCCATTGTGCTGCTAGGCTTTTACCCTTCAGCTCTTTTTGTACTTGATAACTTTTCGAGATGAACTCCTAAGATGACTGTGAAGCTCCCTCCTTTTGGTACTCAGTTGTTTCTTCTTATCATAGACATTTTAAAGCTTCTCGAGATGGGCTTCTGAGATGACTGTGATGCTCATTCCTTTTGGTACTCAGTTGCTACCATGTATGTATCAAGTTGGCGTTTAAGTTTCTCTCTACTATGTGCCTAGTAACTCTGAACACTTTTCTTGTAATAGAGTCATTTATCTCTATATCTCTCTTAATTTAGTGTTAGTGTTCTGATGGATCGTAGAGTCCTTCAGCATATTCATTTTCTGTTTCACTCTACGATCAGTTGTTGTCTACCACCATCTTACTTGTATTCTTTTCAACAACAACTTCTGTGAGTTATTTTAGCCTTTATATCTCTATGCATATTTTACCGTTGAAAGAAATCCCGTTGGTTTCATTTGGCTTTGTGCAGATCTTTAATATCTTCAATGTTGACTTTCTTGCTGCTTGTGTAAGTGCTTTTCCCTTTTCTGACATGTTCTGATATATTAACCTGTAGCTCAGCTTTCTCTGAATTTATAGCCGTTGCACTCCCAGAGTTGTTCAACAAGGATTATTATTTCCTTTGTTAATTAATCTTCTGATTCATCAATAAATACCTTCCTTGACTTTTAGAACCAACTGTTCTGATGCATTCAGAGATGTCCCATTGGTCTGACTTTATTCACCATTTTCCTGAGCAGTGGGTGCTGATTTAGTTGTTTAGGCACAAAGTATTCTGTGACTCTGACATGCATCTGAATTTTCAAGAGCACTTACACTTTCTTGAATCTGGGCGAGGAGTATTCTCTTTTCTCTCACACTATATTGCTGTTATGATTCTTTGCTGTTTATTGATATCGTAGAGTGATTGTCTGCTCATTTGGACTCTACGAATTCAGCTCCACTCGTTATTTGAAGTATGTCGGGTAAATGGTTGAGTTGGAGCGAACTTCTCTTTTACTCTGCGATCTTGCTTTTGGTGATCAGATCGTAGAGTTTGTCTGCAGTGCTTTGCTTTATGATTTCGTTCTACGATCTTGTCCCTTTGTTCAAATCGTAGAGTTTGTGAACTGCCGTGCTTCTTAGTGAAATCGTTGAGTTGTTGTCTTTGTTGGCACATTCTTTAATTCTACTCAATGATTGTTCCATGTGTGGAGCACTTTTCTGTAATGTCTTTTCATCCTGTATTACTCCACGATTTCTTTTATTTGTGCAAATCGTATAGATCTCGTATGCTTGCTCTGTAAGTTTACTGTACGATCTTGCTAGAACGTGTATATCGTAGAGTACATTTCTTCTCTGGTTCAGCGTCAGCTGCAGGCTTGCTTAGCTGTCTGTTCGACGATCGTAGAGTTCAACTCTACGATTTGTACTTGATCAGTTCTTTAATTTTGCTTGTAAATGCAGTAGACCTCTTGCACATCTGACTTTATTTTGATGATCGTAGAGTTATCCTGGTAAAGAGTCGTGTAGTTCACTCTACGATCTATACAGAATCGTTGAGTCTTCTTTGCAAGGAATCGTAGTGTCCGTTCTACGATCGTATAGACTGATCAGATCAAACATAAGATCAACCTAACAGATTTAATCTTTTCTAACTAAGTCTTTTCTTACATTGTTACATCATTATATTGAAAGGACTTTACAGACTCTGACATACATAAAATATAGCAATGATTCAATCTCATGCTACTCTACTTATATCATACATCTTTTATGCATAGTGACTCTTACTGAAAGATCAACCTAACATTTTTGATCTTTAAAATCTAAGTCCTTTGTACACAGATATCTTTTAAAAGGACTTTACAACATTTGAATCGGATAACTTTATTTTCTTTTATAAGACAAGATAGTTTTCAGCAAGATCATATTTGTGTCAAACAAGTGTCTGGATTTACATTTATTTAGACATAGGTAAAATATCATATACACATGATCATGTGGACACCTAATTTGATTAACATATAATCATTTTGTCATTTAAGCACATAAGCACTTTCAGAGTATCTACGCACATAATCACTTAAGCACTTTCAGAGTATCTACGCACATAATCACTTAAGCACATAAGCACTTTCAGAGTATCTATGCACATAATCACTTAAGCACATAAACACATTAACACATAAGCACTTAGTCAGATACACATTGCCAATCAACCATGTAAGCACATTTACCACAATCATTTTTGCACAACAATTATCATCATCAAATCAAAACAACCTTCAACAATCTCCCCCTATTTGATGATGACAAAACTACTAGACTTATTGATATGACATTTATGTAATGCATCTACTTGATAGGTAAAATATGTCTTACGATACAGTGAAATACTATATGGCTAGTGCAAAGTAATGATTTCATTAAATGAGCGTTTTTACATAAAGATTATACAACAGGTTATACATACTTACATACCCCTCAGTTGAATGATTCTCCTTCTTCATAGATGTTGTTGCTCCCCTTAGTTCCTTACTGTATGGAGCTGCTTTTCATAATGATTCTCCTTCTTCATAGATGTTGTTGCTCCCCCTTAGTTCCTTACTGTATGGAGCTGCTCTTTATGTTTCACTTTTCTCTTACTTAGTTTGCTGACCCTTTGCTATCTCCCCCTTAGTTCCTTATATTCTCTTCCCCTTTTTGACATCATCAATATTGTATAGAGCTGACTGTGCTAGTGCTGTTTTAGAAAGATATCTTGAAGTCTAACACAGAGTTTTGAGACTCTATGAGACTGAGAATAAGTACTTTTTCATGGTCCATAGAATGTTGGGACTCTATGACTGAAAATCTGGTATTTTGAAAGATGTTTGCAAAGTTTTGGGACTTTACAACCGGGGAGTTGATGCAGGGTGAATGAGATTTTAGTGAGTCACAAGAGAGGACTACCAGATTTCTGCATTGTGATACCCCACAGACTGGCTGGATGATTGAGAGCTAGACAGATTCCAGATGGATATTTCTTGGCAGCTTTGGTAGTGAGGATAGAAAGGCTCATTGCTTATCAGTGTGGTTGCAATGGTCATTCGCTTTGAGAAATGTTGGGCGACTAAAGAAAGATTTGGAAATATTAAGTAGCTCCAGCTGATAGACCTTTGATCATTCATGACAATAGCCCTTAGAAGCGGTAGCATGGGAATGAAGCTGAATAGATGATTATGATTCCATGAAATATAACATTTTTCCATCTGGCTTGTATGCTTCCTTCTTTCTCTACGTCTTCTTTTGATCTGCTTCAGTCGATATACTTCAAATTTCTATTTTTTTAGATTCCTCAGTAGTCTCACTTTCTTCAGCTTCTTTTCAACTTTCATCCTTATTTGTCTCTCCTTAAAATTTGTATTTGAACTCCTGCCTATTTTCTTCATAGAGCCACTTAAACCACTCGTTTCTCTTTTTAAGAAAAATGTCATCAACTTTTATCACCTGAAATACCACTGGTCATGTTAATACAATTTCACAGTTTCTGGTTATAATCATACAAGTCAACAGTTTATCTTTACAGTACGGGCTAAAGATATTCAATATATCACAAACGGTTATGATTATACTAGTATTCAACCTTTGGTCATAATCATACCAAACAACAGTTCATCTTTGCATTATGGGCCAAAGATATTCAAAATATCACCAACGGTCATGATTATACCAGTATTTAGTCTTTGGTCATAATCATACCAAACAACAGTTCATTTTTGCACTACGGGCCAAAAATATTCAATATATCACCAACGGTCATGATTATACCAGTATTCAGCCTTTGGTCATAATCATACCAAATAACAGTTCTTATTTATCCCCGGCTAAAGAGAATATTCACCACGTGCCCTAAAAGACACAACAATTATATCGCCTTTATCCTATCATCTGTGCCCCATGCCACAAATATTCACAACAACATGGTTCTTGATGATAACAACAGTGATATAGAAGATGAATCAGAAGAAACAGTATGATCAATAAATATCGAAAGTTTATGATTTTTCTTTGTGCAGATTCAAATAATGTCCAAATTGTCAACATGACGTGGACTTAAATTCAAGAATGATATTCAAGATCCACAGTTCAGAATAACGGTTAAGGTTCAATAGAAAGATTTAAAAAAATAGGAAGACTCAGTTGAAATGATATTAGATGAAACACAAATTATTAAAGAATATATAATCACTTCAGGAAACTTTACCAACAAGAGATAAATAAGAAATGAATACGAAGAGTAATTCACCAAACATGCGGTAGTCCGCGTAGTCAGGTTATTCTCAGAGATTAATACGGAATGAATACGAAAGGTTATTCATCAAATATGCGATAGTTCGCGTAGTCAGGTTATTCCCACAAATTAATAAGGAATGAATACGAAAGGTTATTCACCAAACATGTGGTAGTCCGCGTAGTCAGGTTATTCCCACAAATGAATAAGAAAGGTTATTCACCAAACATGCGGTAGTCCGCGTAGTCAGGTTATTCCCACAAATTAATACATAGAAAGAAATGACACATCTTACGACTAAGAATGAAACGTTATTATTTTTGAGAATCAAAGAATGATAATTCCTTACTGTAATAAGTTTGAATAATGGAAGATAAAAAAGATGGTATCCCTTACCTTATCACGTGACTGGATATTGAGAAAAATGAGGTTGATCAACTTGAACAGTACTCGTACACTTACAGATCTTCACAAATACTCAATATGACTTTAGCACACTCAAAGAGAACTTATACAAAAAAATATTTGGAGAGTGAAAGAAAGAATAAGCAAGAAAGTTCTTATGAAAAATCCTTAAGTTAAGGCCTTTATTTATAGTCAACAGTTCATCTTTGCACTACGGGCCAAAGATATTCAATATATCATCAACGGTCATGATTATACCAGTATTCAGCATTTGGTTATAATCATACCAAACAACAGTTCTTATTTGCCTCCAACCAAGGAGAACATTCACCACGTGCCCTAAAAGACACAATAATTATATCGCATTTATCTTATCATCTGTGCCCTAGGCCACATATATTCATAACAACATGGTTCTTGATGATAACAACAGTGATATAGACGATGAATCAGAAGAAACAGTATGATCAATAAATATCAAAAGTTTATGATTTTTCTTTGTGCAGATTCAAATAATGTCTAAATTGTCAACATGACATGGATTCAAATTCAAGAATGATATTCAAGATCCACATTTCAGAATAACGGTTAAGGTTCAATAGAAAGATTTAGAAAAATAGGAAGGCTCAATTGAAATGATATTAGATGAAACGCAAACTATTAAAGAATATATAATCATTTTAGGAAACTTTACCAATAAGAGACAAATAAGAAATGAATACGAAGAGTAATTCACCAAACATGCAGTAGTCCGCGCAGTCAGGTTATTCTCAGAGATTAATAAGGAATGAATACGAAAGGTTATTCACTAAACATGCGGTAGTCCGCGTAGTTAGGTTATTCCCACAAATGAATGAGAAAGGTTATTCACCAAACATGTGGTAGTCCGCGTAATCAGGTTATCCCCACAAATTAATAAATAAATATAAATGACACATCTTACGAGTAAGAATGAAACGATATTATTGTCAAGAATCAAAGAATGATAATTCCTGACCGTAGTAAGTTTGAATAATGGAAGATGAAAAAGATGGTATTCCTTACTTTATCACGTGATTGAATATTGATAAAAATGAGGTTGATCAATTTGAACAATACTCGTACACTTACAGATCTTCCCAAATAGTCAAGATGACTTTAGCACACTCAAAAAGAACTTATACAAAGAAATATTTGAAGAGTGAAAGAAAGAATAAGCAAGGAAGTTTTTATGAAAAATCCTTAAGTTAAGGCCTCTATTTATAACCAAAAATCTTATCATAAACCAATATTTCCTAATTTAATCAAAACTATATATTTCAAGATAATGTTTAATCTATACCACTCATTTCATCTTTTAAGATTTCCTTAATCTAAACTATTTATTTAAAGATCATCTTTAATCTATACCATTCAATTTACTTTATATATAAAACAACTAACTTTATATAAATCAGTTAATTTTATATATATAAACAAATAACTTTATATAATTTATTATAATAAAAATAAATAACTTTATCAATTCAATTATTTAACAATAATTCACAATTATTCATTATTATGACTAATTGTTATAAATGCAGTGTAGTTGACTTTCTGAGTTAAATAAGTAGAGAAATTAACTAATTAGAGAATACAACAATTTAATCAACATCATAAAAGAGATAACAATAATGCTGAAAATAAATAAGAAAATAGCACGTTACTGTGTAATGACAATTATTGATTCAGTAATGTGAATTACTATGCATATGCTACTGTGACAATCATTAGCTCAATAATATTATTATGCATGTGACAATTATTAGTTCAATAAAGTCAATATAGTACAATAGTCACTTTATCTGTTCAATAATATGAAATATTGTGCAATACCATGCGCTACTGTGCAATACCGTGCGCTACTGTGCAATACTGTATGTTACTATTCTTTTACCACCGATTATTTTAATAGTTAAAAGTGATAGTACTGTTGACTATATTTATTTAGAAAGATTACGTATGTCGCTTTCTATATCCGACAATAATTCGTTGTGGTGATCCACTAATATTTGGTTATTTTGGTGCCGTCGTACGAATCGAATATTCCCCGACAAAACGAATATTCTCCGACAAGATAAAATTTGTACAAAATATTTTTGACTTTAACTTTTGTTAATTTATCCATTTTACCATTTTAGGAAAAAAAAAATATGAGAAAAATTTAAATTGTATTTCATAAAAGTCGGGGTCTTACAATTATAACATTAGTTGAGGTAATATTGTTTTGTTGAAAGTGATACCACGCAAAAATATATTTGTACGATTATGTAATTATGGGTTTTAACATTTGAATTTATTGAGACATTTGATCACCGTTTAATGATGTGTAGTTTATATTAATTCGTTTCCTTTTTGATTATATTTGATTATATATGAATTGTTTATCATATTTTATGCTTTAAAGTATTCATTATCTACAGTAATTAATGCATTAATCTATTTGAAGTTGATGAATGGATTATAGATTTGAATTTAAATATTTTTGTGCTAAATATTTATGTGCGTTCATGAATTAATTAATTATTTACGGATAATTATTGAGATAGTTTATATGGAATTGAGAGATGGATTATAAATTTAGATCTGAATGTGATAACATATGTTTTTGTGTTATGCATTGATGAGTGTGTGTTATACCTACGATTTATATACCTTTAGGCTTAATTACTTGCTATCTTTAAGTACTTTTAGTTCTATTTTACTGGTTTTTATGTTTAATTTGCAGAAAACGGCTTCGAGAGGTCAAAACGGGAAAACAAGCTGTCAGTGGCAATTTTGTAATTTTGAACAATGCATGGCGCCGGGGCGCAGTGACAAGGCATGATGACTGCGCCAGGGCGCAGGTCGGTGAATCCAGTTGTTCAATACCGCGTCGAGTAAACCTAGTCTGTGTTGGAAGTTGGTTGTTTCAGTTGAGTTAAAGTAGGATTCTAGGACCTCAATTCAGTGAGGAAGGAGCGTAATAAGGGAGAAAAAGAAGCAAGGATAGGATATGCGGATTGAGAGCTATTGGAAGGTTTTTTCGGAAACAAGAACGTAGCAGTGGAATCAAGAGAATATAATAGAGTTTTTTCTAATTCCTTTTCTTTTATCTTCTGAATTTTGATGAGTTTTAATATTAATTTGATTATGGTTTTCATGACGATGTGTAACTAAATTCTTCTTTAGGATTGCAATGGAACCGTTGGTTGAACTTTAATTAATTTATCTTAGTTTCAATTATTTGATCAATTGTTGGATTGGTTGTTATATCTCGCATTAATTTATAATTGTTTGATCAACAATTATTTGATTTCTTAGATGGAATTGACGAAGAAAATCTAGGAATAGATCTAGGTATAATAACGTGTGACTTTGTTTATTCTTCTTCGGAAGAGTATCATGATAATATATAGGATGCGAATACCTATAGACCACACGTAACATATTGAGAGTTTGATCTTAATGAGTCTGTTTCAATGAATTTTGCATAGAATTTATAGCATTATAAGTTGGGGTGGATCTTTTTATTAATTATCGAACGAGATTAGTAAATAGATAAGTGATCTCAGTTAACAATCCATATGATTAAGTAATTGGAATTAAGATAATGACATTATTGTGATCCAACGGGGAAATTGTAATCTTAAAGCCTTTTATTATTTGATAAATCATTCTCATTAGTTAATTAGTTAGTTTAAATTAAATTTCAATTTTAAGCATTTTATAATCCAAAGTTGCTAAAGTTAATTAGAATTGAATTAATATAAATTTAATAGTTAGCATAATTGTTATTACTTGTTCCTTGTGGGTTCGACATCCTTATTTCTACTATATTACTTGATTGACCGCGTATACTTGCGTGTGAATTCCATATATCTAAATCGGAAAACATGCATTTATGGAATTCATGATTCATGTATAGGATAGAGATATACCTATATGCCATATGTAACCTTAAGAGAATCTGTGCCTCAAATCCTTTTTAATTATAATTCACATAGAGATATAGTGGGTTGGTTAATTAGGGTGCTCTTTTTAATTTTGTTACCATTGTGTCAAATTTAAAAGGAATTGTTTATATGATCATCGAGAGGTGCATATAAATATTATAAAAAATTCTCGGTTAACAATTTCATATAATTAATTAAAAGTGGAATGAAGAGATTTAAATGATGCATTGGGAAAAATTATAATCTTAAGTCTTTAAAATTTGATATTAATTCTTGTCATTAGATAAATTTAGTTGTTAGTTTAATTAGATTTTACTTCATAATTTTATTCGATTGTTTAAATGAAATTACTTTGGTTAAGGATTAATCGAGAAATATTATTAAATAATTATCTGTGGGAACGATACCTTGCTTGCCACTGTGTTGGTATTCGATCACGTATACTTGCATGTGAAATTCTAAGTTAAAAATAGGAAAAAAGAGGGAAAAGATCCCCAGTCTCTCGTGGATATGCTCCTATTGCACCAAGCGCAAGTAAGCATATGATTCTCATACTTATCTTTTCTTTTATGCTCAATTTCTCCTATCATCTAACGCTTAGATCATTACGTCGTCAAGTAAATACCATTACAATTTGGATTATTGATAGTTAGAAAAACTTCCTCCAAGGATCAGAAGAGGTTAAGAGGGCCAAGAGTGACGCGAAGAAGTTCTATAATAGCTTTAGGTCTGTCTCTGTGGGCTTGAAGATCCTTCAAACTGACTATGATAAACTTTTGAAGGATGGGAAATTTAGTTGAAGCTTCTTTAGTTGAAGCCAATGTCGATATCGTGAATTTGAATGAAAGCTTAAAAAGGAGGACAACAGGCCAAGAGTCATCGAATAGGAGTTAGATAAAGCCTGGACTTATTTTCGGGAGGGAGATGAAATAATTAAGTCCCACACTAAGAGGATGGTCAGATTGGGAAAATACTTCAGAATGGTAATTGAAGGCTGGTCCTCCAAAGAAGATGTTGTAGCCAAAGATTCTTCTCTTTCGATATTTCCTTCTCACATCATTTAAAACATTTGTCGAGGGATCATTGCTAATTACAAGGCTTCGCCAGACTTTGCTGAAGAAATCAACCATCACATAGTGAGTGAGTTCAGCGAAGGTTTTGAGCTGGCGAGGAATATGCTGCGATTAAAAGGGCATTCTCCAGAAGAGCTCGGGCTTATACTCCCTGATGAATAGATTCTCCTAAATGTTTTTCTTGATATTTTTGTAAATCCTTTGATCAAACTTTGTAGAGTGTTGACCAAACTTTTGGATTTATATTAGGTCATTTTCTTGTCTTTTTTTTTTTGTCATTCTGTTGCGTTAAATATTATCTGTGGTCAGTGTGATTGTTACTCGACTCCTAACTCCCTGCCCCAAGCCTTATATTAGTAAATCAAAGATAAGGCTTGAGAATGAGTTAAGGTATTAATTGGAATGAAGTACCCAAATATTTAATAGAATGGTTGTAAGACAAGTAAAATGATTAAATTTAAAAAGGAATCCTCTTCTGAAGCTTAATTGTCTCCTACCGCAGACGAAGAGTCTTCTCCTTCGAGAATCCAAAGACATCGGATCAAAGTGTAAATCTTTGAGTTTTCAAGGATTTCATACCAAAGGGCATTTCTTTCGAGAGCTTAAAAACTTTCGATCGAAGGTAGAGATTCCTTTGGGTTCCCCTGGTTTTTAGATCAAAGAGAACTCTCTTTTGGGATACCGATGATGTTAGATCGACATTTTCTACCTTTGAGATTTCCAAGGTTAACGGACCAAAGGGTTTATGTATCAAAATGAACATTGTGAATTTGAGCAAAGTATGTTGCTCTTGGTGTTGGGCTGTTTATGTGCCCTATTAGCCTGCCAAATTGTTCACTTGCTGTTAAATTCTGTGTAGATTATGGGCCAAATCTTGGGATATAAGATAGGCTGGCCCAAATATTTGAATTTTAATTTGAAAGGAGATGTGATTTAAGGAGGCAAATTCTTGAGGATTCCAACCGGTTATCTTGGGATATCAATCGCAGCAGTTAAGCTGGAGAATCTTAACAGATTATCTCGGGATAATGACCGTTTCCAAATCCAAGGGCAAAATAAATGCCAAGACTTTGGGAATTCTAACTGAATCGTTGCTCCATAGGCTGGTATAAATAGGTGTAGAGATATCTAGTTACTCTCATGCTCTTAAAAATAGTGATCTTCCATTATACTTTGCAACTATCATTTTCTTCCCTCCCCAAGTTTAGTGGCTTCATTCTCCTCTACTGTTAGTGGAGTCATAAACAAATATCTGAGTGATGGGAGATGATATGATATTAAAGAGATGATTCATTCTGAGCACGATCGTATTGCCAAGTTAGTCTTTGTACTTGCTTTTCATGCCAATGAGTCTCTCTAATTGCCCTTCACACAAGATGAAGGGTTCCTTTGGTTCCTCTTAATCCTGGACTGTTAAAGGAATTAGATTAATCGATTTAATTGTTAAGATTAGGCCTTTTCCTCCCATTTTCAGAGTTCATTGAGTCGGATCAGTTCTTCTACTGCATCCAAGGATGAGCTTCTGGAGGGGTTGTGACGCCCCCAAATCATTATACTTTCTATAGCTGACTTGGTGCTCACTATAAATGCTAAATCATTAGGTTTATAGATAATTGTCTTTATTCATAAACAACGTACTCATCTTAATTCCCAAAGATTTTTCATTATTTCATACTAAGTCCTTGTAATCGATGTAAGGGACTTAATACTCAATCATAATATTTTATCCTTAAAATTAAGATATTCTATAACTTTACATGTTCCAATATCCACGGCATTAAATCATTATGACGGCTCTTGGGAACAAATTATCTCTCGATAAATGTTTGTATCTTCACCCGTGATAAATGTTTATATTTTTATCTGTGATAAATGGTTGTATCTTTGTCCGGTGTAATTTTTTTTTCCGTACAGAACTTTGCCCAACTAGTTAAAACCCTCACTCGAAACATATTTGGTTATAGTGATATCTCTTCATATCAATAATCCTACTTATCTAGCATTCAGAATAGTAATAATGAGTTATACCTGGGTCTGAGGAACCTTAATGATGAATTTGACCTGTCAACATCGCTTAGTCCTGTCTCGGATGTACAACACTTATAAGTTATTTACCAATCCTCATTCAGATAAATAGATCATTATCAGTACTATGTTAAGTTTTAATAATTCTAGGTTTAATAAAAGTAAAGACGTAATAAGAGAATGTGATAAAACTTGATAATATTAATATAATATTCGATTACATGTGTGGAAATTGTTCTTATTACAAAATGTCATTATGACTATAGTCAAGAACAATTAAGGAAAACAATAAACTAGTTTACGCATTTCTTCTTTCCTTTCTTCTTTGAGCCGGAGCTCTCGGGTTTGTCTGCAAATTAGGTTTATTTGCAAGGGTGAGCTAAGATACTCAACAAGTCTTAAACATATAACATATAAGTTAACTCACACCGATATGGATTATAAGGATTCATGGCACAACAATTGATAATACAAAATATTTTAATATAGTAAGACTGAGTGGTAGTTAGACCTTGAACTATTTTTTGTCTTTTGACTTAGAACCATTTACAATGGATATAGAAAGTGGATCAACCTAACGACATCCTATGTTATGCATAACATATAAGACACTGGACTAATCATGAACAGTGCAACATTTTCATTCATTTCAGTTTACTTCATATGTCAGGATCGCCCCAAGACAACTTATTTTGATAAATTAAAGCATGATTCAAAATATATCACGAATAAGCATTTTATTTTTTAAGTTATGCTGAAACAAGAAGCAATAACTCTCATATCAAAGATTTATAATACGTTACTCGTACAAAATGTATAAATCACATAGAAAGCAAGTAAACAAAGATTAATGATAGAAAACTTGCCTTTTTGATAAGTTTTACGATTAAATATTCTTCGTAAATCCTATACATTAATATTTTATATAAACTAGTTAAACACGAATTCAATCATTTTATGTTTTAAGTCAGACATTATAACTGCTTGTAATTAGGGCTTCTTCTACTTTATATAAAATAAATTTGAGCATTATAACTCCTTATATAATGAGTATTTGAATAAATACTTTAAGAAAATTAGTCATAGTAACTGATTATAAAATGAATATTTTCATTAAATACTTAAAGAAAATTTACTATATTAACTACATATAAAAGTATGTTTTCTTCTTTATAATTGAAATAAATCGGACATTATAACTGCATGTAAAATGACCTTTGTATTATATATTTGAAAT
This sequence comes from Hedera helix, assembly GCA_947179155.2. NCBI lineage: Eukaryota > Viridiplantae > Streptophyta > Magnoliopsida > Apiales > Araliaceae > Hedera > Hedera helix. The sequence continues at coordinate 10,916,045 of OX359280.1, forward strand.
TATTTGAGTATTATAACTGCTTGTAAAAGTATATTTTAACTAAATATAAGAAAAAAGTAAACAAAATAACCACTAGAGTATACCTCTTGTTGTGCTTGTTTTACTTCCAAAATAGTGGAATTTCGTCGCTCAAAACATATTTTTTTCTCTCAGATTATAACTATAAAGTGTATAGCTTATGAAATACTCTAGAAAATGCTCTAGGAAATGCGAGAAACATGAATGGTGGAGGTGGGTATTTATAGAAAAAATCAAGTTTCTTTAAATGCACTTTTTTTGAAGTTATAATTAGTTTACATAGGGACTTGGACACATATTTAAGAACTTAGGACACCTCATCAAAAGCACAAAATGACTGGCCATTTTGATCCAATGGCCTAGATTTCATCTTTCTTTACTTTGTTCTCATTGGACGAAAAATAATCACATGGATTTTGATTGGTTAACTCAATTTTACATGAATTTAGTTGATAATTAGTTAGTGTAACTATTGTTTTTTTTACCTAGTTTAGTTAATCTAACTTGTTTTTCTTTTTTTAACCATGATTGATCAATTTAAGTTTACATGGATTGCAATTCTCGCACGCGATAGGTTGAAAATATTTTAGTTGGATTACTAGTTAGTATTTAGTTTCATTTCAACTAATTTGATTAATTAGTATAATACTTAAGTATTTATATGTATTTATATCATACAATACATTGTATAATACTCATATTCAACTTGTATTACACTTTGTATTAATCTCGTATAATGTTCCGTACAATTCTCCTTTTATACAGTATATTATCATTCGTATTCTTTTCATATTCGTCTCGTATTTAAGAATAGTAATGTTCAATAATTATATTGGGTGAAAATTTTATTAGTGAAAATGCATTTATTGTCTGAATAAATGCTATTCAGGAATGTAAAATTTTTAAATTCGGATAACTATATTTGAATGAATAGTATTTTTTGTCTTATTCATTGGAAAAATATTATTAGATATTTGGCATCTATACAGCGTATAAATACTATATCGTGAAATGCAAAAAGTCAAAACAATGAATAGAACTACCAAAAAGATGAAAAAGAGTTTTCTCTGGAAACGCATTTTTCGTCCTTTTTTTATTGGTTCCCTGGGTTCTATGACTCATATAAACACTATTTCGTGAAATGTGAAAAGTCACAAAATGATGTAAGATGAATTTCAGAGGTATAACTGATTTTTAGGTTTTAACCCTTAGGGTTTAGGTTTTAATACATATCTTTCTTTAAAGTACACAATTCTATACATAGAATTTTATATATACATAGATTGGAATATAATTAAATCACATGACACATTCTTGAAATATAACATAACCTTTATTATTCGCATAAAGACAGATTACAAGATTCTCAGAAGTTCAGAACATTACATTCACCCCTCCTTATAAGAATTTCATTCCCGAAATTATAGTACAAAATCAAGAAAATAAATGGGGATATTCTATTTTTATCTTATCTTTTAACTCCCATGTAGCCTCTTCTACAGATTGATTCCTTCATATTACTTTAACTAAAGGTATCATTTTGTTTCGCAAGACTTGTTCCTTCCAATCAACAATTTTAACAGGAATCTCCTCGTAGCTTAGATCCTTCTCAATCTGGATGGGTTCGTAGCTAATGACGTACTTATAATCGGGTTTATAAGGATGCAATACTGAAATATAAAATACATTATGTATATGTTCCAGCTCTGGAGGTAATGCTACTTTATAAGCTACTTCACTTATTATTTGCAATACCTCGAATGGTCCTATAAACCTTGGACTACTTTTCCTTTCTTTTCAAAATGAATCTTTCCTTTTCAGGGAGATACTTTTAGGAAAATATGACTACCGACTTTAAAGTCCCTCTTTTGTCGATTTAGATCGACATATCTCTTCTGTCTTTCTTGAACAGGTCGTAACCTCAGTTGAATTGTTCAAACTACCTCCACTGTTTGTTGAACCAATTCTGGCCCAAGTATCTTTCGTTGATCGACTTCGTCTCAACACATCGATGTTCTACACTTCCTTCAATACAGAGCTTCATATAGTGACATTCCTATACCAGTGTGATAACTATTGTTGTAAGAGAATTCCACCAGAGGTAAGTGATCTTCCCAACTTCCCTCAAAATTCATCATACAAATTCTCAGCATATCCTCCAAAGTTTGGATAATCCTTTCACTTTAACCATCTATTTGTGGGTGGTAAGCAGTACTCATTCTCAATTATATACCTAGATGTTCTTGAAGATTTTTCCAAAAGTTCAATGTGAACCTTAGGTCTCGATTAGACACAATTGAAACTGGTATGCCGTGTCTAGAGATAACCTCCTTAATGTATATCTTTGTAAATCAATCCAAAGTGAACTTAACCTTGATTGATAAAAAGTGAGTTGACTTGGTTAGTCTATTCGCTATTATCCATATGGCATCATGACCTTTTTGTGTGGTTGGTAGGCCTACTATAAAATCCATTGTAATATGCTTCCATTTTCACTCTAGAATCTCCAATGGTTGTAACAATCCGCTGGGTCTTTAATGATCAGCTTTAACTTGCTGACATGTCAAACACCTACTAACAAATTCAGCCACCTCCCTTTTCATGTTTAGTTGCCAGAAATGTTGACTTATGTCTTTGTACATTTTGGTACTGCCTGGGCCTGGGTGTACTGAAAATTTAGTACTATGTGCTCCTGACATGATCTCTTCCTTGAGTTCTTGAATTGAAGGAATCCAAATTCTAGATTCAAATCTAATGATTCCCTCACTGTCCATCTTGTATTTGCCGTCTACAATCTCTGTTGACTTCTTCAACTTCTTATAGTTTCCATTATCCTCTTGGATTTCCTTAATGTAACCCAACAAGGTTGAGTGATCCTCCATTACGAACAATTTTCTTGTCGAGATTGAAGGAACTATTACCTTTATATCTAGGCTAGCGAACTCTTTAATCAACTCATCCTGAGTTGTTAACGCTTTTAACTTCTCTTGGTTCTTCCTACTCAAAGCATCTGCAACTACGTTGGCTTTTCCTGGATGATATAGGATTTTGCAATCATAATCCTTAATCAATTTCCACCATCATCTTTGTCTCATATTCAACTCTAGTCGTGTAAAAATATACTTTAAACTCTTGTGATCTGTATAAATTTCACACTTCTCCCCATATAAGTAATGCCTCCATATCTTCAAAGCAAATACTACCGACGCTAATTCTAGATCGTGAGTAGGATACCTTAACTCATAATCCTTTAGCTGTCGCGAAGCATAAGCTATTACTTTGCTATGTTATATTAAAACACAACCTAATCCTTTATATGAGGCATCATTGTAGACTATAAGACCTCCACTATTATCAGGTAGTGATAATACTGGTGCCTTACCTAGCCTTTTCTTTAGCTCTTGAAAGCTCTCTTAACATTTGTCGATCCAAGCATGCTTTATGGTCTTCGTGGTTAAGTTGGTTAACGGGGTTGCTATCTTTGAAAAATGTTTAATGAAACGTTTATAGTACCCCGCTAAACCTAAGAAACTCCTCACTTCGGTTGGGGTCTTTGGTTGTTCCCAGTTCATAACTGTTTCTATTTTTGATGGATCCACTAAAACTCCGCTCTTGTCAATCACATGACCTAAGAACTGAACTTTCTCTAGCCAAAACTCATATTTTGAAAATTTGGTATAGAGTTGTTCCTTTTGTAAGGTTTCTAGTACACCTCTCAAGTGTATAGCATGTTCTTTTAGTGTTTTTGAGCATATGAGAATATCGTCGATGGACACTATAACATACTTGTCTAAGAAAGACCTAAAAATCCTATTCATCAAGTCCATGAATGTTGCCGGTGCATTCGTTAATCCAAAGGACATCATTAAAAACTTGTAATGTCCATAACATGTTCTAAACGCTTGCTTCGACACATCTTCCTTTTTCACCTTCAATTGATGGTAATCTGACCATAGATCATTTTAGAGAAATACTCCGCTCCTTTGAGTTGATCAAACAAGTTATCAATCCAAGGTAATGAATACTTATTCTTTATGGTCAATTTATTAAGTTTAGGATGATCAACACATAATTTTAAAGTTCCCTCATTTTTCTTGACAAACAACACTGGTGCTCCCCATGGAGAAACACTTGGTTGGATTTATTTATTATCCAACAGTTCTTGTAACTGTACCATTAAGTACTTCAATTCCATATGCGCTATTCTATATGGAGCCTTAAAAACAGGTGCAGTTCCAGGAGCTAAATCAATAACGAACTCAATCTTCTTATTAGGTGGAAGACCGGGTAGATCATCAGGAAAGACATCCTGAAACTCTCTAATCACTGGTTTTCAGTTTTTATCTAACCCTTTCTATTTTTGTGTCTATTATCTATGCCAAGTAGCCCTGACATCCCTTCTAAAGTATTTTATTTGCTTGATTTATAGTTAGACATCGGGATTTTCTTGGTGACTGACTTCCTTTGAAGACTATCGTAAACTTGGACGCTATAAGAAGTTTAACGCACTTTTGTTGCCAATCGATCATCGCTTGGTGATTAGTCAACCAATCTATGCCTAGAAATACATCAAATTCCCCTAATTAGATTGGAATAAGATTGACTCTCAACTCACGACCCTTGATCACTATGCAATAACCTTTTATTATGTTATTAACAGGAATTAGTTCTTTATTAGTAATCTCTATCATTAAAGGACTTTCTAATAATTCACTAGACACGTTTAGTTTCTTAGAAAATTCATGGGAAATAAAAGAGCAAGTAGCACCCGAATTAAATAGCACGTAAGCACTTATGGTGTTGATCAGAATGATACCTGACACTACATCTTGTGATGCTACAACATCTCCCACGGTCATGGTGAATGTCTTTATTGTTGGACGACCCGAGTTAGTTGTTGGGGTAGATTTGTTGGTATTGTCCCCTCCGGCATTTCCTCCTTTCATGGGGCACATCTTAGCTTGATGCCCCGTTGCTCCACAGTTAAAGCAAGAACCTTTCTTAGGGTTAGGGCATGCGTTTGCTAAATGTCATTCTTGTTTGTAATTGTAGCAAACATTTTTCCCTTTCAGACATATTCTTAAGTGATGTTTCCCACATGTTTTACACTGTTCCATGGTTTTCTTTTTATTCTCCCTTCCTTGCTGGGAGTTTTCTCCATTTAACCATTTATTATTATTATTATTATTATTTCCTCCCCCATTCCCTCATTTGTTATTATTTTCATCATTCCCCTTTTTATTATTCCTATCTTTATTAAATTTGACTATGGCTTCGTTGCCGCCTTCGGCAGTGATAACCTTTTCTAAAAGGTGGGTGTAACTCTCTATTTGTAAGACAACTACTTTACCATATATGCAGGGTTTTAAACCCTCCTCAGACATTCTTACTTTCCGTTCCTCCGTATTTACTTGATTTGGTGCGAAACGAGCAAGTTCATTGAATTTGGAGGCATATTGGGGAACAGTCATGTCCCCTTGTTTAAAATTTAGAAATTATACCTCCATTCTATTCTTCATGCTTCGTGGAAAGTAGTTTTCAAAGAATAACTCTTTGAATGCTTCCCATGCAACCACCACACATTCCCCGGTACGGGCTTGGTTGACTTTCCACCAGAAGTTTGTCTCGCCCTTCATAAGGTAAATGGCAAACTTAGCCTTTTTATCCTCAACAAACTCTGCTAAGTCAAACGCTTTCTCTATTTCTTTTATCCAGCACTGAGCCTTTATAGGCTCAATGGTTCCCTTGAAATCAAGAGTACCTACATTTTTAAAGTCTTTAAATGATACTTTATGTGGTTGGGGTTCTGGCTAAGGTGGTGGTGGTGGTATTTGTGGTTGTGGTTGTGGTTGTGGGGGTGGTGAGGTAAATTATTTGCTGCATGATTATCTAAGACTCTATTAACCTATCTAGGAATTGTTGCATATGATCGGGAGGCTGAACATTACTCTTACTACTGACACTTCCTATTGTTGTTGCCCTTGTTCGTGGTCTTGGTGGTGCTATTTTCTAAATAAGTAAATAAAAAATAAGTGTAAATAGGATAACATTTAAAATTACAAGACATATTTCTTAAACAAACTTTATATATTATAAAAATTTGTACATTACATTATCCGAGTGATTTAAATCACTTAACAACTATTAACATCCCTTATAAAAATAGGAATGCTAATTTAAAACACTTACAACATACTAATAAATTACACATTTTTCGATTCTAGCTAGATCTTTCTAGCCTTCTTATTGATTTTGTGGATCCTATTGATCACCACAGACCTATTCATTTCAAACCCCAAATCTTTGACTGGTGAAGAAAATTTAATTATTTTTTCCTCTAGATTGGGTTAAGTAGCACCATACACACTTTTGATTCGACCACGATCTGCTTGTAGGCGAGATACTTCCTCTTGGGAAGCCACCAACTGAATCTATAGTTAGTAGCTTCTTTCAGCTTCATCCAACCACCGCATTTTAAGCAATTCCATTATATCGTTGGCCTAGTTCATGTTGGCCTGGTTTTCTATTTGGAGTTGTTTGATACGCTCTTCTTGAGCTTCTCCATACGCCAACATTTCTGCTGCATCTTCTTCTAACTTGGCAATGATTTCATCGTAAGTCGGCAAGTCGATGACATCTTCATCATCATACTCCTCTATTGGGAGAACATGATTTACCTCACTAGCATCGTGTAGTTCCACATTGTGGTTAGGCTCTTCGATTTCTGAATCATCACTGAAGTGCTCGCTAGGATCACTTTCGTTACCCAAAGCTTGAGCGTTGACTCCCACGATGTCTAGTTCATTTTTACTCGTCATTTCTACAAAACAAGGTTGACTTTAATTAGTATATTTCTTTCACATAATGTCTTTTGTGTAATTTAAGATTTATTAAAATTTATTAACATCTTTTAATTATCTATTAGAGTTTTCGCAAGTCCATTTAACTTAATCCATCAGATTATATCCTAAAGTACTTGTTACTTTAGAGCTATAATCTACAACTTTGATACCAACCTGTGATGTCCCAAATCACTATACTTACTATAGCTGACTTGGTGCTCACTATAAATGCTAAATCATTAGGTTTAAAGATGATTGCCTTTATTCATAAACAAAGTTCTCATCTTAATTCCTAAAGATCTTTCATTATTTCATACAAAGTCCTTGTAATCGATGCAAGGGACTTAATACTCAATCATAACATTTTATCCTTAAGATTTTGATATTCTATAACTTTACATGTTTTAATATCCACGGCATTAAATCATTAGGACGACTCTTGGGAACAGAGAATTTCGCGGTGAATGTTTATATCTTCATCCATGATAAATATTTGCATATTTATCCGTGACAAATGGTTGTATCTTTGTCCGGTGAAATATTCTCTTTTCATAAAGAACATTACTCAACTAGTTAAAATCCTCACTCGAAACATATTTGGTTATAGTGATATCTCTTCATATCAATAATTTTACTTATCTGATATTTAAAATAGTAATAACGAGTTACACTTGGGTCTGAGAAACCTTAATGATGGATTTGACCAGTCAACATTGCTTGGTCCTGTCTCGGATGTACAACACTCACAAGTTATTTACCGATCCTCGTCGAGAAAAATAGATCATTATCAATACTATGTTAAATTTTAATAATTCTAAGTTTAATCAAAGTAAAGACGTAACAAGAGAATGTGATAAAACTTGATAATATTAGTATAATATTCGATTACATGTGTCAAACTTATTCTTATTACAAAATGTCATTATGGCTATAGTTAAAAATAATTAAGGAAACTAGTCTACGCATTTCTTCTTTCCTTTCTTCTTTGAGTCAGAGCTCTAGGGTTTGTCTACAAATTAAGTTTATTTGTGAGGGTGAGCTAAGATACTCAACAAGTCTTAAACACATAGCATATAAGTGAATTCACACCGATATGAATTGTAAGGATTCATGGCACAACAATTGATATTACAAAATATTTTAACCTAGCAAGACTGAATGGTAGTTAGACCTTGAACTGTTCTTTGTCTTTTGACTTAGAACCATTTATAGTAGATATAGAAAGGGGATCAACCTAACGACCTCATATGTTATGCATAACATATAAGACACTAGACTAATCATAAACAGTGCAACATTTTCGTTCATCTTAGTTTACTTCACATATTAGGATCGCCTTAAAACATCTTGGTTTGATAAATTAAAGCATGATTCAAAATATATCACCAATAAGCATTTTATTTTTTAAGTTATGCCGAAACAAGAAACAATAACTCTCATATCAAAGATTTATAACACGTTGCTTGTACAAAATGTATAAATCACATAGAAAGCAAGTAAACAAATATTCAAGATAGAAAACTTGCTTTTTTGATAAATTTTACGATTAAATATTTTTCGTAAATCCTACACATTAATATTTTATATAAACTAGTTAGGCACGAATTCAATCACTTTATGTTTTAAGTCGGACATTATAACTGCTTGTAATTAAGACTTCTTCTACTTTATATAAAATAAATTTGAGCATTGTAACTGCTTATATAATGAGTATTTGAATAAATACTTTAAGAAAAATTGTCGTTGTAATTGCTTATAAGATGAACATTTTCATTAAATACTTAAAGAAAATGTACCATAGTAACTGCTTATAAAAGTATGTTTTCTTCTTTATCATTGAAATAAATCGGATATTATAACTGTATGTAAAATGAACTTTTGTACTATATATTTGAAATAATTTGAGCATTATAACTGTTTGTAAAAATATATTTTAACTAAATATAAGAAGAAAAGTAAACAAAATCACCACTAGAGTATACCTCTTGTTGTGCTTGTTTTACTTCCAAAATAGCGGAATTTCGTCGCTCAAAATATATTTTTCTCTCTCAGATTATAACTATAAAGTGTATAGTTTATGAAATGCTTTAGAAAATGCTAGAAAAATGAATGGTGGAGGTGGGTATTTATAGGAAAAATCAAATTTCTTTAAATGCACTTTTAGTTCTTGAAGTTATAATTAGTTTACATAGGGACTTGGACATATATTTAAGAACTTAGGACACCTCATCAAAAGCACAAAATGGCTGGCCATTTTGATCCAATGGTCTAGATTTCATCTTGCTTTACTTTGTTCTCATTGGTCGAAAAATAATCACATGGATTTTGATTGGTTAACTCAATTTTACATGGATTTAGTTGATAATTAGTTAGTGTAACTAGCGTTTCTTTACCTAGTTTAGTTAATCTAACTTGTTTTTCTTTTCTTAACCATGATTGATCCATTTAAGTTCACATGGATTGCAATTCTCGCACGTGATTTGTTGAAAATATTTTAGTTAGATTACTAGTTAGTATTTAGTTTCATTTCAACTAATTTGATTAATTAGTATAATACTTAAGTATTTATATGTATTTATATCATATAATACATTGTATAATACTCATATTCAACTTGTATTACACTTCGTATTAATCTCGTATAATGTTCCGTATAATTCTCCTTTTATACCGTACATTATCATTGGTAATCTTTTCATATTCGTTTCATATCCGTCCCGTATTTAGGAATAGTAGTGTTCAATAATTATTTTGGGTGAAAATTTTATTAGTGGAAATGCATTTATTGTTTGAATAAACGCTATTTAAGAATGTGAATTTTTCAAATTTAGATAATTGTATTTGAATGAATATTGTTTTTCGTCTTATTCACTGAAAAATTATTATTAGATATTTAGCATCTATACAGCGTATAAATACTATATCATGAAATGTAAAAAGTCAAAACGATGAATAAAACTACTAAAAAGACAAAAAAAAGTTTTCTCGCGAAACGCATTTTTCTTCTTCTTTTTTTTTTCAATGAAATTTTATTGGTTCCTTGGATTCTATGACTCATATAAATACTATTTCGTGAAATGTGAAAATTCCCAAAATGATGTAAGACGAATTTCAGAGGCATAATTGATTTTTAGGTTTTAACCCTTAAGGTTTAGGTTTTAATACATATATTTCTTTAAAGTACATAGTTATATATACATAGAATTTTATATACACATAGATTGGAATAGAACTCAATCAAATGATACATTCTTGAAGTATAATATAATCTTTATTATTCACATAAAATCGGATTACAAGATTCTCAGAAGTTCGGAACATTATAGGGGTGTACTCATCTCTTGCTTTTCCATGTCGCTCTTAATTGAGAGAGGTAAGAACTGGTTTCCTCGAACTTTTCCCTTCAACAAGAGAGGATGAAGACTATAATGGATGCCTTGCCGCTGAGAAATGCAGCATGAGCTTCAAAGGACGCCTCCCCGAAGAGATGAACTACCAAAAAGGTGTCTAAGGAGAAGATATTTATCCATATTTATTTTTCTAGTTGGTAGGACTCTTGTATTATATCTAAAGAGATTAGACTCTGTAATGGACCTTGTACAAATTTTGTCAATCAATAAATATATACATTTACATATTTTGTTTGTCTTATTTTGTTAGACTTATTCTCTTTATCAAGTCTGTTGTATATATGTGCTTTCTGTTTGATGTTAAATTAATACTTTGGCTTTCTTTCCCCTCACATCCCTAATTGTAAACCTGAATATAAGGCTTAGAAAATTTCTAAGTGTGGTAGATCAATACAGAAGATAATAAATGAACAGAAAGATAGTTGTATTAATTTTGAAGAAATAACAACTTCGACTGAAATCAACCTCAAAGACACGTTAAAAATATATACAAGTATTTACTAGTAGTATTTTTTAAGTCGAACGACATGCCACATATTGGGTATGTCTTGGCCATCCATTGATTGGAGTTTATAAGTCGACGACTTTATTACTTCAATAATTTTGTAAGGACCTTTCCTGGTGGGCATCAGCTCAGCTTGCCAGTTTCTTGAGGCGTTGAGGCTTCAGCTCCCCGGAGAACTAAAGCACCCACCTAAAATATTCTAATTTTTACTTTTTTGTTGAAGTGCCTAACCGTGCACTGTTGATAAATTGTAAGTCTAAGAACTGTGTTGTCTCGACACTCTTCGAGTAGGTCGAGGTTTTCTCGAAATCTCTTATTGTTGAGTATCTTAATGAAGTTCTGAACCCTTAATGATGGAGTTCCGATTTCAACTAGGATTAAAGCTTCAGTTCCATAGGTTAACTTAAAAGGAATTTCACCCATTGTGGTTTGAGAAGTAGTTCGGTAAGCGCATAATATATAGTGTAATTCTTCAAGCTACTTCCCTTTTGCTTCCTCGAGTCTTCTTTTTATCCCATTCAGAAGGGTCTTGTTCGTGACTTCAACTTGGCCGTTAGCCTGAGGATGGGCCACCGAAGTCTGACGATGCTGTATGTTCAATTGTTGGAGGTAACCCTAAAACTTTCTTCCCATAAATTGAGTTCCTTTATCTAACACGAGGATCATCGGGATGTCAAAATGATAGATCACTTACTCTCTGAGGAATTGAAGACAAGCCTCTTTGGTTATCCGAGCTAAAGGCTTGGCCTCCATCTATTTCATGAAGTAATCTATTGACACTTGGGGAGCTTTTTTACATAGTTAATGGCATCTTGCAGCAACGTTGACCAATAGTAGCTTTGCCAAAGGATCTTATGTGATAGTGATTTGGCTCCCATGTGGTCTCCACAAATTCCCTCATGTACTTCCCGAAGTATTTAATCGGCTCTTCTAGGGCCCACACAGAAGAGTAGCAGTAACAAGTAAGACTTTTTATAGAGTTAATTATTGTTGATACAGTATTTAATGGAGTTATATATGACTTTTCGAGCCTAAACTTTATCTTCGGGTAAGACATCATTTTCCAGGAAGTCTACTATTAGAGTCATCCAACAAGTTTCCTGATCGATGTCCAGCACCTCCTAGGTTAAAGTGCTCTGTTGTTCTAAGTCCATGAGATATACTGAACCATCTAGCGACTTCTAATCAGTGGAGGTAAGTTTCGATAGAGCATCGGCCATAACGTTGTCAACCCGAACCACTCCGATCACCTGATTTTTTTGGAAGCCTACAAGTATGCTTTAGACGAGCATCAAGTAGGATTGCAAATGTGGTTCTCGAGCTTCATACTCTTTAAGAACTTGTTTCACTAGCAGTTAGGAGTCACTATAAATAACCAAGTTCTGCACTTCCAGGCTCTTCACCAATCTTAAACTAACCAAAAGAGCTTTATATTTAGAAATGTTATTAGTGGTCAGGAAGTTGAATCGAATGGATTGCTGGATTTCAAATCCTTCGGGTGATGTAAGGATAACTCCAGCCCTACTTCTCCACCCCGTTGAGGAGTCATCGACGAATAAAATCCAAGACTAGACTTTGGGCAAAGAGTCTTATCCTCTGAAAACGACATTTGTCACAGCCTCTGGCTCGTCGGGGAAAGAACATTATGTGATGAAATCTACCAGCACTTAAGCTTTTATTACAATGTGCAGGCAAAATTCTAAGTTGAATTAACCTAGTTCCATTGCCCACACTGCCAAGCTCCCAAATAGATCGGACCTGTAAAGGACCCTCTTGAGGGGCTGATCGGTCAGGATAATTATTGTCCTCCCCTAAAAGTATTGTCAGAGTTTCCTACTTAACGTCACTAGGGCATATGCCAATTTTTCCAAGTATGAATATTGTGTTTTAGTGTCCTGAAGCACATGTCTGACATAGTATATTGGTTTTTGCCCATTAGCATATTCCCTAATCAAAATGGTTCCAATAACTAGTGGGGTAGCAGAGAGATATATGTACAAATCTTCCTCGGGTAGTGCTTTACGCAAAAGAGGGGGAAAAAGACCTTTTGATTTGTTCGAAGACGGTTTGGCACTCTTCAATCCACTAAAAGGTTTTTTTGATTCTGCGCTTCTTTCAAAGTGTTAAAAAAGGACAAACACTTCTCTGCAGACCGGGACATGAATCGTCGAAGTGCAGCCAGTCTTCCAGACAGTTTTTGAACTTCCTTAAAATTTTTAGGGGACTTCATGTTAACCATTGTTTATATCTTTTCGGGATTGGCTTCAATCCCTCTTCGCCTCACCATATATCCCAAGAACTTTCTCGATCCGAGTCTGAATGTGCATTTTGTTGGATTCAGCCTCATGTTGATTTTTTGGACCTTTTAAAAGCATTCTTTAAGATCGGCCAAATGATCCACCACTTTCATGTTTTGGAATATCATGTCGTCGATGTAGACTTCCGTGTTCCAGCCTATCTGACTACCGAAGACTTTGTTCATCATCCGTTAGGTGGCCCTTGCATTAATTAATTCGAAAGACATCACCTTGTATGCATAAATAGCTTTATAAGTAATGAAGGCCACCTTCGGGATGTTATCTGCCCACATTTGAATTTGGTTGTACCCTGAGAATGTGTAGAGAAAGCTCAGCATTGCATGGCTAGAGATTGAGTCAATTAACTGATCGATACTAGGAAAAGGATAACAATCCTTCAGACAACCTTTGTTCATATCCGTATAATCAACACACATCTTCCATTTTCCATTGTGCTTCTTCACTAAGATGATGTTGGCCAACCATTCGGGATAGTCTGTCTCGAAGATAAATCCTACCTCTATTAGCTTCATTACCTCATCATAAATTATTTTCTGTCTTTTGAGAGTGTTGCTTTGGCGTTTCTGCTTGACTGATTTGATGTGGGGATCTACATTTAATTTATGGACAACCACTAACTCGTTAATTCCCGTCATGTGAGCTGTAGTCGATGCAGAGATGTAAGAATACTCATTCAATAGCGCGACCAAGGGTCCTGTGAAGTCTTCTTGTGGCCTAGTCCCTATCTGAGCCATCTTTTCTTTATTCCCAAGAAATAGCTCTACCTCCTCTATCTCCTCTGCAGGAGTCACAATCAATTCAGCGCCTGTGTTCGTGAAGGGCTCTAGCTCTAACTTCATGGTTTGCTTTTGCTTGCTCACCCCAACAGAAGCTGCATGTAGAGTCTGGAGGTAACACCTTCGGGACATGTCCTGATCACCAACCACTTCCTTAATCCCATTCTATGTAGGGAACTTCATTTTCAAGAGGGGGATTGAGGTAGCAGCTTTCAACGCCAATAATGTTTTTCTTCCCAGAATGGCATTATAGTTGTTTTCAATGTTCACGACGATAAACCTCACCATTACAGAGATGGGAATTGGGGCATTTCCGAAGCCATATAACGACGAGCCTTCACACGGAATCAACTTTCTACCACCCAGATCTAATCTGTCGTAAGTGTGCATGTATAATACATCCACGAAACTCCCATTGTCAATGAGAATCCACCTCATATCCATGGTCCCCACCTACGCTTTTATCACTAGCGCATTATCATGTGGGAGGAGTATATCAAGCTGATAGTCTTCATTCGAAAAAGTGATGGGGTCGATTTTGAAATTCCTCTACTGTCCTGACACTTAGTAGACTACCCTGGTGTATGTTTTTCTCTTTATATTAGATAGATCTGACACGGGTCCCCCAAAGATTACATCCATCACCCCTCTCGTTGTCGGAGGGGAGGAGGGGAGATTCTGTCAAATACAGATATCCTAGGCCTCTCAGTAGTGTAGCAGTCTAAGTTCCCTTTTTGCACTTGTTCTTCGAGGAAGTCTTTTAGTTGGTAACAACTTTTTGTATCATGTCCCGGAGCCTCATAATAAGTACAATATTTGTCGCTGTTCTTTTGTTTGGCGAACACCCGGGTCTGTGAAGGTCTTCAAAAAAAATGGTTGATCTTTGATCTCGCTGACTATTTGGGTTGTGCTTGCAGTTAGGGAGTGTAACCCTTGTTCTCTCTTTTCTTGGGATCCTCATTTGGAGACCAATCTATTTTCTGGTCCCTTTGGCCATCGATACTTTTACTGAAAGCCTTCTTCATTTCGTCTCTTCGGTCAGAATATTTTTTATCGGCGTTGTCGCCTCTAGGGTCCCTCCTCGGATGATTGTTATCATCATATCTCGAAAGGCCCCTAAGATTAGCAGAGCCTTTTCAATTTTAATGAATTTATCTAAAATCTCGTAGACTTCGGCTAGAAACCGGGGAGCTTTCAGGATTATCTCCTCTATGAGGCGGCTTGACCTTTTCACATGCAAGCCCATTGTGAGGAATTGCACCTCCTACACCAAATCCAAGATGAATCTCTTCATGAACTGCCGAAGAGTTTCATTAGTATTTTGCCGCACTTGTAACAGAGAAGTGATCATTTTGGCACGCTTTTCGTTCCCACCGAAGCGTACGTGGAACTGGTCTTGAATTTTCTCCCACGAATCAATCAAATTGGCAGGAAGGGAGATTATCGAACTGGTCTTAATGTTGAAATGAAGAGATGGCACATTCCCATTGCATCGTATCCATGGAACCGCATCACCTGTTCAAATCCGTAGGAGTGGTCATGGGGATCACCAGTTCCATCACATTCCTTCAAGATCGGTACTTTAAGAGTTCGATTAATGGGTGCATCTTCCAGCTCCTTGATGAAAGGAGAGGAGAACAGTTTCTTTCCAGCAGCCCCGGTACGTCTCTCGAAGCTTTTTGAACCAGCAGATTCTCCCATCTGACTTTCTTTACATTGTTGTCGTGGTTGTTCCCCACCTCCTCGTTGGGGTGGGGTTTTGGATCGTCGTCTTTGACCCTTTGATTTTGGGGATTGAATAAAAATCTCTTTATGGTTGTGCTGGGAGAGGTGTCGACCTTTTTGGAATGGACTTTCCTTTTCTCCTTTCAGGCCTTCTTCTGTCTGCTCCAAATCCTCTAGTTGCTTTTCGAGCTCTTCCCCCTGAAATTGGAGAGCTTTCTTTTGGTCTCGGACCTCCTATAGGCGACGCTACTTGTCCCCATCATTTGGTTGATAGGACTGCGAACGAGATTCCCTTCGGGAGGGCCTTGCATGACTGTGATTATGGGGTTAGGTAGACAATTTAGTTTGCAATTAAGTCAAGGAAAATTCTACCAAACACTATCAAACCCTCATTCTAGCTCCAATGTTAACACCTGAATTTATCGAGACGCTTGACCACCATCAATGGCTTTGACCTACACAATGAAACAATCAAGAGCTTGGTGACTTGAACCATCGGGGGATAGCTCCGGCGTGAGAGTATGTATTGGTTTTAAGAAATGTTAATAACAGAGGTGCTTAGTGTTTAACATGGTGAATTGACATTAAATCTTACCTGGATTGGTAATAGTCGTCGTCCTTCTTTAACTGTCCAGCAAGTGTGATGATTATGATCAGAGTAATAACGCACAATCCCCATCATGATCTGTAACTGTTGTAACCTCCGGATTAAATGTGTGCGCGGTAACTGTTATATAACTGTTATATAACTATCATGTCATTAAATGGTCATGGGTATTGAGCGTGATTGTCCAAGCCTTTCTGGACCAAAATTCAAACTAAATGGGCCTTAAGAGTAAGCAACCCAATCATTTTGGCCCATCTTCTTTAATAAAAATCCACAACCCAACAATGGAGTTTCTTGTATGAGAATCGAGGTTACTTTTTTATATTTAAAATATCAAAATTTACATTGCGCATAGTTAAGTATAATGTTTTGGATGATTTTCTTTTTGATTTTTAATTTTAAAAAGTAAAGTTAATCATTAGATTTTTTTTTTTTGAGAAACTTCAAGCACATCTTTATAAGTTTAAATTAATTGTCATTTAGTTATTTTGAATTTTGTTTTTGTTTTTTTTTTATTATTTATCTTGCAATTACTAATATAAATTTACATCCATGCCACTTAAAAAATCGCACGTGCTTAAAGCGTGACCAAAAATTGACTCAAAATCAAAGTTAGGAGTCAGTTGACTCAGAGTAGTTATAGAAGGACAAAATTGGAATTTTTATCACTTACAAAATTAAATTAAAATTAAGTGACAATTTAAAAGGACACTTTTGTATTTTAAAATACAATGTAAATGAGACGAAAATATCACATCAACATAATGAGTAAATACATTAGACCGCATACGTTAATGCAACTTGAAGCATTAAAGGTACATGGAGTTCTTAACACTAATGATCAAGTGTTTAATTTTATGACTGAATTACATATTTATCCCTTAAAGTTGTTAGGCAGTTTCAATGTATTATCTCATTTATCAAAATGAACCTTTGTCTTCTTATGACTTCTGGTAAATTTTATTTCATGTGCCTATTTAATAAGCACATGTTTGTCATTTGATTATGTAATTCAATTCACGTTTTAGTGATGAGTAGAGTTGACAAAAAAGTCCAAGTCCGTGGATCGACCTGACTAGCAGACTTGTCAGACTTGCTAAAAATTGTGTTGTGATTTTATTTTTTATAGTCCATAAAAATTTGAGCCATTTTAGCCTGATCCGTCCAAAAAAATATTTTTATCTTTGCTAGATGGGAAAAAAGAAACATAGAATTTTCTTGATCCATCATTATAATAAAAGAAGTACGAGAGCCATAGATTATTAGAATCCATCATGAACACAATAGAAGATAGTGAAAGATTACTTAAAGCCATTCCCTTTATCTGGTTTTTTGTTTCATTTGATGCTAAGATGAAAAGAAAAATAGCCCTCTTTGCTACAACCAAAACAAGCTGTCCAGATGGGGCAATCTGGAGTATAGCTGGATCTTAGTACAAGGTTTGAGCATAAAATATGATTTTAAGTGCTTGAAAAGAAGCTGCGAAGTGTAAATGTGGTGTAATAAACTATGTTTAGTATATTTTAATCAGTTTTATTGGGCTCAAGAGTATTTCATTTTGTTGTATGCGGTATTCAATTTTATTCTATAATTTCTTAAACAGTATATCTAATATGGTTTATCTCTTTCACACAAAAGCCAAAGATTGGTCAGCAAAAAACTCCAGAGAAAAAAAAAAAGCATTGGGAGATGAAAGCTCAAGCACCTTGTTGGGTGGCAGTAAGGTGTGATTTCAAAGGCATAAGATCTTCTGTAACTAAAATTTCCTGTTTTTCTATGTGGAGGTCTATGACGATGGTATGTCTCATCACCGTAACCGTACAAAAAATAGGGCTATGGTGATAGTACATACAATCGCCATACACCCTAAAACTATCGCCATAGACCCTAAAAATAAACGTTATAGATCTCGACACAGAGAAATAGATAATTTAGTTACAGATAATTTCACCCTGATTTCAAATTATTTTTAGAATAAAAACAAAATGTAGGAGTATTATTCTACGACTATACTCTCCTATCCTTGTAAGGTAGGTTTCTTTGTATGCTTACTAATGTTCCCTTTTTATAAATTTTGAATCTATAAATATTTAATATTGTAGTGTGGAAAAAAAAAACGACTTGTGGATTATCCTGACTTGGTCCAGCTTAAACTACGGGTCTACTGTTTTGAGCCAAAGAAAATATAGACCATTTTAGCTCGGACTATATTTGACCCGATCTAATTATGATCCAACTCGTTTGGGCCAACCTGACCCTCTTGTTAGCTCTAGTGATGAGACTAGACATTTTAGATCGTTAAATTACAAAGATAACTTCATTAAACTAATACACAAACTATTATGTAACACAAAATTAAGCAAAATATAACCATATGAACATAATTGGCAAATATAAGAAGCCAAGTATTCACTTTGATAATTAAGGGGCTAATTTGAAACTAACTGACAACTTGGGCTGGCAATAAGTATCAGCCTAATTTTATAATTTCTTACGAAATAAAAGCAACGTGGAAGCATATTACAGAAAGGCTTCTACTATTGTCTATTTGTACTCCATCCATTTAATAAAAATAGTTTTATTTATAAAATTTAATAATATTAATAATATATTTAAAAATTGTTTTATTTTTATCTCTAAAATATTATTACATTTATTTTAAAATTGGAGATATATTTTTTTTACTCACCCAGTTCAAAATTAAAAATATACTAATAATTGCATGTACCTTAAGGCATGGCATAACAAAAAATTAAAACTAAATATGAAAAATAAAAATATTATTATTATATGTATTATTATTAAGGAAATTATAAAATATAAAAATTATAAAAATTATTATTATTATTATTATTATTATTATTATTATTATTATTATTATTATTATTATTATTATTATTATTATTATTATGATTATCCTTATTATTATTATTATTATAGTGTAAGGGTGAATTTGATATGGACGAATTTTTTTTTGTTAGATGAAATGTGCGGCATTTGATTATGTTGGAAGAATCTAAATCGTCTTTATGTTTTTAAATTCAAAATGAGTTATATTTTAATATATAGATTATTAACAAAAAAAAATGACTTTTATTATTATTATTATTATTATTATCCTTATTATTATTATTATTATTATTATAGTGTAAGGGTGAATTTGATATGGACGAATTTTTTTTTGTAAGATGAAATGTGCGGCATTTGATTATGTTGGAAGAATCTAAATCGTCTTTGTGTTTTTAAATTCAAAATGAGTTATATTTTATTATATAGATTATTAACCAAAAAAAAAAAAGGCTTTTATTATTATTATTATTATTATTATTAGTACTATTATTATTGTTATTACTATTATTGTAATTATTATTATTATTATTATTATTATTATTATTATTATTATTATAGTGTAAGGGTGAATTTGATATGGACGAATTTTTTTTTGTTAGATGAAATGTGCGGCATTTGATTATGTTGGAAGAATCTAAATCGTCTTTGTGTTTTTAAATTCAAAATGAGTTATATTTTATTATATAGATTATTAACCAAAAAAAAAATGGCTTTTTTTTAAACAATTTTTTTCCTCGTGTTGTAAATGGATTTTGTTTCCTTTTTGTTTTTTTGTTTTTTTTTTTAAAAGAAAACAGGGGGAGTAGAAATAGGCTCCCATTCTACCGCTACTCTCTCATCTGTCTTTTGACTCATAAATTGAGATTTCCTCCCAACACAACAAAATGGTGGGTAATGGCACAAGTGATCTTCATCCTGCAAATGAGCTGAACCATGAACGGAAAAAGTGAATTAAAAGCCTTTGAGGACACCGGAGCCGGAGTTAAAGGCCTTGTGGACAATAAAATAACCAAGGTCCCTCGCTTATTAATTCCTTCAATCACCGCCACTTGATCATCATAACTTCACTAAAATGCTCAATTCAAAAAATCCCAAACTAACTTCTCCGGTCTCGATCTTTGTGCCATCGACAAAGATCCGATCCTTCTTAAGGAAACCGTGGAAAAAGTCCACTATGCATCGGAGAAATGGGGTTTCTTCCAAGTGGTAAATCATGGAATTCCACTTTGTGTTTTGGAGGACATGAAGGATGGGGTAAAAAGGTTTTTTGAGCAAGATGTTGAGGTAAAAAAAAAGTGGTATGCAAGAGATTATAGCAATAAATCTTTTGTTTATAATAGCAACTATGATTTGTATACCACACCAGCATTAAATTGGAGGGACACAATTTACTGCACTATGCCTCCTAATCCTCCAAATCCTGATGAGTTTCCAGAAATATGCAGGTATGTTCATCTCTTTCAAGGAGCTTGTAGTCCACATTCTAATTAGGGGAGTTTATATTAGATAGAAAGGGCTAAAGAGTATGGAGACGAGGTAATTATTTTGTTTTGAACAGTTGTGCCCTTGTCACTGTAATGGATCTTGATTCCAGACCATTTAAGATACATTACAGTGATATTAGAAATTGATAGATGTGGATATATATAGGAAGAAATTCAGAAAGGATTCACATATTATTATTCTATTTTATCGCTTAAAGTTTTGTATTAGTCACAATCTAACTTTGACAATATATATATATATATATATATATATATATATATATATATATATATATATATATATATATCGTTTTCCTAAGCTATACTACATATTGTCAATATATTTGTCTCAGGATGCCTCTGAAAATATAAATTTTCTCAACGAACAAGTTAATGTGGTCAAGTCGCATCTTGTGCAAGAGTTCTCTATGAGCTTGGATACAACAATCTCATAATTTTTATAAACAAAATTGATAAGTTTCCCGTCTTCTTTTGCAGTGAAGTCCATAAAACAAAACGGTGCAAGATACATACTCTTCTTTTATAACTTAAATCCTAATGTTTCAATTTTATAACATTGAACGTTGATTTTTATTTATTTATATAAATAAAACCCTTTTGATCACCAGATTTAACATTTCTTGTTGCACGTTACTCAAAATGAAAGAAAAATTTAGTCTTTTAAAAGTTATATATCATTTATATTGGTTTCAAGTTTATTTCTTTTTTCGTTTCACACTAATCATGTTGCCTAAAATTTTCTTTGCTTCTCCTGTAGAGACATTTTATTTGATTACTCCAAGCAAGTAACAAAATTGTCCTGCACATTGTTTGAACTTTTACCGAGGCTCTTGGGTTAAATCGAGAGTACTTGAACGATATGGATTGTGCTGAGGGCCTTGCTCTCATCTGTCACTATTATCCGGGAGCATACTGATAATGGCTTCATGACAGTGCTTCTGCAAGACCATATTGGCGGTCTTCAGGTTCTTCATCAGAACCAGTGGATTGATGTCACCCCTGTTCCTGGAGCTCTGGTTGTCAATATTGGAGATCTCTTGCAGGCAAGTCTTTCACTTTTTATGTGTCCATTTTAAAGGAAAATTCAAGACATATGCCCAAGTAGTCGCAAGTCACAATTGCATATTTTTTTTAATGGCTGAATTAAACATATCGTCTCCCCAAGTTGTGAGGTAATTTCAAAGTAGTCATTCAATTAACAAAGTGAACACTTGCCTCTTTATAGTCACCACTTTGTGAATTATATATGTTCCTTTGGTTTATTTTTTTATTTTTTTTATTTTTAATTTCATGTGATGTGTGCTAGTCATACGCTTGTTTAATGGAGAAGTTATTCAGTACCCCAAGAGCATTGAATAATTTTTCTGTTTAATATGATAATTTTTATCATTTGACAATGTAAAATATCTAATGCAATTATTTTTGTCATTTGACAATGTAAAATATCTAATTTTCATGACTATCACGTGAAATGAGTGAATTGAATAATTTATATAAATCAAATGACAAAAATACCCTCAATAAATAGAAGTATGAATATCCCGCGACACGAAATTAGGAAAAGTTATATAATCCAAAGAATAGAATTGACACTACGTAAAAACTAAGGTAAATGTTCATTTTGGTAAGTGAGTTGTTACTTTGAAATTGCCTTAGGGACAAATCTATAGTTTTTGGACTTTTTGTTTTTATTTTTATTTTGTAGCTATTATTTCGTTTCATTTGAGCAATAGAATTACAAAAGAGTTAATTACATATTTGATCCCGAAGTATGCATCATTTTATATATCGTGCCTTCAAATTTAAACGTTTTCATCCCACTATTCAAAGTAACATTAAGTAACCATTATAGACCCTTTTTAGATTTTTAGCCAACGAAATTATGACACATGGCCAAAAAAATATTCCTATAAGGGCCAGTTTTGAGAGAATTTTAAACTTTGAGTAGCGGACTGAAAGCGCTTAAACTTGGGGATACAATGTGTAAAAGGATGCATACTTCGGGATCAGATGTGCAATTAACTCGTTACAAAATTAGTTTTATAGACCAAATAGAAATTTTGATGGAGTTAAAATTAATTTTCATAAACAAAGTTCAAGTTATTTTATGTATAGAGATCAAAATTAAAGTCGCCATGCTATGTCGTCCCATATTAAAACATGTACGTAGAACTAAATTGTTTATAATCTCAACCTTGCTACCAACGATATCAAGTAGTTATGATTTTTTGGGTTGGCCTGTGATGACTCAAGATGACCCAAATTGATATTGCTGGGATAGTAAAACTTGAGTCTTGATCCGGAATACTGTTTATAAGGCCTCAAGTTTACTATCAATGGGCATAACTCGAGCTTTTAGCCTTGTTTCTAGGCATCGACCTTACTACTGATGGTACCAACAAGTCAGAATTTCTTATATATGTCGGCTTGTTAAATAAGTAAAAATAACCCAAGTTGATGCTTTTAGGATATCAAATAAGTTTTGATTCAGTTTTGTTATGGTCAAGGCCGTCGACGACATATATATGCAGTCCATAGGACCATCCTATATATGCCTTTAATATGTGGGGTTTCTCTAAATGAACCATGACTTATATGTTATGTTTGGATTGAAAAAATGGAACGGAGGAAATAATGTAATAAAAAATAGTGTATTTGATGATCATATTAGGGGATAAACTATTTCAATAGAATGAAAATTTATTTCATCCTCTTGATTTTTATATCATTTGAGAAGTGATGGAATAAAATTCATTCCAATGAAATGAATATCTGTGATAATTT
Source organism: Hedera helix (assembly GCA_947179155.2). Taxonomy (NCBI): domain Eukaryota; kingdom Viridiplantae; phylum Streptophyta; class Magnoliopsida; order Apiales; family Araliaceae; genus Hedera; species Hedera helix. Next base: position 10,939,385 of record OX359280.1, read on the forward strand.
TGTCATCATATTATACCACTTACCCTACCAACAACCAAATATATACTTAAAATACCTTAAAATTATTTCATTCTTTCATCTATTTCATTCATTCAATCCAAACGCAATAATAATTCATAATGAAGGAGGATACTTTCAAAACTCTTCATCCTATACAATGTGGTCATTATAATTCTAGCACTTAAAACGCAGTGAGCCAAAAGCTCACATTTTATAATTTTTTACTTTCCAATAACCGTAAATACGATGCATAGAAACGTATTGATAAATCAATTGTTGTTAGTTTTCTAGCTAACATAATTTTTTTGTTCATCATTTGGATTTTTAGCTCATGTCAAACGACAAATTTATAAGCGCCAAACATAGAGTACTGGCAAACCATGTTGGTCCAAGAGTATCGGTAGCAAGCTTTCTTTTTACAGGTGTGTGTACCCATCCACAAAGCTCTATGAACCCATTAAGGAGTTGTTATCCGACGATAATCCCCCAAAGTATAGGGCAACAACAGTACAAGAATATGTGCAATACTGCCGCAACGATGGAGTTAATGAGAGTTCCTTACTTTCACCAAGCTCTAATGAAGTATTAAAATTAGGTCTGATAATGTCAAATCAATATATATGTTGTCAGGATAATAACTGTCACTAAAAGTTTGAACTGTTACTTAAACAATTATAAAAGTGTCGTTAAATACATATTTGTTTTGACAATATAAATGTTTTGATACTGTCGATAGTCTAAATTATATATTATGTTGCTAATAGTATTCTAAAAATATTTGTAATAAATAATTTTTACACCGTACTTCTCATTAGTTGATGCATAATAATTTGTGTGGTGCTTAACTTCTTATCACATAATTGCATTTGAACCAAGTTTTCGTAGCCTATAATAGATGGATTTAAGAGGTCATGATGATTGACGCAGCGGATGGAAATCTATACTAAAAGGGTTTGATTTATCAAGAATGTTCTAGCATATGTATCTTCTTCCTCTTTATTTTTGTCTTTCCACAATTATTGTTTTAGAATTTTCGCATTCCACAATTGAACGTGTGAATTTATTCGAAACAATTATAAAAGTGTCGTTAAACCAAATGAATCTTTTTCATTAAATTTTGAGCCTTGAACAGCATGCATTTTTTTTCCTACTCAACAAAATAAAATTTCATTAAATCCTTCATTTGTAATACATGTATGGTTTACCAAAATCAGAATAGAGAATACAATGAAGTCTAAAATACTCCATTTGTTTTAAGTTATAAGATTAATATTAACTTTTAAAAAGTTAATTTTAAATATTTTTAAATTCAAAATTAAGTTAAATTCATTTAGTTTATATCAATACAAATATGAATATTATAAATTACTTAAAAAGTGTTGCTAAGTATAAAATTTATTGTTTTAAAAATTTAAATGAATGATGTCAATTTTAAATTTAAATATATCTTAAATTAATTTTTAAAAACTCAATATTAATCTTATAATTCGAAACAGAGAGAATAGTTATTAACATGCCCCTCCCCCTTTTCTCTTATCACGGGTAAATTCATGAATAAATTTCTCCCTTCTATTTGTGATTTAAAGAGAGAGAACGGATATATAGGAATAATGAAAAAAGTTAGTGGTAAATATTTCTTTTGACTATTTAATATAGAAAATTGATACTTTTACATGATTTTTTAATATTTTTTATATATAAAGTGTTGTTATAGGTCTATAATGACGATTTTGACTGTCGCTTTAAATCTATAACGATATTTTACACGTAATAAAATCCTGTAAAAATATCACTTCCCTTTAATATATCCCTAGAAATCAATTACGATAACACATCAAAAACACACTCTAAAACCATACAAATTTACAAAAAATAAAACGAATTTCAATAAAAATAATTGCGATTTTCGTAATTGTATTTAAACTGTATAACTAAACATTGAAAAAAATATTCTAAATATAAAATAAACCACATCAAATGTCATATTAAATTAAAAAATAAAAAGCATAATACAAATTTGACATTCAAACCCAAAATCTGTGGATGTCTTCTACTTTTTCTCCCAACTAATAACGGTTGTCTCATTAATGTCTTTTAAATTCAATTTCTTATACCAAATCCATTGAATCTTCCTCATCTATTACGCTAATACATGGTGTTGTAAATGGTAATCAAAAAATTTGTATTCATATTTGAAATAAAGCGGATATTATTCGTATTCGAAATTAAACAGAAATATCCGTATGTTTTAAGATATCTGTAAATAAACGGATACGAATATGTATATAACAGTATCCGTATTCATTTAACATTTGACCGTAAATATATCTGACAAATAGTGGATATTCAGTATCCGATATTCTAATTCGTATTTGAAATTTATATATAGATAACTTTAAATATCAAAATTCACAGTTTGAAATACTTTATTGAAAATATGAATAAGATAATTTATTGTATATGAATAATTTATATATTTAATCCTTTTCAAGATAAAAATCCTCCATGACTTTGTCTTTGGTGATCAAATTGACCATTTTTTAAATTAATATATCTTATTATTCATTTATATATTTACAAAAAAACTAATAAACATTATTAGCTACATACAATTTAGTCAACTGAGGACTTTAAACCTTATTAGTTTAGTACATGAGTTTTATTTTCAAAACTTATGTAAGATAAGCTTTTATGGATTCTTTAACAATTTAAATACAAATTTATACATTTGCAAAGTATTCATAATTTTTAAATTGACATTTTAAAATTAATAACCTTTTATTTTTTTTCCATAATTTCTAACATTTTCCCCAATATTTTGGATATTCTTGTGTTATTTGTTTCTATGTGCATGTAATATAATCATCATATGTTAAGTAAAATAATTTTTTCAAATGATGATTCATATACAATTATAATCCACATGTCAAATTTAGTATTAATCTGAATGGTACTGCTTAAAAAATTTAAATACATGTGTCATTGAAAAAAAAAGTGTTTCTAACTAATAATTTAATTTTGTAATTTTCTTTTTACCTTAACTCATATTAAAATCAACATATTTTTAATAATAACATTAAAAATAATTAAATGTCAATAGTTTATTATTTAACACTTGAAATATTGTTGATGGTGCAGTGTAATGGTTCGAGTATATATCAAATAATAATTGAGAATTCGAGTAGCCATTTTGAATCCTAAACGAGTAGACTATATTAATTTTACTCGTATTTTTATTCAAATTATTTTTTATGCTAAAATTTGGATTACATTTAGGACTGTAATGGTAATCGAAAAATTCGTATCCGTTTGTATTCGTATTCAGAATAAAGCGGATATTATTCGTATTCAAAATTAAGCGAATATATCTGTATTCGATTTTAAAGTATCCATAAATAAACGGATACTGATATTACTGTATTCGTATCTAAATATATCCTTTTACACCCCTACTAATACACCAATAAGATATACAGACACACTAACAACAAATTCAAAACTATTTATTTGTCTTCCCTACCAACAAATTTACCATCATCGCCTGCAACATCATGTCCCTAATTTTGCCACAACCATCACATTCAGATTTGAGCCAACATTCAGATCTGAACCCAATACATATATGCACTACCACACCATGAAACACGTATCCTAACCCCTAACCCAGATCCAATCTCTTTTCAATCGTCAGTTAGAAATAGTTTCCTCCAACTATTGCGCTGCAATTGTATGGCAACTCGAGATGATGTGAGATTTGGGTAATTTCTCTAACAAGGGCAAAAGTTTGGCCATAACTTATAACTTAGTCAAATGAACTTATAAGTTCTTTTGTATTATTTAAGTTTGTGGTTATGACTTATTTTGATTTATAAATAGTTTTAAGAAGTAACATTTATTTTTAAAAAATTGACTTATAAGTCATTTTAAAAATAAGTAGGTTTCACTAAATATAAATATTGTTTTACCTTTATTTTAGTTGTCTTTACATGTTATTTTAACTTATAAGTCATTTTAATCAAATACTTCCACATTTTATTTTAACTTAATTTTTGACATATAAATCAAAATATTCCAAACACTTTTATTTATAAGTCATTATTTAAAATAACTTATAAATTATTTTAAATTTGAACTTATAAATTATTTTAAAATAAGTCTATCTTTGTACAGGCCCTAAAGGTGTTGGTAACGAATTGTTTAAGGTATTGGCAATGGATTGTTACTTATGAATAGATGATGGTGGGCAGGGGGGACGCCATGATAAGGCATATCAATGACACAAATCATGACCTTGATTTGGTATGCCTCACTCTATTTTATTAGATCAAAACTCCAACTTATTTTGACCCCATCGATTCGTGATCTTGATTTGTTATATTAAAAATTCAAATTGATCAAATTTGATTTCACCTAATGATCTAAAAATCTTTAAGTAATGAATATTTAGATCTTTTCACAATCTTTTTGAAAAAGATTATCTATCAAAAGAATGGCGCAGGTAAGGAAGAAAGAGTCGTTGCAAGTGTTGCTTTGGGACAAAACTAATTGTTTTGTCCTTGTGCCTAAAATGTATTATCTCACTAAATTATTAAACGCACCGTTTTACTAATTGCTCAGATAGAAACAAGATAATTCATTGCTGAATTATGCCACGTGTTGGTTGATGATAGGGAAGGTTGTTAGGCTGAGAGTTGTCATGAGAGTCTGTTAGATCAGCTACGAGCTTATAAGCATAACCAGTGATGTAATAAAATCCATGAATGAATTTATCTGCAATTTCTGTTATTTCTTTTCCTTCGTTGTTTATTTCCTTTACTGTTCGTCGAGCCTTTGAAAAACTGATATCAGAGCACCCCTGAGCCATTAATGGCTGACTCTGCTTCTAAACTGATTTTAATAAAACACGAGAATGACCTCAAAGCTTTGGATGGTAGGATGGATTTGGTACAGGAGTTAATGGCGAAGAACTTCTAGCAGTCGGCGGAGCAGTTTGAAACTATGGGAAATCAGATTAACCAACCAGCCAAAAGGTTCAGACATCGAGAGAAGAAGTAGCTTAGAAAATTTTGGAGGCAATTGAGGCAGCTCGTAGATCTGAACGGGAGAACTCAACAACCAGTGAGGTAACTCTTATTGTTGCCACATCCGTGCCAACTTCCACTGTTCTGGATTTATCACAATCATCATTAATTTTACCTGTTCCTCTACTACAGTTGCATTTTGGTACAACTACTAATTTTGTGTCCTCTGATAGTATTCCTGCACCAGCTTTTAATCATACTACCAGCCCATTGCTGAATAATTCAACTCCACGCAGTACTTACTTAACATTATACTCCCACCCTCTTCCTATATCCACCATGCTTGAATCAGGTGTCTAATTTATAGGGATATCGTTTAATAGGCCTCATATCACTAGAAATTCACCTCAAACTACGGTAATGGGAACCTGATCTCCTTGCTCAAACCTTCATAGTACCACAGGGATTATGGTGCCATTGACCACAACTTATAACCCTAAATATGTCTGGTCCAACTCCCAAAAGTTTATCCAAAGCACAAATTTTTTATAGCCAAACAAACCAGACAATACCAGTTTATACCACCAGTTTTCCCTATACAAACAGTACTATACAGTCTAACTCCATAGGACCTGCACATACCATAAACAGTCCAACACAGTACCCTTATACACAGTCCACATATCCACACCGTTAATATACTCACCACTCACCTGGGGTACCTATTGGAGTGCCACACACTAAAGGAATCCCACACATACAAACCACTGCTCCTTTCTTACCTTTTCCAATGCCAAAGATGGACCTCCCACACTTCGAAGGGAGGGACCCTAGAGGACGGCTTAAGAAATGTGAAAAAAAATTCCAACTTAATCCCATGTTAGATTCAAGGTACAAAGGTACAAAGTGTTATATACTGCCCTTTATTTGGAAAGGGAGGCTGACGTTTGGTATTAATCTCTGCAAGAGGAACAACCATGGATCTTATGGGATGAGTTTTCATACTACATATGTTATAAGTTTGCAAAAGGAGGCATGAAAATCTGATTGGACAATTTAATAAATTAATGCATAAGGGAAAGGCGGAAGAGTACATAATAAAGTTTAAAGAGCTAAAAATCTATATAATAACTCAGAATAAGGGACGCACTAAGGAGTATCTAATTGAGAGCTTTTTGAGTGGGTTGAAGGATGAGATTGTCAATGCCTTATACATTGTGAGGCCTCAAACCTTGAGAGAGGCTATCGGCCAAGTAAGAAGTCAGGAACTATATCTAGAATCCTTGGACCAAAAAAAACCAGGGTACTTCAAAATTCATGGGGGAGAAGACGGCATACAAGCCCAAAACAGCTCCTAATAACAACAAGGAGAGCCTGCAACCAACAAGAAGGGATCAGGGGCATAAATTTTTTTCCTGTGAAGAAACTCACAACAACAAAAATGACAGCAAGAAGAGAAAAGGTATTGTGCTACAATTGTGATGAAGTCTACACACAAGGGCACTAGTGCAAACAAAAACACATTTACATAATAATTTCAGAAGATGGGGAAAGATTGACTGCAGTAGAAATAGATCAAGAGTTGGCAATCCTTATATAGGGAGAAAAATGGGAATTACTTCAAATTGAGGATAACTGTGAAGTCCTTATACATGTCATAACATGAACTCATGGGGTACACACCATCAAATTACATGGGCAAGTAAAAAATCAATATATTAACATGTTGCTTGATAGTAGAACCATCCATAATTTTGTTTCACAAGCCCTTGCAAGGAAATTGCAACTACCCACAGAACCCTGCAAAGTCATAAAAGTTATTGTAGCCAATGGGAATAATATTCAGTGTGATAGAAGGATTGCTCAATTCTAATGGAAACTGGCTCAAAGGGAGTTTCGGGCCCCTATGTATGTCATTCCCTTGGGAGGGTATAATGCAGTATTAGGGGTCCAATGAATGCAAATAGTGAGCCCAATTATTCTAGATTCTGAAAGGAGGGAATTACTATACACTAGAAAGGAAGGTAGGTGAGACTAGGAGATCAAAGAGACCCTACATAGTTCTATTTAGTGTAAGTAGCAGATTGGTTTAAATGGAAACCTCAAGAGGAATCTTACTTTCTAGTTCAACTCACAGCTGTTAGAAAGCTGTAAAACTAGAAAACCAATTGCCAAAAAGCATAGGACAACTGATTGAAGTCTATGAGGACCTGTTTTAGGAGCCAAAGGGATTACCACCAGTAAGGGTGCAAGACCATCATATACCAATTATGCATGGGTGCAATCCAGTGAACTCAAACCCCTACAGATACCCATACATACAGAAGATAGAAATTGAAAGGATGGAGGGAGATGTTGGACAGTGGTATTATCAAGTATTGAACCTTCCCTTATGCTTCCCCAGTATTGTTGTAAAGAAGAAGGACAACATTTCGAGATTTTGTGTTGATTATAAGTCCCTAAACAACATTACCATAAAGAATAAATTTCCTATTCCCATCGTAGAGGAGCTACTGGATAAACTAAGGAGAAGTAAATTGTAATGACTCTGAAATTCGACCATCTTTATTACCTTAAATTTCATATTTATTAAACGTTATCTTCCTTACGTCCAAATTTCGGTTCGTTAATAAATCTTTAATCCATTTATCTAACATCAATACCAAATTTGTCGGTATAAATTTTTCTTTTTCTCAATCATTGTATTAAAATATTTGAATATGTAAAATCCTTATATCTCGATCCTAGTCCCTGGATCGCAACCTTTACTTTTTCTTTTCTTTTTGTTACAATATCGTAAAGCTCAATATTAAAAATTTAATATTGTATATATATCCATACAACATCTTTCGTTTCATAAATCATAATTAAATCATTTAATAATTTCTATCGTAACGTCTATCTAGTACAATCACAGTTCAAAATTTAACTTTACGTATCCTGTCTAGATTCGACATATATGTACATCCGAAACATCATTATAAGCTTAACACATGTATCCATATTGAATGAAAAATATAACAAAACATTTCCAACCTTCTAGTCAATTCATCTCTAAAATAATCCGATATTCTTGAAATTCATTTCTTTCCTGCAAAAATGTTTATTAAGCAAGTAATGAGCACAACGGCTCAGCAAGTTCAACAGTTTATGCTTCACATAGCACATAACTTAACATGCTCTGTGTGTCATACATTACGTGCTTGTGCTTCTACTATATCAATATATCTCAAATTATTGCACAAAATACACATAGTTGTCATATTATCCACGTATCACATAACACATAATTCCTAAGCATTTCACAAGTATTTACATATCATAGCAGACAACATTTAACATTAAAGGACTGAAGAACTTGCCTGTCGTCCACTTATTTAAATGGATAGCTCAAACTCTTAACTCGATCAACCTATGATTATAAAATAATCAAATAATAATTATTTATCTCTTTATGATATTAATTTACTTAATTAATATCATCTATACCGTAATTAATCCTACCCGACAATTTATATTAGGGTACCGGGTTAATTATTAATTAATATGGTTAATTATATTAAACTCGTTCCTTAAAATATTCGTTTAACTTAATATCCACCACCTTCAATACGGACAACCCAACTCATCGGATAAATTTTAACATATTTGGTTGTCCGAAAAATTTATTTAATCATTTTCTAGCTTGTAACCTTATTAGATTAATATTTAAACATTTAAATATTAATCCCCAATATTTAATATTTAATCAAAAATATTAAATTTAATGCCCAAATATCATTTCTATATTTTTAGTATTTTTCTATAATTTTCTATGATTTTTAAATAATTTTTAAACATTTATTTCAATTAAAACTAATTCTGGGGGCATTTTGGTAATTTCCGCGGCTTTAGGGACATAACCGAAATTTTTCGAAAAGCCCAGGGGCATTTCTGTCATTACTGCGCTTCTAGGGACTCATTCGGTATTTTTCGGAAAGGGAAGGGGCAAAACCGTAATTTCAGATGGCCCAAAGGACACGCTAGTTCTTTCTGAAAAAGCCCGGGGGCAAAACGGTAATTTTCCCCGCATGCGTCGGCCAAAACGACGTCGTTTCCTGGCCTGTTCCATAAACTTTAGCCGCGCAACGCGCGGTCCCCCTATGCTGCCCTAAAACGACGCCGTTTTGTGCCTAGCGTCCGAAAAAAAATAGGCCGCAGCGCAATGCGCGGCGACCCTGTTTCTTCTTCTTCCTGCTGCCGAACACAGTGTACCAACTTTGCAATATAATTCCATTTTTGCTCCAAAATTTCACAACAAAACTACCCAAAAATTCTATAACTCATACATATACATCAAATAATTATTTATAATAATTATACTAATTATCTACAATTTTTCCACAAAATTAATTTATTATTAAAAATACATAATAAATCATATAAATTAGTATTTATACCTTCCAAGGCTTCAATTCTTTCCTTGATGACCCAAATAATTCCTCTCTTCTCCCTCTTAGCAGTAGCCAGGGTGGTTACTTGGTGGCAGGTGGTGGTGTTGTCGGATGGAAGAGATAAAAGGGAGAGTTTGTGTGTGTTGTTTTTTTTTTTTTTCTTCTTTTTCTTTTCTTCTTCTTTGCTTCTTTTGTTAGCTTTTATAATACTCCCAAGTTGCTTAAAAATTTCCACCGACTTAGCCCCTCTCTCGAACATTCCAATTTCGGATAAATTCCAAATTTGCATGCAAATTAATTAATTAAATACATTACGTAATTATTACGTGTAATAAATAAATTATTACGTGTAATAAATATTTTATATAATATATATAAAATATTTATTTTAATTCACTAAAAATCATAACATGATTTATGAGTAATATTAATACCTTTTTCGGTATTTTATTTGACAAATGTTGTACACGCATAATGACATGCATGTAATTAAATGAGGTAATTTATACCTCCAAAAATCATAAAATAATTCATATGACTTATAAAAATTATTTTTCATAATTTTTCGCTTCGTTACTTGGACAACATGTTACATTAACATGTTCACGTTTCCGAAATATTATCCTTCATAAAAGTCATAATAATTCCATTATACATAAATATAATTTTTAATAACTTAAAACATTCATTTTTCTTATTTATTAATCAATTTCTTTAATATTTACAATAATTTCTTTATATATAAATTATATAATTTAATATCATATAATTTATATATTTACATTCTCATTTCTTAAATAATTTCTTAAATTCCTCCATAATTATCAATTAATCAATAATTTCACATTTATTAACTCTCTCATTATTTTAATTCTCTTATATAAATTATATAATTTATCCTTATATAATTTATATAATTATAATTTCCTTTAAACATCACTTTAATTTTCTTATATAAATTATATAATTTATTATTATATTAATTTATATAATTACATTTCTTCTCAATCAATTTCTAAATTTTTACCATAATTCTTAATTAAATCAAAAATTAATAATTATAATTTTATTAACTTCCTCATCCGCTTTTATTTAACTTTGGATTAATTTAATTATTAATCCCTTAATTCTCATAATTAATGAAATTTATAATTATCAATTAAACATTCATATATATAAATATACATATTTAAATCTTACTTCTCACATTACCATATAATTTCCTTTAAATCTAAATTTCCACATTTTCATAACAATTTAATTGTACAAATTAATGTACATTTATCTGAAATTTCTCTTATTCTTAATAAATTGTTTTAAAACAATTTATTTACTTTTCAATTACTTTAATTCAATACCATTTATCAAAATTTCTGCACAGATTTAATTTACTAATTAAATCTCATCTCATACCTTAAATCACATAATATCACAAATAATTAAACAACCCTGCTAATTCTGTTAATTAAATTTTTATTTATTATTAAAGAAATTTTGAAAATTCGGGTCCTCACATTCTTCCCCCCTTAACAGGATTCCGTCCTCGGAATCATAATTGTCGTAATAATCATATGTATTTTATTCATAGCACCTTGCTACACATTTATTTTGATAAATAACAACTAAATCCATAATAATCATATTTTACTTCTTTAAAATCCTTAACTTACATCGATAACCTCATAATGGTCATAGCTGTAAAAATATTCAATTCATAACTTACTCTACAATTTCTTTAATTTCTCATTCTCTAAAATATTTCATTTCTTTAATCGCACATCTCCTTACTCTATTAACTTATTTCATACCCCCTACTGCACATCATTTATACTCTGCACATTCATTCTCCTTTTCTTAATTCATATAAATCTTCTTCACATTACCTAGATCCTTTCTTAATACCACCATCATTCAACACTAGGTTCTAAACGTTAACATTTACTTAATTCATCATAATCTTTATTTGAAATTATTCTAAAATCCTGGGTGTCACATTCACCCATTGTAACGACCCCGAAATTCGACCCATATTGTTACCTTAAATCTTGTATTTAATAAACATTATTTTCATTACGTCCAAATTTCGGTCCGTTAATAAATATTTCATTACCTAAATTGATCCATTATTTAATATCAATATCACAAATTTCCAAATTTTCGGTATAAATTTTTCTTTTTCTCAACTTAATTATTGTATTAAAACATTTAGATATTTAAAATCCTTACATTTCGATCCTAGTCCCATGGATCGCAACCTTAACCTTTTTCTTTTCTCTTACTAGTGTCATATAGCTCAACATTCACAATTTAGTATTGTTCATAGCCATACAATTTATTCTTGATTTCATAATCCATAGTTAAGCCATTTAATAATTTCTATCGTAACATCTATCTAGTACAATCACAGTTCAAAACTTGACTTATCCTGTCTGGATTCAACATATATGTACATACAAAATAACACTATAAAATTAATAATAGTATTCACGCTATGTTATTGAAATATAACAATAACGTTCACAACCTTCAGTGATTATCTGTCTTTATATCATCCGATATTTTTGAAATTCATTTCTTTCCTGCAAAAATGTTTATTAAGCAAGTAATGAGCACAACGGCTCAGCAAGTTCAACAGCTATACTTCACGTAGCATATACTTTATCATGCTTGGTGTGTGTCATACATCATGTGCTTGTGCTTCTACTATAGCAATATATCTCATCTATATTCATATCATTGCACAAAATACACATTGTGGTCATATTAATCACGTATCACGTAACACATAATTTGTATGCATTTAAAACAAGAATTATATATCATACAGTCCAACACTTAACATAAAAAGGGACTGAAGAACTTGCCTGGCGTCCAGTTATTTAAATTGATATCTCAAACTCTTAACTCGATCAACCTATGATCATAAAATAATCAAATAATAATTATTTAACTCATTGTGATATTAATTTAATTAATTAATATCATCTCTAGGCCAATTATTAATTTATATGGCCAATTAGATTAACCTCGTTCCTTAAAATATTCGCTTAACTTAATATCCAACACCTCTGATACGGACAACCCGGCTCATCGGATAAATTTTAACATAACTGGGTGTCCCAAAAATTTTATTTAACCATTTTTCTAAATGGTAATCTTATTAGATTAATATTTAAATATTTAAATATTAATCTCCAATATTTAAAATTTTTACAAAAATATTAAATTTAATGCCCAAACATCATTTCTATATTTTTTAGTATTTTTCTATAATTTTCTATGATTTTTAGACAATTTTTAAACATTTATTTCATTAAAAACTAATTCTGGGGGCAATTTGGTAATTTTCGCAGCAAAAGGGACAAAACTGGCATTTTTCGGAAAGCTCAGGGGCATTTCCGTCATTTCAGCACACCTAGGGACATATTCGGTATTTCCCAGAAAGGCTGAGGGCATTTCTGCAATTTTCGCGCGTCAAGGGACACGCTCGGTATTAATGGAATTGTCCAGGGACATTTTAGTCATTTTACCCAAAAACGCGGTCGCGCATTGCGCGGACCGTCCCTGTCGTTCCAAAACGACGTCGTTCGATAGCCAAATCCAGAAACTTCCGCCCTTCCGAACGACGTCGTTTGGTCCGCCTATTTTCATCGTCGCGCATTGCGCGGACGTCCCCCAGCCGCGCCCAAAACGGCGTCGTTTAATCCTGGGCGCTGAAAAAAAAATTTGGCCGCCGCGCATTGCGCGGCCGGCCTTCTCTTCTTCCGCCGAGAACAGTAACAGCCAACACACAAAATACACCATTTTGCTCCAATTTTTCACCACAAAATAATTCCAAAAATCACATAATTCATAGATATATATCTATAAATTATTTAGAATAATTATACTAATTATTTATAATTTTTCCACATAATTAATTTATTACCAATAAATAAAAATAAAATATTTTATACCTTCTAACACTTGGTAAACCTTCTCATGAAGCTTCTCATCATCTTGATAGCACCAATTCTTTCTCCATCTTGGTGGTGGTAGACCTCTCGGTTGGTGGTAGTGCAGGTGGCGGGTGGTGGTGTAGGAAGAAGAAAAAAAACATGTTACTTTGTTTGTTTCCTTTTTCTTTTTCTTTCTTGTTTCTTTTCCTTTTGCTTTCCTTTTATAACCATCTCATAAGTTGTTTTAAAAAAATTTCCACCGACTTAGAAATCCTACGCCAGCCAACCTTTTTCTCCTTCTCGAATTTTCCATAAAAATCAAACATGCAAATTAATAATTGAATACATTACGTAATTATTACATGTAATAAATATTTTATATACTAAATATAAAATATTTATTTTAATTCACCAAAATTCATAACATGATTTATCATTAATATTAATACCCTTTCGGGTACTTTATTTGACAAATTTTGTACACGCATAACGCCATGCATGTAATTATATGAGGTAATTTACACCTCTAAAAATCATAAAATAATACATAAAACATATAAAAATTATTTTTCATAGTTTTTCACTCCGTTACTTGGACAACATGTTACATTAATATGTTCACGTTTCCGAAATATTATCCTTCATAAAAGTCATAATAATTTCATTATACATAAATATAATTTTTAATAACTTAAAACATTCCTTTTTCTTATTTACAATTCAATTTCTTTACATTTCACATTACTTTCCTTATATAAATTATATAATTTATTATTACATAATTTATATAATTAAATTATCCCTTTTTATAATTTCCATTTCACACAAAATATAATTTATAAAATTTCTTCCCATCCTTATTCAATTTCATCACCTTATATAAATTATATAATTATTCTTATATAATTTATATAATTATTATTTTTCTCATATTTCACTTTAATTTTCTTATATAAATTATATAATTTATAATTATATAATTTATATAATTACATTTCTTTCCCAATTAACCTCTCAACTTTCTCCATAATCTCTTAATTAAACCAATAATCCATCATTTCAATTTTACTAATTCCTCATTCACTTTTTATTTAATTTTGGATTAATTTAATTATTAATCCCTTAATTTTCATAATTAATAACATTTATAATTATCACCTAAACATATATATTTATATATATACAAATGTATATATATATATACATATCTAATTTAATATATTTCACATTACCACGTAACCTCAATTAAATCATAATTTCTACATTTTCATAATAATTTAATCGTACAATTTATTGTACAATTACCTAAAATTCTTTTATTCTTCATAAATTGTATTTACACAATTTATTTACTTTTCAATTATTTTAAATTCACATAATTCATCACCATCTCTGTACAAATTTAATTTACTAATTAAATCTCATCACATACCTTAATTCACATAAAATAATAATTTCTTTACACAACCTTGAAAGTTGTGTCTATTAAATTCTTATTTAATCTTATTAAATAATTCTGGAAATTCGGATCCTCACATTCTTCCCCCCTTAACAGGATTCCGTCCTCGGAATCATAATTGCCGTAATAATCATACGTATTTTATTTATAGCACCTTGCTATACCTTTATCTTGATGAATAACAATTTGATCAATAATAATTATATTTTACCTCTTTAATATCCATAACTTACATGGATAACCTCATAATGGTCATTACTGTCAGAATATTTAATTTACAATTTCCTTATAGAAGTACATTTCATATTTCTCTAAAATTTTTATGAATAACACTTTAATTCATCTCTCGATATACTTATCAAGATTATTTCTCATTCTCCGAAAACTTTTATTTCTTTAATCATATTTACCCTTACACAATCCCCTTACAACATTCTTATATCGCACATCATTCATACTCTGCACATTCATCTTTCTCTTCTTAGTTCATATAATTCTTCTTCATATTTCATAATTCATTTCTTAATACTTTCTATCATTCAACACTAGGTTTTAAATGCTAACCTTTACTTAATTTATCATAATCTTTATTTAAAATTATTTCAAAAATCCTGGGTGTCACATTCACCCCTCCTTCATAAAATTTCGTCCTCGAAATTTCTATGTACTAATATCTCATTCATTTGCAACATATATAATTCCCTTGCACTCATTCCACATATATTTCTTTCATTCTGTCCTCGTGGTCATTACACATTGCCATTTCTAAACTATCACATTTCCTAGTTACTTTACTTCGCAATTATTACTTTCCTTACCACTCACAATCAATTAATAATAACCCATCCTACCATCCAATCTTCATAAGAGTAGAGGAAAAATAAAACTTTTTGTAGTATGCTGAATGAACTTTTATCCCGGTTTAACAGTACTTCACTCCCAGAGTACGTCGTACTGCAAACCACTGACAGTGGGTTAGTCTGTCATTAAAGTAAACATGTACCCCGGTTACAGTACTTCACTCCCAGAGTACGTCGTACTGTAAACCCTGACAGTGGATCAGTCTGTCATTAAAGTGATGTATATTTAATCCGTAATTTGGCACGCCAGTAGAACAATCTGTCATGCCCGTGTTTCTTAATCTTTTTGTTCATCTCAGCCTTAGGATTCATTCAAAAGTAATTTGATTGATTATAACTTTCAAAGAATTATGAATTCAATAAATATTTTTCAAAATTTGTCTAGCTGAACCAAATAGCTTAGACTTGTATTTCTTCAACGCTTGTCTAGCTAGATCAATTAGCATAGACTAACTTTTAACAATTTATAATCCGCAGAAATTTTTAAAACATTCATCATGTCAAAACTTTTTAAAACGTCTAGCCGAGTCAAATGGCAATGACTTATAGCTTTGACATACTTTTTTATAAATCAAAATCATTTATGACTTCATGTTACCGCATCATTTTGACAGTCCGTTGAGGATTCCGTCGTTAATAATTCTTACACCATAAACCATACTTTATGGCGTTGAATCATCATATGACGAAATAGTACCGCACCGTCTCAACAACACGTTGAGCATTCCGTCATTCATCACATCTGCACCGGGCTAAAAGGTGCGTGGATGATTCTTTTGGAATACATTTTGATGTAAAAACATTTTTGTCTAGCCGAAACAAGTAGCATAGACACTTTTCTAAATTGCTTAAAAATTTCATTTATATTTTTCAAAGCACACACGTGCCAAATCAACTTGAGGCCAAAATTTTCGAAATCTAGCAAGGCTAGAAGAGTGGGAATATCCTAAATTCCCTAACATTCACCTTCTACTTCTTCACTTTAAATAGTAAATTTATTGCTAGGACTATTTTCATTTATCATATTAGAATTTCCTATCTACTCCAACGTTTCTATACCCCCGTATAGTTCATCAAACTTGCCACACACTGTGAGTCCAGGAACTTACCACAAGAATATGAGTTTTAAAGCTTGTCCTAGCAATATGTAGTCTAAGAACAAATCAAAGACTATTCATATGCTGAGGGGCTCAAAACATACCATACGATTATGAGTCATGGACTTACCACATGCATGAGTTTTAAGAACTCGTGCCTAAACTTAATATTATCTATCTATCAGAAACTCTTAGCGCGACTCTAACATTTCAATGATTATCACATAGTAACGAAGTAAACACAAATCCCCCGCCCATACAAAGGATTGTGCAACTCAGTCACAACATGAGTCCTCAATTGAAATTTCGTACCCAAGCTTCCTGCCCCCTATCATAACCTTTCATTTCTGTCATTCATGCTTTATCTCCCTTTGAATTACTTTTGTACTATTTTATAGTACCATATCTCTTTATAGCATTAAGCTTTACCTTGTTGACCATTAACAGGTCTTTTTATTATTTCATATTCTCACTTGATCCCATCATGACCTTGCTTTACAATCCATTCCTTACTCGTTTCCCTTATCTCGTGATCGTATCGTAGTACGATCCTCTCACTGTTCCTGATCATATTATTATGATCTCTTTCTATGCTTTTTGGATTACCTTGTCATCTTTATTGCTTAAATCAGGTGTTCCCTGATTTTCTTTGAGATTCATCTTTGAATCATTTCAAATATTCTTTCAGATATGTTCTTAATTGAACTTATAAATTTTCTTTATTCGTTTCATTACTTTCATTCAAATCTTTCTTAACATTTTTATCTTTTCCTCATAATCTTATACCTTTTATATTTCCTTTACTATAGCCAATATCTGAGATCTGTATTTCTTAACTTATATCTTTCTATTTTAATCCCCCCGTGTTCATCAAACTTATCACGTATTTGGACTCAAGAACTTACCATAATCATATGGTTGAGGAGCTTGTCCTAGTCAGGCCATAGTCGCCCATTCGCTAAAGGGGCTCCACCATACAATCATGAGTCACGAGTTTACCATACGCTTGAGTTTTCAGAACACACAACTAACTGTACTTTTTCTTACTTAGGTTATAGCCTAAGGTATCATTTACCTAAGGTTTATAACCTCTAGCTCTGATACCAACTGTAACGACCCCGAAATTCGACCCATATTGTTACCTTAAATCTTGTATTTAATAAACATTATTTTCATTACGTCCAAATTTCGGTCCGTTAATAAATATTTCATTACCTAAATTGATCCATTATTTAATATCAATATCACAAATTTCCAAATTTTCGGTATAAATTTTTCTTTTTCTCAACTTAATTATTGTATTAAAACATTTAGATATTTAAAATCCTTACATTTCGATCCTAGTCCCATGGATCGCAACCTTAACCTTTTTCTTTTCTCTTACTAGTGTCATATAGCTCAACATTCACAATTTAGTATTGTTCATATCCATACAATTTATTCTTGATTTCATAATCCATAGTTAAGCCATTTAATAATTTCTATCGTAACATCTATCTAGTATAATCACAGTTCAAAACTTGACTTATCCTGTCTGGATTCAACATATATGTACATACAAAATAACACTATAAAATTAATAATAGTATTCACGCTATGTTATTGAAATATAACAATAACGTTCACAACCTTCAGTGATTATCTGTCTTTATATCATCCGATATTTTTGAAATTCATTTCTTTCCTGCAAAAATGTTTATTAAGCAAGTAATGAGCACAACGGCTCAGCAAGTTCAACAGCTATACTTCACGTAGCATATACTTTATCATGCTTGGTGTGTGTCATACATCATGTGCTTGTGCTTCTACTACAGCAATATATCTCATCTATATTCATATCATTGCACAAAATACACATTGTGGTCATATTAATCACGTATCACGTAACACATAATTTGTATGCATTTAAAACAAGAATTATATATCATACAGTCCAACACTTAACATAAAAAGGGACTGAAGAACTTGCCTGGCGTCCAGTTATTTAAATTGATATCTCAAACTCTTAACTCGATCAACCTATGATCATAAAATAATCAAATAATAATTATTTAACTCATTGTGATATTAATTTAATTAATTAATATCATCTCTAGGCCAATTATTAATTTATATGGCCAATTAGATTAACCTCGTTCCTTAAAATATTCGCTTAACTTAATATCCAACACCTCTGATACGGACAACCCGGCTCATCGGATAAATTTTAACATAACTGGGTGTCCCAAAAATTTTATTTAACCATTTTTCTAAATGGTAATCTTATTAGATTAATATTTAAATATTTAAATATTAATCTCCAATATTTAAAATTTTTACAAAAATATTAAATTTAATGCCCAAACATCATTTCTATATTTTTTAGTATTTTTCTATAATTTTCTATGATTTTTAGACAATTTTTAAACATTTATTTCATTAAAAACTAATTCTGGGGGCAATTTGGTAATTTTCGCAGCAAAAGGGACAAAACTGGCATTTTTCGGAAAGCTCAGGGGCATTTCCGTCATTTCAGCACACCTAGGGACATATTCGGTATTTCCCAGAAAGGCTGAGGGCATTTCTGCAATTTTCGCGCGTCAAGGGACACGCTCGGTATTAATGGAATTGTCCAGGGGCATTTTAGTCATTTTACCCAAAAACGCGGTCGCGCATTGCGCGGACCGTCCCTGTCGTTCCAAAACGACGTCGTTCGATAGCCAAATCCAGAAACTTCCGCCCTTCCGAACGACGTCGTTTGGTCCGCCTATTTTCATCGTCGCGCATTGCGCGGACGTCCCCCAGCCGCGCCCAAAACGGCGTCGTTTAATCCTGGGCGCTGAAAAAAAAATTTGGCCGCCGCGCATTGCGCGGCCGGCCTTCTCTTCTTCCAATGAGAACAGTAACAGCCAACACACAAAATACACCATTTTGCTCCAATTTTTCACCACAAAATAATTCCAAAAATCACATAATTCATAGATATATATCTATAAATTATTTAGAATAATTATACTAATTATTTATAATTTTTCCACATAATTAATTTATTACCAATAAATAAAAATAAAATATTTTATACCTTCTAACACTTGGTAAACCTTCTCATGAAGCTTCTCATCATCTTGATAGCACCAATTCTTTCTCCATCTTGGTGGTGGTAGACCTCTCGGTTGGTGGTAGTGCAGGTGGCGGGTGGTGGTGTAGGAAGAAGAAAAAAAACATGTTACTTTGTTTGTTTCCTTTTTCTTTTTCTTTCTTGTTTCTTTTCCTTTTGCTTTCCTTTTATAACCATCTCATAAGTTGTTTTAAAAAAATTTCCACCGACTTAGAAATCCTACGCCAGCCAACCTTTTTCTCCTTCTCGAATTTTCCATAAAAATCAAACATGCAAATTAATAATTGAATACATTACGTAATTATTACATGTAATAAATATTTTATATACTAAATATAAAATATTTATTTTAATTCACCAAAATTCATAACATGATTTATCATTAATATTAATACCCTTTCGGGTACTTTATTTGACAAATTTTGTACACGCATAACGCCATGCATGTAATTATATGAGGTAATTTACACCTCTAAAAATCATAAAATAATACATAAAACATATAAAAATTATTTTTCATAGTTTTTCACTCCGTTACTTGGACAACATGTTACATTAACATGTTCACGTTTCCGAAATATTATCCTTCATAAAAGTCATAATAATTTCATTATACATAAATATAATTTTTAATAACTTAAAACATTCCTTTTTCTTATTTACAATTCAATTTCTTTACATTTCACATTACTTTCCTTATATAAATTATATAATTTATTATTACATAATTTATATAATTAAATTATCCCTTTTTATAATTTCCATTTCACACAAAATATAATTTATAAAATTTCTTCCCATCCTTATTCAATTTCACCACCTTATATAAATTATATAATTATTCTTATATAATTTATATAATTATTATTTTTCTCATATTTCACTTTAATTTTCTTATATAAATTATATAATTTATAATTATATAATTTATATAATTACATTTCTTTCCCAATTAACCTCTCAACTTTCTCCATAATCTCTTAATTAAACCAATAATCCATCATTTCAATTTTACTAATTCCTCATTCACTTTTTATTTAATTTTGGATTAATTTAATTATTAATCCCTTAATTTTCATAATTAATAACATTTATAATTATCACCTAAACATATATATTTATATATATACAAATGTATATATATATATATATACATATCTAATTTAATATATTTCACATTACCACGTAACCTCAATTAAATCATAATTTCTACATTTTCATAATAATTTAATCGTACAATTTATTGTACAATTACCTAAAATTCTTTTATTCTTCATAAATTGTATTTACACAATTTATTTACTTTTCAATTATTTTAAATTCACATAATTCATCACCATCTCTGTACAAATTTAATTTACTAATTAAATCTCATCACATACCTTAATTCACATAAAATAATAATTTCTTTACACAACCTTGAAAGTTGTGTCTATTAAATTCTTATTTAATCTTATTAAATAATTCTGGAAATATGGATCCTCACACCCATCCTTCATAAAATTTCGTCCTCGAAATTTCTATGTACTCGTACTTCACAATTTCTTTACATTTATTCCACATATTTTTATTTCCTTCCATTCTCGTAATCATTGTACATTACAATTTTCTAATCCATCACATTTCATAATTTATTTACTTCACAATTATTATTACTTTCACTATCACTAAAAATTAAAGAATACTACCCCATCCTACCATCCAATCTTCATAAGGGTAGAAGAATTCAAAATTTTAATTTTGGAAAACTTTCATGATATGCTGAATGAACATTTATCCCGGTTTACAGTACTTCGCTCCTCGAGTACTTCATACTGCAAACCCTGACAGTGGATCAGTCTGTCATTAAAGTGGTGTATATTTAATCCGTAATTTGGCACGCCAGTAGAACAATCTGTAATGCCAGTGTTTCCTTATGCCAGGTGACCATTTGATCAACCTGTAATATTCTTAATCTCTTTATTCATCTCAGCATTAGAATTCATTCAAAAGTAATTTAATTAGTTATAACTTTCAAATAATCTGAATTCAATAAATATAGGTTAAAATTTGTCTAGCTGAATCAATAGCTTAGACTTATATTTCTTCAATGATTGTCTAGCTAGATCAATTAGCATAGACTTACTTTTAACAATTTATAACTCGCAGAAAATTTTAAAACATTCATCATGTCAAAACTCTTCAAAACGTCTAGCCGAGTCAAATGACAGTGACTTATAGCTTTGACATACTTTTATAAATCAAAAGCATTTATGACTTCATGTTACCGCATTATTTTGACAGTCCGTTGAGAATTCCGTCGTTAATAATTCCTACACCATACTTTATGGTGTTGAATCACCTTATGACGAAATAGTACCGCACCGTCTCAACAACACGTTGAGCATTCCGTCATTCATCACATCTACACCGGGCTAAAAGGTGCATGGATGATTATTTTGAAATACATTTTGATGTTAAAAATATTTTTGTCTAGCCGAAACAAGTAGCATATACACTTTTTAAATCGCTTAAAAAAAATTCATTTGTATTTTTTAAAACACATTCGTGTAAAATTAACTTGAGGCCAAAAATTTCGAAGTCTAACAAAGCTAGAAGAATGGGAATATCCTAAATTCCCTAATCATTCACCTTCTGCTTCTTCACTTAATTATTAAATTTATTGCTAGGACTATTATTAAATATCATACTAAAATTTCTATCTACTCCAACTTTTCTATACCCCCGTATAGTTCATTGAACTTGCCACACATTATGAGTCCAGGAACTTACCACAAGATTATGAGTTTTAAAGCTTGTCCTAGCAATATGTAGTCTAAGAACAATCAAAGACTGTCCATATGCTGAGGGGCTCAAAACATACCATACGATTATGAGTCATGGACTTACCACATGCATGAGTTTTAAGAACTCGTGCCTAAACTTAATATTATTTATCTATCAAAAACTACTAGTGCGACTCTAACATTTCAATGACTATCACATAGTAACTAAGTAAACACAAGTCCCCTGCCCATACAAAGGATTGTGTAACTCAGTCACCACGTGAGTCCTCAATTGAAATTTCGTACCCAAACTTTTTGTCCCCTTATCATAACATTCCTGTCATTCATGTCTCATCCTTCTCTGAATTTTTCTTGTACTATTTCATAGTACCATTTCTCTTTATAGCATCAAGTTATACCTTGTTGACCATTGACAGGTCTCTCTGTTCTTTTACAGTCTCATTTGATTCCATCATGATCTTGCTTTACAACCTATTTCTTATTCACTTTCTTTATCTTGTGATCGTATCGTAGTACGATCCTCTCGTTGTTCCTGATCATATTATTATGATCTCTTCCTATACGTTTTGGATTACCTTATCATCTTTATTACTTGAATCAGGTATCTCCTAATTTTCTTTGAGATTCATCTTTAAATCATTTAATTATTCCTTCAGATATATTTTTAACTAAACTTATGAATTTTCTCGATTCTTTACCTTCGTTCAGATCTTTCTTAACGTCTTTATCTCTTTCTTATAATCTTCTATCTTTCATATTTCCTTCACCTTAATCTATATTAGAGAACTGTATCTCTTAACTTATATCTTTCTATTTTAATTTCCCCCCATGTTCATCAAACTTATCACGTATTTGGACTCAGGAACTTACCATAATCATATGGATAAGGAGTTTGTCCTAGTCAGGTCATAGTCGCCCATTCGCTAAAGGGGCTCCACCATATAATCACGAGTCACGAGCTTACTATACACTTGAGTTTTCAGAACACTCAACTAACCGTACTCTTTCTTACTTTAGGTTATAGCCTAAGGTATCATTTTCCTAAGGTTTATAACCTCTACCTCTGATACTAACTGTAACGACCCCGAAATTCGACCATCTTTATTACCTTAAATTTCATATTTATTAAACGTTATCTTCCTTACGTCTAAATTTCGGTTCGTTAATAAATCTTTAATCTTCTTCTTTAATCCATTTATCTAACATCAATACCAAATTTGTCGGTATAAATTTTTCTTTTTCTCAATCATTGTATTAAAATATTTGAATATGTAAAATCCTTATATATCGATCCTAGTCCCTGGATCGCAACCTTTACTTTTTCTTTTCTTTTTGTTACAATATCGTAATTTCCCCCGCATGCGTCGGCCAAAACGACGTCGTTTCCTGGCCTGTTCCATAAACTTTAGCCGCGCAACGCGCGGTCCCCCTATGCTGCCCTAAAACGACGCCGTTTTGTGCCTAGCGTCCGAAAAAAAATAGGCCGCCGCGCAATGCGCGGCGACCCTGTTTCTTCTTCTTCCTGCTGCCGAACACAGTGTACCAACTTTGCAATATAATTCCATTTTTGCTCCAAAATTTCACAACAAAACTACCCAAAAATTCTATAACTCATACATATACATCAAATAATTATTTAGAATAATTATACTAATTATCTACAATTTTTCCACAAAATTAATTTATTATTAAAAATACATAATAAATCATATAAATTAGTATTTATACCTTCCAAGGCTTGAATTCTTTCTTTGATGACCCAAATAATTCCTCTCTTCTCCCTTTTAGCAGTAGCCAGGGTGGTTACTTGGTGGCGGGTGGTGGTGTTGTCGGATGGAAGAGATAAAAGGGAGAGTTTGTGTGTTTTGTTTTTTTTTTTTTTTTTTTTTTTCCTTCTTCTTTGCTTCTTTTGTTAGCTTTTATAATACTCCCAAGTTGCTTAAAAATTTCCACCGACTTAGCCCCTCTCTCGAACGTTCCAATTTCGGATAAATTCTAAATTTGCATGCAAATTAATTAATTAAACACATTACGTAATTATTACGTGTAATAAATATTTTATATAATATATATAAAATATTTATTTTAATTCACTAAAAATCATAACATGATTTATGAGTAATATTAATACCTTTTTCGGTATTTTATTTGACAAATTTTGTACACACATAATGACATACATGTAATTAAATGAGGTAATTTATACCTCCAACAATCCTAAAATAATTCATATGACTTATAAGAATTATTTTTCATAATTTTTCGCTTCGTTACTTGGACAACATGTTACATTAACATGTTCACTTCTCCGAAATATTATCCTTCATAAAAGTCATAATAATTCCATTATACATAAATATAATTTTTAATAACTTAAAACATTCCTTTTTCTTATTTATTATTCAATTTTCTTTAATATTTACAATAATTTCTTTATATATAAATTATATAATTTAATATCATATAATTTATATATTTACATTCTCATTTATTAAATAATTTCTTAAATTCCTCCATAATTATCAATTAATCAATAATTTCACATTTATTAACTCTCTCATTATTTTAATTCTCTTATATAAATTATATAATTTATCCTTATATAATTTATATAATTATAATTTCCTTTAAACATCACTTTAATTTTCTTATATAAATTATATAATTTATTATTATATAATTTATATAATTACATTTCTTCTTAATCAATTTCTAAATTTTCACCATAATTCTTAATTAAATCATAAATTAATAATTATAATTTTATTAACTTCCTCATCCGCTTTTATTTAACTTTGGATTAATTTAATTATTAATCCCTTAATTCTCATAATTAATGAAATTTATAATTATCAATTAAACATTCACATATATAAATATACATATTTAAATCTTACTTCTCACATTACCATATAATTTCCTTTAAATCTAAATTTCCACATTTTCATAACAATTTAATTGTACAAATTAATGTACATTTATCTGAAATTTCTCTTATTCTTAATAAATTATTTTTAAACAATTTATTTACTTTTCAATTACTTTAATTCAATACCATTTATCAAAATTTCTGCACAAATTTAATTTACTAATTAAATCTCATCCCATACCTTAAATCACATAATATCACAAATAATTAAACAACCCTGATAATTCTGTTAATTAAATTTTTATTTAACATTATTAAAGAAATTCTGAAAATTCGGGTCCTCACATAAATTCTTTTCTAAGCTGAATTTATGGAGTGGTTACCACCAAATTAGGGTCCAAGCTGAGGATACACAGAAAATAGCTTTTAAAACTCATCATGACCACTATGAATTCCTAGTAATGCTCTTTGGCTTGACTAATGCACCTACCACCTTCCAAAGCATCATGAATAAGGTATTTTCTCCTTATCTAAGAAGGTTTGTGTTAGTTTTTTATGATGATATTCTCATACATAGTCCTTCCATAGAGAAACATACAAAACATTTGTCGCAAGTGTTGGAGTTACTAAGGCAGAACAAGTTTTATGTTAAAAGATCCAAATGTGCCTTTGTACATACTCAATTTGAGTATCTAGAGCATATCATTGATGAGCATGAGGTGGTTACAGATGACAGGAAAATAGAAGTTATGCAACAATGGCCTAGGCCAAAATCTATAAAATCCTTGAGAGGATTTTTGGGCCTTAGAGGCTACTATATAAGGTTTGTGCATCAATATGGGGTTATTAATAAACCTCTAACCAGATTGCTCAAAAAGGGGGCTTTTAAATGGGACAGTGAAATTGACCAAGCTTTTAATAAACTTAAAATGGCCCTTTCCAGCACTTCTATACTAGCACTACCAAATTTTTCTAAGGCTTTTGTGATTGAGACAGATACTAGCCAGGTAGGTCTAGGGACAGTCTTAATGTAGGAAGGAAGACCTTTAGCCTTTCTAAGTAAATCCCTAGCTCCCAGACACCTTGGATTTCCTACCTATGAGAAGTAATTGCTAGCTGTTGTTATAGCAGTGCAAAAGTGGAGAACTTATCTATTGGGGTAACCATTCATCATCAAGACAGACCATGAGGCTCTAAAATTCTTTCTGGAACAAAAACTGACCACACTGGTGCAACAAAAGTGGATATCCAAGATGTTGGGATTTGAGTACACCATACAGTATAAGAAGGGTAAGGAGAATGTGGTAGCTAATGTATTATCAAGGAAACAGGAGTGGGAGAGCAGTTATACAGTAATATAAGCAGTTTTACCTAGCTGGAGTACTGAAATCTCCGACAGTTTAAATACTGACAAAGAGGAACAAGAGATACTAACTCAATTAATGTTGGATCCAAATAGTAACCTAGACTACAGAGTACAATAGGGAGTTCTCAAGAGGAAAGGAAAAATCTATTTAGGCAGCACTGGCTTACCATGAAGAAGGATTTAACTGACATAATCAGACAGTGTGAAATTTGCCAAAGGAGTAAAGGAGAACATGTCCCCACTCCAGGCTTATTGTAGTCTGCACCTATCCCAAACTAGGCATGGGAGGTAATCACCATGGACTTCATAGAGGGCCTACCAAAGTCAGATGGCAAAGATACTATACTGGTGGTGGTAGATAAACTGACTAAAGTTGTAACTTAATGACACTTACACATCCTTTTGCAGCAACACAAGTAGCATAAACTATGCTAGATTCAGTAACTAAGCTACATGGACCTCCCAAGACCATAATTTCAAATAGGGATAAAATCTTTGTGAGTTCATTTCGGAAAGAGCTGTTTAAAGTAATGGGAACTCAAGTGAATCTCAGCTCAGCATACCATCCACAAATAGATGGACAAACTGAGAGAGTCAATCAATGTATAGAAATATATTTAAGCTGTATGACAAATCATAAATCAACACAGTGGAGTAAGTAGTTACCTTTGGCTGAATGGTGGTACAATACTTCTTTTCATTCAGCAATTGGGATGCCACCTTACAAGGCACTTTATGGCACTGATCCACCCATCATCAGCTATCACCAAGGGGGAGACAACAACAATCCTCTAGTAGCTGAGTTTGTAAAGGAAATAGTAGCAATACAGAAGTTACTAAAATAAAATCTACACAAGTCCCAGGAAAGAATGAAATATTATGCAAATAAGAAAAGGACTGAAAGGGAGTTCTAAATTGGGGATGAAGTGTACTTAAAATTGCAACCTCACAGATAAATTTCAGTATCCCAAATAAGGAATTTTAAGTTGTCGGCAAGGTATTATGGCCCCTATACTATAACTCAAAGGATTGGGAAGGTGGCCTATCGGCTGCAGCTACCTCAGGATGATAAAGTGCATAATGTTTTCCATGTATCATAACTAAAAACGAAGATTGAAGAATCAAAGGTGGTGCAAACAAACTTACCACAAACGAATAGTAGGGGAGAGCTCAAACCGGTACCAGTGGCCATACTTGATCAAAGACTGGTTAAAAAGGGACATCGACCAGCTTCAATGGTGTTAGTGCAATGGTCTAACAGTATAATGAAATATGCTACATGGGAAGAATGGAGCAAACTAAGCAAAGACTAACCAAAATTTGATCCTTGGGGACAAGGATCATCCCAAACAGGTGGGAATTATCAAAAAAAGGATACAAAGGAGGAAGAAAGAGTCGTTGCAAGTGTTGCTCTAGGATAAAACAGATCATTTTGTCCTTACGCTTAAAACGCGCCATCTCATTAAGTTACTAAACGTATTGTATCACTAATTACTCATATAAAAATAGGATAGTTCGTTACTAAATTATGCCACATGTTGGCTGGTGATAGGGAAGGTTGTTAGGCTAAGAGTTATCATGAGAGTCTGTTAGATCGAGCTACGAGCTTATAAGTATGACTAGTGATGTAATAAGTTGTTTTCTTTATTTCCTTTACTGTTCGTCAAGCCTCTAACATTATCATCCTTTAATGTTTCTCTAGATTATTTAGTTACTTTTCTATCTAACTTTTTTCCTCTATTTTAACTTTTTAGAGAGAGAAAATGAACAGTTTAAAGTGAGAAAGTGAAAGTTAATAGAGAATAAATGCGAAACTAATACTCTAGAGTGAAATAATAGTTGGTGGAAGTTTTATAAATAAAGGATCAACTATTGTAGTTACGTTATTTTTTTTTTCAATAGAACTTTAGTGAAAAAAAATAGTTACAAAATGATATAATTGGTTGTAGTTGGTTATTATTACTAGAGTCATCCATGTATGATCAATCAGTAACTAATTGTATTTTGCCACATCATTCTGTAAATTAATTTTTGCAAAATTCTTTTATAGAAATACTCTTTTTTTTAACAACGTTATGAAAGCATAATCAGTTAGGTATGATGTATGTGTTCCATTCATTAACTATAGATATATGCTTGTTAGATTTTTCAACTTAATGAATAGTCCAATAATTATAAGTTATATTAACAACTATAAACATTAGCCAAGTTTTTGCCATAATGGGCCACGCACGATTCCCATAATTTGAATGATGAAATGAGTGAATGCAACTTGTATTCATTTCAATTAGGCTCATGTCATTATTGCATTCCCATTAACGTGGTTACCATTCCTATTAAGTTTTTATTCTTCACGTGGATTGTGAGGTTTAGCCTAAAATTAAGATTTTTAGAGAGAAAAAAATAAAGTTTTTAGATGTTAAATATCTAAACAATCTCCACCTTTCCCGCTACACTTCATGCCATGTAGTATTAATCTGTTATAAGTAATTAAAGGATGAGACAACTGGACATTTGCAGTACTGGATATTATAGTAGCAAGACAACTGGGCATTACATTGCAGCAGCAACATAATTAATAGACTTAATAGAATTAACAAATTCCTTCCAACAAAAATAACAGACTTCTTAAATGAGCAGGAATACTAGAATTTCAAATTAGAAAGGGAAAGTTAATTATTTGTTATTTTGTATAAATAGAATTGAAGAGAGAGAGGGAGGGTATCCATGAAGAGAATTGTATTTTGTTTCCTTGTTCTTAATTCTATATGAAAATTCTTCCATTAATCAAATCTTGCCATTTTTTCACTTTATTTTACTTTTGATTCTTGTTCTTTTTCTTTAAATTCTTATTTCATAATTGTTGGTCATAATGTTTTGGTATCAGAGCTATTAATCCTTGTCACACTAATTCATTAATGGCAAGTGGCACTCATTCGAATGAGACAATGGAGGAAGGATTGAGGAACACTACTTCTTGTGTTCAAGAATTAATGAATAGCCATCACCAACTTCAGAGAACATTAGAGGATATTGGGGACAAGTTCAACCATATGCAAATTACTATGGAACTTATGATGGCTGAATTTCAACACAATCTTAAAGGTGAAGGACCTGTTACTGAAAATTCTACTGAATCTTTTATAGATCTAACTCCTACCAGCCTAGGAAATGAAGACCTGAATAGGGTCAATAGTCCTGTGTTGGGAAGCTTAGGTCAATGAAACCTTCGATTTGATTTTTCTATTTTTAATGGATTGGATGTTAAAAATTGGTTAATAAAATGTGAACATTTCTTTCAATTCTACCCTATGAATGACTTGATGAGATTAAGAAGTATGGCTCTTCATCTTGAAGGAGAGGTTGGTTCTTGATTTCTTGCCTATTTAAAATCTAATTCTAATGTGTCATGGAAACAATTTGTGAAAGATGTGAAAATTAGATTTGGGGAAACCACTTGCAGTAGTGTCTTGGTTGAATTTAATAGATTGCAACAATTATCTTTAGTAGCCCATTACCAAAAGAAATTTGAGTTCATTAGATCATTGGTTGAAGCTGAGAATCCAAGATTTGATTAAATATACTTTATCAAATGTTTTGTGGGAGGATTAAAATAAGAGATAGGAGGATTTGTGAGCCTTCTGAAACCCAAAAAAAAACTAACTGAGGCTATTATAGCAGCTAGGGTTCAGGAAATGACTATTAAAGCCATTTGCAGAAAGAATAAAACCTTAACAAATTAACCCAAAATCATAGGAACCAATGAAGGAAGTACTTCTGTTGTGAATTCAGGTAAGAAGGCTTTTGCACCATATTCTCAAGAAATCAACTCTCATGTTTCAGGGATGGGTAATAGAGGACAGGTTCCTGGACAAGTTTAAAAACTCACTTATAGTGATATACAGGCCGGAAAAGAAATACATGATTATTGGAGATAATGAGTCAGATGAGGAACTAATTGGGGAGACAATAACTACGGTAGAGAATAATAGTGCATTACAAGAAATTGATATAACTATTTCTTTGCATGCTCTAAATTGTAATACTTTAGAGACTACATTAAGGGATTAAAGCAAATATAGAGGGTAAGGAGATCATAATTCTCATTGATTTAGGAAGTACACACAACTTCTTGAATACCAGAAAAACTGAGAAATTACATTATATCAGGGAAGAAGATAAACCATTGTAGGTCTATGTGGTAGATGGTTATAAGATGCTTTGCACAGAAAGATGTAGAAAATTTGAATGGGCTGCTCAGGGTCATAAATTTTGCACTGACATGAGACTTATTCCTTTAAAAGGGTGTGAGTTATGTTATGAGTTTAATGGTTAAAAACTCTAGGTGATTGTGTGTTTAACGTTAACACACTTACCTCAAGTTTTTATGTGGGAAAGAACAAGATCATTCTAAAAGGAAATGCTGACAAACAATCATCTTCTGTTTCTATGATCACTGCTATTAATCTGCAAGATTCTTGGAGAAAAGATTTATTTTCTTAGTTAGCATGTGTCTTTGCAGTAAATGCTTGTGAACCAAAATAGGAAGTACCAGAACAGATTCAATAAGTCCTATAGTCTTTTGAAGATGTTTTTTCACGAACCAAGGACATTGCCTCCTCAAATAAATCACGACCATTATATTCCTTTAAAAACTAAATCTGAACCTTTTACATTTAGACCTTATAATTATCCTCACATACAGAAATCAGAGATTGAGAAAATTGTACAAGAAATGCAAGCAGTTGGAATCATACAACCTAGCTAAAGTCCTTTTACATCTCCAATTTTCTTAGTAAAGAAAAAAGGTGGAACATGGAGATTCTATGTGGATTTCAGATAGTTGAATAAAATCACAGTAAATGACAAATTTCCCATTCCCAAAATTGAGGAATTACTTGATGAGTTGAGAGGATCAAAGGTTTATTCTAAAATTGATTTAAGGAACGAATATCATCAAATTGGGATGCATCCTCTAGATGTACCAAAACAGCTTTGAGAACTCATATATGCCTTATGAATTCCTAGTTATGACCTTTGGCCTTACAAATACTCCTGTCTCATTCCAAGCTCTCACGAATCAAGTGTTTTCTAAACATTTAAGAAAATTTATACTTGTTTTCTTTGATGATATACTGATTTACAGCCCTGATTTATCTTCACATTTGGAACATTTTACTACTACTCTATTACTACTTAGACAGAATACTTTATATGTAAAAATGTCCAAATGCTTTTTTGCTAAAACAAGAATAAAAAACTTAGGACACATTATTTCTGCATAAGGTGTTTCTACATATCCTAACAAAATTCTTTGTATGATTAATTGGCCAGAATCAAAGACAATCAAAGCTCTCAGGGGATTAACTGGGTATTACCGAAGACTCATCAGAAATTATGGAGAAATTATTAAGCCATTGACTAAGCTTCTATAAAAGGATAAATTTTATTGGAATTCTGAAGCTATAGAAGCTTTCCAGAATCTTAAAAAAATCATGAGTTTCACTCCTGTATTGGCTCTACTTGATTTTACTCAGCCATTTATTATTGAAATGGATGCTAGTTCCAAAGGTATTAATGTTGTGTTAGTGCAAAAGGGTAGACCACTGACATTCTTGAGCAAAGTCTTGGCACCAAAACATATGGGCTTATCTGTGTATGAAAAAAGCTTCTGGAAATTTTATAAGTTATATCTAAGTAGAGATCTTATTTGATTAGGAACCATTTTATTATCAAAACTGATCCCTAAATCCTCAATTTTTTTATGGAGCAAAGACTTTCTACATTTCTACAACAAAAATGGTTGAGCATAATGCTTGGATATAACAATGAGATTACTTATAAGAAAGGGGCTGAAAATGTGGTAGCAGATGCTTTATTTAGAAGAGACAGTGAAGAAAAGGTGGCTCAGACAATGGCAATCGCTGGAGTTATATCTTCTTGGATACATGATGTAATTAATTCTTATATTAGAGATGAACAAGTTCAGACCATCATATAGCAGTCGAGTGTTCAAGTAGATTATATGCCTTATTACACCTTTCAGAAGAATGTATTGAGATAAAGATTTGATATATGTAGGATCTCAAACCAATCTCAGAAGAACCATATTTTTAGTATTCCATGATAGTCCCTTTAGAGGGCATTCTGGAGTTCAATCTACTAAACAGAAATTGAGAGCCTATTTTACTTGGTGCATTGTAAGCACATATATCAAAACTTGGGTTAAGGAATGTGAATTGTGTCAAAGGCATAAAACTAAAAGTAACCCTTATCCAGGATTGTTACAACCTTTAGAGGTTCCTTATAAGCCTTGGACATATATCTCTATAGATTTTATTGAAGGATTGCCCATTTCTAAAGGAAAACTGTAATATTGGTGATAGTGAACAGATTTTCAAAGTTTGCTCATTTAATTGGTCTTCAACATCCTTACATAACAAGTACTATAGCAAAGGTGTTCATTGACAGCATTTATGGTCGACATGGGTTACTTCAAACTATTGTCACTAATAGAGATAAAGTGTTTGTAAGTGCATTTTGGCATAATTTGTTTAAACAATTGGGGGTCAAATTATGTTTAAGCTAAGCTTATCATCCTTAATATGATGGATAAACTGAGAGGCTCAATAGATGTTTAGAGTGTTATTTGAGATGCATGTGCAGTGACCATCCAAAGAAATGGTGGTCCGGGTTAAGTATTGCTC
This sequence comes from Hedera helix, assembly GCA_947179155.2. Classification (NCBI taxonomy): domain Eukaryota; kingdom Viridiplantae; phylum Streptophyta; class Magnoliopsida; order Apiales; family Araliaceae; genus Hedera; species Hedera helix. The sequence continues at coordinate 10,973,018 of OX359280.1, forward strand.
AATGGTGGTATAATACCAATTTTCACACTGCCTTGCAATGTACCCCTTTTTCAGGCATTATTTGGATTTCCCCTTCTCGTCTTAATTTTCATCATATTGAGCATACCAGGATTCCAGTTGTAGATACTTTTATTAGGGAAATAAGTGTTATACTAGATGATTTAAGGGACAAATTGCTGTAAGCTCAAGTCAGAATGAAGAACTATGCAGATCAGAGAAGAACTGAAAGGAGTTTTGAGGTAGGCGATTTAGTTTATCTCAAATTACAACCCTACAAACAATCTAATTTAGCCTAGATGTCTAGTTTTAAATTAGCACCCATATTTAATGGACCTTACAAGGTACTTGAAAAACTGGGATCAGTGGCTTACAAGTTGGATCTACTTAGTAATTCTCAAATTCATAATGTTTTTCATGTATCCTTACTTACGAAATAAATTGGTCTTCAAGCACAACTAGCCTCAACATTACCTCTTTTAGCAGCAGATGGTAGGCCAAAGATAGTACCAGTAGCAGTTCTAAACATAAGAATGGTTAAATTTTAGAGTAAACTCAAGATAGAATATCTCATTCATTGGGCTAACAGTAATATAGAATATGCTTCATGGGAGGATGCTAAGCAAATAACTATTCAATTTCCAGACTTTGATTTTAATCCTTGAGCATAAGGATTATTTGAGGGCAGGGTAGTGTTATGAGTAACTAAAGGATGAGATAGCAAAACATTTGCAGCACTGGACATTGTAGTAGTAAGACAACTGGGCATTACATTGCAACAATAACAGAATTAACAGACTTAACAGATTCCTTCTAACAAAATTAACAGACTTCTTAACTGAGCGGGGATACTAGAATTTCAAATTAGAGAAATTAGAGAGGGAAAGTTAGTTATCTGTTATTTTGTATAAATAGAATTGAAGAGAGAGATGGAGGCTATCCATGAAGAGTATTGTATTTTGTTTCCTTGTTCTCAATTCTGTATCAAAATTCTTCCATTAATCAAATCTTGCCATTTTTTTCATTTTATTTTACTTTCGATTCTTGTTCTTTTTCTTTAAATTCTTGTTTCATAATTATTGGTCACAACACAATCTAATAATTGGGCCCATCGATCCATGTGCTCTGATACCACTTATGTGTAGATCGGCCCAACAAGAATGTTGGATCATCTCCTTACCAAAAAAGTTAATCTATTAGGTTAAGACTCCACCATACTTATTAACTCATCTACACTATTAAATTTATTTGATGTGGGATTCAAGTGAAATATCCCAATAAATGAATTGAATCATTGACCTATAATTCATAATTAATTGAGCATATTAAATCTAATTATGATCTACTTTTATTTTAGTTCATTGATAGGCATTCGTTGTGATCGTGTTGGTGTTGGGGTATGCTGGGACAGATCTAAGTCTTTTGAATGATTATGAATTGGTGATGAGAGAGAGAGAGAGATGGGGGGTGAGGAGGAAAATACAGTGTATTAGTGATGAAAAAAAAGGGATGTCGAGGTGATGTTGATTTAAGGAAGATGTTGGCTACGAAATAATCATTAATAGCGGGGAAGATGCACATGTGGGAAAGATCCTGATTTGGGTCGTAGGGTGAGTATTATAAGCTTTGTTAGGGTTATTAATTATGATTTGGGCCGCATGGTAAGCTTTATTAGGGTTATTAATAATGATTTGGGCCGCAGGGTGAGTTATTAATTAAAAAGGTTTTAGGACTTTAGTTTAAAATAATTTATGAATTAGCTTAATGATTAATATTTTTGCCCAAATTAAGAATGACATATCGTACATAACTGGAATTTGAATAAAAATCAAATAAAAAATATGAATTAAAATGTCAACTTAAAGAATAAAATGTGTCATTTTTAACATATAAAGAAAATCAATTTTACTTGGAGGCGTAATGTGTAATTCACCTTATTTTCCCCTGCAAATCACAAATAAAATAGAGATAAAGTGGTATTTTCCACCCATTCTCCCTGTACGAAAACTCAAAAACATGAGTTTTGAAAAGTAAGCTATTAAATTTTACAGATTTTTATTGCTAAATCTAGGATCATTGATTGTTGGGAGGCGTGAGCCAGTTGAGTGAATCCACTTGATGATTTTAAGGCTTAAAGAGCAGATTGTGATGACTGACTTAAATGAATTGCTTGAATTGTAGGCCTAGAAGGAGGAGGATGAGTTGAGATTGATGATTATTTAATTCTACTGAGTATCCTCTCCCCCTTTTTATTAGTTTATATTTATAATTCAACAACTTCCTTAGTCAGATCATGCATAGTGTTAACTAGTTTTTAGACTTGCACCTTAGTAAGGGTGACTTCCTCCTTGATTTTAGTGAATTTTCTATCTTTTGTTCGTGAATAGGAGCAATTGCAGTTTCCTTTTTCTCTATAGTGCTATTGATAAAGCCTTTAAAGTTAATGAAGTTAGAGCTCATGTCAAACACTTTATTATAGAGAAGGTTTATGGATGCAAAATTAGAGGTCTGGAGAGCTCGATTGCTTTAACGTGATCATCTATCTTCTTGAAGTAGATCTCATCTCTCTTCTCAAAAGACTCTTGGATCACCTCCACAAGAGTATCAATGCGCTTGCCAAAATTTTCAGTCATGTTGTTTGGCACATGGATAGCTGTCTTGGGCACATGGAGGAGACCGTTCTGTACCCTTTTAGCAGTTTGTTCAAAGCCAACATTGCATTCGTTGAAAGTATCAACGCAAGTTAGGTCTTGGATGTTATAGTGTATTTTTATTATTTTGAGGTGTTTGGGATTATTTTGGTGGCTTATATATCAATGGGTAATTTCGACCTTATTTTTGATAATTGGCTTTATTTTTGTACCATGAAAACAAATTTCAAATAAAAAATCTCTTAAAATTGAATCAAATTAGGTTATTAAAATAAAATTTAGACTACAACTGGAGATAATTTGAGTCTTATTTCCTATTTAACAAAGGGATTCAAAAAACTATTTTTATTATCAAAACCCTAATATTTTATCACTATGTTGTTATATAATAAAATGTTTTTGAAACTAAAAAGAATATTTCTATAATATTCATTTTTCAAAAATATTAATTTCTTACAAATCTATACTATATGACCATTTTGAAGAAACAAACCCTAAAAAATAATTTTTAAAACCTTAAAAAACACCTCTTCAATCATAACGACTTTTCAAATAAAGTTCATGATTCCAAGTTTCTAAAACACTCGTAAATCAAAATCCTTAATTCGTCCATAAGAACAATAGCTCAAATTGTTTTAAAAATGATGTAATCACAATGACCTAGGTAGTTTAGAAGACAATACCCTATACTTCCTTAGTTTTGATGACTTAATTAGTCTCTAGGCGACAACACCCCAGATTTCCCTTTTTGACATGATTTAGACAATCTAAGAAACGATACCTTAGTTTTGTTTTTGTTTTTTTACATGATGATTCTAGGAGACGATATCCTATATTTTTTTTTACCATGACTTAGACAATCTAGGAGACGAAACCTTAGGCTTTCTGTATGTAATATGGGCCTTAGACTTAGACAACCTTAGGAAAAGATACTCTATATTTCCCTCTTACCAATATGGGCCTTAAGCATATTTCCCATCTTTCTTCCCTTGATAAATATACAATGTAGAGAATTGCTGCTTACTTCACTGAGGCACTCGCTGATAGGATGCTAAAAAGCTGGCCTAGTTTGCATAAGGCCCTAAATGTGACTAAAATATCTTCGTCTCTGAAGAAATTCTTGTCTAGTGATATTTTTTTGAGCTTTGTCCCTTTTTGAAGCTTCGCACGTGATCACAAACCAGACCATTCTAGAAGCTATGAAAAGGGAAAAGGTTGTTCATGTTATTGATCTAAATTCTTTTAAGCCTGCCCAATGGATTAATCTTCTTCAGTTATTAAGTGCTCGGCCTAAAGGCCCGCCCCATTTGAGAATTATAGGAATTTATGAATAGAAAGAGGTACTAGAACAAATGGCTCGTCGGTTGAATGAAGAAGCTGAAAAATTGGATATCCCGTTTCAGTTTAATCTTATTATAAGTAGATTGGAGAATCTCAACATTGAAAGCTTGTGCGTAAAGATAGGAGTAGCTCTTGCAGTTAGCTCTATAACTACAACTACCACATCATCTCCTAGCATTTGATCATGAGATGCTTCGAAGGAACTCTCCCTTAATATCTAAGAGTTCAAATTCAATTCATTCGCGGCCAGCCTTAAAGATGAATTCACATACTTTAGGAGATTTTCTTAAGAAAAATGTGATAAGTACATATATTCCAAGTCCTGATTCAACATCATCTTCGCTGCTTTCTTTGGCTAGTGCACCTAAGATGGTGACTTTTCTTAATGCCCTTTGGAGCCTATCACCAAAGCTAATGGTGTTAACCGAGCAAGAATTGAATCATAATGGGTTTAGTCTTATGGATAGAATTATTGAAGCAATGAACTTTTATGCATCGCTAGAGAAATGGCTTCCGAGGTTTGAGATGGCCGGGTTTGGGAAGGTGCCTTCAAACTATCATAGCATGTTGCACGCAAAGAGGGTGTTAAAGAATTATGGCTACGATGGATTTAAGATCAAAGAAAAGCATGACTGTTTAGTTATCTACTGGAAGAATCAACCTCTGTATTCGATTTCATTATAGAGGTTTAGAAGGTATAGTTAAATGTTCTTCATACTAAAATTTTTAGTTTTTTACTTTTACTTTATTTTTCCCCATTTCCTGTATAAAGAATTTTATGTTTCTTAACTCTGTTAATATGTGGTCTTATATTGAAATGACAAAGAACTTAATGAATTTTCTCATTTGTTTTCCCTTTCAGTTTATTTATTTTATGTTAAAAATCATAAGTATATTTTATTCAGCGTACCTTCTGTAGAAGGATGAGTGGGTATATATACATAGCTAAGTTATCTAAATTTTGCTATACATGTATCACGACTTAATTAACTAAATTGATATAGTGTATCCCACATTTTCCTCTTATAATCTCATGGAGGACAACTCATGTCAACATTCCCTCTCAAGTTGATGCATATAAATCTCGGATGCCTAACTTGCCAAGTGAGTTGTAGAAGCTTCTGCTACATACAGCTTTTGTAAATTTGTTTGCCAACTAGTCTTTGGATTTAACAAATGGGGATCGAAATATCTTGGCCTTAAGATTTTGTTTGATGAAATTACAGTCTACTTCCACATGTTTGGTCTGATCATGTTGGACTAGATTATGAGAGATTTCAATAGCAGCCTTGTTATAACAAAATAGGTCCATCTCGCAGCCAAGAGCAAAGCCAAATTTAGTTAATAGTCTTCGAAGTTAGAGAAGCTCACAAAGGCCCTTAACCATCCCACGAAACTCGGCTTCAACACTTGATAATGCTACCACCTTTTGCTTTTTACTTCTCCATATAACCAGGTTCCCTCTAACGTACAAACATGAAATAGCCTGATGTAGATTTTCTATCAGAGATATTTCCTTCCCAGTCAGTAACTGTGTAGCCTTCCACCCGTAGGTGATTGTTTCTTGTAAACATAAGTTCTTTTTCGTGGGAGGACTTTAGGTATCGAAGAATCTAAATCACAACATTCATATGATCTTCACTTGGACAGTGCATGATTTGGCTTACTACACTCACTGAATAGGCAATGTGAGGCCATGTATTATAAAGATAAATGAGTTTTCCAACTAATCTCTAGTATCTACCTTTGTCTGTTGGTACTTGGTATGGGTATTCTCTAAGTTTGTGATTTTGGATTATTGTTGTATCTGCAGGCTTATAATCCAGTAATCCAACTTCTAATAGTAAATCTAGGATATATTTTTGTTGGGAAAGGAATATGCCTTACTTCAACCTAATAACTTCAATTCCCATAAAATATTTGAGTCCTTCTTGATTTTTCATCTCAAATTCTATTGTCAATTGCTCTTGAAGTCTTGTTATTTCCTTTAGGTCGTCTCCTATAGTGATCATATCGTCTACATAGACTATCAAAACTGTTATCTTAACCCAGTGATGCTTTAAGAATAATGTATAATCTGAGTTGCTTTGTTGAAAGCCATATTTCTTCATTGTCAAGTTCAAGCACCCAAACCATGCTCTAGGAGATTACTTTAAGCTGTACAAAGTTTGTTGTAACTTGCACACAATCTTGGCTTTAGAGTTTGCCATATATCCTGTAGGGACATCTATGTAGATTTCTTCTTCAAGATCTCTATAGAGAAAAGCATTTTTAACGTCAAACTGGTTCAATGGCAAATCAAGATTCACTGCAAGAGATAGTAGAACCCTAATAGTACTCAACTTGGCCACATGTGAGAATGTTTCTTAATAGTCTATACCATAAATTTGTGTATAGCCCTTTGCCACCAATCTTGCTTTGTACCTTTCCACTGATCCATCAGCTTTATACTTGATGGAAAATACCCACTTACACCCCACTGTTTTTAACCTTTTTGTATGGGAACAAGAGTCCATATCTCATTTTTCAGTGATGCCTCCATTTCTTCCTTCATAGCTTGGATTCACCTAGTGTCTTCAATAACCTCTTCAATACTTGTGGGAATATGATGCGAGGAGAGATTATTCACAAAGTTCTTGAGGGGTTCAGACAACTCCTTTATAGAAACATAATTAGCAATTAGATATCTTGATCTTTGGTCTTATAGTTCTGGAGAATATTTGTTTGGTGGTATACCCCAATTATTCCTGCAAGGTAACTTATAGCCAACAAGAGTATCCACATCAGTAGAAATGTGAGGTGTGATAGAGGAGCTTACCTCAATGATATTCTAAGGAGATAGGTCATTGGATACTGAAGAATGGGGGGGGGGGGGGGGGGGGGTACTTCAGCTTCTGGAGATAAATGCTCTTAATTAGGCTATGGATTAAGATTAGGCTCTGGATTGGGTTCCTTAATAGTCGACTGATGAACATTAGTTGTCGTATCAATGTCCTTGGACCAATCAAATGTTAACCAAATGATCTCTTCTTCTCGTGTCTCCCTTTGAAGAGAAGAATTAGATGCAGCAGGAGAGTAAAAAGTGTCAAATTCAAGGAACGTGACATCCATAGTCACATAAGTGTGCCCAGTAGTTGGGTCGTAGCATCGGTACCCTTTTTTGGGGTACATCGTATCCTAAAAAAATACAACGAATAGCACATGGATCAAGTTTCGTTCGTTAGTTCTTGTGGAGGTGAACAAATACAACACAACCAAAGACGCGAGGTAGAAGCATCACTACCGTGGGTAATGACATATAGGTTGACAAGGCATGTAGCGGAGTTTTGAACCTAAGAACTTTTGAGGGCATCCGGCTAATAAGATAGACGTTCGTGGTAACAACATCAGTCCAGCGGTGGTTAGGTACGTGAGCTCCAAGTAACAAAGTTCGAGCAGTTTTGAGGATGTAGTGATTCTTGCGCTCTGCAATACAATTTTGCTACGGAGTCTGGGGGCATGAGGTCTCATGAATTAGTCCATAGTGTTGGAAATAATCATGGAACTATTGACTCACATACTCTCCGCCATTATTGGATCGAAGAGTTCGAATCTTAGCAGAGAACTGAGTCTGAATCATTGTGTGAAATGATTGAAATATATGAAAAACCTCATTTTTATGTTTCGACAGATAAATCCATGTCATTCGAGTACAATCATCAACAAAAATCACAAACTAGTAAAAACTAGACACATTAGATTTTGGAGAAGGACCCCATACATCAAAGTGAATCAAAGCAAAAGGAGCATCGCTCTTATTCATACTCAACGGATAATTGACTCAATGACTTTTAGCTAAAATGCATTTCTCACATTTAAAATCCAAAATTCAAAAATTCAAAAATAGATTAGGAAGCATATTTTGCAAATAACCAAATGACGGATGGCCAAATTGACTGTGCCAAAGTAAAATATGTTCCACTTTTAGGTCATTCAGGTGGGGCATGTGATGTGCTCGGCCGACACTAAAATCTTCCATATAATAGAGCCCCCTCCCCCCCCCCCCCTCTTAGTACTATGCCCAATGATCTACTTGGTGAGAATATCCTGAATAAGACAAAACGTAGGATAAATTAGCACAACACAATTCAAGTATTTAGTAAATTGACTTACGGATAGTAACTTATGAGAAATGGAAGGCACGAGTAATGTATTAGATAGTGGTAGGGTTGGTGACAATAATATAGTCCCAGCCCCTGTTACCGAAGAGATGCCTCCATTAGCATCGGCAACGCTAGTTCGCCTAGGAGGAGAATGCTGAGAAAAATCATTTACATCAAAAGTCATATGGTTCGTTGCTCCGGAATAAAGTATTAAAACATTGCAATCAACCTTTTGATTAGAACCAAGTAGAGCATTACCTGGGTTAGAATTTAAACTATTGGCTGGAATGAGGGAAATGTGTGGTTCTGCTGCAGCCACCGCAGCCTTCCCAGTGCTACCATCATTTCCACCTCCATCTCGGCGCTTTTGAGCCTGGAGTTTGTGCCACCAATCAGGATACCCGTGAAGCTTGAAGCAGGTCAAACAAGTATGCTTTATACTCCCACACTGAGAGCATTTAGTGCCATCAGAGGTTGCTTGGGATTTGGAGTTGGAGCCGGTTTGACCACAATGGTAAAAAAAAAAAAAAGACCCAGAGGATGCTTGAGGTTGTGAGCCATGCTTGAGACTCTTGGATGCCAGACCCAGTCCTGGTACATTATAGGGACTACCCGTTGTCATCACCTCTTGACAAAGAGCTACCCTTTGGACGTGTGCATAGGCTTGCTCCACTATTGGGAATGACTTTATCTGCAGAACATCACTTCTTATATGGTCTAAGCGGTCATCGAGACCATCCAAGAATGTATATACCCGATCTTCTTGAACTATATTATTATAATGGTGAATATCGATTGGGCATTCCATCGGGTTTGGACGACGAAAGTTGATTTCACGCTAGAGGCCTTGGAGATCATTGTAGAATCTTTTAAGAGAGCCACCATCCTATTTAAGACGGGTCACACATCATCTGAGGTCATACACCTAAGAGATATCGCTGCCATCAAAGTATGTAGTAGGAACTGCATCCCACACTAACTTGGCTATTAGGAAACGAATGAGTTACTGATAAGAGAGGAGTCCATAGAATTAATCAACCATCCCTTTACAATAACGTTGTCGGTGCGCCATCGTCTAAAGGTAGGGTCTATCTGAGGAGGTTGAGGTAAATCACTATTTATGTATCCTAGTTTGTCTTTCCCCAAGATGTACATCTTGACTATCTGGGACCAAATAGCGTAGTTGGTGCCATCCAACTTGATTCCAATAGGTGCCATAACAATATCGGGGTTCTGGGTTGGGGCTGAAGCTTTACTTAAAACTTCAGTCATTTTTGTGATCAAATTTGCTAGAAGTGAGGAAGATGGAGATTCATTAGTATGGGAGTCTGTATCAACCATGGAGGGAGGCAAAATTGGTTAAGAAATTGACAGGAGGATCGTGAACTCTGATACCATGTTAAAAATCATAAATATATTATATTTAGCATACCTTCTATACAAGGATGAGTGGGTATATAAACAGAGCTAAGTTATCTAAATTCTGTTATACATGTGTCATGGCTTAATTAACTAAATTGATATACTAAATTGATATAGTGTATCCCACATTTTCCTCCTATAATCTTCTGGAGGACAACTCACGTCAACATTTTGTAGACTCATTATGGACTATGGAGATCATTTTTATTAGTCTCATAAAACTAATATATAAAACTTATTGTTTTAATGTCTAGCTTCGAGTTTATGACATACAGCCTAACAATTATGTTTGATTCCACATTTCAAAGCCTATATCTATGGGACGTCGGGTCATCCGACCTGCAACATCATGGACCTTCAGCTACGGTTAGTGTCTCCTTCGAATCCACTAACCTTGTCCCTTGTATGCTTCTAACGAAGGCATATAATCACTATGTTATGGGGGTCCATGCCTTAGTTTGTACATTTCCTTCACTCCATTCCGCCTTATATTCTTCTAACGAAGGCATATAATCACTCTGTTATGGAGGGTCCCTGCCTTCGGTTGTTCAGTTCCTTCACTCCATTCTGCCTTGACCGCTTCAGGTCTTTTTTGACGCTAAAAAGTCGAAGTGTAGGTGTCTTATGTATATGTGTACTCAATATGAATCATCAATGAAGGCCTCGAATAAGAGGCCGAATGAACCATCTATCATGAAGCATTCTCAACTGTGGTTTAGATAGTCAAGCTTGATCAGTAGCTGATAATGTAGATTGGTAAGGAGTAGGTTTTTTTATGGATCATGATTTTAGACTGTTTAAAATTAGGTAGTCCATTTGGACAGTTTATACAAATAATTTATATTTATTGAGGGTTGCAATTGTATAATACTTATATAACAAAGGTTATCTAAATTTAACTCTGTGCTATATAAATGCAACTTTTTTTTATAAACTTCCAAAATAAACTTCCCATTTTGTACTTGGAAACAATATCCGTTTTTTTTTTATCAGGTCCACACCCTTATTTAAAGGAATCATATTTTCCAATTTTTTGCTAGTAACTTGTTTATTTGCATTTGGTTTTCTGCCACCTAGAAAGATCAATTAACTTAATTTTTTCATGCTGATATCTATGGACTATGCTATTTGAAGAAGACCGGTGGTGAATTCACCCAGCAAAAGAAAGGAAAATGTAGAATATCTGATGTTTATGGGCTTGTCATTTACATTAAAATTCCTCTAGTGGTACGTCTTGGTCTGCACAACAGAGATAAACTTCTTCAATTGGTTCCTTAGTAGGCCCATGGAGTGTGCTCTTTGAAGTGGTTTGACTGATGCATAATTTCCCGTATGTTTGTGTCCGTGTGATATTTTTATCCTTGAGTTAATTAGTTGGTAAATCCCTCCTTCAAATTATAATTATTAGTTAGGTATAATTAATAGTGCAACATTGTCCCAAAAAATATAATTTTGCACTATTAATTGTTCCACGGAAATTTTTATTTGTTATATTGTAAAATTAAGTAATCAATCTCTACAAAATAATAAACTCATGTTACAATTCTTTACTCCCGCTATCCCATACTTTAGGATCAATATTAATTTTTTTAAGTCAACTTACATTTTTAAACTCAAAATTAATATGAATTTCTTTAATTTTAGTTAGCATTATGATGCATATTGTAAATTTTTTAAAAAATATTACTGATTGTAGTATTTATTTATTTTTATAGTTTTTAATAGATTATCTAAATTTTGATTTAAAAATATTTTAAATTAATTTTTATAAATCAATAATGATCCTATAATTTAAAATTGGCGTAGTTTAGTCGGTTGCTTTTGAGATTATAATTGCTTTTGCTTGATGCAAGCAGTCCTGGATTTTTATGAATGCGAAAAGTAAATAGGAAATAATGTATTAATGAAGTACAACTCGGAATAAAGAATAGCAATAAAAACCTAGAAATTAAGCTGTATATCCTTGAAGAAAAGAAGAAAGCATCTACAAAGTAAGCAATGCGCTGAAGTCTAAACTGAGGATGCACCCTTAGCAAAATCATCATACTTAACTCAAGCAGCATTATTACTTTAGCAAAAAACCTAGAAAAGCATAACGTATATAGATGGCATAATTTCCGATATTTTCTGAATAAATTGTGTAACCTTGAAGCTATGGCATGATAAAGTATGTGTAATTAAGTCTCCAAATTGAACTAAACGGTTCAAGCTCGATTCAGGTTCGATTCAAAAAAATGTGAATGAGACTCGAATTCTTTTATAATATGATCCAAATCTGAGCACAAAAAAATAGTTCAAATAAAAATACGAGTAGAATTTAAGTAAGGTTATACTTGACTCGTTTAGCATTCAAACTACTTGAATTTTTAATTATGATTTGATACATACTCGATTGATACATATTCGAATAGATATTCGATACATTCTCTTATCATATATACACAATTAAATAAAATTTGAATAATTAGTTATTATTATTATTTATTATTTGTAATTTTAATTTTAATTTTATATTTGTAAAGTGTAATTATAATTATATTTTCTTATTTCTAAGTAAAATAATAAGTTCAATTAATAATTATATGTATTATAAATATAGTTACTATGTGGAGACTCGAATTCGAGTTTGAATTTAAAGTTCGCGAGTAGTGTGAATATAATTTGATTCAAGTCAGATCAAAATCAAGTAATAAAAATTTGAGTTGAGTCGAATCTTAGTAAAGTTTTTCCAATATAGTTCAAATCTGAATTGAATTCGATAAGAATTTAACCTTACAAGTCAAATCTGAGCAGTTTAGAATTCAGGTCGATTCGACTCGTTTGCAACCTTATATGTAATCACGATCTTAGTACTTTAGATAATTATTATAAATAACCGCAAGTGGTCATCAAAATTGAAGATTGGAAGCTATGTGAAGCCAAAGTAAACAAGATAAACTAACCAAGCAGTTGTAGAACCAAGAATTTATAAATCTCCGTGTTTCTTATAGAATTGCACGACTATGTACACACACGTTAATTATAGAAAATAGTTGTACTATATAAAAAAAAATTGCATTTGTGTATAAAATATTGCTTGGACATTCTAGTGTGAAGTTAAAATGAATTTTTTGGGGGTAAAAATAAGTGTATATTTCGGTTATACAACTAAATAGTATTTTCAATTATTCGTCGGTTATTTGGCTATTGCGTAGTTCGGATACTAAATTTGTGATAAATTCGGTTGTCTGTTATAATCGAATAGCCAATTAGGTTAGGTTATAATCGAATATTCACTCCTGGAAGAGCCCGCGCGTTGCTTACTCGTATACAATGTATACTAACATATATGTTTGGAACCGAATTGAATTCAAAAACTTAAATTATTAGGTCTTTGACTCATTCATTCGTGTATATTAGTCTTTCAATCTTTCATTATTTTTTCGATGTGAAGTTTCAATTCACTTGTGACATCTTAACAGTCTCCCCTACTCATAAGTGAGTCAAATTACATCAAGAATTTCCCTAACTTAAACACCTTTTATTCAATCACTGTGAAACAATTCTTTACCAACCACTCTCGGCTTTTTTTCCCTCCATCAAGAGTCAACTTTTTATCAGCAACCCTTCATCAAGAATTGACCACACCATTGCATATCTTTTGAAGAGGTTGTTAGAGATTAACTTTTGAACTACCATCTCGTATCTTTCGTAGAGGCTCACTAATTTAGGATCAATCTTTCGTAATTTTGAAAATAGTTGTTGGGGAAGAATTGGGAAGCACGCGCATCGTATGTATATACACAATACATTAATATACATATTTGAAACCCAACTTGAACAAAAAATTTAGACCATTAGATCTTATTATTTCCCATAGGTACAAGAAAGTGATCTAAAAGGGGTGGGGGTGAATAGATCTTTACACATTACCGTATAACTTTTTCGATTAAACACATTTACCAAATAATTATACAATTGATTGCGCATCGAAATTAGTTATTTGGTAAAACTCATTTTTGATCCTTAATTCAATAATACACAGTTCTGTATTTAGTTTACTAATGAAAAAACATCTCAGGCAGATATAACATTCATAACAGATATAAGAAAAATAAAGAATGAGGTCAAGAGACATTGAGACAATGGGACACATGGATTTTTAAGAGGTTCAAAGCCTGAATTACTCCTAGTCCGCTCTTCTACTCCAATGAGCTTGGTGTTCTACTAAGGATAAATGGACACAAATTCCTTACAACTAGGACACTAAGTCATTTCTAATAAACACTCCCCAATGGACACTAAATCCTCCCACTAAGAGTCTGATTCACTAAGAATCAGATGAGCCACTAAGTCTCATTTTTCTCCATATGACACTAAGTTTGTTCCACTTACGGTTTAATTCATTAAGAATAAGGCGAGTCACCTAGACTCATCTTACTCCATAGGACACAAAGTATTTCCCACATAGGGTCTGATTCACTCTGAATCAGGCGAGCCACTTAGTCTCGTCTTTGCTATTGTTGTTGATGTATGCGTTTGAGGTACTACTAAGTTGACATTAAACTCTCTTCCGAAGAACTTAGCAGTTGAATGATTCCGTTAATCTCTTCTCTTCATGAGCTCTCTACATATCTCCGTTAAGCTTTGGCTCTTGTATGACAGGAATCATTTCTTGATTAATCCTCCAAAGTGTAAAGTGACTTTAGATTGATGATATGTTCAGCAGATGATCCCATCTACGGTCTTCAATAGATTGGCCTTTTTCTCCTTCAATGTATAGATCGATCCTTTTCTGTTTTGACTATTTCTCTCTCTTTGACCTGATTTATCTTTGTTGGTTGATCGATTCTCACACCTCTTCTACATTTGAATTTGAAATCTATTTATAGATCTCTAATGAGAATCTGCCTGTTAAGAAGTTACCGTTTGCTCATTCAATGTTTCGCTCTTAGAAGATATCTGATGTTGACATATAAGAAGTGTGTTAGCTTTCTTTCAGACAGTTTGTCGCATTAGTGTGCTGAAAGGTAACTACATGACTATTGTCACTTGTTCAAACTAGCCTTTAGACACACCATGGTCTGATTTTCATTTCAAACTTTAGTTAATCAGCAAGCACCTTGGAAGCTTTGCTCTTTAGATCTTCCCATTGTTAGTCCTCTATCAAAGCTGTTACACTCTACAATTTTCTTAATCGTAAAGTTCCAATATGGTCAGGCTCTACGAAATTTAGCTCTGTGATCTTCAGTTCTACGATCTTCAGCATAACGGTAATCTTATGTACCTTACGATTTCTTTAGTCTTCAATCGTAAAATGTATCCTTCAGTTTAGCTTGCTCAATGGTTCTTATAATGACTCTACTTCTGTGTCAGCAGTCATTCACTTCTTGAGAACTAAGACCTCTCATTCTTTAAACTTGGGCTTCTCTCTCTTAAGTTCTTTCTCTTCTTCCTGGCATTTTTATTTGGACACTCGTTGTTTGCCTGATAGTGGAATCCACTATATCTTTGTTCAGTGTACTCTTTCTGCTGTAATGGATGTCGCTTGTCCTCTTTTTCTAATAGTTGTCGTTGAAAAATATTTTTTTCCCTTGTCTTTTTCAGTTGGTTTACCTCAGATTACTTCTTGCTAAAGAATTTTTTTATGGGAAATCCCCAATCATATGTCGTAGCAAATCCATCTCTCGGTGTTGTTGACATTATGAACTCTCATAGGTAGCACTGATACAACTTAAAAATAATGTAACTCTGCGTTCTGAAGTAACTCAATGATATTAAGTCACTCAATGATCTAATGATCTTCAATTCAGCTACATTCTATGATCCTGAGCACTCTGACTTATTAGCACCTGTGAGCTTCTTATCTTCACTTCTTCTACTAGAGCCTTTTGTCTTTACTCTGTGGTGTTGAGCCTACTTGATGGAACTCTATGAACTCTTTATCTTTGTGCTGATCTTTTAGGACGACATTTGCTTCTTCTCATTTATTCTCCCGCTTTGAATTAGGTCTGATCTTTCCAATTATATGCTTACGCATTCTTCTCTAAAAGTTTAATACTTAGCAAATGATCTCTTATAATCTTCTTTTGGCCCTCCAGCTCTTATCCCCTTGTGGCTCTATCTTCCTCGTTGATCTTCTATCCACTCAATGATTTTTCTTTGTTCTTCAATCTTTCTTTTATTCTATAATCTTGGGCTCTAATTCTTTACTCGACGATCTTCTCCTCTTTTCTGTACTCGATGTTCTAGGAGTCATGTATCATAGAGTTAAGCCTAAGAAATATTACTCACCGATCCTAGCTTACTCTACTATTTTGGCTACTTTGCTCCTTCACTTTGTGAACTCTCAGTTCTTCTTCTCTTCTCTGATCTGCTGCTTTGCTTCAGTTAATCTTTAATAACTTCTATTACATTTTTATCACAACTCTCTGTATTTGGATCAACCTAATAAATTTTATCCGTAATGGTATTTTATAATGTTATTCTTTTAAGGACTATATAGAGGTTATCTTTTGGATCAACCTAACAAATTTGATTCCTAAGTCCTTTTACAATGATTATTCTTTTAAGGACTGTACAAAGACAAATGTTTATACTTTTACATTTGTTCATTTATAAAGCAGCAGGGTAAAAATCAACACAAATGTGAATTATTTTTATTTTGTTATTTTATCATAATTGAATCAGTATACATTAATAAAATATTTCAACATTATTTTGTCATCATTAAATCCAAATAGGCTAACACATAAATGTACTAACAATCTTCCCTATTTGATAATGACAAAATAATTAAACACTAAGAGCAATTACACACTGTTAGTTTCGATGATGCAATAATTAATTTAGAGGGGTGTGGGTTGAATAGACTAATTTGTTTTTTGAAAAATCTTGGCTTTTTAAAATTTTAACTATATTTTCCCGAATGGGTTTGTAACAAAATATTTATTTAAATATTTAGTGAATCAAATTAAAGAGATAGGGATAGAGAGATACCAAATAAAGAACACAATGATATATCCTGGCTCACTATATATATAAATAGCTAGTCCAATCCCTAAACTCCTCTTCAAGATTTGTGATTTTTTCACTATAACAATAACTTAACTCCTTCACTTAGGTAAAGAAACCTTTACAAATTTGATTCTGTCTTAGTATAACTATCCCCTAATCTTCTTCAAGAATTGCATATTTTCTTTCCAAAGCTTCTTGTATTCCTTCTTCAGCTGATCTTGGAACTTGATATTTTTTCTCTTCCCCACTCACTCAGAAACCCAAACCTATGGCTTTCCTAAGATCTTGGTCTTGGAGCATGAATCACTCAATTCCTTATACACTGGAAGAACACTCGGCTCTTTCTCCTTTTGTTAAAAATTGTTTATCTATAATTAAATATTTATTTGATTAAGCACATAGATAACAATTTAAGTTCAAATTTGTCAAATATTTATAGGTTGACTGTTTAAGAATTGATTCATGCAAAATGACAGTTAAACTAATGATTACAAATAATATGATAGATTATGTATATGGATCACTTTGGTTTATATAGAACACTTTTTATAAGGTGAGATTAACTTTTTAGATAAAGGTAAATCTACTACACTTTATAAATTAAGTGTTTATATATTTTGTTTATCACTCTCAAATAGATGACTATATATGAATCGTCTTTTTATACACAAAAGAACAATGAGTTTTCAACAAGAAATATAAGGATAAAATTATCCAATCTTTGAAAAAATATTGCCTTATACCACTTGACTAGAAAGGACTACAATTCACGATTTTCAAATGATACTGATCCTTTTAAGTAAAGTTATTGAAGGTCTGGTTACTTATTTTTTAATTTCTAGAAGGATTATGTATAAATTTTAGATTAATATATATAAGCTTTTAATTCAATTGTGTATAAATATAATCAATGATCAACTTGAATGAAACACTCTAATAAAAATAACTTCAAATGAAACTGCTTTGTGCTTGTGGTGTTTAACATGTATAGAAAATATAAGATTAATAATAGTATTAAACACAAATAAGAAAGTGATATGTTAGCACAATATATGATGAAGTATGTATGCTAATTTGTGTTGCAGAGCAATTTATGGATTTATAGCAGTATGTATTTTTCTTGCTCTTTTGATCACTTTCTCTCCCAGTAAAATCTAGCTTCCTAAGAATTTAAAATTGAGAGAGAATTGTGGACAGAGTTTGGCTTTTGACTATATTCCTATTAAATGAATGAAGTATTCCAATATTTATAGGCAAAACAAATTTGAATGAATGACTAAAATTAGTTTGATCAAACAGTGATCCAATGGTTTTATAATCCACCTAGCTCTTTCTTTCTCTTTCTTACTTGTGTGACAGACAGAATGGGAAATGAAATGTTTTTGCCACGTAAAAGAAGGATTTTGCATGGCATGGAAAGTGTGTTTTTCTTTGCATATTTTCAAAATGAGAGAAAAGGCATATTTGGTTTATCCTCTTTAAGAGATTTTCTGGTGATGTGAAAAGAGAAAGAAGGCACATTTGGATTATCCAAATGGAGAGAGAGAGAGAGAGAGAGAGAAAGAAAGTGTTCGCCTTTTTTTATTCAACTCAAAAATACTTGATTGTTTAAAACTCATGGAATATGTTAAACTTAGCTTGATTCCAAAATCATAGAGTATTGCCTTATAATAGCTGGAGCTTAAAGTTTGTAGATTAGTGCAAGTGATCAAATTTCTTTGGTGGCTTCGAGCGGTCTTACTTCGAGAATTCGGCTTTCGGGTTTAGGGATTTGGTTTCAAGGGTTCAGGGGTTTGTGTTTAAGGGTTCGAGTTTAGGGGTTTGGGTTCAGGAATTTAGGCTTCAGACATCCTTTTTAGGTCAGACTTCATGTGGCCTCGTTTTCCTTTTGGATGAATAAAAGAATTTGAGTAATAGGGAAAATAACTATATAAATATTATATTATGTAATATAAAATCTTATGGTGAGAATTCTATCTTAGTTTTTCTAAAGGCTTTTACTTATTATTTTATTATTATCAAAATAATATAATAATTTATACCTTTCACGCACTAAGAATATAAACAATCATACAAATGAATACAGTGAGAAGTTATTGTTCAATAAAAACATTTTCATTTATATAACCATTTACAAAGAAGATAAATGATTATTTATCATATCACAAACATATTACAAGTTTATCACCCTAAGTTATATACAAGTATCTTCTGAGCTCTCCCCCTCAGTTCTGTATTTCACCTCCCGCAGCTTGATAGTGACATTTGGGATTGATTTATCCATTTCTCTTCTCCTCCTTTTTGTCAACATCAATTGGGGTGACAAGTCTTCATCAGATCTCTCTGTGGACAAGACTCCTGGTCGAGGCAGCAAGTGAGCCTTTTATTGCAGAAGATGTGGACTCGTAGTATACCACTTGCATAAATCGGAGTTTATGTGTGGGTTTAATAAGTCCACCCTCTCCTTAACTTTAAGCTCTCCCCCTCAATAGTTCGCCCCTCTTTTCCTGCAGATTAATTTGATGAAAGTTTTAGCAGGAGAAAAACAGTCCTTCTGATGGGTATTTCATGGAGAGAATGAGTGTGGGATATGCATGACAGTTACGATGAAAAGATTTCTAACTTTTACTATAGTAAAATCAGAAAAGATATATGATATATTATACCGAAATCTTTTCTCCAGGTTATATCCTAGTTCACTTGTCGTAACGAACGCTTTGAAGCCTCTGACCTTTGTCCTTCGATCTTCTAATCCATTATACCCTTCAATAACCTTATAGATCATAAATTTAGCTCGCTTTACTTGAAGGTGAGAAATAGTTCTAGGAAGTAGGCTCATAAAAATTCGAAGATAGTTAGGGTTGAGAACATGTTTTTCTATTTAGATATGAAGAAAAATGTGTGTGATTTCTTCTTAAATATGATAAGTATTTAAAGAGACTAAAAAGAAATAAGAAATGTCAATTAGAGAAAAAAAATGAGTGGATGCATTAACTTTGGCAGATGAAATGGAGGATTTACAAACAGAAACTTTACTTATTCAGTAGTTGAGTAAGACATGTGTCATACTCTTATTAGTTGGTCAGGCATCTAGATCGGCTACAACAGTTTAAGTGTGGCAATTAACTTTTATAAATTAGATCAGAGTAATTATAACTTTTGACTATCCATCTGACCATAACATCACCTATTAACTCGTTGAATAGATCGTTTGGACTATCTCATTAAGTGATTTTTGATTGAACTATGAAGAGTCTATTAAATGTTAATTTTCATAGAGTGACACCACAATGTGTGCTCACTCAATGATTTAGTGATCACTCAACGATCTTTTTCAAAAGCCTTATAGTCTATAGTTTTCTCTTTTAAAGACAAAGCAGATTAAGTGTATTCACCTTTAAGTTCAGTCAAACCTAAAACTGGTAAACTCATTAAATCTATATTCATTGAGCAAGGTAATAAACATATCAGCAACTTGATCATCTAATGAGATACTATGTAAAATAATATTATCATTAAGCACATGATCTCAGTATAAACATATGCTTTTTGAATGTTTCAGTTCAAGAATGCTAGACAGTTTTCTGAAATATGGTAATAGTATTAATCGATTGACAAGTAGGACTAAAATCGGGATCATAATCAGCTAGCTGATTTTTCATCCTTTGAGCTCAACAGCTTTCAGCTATAATGTATTCAGTTTTTGCAGTGATTGTTGTCATTTATTTTTTCCTTTTACTGATTTATGAACCAAATCCATTCCTTAACTGTAATAGCATATCCTATTAATATTTTTACTGTCTATTTTAATCGTATAAGGTCAGCATCTGAATATCTAGACAAATTGAAAGAAGACTCATTGAGTTGCCATAACCTCATATTTGGAGTACCCTTTTTGAATGTTTAAGATTTGTTTAACACACATGTCAAATGCTATTTCTTAGGATTAGTCTTGATGTTTAGCACATTTTTATGTTAGATTTATAATTCCAGAGTTACTAATCTATAATATAAAACAGCGCGGCTCAAATCCCAATGTTTCAACATCCCACGGCCTCAACTCAATTTAGGCTTCAACATCAAACGGCCTCAAATCAATTTAGGTTTCAACATCCAGCGGTCATTAATCTATCTCTCATTTTACCCCCCAATTCAAAATTATTTTTTTTTCAAAAATCTATTCATTCACATTTCCCGCTCAAATCAAATTCACCACTAAATAACAGTAATAATAATAAAACTCCTCTTATTTATTTATAATTAGTATTTTCAAAATACTAAATAAATATTAAGCTATTTAATTTAACCTATCACCATAGTATAAATTAAATATACTTAATCTATTATTACGATTATGTAATTTACTTTTTAAATAAATATATTTCTTTCATGGTGTGACCCTTTAGGTACTCCATATTAAACATGTTGTAGAATAAATCAATTAGAACAATTCGAATCTTATTTAAAAAAATAAATTAAAATATTTAATTTATTTAAATAAATAATATTTATTCCACAATAAGGGTAAGCCCCTTTAGCGATTAACGACTTTTTAGATAATATAGATTTCAATATTTAATCAGTTAATAGCTACCGTACAATTCAATTATTTTACTATACAATGTCTCAATCAAATATAAGACGTAGATTTCAACGTTTCAATCAAGTCTTATTTTATTTAATCATATGCATTTTAATTCTCAAATACACAACTCTATTTAATGTAAATTAGAAACTCCTTTCTAATTTTCATTCTGCCTTGTCCAATGATTACTGAGTTATCATTTATCGAATCGCATAGAATATTATCTCATTTTACTAGAAGTGGTAGATTTTTTGTTGACCACTCACCTATCTCCATGTACAACTTATTACACCCCTAACATACCCTTTGATATACCTTAAACGTCTTAAGGGATATGTCAAAGTATAACTTATCATACACAAGATACTATGATGATCTCAAGTCTAAGGATCACTTATACTACTATCACATTATGAATTCATATTAACAGCCGAGTAAAACTCCATTAGGTATTCCTTTAGCGAGTCATGTTCAGTGAATTTATTCTCTAATAAAAACCTACATACTTGTTTTAGTGTCTCTAAACAAATGATTATGAGATCAATCAACATCTTTACAAGAGCAAGCACAGTATGTATTAATCTATTCGGATTCACTAGTTTTCTTTTTAGTGATCCCACGATTAGGAATAATTTTAATTTTTAATTTTTAACTATCTTGAATTTAGATCTCATTAGCATGAGCATCATTATTATTCTAAAAGCATTGCTCAAAAACTATGGATTTATGATAATTAATATCATTAACTAAATATGGATACAGAAAATGTCTTTGTATAAATAAACTTTTATTAATAAACAAATAAGATTACAAAGTATATACAATATCACATCAAATATAATTAGCTTATGTGCATACTACTTTCAATCTCCCACTTGCACTGAAGTCAATCGCCATAATATCTAATATCCATCTTCTCTAACTTACGATTAAATTGCTGTTGAGTTAACACTTTAGTAAATGAATCTGCAATGTTGTCTTGAGAGTCAACTCATTCCAGGGTGATGTCTCCTCTTTCAATGATCTCTCTAATCAAATGAAACCGCCATAACACGTGTTTGAATTTCTGATGAACCTTGGGTTCCTTCGCTTGTGCAACAGCTCCTATGTTGTCACAAAATAAAGGAACTAGTCCTTAAATGCTAGAAACCACCCCTGGTTCGGTTACAAACTACTTCATCTAAACAACCTCATTTGTAGCTTCACTTGCAGCTATGTACTCTACCTCTGTCACTGAATCAGCATATGTTTGCTGCTAGAAACTTTTCCAACTCACTGCGCCACCATTTAAGGTAAACACATAACCCGAACCGAATTTACTGTCATCTTGGTCAGTTTGAAAACTTGAGTCTGTATAACCATCTAGTTTCAAATCAGACCTACCGTAGACAAGAAATACATCATTAGTTCTTCTTAAGTACTTTAGGATATTTTTTACTGCCTTTTGGTGTTCTTTTCCAAGATTAGACTGATATATACTTGTTATACTAAGTGCATGAGCAACATCAGGTCTAATATATATTATCCCGTACATGATAGATCCTATTATAGAGGCATAGGGAATCTTATTCATACGATCTCTCTTTTCAGTTGCCTTTAGGGCCTGTTTCTTGGAGAGATTTATTACATGACCTATCGGCATGAGCCTTCTCTTAGAATCTTCCATGCTAAACTTCTTTATCATCGAATTAATGTACGTTCATCAGGACAAGTCAAGCATCCTTTTAAATCTATCTCTATAGATCTTTATCCCCAAAATATAATATACTTCTCTCAAGTCCTTCATGGAGAAGTGTTTAAATAACCATATCTTGATCAATTGAAGTATAGGAGCATCATTCCCTATCAGTAATATATCATCAATATATAGTATTAGGAATGTGACAGCGCTCCCGCTAACATTCTTGTACACACATGGTTCATCTTCGTTTTTGATAAAATCAAACTCTTTGATTGTCTCATCAAAACGGATGTTCCACATTCAAGAAGCTAGCTTCAATCTATAAATAGATCGTTGTAGCTTACAGACTTGATTTGTTCCAACCTTTGAAACAAAATCCTCCGACTGTATCATATATACATTGTGACGCCTCCAAATTTGGGTTCCATAATTTCGAGTTTAGTTCTCACAATCCAATACATAAACAACATCTAAATACATAATCTTCATAAACTTAGAAGGAATAATACATAATTGTTCCTTATAAAAAAGTAATACAATCCCAAGGTCTTCTAACCTTAACATAATCAATAAATATCTTAAAAGTTCACAAAAGATTTACAACATCAAAGTAAATATTAAATAATAAACTACTAGCATGCAATTTCTACTATTTAGCTTTTTCTTGCTCTTATCTTTCCTAGAGTACTCAGGATTAGCTGAAAAATAGTTCATGCTATAGCAAGGGTGGACAACTAGCTTGCTCAACAAGTTTAAGAACAATAAATTATAAGACTGATATATCATGATTGAATATAATTAACTTATAAGATTTTAACAATATATAATAATTGTGAAATAATGAGAATCAAGTTTCAATTAATAAAATTGATTTAGTCTTTACTACTAAATGATCACTAAGGACCATGAACTAATACTTAAGGTAAATTAGATATATATCTAACCTTTTTATTGTTTTTGTATTCGAATGGATCAACCTATTGTACCCTATGTATATGCATAACATTCAGACATCTTGCGCAAATGTCGATTTCTCGAATATAATCCTCCTATTTAGGGTTGTTCGTTCTAAGTCTTACTATAAGAATTTGCACCAACCAATGATTTGGATAAGATTTTTAAAATATTCAAGTTAATGAATTTATACATACGGTGTCTAGCCGAAACAATTAACTTAGACATTCTTAAACAGTTCATTAATCAAATGAACTATAAAGCTTCAAATGCACTATGTGCGAATACATAAACAATATTAATGTGGATTAATTTTCAATAATTAAACCACTTATGGCTCTTGAAAAATAAATACAAGTTTAAGTATAGAAAACTTCCTTTAATAGTTGCCTACGGCTAAACAACAAAAATTTAATTTCTTTTGAAATGACCTAACAATTAATAAAGTTGATTTTCCAATTAGTATCACATCTAAGTTAATATAATTACCCTTATACATCAAACATTGTAAATATTTAATCAAATAATTAAATATTTAATAATAGACTAAACACATAAAAATATCATCATCACTAGATAATATTTTAATCACCTAATACCAATATTAATCATTTAATATCCTTTAAACTTTTATCTAATATTATTAATCAAATAATAATATTTAAATTATTTACTAATCATATTAATATTTTTAATAATATAACCATTTAATATAACATTAATCATTTACTATTATTATTAATTATTTAATAATATTTTATTTATTTTATAATATTATTAATTATTCAATAATATTTTATTCATTTACTAATATTATTAATTATTTAATCATATTTTATTCAATTACTAATATTATTACTCATTTAATATTATTTTATTTATTTTCTAATATTATTAACCATTTAATAATATTTTATTCAATTTTTAATATTATTAATTATTTAATAATAATATTTTATTCATTTATTAATATTATTAATTATTTAATAATCTTTTATTCATTTACTAATATTATTATTCATTTAATAATATTTTATTTATTTTCTAATATTATTAATCATTTAATAAATTTTATTCATTTGCTAATATTATTATCCATTTAATAATTTTTTAATTATTTAATTTTTATCAAATATTAATATTATATTAAATTATATTTTTTGACCCATTTTATACTCAAAAGACCCGACCCGAACCAACCCGTTTTATATGACTCGGAAGAAAATAAAAAAACCAATTTTCCAAACAGGCGCTATAGCGCCCGGTTTTGCACTACAAGCCGACGCTGCAGCGCTCTCTTAGCAGAGTACTTTTTTCAATTTTTTTCATATTTTTCACTTTGAACAACATTGATTCAATCTTCAATAAAAACATGTTATACGCATCCAACTGACTTCAAATTGATCTTGTTAGCTTTATAACTTAATGATCTACAGTATTTGATGGATCGATTGCATTTTTGAAATCGTTTTTGACACAAATTTTAGGATCGATTGACTAGGGTTTTAAAAATGATATGTTTTACCACAAGGACCATGACTTGCACATTTCTTCATATTTTTCAAAGATTCAAGTTACGTTATCTTTATAACTCATAGATCTAACATTCTAGCCATAAAAATAAAATAACCAACTTGTACATTTTAAACTACAACAATTTATAGCACATAGCATGTTAAGGTTTTTCCCGTAAACCTTTATATCACTTATCTCCCACTTATTTACATACCAAGTATATTAATACACGTGTTGAACATATATAACCATGTATCTACCATTGGAGAGCCTTAACATAGATTTTGAACTATTAAAAATATATTTTTGACCTTATGAACCACATATTGACCATAGAACTTATATTTTGACCATGGAAAGTACCTTAAACATTCATAGACACTTATATACACATATTCTCCATTCAATCTCCATCCTTATACATTCGAGCTCACCATAGCTCCATCACATATAAATTTCTCTCACGACCAACCATGGCAAATACATTTACTATAAAGATTAACCATAGAAATGAAAAACTTTTAAGAATAGAAAACTTTTCAACCTTAGGGTTTTGGATGTTCTTCTTCTCCTCCCAAAGTATGAAACAAAGGGTGATGAATCCACCTTGTCTACTAGATCTACACTCTTAGTGTATTATCTCTCAAGAACTCACCTATAATACTCTCACTTCTTACTAGAATTCTCTCTCTCTAAAAATACAAGCAAGTAGCAAATGAACTAACCAAAGCTACAAGTTTTAACCCTCTCTTATTTATAGACAATCTTATCATCTGAAAACCTATACATGCACAATATATAACTCTACATAATCCTCAACTCATCATATCTTTTAAATTAAAAAATACTAGATTTTAAGGATTTTTCTTACACAAAGGACTAGGGTGGTTGAAGGGTTTGCCAACTATGTCCTTTTAAAAGATTTTCAAGCAACAACAAAACTAACACTCCACCCCCTAGTGGGACCCCCCCTCTTGGCTGGCTATCTCCCTCTTTTACCATCCAATTTTTCTTTATTTTTATGTCATATATATATATATATATATATATATATATATATATATATATATATATATATATATATATTGACTAGCATTGACCTTGTATTGGGCTCCACTTTGGACTTAGGAATTACTTTTATTGGGCTTTCAATTAATACATTCAAGTATTTTTCATATGGACTTGAATTACATACATGGGTTACTAGTTTATTAATTCCTTTGTACTTAATATATAATCTAATTAGGCTTGCCTTATTAATTCCTTTGGACTACAAGATTGAGCTAATTTATAAAATACCAACACATAGATCACATACAAGGCTTGGGCTTGTTAAATTCAACTCAATCTTAACTACGTCCCCATTCTTTCCTGAAGATTCCTCCAAAAATTTGACGTGAAGCTCATATCTCTATCAGATACAATTGATACCGACACTCTATGTCTTGAAATTATCTCTTTAATATACAACTTGGTCAATTGATTCAAATTGAACCTAATCTTGATCAACAAAAAGTGCATTGACTTTATTAGTCAATCGACAATCCCTCGTATCGCATCATAACCTTTTTGTGTTGCTAGAAGTCGTACCACAAATCCATCATGATATGCTCCCATTTTCATTCAGGAATCTCTATTGACTGTAATAAACCACTTGGTCTCTAATGTTTTGCGTTTACCATTTTACATGTTAGGCATCGGCTGACACATTCTACAACCTCTCTCTTTATATTCGGCCACCAAAAATGCTGACGTAAACCTTGATGCATCTTCATACTACCTGGATGTATCGAGAATCTCATACTATGGGTCTCTTATAAAATCTTTTCTCGTAATTCAGGTACTAAATGTACCCAACCCCGTTCTTCAAACCTTAGCACCCCTTTGCTATCAACTTTGAACTTGACATCTTCTCCATTAGCCATTCTCTTCATTATTCTGTCATATTCATCATCTTTGTCTTGAGCCTCGTTAACTTTGTCTAATAAGGTTGGGTTTACTTACACCTCCACCAATTTTTCTTTCGAATCTTTCGAATTTTTCACATTCAACTCCATTCGAGTCATTTCCTTTACCAGTTCTTCCTGGTCTGTCAATACAAATATTTTTTCTCTACTCTTTCTACTAAAAGCATATGCTACTACATTAGCTTTGTTGGGATGATATAGATTTTCACAATCATAATCTTTGATCAATTCTAATCACCTCTTATGTCTCATGTTCAACTCCTTTTGTGTGAAGATATACTTCAGACTTTTATGTTTTATGAATATCTAACACTTTTTCCTATATAAATAATGTCTCTAAATTTTAAGAGTAAATACTACCGCTACCAACTCCAAGTCATGGGTAGGGTATCATTTCTTATAATCCTTTAACTATTTTTACGCATACGCAATGACCTTACCATTTAGTATAAGCACACAACCTAGTCCTTTGTGTGATACATCACTATAGAACGTAAAACCTCTTGTATTTTCTAGTAGAGTCAACACAGGTGCCTCACTAAGTCTCTTCTTTAACTCTTGAAAATTTTTCTCGCACTTCTCCGTCCATACATATTTTACTGTCTTTCTTGTCAAATTTGTTAATGACATTGCTATCTTCAAAAAATATTTGATAAATCTTCGATAATAACCCACTAACCCTAAGAAACTCCTAACCTCCATTGGCTTCCTTGGTTGTTGCCAATTTATCACCGCTTCCACCTTTGCAGCATCCACTAAAACGCATTCCTTGTCAATAATATGTCCAAAAAATTGAACTATCTTTAACCAGAATTCACACTTCAAAAATTTTGCATATAAGTACTCATTCCTTAATATATCAAGTACCAATCTTAGATGTTAGACATGCTCCTTTTCTATTTTGGAATAAACCAAAATATCGTTAATGAACATAACTACAAACTTGTCCAAGTACTGCTTGAACACTCTGTTCATCGTGTCCATAAATACGGCTGGTGCATTTATCAGTCCAAACGACATTACCAAAAGCTCATAATAGCTTTAATGAGTTCTGAATGTTGTCTTTGGCACCTCCTCCTTCCTTACTTATAACTGATGATAACCAGTCCTTAAGTCAATCTTTGAAAAGTACTTCGCCCATTTTAGTTAGTCAAATAGATCATTAATTCTTGGCAACGGGTACTTGTTCTTAATCGTTATTTTGTTCAACTCTCTATAGTCCATATAAAGTCTTATCGATCCATCTTTCTTCTTTACAAACAGCACAGGTACTCCCCATGGAGAAACACTAAGCTGAATGTATTTCTCATCCAACAACTCTTGCAATAGAACCATCAACTCCCTCATTTCTACCGGAGCCATCCTATATGGTGCTTTTGATATCGGCACAGTCCCTGACACTAAATTAATCACAAACTCTATCTTTCTATTTGGAGGAAGACCTGGCAGTTCATCTGGAAAAACATCCATAAACTTCTTAACTACTGGTATTCGTTCTATTTCAGGATTCACCATTTGTGTATCCACTACATATGCCAGATATCCTACACATCCTTTCTTCAACAGTTTCTTGGCCTGTATCATCGTCAAACAACAAGACTGTCTTGACAACTTGCTTCCATAAAATATGATCTTAGACTTATTTATTGTCTTAAGATGTATACACTTCTTTTGACAATCTATTATAACTCTGTATTTAAATAACCAATTCATTCTAAGTATAATATCGAACTCTACCAAACGTATCAGAATTAAGTTCACATATAACTTCTGACCTATCATCTCTGCACAATAATTTCTATGTATATACTCGACAGGAATCACTTTTTTATTTGTAACTTCTATATTCATTTGATTTTCTAATTTTTTTTGTAGGCAATTCTAACCGTCTAGCAAAATCAACGGATAAGAATGAACAGGTAACACCTGAATCAAATAATACGTAAGTATTTATATTATTGATCAGAATAATACCTGACACCATGTCTTTAGATTCCACGACGTCTTGCACCGTTATATTGAAAGTTCGTGTTGTTGGCTTGTTATGTTGCACCGGTCCTCTAATGGTAAGCCTGCTGTTATTCCCTTATTTCCACTGCCTCCATCATTCTTCTTCTTGGGTCAATCCTTGATCTGATGGTTTGGGGTGCCACATGAGAAACAACCTCCCTTATTTGGTTTGGGACAATTAGGAGTGATGTGTCTTTCTTGCCAATAAATTATAGCAGACATTTTTGCCTTTCATGCACTCCCCAAAATGATTATTTATGCACTTGCTGCACTTGTTCCCCTTCTTCTGATCGATTCCCTAGGGTGTCCCCAAACTATTGTTGTTCCTGAATGGTTTAGAAATTAATTAATAAGAGTACTCTTATATTAGTTCCTAATTAGATTAGGAGTTTAATTAAAAATCTTATTCCTAAAGGTGTTAGGAGAGTTGACTATATCTACAAATATGATAAGTCTTATTATGGATAAAGGTTACATATACACTTCCATAGGTTTTGGGAGAATACTCACAAGTTCTCTAGATCTAAAAAATTAAAAGAGAAAGAAAACTATTATTATTATTATTATTATTATTATTATTATTATTATTATTATTATTATTATTATTATTATAAAAAATTGCACGTAAACAACATGGGTCACTCTTTTAGCATTGTCGCCATTTTTATGTTTTTCGGGTATTGCGGTCGTTATGTTTCCACATGCAAATTGATTTGGGCAGGAAATCATAGGAACGGTTCAGATTCATTCTAATTAATAGTCTTTAGGTAATAGACTATTTTTGAAATTTTAATCTTCGTCTTACCTTCAGGCACGGGCAATTACGTGTCATCTCTTTGGTGTTTTGTGGGCTATATCGAGAGCAACTATTGTAGTAAGTTCTGACTCATGGTATGAGAATCTTTTGTCTAATTTCAAGAAAAAAAATATAGAGGAAAAAATGTTTTGGTGATGCGATTTAGTTGGTGTTATGACAATACTTTTTTATTTGGACTAGGATGACTCATTTTATACTTTTGGGTATAAATGTAAAAGCCTTTATTTTGGATTTTTATATTTTTTTTCCCTCTTTGAATCCCACCAAATGGCTTGCAGTACAACCTTTTTTTCATAGGAAATACTGTTTATGGATCATATTGATCGATGGTTAAAGATACTGGAGGCAAATAAATGCTGTCAAACTTCTCATTCCGTTTTGTCAATAAAGGAAATGTGTGTGGGATACCCAAAAATACTATATTACACAAATTTGAGCCTGCTATCGTCAATCAATTAATTGCTCAAATCTGCCAAGAATTAATTTTAAGTTGGGAAACACTAATGTTTACCTAAAAAAGAAACTATGACTGGATTGAGTATCAATCTTTTTGTATTAATGGTTGGACTCTCAGTTCTATTATATAACTGAGAGTCCACAACAGTTTTAGATTTTTCAATCTAAAAATATTGGATATAGTACTCAACTGTTATATTAGTTGTACCGTGCCTTTAGGCACGGGTTATCCCTAGTAGTTAGATATGTAAGAGAGCCAATTTTGCCTTTGTACTGGGTAATATTAATACTTCCATCATTTCTCATTTATGGCATTGCTTTAAAGTAGCAGGCATGACAGTTTTCATGATAGTGGTTATTTTTCAAATTATTCTCCTTTCATAGATCTTTAATGTACTTGGTTTGGCTGATGAAAATATTTTCATCAGATCTTTTTACTTATCATCCACATTTAAAGCTAGCTCTGCATAAGCTTAACAACTTCTCACGTAGCTTTTCGATAGTAAGATCAAGAATTATATAATCTACATAAATTTATACTGACAATGTTAAGCACATGGGTTTCTTAAGAAATAGTGTTGTATTTATTTTGCTCATAATAAATCTGTTTCTAATAAGAAAAATAGTTAGGGTTTAAACATTGTGCTATAATAGCTGGACTTAATCTGTATAAGGCTCTGTTAAGTTTGACACATAGAATTAGAGATTTGAATCAGCAAAGCGTGAAGGTATTTTAACATATTCCTTCTCTTAAAATATGGCAAATAGGAAAACACTATTGACATCCATGTGACAATTTATAGGTTTCGTAAGGGTTGTAAGAGCAGAAAACACCAAAGTAGCTTCTAGTTGAGTTATTAGTGTAAGGATTTAATCAAGGTTGATTTCTTCATACAACCAGTTTGGTCTTGTTTCTTATTTTTGCTCTTTCTTCAATCAGATTGTGGTTGAAGATTGATTTGATGCTTAATATTAGATATCTTTGTAAATCCAAAACCAGCTCCTAAATCTTTTGATTATGTTGAGGCTTTTATCTAGCTAGAATTACTAAGAGTCTTTTTTATAATCTCTTATTCCATTTAAGATGAATGTCTTAAATGAAAATGTTCACTAAAAGCACTTAATCAAGTACAAACTCTTAGTTGGAGGATCACCAATTATTGAATTTGGTGAGTGATCCTTTGCCCTTATATTTCATGTAGGATTGTCTATCATTGTGTCTTCTTCTTTGCAGTCTTCAAGATGAAGTTCTGTTGTTGGCTTGCTAATTCATAGAGTGCCGAAGTCAAAAGATTTGTTCTACGACTGATTCATTTAGTTCTACAATTGTTGAGTTCAAAATTATAGTGTTCGCTTATTTATCGTTTCCATCACTTGACTCTACGATCGATAAGACATCAATTGTAAAGTATGTTAGCCTTTTCCTTAAGATTAGAGGGTTCATGGTCGTGATATCATCATATTCTTCATGTATCATACGTAGTAGCTTTTCTAAGTTTAAGATTGTTTGCATTTCTTAAGGATTTAACACGTATAGCCAATGATGCGTTGAAACCCAAGATTTGGTTTCCTTCTCTTCCAAAGTTCGTAGGATGTGTTCTAAAAAGTAGAGTGAATGAGAGACATCTTTTAAGTAAAGCAAACAGTGTTGACATATTTTTCTTGAAGGTATCCTGACATCTTGGTGGCCAGAAGTATCCTTTCTGCTTTAAGAAATGTTTTGTTCTCTTCATACCAGTGTGCAAGTGGAGTTCTTGTTATAGAGAGATTTATGGTATGTTATTATCTATAAGAAGAATTAGAAATCCTCAGAAGTGTTGAACTTATTCTCATAATCACTTATAATGACTTTGGTTGTTTAGGAATACCGTTTGAAGTTTCTTGACACATAATTGATTGATGCTCAGATGATTGTTCTTTAATCCTTCAACAAAAGCTACTTTATGCTATGATGATACCATTTAATTTTTCGTCTATATTCCAAACTTATTATCACCATGGATAATAGTTGGACCCTCTTTTCTCTAAAAAGAAGAGTTTGACTCCAAAGTAAAATACAGTGAACAAAGAAGACTTAGGTTTCCTAAAGAAAGAGAAATATAAATGAATTCACATAGATTTATTCAAGACTTATTTTTCTAATCCTAGAGAATAAAATCATATAAAGTCATAAAAATTTTAGTTAAAGCATTTAAGTGATGCATGCTTGTGTGTGTGTGACTAGGAGTCTTTCTCTTTGAAACATATGGAGAACAACTTTGCCCTTTTAAATTAGCTTACATTACTTCTGTCATACTAAACTTAGGTTTTGAAAGTTCATAAAGTAATGGTTAATTCTACAATGTTCACTAAGTTGATTCATAGAGTTTGCTTTCACTGACTCTATGATCTTTCGAGATTTTAATCGTAGAGTTGATTTTACTCTATATTTTTTAAACAGAAGATTGGTATTTGATCTGTTATTTTGTGACACAATATGATCAACAGAAGTGATTAGCTCCATTTGGTCCTTTCACAATATTGGAATCTCCTAGTATCAACTTTTCAAGGATAGATCTTGAAACATTATTATCATCTTCATATTTAGACAAAGAGGAAGCATTTTTCTAAGTTATTCCAAACTCAGATTATGCTTTTTCATGTATCAATTTGAAATGGATAATGATCTTTTAAGAGTATCCTGAACAGTGGTTTGTATGTATGCAAATTGGCAATTATATCACATAAAACATTTAACAGTTATGCATACAAATATTAAAGGAGTTGATAGATAATACCTCACTGACATCAATTTCTTGAATATCTGTGGAGATGTCCTTTTGCTTTTTCCATCTCCTGTGTGAATGTTGACTTTGAGTTGAACTTTAGATCCTCATTTGATTTTGGCTCCTAGTTATTCTTCACTTTCCTCTCTCTTTTCTTCTCATTTATTCTTTGTGGATTATGCATTTGTTTCTTTCTTGGCAAATCCCTTATCTCATCCACATGTGTTATTAGACATGATTTATCTGATGACGTCCATCATCATTAACATATAGCATAAGAGTCATTTTGATGAAATGTCATGATTCATGGGAGATCAAATATGTTCCTTTGTGGAGGAGTTTGTTACAAATAGCAAATATGGTGATCTGGCTAAAAGAAACACAGGTCCTTGGAGTTAAATGCTCTGTGTACTGTTGTAGGTGGGAGTTTGATGAAGTAGTTCTTGCATTTCTTCATTATTTTTACTAATCTCATGGCAAGTAGAACAGTATCTTCATCTTCCAAGAGAGTCTTTAATAGCTTTTCTGCAGCTTCATCAATTAAGCACAAGCTCATCAGTGAGTTGATCTTTATATGTCTGTTACAGAATTATCTCGGGTAGACCCTTAGGAGGTTGAGGTCTTGATGTAGACATCCTTCTTTGAGCACGTTCCGTTAAAGACTTCTGAGAAATTTATAAGTATGTTTAATCTTTCGATTGTAGCGACTTAATGCATTTTAGATAAGAATCCCCAGCCTTCCTTAGTGATTTCGTATTTAAGTACATCTTGAGCAATTTGTCCTCTAGAACCATGAATAAGACTTTATTTGCTTGTCTAGAGCAACAAACTATTTTTATGTGTCTGTCCATTCTGAATTAGATTTGGCGACCATCACATTTGGGTCTTCAGTGGATGGAGCCATCTTTATAGGGACATATGGACTTGCCCAAACCTACTTCTTAGAATTTTTCATTATAAATGCCTGCACTTGAGCTTTCCAGTTAGCAATAAAAATTATGACGCACATAGGTGGATTTTCTCCTCATATCTCAAAACTAGTTTTAGATTTAGAAAGTATTATGGGATATACTCAATGCAGTTAAGCAAGTTTTGTGAGAACCTGCTCTGATACCAATTTTTATTTTCCAGAGGTACAACAAAGTGATCTAGAAGGGGAATGGATCTTTACACATTAATAAATAACCTTTTCGATTAAGCACATTTACCAAATAATTATACAATTGATTGCGCAGCGAAATTAGTTATTTGGTAAAATCCCTTTTTGAACCTTAATCTAACAACACACAGTTCTGTATTTAGCTTGCTAATGGAAAAACATCTCACGTAGATATAACATTCATAACAAATATAAGAAAGATAAAGAATGAGTTAAAGAGACAATGAGACACGTGAATTTTTAAGAGGTTCGGAGCCTAAATTACTCCTAATCTTCTCTTTTAATCCGATGAGTAGGGATGTTTCATTAATGATAAATGGACATAAAGTCCTTAAAACTAGAATACTAAGTCCTCCCCAATGGACACTAAGTCCTCCCACTAAAGGTAAGATTTATCAAGAATCAGGTGAGGCACTAAGTCTCATCATTCTCCACATAAAACTAAGTCCTTCCCACTAAGGGTCTAACTCACTAAGAATCAGGTGAGTCACACAGACTCGTCTTACTCCCTAGGGCACAAAGTCCTTCCCACACACGATCTGATTCACTCTGAATTAGGCGAGCCACTTAGTCTCGTCTTTGCTGTTAGTATTGATGTAGATGTTTGAGGTGCTGCTAAGTTGACTTTAAGCTCTCTTCAGAAGAACTTAGCAACTAAAAGATTCCGTTAATCTCTTCTCTTCATGCGTTCTTTATATATCTATTTTCTGCTCTAACTCTTGTATGGCTGGAATTATTTATTGATTGATCCTCCAAAATGTAGAGTGACTTTAAATTGATGATATATCTATTCAGGAGATCGATCCCCTCTACGGTCTTCTGTAGATCGGCATTTTTCTCCTTCAGTGTATAGACCTATCCTTTTTTTGTTTTGATAGTTTCTCTCTCTTCAACCTAATTTTTCTCTGTTAATCGATTCTCTCATCTCTTCTCTTCATTTAAATTTGAAATCTATTTATAGATCTCTTATGAGAATTTGCCCATTAAGAAGTTACTTTTTGCTCATTCAATGTTTCGCTCTTAAAAGATATCTAATATTGACATATAAGGAGTGTGTCAGCTTTCTTTTAGTCAGGTATCACATCAGTGTACTAAACAGTAACTACGTGGCTGCTATCACTTATTCAAACTAGTTGTAAGACACACCACAGTCTGATCTTCATGTCAAACTTAGGATGATCAGCAAACACCTTTGAAGCTTCACTCTTAAGATCTTCCCATTATCAATCCTCTGTCAGAGCGATTATACTCTACGATTTTCCTAATCGTAAAGTTTCATAACGGTCAGGCTTTATGAACTTCAGCTCCGTGATCTTCAGTTCTACGATCTTTAGCCCTGAGATCTTCAGCTCTGCTATCTTCAGCTCTACGATCGTTAGCTCAACAGTAATCTTTATGTACTCTATAATTTCTTCAGTCTTCAATTGTGGAGTATATCCTTCAGTTTAGCTTGCTTAACGATTCTCATAATGACTCTACTTCTGTTTCAACAGTAGTTCTACGATCTTGCATTCTGCTCTACGACTTTGTTAAACACACTTAGTTCACTTCTTGAGAACTATGACTTCTCCTTCTTTGAACTTGGACTTCTGTCTCTCTCAAGTTCCGTCTCTTCTTCCTTATCAACTTTCTTATTCGGACACTTATTGTATGCATGATTATGGTTCTAT
Organism: Hedera helix; assembly: GCA_947179155.2. NCBI lineage: Eukaryota > Viridiplantae > Streptophyta > Magnoliopsida > Apiales > Araliaceae > Hedera > Hedera helix. The sequence goes on from OX359280.1 coordinate 11,009,146, forward strand.
CTTTTTTTTAGTGTAGTACATCTGTTGTAATGGATGCCATATATCCTCTTTTTCTGATAAACTAGTCGTCGCTAAAAAATGTTTTGCTCCTTGTCTTCTTTGGCTGGTTTACCTCAAATTACTTCTTGCTAAAGAATTCTTGATGAGGACATCCCCAATCATATGCCGTAGCGAATCCAACTCTCAGTGCCTTTGACATTACAAACTCTCATAAGTAGCATTGATACATCTCAATAATGATGTAACTCTACATTCTGAAGTAGCTCAACGATATTAAGTGACTCAATGATCTAATGATCTTTAATTCAGCTCCATTCTACGATCTTGAGCACTCTGACTTGTTTAGCACCTGTAAGTTTCTTATCTTCACTTATTTTGTCAAAGCCTTTTGTGTTTAGTCTGCGGTGTTGAGCCTGCTTGATGGAACTCTACGAACTCATTATATTTGTGATGATCGAGTGGGATGACCTTTACTTCTTCTGATTTATTCTCTCGCTCTGAAATAGGTTTGATCTTTCCAATTTTGTGCTTAAGCATTCTTCTCTGACAGTTTAATGTTTAGCATAGGATATCTTATAATCTTCTTTTGGCCCTCCGACTCTTATCCCCTTGTGCCTTTGTCTTCCTCATTGATCTTCTCTCCACTCAACGATTCTTCTTTGTTCTATGATATTTCTTTTATTCTATGATCTTGGGCTATTATTCTTTACTCGACGATCTTCTCCTCTTTTTTATACTCGGCGATCTAAGAGTCATGTATCGTAGAGTTAAGCCTAAGGCATCTTACTCAATGATCCTAGCTTACTCTATGATTTCGGTTGTTCTGCTCCTTCACTCTGCGAACTCTCAGTTCTTCTGCTCTGCTCTAATTTATAGCTTTGCTTCAGTTAATCTTTAATATATTATGTTATATTTTTATCAGAACTCTCTGTATTTAACAAATTTGATCCTTAATGTCCTTTTATAATGTTATTCTTTTAAGGACTATATAGAGGTTATCTCTTGGATCAACCTAACAAATTTGATTCGTATGTCCTTTTACAATGATTATTCTTTTAAGGACTGTACAAAGACAAATGTTTATACTTTTACATTTGTTCATTTATAAAACTACAGGGTAAAAATCGACACAAATGTGAATTACTTTTCTTTTGTTGTTTCGTCATAATTGAATCAATATGCATGAATAAAATATCCCAACATTGTTTTCTCATCAGTAAATACAAATAGGCTAACACATAAATGTACTAACAGATCTTAAACCCATTTATACATATCATTTCTTTACTTTTGTGATATGAGATTGTAATTCACTTGTGATATCCTAACCACCACAAGACTTTGATAGCATGCCATTGCTTCTCGCACAAACAAGACTATAGTTTTGTTTTTTTCTTCACTTCTTTTAAATGTCTTCTACTTTTCTTTGAAGTTGTGTGTGAGGTGCTTCTGCTACTACCATGCGTTAACATCTCTAACCAAAATGCAACACTTCACAACTTCATATTTGCTACTCCCTTCTTTCCTTTTTAATTGATATTTTAAGGGGAAAAACACAAAAATTAAGAAATGCAATTAATGCGTTGTTTGATTGATTAAAATGAGCATAAAATCTCAATATTATCTTTCCAAATTCTTTGTAAAAGATGGAAGATCAACAAATTAATATTTAATATAGGGATAATAAGATAAATTAAGTCATTAATACTTTCTTGAAATCTGCAAACGACAAATAAAACGAAACAAATTCACTCCCTAAAAAGACAAATAAAAATGAACAGAGGAGTAGAAGCAAGCTCTTGCAGTATCTACCTTCTATTTCATCAAAAAAATAAAAATAAATAAAAATTTTCCATTTGACTTTAATTCCATTAAATCATAAAATTTAGATTGAGTTAGGAATTTTTTTTAATTTTGAAATAATTTTTTTTTATACATTGTAATGCTTTTAAAATATATTACAATATTAAGTATTTTATTAATAAAAATCAAATAAATTCACGTTGATTTTGAATTTTAGAATTTCACAAATTGACTCTAAAAAAAATCAAAATGTAGAACAGATGGTGTAATATTTTTTTTTCCACTTGTTAATTAATAACATTTCATTTAAGAGAAACTTAAAATCCAATATCCAAGCCACTTAAACTGAAAAAGATTTGGATTATGATCGGAGGAATGTTCAAACTAGAGTTGAAGACTTTATGGTTAAAAAGGCTGCAAGTTGATAATTCATGTTTGTTCTAAAGCCTCTCAGTTGGACATGTTTGACTAATAAAATTTTTGAAAGTTTCATATACCTACGGAATCTTCATTTTGGTAAATTAGGCCTTAGGGGCTAATGTTTTCCACCTTCTAGTTTTAGATTAAAGAGAATGAAGTCATTGTGGAAAAAAAATCAAATATTAGTTTGATGGCAATTTTAAAAAATTATTTTAGATAATAAATAATTTCAAAATTAAATTTTTTTATTAAAGACCAAGTAACTGTACGTTCAATGCCTTAGACTCAAAAACTTTTTGGAATGTAAAGATTTTGGTGCAAAGTGAACAATTATACTAACAAAATTTTAGTAACACGGGACTGAAAATTACTATTCAACTTACTAAAATACAATTTCATTAACATGAGACTGATTACAGAATTACAATTATGCTTATGCTAAGTGCTACCTCTTAAACTGCCTAATAATGCACCTGGCGAGTAGCTATTCCTAACAGTGATGAAGCTAGGTTGTTTTTTTCAGTAGGGTCAATAATATTATGTAGTTAAAAAAATTGGCGGGGGTTCAAAGGCAACGCCCCCGTTCTAATTTTTTTTGGATTATTTTGCGTTTTCAGATTGCATATATAAAACATGCATGTATTTGATTATAATGATAACATAATAAATAGTAACATTACTGTGTACACCTTATTGAGCCTCGGTACATATTTCTAATCTTAAATTTATTCATAAATACTTGATTCTTTAATTGGTTTAAAAAATAATATAAATTAAATTATTATTTGTTTTAATGAACACTACAACAACAAAAAAAACCTATCTACGACCGATTTTGATTGCTAATTTTGGTCGTCGGTAATATGGTCGCTGAATGGACCTCAGAGACCGATATCAACAACCGATATATCAACGACTGACATCAACGATCGAAGCTATCACTGATTCGAGTCAGTTTTCCTGGGGACGTGGTGCCACGTGGCAATGACTTGCATTAGCGACTAACGCGGTCGCTGATAATTTCGATCGATAATACTATTAATGATGGATTAGTATTAGCGGCCACATGCAGTCACTGATAATTAAAAAAATTGCCTATTTTGTGGATTTTTCAAAAAAAAAAATTACGTGTACTATATCCCAACACACAACAGTTGATATATATAAAGTAACTCTACTCCAAATATTAATATCAGCTTCATTCAATATAACTAAATATATACAATCCATCTGAACTGAAATATATATAAACCAAAGTAAAATCTATTTATATCATCTAAACAAACATCCATGCATACAGTCATTCAAAAAAAAAAGAATAATACAAAGATAGAATAAGATAAAGATAATACAAAGATGTTTTCTCACGCATCATCGTTCAAACGTTCCTATAACAAAAGAATAAAATAACATGTTCAATATAATACTATATACTGAGTGATTAATTTGATTGTACTAAGTAGTAACTCGTCATGGTCTTCGTCGTCATCCTGCTGATGTGTTGTTGTCGCCAGTGCATCTGCTAACTCATCAAGACCCAGAGCTTGCAGATGAGGGCGCAGTCTCGATATATTGCTCTCACACAATTAGCAGCAATATGTGGCGTCGACTAGCATGATGACTGAGTGGACTGGCTACCAGAGCTACCAGTGTCATTGATAGTCAGTTGTCGTCGTTGTCCTTGGCCTTTGACATAATTCTTCTTTACAACTGACACTCTTTCCCACAATTTCTGATCTATCATCGGGTACGGGCTGTCAACAGGATAGTGCCCGTTCATTAATCTCGTATAAGTGTCATGTCATCAAGTTAAAAATTGAATAGTTAGAAATAAATAACAAAGCTTAATAATGACATTGTTAAAAATTATAAACAATATAACGTAAATAAAAACTTACATCTATCTGGACAGCATTAGAAAGACCATCACGGGTGGTCACGTACACGTCCAACCAATTGATAGACTGACCCTGGGACGTAGCCTCCTACAAATAACGACTATGTTAAATGTCGATTGCTAATATGATCATTAGCGATCGATTATGGCGGTCGCTGATAGGCCCTTTTCTTGTAGTGAAAATTAGAGGAAGATACATATATAAAGGAGTATGAGTGATATGAGACTTCAAGTTATAAAAAATTTAATTTGACCTCGTACATTGAAAATTTTTATAAATTTCAATGGGGTCAATTTATATATTCTACCTAAAATTTTCTAAATTTATCATATGGTATTAAAAAAATCATTGGGGTCAATTGACCCCACTCACTACCATGTGGCTTCATCCATGATTCTTGATAAAATAACAAAGACTCTGTAGAAAGGTGATTTGTCTTGTTGTTCTATTGATTTGTTGGTGATGTCATTCCAATTTAGACATGGCCACCTTTTAGTTTTCCATCTCCTGGTAATTGGCGCAACTCTCGTACCCATGATCTTCTAACTTCCTAAAATCGCTGGTAATGAAAATTAAGTGATTAACTGCTTCAGTTATTCAGTCGCTACATTCTTATCTAACACGTGGCGTTGTATTGGTCTTGCAATAAGATTCATAATATCCTTAATAAATATTTGTAGACTTTAATAATTTAATAGATATTTTAATCTTTTCTCTTTTATTTATATTTTATCAATAAATCAAAAAAATATGGGTACTCAACAACTATATTTCTAAACTTAAAATTGGATAGAGGAAACTAAAGGTGCTATTTGTAAAGCATCTTGCTTTATTCTTCATGGTCACATGTGAATATAATAAACTTAGTGATAAGGTCTCTCATTTTATTCTGATAATCACGTGTTCGAGTCTAAACAAAGTCAATACAAAGCGTTACGTAACAAATCAAGGTAAATTTTCCTAAATTCTCCGCTAATTTCTCTCTTGTGCCTTTAAACCGAGTTCCTCTTGAATGAAATGAAACATTACATCCTCGTTAGAATTAATGGTACAGATACATAACAAAGTAGTTTAAAACCACGAAATCTCATCAAACTCAAAGCAAGCCTAAATCAACTATAGGCACTGGACAAAAAATCTTTGAGAAAAACATAGATACAACTTTTTCTTATACATCTAGTATAGCATAGAGCTAGTCATATCTGTTGAACAAAAACATATTTTAATTCATATAATATATGCAGCTTGTCGCTATACCAACTCGTAGAAAAAATTACATCCATGCTTTTGCCCGGGATTTTTCCTGCCGCCCGTAGTTTTATCAACCAAAATTTTATTTAATAATGTTGTATGTACACATTGTACTCAACCGTGGCATCACGAGTTTTGTAATCAGCCCAAACCGTATGAGCCACCGCATAACCACGAGCCCACCGAAAAACCCCACTCCCTCCCACAATCGGCATTTCTCGAGCCTCATGCATTACCGGATTCCTCCCAAGAACACTTATACTACTCCCATTATACGTTCCCTCTGAAAACTCATAACAAATAACCATAAGCAATGCGATATCCTCTTTTTTAGAAGCTAAAGCGTACATTCCTTGAGCTCTACCAATTAATTTGGAGCTAATTTCGGGCCCTTCAGTTAATGCATCATCGATCATGTACGTGTCGCCAAAGCCTGAGGGGTTTGGCGTTCCGGCTATTTTTACTGCTGACGGATCTTTTCCGCTAAGGATGTCGTGGAAGTAAAAATGCAGATGGGTAGTTTTCTCGGTTCGCATGATTTTTATGGCGTCGGAGATTTCCTCCGAGAAAACTCCGGCGGAGGGGTTGAGTAATGTTAAGAAAAATAACGTTAAAAGAGTGCATACAGTAGGGGAGGAAGCCATGACCAAATGTGTTTTGTTTTTTGCTGGTGGTACAATTTTGAAGTGTGTTGGAGTTTTGGGTGAATTGAAGTTGATCATTTAAAGGAGAGGCATATTGGCGTGACTAATGTTTTGGTGAAGTGATTATTATTTTTGTGTGCTTTTTGGAAAGCTTACTTACTCTTGACGTTGAAGTAAATATTGTAGTCCCACTATGATTTCTCTTTTGGGAATAAAGAATTTTAAAAAAAAACATTTTCCATCCCAAAGTGTTACACATGGATTTTTCACCTTTTTGCTTGCATATTAATTAACATTTGCGTGGGGGGGGGGGGGGGGGGGGGGGGGGGGGGGGGGGGGGGGTTACGTTTCCAAAACAAAATTGTGAAACTAAAATTTGTCCACTTAGTCAAAGTTACAGATCATGATTACTTATGGTTCAAAATGAGTAATTTATAATAACATGTTATATTTTATATGATAAAGAAATGTATTTTGTATAATAAAATTTATTTAAAATATAACTCTTTTGATATAAAATACAACGTGAATTTATAAACTAACTATTCTGAAATATCTGAAATCAGAAATTACGATTCTTGATAGACGAGATCACAAAGACTTGTCATGTCGATTTATTATATTACGATCATTTTGTAAATTTAAGTTTTTGTTTGAAGTGTTATAGTGACAATAAACTTTTCATAGTCATTTTCAGGTTACTTCAAATTTTAATTGTATAACTACTTTGCTAATAAAGGTCAGAAAATAAAATTGCGTTAACAATAAATTTGAATAAATTATCCTCACCTCTAATTAAACTCACTTTTTTTCTCTCTTCCGCCTCGGTTTGGAGGGTTTTCATTCCCAGATCTTCCTTTAACAGCCAAGGGCCAACACTCATCATTGTTGTGTGACTCGTGTTAGACATCCTTATGGAAATGAATGTGACGGTTATGGGATTCTTTTTCTATAAATTAATCAAAATTTACAAACAAAATTTAAAATTTCTACATGTTTCACGTAATCGCGGACCAAAGCGAAGGAAACTTATAAAATTAACACTTTTACTTGAGTTGCGGAAACCTCCGTTTCCTTTTTTTTTTAATAATACTTCGTTCCTGAGAATAGATGCAGTCTTCGAAATTCCAAAATTGCTTCGAAATTCCAAAAGTTTTAAACAAAGACAAGTTTAATAAACACTAAAAGAGTCGTGAAAAAAATAATTTATTTCAGTGGCTGAATTTAATATATATATATATATATATATATATATATATATATAGAGAGAGAGAGAGAGAGAGAGAGAGAAAGAGAGTATGGATCAAGAGCACACCCTCGTAAAGGGCATATCAAGCTCACCCTTTTTAGCGACGGATCGGGCGACGGTTTAGCGACGGATCGGGCGATCAGGCGAAGGACAAACATATAGCGACGGACCAAACCGTCGTCCGGTCCATCGTTATAAGAGGTGAGCTTGGTATGCCCTTTAAGAGAGTATACTCTTGATCCATGATATATATATATATATATATATATATATATATATATATATATATATATATATAAATATATGTTATGAATCTTTATAGAGCATACACAATTTATACTATTAAAAAAAAAAAGAACGGCCATAATTAGAAACTGAAAATCGACGTCCGCTACTATTAGTAGCAGACGGTAAAAAAATACATGCTACTCAGAATAAGGGTTTGACTTTATTAACCAGGATCTAGGATTTATTAACTAAGTTTAGAGTTTATAAACCATGATCTAAGATTTATTAATTAGGGTTTAGAGTTCGGCTTTCTAATGGACATCCGTCATTATTAATAGCAGACGTTTAAAAAAATTTAAACGCTTGCTAATAATAGTAGCGAACATTCATTTTTAACTTATAATCTTGAGTCGTTGCTTCTTATTTTGTACGGTATAGATGGTGTTTGTCAATTTTTGATCCATAACAAGTGTTTGTTATGGATCAAGCCTCATATATATATATATATATATATATATATATATATATATATATATATATATATATGTGTGTGTGTGTGTGTGTGTGTGTGTGGGGGGGGGGGGGGGGGGTGGACTGATCCATTGACAACATTGTAAAAATAAAGATATCTTTACAACAGACCGTAGCCGTCTAAGTTGAGATCTAACGGTTAGAATGATGTTCATCCACAATATAATATTCATGTATCTGCAGTATTATACTTCAGACGAGACTAAATGACCAAAATAGCCCCAGCTTCAATTTGGGCTATGTTTTTTTCATTCCCCGTCTGCAGTATTTTACTGCGAATGGGAGATTTTTTTATTAACCGTTTGCAGTATAATACTGTGGACGGGTAAGAAAAAAATAATTATACCATCCACAATATTATATTGCAGACGGTACATGTACATTCACTGAATTTTGCTTAACCCAATTTGAATTCTAAGGTCAAATGGTCGCTCTTTCCCAAACACAATAAATATGAATCTACAACAAGCAAAGCAGAAAAAGTAGGGGAAGAAATAGATCTTAGAGTAAAAAAGAGGTAGAATAACACTAAAATTTATCGAGGAATAAGGAAGTTATATTTTTTTATATAAAAATTACAAGTTCAAATAGTGTATCCAAATTTGAGGAGAATAGTTTTTTTGGGAGAAGAAGAGTTTGGGAAGAAACGACCTTCGACCTTAGAATTCAAATTGGGTTAAGCCAAAAACAGTCCGTAGTATAATACTGTGGACGGGTAAAAAAATTAATTAATTATACTGTCCGCAGTCTAATACTGCGGACGTTAGATGTACATTCACTGAATTTAGCTTAACTCAATTTGAATTATAAGGTCGAAGGGTTGTTCATTCCCAAACACGAGAAATATGAATCTACAACAAATAGAGTAAGGAAAGCAGGGGAGGAAACAGATCTTAGAGAAAGAAAGTGGTGGAATAACACTAAAATCTAAAGAGGAAGAAGGAAGTTATATTTTTATATATAAAAATTACAAGTTCAAATAGTGTATCCAAATTTGAGGAGAAGAGTTTATTGGGAGAAGATGAGTTTAGAAAGGAACGACCTTCGACCTTAGAATCCAAATTGGGTTAAGTCAAATACTATAAGACCTTATTTTTTAGTGAATAAATTTTCATATATTATTCTAAAATAATAAGGTTTTAATTTGATAAAAATTAAAGTTAATATTCGTTTTGTTAGGAAATATTCGATTCGTACGACGGGACTGAAAAAATCAGTTAGGGGTGGACCTTATAACGAAATATTATTGGTTATAGAAAACAACAGCAATAACTTTTTTAAATAAAAATAGTTAACGGTACTATCACTTTTAACTGTAAAAATATCTGGTGATAAAAGAATAGTAGCATATGATATTTCATGATATTGTACTGTAGCACATGGTATTACATAGTTGTACACGGTATTACACAGTATTTTATATTATTGAACTAATAAAGTGACCATTACACACTATTTCATCAATAATTGTCATTACACAATATTTTATATTATTAAATTAATAATTGTCATTGCACAGCGTTCTACATTACTGAGTCAATAATCGTCACAATGCACAGCATCTTGTATCGTTGGACCAATAATTGTCACAATAGTAGTCACGGGTATTAAATAGTTAGACAGACTCATTATTTGAATAATACTGAATATTTAAATAATTATGATATTAAATCAATAATATAATAATATAAAAGATGGATAATATAATCTTTACATGTGTAGTATGAAGCTTAAACGTGTGATGGATGGTGTAATTTAAGGTATGAATCATGTGATTTGTTAAGTGTAGATTAAGTTAGTAAAATGTGTAAATAATGTGATTTGTTAATGGATGGTGTAGATTAAGTTAGATTATGGTGTAAAACACGTGATTAGTTAATGGATGGTATAGATTAAAGTGTGAAAAATAATGAATGGTGTAGATTAAAAAATATAAAATGTGCTTTTGAAATGGTTGGTTAAGTTTTGGCTATTAATAGGGGGTTTAACATAAGGAATTTTCATATCCTTCTTACTTATCATTCCTTCCACTTTCTAAATATTCTTAGTATAAGATTTTTCTGAGTGAGTTAAGGCTATCTTAAGTGTTGATGAATATCGGTAAAAGTACTAGTATTATCCAAGTAAGTTTTTTTTCTTTCTATAAAAGCTATATAAGTACTCACACACGTCACATGTTATTTACAACTCTTCCTTTAAAAAACTCTTCTTTCAGAAGATTTATTTTGAAAACTTTCTTTGGAATATATTATTTTAAAATATTGTTTACTTCTCCAAAACTATTTTGAAGTATATTACACTCTACTACACAAATGTATAACATTAAATCACTTTTAATTATTTCATACGAGTTAATATATACTATAAAATCTATATGTGGTAGTTACTAATTAAATGATATATATATATATATATATATATATATATAGGTTGATCAACTCAATAGAAAAAAGTATTCAATCATGTGTTAAGATAAGTGATATTATTTTCTTTCATTCTCTTAAACTTACTATGATAAGTATTATTCGGTAAAAATTTTAAAATAATTAATAGTTTGTGCTTCATTTAATATCTTTTAACATGAACATTTCTATTAAATTTCTATCGTTATATTTGAACAGTGAACTATTGGACCTTAAATTTTTTGACCTATGAACATTTACTTGAACTATTAACATTGTAGACTGTTAAATATTTCTTGCACCATAAACCTTACCGTTAAACTTCTTCTCTGTGAATCTTGGACATTATTCTTGGACTTGAACACCTTTTTTTCTACATCATGTGTAAGACCCCGAATTTTATGAAATACAAAATTTAATTTTTTCTTCATATATATTTTTTTTGAAACAGTAAGTGGTTAAATCGATAAAGTTAAAAGTTAAGGATGTTATGTGCAAATTTTAATTTGTCGGACAATATTCGCTTTGTCGGGGAATATTCGTTTGGTCGGGGAATATTCGTGTCGTACGACGACGCCGAAATAACAAATTATTGGTGGACCCCACAACGGAATATTTGTCGGATATAGAAAACGACAGAAATAACCTTTTTAAATAAAAATAGTCAACGGAACTGTTAAAATACCGGTGATAAAAGAATAGTAGCATATGGTAGTTATTGGTATTTTCTGTAGCACACGGTACTCTACAGTAACACACGGTATTGCATAGTGTCTCATATTATTGGTCTGATAATTGACACCGTAACTGTTACGCATCATTTCATCGATAATTGTCACTGCATAATATTTTATATTATCAATTCAATAATTGTTGTTACACAGTATTTTGCATTATTGATTTAATAATTGTCATTACACTGTATTTTATATCATTGAGTCAATAATTGTTGCTGCACTGTTTTTAAAATTATTGAACCTAATAATTGTCACAGTAACATATGCACAGTAATTCACATTATTGAATCAATAATTGTCATGACACAGTAACGTATTTTTCTTTTACATACTTTCTACATTATTGTTATCTCTATTACGGTGTTATTTAAACAGTTGTATTTCATTAATTAATTGACTTGATATCTAAGAGCTAACTATACTGTATTTATAACAATTAGTCATAATAATTGAATTGATAAAGTTATTTGTTTATATATAATATAAAGTTAGGTGATATGAAATGAATGGTGTAGATTAAAGTGTAAATTATTGTTGAATAAATAAAGTTATTTGTTTATAATATAAAGTTAGGTGATATGAAATGAATGGTGTAGGTTAAAGTGTGAATTATTATTGAATAACTGAATTGATTTGTTTATAATATAAAGTTAGGTGATATGAAATGAATGGTGTAGATTAAAGATAATATAAAATTTGAAATGGATGGTGTAGATTAAAAGATGATTTTTTTAAATGAATGGTTTAGATTAAAGAAATGATAAGATTTTTGGCTATAAATAGAAGCCTTAACTTAAGGATTTTTCATAAACTTCCTTACTTGTTCTTTCTTTCTCTCTCTAAATACTTCTTGTGAAAGTTCTCTCTAAGTGTGCTTAAGTCATCTTGAGTATTTGTGAAGATCTATAAGTATACGTGTACTGTTCAAGTTAATCAACCTCATTTAAATCAATATCCAGTCACGTGTTGAGTTAAGGGATACCATCTTTTTCATCTTCTATTATTCAAACTTACTATGGTAAGGGATTATCATTATTTGATTCTCGAAAATAATATTGTTTCTTTCTTACTCATAAGATGTGTCATTTATTTCCATGTATTAATTTGTGGGAATAACCTTACGGAGCGGATTGCCGCCTGTTGGTGAATAACCTTTCGTATTCATTCATTATTAATCTCTGAGAATAACCTTACAGCGCGGATGACCTCCTGTTTGGTGAATAACTCTTTGTACTCAAATTCTATTAAATTGTGGGAATAACCTTACGGAGCGGATTGCCGCCTGTTGGTGAATAACCTTTCGTATTCATTCATTATTAATCTCTGAGAATAACCTTACGGCGCGGATGACCGCCTGTTTGGTGAATAACTCTTTGTACTCAAATTCTATTAAATTGTGGGAATAACTTATGGCGCGGATTACCGCCTGTTGGTGAATAACCCTTTGTATTAATTTCCTTCACCTTTTGTTAATCAAACCTGCTATGGTAAGGGATATTATTTTCTTTCATACTCCTAAATCGAAATTTATTATGGAACTATTGCTTCTATAATTCTTGAAAATATTATATGTTCCATAATAGATGAACTTCATTATTTCAACTGAACCTTCCTATTTACGTGAACCTTTCTATTGAATTGTAACCGTTATTCTGAACTGTGGATCTTGAATATCATTTTTAAATTTCACTCCACATCATGTTGACAATTTGGACATTAATTGAATCTGTACAAAGTAAACTTCTGATACTTATTGTTATCCTGTTTCTTCTGTTCATCATTTATATCATTCTAATCATCCAAAATCAAGCTGTTGTGAATATTTGTGGTCGGGGGCACAGATGTGATATATTTGTTGAACAGATGATAGGTTAAAGGCGATATAATAGGTTAAAGGCGATACATCTGTTCGGTGTCTTTTATGGCACGTGGTGAATGTTCTCTTTGGCCGTAGTGCAAAGATGAACTGTTGATCTGCATGATTATGATCAGGAACTGTGAAATTGTATTATCTTGACTAATGATATTTCAGATGATAAAAGTTGATGATGTTTTTCCTAAAAAGAGAACCGAGTGGACATTATAGTCTGCATTATTCTTCTAATAGATTTCTCATTCCGCTGCTATTATTGATCTGAACATTGTTCAAGAATTTAACTGCAGTTTTTGATATAAACCTTGTAATCTATTGTATTCTATCAAGAACTCAACTGTTGAAGGCTAATGATAATTTATTCGTCATTATCTTAGTCATGATATTTCTTACTGGGCTATTTGAGCTCACCCTTTTGTTCCATTGTTTTTCAACAGGAGATGAGAATGTAGCTGGGTCTAGCCGGGGAATGGAGTGAGAGTCCGAGGGATAGTTATTACCGTCTTCACGTGTTGTAAAATAGTGTGGCAATAATAGTGAAGACTTAGTTGTGTATTATTATACACTGTATTGTTGTACGTTGTGCTTTGTTGTAATAATTTTGTTGTAGTCTTTTGACGACTCAAGTTTGGGCTGTGTGGGCTCAGATTTGGGGGCGTCACAGTTGGCATCAGAGCTTAGGGATATGGTCTTTAATGGAGATCTGGGGTTAGAACTAGGAGGGGAGAGATGAATAGAATCAATCACTAGTGTGTCCTACCTAAATTAGATTTTTTATCTAATGAGTTGATTTGAATATAGAGACATGAAGTGATGAGTCAGTTTATTTGAACTAACATTTATTTTGTGACCACAGTTAAGTATGGCATCTGGAAATCAGGAGGTTAATAATGAAATGCCCGAAACAAATGTAGCTGCAAAACAAGAGGCGACGAATAAATTTTCTTACAAACTCAGAATTGAATCATTTGCCTTAGGCAAAAATTATGCGCGTTCTATCCAGTAAGGATGAAGGTGAAAGTTCTGCTACAGTCGTTCCAGATCCATTATTAGAAGCAATTAAAGGAAGTAATGAACTTGCAGAAATTATTGCCTTTAATTTACTCACTAATTGGGAGAGTCATATCACCTGGTTATGCTCTATAACAAAGGATCAGAATATATGGACTTTTCATATTAGTCTTTGGGATTTATGGTGTTCCAGCTATGATTTTCAAGATTATTTAAAAATGATGTTTCTATACTTTTGGGCGTTACAATTTAGAGGAATTCAGGTTAAGTTAGTCACTATCGTGGAAACTGTAGTCTATCGAAAATACTATTTTAATGGAAATCATTGGTACCTTACTACTGATGAAGTTGATGAACCCGAGAAATAGTTTGCTAGAAAATTATTCAGTGGTATTCCCATGGTTGAAATACGTGAAGATCCGAATGAAGTATTCGGGATTCGATTTGACGATAACAGTCAAGAAACCGAATGAGGTGATAACCGGTAAGCTATTCATAAATTCTCGTGAAGTCTATGCCATATTAGATACTGGCTCTATCCACTCTTTTATCTCACCTATATGTACTCAACGTTTAAATTTGACTATTGAAAACTTAAATCTTGTCTTATCAGTTGAAACCTCATTGGGAGAAATACCTATTACATTTACTATCTATAAATCTTGTCTAGTTCAAATCAACAACCTCACATTACCTGTTGACCTTATTTCTTTGGAGATGCATGAATTTGATGTGATTTTAAGAATTGATTGGTTGACTACCCATCATGCTAAAATTGATTGTTTTCTTAAGATTATTAGTTTTCATATTCCTAATCAACCTGTTATGCAAATTCAAGCAACTAAACCATTGAAATCTATAACTGTTATTTCTAGCCATAAAGCCATTCGTTTATTGAAAAACAGATGTCAAGCCTTTTTAGCTCATGTCACTGATTTGAACAAAAATACGTCAAACTTGAATGATATTCCCATTGTTAATGAGTTTCCTGACGTTTTTTCTGAGGAACTTTCTGGCTTACCCCCAAACCGTGAAATTGAATTCTGTATCGATCTTGAACCCGGCACTAAGCCCATTTTTAAAGTCCCATACCAAATGGCTCCCATAGAACACCAAGAGTAGAAAGTTTAATTACTAGATATCGGTATCATTCATTCTAGTACAAAACTTATATCGAGCGAGAAGAGTTTTCAAGAACTCAAGAGGAGACTTGTTTCAGCTCCTGTTATGACCATTCCAATCAGGATCAGGAGAATTCGTTATAGCGATGCTTCAGGCAAAGGTCTAGGCTGTGTCCTTATGCAACATGGAAAGGTTATAGCCTATGCCTCTCGACAACTCAAAGATTATGAAGAAAAAAAATTATCCTACTCATGATCTAGAGTTGACAGCAGTCGTTTTCGCGTTGAAGATCTGGAGACACTACTTGTACGGAGAAAAAGTGGATATATATACGGATCATAAAAGTCTCAAGTATTTCTTCACCCAGAAGGAACTCAACATGCGACAACGACGTTGGCTTGAGCTGTTGAAGGATTATGACCACACAATCCAGTATCACCCGGGAAAGGCGAACGTTGTAGCTGACGCTTTGAGCAGAAAATCTTATGCGAGTACAAGTGCACTGCTGACAACACAAAAGTGTATTTTGTACGACTTGCAAAAGATGGAGATAGAGCTAAAGACACCAGGGACCCACTCGAAGATTGCTCACGTGCGAGTAGAACCAGCTTTAATCGATAAAATTAAAGCTGCTCAAGCTACCGATCCGGAACTGATAAACATGATAAAGAAAGTACAAGAATGTGTCATTCCCGAAGCAAGAATCGACGAGAAAGGAATACTTCGAGTCAACTCTCGACTCTGTGTTCCTAACGATCCTGAATTAAAGCATAAAATCATGATGGAGGCACACAACACGCCGTTTGGAATCCACCCAGGGGGTACCAAGATGTATCGAGATCTTCGACATACATTTTGGTGAAACAATATGAAAAGGGAGATTGCAGAGTTTATCTCAAGGTGCCTAACTTGTCAACGTGTCAAGGCAGAGCATCAAGTACCTAAGGGTCCATTACAACCACTTGAGGTTCCCGAATGGAAGTGGGAACACATCAATATGGACTTCGTGACGGGTCTTCCAAAAGTTTCTCAAGACTTAGATGCAATTTGGGTGATCGTAGATAGATTGACCAAATCTGCTCATTTCTTACCTATACGAGAAAACTTTTCACTTGAACGTCTTGCCGGTATGTACATAAATGAGATCGTGAAATTGCATGGCATGCCAGTTTCCATAGTTTCTGATCGAGATCCTAGATTCACTTCACGTTTTTGGATCAGTCTACAAAAAGCTATGGGCACTGAAATACGTTTTAGTTCTGCATACCATCCTCAAACGGACGGACAATCGGAAAGGACGATCTAGACCCTCGAAGATCTTTTGAGACTTTGTGTATTAGACTTCAAAGGAAGTTGGGATAAGTACTTGCTATTGGTGGAATTTTCTTACAACAACAGTTACTAAGCAAGCATAGGCATGGCTCCATTTGAGGCTTTGTATGGAAGGAAGTGTCGCTCTCCAATATGTTGGAATGAGGTAGGAGAAGCAAAATTGTTGGGACCCGAGTTGGTACGCTTGACAACAGAAAAGATCCAAATGATCCGACAACGAATACAGACCGCACAAGAACGACAAAAGAGCTATGCTGATCTTCATCGGAGAGACGAAAGTTTCAACGTCGGAGATCATGTATTCTTACGTGTTTCTCCATGGAAAGGGGTTACAAGATTCGGAAAGAGAGAAAAGCTCAACCCTCGATTTATTGGCCCATTTGAAATCCTCGATCGAATAGGAACCGTAGCCTACAGACTAGCCCTACCACCAAGTATGTCTCGCATCCATAACGTTTTTCACATATCTATGTTACGTAAATATGTGAAGGACCCAAACCACGTCATTGAGTTAGAACCAGACGTTATAGCAGAGGATTTAACATACGAGGAGGTACCTGTTAAGATCCTGGATAAGAAGGAGCAGATCCTACGCTCAAAGGTTATACCTCAAGTCAAGGTTTTATGGAGGAACAAAGATACTGAGGAAATGACCTGGGAGCTAGAATCTGAGATGAAATCTAAGTATCCTTACCTCTTCGATATGTCAGGTACGTCAATTTCGGGGACGAAATTTCATAAGGAGGGGAGGTTGTAAGACCCCGAATTTTATGAAATACAAAATTTAATTTTTTCTTCATATATATTTTTTTTGAAACAGTAAGTGGTTAAATCGATAAAGTTAAAAGTTAAGGATGTTATGTGCAAATTTTATTTTATCGGACAATATTCGCTTTGTCGGGGAATATTCGTTTGGTCGGGGAATATTCGTGCCGTACGACGGCGCCGAAATAACAAATTATTGGTGGACCCCACAACGGAATATTTGTCGGATATAGAAAACGACAGAAATAACCTTTTTAAATAAAAATAGTCAACGGAACTGTTAAAATACCGGTGATAAAAGAATAGTAGCATACGGTAGTTATTGGTATTTTCTGTAGCACACGGTACTCTACAGTAACACACGGTATTGCATAGTGTCTCATATTATTGGTCTGATAATTGACACCGTAACTATTACGCATCATTTCATCGATAATTGTCACTGCATAATATTTTATATTATCAATTCAATAATTGTTGTTACACAGTATTTTGCATTATTGATTTAATAATTGTCATTACACTGTATTTTATATCATTGAGTCAATAATTGTTGCTGCACTGTTTTTAAAATTATTGAACCTAATAATTGTCACAGTAACATATGCACAGTAATTCACATTATTGAATCAATAATTGTCATGACACAGTAACGTATTTTTCTTTTACATACTTTCTGCATTATTGTTATCTCTATTATAGTGTTATTTAAACAGTTGTATTTCATTAATTAATTGACTTGATATCTAAGAGCTAACTATACTGTATTTATAACAATTAGTCATAATAATTGAATTGATAAAGTTATTTGTTTATAATATAAAGTTAGGTGATATGAAATGAATGGTGTAGATTAAAGTATGAATTATTGTTGAATAAATAAAGTTATTTGTTTATAATATAAAGTTAGATGATATGAAATGAATGGTGTAGGTTAAAGTGTGAATTATTATTGAATAACTGAATTGATTTGTTTATAATATAAAGTTAGGTGATATGAAATGAATGGTGTAGATTAAAGATAATATAAAATTTGAAATGGATGGTGTAGATTAAAAGATGATTTTTTTAAATGAATGGTTTAGATTAAAGAAATGATAAGATTTTTGGCTATAAATAGAAGCCTTAACTTAAGGATTTTTCATAAACTTCCTTACTTGTTCTTTCTTTCTCTCTCTAAATACTTCTTGTGAAAGTTCTCTCTAAGTGTGCTTAAGTCATCTTGAGTATTTGTGAAGATCTATAAGTATACGTGTACTGTTCAAGTTAATCAACCTCATTTAAATCAATATCCAGTCACGTGTTGAGGTAAGGGATGCCATCTTTTTCATCTTCCATTATTCAAACTTACTATGGTAAGGGATTATTATTATTTGATTCTCGAAAATAATATTGTTTCTTTCTTACTCATAAGATGTGTCATTTATTTCCATGTATTAATTTGTGGGAATAACCTTACGGAGCGGATTGCCGCCTGTTGGTGAATAACCTTTCGTAT
Organism: Hedera helix; assembly: GCA_947179155.2. Classification (NCBI taxonomy): domain Eukaryota; kingdom Viridiplantae; phylum Streptophyta; class Magnoliopsida; order Apiales; family Araliaceae; genus Hedera; species Hedera helix. Next base: position 11,027,910 of record OX359280.1, read on the forward strand.
TCATTCATTATTAATCTCTGAGAATAACCTTACGACGCGGATGACCGCTTGTTTGGTGAATAACTCTTTGTACTCAAATTCTATTAAATTGTGGGAATAACCTTACGGAGCGGATTGCCGCCTGTTGGTGAATTACCCTTTGTATTAATTTCCTTCACCTTTTGTTAATCAAACCTGCTACGGTAAGGGATATTATTTTCTTTCATACTCCTAAATCGAAATTTATTATGGAACTATTGCTTCTATAATTCCTGAAAATATTATATATTCCATAATAGATGAACTTCATTATTTCAACTGAACCTTCCTATTTACGTGAACCTTTCTATTGAATTGTAACCGTTATTCTGAACTGTGGATCTTGAATATCATTTTTAAATTTCACTCCACATCATGTTGACAATTTGGACATTAATTGATTCTGTACAAAGTAAACTTCTGATACTTATTGTTATCCTGTTTCTTCTGTTCATCATTTATATCATTCTAATCATCCAAAATCAAGCTGTTGTGAATATCTGTGGTCGGGGGCACAGATGTGATATATTTGTTGAACAGATGATAGGTTAAAGGCGATATAATAGGTTAAAGGCGATACATCTGTTCGGTGTCTTTTATGACACGTGGTGAATGTTCTCTTTGGCTGTAGTGCAAAGATGAACTGTTGATCTGCATGATTATGATCAGGAACTGTGAAATTGTATTATCTTGACTAATGATATTTCAGATGATAAAAGTTGATGATGTTTTTCCTAAAAAGAGAACCGAGTGGACATTATAGTCTGCATTATTCTTCTAATAGATTGCTCATTCCGCTGCTATTATTGATCTGAACATTGTTCAAGAATTTAACTGCAGTTTTTGATATAAACTTTGTAATCTATTGTATTCTATCAAGAACTCAACTGTTGAAGGCTAATGATAATTTATTCGTCATTATCTTAGTCATGATATTTCTTACTGGGCTATTTGAGCTCACCTTTTTGTTCCATTATTTTTCAACAGGAGATGAGAATGTAGCTGGGTCTAGCCGGGGAATGGAGTGAGAGTCCGAGGGATAGTTATTACCGTCTTCACGTGTTGTAAAATAGTGTGGCAATAATAGTGAAGACTTAGTTGTGTATTATTATACACTGTATTGTTGTACGTTGTGCTTTGTTGTAATAATTTTGTTGTAGTCTTTTGACGACTCAAGTTTGGGCTGTGTGGGCCCAGATTTGGGGGCGTCACATCATGTTGACAATTTGGACATTATTTGACTCTAGACAAAGTAAAAATTATAAATTTTCGATATTTATTGTTTATCTTATTATTCTCTTTCTTTTTTTTATCATTTATATCACTATTATTTGTACTAATAATCAAGAATTAATTTGTTGTGAATATCTGTGGCATGGGGCACAGATGATAGGATAAAGGCGATATAATGGTGATGTGTCTTTTAGAGCACGTGGTGAATGTTCTCTTTGGCCTGAGGCAAAGAAGAACTGTTGTTTGGCATGATCATGACTAGTGATGTTTCAGATGATAAAGGTTGATGATGATTTTTCTAAAAAAGAGAAGCTAGTAGACATCATGATCTACATGATTTTCTTAATGGTTTTTATTCCGCTACAGATGTTGATTTAAATTTTGTTCAATAACTTAACTGCATTTGTTGATTTAAAACTTGTTGTTTATATTATTATATCAAGAAGTCAACTATTGAAGGTTAATGATAATTTATTCGTCATTATCTTAATCATGATATTCTTTACTGAACTATTTAAGCCCACCCTTTCCTTTTTGTTCAATTATTCAAGAAATGAGAGTGTAGCCGGGACTAGCGGGGAGAAAATGAAAATGGAGTGATGGTCCGAGATAATTGTTGTAGTAGTCTTCACTATATTATAAAATATTATAGCAATAATAGTGAAGACTTAGTTGTGTTTTACTAGGTAATGTATAATTGTACTGTATTGTAATAATTTTGTTATAGCCTTTTGATGACTCAAATTGGGTGGTGTATGCCCAATTTTGGGGTGTCGCAAATATCGTCCGCAGTATTTTTGCGGACGGGTAAAAAAAATAAAAAATTATACCATCCGCAGTATAATACTGCGAACGGGTAAAAAATAATAATAATAATAATTATACCGTCCGCAGTCTAATACTACAGATGATACATGTACATCCACCGAGTTTGGTTTAACTCAATTTAGATTCTAAGGTTAAAGGGTCTTTCCTTCCCAAACATAAGAAATATGAATCTACAACAAGCAGAGCAGGGAAAGTAGGGGAAAAAACATATCTTAGAGGAAAAAAAAGAGGTAGAATAGCACTAAAATTTATAGAGGAAGAAGTTACATTTTTTTATATATAAATTACAAAAAAATAAAATAAATTATATTGTCACTATAGTACATTCACTAAGTTTGACTTAACCCAATTTGGATTCTAAGGTCGAAAAATTGTTCCTACCCAAACACAAGAATCTACCACAAAAATATAAAACAAGCAAAACAGGGGAGGAAACAGACCTTAGAACACTACAAGACAATAATACATATACAAAGAAACCACAAGACAAGAACAGAACATTAAGAACACCACTAATTGTACTCAACCAAACTTCTTCTTCTTCTTAATGGAGAATAACTAGAAAAAAACAGACATTGAAGAAAAAGAAGAAACAACAGGCCCATTAAATTCTTTAAGTGGAGTTACATGGATCTGCTAGAAGAAGACCCATCAAAAACTACTAACTCGATGTTCGATTATTCGCCTATTAATTTTATTGGACATAAGAGAACTCATTGCTTTTTTCTGATTTTAGACCGAGCTTTCTTTCTATGGTGGATAGAGAGAGTTTTGGAGAGAGAAAGTGAGAGAGGTTAATGAAGTGAGAAGGTGAGGCGGGTTTTTTTTTTACCCGTCTGCAGTATTATACTGCAGACGGTTAATAAAAAAATCTCCCGTCCGCAGTATAATACTGCGAACAGGAAATGAAAAAAACATAGCCCAAATTGAAGTTGGGGCTATTTTGGTCATTTAGACTCATCCGCAGTATAATACTGCGGATATCTGAATATTATACTTTGGACGAGTGTTATTTAAACCGTCAGATCTCAGTCGTATCTCTTTTTAGACGACTGAGATCTGTTGTAAAGATAGTTCTATTTTTATAACGTTGTCAATGGATATATATATATATATATATATAGTGAGTGATCCATAGCAAGTAGTTGCTATGGAGCAAAAATTGGCATAAACCATCTATACAATTGAAAACAAGAATGAACGGTTATGATTAGAAACTAAAAATCGATGTCCGATCGTATTAGTAGCGAATGTTTAATTTTTTTTTAAACATATGCTGATCAAAAAGCTAAACCCTAAATAAGAGCATCCGTTAATAAAAGGATCACCCTAAGATGATAATCTCACGACGATTGAGAACGAATCAAATCAGATGATTCTATTTCTCAATCTTTTTGATTTGCTTCTAATCTAATATGGGTTTATTAACTAGTAATGGACGTCCGCTATTATTAGTAGCCGATTATTAGTAGCGGACGTCCATTTTCAACTTCTAATCTTGGCCATGACTTCTTGTTTTGTACGGTATAGAAAGTGTTTGCCAATTTTTATCCATAACAAGTATTTGTTATGGATCATACCCCTATATATATATATATATATATATATATATATAAAGGATCAAGAGCATACTCCCTTATTTGACATAAAGCATACCCCCTTTAGCAACAGATTCGGTGACAGTTTGGCTCATTGCCATAGGTTCGGTTCGTCACTATAGCTTCGATCCGTCGCTAAAGGATGTATGCTTGGTATATCAAATGTAATATCCCAGATATTTGACAAGACCTTTAAATAAGATCTTAGATGATAAAATAAAGGTTAAAGTTAAAACTTAGATTCGAATAAGTAAAAGGTATAAAAATTGAGTAAGCATTGTGTTAAGATTTGAATATGATTAAATGAGGGTTTTTAAATTTTAAAACCTATAATTTTATTAATATGCATACTTGGAGTTATATTAAGAGTAAAGTAATATGATACCTTTAAAACTCGATGATCTATTCGACAAATAAGATTATGTAAGAAATTTTATAATGAGATATGTGGGAAATTTAATAAGTAAATAAATTTCAAATGTAGAAGTTATTGCTATGGAATTTTATGTATAATGATACGAGTATATTTGATGAGAGTTATCAAGTAGTTAATTTAATTAATTTAAATTAACTAAATGATGAAAATGAAAAACAAGATAAGATTATGTTACAAATTAACATGTCTTGAAAGTTGACCTTAAATGGTGAATGAGAAGATTGATAATTATAAAGTAAATAAAGAATTATCATGACAGGCATGAAATATAATTAATTTATTTAATTATATTTGTGTAAGGTTAAATTATTTAACTAATGTGAATGATAGCCTTGATGGCCTAAATTATATATTTATTTAAGTGAATAACTTAATTAATGTATTAAGGAATAATATTAATTATTATTAGATAAACAACCCAAGTTATTTAGTTAACAAGAGGTTGTGTATAATGTGAGATTATACAAGTAATTTAAATTACTTTATAGTATGATCTAAATTATTGAAATATTATAATAATATTAGATAATTATTTTGATGACCCAAATTATTAATTTGGAAGGATAAAGAAAGTTAAGGGATTAATCGCTCATTAGTTAGTTGTGGAAAATCGTGTTCTCGAGTCACATGAAAGTCATGGAGAGTTGTGTTCTCGAGCCACGTTAAAGTCATGGAGAGTTGTGTTCTCGAGCCACATGAAAATCATGAAGAGTTATGTTCTCGAGCCTTGAACTCCTTTAATTGTATGATGCCTAGAACTTTATGCTTATTAAGTAATATGTGATATATATATATATATATATATGCTAAATAATTTGAGAGATGTGTTAATAAACTAGCTATGGTTAATATAACCATACTTGGGTTAAGTGTAGAAATTGAGAGAAAAAGAAGTGATGTGACCCTAAGGTGTAATTAATGATGAAGTGATGCTTGCATTGGTAGGAGAAAAAAGGTGATGGAGATGACTACTTGATGATGTGTGTAAGTGGTGTAAGAGATATGAAGGCTATGAAACTATGATTAGGGGCTATGTTGTAGCTTGTGTGGGAGAAATGAAGGATTGATGAGAGTTAACCATTTTATAGTTTAAATGGTCGAGAGTTAACCTAACATGAGTTATGTATTAGAGAAATGAGAGAGAAAATGGCTAGGTTGGCTTAAAGCTCCAAGCACTCTCCTTGAAAACACAAACCCACAAAATCCTCCCCAATGCAAGTCAAGTCCCTTAAATTGTGGATCTTGTTCCCTCTAGGTTTAGTGCTCTTAATTAACTATGTAATAGCTAATTAGAGAGGATAAGTATTATTACCATTATTCTATAAATAGATGACATCTCCAAGCCTAGCAAATGTTGGTTTATTTGTTAGAACTTTCAAGGATTGAGAGAGGGAGAGAGAGAGAGAGAGGTAGAGAGAGCTCTAAGGAAAGGAAAAAACAAAGAGGAAAAAACCAGATCTAGTGAGATTGAATGAATGGATGATCTTGAAGCAAGGATCAAAGATGGAGACATCTTGATGATGAATCTTTCTAGCTATGCAAGTGGATCATCCATGAAGATTAAAAGTGCTTCAAACCCTACATTTTCTTTAATCTTTATGTTTTAAATGTTTGGAGTGTATTAAATGGTAAAAAAATGTATCTAATGGTAGAAAACCATTCTCAAAGCTCTTGATGCTTAAATCCATGCTAGACTAGTATATCTAGGGTTTAATGGGTTTAACATGAGTTTTGATAGGCATCTATATTGGAAAGTTTGACCAAAAACATGAAATCGATTTTCTCCGGAAAACCCAAAACTGGGCAGTCCATTCCTGGATTTACTGTTCACGTTCCGTAAGTCGTATTCATGATCCGTAAATTTTTAGTGGTAGTACTATGAGATAAGAAGAGATTCCAAGTGGAATGACTGAAAAATATTAAACGAGCTATCCGTGGTGATTTTTCTCATAAAACAGTCCACTGTTAAAATATACCCGAAAACATTCTGCCCAGAAATTTGCACGACCTGTTTTGGCCATGTAGACACCCAAATTTTGCACTTGTGTACTAACCTTAACAGGAGGGCAAAATCGTCATTCGACCAGACATACGAAAAGGAAAGGTGGACGCCAACACGAAGTCACCACAACGGCTTACGATCAAAGCTGTCAAACGAACAACTAGAATCGAGTCATTTGAAGCAAGACACACAGTAAATCCAGACGAAGCCCGATGCGATCGCCAAAGACGGCAAATGACCATTACGCGTACGGCAGTAGGGGGTCTCGTTCCCGGGAAACCATGCACAAAAATAATTTATGCATCAGGTAACAGCCTTCCAAAATAATACAGCAGAAATTGGCGAATTAAGATCGCGTGACACGGAAATCGAAAAAAGCAAGTCAGGCAGCCGCAGATGCACCTGCGGCCACCGACAAAGTGGACAGTTCGCGGCTCGAGGAGACAACCCGGCAGCCGAGGATTCGGCGCGGGCGGTTAGCGAAGGCAGCCGCGGATGCACCTGCGGCCAGCCGCGGATGCACCTGCCTGCGGAACGCTATACATGGCCAGTTTTCACCCGAGAGGAAGAAGAAGAAAGTTCTTTAAGTTTCTTAGAGAGAGAAAAACGCGAGAAGAGAGAGAGAGGCTCGGGTGGAGTTTTATTTGGGTGATAAATTGTCAAGTGTTGCTCAAATAGTTAGGCTTTCTTGTGGTTTGGCTCAAATCGTGAAATATAAAGCTTTTATCGGTGTATTGCAAGGTGAAAAGAGGGTGTTTTCTTTGAATTTTTTGTTTGTATTGTTATTATAATCTTGTGTTTTGGGTTGTTTAACATAGTATGTTGTAATATTATTGAGGATCCGTGGATTAGGGATTATTAGCGAGGGTTCCGTCGAAACGTAACTTCCTCCTAATGTCCCGATGACATCCGTACGGTGATATGTAGTTCATTGTGTTAACGGATAGTTCGTAGTGTTGGAATTGGGATTTTTGATTCGTGTAGCACAGTAACAAGTTTAGTACGGTTAAGTTGCCTTGGTATGGTTGTGCAGTGATTTGGGTGATTGTGAGCCTAGGGAAGAGATCCTCGTGATTGAATCCCGATGATGGACAAAATTTCGTGTATGTAATCACTGCAAGGGGTCTATTTCTGTATGTATGTAATATCGGGCCTTAAAGCGATACCAAGCCGTGATCGGGTTTAAGGCCCCGTAATAGTAAAATATGTGATTGTGGGTGTTTGGGGTTATTTAGACGGCTCACATGCCCATGGATAGCCCCGACACGTTTTGAATGCTCGTTTTGATTTACGACACGAAAAACGGTTTTCCAAAATAAGGCAAATGATAAAGATTTTCTAAAAGTGATTAAATTAGGATATTAGATTCACGAGGTTTAAAATTAAGAGTTGTGGCGAACTTTGACTCCGGTTTGATGAAAAGGCTCCAATTGGTTTTGAAATATCATAAAAATGATTTCGTAAAATAAAACAAACGTTTTCATTAAACTTTGTGCATAGGGTTAAAGAGTTCTAGAAGTTGCCTTCATTTTATTCGATTTACTGTTAGAAGGCAATGTATAGTCTCGATTCCTATTTGATAAAAGTTTAAAAAACTCTTGTTTCTCTAAACGACACCTAATAAAAATCATCATCGCTTTCAAAGTTAAAATCAATCTTTATTATGAAACAAAGCCATTGTCATTTGGGGTCAAAGGACGTCTAAAACGCTTTCCAGAATAAGGCACAATTGCCATATAAAATCTAAGCAAAATTCCCCATAAACATTCACCTAGGCACGCACGCACACACATACAACTCACACATTTTTAGGATTTTAAAAGGATAAGAAAACATCGAGTTGCGGTAACCGTGTTTCACGGAAGTCGGGGGGTGCCTAACACCTTCCCCTCGCTTAAGCAAGCCCCCGAATTCTATGAATCTCGATTTGCGGACCAATTAACTCGGAGTCACATATGAGCCACTGCGATTATGAAAACAAAATTCGGATGAGTTGGTACATCCATTTCAAATATACCAACTGGCGACTCTGGTCAATTGGCTCATCATAAAATTGATCTTTCAAACCCCGTCGACACTCAAGCCGGCCCTTTTCAAAATCACATCTTAAATCCAAAGGCTAAAATTGGAAAGGACAATTATAAAAAAACAAAACGACTTTTCCGGCGTCGACGGGCCACCTATACTATTCTAAAAATTTCAAAATTTTTATACATGATTTTATATGGGATAAATCAGCCACTGTCAAAAAAATGACTCCATCCGACCCTGGATGAGTGAGTTATAACTCGACGTTTTTTTACGTTTTAAAAGAGAACTACAGTTATAACTTGAAATGTATAACTCCTAAAATTATGAAATTTTTACTAGAGGTACTATATGATGATAGGAAGATACCATATAAATTTCATAAGTTTCTAATAAAAATTTGATTTTTAATAATTACTGCCATTTCAGGATAGAAATGTACTATTTAAAAATAGTAAATAAAGTTGAAAAATTAAACGAAAATTATTTTGTGTATGGAATGAAATATAGTAAAGATATCCAAGAGTTATAAAAATAATAATTCAATTAAGTATTTTTTTTTTTTATAAATACGAAGGACTAAAGAAAACTAAGGATAAAAGAATAAAATAATTATGTATTATTAAATTATAATTAAATAATACATAAAGGTTATTATTTATTATTTAAATAATATTAAATAATAAATAAAGTAAATAAAAAGAATTTAATTAATTATTTATTATTTATATGCTAAATAATAAATAAAATAAAGGAGTATATGAAGTTGATAAAATAATTATTTATTATTTAATTAATATTAAATAATAAATAATGATGATTAGTTATTTAATTATTATTATTAAATAATAATTAAAGGGAGATAAAGTTAATAAAGTAATTATTTATTATTTAATTAAAATTAAATAATGAATAAGGATAATTAGTTAATTAATTATTATTTAAATGATATTAAATAATAATTAAATGAAGATAAAGATAATAAGGTAATTATTTATTAAAAAGGATGATTAATTATTTAATTATTATTTAAAGGATGTTAAATAGTAATTAAATGAAGGTAAAGTGAATAAAGTGGCCATTTGTTATTTAATTAATATTAAATAATAAATGGGATTAATTAATTAGTTATTATTTATATTAAATAATAATTAAAGGGAAATGAGGATAATTAATTAATTATTATGATATTAAATAATAATTAAAGTGAATTAAGCTTAATAAAATAATTTTTATGTAATGCTAAATAACAAGTAAAGTTAATTATTTATTTAATATTAAATAAATAATGTGAAGAAATTAAGAAAATAATTATTTATGCGTAGATAAACAAACAAGTAAAGTTAAGTGAGTTAATTATTTATTTAATAAATAATATGAAGAAATTAAAGGAATAAGGAGGTAATTAAACAATGTACATTTAATTGTTTAAGCCTTTAAAGATTATAAAAAGAGTAAATGATAATAGCAAGTGATGAAATATTATTAAAGAATTAATAATATTGGTAATTGGGTAAATATTATTAAGGCCTTAATAATATTAGTAACCAATTAAGGTGTTGTCCAGTAATTTGGGTAACGCTGGTCATTTAGTGATGTATTATTATTGAATAATAATATTAATCGATTTTTAAAATATTATCCAAGGAGGATAATATTGTCTTATAAATTATGAGTTGATAAATAGAAATTTCTGTGTTGTAGAGTCAATTCCTTTATGAATGGCAGCTGAGTCCCTATGCGCTTTACTGATTGACAGATAAGCATATTAGGTCTTTCGGAGACGGTAATTTAATTTGTATGAGCATTAGTGATGGAACGCAGATTTCAGACTAGTAGCGTAAGTCAATGCGCATATCAGGCAAGTTTGTCAGTACTATGTGCTATTCTTGCAAACCTATTGCTATATGCATAAATTATTATGTGTGCACTTATTGTATGTGCTAACTGATTTCTAAATGTGCCTGTGTACAGTCATATGATATTAATAGCTGTTATAAAATTAATGTTATGAGTTGAAATGTGTTATATGAGTTATATAACCTAGAAATATTGACATGCATGGTAAGCATGAATTAATTGTATAGATTCAAAGCATGATAAGCATGACGCCTATATAAATGTAAAGCATGGAGCATAAAGCATGAATTAAATGTGACCTACGTGTTATGTGTTAACCGTTAGACTTGCTGAGCCGTCGTGCTCACTCTTACTTAAAATAAACACTTTTAGATAAGTGCGAGTTATTCAGATGTTCACATACAAATTGTGACGCCCCCAAATTCAGGTTCCTTGAACCCCGAATTTGGTGCTCACGAATCATATATTCTAACTTCATTTACCACCATTTAAAAGCATTATATATTACACTCATTAAGGTTCAACATAATACAAAAGATGTCTAATTAACTCCCAGGGTCATCAACCTTTATATACATACAACATTACTATATTACATATTTCACATCTACAGCCACAAAATAGATTTAAAACTATTAGCGAGGGACATTCATCATTTCTTCAATCCGCCATCTTTTCTTTGCCCTTGTCTTTCTTATTTATACTTTCAGGTTTTACCTCTCTGTCTGCGTCACATGAGTTAAGCAAGAATGAGCAACCGAAGTGCTCAGCAAGTATAATGAATTTCATAACAAATAATATGAGGAAAAAAAATTATAATACTAAGGTAACATGAACCCATTTCAAATGAATGAAAGTAACTGAGGAATTTGTCTTTTGAAACATGATAATTGAACATTATACTGAGGGTCACAATATCATTGAACATAGGTTAGTCAATAACAATATTGATAACATGTATGTATCATAAGACCATAAACCTTAAGCCCGTACTCGAGGTGATCAGCCTCTCGTACCTATGATTGTGCACATCATATTACCGCATATCACGGAATTTCAAATTTAAGACCTGCAACAACTTTATTCTTTGGAACATGATTATTCACCTCAGTTTCTAAGAGTCCGCACCAAAACAATTTGGTTTGGTTCAGCACTTATCAATAAAGAGTAATTTGAAATTTAATTGTACCAAAAGTCTAGCCGAACAAATGGTCTAGACTCATAATTATCAACTTACTAAAAAATAATTTTGTTTCATTATGAATGGCATTTAAGAATAAATGTGTGTAACAAAAGAGATTTTCAATTGAATAATTCACAGTATCAACTGAAATCAATATTCAAGAAAATGGAATAATGATGGAACTTTAGGAAATAGAGCTCAATAAAGATTCTAATATCTAACACATGATTAATGGTTCAAATTTAGGGTTTAGGAACTTGCCTCGATGTCCGATTATTAAATTAACGACTAACTATCCCTTCTTGGGCAACCTATAATAATAACATAATCAAATCATAATTATTTAGTAACCCACGATATTAATTTATATAATTAATATTACTCATAACCTAATTATTCTACCCATCGACTCTATATGGGTCTTTAAAATTAATTATAATCTATTTTGGTTATTAATCCTAATTATGTTATTTTATTTCTCATTATTAAACATTTAATAATTAATTGGAATTATTCCTCAAAATTGAAAAATTATTAAATTTAATTTATAAAATATTTTTATATAATTTTCTGATTTTATATGATTTTTATTAATTTTAAAACATTTATTTTAATTAATTTAATCTCCAATGGCATTTTCGTAATTATTCTGAAAATCGAAACCGGGGGCATAACGGTAATTTCTCAGAAAATCGGTCGGTCGCGCGTTGCGCGCACCGCCCTCCTGTCCAGCCAAAACGACGTCATTTGCCCTGCACCCGGAAAAACTGGGCGTCGCGCAATGTGCGGCCTGCCTTTTCTACCCAAAACGGTGTCGTTTATGGGCCGGTTCCGGAAAAAAAAAAATTGGCCTCGCGCAATGCGCGGACGGCCAAAAATTTTTCTTCCTTCTTCCTCTGTTCACAGTAGTCACCCCAAATAATTTTTCTAACATTTTTGCTATTATTTTCCAACATATAACTACACTAAATATCATATAATTCACCCATACACATCAAAAAAATATATAGAACAATTATATAATTATTTCCAAATTTTTTCATATAATTATTTTATCTCCACAAATACCCAAATAAATCAATAAAAATAGTTTTATATCTTCCTTTGAAGCTTTATATGCACTCGGATGGCTGAGAAATAATTCTCTCTCCTACTCGTGGTGGTGAACGCCGGTGGCAGTTGATGGTGGCGAAGAAGAAAAAGAAAACTGATGGTTTGTTTGTTTGGTTGTATGATTATTATTATTATTTATTTATTCCATATATATATATATATATATATATATATATATATATACATATACATACTTGCATACTTTGAATTGCTTTTAATTTTCTGTCTTGATTCCACCGACTTAGTCTAAGTCGGTGAGATAATTACCATGCATATGTACATTTTTAATACATTATGCAATTAATTCGGGTAATAAATATTTTATATAATGTATATAAAATATTTATTTTAATTTACCAAAATTCATAAAATAATTTATAAATAATATTTATATATTTTTGGGGTACCTTATTTGATAAATTTTGTACACGCACAATGACATGCATGTACTTATATGAAGTATTTTATACCTCCGAAATTAATAAAATAATACCCATAATTTAATAAAATTATATTTTTCTATTTTTCAACTTTGTTATATATACATTACATAAACATACATGTATTTCTATTATTACATAATATATACATATATCAATTATTATATATATTATGTATTATAATAATTTCTTTTACATGCATAATTCACAAAACATTACATCTCATAAAAATAGAAATAATTCTATTTTACATAAACGTAAATTTAAATTATCTTATTAAAATAAGAATCACCCATATTTATTAATTATTCCTTTTTCACTATTTCATATACTTTATATAAACTTTACAACATAATTTTGTATAATTTATATAATTATTAACATTTTCTTTAATAAATTTATTTTCTTGTATAAATTATATATTACCCTCATATAATTTATATAATCAAAATTCTTCAATATTTAATTATATTTCCTTATATAAAATATATAATTTATTTCTATATATTTTATATAATTAATTCCCTTCTTAAAATTTTCAAATATTTCTCATAATTATTAATTAATCCATAATCAATAATTATGACCTCATTAATTACCTCATTAACTTTTAATTTAATTTAGGATTAATTTCCAATATTAATCCTCTTTTCATTAACATATATCATTAAATTAATAACCGTAATAGAAATATACATCCATAAGTAATTTACATAATTCAGATTAACTTCCTAGTTTAAATAGTTAAAATACACACATTTTATTTATTTAAACTTTTTACACGTCATAATATCTTGGATATTACACAAATCAGGGAACAGAAATGCGTGCTAACTTTCACAATTGATATATATTCTGATAAACCTTTTTGGGGGTAAATAGTGTTACGATATGGTAAGAATTTGTAATGACCACGAATTTTATTAGACGTTGTAATTATAATTATTATATAATTAGCAATGAATTAAAATTTTTGCACTAATTAATTGTGCATTAGATAATTGAATAAATATACTTGTGTATGTGTATATTTATTTAAAGTAATGAAGCAAGATGTTATAATTAACTAAAGCTTAAATTCAAATGAGTTGTTAAACTAGATCAATTAAATTTACCTAGTAGTCTATGTAATTAATTAAACCCTAGCCCAATGCTTGATTTAATTAAATGTGACATATGTGAATTAATGTTAGCCCAATAGAACATTTAAATTGAGTCCATCCAAATTAAATGGATGAGCCCAATATATTAAATCCTAGAGTCCAATGTGGAGCCCAATAGAAAGTCAAAATTGGTCAACATTAATATATATATATATATATATATATATATATATATATATATAATGTAAGCATGAAAAATAAATGAAAAATGGCATAAAAGGCCATTTTGGCCAGTTGGGAGGGGCCCCACAAGGGGGTGACTTGTTTTGCTTGGATTGCTTAATTCACACACAATGTAATAGTTGTTCACCAACCCTAGTCATTCCACTTGTCCATCACATTGTCAATCAAGTAAATAGTAATCTTAATTAGCATTAAATTCACCAACACTAGTGGATTAGGAGAATTGATGATGGATTAGTAATGTGCTATAAATAGAGTGTTCTACACTTGTGTTATGTTGGTTAGTTCATTTGTAAGCATTTCTAGAGAGAAAAAGTGAGAGCATTTGAGAGAGAAAAGAGAGAAACACTTGTGAGTTGTGAGAAATTGCTAGAGAAAGTGCTTGGTGGATGTCCAATAGCCTCATATCATAATTTGGTAGGAGAAGAAGAAGAGCACACAAGTCATTAAGGTTTAAAAGTACTCCATCCATTTCTTATTTCATTTTTATAGCCTATATGTGTTTTAATCGGTTAAATGTATTTTTAACCGATCAAAACTTGTTTTGATGGTCTAGAAGTTTTAAACTATGTTATATATGTATATTCATGGTTTGATGTGTGTATATCATGTTTTGGTATGTGTGGAATGCATGAAAATAGTAGAAATGTCCATATTAAGCTTTACCGGTAAAACCTTAGTGAAACGTGTGGTATTTAATGTTTTAGTTTGAAATGTACAAGTTGGAAAATGGATTTTTATGGTTAGAAAGTTACATATATGAGTTTTAAAGAAAACCCAACTTGTAGCTTTCAAAAATATGGAAAAACAAAGAAGTTATGGATTTTACCGCAATGTAGGTCGTTTTTAAACCCTAGATGGTTCAATCTTAATTTTCGTGTCAAAACGTTTTCAAAAAATGTAATTGAACCATGGAATATTGTAAAACAAGAAGTTAGGAAGACAACAACACTAAGTTGGAGTCATTTGAATGTATAGATTTTATTTTAGTCAAGTTTGAACCATTACAGCCAAGGATTGGTGAAGTTGGTTTTCACTTTATCCTGGTGAGCAGTTTTGAGTCTAGTTACGTTCGGAATTTGGATTTGTGATCTAAAGAGAAATTGTAGAGGGGAAAATTCTAATGAGAATGGACTCAAGAATTACATCAAAATATTTTAAAATGAAGAAGTTATGGATGTCGGAGCGTCAGAGAGTCGAGCAGTCAAAAAGTTGACTTCCGGACAGATTGGCCGAATGCACTTGCGCCCGGTGTGGCGCAGCTGCGCTAGAACAATCTGCCTAATAGATTTTGTTGGGTCCGAGTTCGGTCGGGTCGGTTCGGATCGAGTTTTCTTTGATAAATTAAGTTAAAATAAGTGTAAAATGAATGCACTTGGATATTAAACCAATATATGGAGTTTATTAGTAACTAATTGGTAGCTAAATGTTTAAAATAAATGCTACAATTAACACAATTAAAGAGTCCACTATTGGTATTGTTTGTGATATAATATTATTAAATGGTTAATAATATTAATATGTGATTAAAAGATTATTAAATGATTATAACATTTGTAAATGATTAAATATTACTACATTGGTAATAATATTAATAAGTCAATAAAATATTATTAAATAAGTAATAATATTAGATAATGAATAAAATATTATTAAATAATTAATAATATTAGATAATGAATAAAATATTATTAAATAAGTAATAAATTAATAAGTCAATGAAATATTATTAAATGATTAATAATATTAGAGAATGAATAAAATATTATTAAATGATTAATAATATTAGATAATGATTAAAATATTATTAAATAAGTAATAATATTAATAAGATAATAAAATATTATTAAATGATTAATAATATTAGAATATTAATAAAGTATTATTAAATAATTAATAATATTAGAAGGATAATGAAATATTATTAAATGATTAATAATATTATAAGACTAATAAAATATTATTAAATTGCTAATAATATTAGATAAGTGTATGATGTAATATCCCGGATATTTAAATGAATTAGAAATAAAATATTTAATATTTAATAAAGGTTGGAGTTTGATAACCTAGTAGTGATAGATAAATAGAGGTCCAAATTAAATTTAACGGACTAACTTAGATATGGTGATATCAAAATTTTTGATAAGTTAGCAAGTAAAGTGATAATTCAATAAACTTGACTAACAACAAGTCTAATTAAATTAAGAGAATTAATTAGTGGAGTTATGTAATTATGCGACGTGTTGCGTGTAAATTAAATATGTATTTATATGAATATATATATGCATGCACATTTAGTAACATAATTTAATGGTTAATTAAATTGTGATAAATAGATAGATTAATATTAAATTAATCCGAATTTGAATTAAAAAGGTTTATTGTGGAATTAATTTATTCATTAATCAACAATTATGCAAATTGTTGATAAATTATTTGTGAGGAATAATTATGTAAATTATATAATTATAAATTATATAAAGTAGTTGAATTAATTAAGGGAGATTAGTAATTGTAGATATGTACAACATTTAATTTCATATATATGAAGGGATTAAATTAATTAAGTAATTTTAAATAGTAATTGAATATATTAAATGAATATATTCTATAATTAAATAAATCATTGTAAATGATTTATGAGAATGAGAAATTTAATTATACAATTATTTGTGTAATATTAATTAAATAATTAAATAAATTATTTAAATAAGAAATTGAGTAAATATATTATTATTTTAATGTATTTTCGGGTAAATGGATGTATTTCCATAATTGATGAGAAATGAATTATTTAATGTAAATGTATTAAATAATTTAATTTATGGCCTAAATAATATATATTAAATTATATATTGTATTTATTTTAATTTCATAATTTATTGTGAAATTGTTTTTGAGGTAAAGTAATGTGTATAAATAATATATATAGATTATATATATTAGTATTAGCGAACACACTCTAAAGTTTTAATATCAAAATAATTGATAAGTTGTCATTAATTAAATATTCAATTAAATTGAATATAATGAGTGAATTAAATATAATAAATTAATTAATATGATTATTAATTAATGTAAATAATGTAAAATATTATTAATAATATTATTAGTCCATTTAGTAATTTAATACTTATGGGTTAGAATATTTAATTATTTATTCAATCTAATTATTTATTTAATCATGGATTGAATAATTAATGTGTAAATTATTAAATTAGCCCAACATGGGTTAATTAGTAGTCCAAGTGGAGAATAATAAAATTTGACAATTTAGTGGCCCAAACAATTTAATAGAAGCCCAATTGGTATTTTAAATTAAAGCCCAATGCTTGGCCCACTTGAAAAATGCTTTATAAAACTATTATTTATTAAAAGTGACTTTGGTCAATCTTTTTGGGACAAGTAACTTGGTTGTTGCCGGCAAAAGGGAGTAAATGATAGTTAATTGATTTTGTGTTTATTTTATTTTTCTTTTAATTAAATAAAGGATTGCTTGTTTATTTTTTTAAGTACATGACACCATCCCTCTTCCACCAACTAAGTCATGGGCTATCTTTCTTGTGCAAGTATCCAAGTGAGGAGCATTATGACTTATAGATATAATTTTGTATCTAAGAATTTTGCATGTATACTTGAAATGATAGACATTATACTTCATTTATTTTCTAAGTTCCAAAAGAGAGAGTTTGAGAGAAATAGTTTGGGAGAGTAAGAATTTTTGAGAGAGAGCATGGAGAAGGTAGAGAAGGAGATCTTGGTGCATGTCTTCAAGTTGCACCACCTATTTTGGAAGAAAAATGAAGATAGCCATTAAAATGAGGTAATGGTTATTTTAAATGTAGTTTATTTTTTTTAATTAAATAAACTAACATGTGAGTATAAACATATTAATATAGTTAATAATGTGTAGTAGTAATATTTATGTCATGCTTGAATTAATATACTTGGTTTGTGTTTTGGTATAATTTATATGCTAAAAACATGTGTTTGGTGGTGTTAAATCAAGTCTCAAAGTAATGACAAGAAAATAATTTTTATAATATTTAGATTTAATGTTATAATATTATAGAACATTAAATCATGAGAAAAACAAAGTTTGAATCACTCAAAATGGAGTTATACACAAAAAGTTATGATTTGTGGTAGTTTATGTGATGTAAAAAATTTTATAAAAATTTTTAATATTAAATCATGAAAAATTAAATTTTCATGTTATAAATTGATATTAAGTGATTGGTAATTTTTTTGGATTTTTAAAACTTACTTGAAGGTGTAATTTTTATTAAAGTGGTGTATTAAAGTTACTGTTCACAATCTGCTTGGAAGAAGAAAAAAATCACTGTCCGCGCAATGCGCGAGCTACTGTTTACCCGCCAGACGCGCTATAATACGACGCCGTTTTGGGTACAAAAAAATCAGTTCCCGCGCGACATGCGCGGAAGCCAACAAACGGTGTTACAAAACGGCACCGTTTTGGTACAGTAGAAATGTCAGCGCGCGCAATGCGCGAGATACCGATTTTGGCAAAATTACATTTTTGCCCCTCCGGTCTTTTTTCTGCGAAATTACGAAATTGCCCCTCCGTTCGTTTTTCGACTTAATTACAGAATTGTCATTCTGGATAATTTTAATTAATTTAAATGTTTAAAAATTAATTTAAAATTATAACAAAAATAATAATAATACCAAAAATGATATTTAGGTATATAATATTATATTTTTCAAATATAATATGTATTTAGGATTAATATTTAAATGTTGTAAATATTAATCTAGTTATTTTAATATTATATTTTTCCAAATATAATAAGTATTTAGGATTAATATTTAAATGATTGTAAATATTAATCTAGTTAGTTTAATATTATATTTTTCAAATATAATAAATATTTAGGATTAATATTTAAATATTTTAAATATTAATCTAGTTAGTTTAATATTATATTTTTTTAAATATAATAAGTATTTAGGATTAATATTTAAATGATTGTAAATATTAATCTAGTTAGTTTAATATTATATTTTTCAAATATAATAAATATTTAGGATTAATATTTAAATGTTGTAAATATTAATCTAGTTAGTTTAATATTATATTTTTTTTCAAATATAATAAGTATTTAGGATTAATATTTAAATGTTGTAAATATTAATCTAGTTAGTTTAATATTATATTTTCAAATATAATAAATATTTAGGATTAATATTTAAATGTTTTAAATATTAATCTAGTTGGTTTAATATTATATCTTCTGAATTTATGATTAAATTAATTATTATTTAATTAATATTAAATAATAAACAAGGATGATAAATTAATTAATTATTATTTAATTACTATTAAATAATAATTAAAGACAACTAAGATTGATTATTTAATTATTTATTATTTGATTAACTTTAAATAATAAATAAATCTAGTAAGTTATTATTTACTGTTAAATAATAACTAAAAGTAGTTAATTACTTACTATTTAATTAATGCTAAATAGTAATTAAATGAAATAAAGAATATGTCTTTTAACTCTTTTGTTTAAACAATTATAATAAATTGTTTAATAGTTTAATGAGTGTTTAACACTTGAGAAAATTATTTTCTAAACTTATTAAATTATTAACCTAATATGATTGAGGGTCTATAAGGTTAATGATATTGTTTTGACTGATGTATATCATGTGTTAGTACTTATGTGGTAGATAAGTTCCTTAGTAAGCGTATAGTTGTGCAAATACGCCGTATTAATTATTAGACCAACTTTATTGATGTTAGGTCTTTCAAAGTCAGTTAGTTAAAGCTAGACATTTATTGTAGCTGAGCAGACAGGCAAGTTTCCTAAACCCTACTCAATTTATATTCGAGCAGGATATATTATTTTATTGTTCAAGTCCCTAACTCAAATTCAAGTTATTACGTTTCAAGCATGCTATGGTTTAATTCGGTATAATTATTCCACCTCTTTAAATTGTTGATTCGCACATAGTGCTTGTTGCATGTGTTCATCAGGTATGAAAGGCTGATCACCTTCATTACCATAAGGTTCAGTTAAATTTGTTCATGGTCATTATTGACACTCAACATTTATTTATTCAGTCATTCAATTATTGAAATTATGACTCGTACTCTTTCACAATTATTATATTGTTGAAAATTCAAAAGCTTATTCTTTCTTTCAATCATGATATATCGTTATCATATTTAAACTTGCTGAGCAAAGTCGTTGCTCACTCTTGCTATATCATGATAACAAATTTCAGAATAATACGAATGTCCGAGGAGAGACGGAGACAGAAGCAACAGACAAGATTATAGTGTTATGCATTATAACTAAATTGTTATATGATGTAAGTAATTTTGTAAACCTTTTTATGAATCGAAAGGTATACCTGTAAGTTAAGGTTAGAAACCTTGGGAAATGTTGTAGAATAAACAATTTATGTTTATATATTCCGCATTAGTTATAGAACGTGTATGAAGATGATGTATCGTGACGTACCAAGTCTAGGGTTTGAGGAACCCGAATTTGGGGGCGTTACAAGTTGGTATCAGAGCTGATAGGTTATAGTTCTTAGGTAGTAGTACCTTAGGCTATAATCCTGGAAAGGTAATGAAGACAGTGAAAGGATAAACTCAGATATAGTTTAGAAATAAACATATACAGTTCATAAAGTAGAAAATAAATCTATATAGATACATAGATATATTAAAAGATTCAAAGAAGGATCTTCAATGAGTGTAATCCAAATAAATGGAATAAGAATCAGGGAACACTTGATTCAAGAATTTAAAAAGAGAAGGATCGTACAGTAAAATGATCAGAGATGAATGATAAGATGATAGAATTAAACGATCCTAGAATAAAGGAGAAATAGTACAGTGAAATCAATTGCGTTATAAGATCACGATGATCATAGTAAAATCATGGAATGACAAATGGTCTGTTAAATGATTAAAGAGGTGGTTTTGATAGCATGGTGCTATAACAATGAAGATATTGAAATAGTAACAAGTGGACTCTTGAAGTGTTGAGTGTGATAAGGTATGAATTGACAAAATTCATATCAAGTTAAGAGAAGTTAGAGGTTTGTAGGTTTTTAATTGAGGACTCATATTAGTGGTTAAGTTGTACAATTTCTTGTATGGGCAGGGAATTTGTGCTTGGTTTTAGAGCCGCTTAGCTTCCTATATGAATATAGTAGTTGAGTTGAACAGTTCTTTGTATGGGCGGGGGATTTGTTCGTGGTTTAACGACCGCTTAACTTTCTATATTGATTAGTGGCCGAGTTGACCAATTTCTTGTATGGGCAGGAGATTGTGTTTGGTTTGACAACCACTTAGCTTCCTATAATGATAATCGATTTGAACCCGGTGTCACGCTATTCGATGTATATATGGTGAGAAGGTGATTCTTTTCTCATAATATATTGGGTAGGTAGAGAATATTAACATAAGTACGTGTTTTTTTTTTAAACTCATATTGATGGTAAGTTCGTGACTCATAATCGTATGGTGGAACCCCTCAGCGAATGGACTATGTTGGTCTGACTAGGATAAGTTCCTCAACCCATATGATTGTGGTAAGTTCCTGAACCCCTAATGTGTGGTAAGTTTGATGAACAGTGAGTATGGGTAGAGTTAAGTAGCAAGATTAAAGCTATACTAGATATAGTTATTAAGTTGGAAAAGAAGGTGGAGGAAAAATTTGAGGTGTTTTGAGGTTTTAGGATATTCCAAATCTTCTAGCTATGCTAGACTTTGAAATTCTTAAAAATCGTGCCAAATTCGCACTTTTGTGCTTTTGAAAAGACAAATGTATTTTTGAAATCATTAATGCATTTAGTGCAGAGATGATAACCGATGGAGTCATCAATGCAGAGTAACCTAGTGTTGGATGTATTTTTAAGCCCACTATGGTATGATGTAATATGACAAAGTCAAAATGATTTTTAGTATTTTGAAACGTTTAAAGAAGAGTCTATGCTAATTGTTTCGGCTAGACAAATTGATTTGAAAATATCAAAATGTATTTATAAAATCATCACACGCCATTAAAGCCATGGTGCAGAGATGAAAAGACGGAATCCTCAACGCACTGTTGCAACGGTGCGGTATCATGAAGTCCTATAAATGAATTTTTGTTATTTTAACTAATCTGAAATGATTTTTGAGTCGTAATATACGAACAGTTCAATGATGTGAGTCTATGTCATTTATTTTGACTGGACACTTTTTGGTCAGAAATGACTCGAGTTTTATTTTCCAATCCAACTTATGCTGGAGCGGAATTTTGTAGTAAGTCTGAGGTGAACAACCCCATAATGGGGGATATGTCAGAGCCATGAATAAAGAACCCGCGAGGGGGCGCCCAACAGTGGTGGCATGCTGATATGGGTTGGTAAATCCAAAGAGTTCGACCCCGTGAGAAGTCGTTGTGCACAACGCAGAAGTACGATAGGCTGATCACCTAGCGTACACCTATGGAATGTTTTCAGTCTTTGTGATTGATAAACACTCTGTTTATAAGTATTTACAGGGATAAATACAATTTATTCGGAATTCAGTTAATTCCATGTTCACAGTCTTGATGACCCCTCAGCGTATTATGAAAGTTTTAATGAATATTTTGATTTTCAATTTATTCTTCTGTAAGATATTGATTTTCAATTTATTCTTATGCAAGCTATTCAATTGTTCTGGAATTATGAGTTTAGAAGTATGAACTTCCTAGAAAAGGGTGGTCATAGAAATTTGATGAGTAAAGAGTTATTCTCAGAGATGAAAATTTGTAGAAATGAGTATGATGAAATTTCGGGGACGAAATTTTTAGAAGAAGGGGTGAATGTAATATCCCGGATATTTAAATGAATTAGAAATAAAATATTTAATATTTAATAAAGGTTGGAGTTTGATAACCTAGTAGTGATAGATAAATAGAGGTCCAAATTAAATTTAACGGACTAACTTAGATATGGTGATATCAAAATTTTTGATAAGTTAGCAAGTAAAGTGATAATTCAATAAACTTGACTAACAACAAGTCTAATTAAATTAAGAGAATTAATTAGTGGAGTTATGTAATTATGCGACGTGTTGCGTGTAAATTAAATATGTATTTATATGAATATATATATGCATGCACATTTAGTAACATAATTTAATGGTTAATTAAATTGTGATAAATAGATAGATTAATATTAAATTAATCCGAATTTGAATTAAAAAGGTTTATTGTGGAATTAATTTATTCATTAATCAACAATTATGCAAATTGTTGATAAATTATTTGTGAGGAATAATTATGTAAATTATATAATTATAAATTATATAAAGTAGTTGAATTAATTAAGGGAGATTAGTAATTGTAGATATGTACAACATTTAATTTCATATATATGAAGGGATTAAATTAATTAAGTAATTTTAAATAGTAATTGAATATATTAAATGAATATATTCTATAATTAAATAAATCATTGTAAATGATTTATGAGAATGAGAAATTTAATTATACAATTATTTGTGTAATATTAATTAAATAATTAAATAAATTATTTAAATAAGAAATTGAGTAAATATATTATTATTTTAATGTATTTTCGGGTAAATGGATGTATTTCCATAACTGATGAGAAATGAATTATTTAATGTAAATGTATTAAATAATTTAATTTATGGCCTAAATAATATATATTAAATTATATATTGTATTTATTTTAATTTCATAATTTATTGTGAAATTGTTTTTGAGGTAAAGTAATGTGTATAAATAATATATATAGATTATATATATTAGTATTAGCGAACACACTCTAAAGTTTTAATATCAAAATAATTGATAAGTTGTCATTAATTAAATATTCAATTAAATTGAATATAATGAGTGAATTAAATATAATAAATTAATTAATATGATTATTAATTAATGTAAATAATGTAAAATATTATTAATAATATTATTAGTCCATTTAGTAATTTAATACTTATGGGTTAGAATATTTAATTATTTATTCAATCTAATTATTTATTTAATCATGGATTGAATAATTAATGTGTAAATTATTAAATTAGCCCAACATGGGTTAATTAGTAGTCCAAGTGGAGAATAATAAAATTTGACAATTTAGTGGCCCAAACAATTTAATAGAAGCCCAATTGGTATTTTAAATTAAAGCTCAATGCTTGGCCCACTTGAAAAATGCTTTATAAAACTATTATTTATTAAAAGTGACTTTGGTCAATCTTTTTGGGACAAGTAACTTGGTTGTTGCCGGCAAAAGGGAGTAAATGATAGTTAATTGATTTTGTGTTTATTTTATTTTTCTTTTAATTAAATAAAGGATTGCTTGTTTATTTTTTTAAGTACATGACACCATCCCTCTTCCACCAACTAAGTCATGGGCTATCTTTCTTATGCAAGTATCCAAGTGAGGAGCATTATGACTTATAGATATAATTTTGTATCTAAGAATTTTGCATGTATACTTGAAATGATAGACATTATACTTCATTTATTTTCTAAGTTCCAAAAGAGAGAGTTTGAGAGAAATAGTTTGGGAGAGTAAGAATTTTTGAGAGAGAGCATGGAGAAGGTAGAGAAGGAGATCTTGGTGCATGTCTTCAAGTTGCACCACCTATTTTGGAAGAAAAATGAAGATAGCCATTAAAATGAGGTAATGGTTATTTTAAATGTAGTTTATTTTTTTTAATTAAATAAACTAACATGTGAGTATAAACATATTAATATAGTTAATAATGTGTAGTAGTAATATTTATGTCATGCTTGAATTAATATACTTGGTTTGTGTTTTGGTATAATTTATATGCTAAAAACATGTGTTTGGTGGTGTTAAATCAAGTCTCAAAGTAATGACAAGAAAATAATTTTTATAATATTTAGATTTAATGTTATAATATTATAGAACATTAAATCATGAGAAAAACAAAGTTTGAATCACTCAAAATGGAGTTATACACAAAAAGTTATGATTTGTGGTAGTTTATGTGATGTAAAAAATTTTATAAAAAATTTTAATATTAAATCATGAAAAATTAAATTTTCATGTTATAAATTGATATTAAGTGATTGGTAATTTTTTTGGATTTTTAAAGCTTACTTGAAGGTGTAATTTTTATTAAAGTGGTGTATTAAAGTTACTGTTCACAATCTGCTTGGAAGAAGAAAAAAACCACTGTCCGCGCAATGCGCGAGCTACTGTTTACCCGCCAGACGCGCTATAATACGACGCCGTTTTGGGTACAAAAAAATCAGTTTCCGCGCGACATGCGCGGAAGCCAACAAACGGTGTTACAAAACGGCACCGTTTTGGTACAGTAGAAATGTCAGCGCGCGCAATGCGCGAGATACCGATTTTGGCAAAATTACATTTTTGCCCCTCCGGTCTTTTTTCTGCGAAATTACGAAATTGCCCCTCCGTTCGTTTTTTGACTTAATTACAGAATTGCCATTCTGGATAATTTTAATTAATTTAAATGTTTAAAAATTAATTTAAAATTATAACAAAAATAATAATAATACCAAAAATGATATTTAGGTATATAATATTATATTTTTCAAATATAATATGTATTTAGGATTAATATTTAAATGTTGTAAATATTAATCTAGTTATTTTAATATTATATTTTTCCAAATATAATAAGTATTTAGGATTAATATTTAAATGATTGTAAATATTAATCTAGTTAGTTTAATATTATATTTTTCAAATATAATAAATATTTAGGATTAATATTTAAATATTTTAAATATTAATCTAGTTAGTTTAATATTATATTTTTTTAAATATAATAAGTATTTAGGATTAATATTTAAATGATTGTAAATATTAATCTAGTTAGTTTAATATTATATTTTTCAAATATAATAAATATTTAGGATTAATATTTAAATGTTGTAAATATTAATCTAGTTAGTTTAATATTATATTTTTTTTCAAATATAATAAGTATTTAGGATTAATATTTAAATGTTGTAAATATTAATCTAGTTAGTTTAATATTATATTTTCAAATATAATAAATATTTAGGATTAATATTTAAATGTTTTAAATATTAATCTAGTTGGTTTAATATTATATCTTCTGAATTTATGATTAAATTAATTATTATTTAATTAATATTAAATAATAAACAAGGATGATAAATTAATTAATTATTATTTAATTACTATTAAATAATAATTAAAGACAACTAAGATTGATTATTTAATTATTTATTATTTGATTAACTTTAAATAATAAATAAATCTAGTAAGTTATTATTTACTGTTAAATAATAACTAAAAGTAGTTAATTACTTACTATTTAATTAATGCTAAATAGTAATTAAATGAAATAAAGAATATGTCTTTTAACTCTTTTGTTTAAACAATTATAATAAATTGTTTAATAGTTTAATGAGTGTTTAACACTTGAGAAAATTATTTTCTAAACTTATTAAATTATTAACCTAATATGATTGAGGGTCTATAAGGTTAATGATATTGTTTTGACTGATGTATATCATGTGTTAGTACTTATGTGGTAGATAAGTTTCTTAGTAAGCGTATAGTTGTGCAAATACGCCGTATTAATTATTAGACCAACTTTATTGATGTTAGGTCTTTCAAAGTCAGTTAGTTAAAGCTAGACATTTATTGTAGCTGAGCAGACAGGCAAGTTTCCTAAACCCTACTCAATTTATATTCGAGCAGGATATATTATTTTATTGTTCAAGTCCCTAACTCAAATTCAAGTTATTACGTTTCAAGCATGCTATGGTTTAATTCGGTATAATTATTCCACCTCTTTAAATTGTTGATTCGCACATAGTGCTTGTTGCATGTGTTCATCAGGTATGAAAGGCTGATCACCTTCATTACCATAAGGTTCAGTTAAATTTGTTCATGGTCATTATTGACACTCAACATTTATTTATTCAGTCATTCAATTATTGAAATTATGACTCGTACTCTTTCACAATTATTATATTGTTGAAAATTCAAAAGCTTATTCTTTCTTTCAATCATGATATATCGTTATCATATTTAAACTTGCTGAGCAAAGTCGTTGCTCACTCTTGCTATATCATGATAACAAATTTCAGAATAATACGAATGTCCGAGGAGAGACGGAGACAGAAGCAACAGACAAGATTATAGTGTTATGCATTATAACTAAATTGTTATATGATGTAAGTAATTTTGTAAACCTTTTTATGAATCGAAAGGTATACCTGTAAGTTAAGGTTAGAAACCTTGGGAAATGTTGTAGAATAAACAATTTATGTTTATATATTCCGCATTAGTTATAGAACGTGTATGAAGATGATGTATCGTGACGTACCAAGTCTAGGGTTTGAGGAACCCGAATTTGGGGGCGTTACATATGAGCTATATTAAATAATTAATATAGGTTTTATGTGATTGAAATATTATCAAGTAATGATAATATTTTCCAAGTGTTTATATACCCGTAATTATATAATTATGTGGTTAAGTGTTAGAGATGCAAGATGTATAGATATTATCATATGAATGTGAATATGATACTAATTTAAAGATCAACTTGATTAATTGTTAGGTCTATCTAAAGAGAATTAAATTGAATTGGGTAGATGTAGATTACGCACGAGGCAAGTTTTTTTTAACACTAACTTGTATTTATTATTGCAAGTTTTCTTCAATCTTATTTACATTGAGCAATTCAATTATTGTTGAGCAAATATCTACACTCATAGTTATTTGACAGAGCTTTAAGTGGATTAATTATTTAAAATTATTCCACATCATTATTATTATTGTATTCGTACATAGTGCATTTGCAAATGTATAGTTCATTAATTTAAGAATTGTTAAGAAAGTCTAAGCTAGTTTCTTCAGCTAGATAATGCATGTTAAATTCATCACATTGAATCTTTTAAAAGTTTATCCAAACCATTGGTTGGTGCAGATTCTTATAGTAAGACTAAGAATGAACAACCCTAAATAAGGGGAATTTTTATCTGTCAAAAAATCAAATTTGCGCAAGATGTCTGAATGTTATGCATATACATATAGTACAAAAGGCTGTTCCCCTCGAGTACTAGTTTTTCGAGGAGTCAGATATATACAAATGTCTATTCTACCTTAGTAGCAGTTCATGATCCTTAAAGACCACTCAGCAGTAAAGAGTCAATCCATTCTTATATTGATAAATTGATTCTTGATCTCTTTAACAATTGTTATCTATTGTTGAAAACCCTGATATTAATTTTCCTTTTATCATGATATATCCTGTTATTTGTTTATAAACTTGCTGAGCCATTTAGTTGCTCATTCTTGTTATATCATGACTTATTTCAGCTAAGCCAGAGTGTTCTAAACATGACAAATGCAAGGGAAAAACCAACGCTTCTATTAGCTTGATGCATGCTAGATTAATTACTTTATATTATTTCTTTTGGTAAATCTTTTGTATTCCCTTAAGATCTATAATGTCTATATTAAGGTTAATCGACCTTGGGAAATATAGTCCTTTTTATAAGGAACCTTTTGTACTATTCCACGAAGTTTAAATGCAATTTATGTATTTAATTGTTAGTAAGTATTGTACAGTGGAGAACCAAACCCGAGGTTATAGAACCCAAATTTGGGGTCGCCACAGAATTGATTAGTGAAATATTTGTATAACATTCGCATACGCTAAACACTTGTATCATTACAAGTCACTAAGGATTCATTGATGTATAATAGATCATAATAGATATGATCTACGTTGCTTAAAGTATGTAACCAGAAGATATTGAATCAATAAATATATTGAAAGTTGATTAATGAGTTGTATATATTCACATGTTTAAAATAGACTAGGTCATACTATACTTGATCTGAGATCTATTATAATTTAATAAAAATTACGATTCTAAGACAAAAAAATTATGAAGTTTTAAATAACTCTGTTTTAAACAACTATAATATGGTTATAGGTTATGAATGAAGTTGTAATAGTTTTAAAAATAAACTAATTGTATCAGTTATATTATTAAGGCATATTGTGAATTTAAGTACAAGGTTGTACACTAACGCACGGGATCCGCCGTGGCTAGTATGAGGATTCCCAGGGCGTTACATCAAATAAGGAGGTATGCTTTTCAAAAATTCCAATTATACTTTTCATACCTTGCTATTAGAGCTTGTAACGACAGATCACCAAATTTACTTATTCCTACCTCTATAGCCTCTAGTGGCATGCTGAGTTAGGTAGGTATTAGTCAAGTCGTTTGAAAGTAGATTATTCAAATAATAATAATAATAATATTTTAAATTATTATTATTATTATTATTTTTAGTCCCATTTACAAATACTAAAACAGAATAACTTATATAGTATATTTTAAAAATAAAATATGAGGTTTATGTTTATTCAATAATTTACAAATACTAAAAAAGACTAAATACCAAATAAATTTCAAATTTAAGTTAAAAGTACTCCAAAAAACATGCTCATGCTGCAAAATGGAGCACATTGCATCAAGTCAATTATACTCCGGAAAGGGAAACAAACAAAAATTATCAAATTTCTGCCATTCTAGGGCTCGGACAAGCAACGATAAAGAATCAGAGAGAACGGAGAGAGAAGTCACTTATGGTTCTTTTTGTTTCATTTTTCCTTCTTTGATTCTCATATATGCTTGATATTGCTTTAACTAACTAATTAGTTAATTGTACGCAGATGGCGACGACCATTGCCGACGAGCTCTCCGCAGGAACTTTGAAGCAATCAAATGGTGAGGTGGGTCAATTGTCTAATACCGAAACGAAGAATTTTGATTCAGATGGTATGACTTCCAATTTAGTGTACTCCAGCTTTTAATTGCCCTTTGGTACAAATATTCAGATGACAATTGCATTAGTTAATTTTTAGTGGGTTTTGTAACTGATGTGTAGAACATATTGAAATAGATTTTTTCTAAGTTGATGCCACTTGCATATTCCGCTACTTGATTGAGAAAACTGAATTAAACAGAACTTCAAACCATTTTTGTTATTTATTTTTATTTTTAATTTTTGGTACTTCTCGAAGAAATAGGAGGGTCATTGGCGGACTACTTAAATGCCGGCCCATCTTCCTCACCCCTAGAAAGATTTTCTGGCTTATTGCGAAGATGATTGAAGTTCTGTTTTTATTATCCAGTTAGGAGTACATTTTGTAATAGAAACACTTACATATGAAAGAAAGCAACACAATATGACTGTATTTTTAAAGGGCCAATATCCTACTGATTTAGGACAACTTTTGAAGAAGAACAATAACTGAAAAACAATAAAAATAACTTGGGTGAGGCTTCGCACCTCTCTATCCCTAGGATTTTCCCCTGGGTGATACTCTGTGCATCACTACTCCAAAGGTTTCTCAACCACAAAAGAGAGAAAAATAGCTCATAGATTTCGCCAAATAATCAATAATTTGTAGTGTTATTAACTTGTGAGGATTACATTAATATTTGTAGACTACTAATGTTACTTGGGAAAGAATAAAGTAACCCAACGACTAAAATACCCTTATTAGTATAAATTTTTTATCACTATTATATGTCCTATATCCCCACTATTAAACAAATTATATCAATTAGTCTTACATTAAATATGATAAAAACTTCAAATAATAAATATAAAAATCTTTGATTTGCCGTTGACTTGTGGTCCTCGTCATTATCCCCTTGTTGGAGAAAATTCAACCTCGAGTTTTGCAACATGTTAGAATCATCCATGAACTTATTTGGACCAAGAGAAAACAAGTTGACGTTTTGGAGAGTTTCATACGAAATGTCTCAAAAAAAAATTGAGAGTACTGACAAAATTATTACTTTTTTTATCTGGTTGTGCTGTAAATATACCATCTATGATGACAATCAATGATGCTGGGATTAAAATGAAAGTATCACCTTGTTGAATTCTTCCATTGTTGACTTGTAAGGGTTTTGGTTCCCCTAATTATACTCTTTACTACTGCTTTATATACTGTCGTGGTGTCACTGTTCTCGATTAAATGCCAATGAATGTAAACTTCAATGCCACACCCTTTAGCTGTGTTTGTGAGTTTGGAGAAAGAAGAAAGGAAAGGAATTAAAAATTTATTGGAGAATGGAGAATGGAGAATGAAAGAAAAGAAATTTAGTTTCTTTCTTTGTGTTTAGTTTTGGTAGAAAATTTTAACTTAAAAGAAAAGATTACTACTTTTCCATTATGAGATTACATTTAAGAACTATTATAGGGATGGTTTTGGTATTTTAGTATGCCATCTCAAGTCTTTAATAAATTTTCTTCCAAATCCTCCCATGTTTGGGAGGGAATTTTTTAAAAATCTCTCTCCTTCTCTTTTCCTTTCTCTCCCAAAAAAACTCACAAATAAGGGACTTTTGATCTCTTTCCTAAATTTCTCTCCTTTCTTTTCTCTCTTTTTTGAAACTCACAAGCACACAGACACAGTGTTAGGCACTCATTATTTATTGTATTTGAAATTGCTACTGTCTACCATCTTTCATTGTATTTCAGTAAGAACCTTGAATTACAGTGTGTTTTAAGTAGTTGTAACAGTCTAGGTCTTTAATATATCCTGTGTTTCCTCTTCTTAGTGTATGTTAAAGTGCTCACTTCTTTTACTCCAGATTTTGATGGGGATGAATTGTGGCATGAAGATGGATCATCATGGAATGGTTCTTATGATGAATTGGATAAAGCTTCTGAATTGGACAGGGAGTGGCAGAGGAGGCGAGACCAGTTTCACACGGTAATTTAACAAGTTGAAATTGATTGCTTGTACTACCATTTTTTTTGGGGGGGGGGGGGGTTGATATTATTTTCCCCTTGCGTGATATCATACTATATTTGCTCAGTACTTTTCATTCTTCATCAATAATTAGATCGGATACCGTGATGGTCTCATGGCGGGTAAAGAAGCTTCTGCACAAATGGGATTCAATATTGGCTTTGGTGAATCTGTATTTGTTGGATACAAATGGGGTCTTGTTAGAGGTATTTCTAGGTAAGCAATTTAATTTCCTTTGTAATACTATAAACACAATTTCCTCTTTTTTCCAATATTTTGTATTTTGTGATCCTATTGTTTCTTCCGTTTGTCACCTTGATGAAGCGCCCTGGCTTGCCTTCCGGATGCAGTGAGAAAAAGGTTGGTCGAGTCCGAGGAAAAGAGAACTAAATTCCTTAACATGCACGAATCTGTCTATGCTCTTTCAACCACTGATGCACTAAAGGTGTTTCACGATGATATGTCCAATAAATTGGAAAATCAGAGGCATATTGCTGAGTCCAGTTCTCACAATGAAGAAGGGAGTAATCGAGGTTCAAATTACAATCTTCTGGAAACCTTTTATGCGGATATTCAGTCACTTGTTCTTGAATCTCCTGCATTAGAAGTACATTTAGAGATAGATGGCTAAATGTTTTTTTACAGTAAATGCCAAGATTTTTTTAACTTAAACTGTGGAAAAGAAGATTAGTTCATTATGTCAATTAATGGTAATTTGTGTCAACTCT
This sequence comes from Hedera helix, assembly GCA_947179155.2. Lineage (NCBI taxonomy): Eukaryota > Viridiplantae > Streptophyta > Magnoliopsida > Apiales > Araliaceae > Hedera > Hedera helix. The sequence continues at coordinate 11,060,535 of OX359280.1, forward strand.
GTTGTATTTAATTATATTGATGAGGATCCTGAGCAAATGTTACTGAAGTGTTTTATGTTGACCTGCACTAAAGGGATGTTTTGGGTGCTCTGTTTGGCAATTTTCTGGACTGTTTTATGGCTATCTGGGAAAAAAGAAACTTAGCATATGCAGTCTTATTTCTTATAGCTCCCAATGTATTACTCCCTCGGTTACAAAATTAGAGATATTTTTTTTTTTTGTCCGTTTCAAAATTAGGTATACGTTTCTAATTTTCATACTACAAAGGGCCATTAAATTTCTAATTCATTATTTTCATTTTAGGTTGATCGAGTAACATTATGTCATATACTACATTTGTAACTAATGTTGAGGATATATTTGCGAAAGAAACATCACTTAAAAATTGTATTTTAGAGATGGAAAATATGGTAAAATATTTGGTATTACTAATATAATTCATGCTTCTTCTGAAAATGTTAGAAGGGAAGAGACGCACAAGGCTGTTCAACTCCTATCTAACATATAACTCCTCTTTTTAAGTAATGATAACTATTTGTATTATTTTAACAGAGGAGCAATGTATTATTCTTTAATGTTTCTTTCAAATCTAACTCTACAAATGATGAAAACATATAAAAATAATAAATATAATCTTTTTGTAGGAATTTTTATAATGCAAGACCTTTTTATTTAAAAAATAATAATAAAGCTATGTCATTAAAATAATACTGAAATTTCAATAAATTAATTAGTGAGTTACACTTCGTCAAAACACATAAAAATTGGTAGGCCCCTTATTCGTTTATGCTTTTATCAACTATCTAGTTGAATTTGAAAGAAACCATTAAAACTGCTGTTTTTAGAGTGATTTGTAATTAAGTTTACCCAAGCCATGCCTTATTCACTTTTTCCTATTTTAGTATCATAGGGAGTATATTAATTATTAATTAGTACTTTATTTAATATGGTAGATTATATTATGTCATTTCTAAAATCATGTTATAACAATTATAACCCCAACAGAAAAAGTTATACCATATAAATACCCGTAAAAATGAACAAATAATTAATGAGATTTACTAAAGAACTAATTATGTGATAAAATAATTTTGAAAAATAGTAAATTATAATAATTTAAAAGTTTACAGATTAATAAATGTTCCCAGGGATTATTGCAAGAGATATCAATGCAAATGAAAGGGGGTTAAATTATTTTTTTTCTCACGGGACTCTAATTTAAATTTGTATTATTGAATTTTTTTTTCTTCAGTTAATTCACTGAATTATAATATTTATACCAAAATTCAAAAAGTTGTTTAAGACTGGTAGCATTTAACAAAAAATATGTGCGGTAAATGTTCACATGGATTATTCGGCACATAAAAATATGACAATTTTTTAGAAAAAATGGATTCAATACTTTGTATCTCTTACCTTTCTTGACTAAAGAAACTCACAAACATAATTTTTCTTAACTTTTCTATTCTTTCTTTAATTTTAAAAGCTCATAAAAACAGGGTGTTCGATTGGAAAAGAAGGAAAGATTGGGTGTTCGATTGGAAAAGAAGGAAAGATGGTTAAAGGATACATGCAACGCAACAACGAAGATGAAGAAAAAGGAAGAAAAATAAGCAAAGAAAAATATAACAAAAAGAATTCCCAGTGATGCTTCAATAATGATGAGTAGATTGTCAGAGATGGGAATTCATTCCCCATTCTTTTTGGTTTGGGTCTTGTTGCAGAGCTGCTGGTTTGATTGTGAAGGTAAAAATTTATTAATATTTGTTCTATATTGATATTTTTTTTTTACCACCATATCTATCTATATATATATATAGGATTTAGTTAGCATGAAGTTAATTTTATAATAAGTTAATCGATGGACTAATACAATACTGACACGCAGACCGAAAATTATTTTCTCTCTCTTTGTGTCACCACTTAAATGTATTTTATTTGGTTGATTTATTTATATTGTTTAATATAGTTAACTTGTTTTAATTGCTAATTTTAAGTAATCATTTTTTTTTTACCATAGTATGCCACTTTGACATATGTATGACATTAATACACACTTCCTCTTATGTACTAGCCAGTCAATCCGTTAAAAATTAAACAACTTAAAAGATTTTGTACTAATTTATAAAAAAAATTGTAGTTTAATGAGGTAAAGAAAAAAAAATAAAAATCGGTGATATAAATATAAATTGGGATTCGGTTCAATAGATAAAAAGTGATTTAACTCAAATGAGAGTATATATTCTATAAGTTTCAAAATAAGTGATACTCTCTCTATTCCAAAATCAGATTTACAATTTGATTTTTGAAGTCAAACGATGGTATATTAGACTTTAAATTAATGTGAATTTATTAAATTTTAGTTGATACAATTATTATAATTGTATAGTATATAACAAAAACTATTAATCATAAAATTTATATCATTGTAAACTTTTATGAGTCGTACTAATTTTAAAGTTTAATATCCCGTTGTTTGACCTCAAAAGTTAAATTATATCTCTAATTTTAGAACAAAAGAAGTATATTTCTAAAATAACTAATAAACTTTACCTTTTTAAAATATCTCAAACATTTGCTAAAAATATAAAAATGGTAGTCAATCTACTTACTATACAAACAAATACATGTTAAAGAAACTTTATAGTATAAATATAGAGACGTATCACTAATTTGGAACGGACAAAGAAATAAAATATATTTTTAGTTTTGGACTGGAAGGAGTATAAAGAAAAATGAAGGCAATTGTGTGTGTATATATATATGAAAAATGGAATATAAGGCATTTGGCTATGAAGCACTCTAATGAGATTTTTTAATATTTTTTTTTCAAATTCGATCGTATAGACGATGAAAACATTAAAAAATAAAGAGGTATATCAATTTTATGTAATTCTACGAAGTGAAACCCATTGATCTAAAATTTCGGTATAATTTCAACGGTATAAATTTACTAAAATATTTTTATTTAGAGAATATTACATAATAAAAGTTCCAAGAAAACGACAATGTCTCTTATTTCCTCGTGTGTTCATCATCTATTGGGTCGGATTCGTAAAAGAACAAAGGTTATAACATATCATCAGTATTGTAGCTAAGCTTGGCTAAGCCAATGCCTTGAATTCCCTTTCATATATATATATATATATATATCAACTTAACTATGTAAGCATTGCCTTGAATTATAAAATTCAATAGCAGCAAGAGAAAATTCATTCCAAAAATTAACCAGCATTCTGGAGAGAGATGCTTTCCATAATTCTACACAAGTCAATTAATAGAAACAGCAAAAAACCACCCCCACAACCTCACTAATCACTTGGTACGAATGTGCTTGGGTTATATGATCAATTCAACTTTCATGGTAATTCAAATCCATTTAGGAAGCAGGAAAGCTTATCAATGTCCAAGAAGATTTTCACCTTTAACTATAACCAATTCTATTTCGAACAAGTGAGTTACAAAAATTGAAAATAAATAAAAATGTTTCATACCACTTAATTCCACCATGAATGTTATCTAGTCAAAGACATTAGATTCACCGAAAGACCCTGAGTGAGTGATTGACACATGCGAAGCCTCCATCAACCATAAGATTGGCCCCACTTATATACCTCGCTTCATCACTGGCTAAAAACATAACAGAATTGGCCACATCATCAGTAGTCAACTCTACACCCTGCAAGTTAGCGTTTTTCCCAACAAAAGCACGGAAACTTTCCATCACGTCCTCGGTCCTTTCCTCCTCAGGTAAGTGAGCCAATGCCAGAGGCGTCGCGACTGCATAAGGAGAAACACAGTTCACTCGAATTCCATGTGCTCCGAGCTCTGCTGCAACACTTTTGGTGAGTCCCAAAACAGCATGCTTGGAACCTGTGTATGCATGTGGGCCCACACCACCTATGGCGCTCGCTACACTACTTACTGAGACAATCGAACCTTTCTTCAATGGGATCATTATACGAGCTGCATGCTTCATTCCTAGAAAAGAGCCCTTCACATTCACATCAAACACCTTTTCAAACACCGACATGTCCACGTTGCGGATATCTGGACAGGGTGGGCCTCCTAGCCCAGCATTGTTAACCATGATATCGAGCACCCCAAATTTCTCAACTGCAAAATCCACTGCGCTACGAACATCATCTTCTATAGTCACGTCACAATGGTAAAAACATGTGTCCCCACCTATAATTTCACAGAGACGTTGGCCAAGGTCATCTTGAATGTCAACAACACAAACTTTTGAACCGTGTCTATGGAATAGACGCACAATGCTCTCTCCAATGCCAGAAGCACCACCGGTGACCAACGCAACTTTTCCTGATAATCTAAAAAAAAAAAAAACATAAAGAGCTAAAAATAAGAAATGAAGAGTCAAGAGAATCACACATACTGCATAGAACATTAATTAGCTATCTTTGAGGTCCGCCACTACCATAAGAGAAACATCAGCACATACTGAGCACAAGAAAATTATAATATTGGACCACAGTTGGCTTACATGCACATTATTATTGAGCACTTCTATTTTTTAAACTAACAATTTGCTTTAGACAGCCTAAGTGTCCACAAAGGAGGGTCCTAAATTGATGTGCAAAATTAAAATAAGCAGTTACTTGTGTACACTCAAATTTTCCTATCTTTTTGTTGTGTCATTTCAGATAAACTAGGCTACTCAAAATGATCCGACACAAGAAGGGATGATAATTTCTTAGTTTAAATAGTATTCTAATAAAAATTGAAAAAAGGAAATGGGTCTACTTAAGTAGAGTTCTGTATGCATCCGCTGACATCTTATTGCTAAACCCAAAAAGTAGAAATACGCTTTATCATGTAACTCGAAGCCTTGGTTTTTGCATAAACAAACTCCTTAAAATTCTCGGTAAAGTGATATCAGCAATAGGATTACAAACAGGCTTCCAATGCCTTCTGAAAGATCAAATGGAGCATAAGGTTGTCAGTTACCGAAAAAAGAGGGATAACAAGTTAGAAACTCAAAGGCATTATTCCTTTCAAATGACTTCTAATTATGAAGGGTAATATATAAGGCTTTAGGCTCTTGGTAACTTTACAATTGTCTCATTATTTTGGCTACCTAGGCATTAATATTGCATACATATTTATTGTATATATGTCCCTAGATGGCTACCCAATAATTTATTTTCTCACAAGAGGACAAGAAGTTTGGTGTCTTACATGCCTGTTAGGTTCTAGTAAACCAAGATAAACATGATTCCAAAACTTCTTTTCCAACCTCTACCTTCCACAACCAAATGAAGCATAAAATGATGGTCGTACAATATAATAGAAGGAAAACTGCAGGTTGTTAAACTTTGTCAACAAAATGGATAAGAGTTCAGCCTATTGAATGTTTTTTTGTTGTTTTGTCCTTTTGTATTTATTTATTTTGTAAATGGATATATAAGAGTGGACAGAGAGGTAGGAAGGTTATGAAAAATATTAATCAATTTTGTGCTCTCGTTGAGAGCAGGCATGGCCCACAGATCTCACCTCAGCAAGCTCAAAGATACCTTCTTAAAACTCGAAGAAATAGTCTCAAATCTCAACGAAGCTTAAAAATAATCACAATAGGATATGTGAACTTTATTGACCAGACCCAACACGAGCAAGAATCAAACCTCAAATTTATTGTCCCAAGATTACCATCGGGTCATCTTGACCCATCACAACATTGGTACTCTTGGAAGTAACACTAAGTTTAATCTACAAGACCACACATTTGTTTCAATGTGTGTTTGGGGTATCACTATCTCCCTCACTTAAAATCCTTGACGTCCTTGTCAGGGTTAGTCAAATCACAGTCCACAGGCCACGGGAGATGTATACGCTCTAGATCCACCACATCACGGGGGCCACAATTATGACATCATCTGTAACGACTTGACCAAACTCGAGCTCAAGTCAAATCTTAAATTTATTAGTCCCAAGAGTACCATTGGGTAATACCCCAACCTTACATAGAAATATGTGGAATATGCTCGAGCAGGGCGTTCAAGCAAACCAGCGTATGCGAGCTAGCGATTCCTAAGTGGTCATTAACAGACAGAGGTTGCTTTAGTTCTCCTGGAAAAGATGCCTGTTGAAAATAGCATCTAGATTTTGCCGGTTGGGCAAGAGGGGAGGATGTTATTCTATCATGCTATGCCCTATAGCGGTGCCAAGATGTCAGGGATCTTGTACATAAGACTTAAGGTTACTGCTCAGAGTACCAACGTTGATCTTTTAGGTGGGATGTGGTGGATCAAGATGACCTAGTGGTACTGGTACTCTAGGGACAATAAACTTAAGGCCTGATTCGAGCTCGAGTTGGGTCTGGTTGTTTAGATGGTATCAAAATAGTGGCCATTAATCTCATAAGAATTGTGATTCTATGGACTGTGGTATGATTGATTGTGTCTCTGTGGATTTTGAACTATTATTTGACTGTTCATAACGAGGACGTCATAGATTTAAGAGGGAGAGATTGTGATACCCTAGTCCCCAATCAAAATGTGTGGGATATGTTATCCTTTACATAAGACTTATGGTTACTAACTTTGTATCAAAAGTCATCTTTTGGGTGGGCTTGTGGTTGGTCAAGATGACCTAATGGTACTCTTGTCGCAGTAAATTTTGAGGCTTGACCCGGGATTGAGTTTGGTCGGGTTGTTGCATGCACCATGTATTTTAAAGTGACTGCGCACGAGGTCAAGGTTGATCAATTTCTACTCAGCTCCACCACATCAGCTTGTGTTCATTCCACGACAACTGCATGACCGAAACAAGTGAATTAGAAAGCGAGCTCATCAATCACCACTCACGTCATCTTCAAGTTAGATTTACCCCAATTTGATGGCTCAGACCCATTAGAGTAGATATTCAAACCTGGCAACTTGTTCAATTATCATCAACGGATACACAATGCATCAGCATGGCCTCCTTCTAGAAGGATGGACTAGCTCTAATCTAGTATCAAGGGATGCACAAATATCACTAGATTAGGTCATGGGCTGATCTTCTCCTATCAATAGAAGAACTCTACTTCACACGAGGACCTCAACATGCTCTGTGTACGCTCACTCAAACATCTGCAATAGCAAATTTCCAAACTAAATTCAAAGCTCTGTAAATATGAAGGCATCTCAAATTGCACACCACCTCAAATTGCACTACATGTGTGAGCTAGTCTACTTTACTCAACGGCTTCCTCTCTGGTGTAAAATTTGAAATGAAGTGAGAATTGAGCATTCTCCAATCGTCTACCTTCTCTCAAGCCATTGGTCTGGATAAATTGAAGGGGATAAACTAAATGATCCAAAACCCTAATTTTGAAATTGAGGAGCTCACTCTTCATACGAGAATTCCTTCCCCTAAAACCCCCATTACTACCTAACACAAAGGATGTACCAATTACCATCCCCACCAAACCTCATGCTGCCTCAAAATTGTAGAGAAAATGTGGTGGTGCTTTTATTGTATCAAGAAATACCAACCAGGTCTTTTAGCTATTGGGAATACAATTACGAAAATAGTAAATTATCTAACAAGCATTACTAATTAAAAAAGATTCATTATTTTCAAAAATTTAACTGAATTACATCAAATTTGAAAATAGAATGTCAATATTTGATGTTATATTTAGAAACAGAGGGAGTATATGAAAAAATATCAATCAAAGATCCCCTTTTCTTCCCCAAATTCTTCTAGGAGGTCCCTGCCTCGAACAATAGCAAAAATTACATATCACTGAGAACCTCAGTTCCATGATTAACTCATTATCCAAAAAATTAAATTGCTCAAACCCAAAACGTATCAACTCTAGAATCAGCCAGAAAAGTTAAATCAAAATCAAATTATTCACAAACATATGTTAACAAATAATGAATAATACTTATGATATAGAAAGAAAATTCACCAAAATTACCCATCACATAAAAAGATTAAACCATACAAATACAGACTTAAAACCTAGATATCAATTTGATGTGGGAACAATTAAGGACTGAAACAAAGCTCAAACAATCTCCGAACAATTCTCCATCAATATATATATATATATATATATATATATATATATATATATACATGAATAATATTTGGTTGTTACCTTTGAGTGGGGAGAGAAGAGTCAACGGTGCTGGTCATTTCCATGTCTGAAACTTCTTCCCCTTGGATCCACACTCACTGCACGTGGTTAGTGTTTGCGAAAAATATGCCCACTATATAACGACTTACACAATTATAGGACTCGGATGCTCCAATTTATAGATAACAAAAAGGTTGGATCTTATCTTCAGCAAGTTTAAAACATATTCAATTCTAAATCTATAAGTGAGATTTTCTTTTTCTTTTCTTTTATTTGTTATGATTAGACATGACAAAAGTGCTTCAAGTCGACGTGTCAGCCCAATTTATTCATAAAAAAGTAAATTTTATCCAATTTATTTATAAAAAAATAAACTTGGGACTTATATTTTTAAGTTAATAAATTTTAGACTTTTTTTGGCTCAATCCAAATAAACTCAATTCATGAGTGGCCCAGCCTCTTCAGCAACTATTTATAAATTGGTCAACCCAACTTATAAGTACTTAAGTTAAAAAAAATCATTTGAGAATGAAAAAAGTCAAAAAAAGAAGTAAATTTTAATTGCTTACGAAAATGACTTATAAGTCAATTTTTTAAGTCAATCAACCCAAATGAAATGATAAAAATGTACTCTTTTATTTTTTTAATGTTCTTCTTACTAAAAGACATTTTAGTAATATTTACATTTTACTGAACTTATAAGTTATTATTAGCCGAACACATCCACAACTATTACTTATAATTCCTGACTTATAAGTAAAAGTGATGCCGAACACTTATACTTATAAATCTACTAAAATTTTAACTTTAAGTCAAAACAAAAAAAAAAATTATTCCCAAACAGCCCCTCAATCCATTTTTTAATAACAATCTGAAACTAATTTATTTCATTAACCCTATCTCACTATAATAAAATTATAAAGTTAAGAATCAAAATTCAACTATTTTAGAAATTTAAAAGTAAACAAAGAAAGAAGTAGTGCTTCTAGTTATGTTATTCTCGACTTTTATTCTCGCTCACTCTGTTTTCCACTCGTTTTAGTAAAAATCAATTATTTTTAATCTTTCAACTCAATATCTTTATCAGAAAGCCCCTTTCATCTCTTTCTTAGTTGAATTGTAATTTGCATAATACAATTTTCTTAATTATATTTTTCCATTACTTGTGAATCGAAAGAAACCATTATATTTTACCATTGATATCGTTTAACGCTTGAATTTGTACGCTAGCCCAAATCACCAAAAAGCAAGTAACTTGTACAAGCTACAATCAATGATCACACCAAAGTTTGACGGCTTAGGCCGTCGGGGATAGCTCCGGTGTGAGAATCAGTACATGCCAAAAATGATAACAATAGAGGGTTTGACTGTTGAAAATAATAATAATTAATGTAATTTAGATGTATCACCGACCTCCACTTATGGTTGTATTTATAGTTGTTTAGCATCTTGTGTTCATGCACGCCTGAGACCAATTAGAAGTTAAATCCTGATTAGAATCCCCTTATAACTAAAATTCATAATTGATCGAGTCCATAATGGAATAAGTCTCCTTATCACTCCAATATCAGGAAACTCAATCATATATAATTTTGGACTTTGACACTTCTAGAATATCAAGATGTTAAATTATATTGCAATGACTCAGCCTTAGTACCAGGCCTAAAGTACAATATTGATATGGACCTACACCAGAACGGGGTCTCAAATATAAGAATAATGTGGGCTTGCACTTTACTGGGCACACAATAATTTTATCCCAACATTGCCCCCACTCTTTTATTATAAAGAATTTATAATAGGAGAGTAATGCCAAAAAATTGATCGGACTAATTAAAAAATTAATCCTTCTTTTTCATAATTATATTTGCAAAAAACCGTCATAACGTATGTGTCTCCATAAATTTCTGACATTGTCTTTTCAAATTCGTCGCCTTTGGTTACCGCGCTCATTATTAGGTTCTAACGCCCTAAAACCAAACTTAACTCTTCAATTTCAAATTACTTATGCAAAATTTCCTCTAGCTTCCCCGTCTCTCTCTCTCGCTCAACAAAAAAAAACTTTTCGAAGTCCCTCTTCTCCTCTGATCATCTTCTTCAAAAAACTTTCCAACATCTTTCCTTTTTCTATAGACCTTTGCATCCTTTAGCCGATTTCTCCAGCTAAAGAGGTAGGGTGAAGGCTCTAAAGAAATAATAAAAAACCTGAAGACCAAACTTACCAACACTGAATGAGAAAAAATAAACCTCCATCTTCAACTTCGAGAGAGCAACAAAGAAAACGAAAACCTCAAGTAGTATAACAACACCCTTCAAACTCAAATGTCCGACCTGGTCAAATCTAAGAACAACCTCATCGGAGAAAGAAACAAGTACCTCAAACCAAACTGAAAAACATCAACAAGAAGCCGAGAAAAAAGGAAAACAACTCGAAGAACTCACCAGTAAATTTTGAATCCAATGCAAAACCAACCAAACTACCATTAAAACTGTCTGCCAACTAGAAAAGGAAAATGAACTCCTTAAAGAGAAAACCAAAACAATAACCTCTGAACAACGCTAACAAACCATTATCGAATACTGAATCTCCGAAGAGCTCATAAATAATGTATTAGCAGAATATGGTAACAGATACCAAGTCGCAAAAACAAAGGTCAAAGTAGCAGGAATAGATCTAAAAACATTTGAGTTCTTCGAAGAAAAAAGAGTCTGAGGATGAAGAATAATTATGTAATTCCCCCCCCCCCCCCCTATTTAAAGAATATTGTAAAGTATAACTACTGTAAATATTTCAATCAATGAATGAAATTTTCTTCTTTATTGATGTCTTTTAACTCATAAAATAAATGATTAACTTATATATACATATACAATGTCTTGATATTAATAATATTTCATTAACCTACTTGCATGCCATAAATTATTTAACTTTTAACATTACATATTCCAAAACCGATAAGTCATAGGTTTTAACACTTCAATAACTTTATAGGGACCTTCTCAATTAGGCATTAATTTATCAGTATTTTGTGGAGTTGAAGCCTCTACCTCCCAAAGTACTAAATCACCGACCTCAAATCGTCTCTGCCAAATCCTTTTATTGTAATGTCAAGCAGTCTTCTACTGATAAATAGCTAATTTTAGTATAACAACATCCTGGACCTCATCCATTAGGTCTAAGTTAAGCTGAAGACCTTCATCATTGTATTCCTCCCTAAAGTTCACCACTTAGAATGAAGGGGATCCAATCTCCACCGGAATAAAGGCCTTCGTCCCATATACAAGACGAAAGGGAGAGTCACCCCTAGTAGTCCGAGGAGTGGTCTGATATGCCCAAAGTACACTATGAAGCTCGTCGGGCCATTTTTCTTTAGTTTCATCCAATCTCCTTTTAATCCCGATGAGTAAAGTCCTGTCGGTAACCTCCCCCCCGGTCGTTGGATTGAGGATGTGCAACAGACACCTTCTGATGTTGAATGTCCAAATTAGACAAAAATTTCTCAAACTTGGATCCCACAAATTGTAACCCATTATTCGACACCAAAGCTATGTAGATCTCAAACCGGAAAACCATTTACTCCTTAATAAATTTAATACAATCCTGCTCAGTGATATGCCGAAGAAGTTTCGCTTTCATCTATTTGGTCATATAGTCAATAGTTATTACCATATAAGATACTTGTCATTTAGCCTTAGGATGGGCCCTAACAAATCAATCCCTCAAATAACAAATACAATTAGGGATAACCCTAATGACAATTCCTCTAGAGGCCGATGTAGAATTGGGTTATTTAGCTGGCACTTTAAACATTTATGTACAAACCCCTTTACTTCCTAAAACATGGACGACTAGTATTACCCTTGCCTTATTAGTTTATATGCCGGTGATTTAGCTCCCATATGATTACTATAGATTCCTCTATGCACTTCTCGAAGTGCATATGATGCCTCCGAATGGACCAGATACTTCAGCAACGGAGAAGAATAAGCTCATCAATAAAGATCTCCATCAATTAAGCAGAAATAGGCACTTCGGTACCTGATCTGCTTTGCCAATAACTTGTCTGATGGAAATTTTCCTTCATTGAGATACTCCAAATATGGTGTGAGCCAACCATTAGACTTTTCAATAGGCATCACCACCTTTTTCAAAATACTGGGCTCATTCAAGACCTCCAAATATATTAACCCACTGAAGTTCTCTACTTAAGTAGCGGCCAACTTTGGCATTGTATCGGCTACTATATTACCATTTTGATCAATTCCTTGGAGGGAGTATGAATCAAACCTTTGTAACATCATCTTTACCTTGACTAAGTACTTTGTCATCCTTGCCCCTCGGGCCTCATACTCACTTGAATTTGTTTCACTACTAGTTGTGAATCACTATAGATAAGTAGATGATGAACCTATAGGCTTCTAGCTAACCTCAATCCATCCAGGATGGCTTCATATTAAGCTTTATTATTAGTTACCCTAAACCAAAATTGGGTAGTTGACTAGACTTTAAACCCTTTTGGATTGATCAAAATGACCCCAACTCCACTGGCATTTGAAGTCGATGAACCATCTACCTACAAAGTCCAGGATGAAGATATTTGTTTCCCCCTCCCCCTTCCCCATTAATCAACTCTACTACAAGAAGATAGTGAATTTGGATCTTTTTTAGACAACATGCACTCCACCATGAAGTCCGATAAAGTCTATCGTTTGATTGTTATTTGCGACCGATAATTCAACATAAATTGAGTCAACTCCACTACCTAAACAACCATCCTACCAGAAGCATCAAGCTTATGTAAGACTTTCTTCAACGCCTGACCAATGTAAACTACAATCACTGTGACGCCCCCAAATTCAGGTCCTAATCACCCGAATCTGGTCATCACGATCTAATACAAACATCCACCTCTAAACAACATACAATAACTAAATGCGGAATAATAAACATATGTTGTTGAATTAAAAGGTGTTACTAGTCCCAAGATACGACCTTACACAAAAGTACACAAATACCCTTAATAAAGTACTTAGGGTTTACATCATAAAACAAGTAATTTTAGCTAGACGAATAAACTAAAGACTGTCTCTTGAAGTCTATCACTTCATCTTTCCCTTACCCTTGTTCTTTCCAGAAGTCTCGGGTTTCACTGCAATAAGGTTCATGATATAGTAAGGGCGAGCAACTAGTTTGCTTAACAAGTTTAAATAACAACAAGAGACAATATATATCATGAATGAAAGAGAATAGCTGAAACAATTCAACAATATGAATAACATAAGTAGGAATAATGATTTGCTTTCAGAATCAAGATAGTCAAGTAGACTATGAACTATAAACTTCCACTAGAGTCAATAGCTGGTTGACCCAATGGTTACTACCAGAAATATGTACTTGAAGGGATCAACCTCTCGTATAATATGCGTATGCATAACATTTAATTTCCGTGTTTTGTACCTGATATTAGATACAGGGTAGTCCCCTATAATAGGGGAGGTGTTCATAATAGTCCAAGAATCTGCATCATCAATGATTTGGATTGCTTTTAAAATCTTTAACATAAATTGTGACGCCCCGAGATCCCACCTTCCTTAATTAAGTCCAATTATATCTGGATCAAATAATTATTAACCTTAAACCACATTTAACCGGGATCCCGTGCGTTAAATCTTAACATTTGACCTTTAAAACCAATTTGTTAACCATAAATTCGGTCCATATTTTTTTTTCTTTAAACTTTATCTTACATCCCTTATCTGTCTTAGGATCGCAACGTTTACTTACCTTTCATTAAGCTTAGGTCAACCGTTAATACTTGTGATCGAGTTTATTTCATTTCGCTGTCATATATATTTTATTATGATTTAACATGTCCATTAAATAAAATTCGCCACGAACTACTCGTACATGGCCCTGTTTATCTGTACCTGTATACATACATCTGCTTCATACCTGTGCCTGTTTACAAACCTCTGTACTGTACGTACAAATGTACCATATATACAAGCTTATTACATATCAAACTCAACTAATCAATAATACCTCAATTTTACATTAATACAACTTTTCTAAATCTTACATACATACAAATCCATCTTCATGGACTCTCAAAATTCATTGCTTTCACGTAAAACAGATTACATATATCAAATTTACGTCATGCATATCCATTCATTCACATTCTTTACCTTAGCTGTACCGGAATCCCCGGCCTTCTTGTATTCTACTTGAAACGTTAGTACATAGCAAGAATGAGCATACAGCTCAGCAAGTAATTCAGCTAACACCTTTCATGCTCATAATTTATAATATGCACCATGCATCCTGTATCTTAACATACTATGCTTAATGTCACGTAATTCATTTAGCACTTAACTCACATATTGCACATACGACACATTCAACTCAAATACCATCACGTAGCTCACATAGAAAATCTAATACACTTAGGTCTGAAAAACTTGCCTGTACGCTTTTATTTTACTTAACCTGTACTTCCTCAATCATCCTTTGTTATCCGTCTTGTCGGCTTGCTCATTTCGAACTCTGTCTGTCAACATATAACTTATATGTCATTATAAGATCATAAACTTGTATAACTTATCAAACTATTTTTATGAATACATGACCATCCGTCTTTAACCATTTCACATTTGATGTATTATACCTTATGTAGGTTTATAATACACCATAACTTGCTTCCGACCTTTTTCATAACTTATATCATGCTTTGACTTAGCTTTAGACATGCTATATTATGCCATTTATCATTTCATTATACCTTAGCATCCTTCATTTTGATCATTCTTTATCTATTTGGGGCTTACATAATCTACCTTTATCATTACATATCAAAATATAGCTTTTTGGAAGCTTAAAAAAATTTCAAAAACAGAGCAACTTCGCCCCGGCGCCACCAGAGCTCGCTGGCCGCGCATTCTTCTCAGTCGATGAACAGTACATTGCGTGGCCAGCGCAATGTTTAGTGCAAAACATGGCGCCGGGGCGCCATGTTCAAATTCTGGAATCTGATTTTTGCACTACCTTTGCCGATTTTTAATTTCTTCATCTTAACTCCAATTGAGCTGAAATTTGGACCCCATCTAGACCTTACTACCTAGTATTTTACAAAAATATTACTTGCCTCATTTGGCTTCTCAAAAATAGAGATACACTAGCCCCTAAGAGGGCTGTTCAACACGTTTAAACACTTAAAAAATTTTCAACTTCAAAACTAACTTTTTACCAACTTTGTGATTTTTGGCCATAAGCTTTAAAACTCAATTATAACACTTGACATAGTTCACATAGGTCATATATGACATGTCTAGACTTTCAAAATCATAAAACTTCGCACGAGGCGATAATTGTCCGTAAAAATCCGTTTTGAATCGAAACGATCGATTTCGATCGTTCGAATCGCCGATTCATTCAAATTTGATTCCGTTGATTACCAAATCAACCTAGACACATGTATTAACATAAATATGAGTCCTTTAACTTCATTTCAACTCTAATTCCTCAAAATTGCCAAAAATCACATTTGACGGCCATTTTCATTAACTTTTCAAAACCTTTCATTGTCAAAGCTTAAACTCCAAGTAAATCCTTAACTCCTTTTTGACACAAATTACTTCCAACACTTCATTTAGTACACATAGCACATATATAACTTGAATGGACTTTCAAAACCTTTAAAACTATTCAAATGGTTACATTTTCCCAAATGGTCCGTTTTGGTCGTCGGCGAACGTTTTAAAACCTTTAAAATCCTCAATTGTCGCCATACGAACCGAATGACTTTCAAATCATTACTAACATGTATATTAACATCAAACTTAACTTTTTTGGCATCATTTGATCACAAATTACATTCAATGGACAAATTCACATATTGATGGCAATTTTGTCAACTTTCAAATTTCCAATCTTAACTAATCTTAAGTCCATAAACTCTACACACCACATAGGCAACCACATACCAGTTTAATGACTTTATAAGTCCACATAACTTCCATATGCATCTTCCAATTCACTTTACAGATTATTACGTAATCTATACATAAAGTATAGCCTAATATTGTATATTATTCTCAAACAACACATGGTTTTACACCATATATGAAATTAGATTGTTATCTAGCATAAAATTTCCCATGCTTCCTTCATAATCAACCTTTCAAACTAGGTTTCATTAAATCTATCAACATATAACACATGATCAAACCTTAAATTATGATTTCTAGCTTGAAATCATATATAAATAGTACACCACCTTTGGTTTACTACACATGAGCTTAGGGTTTTACTATAATCCCTCCCATATAACACATACTACACATATTCTTTAACTTTAACCATGTATCCTTGCATGGCTACTCATATTCTTGGATTTAAATACATAAACTTTAAACTTTAAAACAAGAAAATGGTTATACCTTTATAAAACTTTCTTCCTTCTTATTATAAACCTTGCTAGACTTGTATTATCTTCTTTGATGGCTGATAATCCTTCTCTTGATCACCTTCTTCCTTGAAATCCTTGAACTTTTTGGAACCCTAGTTCCTTTACTCTCTTTTCTCTCTTGAGCTCTCACTTGAGCACTTCGAATGAACAAAAATGAACAAAGCTGGCTACTTAAACTTATACATATATAGATTATATGTATTCTCCAACACTTAACCAATCTTAGGTTAAGTTAACTCATGCATGATTAAGGGCATTCAAGTCATTTCACTTCAACTAGCAATGGCAAAATAGACATTAAGCCACCCTAGGACACAAAGGTCATTCTCCAACTTGTCAAGGGCAATATGGTCATTTGTCCGAAAATCTAGAGAATTTTAATCCCTTTTATTCAAAATTGCTCATTTTTGCACCAATTCAAGTCCATTTTGATCCAAACTTGTTTCATTACGCTTGAACTTTATTTCTCATCAAATTACTCCATACTTAGCTTGTCCCAAATCTCTTGTCACACCTCAAAATACCAATTTCATCAATTACTTATAATAATTTACAATAATTACAAAATTTGCATATCCTTTCATACTTGATTTCTATGAACCCTTTTTGGTTCAATCATCAATAAATTCCAATTTTCAACATTTCCAATAGTCGTTTTACTCACCTTTTCCATAAAACGCTTCCTCGAGAAGCGAACCTCGATCGAATTCTCAAAATCCATTATCATTTTCCTTTAAACTCGTAATGTCATAATTTTAACTTTAACGTCAATTGATTCGTTTACTTTACTCACATATGCTAATTCTCAACATACATAATCTCTACATTCCTTCTACGTACTTTCGGGGTATCACATTTTGTATTTATGCATCATATACAAAATTATCTTATTTCAATCCAATATATATCCATTCTTTGGTAAACTTTAAGTATTCACATATCAAATCCTTAACATTCCTCAATAAACCAATTAGATCATACGGTTTCTTATCCCCTGCACATACATACATATTTTACCTTGTCATTCTCATATCATCGCCTCTCCAAGCCTATTCATTAATCTTGCTGCTAACATTCATAACTAAAGCCTCAATTCACATATAAATTCCTTATTTCCATCATTTATAGACTTTAATTCCTTCTTTATATATCTTGCCAAATATACATATATACATACATTCAACCTACCACATAGGTCATATATAACACATTGATTAAATAATAATTCTTATTTAATCTCTCCTTATTACATTATGTCATTCAAGCTAGGTTTTAACTATTAACCTTTACTTAATTAATCATAATCCTCATTTAAAATTCATGTTAAATCCTGGGGTGTCACATAAATGTCTAGCCGAACAATGACTTAGACCTACTTTGAACAGTTCTTTAAACAATAGAACGTTAAATAAGGTACAAGTCAAAGACTGTACAAGATCAAGTGCACCAAGTGCGAATAACAACAACATCGCTGTGGAATAATTGTAAAGTAATTAAACCACTCAAAGCATACTTGAAATTACAGTTCAAGCTTAAATAAATAACTTGCTCAATGAAATGAGTTTAGAAATGAGTCCAATGTGTGGGCATTTGTCCTATGACAAGATAGTTAACAATATCAACATATCAAGGTACTTGGGAAATAACCATAAGTTGTTCATCGGGGAAGGACTCTCTAATAGGCAAGGACTCATCTATGGACTCGACAATTAACCTTGACAAATGATCAGCCACAACATTTTTAAATCATTTCTTGTCCCTAATTTCAAGGTCAAACTCTTGTAACAACAAAATCCATCTAATGAGGCGAGGTTTGGCATCTTTCTTACTCAAGAGATATTTTAATGCTGCATGATCAGAATAAACTATAACCCTAGACCCAATCAAGTAAGACCTAAACTTGTCTAGTGTAAAAACTATGGCCAACAACTTTCTTTCCGCGGTAGAATAATTGAGTTGTGCATCATTAAGGGTTTTACTAGCATAATAAATGACATGAGGTAGTTTATCAATACGTTGTCCTAAAACAGCCCCTATGGCATAATCCGAAGCATCACACATAATCTCGAATGCAACACTCCACTCGGGTGGTCTAATGATGGGTGCAGATGTCAACAAGGTCTTGAGCTTGTTAAAAGCTTCAAGGCATGCATTGTCAAAGTGAAAAGAGACATCTTTAGCAATCAAATTACACAAAGGCCCAGATATTTTACTAAAGTCCTTAATGAACCTACGGTAAAATCCTGCGTGACCTAAGAAAGACCTTATTTCTCTAACTGTCTTAGGAGGTGGGAGACTAGAAATCACATCAACTTTTGCCTTATCTACCTCAATTCCCCCGTGGGACACCACATGTCCTAAAACTATCCCTTTCCTAACCATGAAGTGACACTTTTCCCAGTTAAGTACAAGATTTTTTTCTTTACACCTAATTAACACTACAATTAACGTCTAACTTTAATTAACTTGATTGGAAAGACCTAACATTAATAAAGTTGGTCTAACAATTAACATTGCATATAATGGTATGGCTACACTTACTAAGACTATTCAACTAACACAGAAGTCAAACACATAACACACATAGTCAACATATTATCATTAACCCTTTAGATAATTAATCAAACTTAGGTTGATGATTTAAGAATTTAACTAAGATTTTCTTAAGTGTTAAACACTTATTAAACTTTGAAACAATTTCTTATAAGTGCTTAATTAATACTCTGTTAAATACATTATGTTTTATAACATAAAGCTCTTTTAATTACCAATTAATTTTAATTAAATAATAATTAACTAATTATCTTTAGTTATTACTAAATAAACAACTATTATGTTTACTTATTATTTAATGGTTAATTAAATAACAATTAATTAAATGATAAATCTTATCTATTTTGGATTGTCATTGATAACCAATTCAAAAGTTTTCTGCTATCTTATCGTCGAGTGAATCATCACTCTACGATTTGTATTGTCTGCCTTAGCAGACTTACTCTACGAATCATATGGTCTGCCTCAGCAACTCATTCGACGATCAAATGCAGTTCTATGACTGGAGTGATCTCACCCTATTATTACTATGCAATGGTCGAGACCTGGCCGAGGCTACTCTACGATAGCCGAGGGCTTGACCGAGGCCACTCTACGATCTGCCCGACACATGCCGAGACGATTCTACGATCGTCCAGTGAAATTCTATGTTCGATAGAATCCACTCTACGATCGCCGAGACTACTCTACGTTTCTAAAAAATGATGTTAATTGTTTACACGTGAGCTCTACGATCAGAGTGCATTCACTCTATGATCGTAGAGTTTACACTACCACTTACCAAAAACATAATAATGTTCCCAAATTTTAGTTTTAAACACAACAGTGAACATATTAACCCTTCTGGTTTTAAATCTGAGAACAACCAAACAACTAACACCATACAACTATGACACTGAGTGTTATAGAAGTTTTGGACATAATGCTTAACTCATCACAGATTCTTTTAGACATTTAGTCCAATTACTTAGTGAACCTACTGTGTCTGGTTTTTAACTCAGGAATACAAAACGTTTGATATTTTGACATAATGAAACTCTGAGTTTTGAAAATAATGCTTGGACACAAAGTTCTACCCAAAACTGTCTCTTAGTCATTTTAACAAATACTCATTGAATATTCTGAGTTATTCATATACATATTATTACACATAATAACCTTCATCCTTAACATTACCTTATACCACCTGGACTCTCCATGGTCCTAAAAACATCACAACCCAAAAATAGACAAGAAGCTACAACGACTAATTTAACAGATTCATTTTATACCTTAACGTTGGGCTGAGATGAAGTTGGTTTCTAGTTGCTGCTTCTCTTCTTTTCCCGAAGTAGGTGATGTAGCCAGAGGACATTCACCCCCACAACTAATACCACCGAAATCTTAATGACAGACTCTTGAAGTTTCTTTTACAGTAGTCCTTACTCACGACAACTCTCTCTTTTTCTCTATCTCTCTCACTATCGGATGAAATTTGACAATGAGGAGAATGAGATAATAAGCAACAATATAATGATACTCCTTCCCTTCACTTGTGCAATCCTTTCCCACGTGAAGGCTTTCCCTGCTCACATGATGGCTCCTCCTGACTTCTTCTCTGTTTTCTCTCATCTCAGACGTTACTTAGCTTATCCCAATTTTAGTGCCACCTGGACTCAATTAACTAACAGAGCTTCTCTCCCTTATTCAGTTAATGCAATAACATTTTACTAAACCAACACATTTGGCCCAATCTGAAAATGAAAGAATAATGGATCCAATAACAATATTAGCCCAATTTGTAATACTTTAATTTTAATATTCCTTACTTCTCAATGATCACCCTCGTTAAATTAATAACTAAGGTTTAATTAATAAAATATTAATTCTTGCCTTACAATTAAATAATTAATTTAATTATTTAATTGTTTAAGTAATCCATTTTTAACACTAAAGCCCATATTCAAATTATTAAAATTTATAATTTAAATTTAACACCATAGTTAATGTAAATAACCATTAAATATTAATTTAAATCTTCTTGTTATTATAACCTTAGGGTTAATCCATTAATTTAATTATATTAGTGGCACCCTTTAATTCAAAATAATAATTTATCACATAAAGGTTTAAATAAACCACACAAAATCTACATCATTAGAAATTAATTCTTTATTTAATTAATAATGAAGTTTAAATTTTCTTGGTCATTACATTCTTCCCCTCTTATAAAAATT
Organism: Hedera helix; assembly: GCA_947179155.2. Taxonomy (NCBI): domain Eukaryota; kingdom Viridiplantae; phylum Streptophyta; class Magnoliopsida; order Apiales; family Araliaceae; genus Hedera; species Hedera helix. The sequence continues at coordinate 11,081,861 of OX359280.1, forward strand.
CCGTCCTCGGAATTGCAAAACAAAGTTACTTGAACAACTGTGGATAATTCGCCCACATTTTCTCCTCGAGTTCCCACGTAGCTTATTCAACTGTGTGATTCCTCCAAAGTACTTTGACCGAATGAATTATCTTATTCCTTAGCTTCTGTTCCTTCTTATCGAGTATCTAGACAAGAACTTATTTGTATGACAAGTCCTTCTCGACTTGAATTGGTTCATAGGAGATAACGTGTTTGTAGTCTGGTTTATACGGCCGCAACATGGACACATGAAACACATTGTGAATGTGCTCAAGTTCAGGAGGTAATGCTACCTCATACGCCACTTCACTGACTCGCCTCAAGATTTCGAACGGTCCTATGAACCTAGGGCTCAGCTTGCCCTTATGCCAAAATGGATCTTCCCCTTCCAGGGAGATACCTTCAAAAATATGAAACTGCCCACGTCGAAGTCCCGCTTTTGGCGATGCAAATCCGCGTACTTCTTTTGACGATCTTGAGCTGCTACCAGTCGATTTCTGATAAGCTGTACTGTGTCTACAGTTTGCTACACCATTTCAGGTCCAAGCAGTCTTCACTAACCGACCTCATCCCAATATAACGGTGTTCGACATTTTCTTCCATAAAGCGTTTCGTACGGTAGCATGCCGATACTAGCGTGATAGCTGTTGTCGTAAGTGAACTCCACCAATGGCAAATGGTTTGACTGCTCTTTAAATCCATTACGACCGCTCGAAGCATATCCTCCAAGGTCTGAATTGTCCGCTCACTCTGGCCGTCGGTTTGAGGATGATACGCTATACTCAACCTCAACTGTGTTCCCATTCTTGCCTGCAGACTTCTCCAAAAATTTGACGTAAAGCGCGAATTTCTGTCGGACATAATCGATACCGGCACTCAATGTCGTGACACAATCTTCTTCACATAGAGCTTCGCTAACTGCTCCAGATTATACCATATTCTAATCGGTAGAAAATGGGCTGACTTGGTCAGATGATCCACTATCACCCAGATAATGTCTAAACCCTTATGTGTCAGTGGCAGACCCACCACAAAATCCATTGTGATGTGCTCCTACTTCCACTCTGGAATCTCAAGTGGTTGAAGCAGTCTGCTTAGTCGCTGGTGTTCCGATTTAACCCGCTAACATGTCAGACATCGGCTGACGTACTCAGCCACTTCCCTCTTCATGTTCGGCCACCAAAAATAGTGCTTCAAATCTTGATACATTTTCGTGCTTCCAGGATGTACAAAGTACCTTGTATTGTGAGCTTCCTGAAGAACCTCTTCCCTTAATTCTGGATCCAATGGTATCTAGACTCTTCCTTCAAACCTCAGCAAACCATTGCTATTAATCTTGTACTTAAGCTCATCGCCTTCAGCAATTCGCTTTTTAATAATAACACAATCTTCGTCCTTTTCCTGAGCCTCCTTGGTTTTGTCTAATAAGGTCGGGTTTGCTGTCACGGCAAATAGCTTCTCGTCCTCCTCCATCGGATACTTGATCTCCAATTTCAGACGTTCGAAATCTCTCACCAACTCTTTCTGAGTTGTGAGCGTCATCAATTGATCCCTGCCTTTTCTGCTCAAGGCATCTGCTACTACATTGGCCTTGCTTGGATGGTACAAAATTTCATAATTGTAGTCCTTGATCAATTCTAGCCATTAGCGCTGCCTCATGTTCAGCTCCTTCTGAGTGAAGATATATTTCAAACTTTTATGGTCTATATATATCTCGCACTTCTCACCATATAGGTAATGCCTCCAATTCTTTAAAGCGAAGACTACCGCCGCTAATTCCAGGTCATGAGTCGGGTAACCCTTTTCATAGTCCTTTAGCTGACGTGACGCGTATGCAATGACCTTGCCATGCTGCATCAGCACACAGCCAAGACCCTTGTGTGACGCATCACTGAACACTACAAAACCTCCAGTATCGTATGGCAAAGCCAACATCGGTGTTTGACTCAATCTCTTCTTCAGCTTCATAAAACTTTCTTCGCACTTCTCTATCCAAACAAACTTCACAGTCTTCCGGGTAAGATTGGTCAACGGTGATGCTATCTTCGAGAAATCCTGAATGAATCTCTGATAATATCCCGCTAACCCCCAAGAAACTCCTAATCTCAGTCGGCGTCTTTGATTGTTCCCAATTGATAATTGTCTCTACCTTCACTGGATCTACCGAAACACCATCCTTGTCTATAACATGACCAAGAAATTGCACCATCTGCAACCAAAATTCACACTTCAAGAACTTAGCGTACAGGTTCTCCCTTCTCAAAGCCTCCAATGCGATCCGTAAGTGTTCTGAATGCTCCTGCTCTGTCTTCGAATACACCAATATGTCATCTATGAATACAACCACGAACTTATCTAAGTACTACTTGAACACTCTGTTCATCATATCCATGAATGCTGCTGGTGTATTCGTCAGTCCAAATGACATCACTAGAAACTCGAAATGACCATAACGAGTTCTGAATGCCATTTTCGGGATATCCTCCTCTCTCACCTTCAGTTGATGATAGCCCGTCCTCAAATCGATCTTTGAAAAGTATTTCGCTCCCTTAAGTTGATCAAACAGATCGTCTATTCTGGGCAACGGATACTTATTCTTAATGGTGACCTTGTTCAACTCCCGGTAATCAATGCAAAGCCTCATCAAACCATCATTCTTCTTTACAAACAGAACCGGCGCTCCCCACGGTGACACGTTTGGTCTGATGTAACCTTTATCTAACAGTTCTTGCAACTGAACCATCAATTCTTTCATTTCCACTGGTGCCATATGGTACAGTGCCTTCGATATCGGTGCGGTCCCCGGTACCAGATCAATAACAAACTCCACTTCTCTGTCTGGCGGTAACCCCGAAATCTCATCTGGGAAAACATCAGCGAATTCCCGTACAATAGGTATCTGACTCAGTTCGCCCTCGACTCGTCGAGTATCGACCACATGAGCCAAATAACCTATGCACACTTTCCTAACCAACTTTCGTGCTTGCATCATCGTCTGACAACTTGATTGTCTCGGCAATTTACTATCGTAAAATATAACTTCTGACTTATTCAGAGTCTTTAGGCGCACACACTTCTTCTAACAGTCAATGATCGCTCCGTGACTCGATAGCCAATCCATCCCTAGGATTACATCGAACTCCCCAGACGAATCGGTATCAAATCCATGTTAAGTCTAAACCCTCGCAATTCAGCACAATAGTTCCTATGAATGTAGTCTACGAGAATGATTTCTTTGTTTGCTACTTCTACGTTCATAGAGTGTTCTAGCTTTTCTTGTGGTAAATCTAATCTCTTAGCAAAATCTTCAGAAACAAATGAGCAGGTAGCACCCGAATCAAATAATACATATGCATTAATATCATTGATCAGAATGATACCTGACACCACGTCTTTGGAGTCGATTTCATCCTGCACAGTCATGTTGAAGGTGCGCGTTGTGGGTCGGTTAGCCTGGCTGGCTGGCCCTCTAATGTTCAACCTGCTGCTATTGTTGTTGTTGCCTCTATTGTCACTCTCAGCGTCTCCCTTCCTCTTCGGGCAGTCCGTGGCATGGTGATCAGTTGCTCCACAGGAAAAACATACTTCTTTCATCTTTTTTGGGCATTGTGGGGCCATGTGCCCCGGCTGCCCGCAGTTATAACATACACTGTTGCCCTTCAGGCACTCCTCTATGTGGTTCTTACCACAATTATTGTATCTGCCAACTTTCTTAGCCTCTCCTCCGAATTTGTTGCCTCCGGACAATTGGCTCTCACTCCACTTCCTTTTATTGGGGTTGCTTCCCCGCTGCTTCCTGCCTTCTGTCCTTCATGACCTTTTCTTCTCTCTTGGTTAAATTTAGCCAGGGCCTCACTGCCACTCTCTGCAATGATTACCCTTTCCAACAGTTCTGCAAAACTCTTAATCTTTAATACCGCCACAGAACGGTACACCCATGGCTTCAGTCCCAGCTCAAACCTCTGAGCCTTCCTAGCCTTAGTATCAACTTGATGAGTAGCGAACCTTGCCAACTCATTAAACTTGGTCGCATACTCGGCCACAGAAATGCTTCCCTGTTTTTAGCTCGAGGAATTTCACCTCCATTTCTTGCTGCATGCTTTCTAGAAAGTAGTTTTCTAGAAACATTTCTTTAAAGCATTCTCAGGTAATGACGCCTTCTCCCGCACGACCCTTGTTGGCCTTCCACCAATAGTTCGCCTCCCCCTTCAACATGAAGGTAGCGAAACTAGTTTTCTGTTCTTCGGCCACCCTAGCGACCTCAAATACCTTCTCCATTTTCTTGATCCAAGACTATGCCTCGATCGGGTTTAGAGTTCTCTTGAACTCCGGTGGTCTAACCAGTTTGAAGTCTTTGAAATTTGCCAAGTGCGGCGCTGGCTGCGGTGCTGGTTATAGTACTACTGGTGGGGGTCTAGCTTGCATGGCTTCCGCTAGCATCTCCGCAAACATCCTCATAGGATTGGGTTGATCCCCAACCTCACTTTCTGACTCTGCGACACGTTGATTACATGGTCTACCTCTTGGCAGCATGATATGCTAAAGAAAAAATCTTAGACTTACGCTTGTAATACTATGCATTAAATTAGCCAAGTCAATTGTTAAAGTCAAAACTATCTATCATGCACATTTGATTTAAGCAAGTATATAACTGCATTTGTATTCATATCACAATATTTTAGTACAGACTCAACATGGTATACTGCTATAAACGCTTAGGGCTTGGACTACCTATTACCAATTATCCTCTAGCAACAAAAGGTGAGGATTTATTACCATCTACCCTTCTATTAAATCCAGAGTTTGGGGCTTACTGATATCCTATGCGTACAATCATGCATAAGGATTTACAAGAATTTAACTGAACTATCCCTACTAGCAACAAAAGGTGAGACTCAATTCTACTAGGTACTAATATCATAAAATAACAATTCACCGTCGACTACGGCAAACTGCCCTAAGAAAAGCCTGCTGAGCCAACTCATCAACTATCCTGCGACGAATCCAACGCCGGCTGTTACCTGCCTCCCTAGGGTATCTCAAAACCCGATGCCTTAGTCGATCAAACGAAGTGTCAAGGGCATACTCCAAAGTGTCGATCCTAGCGGATCAAACTCTCCTAGTGGACCAGAGCCATACCTCATGCATCTGCATCCTGTCAACTCTCTCCCTAACAAGCTCAGCCCTGATGGTCTGAAGAACTGTCTGACTTGCCATCTCCCTAGTGTCCAATCTCTCAATCGTCTGCCTCAGCTGACTATTCTGGATCATAAGCTGCTGCACAGTAGGACCTATTTGCGGTGCAGCCTATTCTAACTGCTTAACCTTAGCCTGCAGATCGGCCACATTCATCTCTCTCTGGCATGCCTCATCCCTATACACATTTTCCATCTGCTGATGGACAACGTTTTGCTCCTCCAGATGAGTAATACGGGCCTCCCGCTCCTCAACAATCTGCTCTAGATCCTCAATACGAATGGCGTACTCCATGAGTAAATCAGTCTGAAAATGATGGTAGACAGGAGTCCCTCCGCGGGTACCTCCTCAGCAGCTCCCTCAACCTCCATCTCTGGCTGGTCCTCCCCAGACTCCTCGCCCCAAGCGGGGTCATCCTCAGACTCAGCCACCTGGTCCTGACTGCCGAACCTCATAACACCGCCTCTAATAGGCTCTGCGGTATCCCTACTATCTTCCTATTTCGAGTCGGACTCTCCTATTGGTGATATAGGTGCAACAGGTGCATATCCTACCAACTGCTGCGTATCCATTGGTATGTCAATGAATACCACGTCCTCTCGAGCTTCACTCGTCTCGCCTATAGCCATCCTACAACACAACAGAAAAACTAACATCAATACAGCAATAAAATATATTCATTGAAGAAATGAAATTATATTTCATTGGGTACGACTCAACTCGATGAATTTCCCAATTCATCAAAACCACATATGATAAATCTCCCCGATTTATCTCATAATACTCGATACGAGTTTACTACTAAGGTTATAACTTAGGTTTCGCAATCCTAACGTTTCTAACCTACAACTCTGATACCAACATGTGACGCCCTCAAATTCAGGTCCTAATCACCCGAATTCAGTCATCACGATCCAATACAAACATCCACCTCTAAACAACATACAATAACTAAATGCGAAATAATAAACATATGTTGTTCATTCAAATTGTGTTACTAGTCCCAAGATACGGTAACCTTACAAAAAAGTACACAAATACTCTTAATAAAGTACTTAAGGTTTACATCACAAAACAAGTAATTTTAGTTAGACGAATAAACTAAAGACTGTCTCTTGAAGTTTATCACTTCATTTTTCCCCTACCTTTGTTCTTTTTAGAAGTCTCGGGTTTCACTGCAATAAGGTTCATGATATAGCAAGGGTGAGCAACTAGTTTGCTCAACAAGTTTAAATAACAACAAGAGACAATATATATCATGAATGAAAGGGAATAGCTGAAACAATTCAACAATATGAATAACACAATTAACTTGATTGGAAAGACCTAACATTAATAAAGTTGGTCTAACAATTAACATTGTGTATAATGGTATGGATACATTTACTAAGACTATTCAACTAGCACAGAAGTCAAACACATAACACACATAGTCAACATATTATCATTAACCCTTTAGATAATTAATCAAACTTAGGTTGATGATTTAAGAATTTAACTAAGATTTTCTTAAGTGTTAAACACTTATTAAACTTTGAAAATATTTCTTATAATTGCTTAATTAAAACTCTGTTAAATACATTATGTTTTATAACGTCAACCTCTTTTAATTACCAATTAATTTTAATTAAATAGTAATTAACTAATCATCTTTAGTTATTACTAAATAAACAACTATTATGTTTACTTATTATTTAATGGTTAATTAAATAACAATTAATTAAATGATAAATCTTATCTATTTTGGATTGTCATTGATAACCAATTCAAAAGTTTTCTGCTCTCCTATCGTCGAGTGAATCATCACTCTACGATTTGTATTGTCTGCCTTAGCAGACTTACTCTACGAATCATATGGTCTGCCTCAGCAACTCATTCGACGATCAAATGCAGTTCTATGACCAGAGTGATCTCACCCTACGATTACTATACAATGGCCAAGACCTGACCGATGCTACTCTACGATAGCCGAGGGATTAACCGAGGCCACTCTACGATCTGCCCGACACATGCCGAGACGATTCTACGATCGTCGAGCGAAATTCTATGTTCGACATAATCCACTCTACGATCGTCGAGACTACTCTACGTTTCTAAAAAATGATGTTAATTGTTTACATATGAGCTCTACAATCAGAGTGGGTTCACTCTATGATCATAGAGTTCACACTACCACTTACCAAAAACTTAATAATGCTCCTAGATTTCAGTTTTAAACACAACAGTGAATATATTAACCCTTCTGGTTTTAAATCTGAGAACAACCAAACAACTAACACCATACAACTATAACACTGAGTGTTGTAGAAGTTTTGGACATAATGCTTAACTCATCACAGATTCATTTAGACATTTAGTCCAATTACTTGGTGAACCTACTGTGTCTGGTTTTTAACTCAGGAATACAAAACATTTAATTTTTTGACATAATGAAACTCTGAGTTTTGAAAATAATGCTTGGACACATAGTTCTACCCAAAACTGTCTCTTAGTCATTTTAACAAATACTCGGTGAATATTCTGAGTTATTCATATACATATTACTACACATAATAACCTCCATCCTTAACATTACCTTATACCACCTGGACTCTCGATGGTCCTAAAAACATCACAGCCCAAAAATAGACAAGAAGCTACAATGACTAATAAAACAGATTCATTTTATACCTTAACGTTGGGCTGAGATGAAGTTGGTTTCTAGTTGCTGCTTCTCTTCTTTTCCCGAAGTAGGTGATGTAGCCAGAGGACATTCACCCCCACAACTAATACCACCGAAATCTTAATGACAGACTCTTGAAGTTTCTTTTACAGTAGTCCTTACTCACGACAACTCTCTCTTTTTCTCTATCTCTCTCACTATCGGATGAAATTTGACAATGAGGAGAATGAGATAATAAGCAACAATATAATGATACTCCTTCCCTTCACTTGTGCAATCCTTTCCCACGTGAAGGCTTTCCCTGCTCACATGATGGCTCCTCCTGACTTCTTCTCTGTTTTCTCTCATCTCAGACGTTACTTAGCTTATCCCAATTTTAGTGCCACCTGGACTCAATTAACTAACAGAGCTTCTCTCCCTTATTCAGTTAATGCAATAACATTTTACTAAACCAACACATTTGGCCCAATCTGAAAATGAAAGAAGAATGGATCCAATAACAATATTAGCCCAATTTGTAATACTTTAATTTTAATATTCCTTACTTCTCAATGATCACCCTCGTTAAATTAATAACTAAGGTTTAATTAATAAAATATTAATTCTTGCCTTACAATTAAATAATTAATTTAATTATTTAATTGTTTAAGTAATCCATTTTTAACACTAAAGCCCATATTCAAATTATTAAAATTTATAATTTAAATTTAACACCATAGTTAATGTAATTAACCATTAAATCTTAATTTAAATCTTCTTGTTATTATAACCTTTGGGTTAATCCATTAATTTAATTATATTAGTGGCACCCTTTAATTCAAAATAACAATTTATCACATAAAGGTTTAAATAAACCACACAAAATCTACATCATTAGAAATTAATTCTTTATTTAATTAATAATGAAGTTCAAATTTTTTTTGTCATTACAATCACCCTTCCCTAGAAATAGTGCCAAAGTTTTCTACTAGCAATGATCATAGCATAAGCACATTTTTCCAAGTTCGGATACCTGGTTTCTTTGTCCCTTAATGTATGACTTACATAGTAAATCAGACACTATCTACCACCCTCTTCCCAAACAATACCACCTCGATAACTAATGAACTGACAACTAAATACAGATAAAGAGGTTTCGAACGAAAGAGGTTTTTATAATAAAGGAGCCAAAGATAAGTACATTTGAATTCCCTGGAAATCATCCTCACACTCTAAAGTTCACTGAAAAGTCTTATCATTATTTGGACCCCTCAAAGTGTCAAAAAATGGAAGGCACTGCTTCGTTGACCTAGACATGAAGCGCCAAAGAGTTGTTACCCGACCAGTCAACCTCTGTACATCCTTAAAAGACTGAGGTTACTTCATGTCTAGGATCCTCCAAATCTTCTCTGGTTGGCTTCTATTCCTTTTTTGCTGACCAAATAACCTAGAAATTTTCCTGACTTCAAACCGAAAGTACACTTAGTTGGGTTAAGCCTCATGTTGTGATGTCTAACGGTCTGAAAGTACTCCTCTAAGTCCTGCAGAAGATCTTATACCATAGTCCTTTTGACGATCATAGCATCTACATAGACCTCCATGTTTCTACCGATCTATTTATGAAAGACCTTATTCATCATCCTTTGATAGGTTGCTCCCGCATTAATTAATCTGAAGGGCATCCTCTTATATGTATATATCGTTCGATGTGTGATGAACGCTATCTTGGGGATATCCTCCTTACACATTAAAATCTGATTATATCCCAAAAACACATCTAAAAAATTGAGGATGGCATGCCCCAACGTTGCATCGATCAACTGATCAATGTGAGAAAGTGGATAAAATTCTTTTGGACAAGCTTTCTTCAAATCTGTGTAGTCAATATACACTCTCCACTTCCCGTTCTGCTTTTGGATTAGTACCACATTTACCAACCACTCCGGGTAATCTATCTCTAGTATCACATTAGCATCCAAAAGTTTTGCTATCTCCTCATCAATGATTCTTTGTCACTCTGGAGAAAATATCCTCCTCTTCTGCTGAATTTGTTTCTTCTTCGGATCTATACATAATTTATGCACTGCAATATCTTCTATAATGCCCAACATATCTCTATGTTTCCAGGCAAAGATATCGACATAAGTCTAAAGTAACTCCACCAATCTTTTTCTGACAAGTCCTCCAACCCAGCATCTATTTTCACAATCTTTGATGCATTTCTCAAAGTCAATTCAATATCCTCTATCTCTTCGGCAGGTAGACCCAGAGGTTATGTGGATCATTTTGTGAATGGCTCTATGTCCACCATCATGGTCTGTTTTTGCTTACTGACCCCCACAACTGATGTTGTAAATGTATGCCGGTAACACCTCCAAAAAAGATCTAAATCTCCTTTCTCCTCACCCACACCATTTAGAGTTAAAAATTTTATTTTAAAATGTAGGATTAAGGTGGCAACATGTAGTCACATATAAAGTAGTACGACCCAGAAAAACGTTATATGCAGAATCAACTTGAACAACAATTTTTTTTACCTCGATCTTTATATGCTAAGGAGATGTACCTAAGACCATAGAAAACTCCACTATCCTCACTACATGCACCGGCTCGCTGCCGAACCCATACAACGGTGACTCTTGGCCGACCTCTAATTTATAGCCCTCTAGATCCATCATCTGATAGTCATAACTGTATATCACAATAACCAAAGAGTTGTTATTGATCATTATCCTCTTTATATCAACTTCCTCAACCTGGGCTGTAATAACTAGTACACCCTCATGAGGATCTACTGGATCAAATGGGTAATCCTCATAAAAAAAAAGGAGATTACTGTATTGGAAAAAGGCCTATCAACCTTAACAGTCTATTTTGATACTCCCATTACACTCTTCGAACCACCTCGACGCTTTTTTCTAAACACATTGGCCTGTCATTCTGACTTTCTTCCCAATGTTCCTCCTAAGGCCGACCTGTGGATGGAGCCTCACGTCCTGTAGCATATTGAATTAACTTTCCCTTTTGGGCATTCTCTTCAATGAAAAATTTCAACCCCCAATAAGATTTTTTTGCGTGTCCAGTCGCCTGATGATAGTTGCAAAACAATTTCTTACTTTCTTTAAGCCGACGACTTCCTATCCGTGCTGGTTTAAAGAAAGGTTTATTTATGATTTTATCCAAAGTCTGCACCCTATTAGTATTCAAAGGAGTGTATACCTTATTTTCAAACTTCGACTAAAAAGGTGGCTTATTCTTTTCTGAAGGATTTACCTTGGTCCGATTTGATCTCATACTTCAGGCTTCCCATCTTTGTTTTTGGATCAATCTATCGACTTCTGATTCTGATGAAGACTTGTCATAGCCTCCTTAATTGTAATAAAATTCTCTACTCGTGCATTGGCATTTGACAAGTCCTTAGGAGGATTGAACATGATATCTTTTATGAGCTTCTAAGATCGTCTCATGTCCAACTCTGTGGTAAAGAAACTCAACACCTGAGTCATGTTAGATTGGTGATTGTGCCCGCCGCTTCCTTGAACCTTTGCACGTACTGACTCGGCATCTTACTAGGCTTATACTTGATCTACATTAAAGAAGTAGTGAGCTTTTCCTTCCTTTTGTTACTTCTGAACCAATCGTGAAACTTATCACATAACTCCTGCCATGAATTGATGTAGCTTAGAGGTAGAGACGTTATCCACTTCTTAGCTCCCTTCTTTAATGTTATGATAAATATATTGTACATACCCACATCTAAATGACCATAATAATGCATAATGCATTCATAAGAATGTGTGTGGTTATAAAGATCTCCCGTTCCATTATATGTCTCAAGCGATGGTAACTTCTTTATATATAGGATCGGCCCTAACTTCATTAATAGTAGGCAAAAAAGGGGGCTTCAAGTCTAGGGGCTTATGATCCATCTGTGCAATTGTTATTTTCTGCTCCAACTCCGCTATTTTCTAGATAATTGGATCTGGGATACCCAACTGTGTGGTTTTCTCATGTTGGTCTCGTACTTGATCTTGAGGCCTGGCTTGCCTATCACCTCTCCTTATAGCTCTATAATTTTAATCATTAATTGAGGATCTAACCTGCCTACGTTGGCTGGGGTTTAAATTAATTGTCTCGTGATCCTTGGAATATGCCTATCTTTTATCTCCCCACCTTGTATCACTATAGTATGGCTCCCGACCCTTATGTAAGGCTTTTTCTTTGTAGTGAGGCTCCGAAGAATCGTCCTGCCTTGTGTCACCATGCCTTGTTTCACCATAACAATGCTCCTTGGAGGAGGCTTGGTGTTGGGGTATAGGAAATCCAATTGATTGTCTCATCCTACTTCGGCTCTGTGGTGTGATTTCCCAATAACATCAAACTGTGGTTGGAACCCCGTCTTCCTTATGTAATTCAACCAAGTGTGTGCTCCATTCTTGCTACTGAAGGCACAAGTCTTCCAAAGCGTCTTCGCCCTTTCGGATCTCTTACATCCTAATGATTTCTCATTGATCCTACCTACTAGATTCCTTATCTTAATCCTCCTAAGAAGGGGATCGGTTATTCACCCCTCTCTTCCACAAAGCATGAATTGGTGAATTGGGAGGAGTAAATAATCGACGTATGATTGGAGTCGATTGCATCATCTTGGGTTTAATCCTCTAAGCAGAAGGACCAAGTCTATACTTGACTGAACCACATATGTCATGTGCTGGTGGTACCACCGATGACCCACCTGGTCTAGCACTTGATCACCTTTATTCGCCATGAAAATAATTCAAAAAGATTTTAGTGATTTTGAATTGAAATTTACTGAACGACCATCCTTCTAACGCCAATGTTAACGCCTGAATTTGTACGCTAAATCATCAAAAAGCAGGCAACCTGTACAAGTAACAGCCAATGATTACATCAAAAAGCTTGACAACTTGGGTCGTTGGAGAATAGCTCTAGTGTGAGAATCAATACAAGCCAAAAGCCATAACAATAGAGGGTTTGACTACTAGAAATAATAATAATAATGAGTGTAATTTAGATGTACTATTGACCTACACTTATGACTGTATTTATAGTTGATCAACACCTTTTGTCCACGCACGCTTGAGACTAATTAGAAGTGAAAATCCTGATTAGAATTCTCTTATAACTAAAATTCATAACCGATTGAGTTCATAATGGAATAAGTCTCCTTACACTTCAATATCAGGAAACACAATCATATATAATTTTGGACTTTAAACCTTCTAGAATATCAAGGCGTCAAAATATATTACAATGGGCCAACCCAGTACTGGACCCAAAGTATAATATTGATATAGACCTACACTTGAACTGTTGGTTTGTAGAATTAGCACATACATACAAGCATATTGTAACATACAGTGGAAGCTAGGCATAAATCATATTTAAAAAGTTTCTGCAATCCCAATCCTAGGAATCATCTTATGCAATATTATTAATCGAGGAAGAATCAAAGATTATACCTTTATGAAGATTAATTGAAGCCATATACTGAACTACAAGTATCAATTATTTGTTCCTTTGCGCTCCTTCGAATCATCGGATCAACATTAGCTACTAAGTGTGTGTAGTGCTCTAAAGGTGATCCATCACAAGATTATCAATTGAAGAAATAAATCTAGATTTCTCTAAACCTTGGGTAGCTAGCCCTAATTATCTCTCTCCTTAAATTGTATAAAATTGCAAGTATTCAATAATACTTCAACTTGTGTAACCCTAATCTATAACAAGACCCTTCTTATTTATAGGTTTGCTTCTCTATCCTAAACTCTTTAGATTAAGTTTTAATTTTATTTCTTAAACCAATTAGGAAATAAATTAATTATTATAATAATAACAATTCTTAAACCATTTAGGAACTTAATAATAATATTAATAATAATAATAACAACAACAACAACAACAACAACAACAACAACAACAACAACAATAATAATAAGACTGCTCTTATTAATTTATAATTAGTATTTCTAAAATACGTAATTATAAATATCAAGCTATTTAATTTATTCCAATATGGTATAAAATAAATATACTTAATTTAGTATTATTAAGTCAATTACTTCTAAAATAAATATTTCTCTTTCATGGTGTAACCCTTTAGGTTCAATATTACACCGGTAGTAGAATAAATAAATTAGAATCATTCTACTATTATTTATTATGAATTAAACTCCTTTAATTTAAAAGAAATAAATTTATTTATTTTATATCATGAGTGACACCTCTCAGTATATCATGACTATTCGTATAATATGAAATCAACGTTTAATCACAAAGAACCTATTCAGTAAATAATTATTGTACAATTCAATCATTCTACCGTACAATGCCACAATCAAATATAAGATATGAAATTTTTGTCAAGTCTTATTTTTTTGATCATTTGCATTTCAATTCTTAAATGCATAATTCTAGTTAATATAAATTAGAAACTCCTTTCTAATTTGTATTTTACATTACCCAAGGGTTTCTGAGTTGTCATTTAACGAATCACATAAGACATTATACTCCTTTACTGGAAGTGGTAGATCCTTTCTTAATCATTCACATTCCTCCATGTATAGTTTATTATACCCGAACATACCCTTTGATATACCCGAAGAGTCTTAAAGAATATAACAAAGTATAACTCAGAATACATAATGTATTATGATGATCTCAAGTCCAAGGATAACTTGTATTACTATCATTATAAGAACTCGTATTAATAGACATATAAAACTCCATTAGGTATTCCTTTAAGGGAGTCAAGTTCACTAAACTTATTTTCTAATAAGCACATATATACTTACTTTAGTGCCTCCATACAAATGATAATGAGATCAATCATCCCCTTCAAAAGGGCAAGTATACTATATACTAATCTATCCGGATCCACTAATTCCACATTAGTGATCTTATGATTAGAAACATTTTAATTTTGAGTTATCTTGAATTTAAATCTCATTAGCATGATCATCATCATGATTCTAAAAGCATTGCTCCAAAACTATGAGTTTATCACAGTAATTAATCCTAATAATTAAACATGGATAAATAAATACATTTACATAAATTTAACTCTTTTATGAATAAGATTACAAAGTAAATGCTATCACATCAAATGTGAATAGCTTGAAGGCATACTACTTTCATGATCTGAGTATCAAATATAAGAATAATATGAGTCTGTACCTTTACCGGGCCCAAAATAATTTTATCCCAACAATATCTAATATTTTAACTTTTGTACTAGGATTATTTGGTAACGATGATATCGGGTCATTTAGTATTATTTTCTCAAGAAAATAAAATAAATTATAAATAGTGTTTGGATTGTTTACAAGTAAACATATGCAACATAAAAATAAATAAAATCAAAAATAATTAGTGAGTTAGTTAAATTTGATTATCTATTATCGATGTCATGCTAGTTAACTGAAATTGGTTGTTTGTTTTACTCTACATTATTTTTTCCCATATGATTATTAATTTTTGTTTCATACAAAAATTAATAACATTATAATGACCATTATAAAATTTAAAAAAAAATACAATTTTTGCAAAAGCCTATGACCCAGCCCATCGTACTCTAGACTACGGGCCTTACTTTACAGCCTAATAAAATTAGGTCTTATTGACCCAGCCCATTTTTAGCATAACCAATGTTGGTTTGCAAAATATACATACATATAATCTAATTTATGTAAAATGCAAAAGTATGGCATAAATCATATTTCATTTTTTTTACAACATCCTAGGATCTACCCTTATGCGATATTATTAATTGAGAAAAGATAAAAGATTATATCTTATGTAAATTAATCAAAACTGCGAGCTGATCTATAAGCACCAATCCTTTGTTCCTTTGTATTCCTTCAAATCCACCGATCAAACGCTAGCTACTCAGTGTGTGTAGCATTCTAAAGGTAATCCACCGAGAGATTATTAATTTAAAAAACTAAATTTAGGTTTCTTCAAATCTTGAGTGGCTAGCCCTAATTCTCTATCTTTAACTCATTAGATTACAGAGAATTATGATGTATTCTTAATACTTATGAAGTATTCATCAACCCTCATCTATAATAAGACCACTCTTATTTATAGACTTACTCATTGGTGTGATGTCGCAAGCACTCAAAAATAAAATCTTACTTTGAAAAAAATATTAATGTAGTAGTGCAAGTAAGAGTCGATCCCACAGAAAATGATTATTTAATTTTATGTTTTCGCAAACCAAAATTAGGGGGTTTTTGAATCAAAGAAATAATTTAAATAAAACTAACTAAAATAAATATGCAAGTAATTTAATGAAATAAATGAGAAGAAAAAGCCTTGGTTTAAGTTAACATCCACCATCAAGAATTTACAACTGATCACTATTGCAAGAATAACTCAATTCATATTTTAAATATTCATCGTGGAATAATTACTCTCATTCGAATAATTTTTCTATCTTTCCTTAATTTTAGTTAAGTAGAAACAAGCGATCTAAATAACCCTTACTACTAAATAATCTCAGACAAGCACTAAAGATTTAACCTAGTAGCAGCATAAAGAAATAGAGAGATCGTTGAACTAAACAACACAATCCAAACGTCTGCATTTAATTTAGATGAATATTTTTCCTAAGATATAACAATCTTTTGATATGCAAAATAATTATTAATCTTAGTTGCTTCGCAAATTAAAGTGACCAAACAATTACGAATTTGATATTTAATTTAGCAGTAGATTTCAACGAATAATAAACTAGTATGCATCCTAGCAATTAAACGAATTAATCATAAAATTAAACACAGAAAAATATTCAATACTCAAAATATAAATTGAACAATTAAAATAAATTAGATCTCACAGTGTATAAATCTTGATGGCTTCAATCACTTAAACCAAGAAAAATAATTTAACTACTCATAATAGTAGAGAACACTAAAGAATAGAAGAGAGAATTTTTATAATAAAAAAAGTTGTGTCTTATATTTTGTCTTAAACCCTCTATTTATAGGCTCCATAATCCTCCTAACTTGTCCAAACCCTAATAGGATTTACAATTAAAAATAAAAGAAATAAAATAATTATTATCCTAACCCTAATTGGAATTAAAATCCAATTTGGAATCAAATTAATGCTCAATTCGCGAAATAATCTCGTTTTTGGCAATTTCCATGCAAGCCAAACAGGGCACTCGCTACAGTAACGCGCACGCCAGCCCGCGCATTGCGCGGCCGTTTCTTTCTTCAGCCGTTCGCCAAACGACGACGTTTCATTTGCTGACTGAATTCATTGCGCGTATTGTAAGGAATCTGCTGCTGCCGCTTAAGCCAAAACGGCGTTGTCCAAGCTCCTGTGGTGCTTATTCCTTTTCCGCGCATAGCGCGCTCATCCTTGCTGCTTTAATTACAGTTTTGCCATCAAGCTTCATTTTTCCTAAAAAATAAAATATAAATTAATTATAAATAAATAAAAATAATATAAAAATACTAAAAATAATAATAATGCATAATGATAAATAAAACAACTGAAACACTAAAAATAAATAAAAACACATAAATAAAAAGAAATATAAAAGTACTATAAAATTACCTAAATTAACATAAATTAACTAAAATCCTATAAAACCTATTAAAACCAAAATAAGCTAAATAATTAAACATTTAAACACACAATAAATATAAAAACTAAATATTAGGGAATAAAAATATCGTATAATTTAACCCTATCAAATACACCCACACTTAGCTTTTTGCTTGTCATCGGGCAAAACAAGAACAAAAACTATAAAATTAAAACTAATAACCAAACAACTTACTCGAGCAGCAAATCAATATAAACTTCAACATCAGCCTCAATTTTTTTTTTTTTTTAATAATAACTCATTGAAAATTTCAAAATATGCAAAGATCAAAATTTTAACATATTTATCAATCTTACGTTACTCAAGACCTTTTGTGTGTGTGTGAATCCAAATGTATCAAACTAATCAAAACTTAGATAAGCTTCGGTCATTAATTACCTTATAAAAGAGATAACAATACTCAATATATTTATTTTTCAGATCACTCTTTGCTAATACAGACACATATATACTAGAAGATCAAAAGGCTTTTAATTAATGAAACACACTAGGATTATTAATATCAATTTTCAAATATTTTTCCAATTTTTTTTTCTTTTTAATGGGTGCAATTTATGCTCCATCCCATTTTCTTTTTCTTTTTTACTTTTTTTTTCTTTTTTTTTTCCTTCTTTAGTGAGTGCATTTTATGTTCCATCTCACTTTTTCATGTGTTTATGAGCGAGTGCGTTTTATGCTTCATCTCAACCCACCACATAATTTTTCCTTTAATAATAATCCTAGAAAAATACCTAAATCATCTCCTCCAAATTATATTTTGCCTTATATTTTACTTCAACTAATGATCAAATAAGATATAGAGCTCTAAAATATCTTTCATAAGCATTTAACCATTTAAACTTTCTCTTAATTAAAACTAGCTCAAACAAATGAACATAAGTGCATAAAAATTTAAAGAATCTCAAGCAAAGTAAATATCGACAATACGTCAAAATTTAGACTAAGCAAAAGTTTATTATTTTTCCAAGAGTTATTAAATAAAAATCAAGATTTTATCATTGGCTAAAAATTAAAATTCAATTAACTCATTGCTCAAGTAACACATCCTAAAAATAAAATAAAAAAACTACCCCATTTTCGTAGGAAACACGGTTACACTTAGCATGTGCAACAAGCCTTTAAACCCCAAGGTTACCCCAAGTGGACGAGTTTTGTCTCGTGAGGGTTTGCAGTGAATTTACCCACAAAATTCAAAATTTTAAAAATTTAAAATTCCCTAATTTTTTTTAAAATATGACCTAAAAATAACAAAAATCCTAAATCCCTTCCCTCCACACTTAAAATTTACATTGTCCCCAATGAAATGTAAGATGTAAAGAAAAAGTAAAAGTAACTAAACTATAAATGCAAAAATAAAAAGAAAATAATACTCCCCTTGGGTTGCCTCCCAAGCAGCGCCTTTGTTTATTGTCCTTGGCTTGACAGCATGCTTAACCACTACATCACTCCTTCCTCTTGAATTTTGACAATCTCATCCATCTTTACTCAATTTATCATGGACTTGTTCAAATTTTCTTGCAATGGATATGAAGGTTCTACTCCCTCTTCAATGAACATACATTCGAGACGATGAGGGAGAGGCCTCAAATCTGGAATGTAATCCTGTAAAACAAAAGGTAAAGATTTCTTGTTAGGAATTGGTAAGTCAAAATATGGATCATTACCTGTTTTTGGAGAACCATTCACAGCCGCAACAGTTTTCTTCAAATCAGCACTCAAGACTAACTCCTCTTTCTCTTTTCCAAAACTCTGACTGCATGTTGTTTTCAATTCACCATTTCCATCAGTTTTAGAAACTTTTTCTGCTAAAGATTCAATCACATCAATAGAGTAAACAGGATTATGACATTTTATGGCATCAAAAATATTAAACTTAACAATTTCGCCATCAAACTCCATTGTCAGTGTACCACTATGAACATCGATCTTAGTCTTGGAAGTTTTTAAGAAAGGCCTTCCTAACAAAATAGGAGCATTTTGATCACCGTTCTCCATATCAAGCACATAAAAATCAGCAGGAAAAATCAAATTATCTACTTGCACAAGAACATCCTCTATTATACCCTTAGGATAAGTGTTAGACCTATCAGCCAACTGAATCACAGTACCAGTTCTATTCAAAGGTTCAAGTTTTAAAGAAGCATATATAGACTATGGCATGACATTAGTAGATGCTCCTAAGTCTAACATGGCTTGTTCAAATCTAGTGTCACCTATCTTGCAAGGGATAGTAAACATTCCTGGATCTTGACACTTTGTAGGGAGTTTTCTTTGAATTACAGCAGACACATTCTTTCCTACTTGTACCTTTTCATATCTTTTAAGTGCTTGTTTTCTCTTATGTGTACACAATTCTTTCAGAAATCTAGCAAAGCGAGGTACTTGTTTAATAGCATCTAATAACGGAATTTTTACCTCGCATTGATGAAAAGTTTCATATAAGTCTGAATATTTTTCATATTTCCTTTTTTCTATTAGAGCAAGAGGAAAAGGGGTTACCGGTTTATAATCAGAGAGAGGTGAAAATTTATGCTTAGGGGTACCATTGTCTCTTAGAACATTGTCGTCCTCTTGACTGTCGTGTGCCTCCTTGTTCTCCACTTCTGTTTTGCTTTGCTCTTTTGGTGCAGAATCTGTCTTTGCTGGAGTTTCTATCTCTTTACCGCTTTTCAAAGTAATTGCACTGACATTTGCTTTTGGATTCATCATTGTTTGAGAGGGTAATTTTTCAGAATTTTGCGCCTCCAATCTACAAATGGCAGTTGCCATTTGTCCCATCTGTGTATTTAAATTCTGCATATTTGCCTTCATTTCCTGTTGAAATTGCAAAGTATTAATGCTAAGTTGTTTAACTATATCCTCTAAAGACATATGAGAATTAGATGATTGGCCCTGTTGTTGTTTGTTGGGATATGGCTGCTTGTATTGTTGGTAGCTTGAGAAATTTTGAGTCGCAGACGGGTTCCCTTGGTGATTTTCATAGCCGAAATTAGGATGATCTCTCTAACCTGAGTTGTACGTGTTCGCGTAAGGACCATATCTCATTTGTGGTTGATCAGGGAAACACTTGCTGCATTCACTTGTTCATGGGACTCCTCTTGAAGAGTGGGGCACATATCCGTTGGATGTCCTACGACCGCACAAATTTCACAAGCTTTCATTTATTGTGTATTACCTACAGCCATTTGACGAACAAAGGAGGTTAGACTATCAATTTGTTGCTCAAGTGAAGAAATATTTACCTCATTAACATTCTTGGATGAAAAATCAAGGCTAGTGCCAAATTGTTGGGAATTAGCCGCCATGTTTGCAATCAAGTTCCATGCAGCTTCGGGTGTTTTGTCCACTAAAGCTCCTCCACTGGCAGTATCGATCATGCTCCTATCGGTAGACATGAGTCCTTCATAGAAGTATTGGATGAGTAGTTGCTCATTGATTTAATGGTGGGGGCAGCTTGCACATAGTTTCTTGAAACGTTCCCAATATTCGTACAGGGATTCTCTATGGTTCTGCCTCACACAACAAATGTCTTTTCTGATATTGACTGCCCTTGAAGCAGGAAAATATTTCTCCAAGAATAGTCTTTTCATCTCTTCCCATGTGGTGATGCTTCCGGAGGGTAGGTAGTAGAGTCAATCCTTAGCCAAATCCTTCAAGGAAAATAGAAAAGCTCTTAGATTGATTTGCTCTTCACTCACTCCAGAAGGTTTCAGACTTGTGCACACCATATGGAATTCCTTTAAATGTTTGTGAGCTGCAAGGCCATGAAAATTGGGCAATAGATGTATTAAGCCAGATTTTAATTCAAAGGAAGTGTTAGCATCTAAATTTGGAAAAGTTATGCTTAAAGGTTGTTGATTCAAATCAGGGGCCGCAAGCTCTTTCAAAGTTCGATTTCTAGCCATGATTTCCATCTTTAACCTGCACAACTTAAATAAAATATGAAAACTAGAAAAATAAAAAAACTAAGAATAATTACTAAATTAAATAAATATTTACAAAAGCACAAAATTAAATTAAAATCATTCCTGTAATATCCCAGATATTTTCAAGATTTTAAATAATATCTTAATTGATTTTATTAAAGGTTAAGATTTAAAACCTAGAATTTGAGAAGTAAGATGTGTAGAAAATGGGTGAACATTTTTTTTTTAACATAAGGTATTTGTTAGAAAATTAAATGTGGGAATATTTTAACGATGCTTGTAGAGAATTTATTAAGGAAATAAATTCAATTAAAAAGTGAAGGTGATTATATTAATATATATACCTAGAGTTGAGTTTGTTAGTCAAACAAGATGATGTATGAAGTAAATTACTCAATTAAACTAATAAATTAATTAGTTTAAAAATGGAGTAAGAAGGTAAGACATAAAATATAATTAATTAAGTTAATTATATTAGTTAAAGTTTAAAGTTATTGTAAAGCTAGAATGATTGTCTAGAATGACAATATTAAGAAGTTAATTGATTAAGTAATTAACTTAATTATTAAGTGGTGGTATAGAGTCCAAGTAATTTAATTACTACTAGTGGACTAGTCCAAAAGGATTATATGTGTTAGCCAATATGGGAATATTTACATGAAGAGGGTAATTAAATAAGAGAGCCCAATAAAACGTAAGTTATGTAGCCCAAACCATTAAAAGTCAAATGATGGTCAATGGTTGGGAGAAGCATTTCAAATATTGATTGAGTGTAGAGAATTAACTAGTGTAGGGTTAATTGAATAACCCTAGTTGGTAGACAAGAGAGAGCATTAACCAATCATTGGTTAATCGCTAGGTAAATAAAGGTGGTGTTGAGAATTAACTATGGATGAGTTAATTAAGTAACCCAATGTGGTAGAATTAATTATAGCAAATCTAATTGGATTATATTATAAGTCCAATTGAGTTATTAAACTAGGTCAAATTAATTAACCTAGTAGTTCATATAATTTAATTTGAACATTGATTTATGTAATAATTAACCAAGCCCAATGCTTGTTTTAATTAAATGTAACATAGGGTACTTAATGTTAGCCCAGTGTAATAAATAAATTGAGCCCAAACTAATTAAATTGATGAGCCCAATATATTTAAATCCTAGAGTCCAATGTGGAGCCCAAATAGTAGTCAAAATTGGTCAACATTTATATATATAAGTATATATATATATATAGATGTATATATGTATATATAAGCTATAAAAATAAAGCAAAAATGGGGGATTAAATCCCATTTTGCTGAGATTTAAGGGACCCACAAGTGGGTGGCTTGATTTCTTATGTTGCTTTACTTGTACACAATGTTATGGTGGTTGAACCAACCCTAGTCAATCACAAGTCATTCAACAAATCAATTCATCCAATAGTAATCTCAATTAAGCCTTAATTTGACTATGTTGGTGGATTAGGAGAGTTAATGAGGGTTTAGCAAATGGCTATATATAGAGTGCTCCACACAAGTCTTATGTTGGTTAGTTCATTTCCTAGCATTTCTAGAGAGAAAATAGAGAGCATTCTAGAGAAA
This sequence comes from Hedera helix, assembly GCA_947179155.2. Classification (NCBI taxonomy): domain Eukaryota; kingdom Viridiplantae; phylum Streptophyta; class Magnoliopsida; order Apiales; family Araliaceae; genus Hedera; species Hedera helix. The sequence goes on from OX359280.1 coordinate 11,104,871, forward strand.
AGCAAGCAAACACTTGTGAGTTGAAGGAGATTGCTAGAGGAGGAGCTTGGTGGATGGCACATAGCTTCATAGCATACTTTGGAAGGAGAAGAAGAAGAGCATCCATGTCCAAGAGGTTCAAAAGTGCTCTATCTCTTCCTTAGTTCATTTTTATAATTTATATAAGTTTTAAACGGTCAAAATATATTTTTTTAACCGATCAAAAGTTATTTTGATGCTCTAGAAGTCTAAATCTATGATATATAGGTAGATTCATGGTTTGATATAGTAATACATGTATTTGTAGTGGTGGTACGCAAAGAATTAGAAGGAAAGTCCATATAACGATTTACCAGTAAAACCCTAAGTGGTTCGATCTTTAAATTTCTTGTCAAACATTTTCAAAAATATGATTGAACCATGAAATGTTGTAAAAGAATAAGTTAGGAAGACAACAACACTAAGTTGGTGTCATTTGAATGTGTAGAGTTTATTTTATTCAAGTTTGAACCTTTAAAATCAAGGATTTGTGATTTTAGTTTTCACTTTGTCCTTGTGAGCAGTTTTTGGTCTAGTTACGATCGGAATTTGGATTTGTGATCTAAAGAGAAGTTGTAGAGGGGGAAATTATGATGAGAATGGACTCAAGAATCACCCCAAAATATTTTAAAATGAAGAAGTTATGGCTGTCGGAGCGTCGGAAGGTCGAACAGTCAAAAAGTTGACTTTCGGAAAAAGGGGTCTGACGCACCTGCGTCAAGATCTGGCGCAGCTGCGCCAGAACAATCTGCCTAGCAGATTTTTCTGGCTCCGGGTCGGGTCGGGTCGGTCCGGGTCGAGTTTTCTTTGAAAAATTAAGTTGAAATAAGTGTAAAATGAATGTTTTTGATTATTAAACCAATATATATGAAATCCATTAATGATTAATTGGTAACTAAATGTTTAAAATAAAAAGTAAAGTTCACACAATTAAAAAGTTAACTATTGGTATTATTTGAAGATTATTAAAATATTATTAAATGATCAATAATATTAATATATGATTAAAAAGTTATTGAATGATGAATAACATTTGTAAATGATTAAAATATCATTACATGGTTAATAATATTAAGAAGTGGATAAAATATTATTAAATGGTGAATAATATTAGTAAGTGATTAAAATATTATTAAATGATTAATAATATTAAGAAGTGATTAAAATATTATTAAATAGTTAATAATATTAATAAGAGATTAAAATATTATCAAATGGTGAATAATATTTGTAAATGATTAAAATATTATTAAATAGTTAATAATATTAATAAGTGGTTAAAATATTATTAAATGATTAATAATATTAATAAGTGATTAAAATATTATTAAATGATTAATAATATTAATGGGAGATTAAAATATTATTAAATGGTTTATAATATTAATGAGTGATTAAAATATTATTAAATGGTTAATAATATTAATGAGTGATTAAAATATTATTAAATGGTTAATAATATTAATGAGTGATTAAAATATTATTAAATGATTAATAATATTAATAAGTGAGTAAAATATTATTAAATGGTTAATAATATTAATAAGTGATTAAAATATTATTAAATGGTTAATAATATTAATAAGGAATTAAAATATTATTAAATAATTAATAATATTAATAAGTTGGTTAAGTTTACCGACATGTCCAACAAGGTTTGTTGGGCTAGGATTTTTGTCTGGAACTTAAAAGTTCATTGGTCAGACAACTAAAGAATTAATAGGCGTAAATGGTAGAAGCGACCAGGCAAGTTTTTCAGAACTTGCTCTTATGTGCTTTACAATGCTATAATGTGATGTTAAATTATTAACATGAAAATATATTGATGGTAAATGTGATATGTGAAAAGTATGATGCATGTCTACATGTAAAATATGTGTAAGTATGAAGCATGAAATGCTAGATGTTATATGTGATGCATGAGCAGTATGACATAAACTGAAATGCATGAAAAACATGACGTAAGTATAAATGGCAGTGAATGTATTATATGTGAAGCATGAAATGTGTTATGTGTAACTGTTAAACTTGCTGAGCCGTCGTGCTTACTCTTGCTTAAAACAAATATTTTCAGATAGTGCAAGTTAGTTGAAGTTCTCGATAAAGATCAAGGAACAGGAAAACATATTACTTTCACTAAAGATCTAAATGTCTATTGTAGATATCAGTCCGAATTGGACAGGTAAATGAGTGTGTAGTGTAATACTTAGTTGGTATATTATATGAGTGTTAAATACTCAATTTGATTGTAATAGAATGTCGTATCATATATGATATTGAGACATACTAGGAATGTATAAAGATTTCGATTCTGGAATAGAAAGAGATGTTGTAAAATTGTAAATAAATGATTATTTAGCAATTATAATATTGTTGTAATTCATGAACAATAAGGAAAAGGTAGTACTAGTGTTGAACCGGATCCGAGGTTAAAGTAACCCGGATTTGGGGTCGTCACAATTCCCCGGCAACGACGCCAAAATTTGGTGTGATGTCGCAAGCACCCAAAAATAAAATCTTATTTTGAAAAAAATATTAATATAGTAGTGCAAATAAGAGTCGATCCCACAGAGAATGATTATTTAATTTTATGTTTTCGCAAAACCAAAATTAGGAGGTTTTTGAATCAAAGAAATAATTTAAATAAAACTAACTAAAATAAATATGTAAGTAATTTAATGAAATAAATGAGAAGAAAAAGCCTTGGTTTTAGTTAACATCCACCATCAAGAATTTACAACTGATTATTGATGCAAGAATAACTCAATTCATATTTTAAATATTCAACGTGAAATAATTACTCTCATTCGAATAATTTTCCTATCTCTCCTTAATTTTAGTTAAGTAGAAACAAGCGATCTAAATAACCCTTACTACTAAATAATCTCAGACAAGCGCTAAAGATTTAACCTAGTAGCAGCATAAAGAAATAGAGAGATCGTTGAACTAAACAACACAATTCAAATGTCTGCATTTAATTTAGATGAATATTTTTTCTAAGATATAACAATCTTTTGATATGTAAAATAATTATTAATCTTAGTTGCTTCGCAAATTAAAGTGACCAAACAATTACGGATTTGATATTTAATTTAGCAGTAGATTTCAACGAATAATAAACTAGTATGCATCCTAGCAATTAAACGAATTAATCATAAAATTAAACACAGAAAAATATTCAATACTCAAAATATAAATTAAACAATTAAAATAAATTAGATCTCACAGTGTATAAATCTTGATGGCTTCAATCACTTAAACTAAGAAAAATAATTTAACTACTCATAATAGTAGAGAACACTAAAGAATAGAAGAGAATTTTTCTAATAAAAAAAGTTGTGTCTTACATTGTGTCTCAAACCCTCTATTTATAGGCTCCATAATCCTCCTAACTTGTCCAAACCCTAATAGGATTTACAATTAAAAATAAAAGAAAAAAAATAATTATTATCCTAACCCTAATTGAAATTAAAATCTAATTTGGAATCAAACTAATGCTCAATTCGCGAAATAATCTCGTTTTTGGTAATTTCCGTGCAAGCCAAACAGGGCACTTGTTACAGTAACGCGCACGCCAGCCCGCGCATTGCGCGGCCTTTTCTTTCTTTAGTCGTTCGCCAAACAACGTCGTTTCAATTACTGACTGAATTCATTGCGTGCATTGTGCGGAATCTGTTGCTGCCGCTTAAGCCAAAATGGCGTCGTCCAAACTCCTGTGTTGCTTATTCCTTTTCCGTGCATGGCGTGCTCATCCTTGCTGCTTTAATTACAGTTTTGCCATCAAGCTTCATTTTTCCTAAAAAATAAAATATAAATTAATTAAAAATAAATAAAAATAATATAAAAATACTAAAAATAATAATAATGCATAATGATAAATAAAACACCTAAAACACTAAAAATAAATAAAAACACATAAATAAAAGAAAATATAAAAATATTATAAAATTACCTAAATTAACATAAATTAACTAAAATCCTATAAAACCTATTAAAACCAAAATAAGCTAAATAATTAAACATTTAAGCACATAATAATTATAAAAACTAAGTATTAGGGAATAAAAATATCATATAATTTAACCCTATCACTCATCCTTCCTAAACTCTTTAGGATTAGGGTTTTAATTTAATTCTCAATGTCTTTAGGAACTAAATTATTTATTATATTTAATCTAATTCCTAAACTATTTAGGAACTAGATTATTTATAATAAGAATAATACTCATTAATTAATTCCTAAATCATTTAATAACTATATTATTTTATAATAATAATAACAATAAGACTCCTCTTATTCATTTATAATCAGTATTTCTAAAATACATAATTATAAATATTAAGTTATTTAATTAATTTCATCGTCATGGTATAAATTAAATATACTTAATTTATTATTATTATTAAGCGAACTACTTCTAAAATAAATATTTCTCTTTTATGGTGTAACCATTTAGGTTCAATATTATACCGGTTGTAGAATAAATAAATTTGAACCATTCTAATATTATTTATTATGAATTAAACTCCTTTAATTCAAAATAAATAAATATATTTATTCTAGAATAAGAACCTCTCAACATATCATGACTTTTCGGATAATATGAAATCAACGTTTTATCACAAAGAACATATTCAGTAAATTGTTACCATACAATTCAATCCTTCTACCATACAATGTCCCAATCAAATATAAGATATATAATTTCTGTCAAGTCTTATTTTATTTGAGTATATGCATTTCAATTTTGAAATACACAACTCTAGTTAATGTAAATTAGAAACTCCATTCTAATTTTCTTTTTACCATGACCAAGAACTCCTGAGTTGTCATTTATCGAATTATATTGGACATTCTCTCCCTTTACTGGAAATGGTAGATCATTTGTTGATCATTCACCTATCTTCATATACACTTCATTATACCTGAACATACCATTTGATATACCCAAATAGTCTTAATGAATATGACAAAGTATAACTCAAAATACACAAGGTGATAATCTCAAGTACAATGATCACATATACTACTATCACTTTAGGAACTCTTATTAACATGTAAGTAAAACTCTATTAGATGTTCCTTTAAGCGAGTTACACTCAGTAAACTTATTCTCCAACAAGCACCTATATACTTGCTTTAGTGTCTCATCACAAATGATTATGAGATCAACTATTCTCTTTTAAAGAGCAAGCATAGTATGTACCAATCTATGCGGATTCACTAACCCCATATTAGTGATCATATGATTAGGAATATTTTAATTTTGAGCTATCTAGAATTTAGATCGCATTAGCATGATCATCATCATGATTCATCTTTATATAGAGAAACTATTTTCTCATAAACTATTTAGGATTAGGGTTCTAATTTAATTTCTAATCTAATTAGGAACTAAATTAATTATTATAATAATTATAATTCTTAAACCATTTAGGAACTAAATAATAATAATAATAATAATAATAATAATAATAATAATAATAATAATATGACTTCTCTTATTAATTTATAATTAGTATTTCCATAATACTAAATTATAAATATTAAACTATATAATTTATTCTATCACCATAGTATAAATTAAATATACTTAATTTATTATTACGATTATGTCACTTACTTCTTAAATAAATATTTCTCTTTTACGGTGTGACCCTTTAGGTTCAATATTATCCCGGTTGTAGAATAAATAATTAGAACAATTATAATATTATTTATAATAATAAATTAAACTCCTTTAATTTATTTATAAATAAATACTTATTTATTCCACAATAAGGGTTAGTCCCCTCAGCAATTCATTATTTTTCGTATAATATGAATGTCAACGTTTGATCACAAAGAACTTATTCTGCGAATAGTTATCGTACAATTCAATCTTTCTACCATATAATGTCTCAAGCAAATATAAGACATGAAATTACCGTCAAGTCTTATTTTATTTGATCATATGCATTTCAATTCTCAAATGCACAACTCTAATGTAAATTAAAATTTTCTTTCTAATTTTCATTTTACATTGGCCAAGGATTTTTGAGTTGTCGTTTATCGAATTACATAAGACATTCTCTTCCTTTATTGGAAGTGGTAGATCATTTATTGATCATTTACCTACCTCCATATACAACTTATTATACTCGAACATATTCTTTGTTATACCTATATAGTCTTAAAGAATATGACAAAGTATAACTTATCATACACAAGATATTATGATGATCTCAAGTCCAATGATCACTTGTACTACTATCACATAAGGAATTCCTATTAACAGACAAGTAAAACTCCATTAGGTGTTCTTTAGTGAGTCACATTCAGTGAACTTATTTTCTAATAAGTATCTACATACCTGCTTTAGTGTCTCCACATAAATGATTATGAGATAAATTATCTTCTTCATAAGAGCAAACATAGTGTGTATTAATCTATCCGGATTCATTAATCCCCATTTTAGTGATCCCACAATTAGGGATATTTTAGTTTTGAGCTATCTAGAATTTGGATCTCATTAGAATGATCAACATCATGATTCTAAAAATATTACTTAAAGTTGTGAGTTTATTCATTTAATTAATTCAACCAATTAATCATGAATAAGAAATGACTTTAAATAAAACTTTTATTAATAAACGAATAATATTACAAAGTAAATGCTTTCACATCAAATGTGATTGACTTGAGTGCATACTATTTTCACGATGATGGTAGATGTGGAACCTTTTACTGAAGGGGCTACTGAACCGTTGGCATTTCTTGTCGAAGAAATAGAGGATATATAATTAATATCGGGAAATGCAGCATACGGACATATGTTGATGTCTTCACCTAGACACCCCTACAATATGCCTGGTATAGCAGAGGATGTAGCGGTCCATAGCTTATCGATGGATCCTGACAGAAAGTCAGTTCACTAAAAGAGGCGGATCTTCGCTCTAGAACAGTAGAAAGTTATTGATGATGAAGTTGCAAAGCTTCTGGATGTCGAGGTCATTGTTGAAATAGAATACCTAGAGTGGCTAAAGAATGTTGTTCTAGTTAGAGAACATAACGGGAAGTGGAAGGTTTATATTGAAGACATAAATCTAAATAAGACGCGTTCGAAGGATTTTTATCCACTTCCTCACATTGATAAGCTCATTAATACAACATCGGGGCATGCTCTCCTCAGTTTTCTGGATGCCTTTTTAAGGTACAATCAAATTTTGATGTACAAGTAGGATATCCCGAAGACAACTTTTATTACACATTGGGCGATATATGCATGTAGGAGAATGCCCTTCGAACTGATCAATATAGGTGCCACATACCAAATGATGATGAACAAAGTGTTCTAAAAGCAGATCAAAAAAAATATGGAGGTGTACATGGACAACATGATTATCAAAAGTGCGAGAGTTTAAGATCATCTACAAGATTTAAAGGAGTATTTTCAGACTATCAGACATTATAACATGCAGCTTAATCCCATGAAGTGCACGTTCGATCTCGGGTCAGGTAAATTCCTCGGTTGCCTGGTCTACAAAAGAGGGATTAAGGCCAATTAGGTGAAGATAATAGTTATACTAGACATAAGGTCACCCCAAAACTTTAAGGATGTGTAGAGGCTGACATGTCAGGTGGCAGCTTTACTACGCTTTATGTCTAAATCTACAAAGCGATGTCTTCTATTCTTTAATACGTTGAAATGTCCAAAGAATGAGAAGACATTCCAATGGACTTCGGAGTGCGAGGATGCTTTTCAGGAGATTAAAATATATTTGTCTTTGGCTCTTTTGTTACAAAAACCATTACTATCTGAACCATTATATTTGTATTTGGCTATGAGTTCCTTAGTTGTAAGGGCGGTATTGGTTCAGGAGGAAGGTAGCATCCAGTTTACTAAGTCAGTCATGCCTTATCGGATGTAGAGACACAGTATCCTGAAAAAGTGTGCCTACGCTTTGGTGATAGCTAGTGAAAAACTATGACACTATTTTCAGGGTCAGATCATCGTTATTTACACTGATCAGTCACTGAAGAAGGTGTTCCACAAACCAGATGCTTCAGAAAAGATGGTGGCGTAGGATGTTGAGCTCAGTTAATATGTTTTGTACTACTTTCCTTAGACGATCATTGAAGGGTAGACGTTGACAAATTTTATAATTGAGTGCTGAAGAAGATCTGAAGGGGGTATCAGCAGCAATTGAGGCTATAACTAGGGGAAATAGACCCCATTTTCATCCTGGACCCTATATGTTGATGGGTCGTTTAATGCATATATTAGTGGGGCTGGGGTCATCCTGACCAGTCCAGAAGGGTTTAAGGTTCAATAAAAGATCAGGTTTCATTTTAGGGCTACTAACAATAAAGCTGAGTATGAGACAATATTGGCAAGGATGAGGTTGACAAAGAGTTTGGAAGTACATCAAATACTCATCTTCAATGACTCGCAGTTAGTTGTCAAGCAGATTCAAGGGAAATATGAGGCTCAGGGCAAGGATGACCACATACTTATCCCAAGTGAAGATGTTACTGCAATGGTTTGAATCCTATTCTTTCCATGGCATAGAGTGTGATGGAAATATGGTAACCGATGCGTTGTTTAAGATGGCTGATACCCAGGTGAAGAATTTTGGAGGATCGATGTATTTAGAGATTCTTAATGAGCCCAGTATTCTAAAAAATGAGTTGATTCTGATTGAGAGGTTGAATTGTTGGTTAACACCATATTTGGAGTACCTCAGTGAAGGTAAGTTGTCGTTCGATAAATTATTTGCAAAACGAATCAAGTACTGAAGTGCTTATTTCTGTTTGATTGATGGAGATTTATATTGGCAGGCTTATTCTTCACCGTTACTGAAGTGTTTGGTCCCATCGAAAGCATTGTACGTACTCTAGGAAGTGCATGAAGGGATCTACAAGGATAACATGAGAGCTAATGTATTAGTGTACAAGCTGATCAAGCAGGGATATCACTGGTCGAAAATGTTTCAAGAAGCCAATGAGTTTGTCAAGAATTACCCAAAGTGTCAGTTACATAATCCAATCGCTCATCAACTTCTTGAAAAGTTTTCATCAGTGTTATCCCTGATCCCATTTACAGTTTGAGAGGTTAATCTGTTGGGGCCCATGTCCAAGAGAAAGGGACAAATTGCATAAGTGGTGGTGTTTATTGATTATATGAACAAATGGGTAGAAGCTAAACCACTTTGGCACATTAGTAAACAAGATTGCTTGCAGTTTCTTAAGGAATTAGTGGTGTTACAATTTGGCATCTCGATGCTGTTAGTCTCAGATAATGGTCTGCAGTTTGTTGGGGTCTAAATTTGAGCAATTTTTATCAGATCTAGGGATTCATCATCAAAGGGATTGGCAGTGGTTGGAACTATAGGTTTGATTGTTCAAATAGGTATAACGATGATTATTGTGGGTTTGACGTCTTAAGAGTGGGTTCAGCGGTGTTAAAGGTGGGTTCGGTTATGTTAAATTGGGGTTTGGCGGTGTTAAATGTGGGTTTAATTGTGTTAAATTAGGGTTCAACAGTGTCAAGGGGGTTCGAAGGATTCAGTTTGATGTTCTGTGGCTTTCAGGACTTTAAGGATGAACCTCAATCTATTCGATGATGAGTGGGGTTGAGGTTAGAATTTGGGGTTAAGGCTTAATTAATACTACTACAAAAGAAGGGGATAGGGTCAGAATTATAAATGAAGAAAATGAATTAATTTGCATAATTTAAATATGATCAGTTTGGGATCTTACATTTATGGCCAAACAACCATTGTTGATTTGAGAGGAGGTCCAAGTCCCAGGGTTCTGTTTGCATTTTTTCTTAGAATGCACGAAACTCATCCTTTCGGTCTTCGGTAAGGCGGTCAAAACAGAGTTTCATTTTTTGGGGTTCTCCTCAGGCTGGCAAAAGGATTGTGTCGATGCCACAAAGGAATAACCAAGATGAATGCCACCATTTGTTGCTTGAGGGGCTCTACATCCACACTTGGCGACTTGGGAGTTTGTTCAGGGCTTAGAAGCCCAGTTCTTTGGTTTTGGTAAAGGTGAAGATGGAAAAGAAGAAATCCAAGGATAGGGTAATGTTGCATTCGTGGCAGAAGGCGATGAAGTAGATGAGGTGAATGTACGAATTCAAAACAAGTTGGGTAAATCCGATGTCAACAAAGGTAAAGAAAGAAGAGATAAATTCATGTAGGGGAAGCTTATGTCGTACCATAGTACTTAGGTTGGGATGTTGATATACTCCCCGTCGGGACAGAAGTATATCCTTTCATTTGGATTTGGGGCTTAAATATCATATTGGGTGGGAATTTAGAACAGTTCGCGAATTTCAGTAAGAGATTCACTGGTTATGGAGGATATGGTATTGGCGTGGATGTAAGCTTTATCCGATTGGTAAAAATCATGGTTAGCCATATCTGTTTTCTCGGCGTCGGTAAGGGTAGGACTTAGGGGGCTAACAGGAATAGAAAAGGAAGGATTTTGTGCCATGGGTGACTGAAAAATAAAGGAGTTTCGTTGAAAGAATGCAGTTTTGTCGGAGGAGGGGGAGTTTGCCTGAGAAGAAAATGACTCGATGGAAATCGCTTTTTGCAGAAGAAAAGAAAAGCAAGAAGATAGGGAGTTTTCTGAGAGTGAAAGTGATGGGACGCGTGAGCTCTTGGGGTTTAAGCTAAAATGATTAACGCGATAATCTAGGGCGGCGAGTCTAAATTGGATGCACTTCGGAGTTATTGGAGAACGTGTGGGGTGGCTTTAAAATATGGTAGTTATAATTTACAGTTAAAGGGTATACTAGTCTTTTTGTTTTATTCAATTAACATTATATTTCTGATATTACTCTCATATTATAAATTTTTTATAACAGAAGAGGGGGGGGGGGGCGGGGGGGGGGGGAGAGGGGGGGGGCAATGTTGGGATATAAATATTTAAGGACCGGATCAGGAATCGACCCATAGTTATTCACGGCCTGGTGCAGGGAGATTAACTTACCTTTAACATACTACAGTGGCCCCGGTATAGGGGCAGACCCATTACTATGTTCTTTGACGGTTTAACATTTTACGAGGATCAAAGTCCAAACTGACCTATGATTTCATATCAGACTATATTTCTGGTAATTGGAGGAATAAAGATTAATTCGGTAATGTATTACAGTCACAATGGAATTTTAGTTAGGACTTTTAATACTAATTGGTTACGGACGCGCGATATAAAGGCTGTTGAGAAATGTATAAATACAGTTACAATTGGAGGTCATTAACACATTGCATAACATCAAATATCAGTACGTTTTATTATTCTAGCAAAATTACATCCCTCAATTGTTTACACTTTTTGCTTGTACTTATTCTCATATCGGAGCTATCCCCCAATGACCAAAGTTGTCAAGCTTTTTTGTGTGACTTTTGTCTGTTCACTATGCAGGTTATTCATTATTTGGTGATTACTACGGGCATAATTTTGATGGAGTAAGAATGATGTTCATTAATTTTTACTTATAATTGACCAATCATCCTGATTAATCTTGTAATTATCTTGATGGAGTTATATTTATGGTTTTTTTCCACTTATAATCTTTTCATGAATTTTAACGTAATTTTAAATTCAATATTTACTATCTTTTTTGAATTGTTTCAAAAAAAAAAAAGAGACCAAACATTCACTTTTTTTTAGGACCCAAATGTACATTTAAATAGTTTATGTTTTTTTATAATTATATTGTGTATGTTATTGATTTTGAAAAATAAAAAATATCTCAAATTAATTTTAAAAATCAATATTAACATTGATTCTATATTTTAAAATTGGAGGTGTTCATTATTTAATATGTATACCTTCAACAACCAAAATGATTTAAAATTTAAATTTTAAAATAAAACATTTCAACAAGTATTTTCAACAAATTTATGCTTTCATTTTTCATCAATCAATTCAAGAAAGGGGACATATTTACAGATAGACAAATTTATGGCAAAATTGAACGACTAACATCAAACTCTAATAAATAAAATAAATTAAGGTGATATCATTCTCACATAGATAGTTATCAACTTTTAATTAGCTCATGATCTTGTGCAAAATATATTTTTTAATAACAAAATTATTTTAATTTCTATATATTTTTTACTATATTATGCTAATATATCAATTATAGGAATAATAGATAATATTGTGTAGAATAATTTTTATAAAATAATTATTTCCTTCAAAAATATATTATTTAATTAATAATATATAACTAATTATTAATAAAAATTAAATACATTTATAAATCTATAATAATAGTTTATCTTTATATAATATAGAAGATAGTGTTCGTCTTTACATTAATTATTTATTTGTTTATTGTATTCAATATATTCATCTACTTATGTAATAGGTAGAATATTATTTAAAATCAAATAATTATACTTATATGATTTAATAATAAAAAATTAATATATAATGAAATATCACTATTATTATTATTATTATTATTATTATTATTATCAAGAATATGAATTTTAAAAAACACTTACTAAATTAAAAATTGTAATAAAATAAAAAAATAGTGATAAGTATATAATTACGATGATAAAAATGTAAAAGATTTTACAATCAAATAAAAGATTAAGATAATTTTATTATTTAATTTTTAATATTGAAATATCATTCTTAAATTTTAAGAGTTAAGAGAAGATTTTATTATATAAATATATATAACAAGACTTCTAAAAAAAATATTTGTGCCTAAAAATAACATCTCTTGGAGGATAAACACCAAACTGTTACTTCGTCAGGGTATAATATTATATTTAAATTTAAAAAATAAATGTGAGAATATAATTAATTAATTAAAAAAATTATATTTAATTACTCTATTTAAATAAAACAACCCATTACTATTCTTTCTAAATTTATAAATTTTATTTTTTTTAGTGTCCTTCCGCTCTCCATTACCCATTCTACCCCATCGAACGTATAAAAGCCAGAACTCCCTTAAAAGCTCAATTCAAACTTCATTTCTTAGCTTAAATTCTAGTTCCAGGGTGAGTTACAGACTCGAGATGGCCAAGGTGTACGGGACAGGAGTTCCAGTAATTTCCAATCCAATAAAACCCTTGTGGAGATCCGGCGTGACCTGATTTGCGGAGGAAAAGTGGGTAAAAACAGAGGATTTCATTCCAAAGGAGTTTAGTGCGGAGCTGGAGAAGGAGAAATGGAGCAAATCAGTGCCATTACGGAGGATTTCAAGCCGAAGGAGTTTAATGCGGAGCTGGTGAAGGAGAAATGGAGAAAATCAGTGCCATTACAGAGAGTGATGATTTTGGAGGCGAGTCATTACTTGGAGAAGTTACCTCTAACCGAATTTTGATCCCGAAGCGGCATCGTTTTATCATGTTATGTTGATGATACTCATGGTTAATGAGAAGATAAATGCTAGTTTTTTCGTTTTCTATAGTTAGAAATTAGTTTTATAAGTGGTTTTTTGTTTGTTGGGGGAGAAATAGGAGTTATTTGTTATTAGATTATGGAAATGTAGGGTTGAGAGTGTTATAGAAGAACCAAAGTAGATGATCACTCCCTTGTTCGAAATGCATCAGGGTGGAATGCATTTATCCCTATTGCTTGTATAACTTGGAAGATGGATTTAGTTAAATATGTATTTGTTATGTAATTTCTTAGTGGAACATAATTATAGAAATCAGTATTTTAAGCTCGGGAAATTATGAATTATGAATTTAAAACTTTCAGTTTCGAGAGAACGTGGTTACTTGGTGTGCTTCTATAATAAGAGAGGTGTATGCAAGTCATTTCTTGAGAGGGTTCTTCGCTTGAAGGAGGTAACTTTAGTGTCTTGGATTCACCGACTAATCTGATGATTTTATGGTTATTGTGATTGCATGTCGGGTTGAAATGATTTTGTTACATTATATCTCTTATGTGAAACTTGTTCGTACTGGTATTAGTAAATTTTCTTGTGGCATAAGTTTCCTCACCATGCTTCCACTTAGATGCTCATTTTTGTCAATTTTGATCTTTTAGTCTGAAAATATGAGTTCAGAATTCTGTAGTGCTAATATATGCATCTTCGTACCTATCCCTTGCGGGTTGTTTTCTTACTCATGTATTACGTTTAAATGTTGCATTGCTCGTTCTGTAAGTTAGATTCTATATTATAAGATCGAATAAGATGGAATCCAGAATGTCTCAAACTATGTAAAGAAGTTAATATATTTTGAATCCTTGACAAATACTGATTAAACACCATTTTCCAATAAATCTAGAATAAACACCAATGAGAAATATTTAAATTCTTGATTACAAAACCAATTTTATTATACTAGACTACTAGTCCACGATGCACCAACAAGGTGCTATTTAGGATACCTTTAAACATACAATATATAAGGTACCCTATGCTAATAAAAAAATAATCAATATTTAAAAGATGTAAATGCACCTATAACTTTTGATAGTTGGCTTACTACGAAGAAAAACAAGGCTACTTTCCGGAAGGGAAATGCATTGCTCTAAATTGATTTATCTTTCGCCGTATTGTGGGATAGGATCCTTTTCTTCGTTTTTTTATGGATCTCTGTCGTGGGTGCCTTTTTGTATGACCTTTGTAGAGATTGGAGAGCTGCTATAATTTGATTATTTTTCCAGTTATAATAGAGTGGGTGGACTAGTGGCTCTCCCTATACTTGTATTCTCTTTTTCATCTAATAAAATTTCTTATTTTATCAAATAATATTAAAAAATATATAATAAGGCTTTTAGCCTTACATAGACCAAATAATTCTCCATTAGAGAGAATAATTACATTCAAGGTGGCAAAATGACAACTTCAATGTGTTTGTTTTTGTCTTGGTTACATTCTTCTTAGCTGGAGGATGACGTAGTCCAATCTAGACGCGCACACCCGTGTGTGCTTCTATGTAATTCATTTACTCATTCAATTGACTTCAACATATTAAATGGTACTCCCTTTGTCATATATTATTTGTCCATTTTTCAATGTGGAACTCTAGCAAATTTATCGGGATATTGTACATGGTTAATGAAGACAGGTCGTTGAACTTTTCTACTAAAGTGGAGAATAAGTGGAGGTCCAGGCTGATTTGGGAAAGCAGAGAGTTGGGCGAGGAGCAACTCTCTCCTCAAATCGCCACTCTAATAGGAAATTTGAGGTAGTGGAACTAGGAGTGTTAGTAATGTGAAGTTTAGGATATTTAGAGCTTTGACTGGGATGAAGGACCTTGATGAGGTGGAGGGTGTGAGTGTCTTGAAGGAGTGAAAGATGCTGAGGTGAGATGAGTTAAAAGGGGAAGGGAGGTGGGTAGGTTGGTGCTAGGTAATGAGACTTGTGGTAGAAGGTGTGTGGTCTATGGTTTCAAAAGGGGATGGGAATACAAATTTTTTATAGAGTGATAAATTCTCATTGTAGAATTAATCATATCAGTGAAATTTGATTGATGGTTAGCAGTCGAGGGATAGAAAGACAATTCACTGGGGGATTTTCCAGTTCTACGAAGGATTGTATGACGAGATGGAAAAGTAGAGGCTCAGGCATCTTCAGTTTTAGTCCATTTGGGAGGAGGACAAGGAATGGTTAGGGAGGCAATTTTCAAAGGAGGAAATAGCGGAGGCTATTCTGGCTTGTGGTGGAGACAAATATCCTCTGGGTCCAGATTTTTTTTGATGCTTTATTTTTTTGGGCAAGTTGCTGTAGTGTGGTTCTGGATTTGGTGTGGAATTTATCCATGCTTTTCAGAAGAGTGGGGGTTCTGAGCTGAGCTTGAATGACCTTTTTCCTTGATTCCAAGAAAAGAGATGGATGGATGACATTTGAGATTTTAGGCCAATTAGCCTGATTGGGAGTGTTTACAAAACTATTGCGGAGACTTTTTTCTCTCAAGTTGGGAAAGCCCTGAATGTTTATGTCGGAGGGAGAAATATCCTCGATGCTTCTCTTACCGCCAATGAGCGTATGGAGGACAGAGTTAGATCAAATGCGTCAAGGTTATGGGCAAATTGGACATTGAAAATGCATATGACCATGTGTTTTAGAATTTTCTTTTGTACTTAGAGACTTTATTTCTTCGGACAGGTTTTCCGTGATGGTGACTAAGTTCTTTCTGGGTTCTTTATTAGCTCGATGGGCTTGCTGCAAGGATATCCATTTTCTATATTGTTGTTCCTACGGGTCATGGAATCCTTGAGTAGGTTGCTGGGCTAGGCTTCAGAAACTGATTGTATTCACGGTTTCTCAAGATGCACGCTTATAGATGCTCCAGTGTTGGTTTGATACATTTCTGCAGATGATACAATTGCTTTTAATGATGCGGAGGCAGATCATTTGAGGGCTTTGACATGCGTCTTGATTTACTTTGAGCCAGTTTTGGGCTTGTAGTGAGGAAGAGCGAGTTGTTTACGGTGGGGCCAGTAACCAAAGTGCAGAGATTGGCTGCTATGTTGTGTTATGTGGTAGGCATGCGCCCTACTTGGGCTTGCTGATGAGAGTTTTGTACAAGTCTAGGACCATTTGGGGATCAGGAAATGGAGAGATTTTTGAAGAGGCTAGCTGGATGGAAGAGGGGTTATTAAAAGTACACTTTCCAGCTTGCAGACATACTTTACGCATCTTTTCCACTGGGCTTTTGTTCATAGGAAGTTGCATAAGCTTAAATGAGATTTGTCAGGGTCGTGTCTATGCATTATATTTTTACTTTTATAGGTCAAGGGGTTAGCACATGATGTTATCTGGCTCAGAAATTGCAGTTGACTGGGCTAGCCATATATGCACGTTCAAAATCTAGTTCATAGCACCAGCATTCAACATTTCACTCAGTTGAATTTGCATCAAAATAAATTGGACCAACGATGCGTATACCCAAGCAAAATGGCCTAGACAATTCACTGTCTAATTATATGATGGACATTGACACGCCTGCCTTGGCAAATGGGGCTCATGAGAAGATGGCAGCGTAAAGAACCTACAAATGTGGAACACCATTCAGTGGAAGAGATAGGATGTGCCACTTGAAAGCAATCCAAATGGGAACACTAATATAGAAGTAATTGGAGATGACAGAAATAGGATAGCACTCGGTAGTGGAGGATTAATTAGACCAAAGGTGCTTCTCTGGACTTGGTCGGGGAGGTGCTGAAGTGGTCACCGATGTTGTAGGTGCATTGACATCTACTAGTTTTGCTCGAGAAAAAAAAAAGCTTTAGTCCAAATTATGCATAAAGCTGCTCAGTTGACACGATGAGTTTCCATGTCATGAAGCGTGAAAATTCAATTTTTAGGACTTTTGAAGCTTCGTTAATGTCCAACAGTCCAAGCCTTAAAGCGTCAGTCATCTGCCTTGTACTCTTGTAAATCAAGCTTTATTTAATAGGAGATCAATGATTATGGTTGCTTGCAATAATGCGAAATGTTATATGAACTGCTCATTTACTAAGGAACATGATGTAGAAAACTTGTTGAGGACGTTATTGTCTCCAGTCTACCGGGCAGGTGGAAAGTTGTCACAGCGACATTCAGAAGAAAGCGCAGGTTAGGGCTCTGTATGCTTATTGAATTGATATTTAATGTTTGAGCTGTACATATTTTAATTTTTTTAATTATTTATTTTTTATAATACTTGAGCTTGTTATATTTATAGTAATAATAGTAAATTTATGGAAAAAATCCCTCTGAGTTATGTTACTAATCACATTTGATACCTTTTAGCTATTCTGGGCTCTGGAAATAAAATTTAGGAGGGAGCAAGAAACCTTCATAGATCTATGATTATAATTCGGCACTAATCTAATGCATTCCTCTCCTGATAGGCAAAATAATAAGCTTTTGCAGCATGTTATATGTATCATGATATCTTCATCTGTAGCTCTGGAGTCAAAATTCATACCCAATGACACCAGATCGTTCAAGATTCCCTCTGCAACAAGTCCATGATCATATTGTGACATATTGTGCATGTTTGGTTACACTTCATTTGGAGCATTTAATGCATTTGGAGAAACGCACTGAAAGTCTTGTTCGTTTAAAAATAACTTATTTCGAAAGTAGATTATTTAATTTTCAAACACAATGCACCAAAAATGGTGCGATGTGGTGCGTTTGAAGGTCTAAACGTACCCAACACAAACACTAAAAACAAACACAGAAACCCCTCTTAAGTCCTCTTAAGTCAAATATAAGCAGGCAACAAGAAATCTGAGCTGGACTTTTCTCCTTTGAGCAGTACCACGAAGCTGCTAGAGACTTGTGATAGAATATATAAATGTTGCAGTGAAACCAATATTGACCAACAGAAAGATGAAAGAAATTGCTTAGTCTTGCAAAGAATGTTACTTATGAATTTTATTTTTATCTTAAAATTAATGTAATTTGTTGAATAAAGTAAATTCCTTTCTTAATTTGTCACATATTTTTTTCGTTTTTTCTTTTTCTTTTTGTATCTAGAAGCATCAAAAGCAAGAACCAATCTTCCAAGGTGGGGACTTCATTCATTTCAAAATTTATGCACTTTTCATTGTTTAATGAGCTTCTGACCATTTCATTATCAGGACACTACTTTCATCGTGTGTTTCAAGTGTTTCAACCAACAAAACGTTCTTTACATATGTGACGTTTGGCACTGAAACCAGAAAAGGCTTGGTCAAGATTCCGAAATCCGGCAACCGACAAAGTTATTCTCCTCGTTTTAAAATTAAAGATATATTTTTTAGTATATTTTAAAATCAGAACTACATTTATAATTTAGACTATAAAGAGATACGAAGTTCTCTAACATGTCACACTAATATTATCAGGTAGATTGATTACATTCGTGCCACTTTTCTTAGAAGTTTGTCATTCTATAAATGACGTACATGGCATACAACATATGTTAGAATCAAATGTGGATGATTATCACTTTAGACTATAAAATGGTATTTGAACCTATATTAGAACCAAGGGAACTTTCCTTTGTGTACTTCTCATCATCACGTTGTGATTTACTTGTATAAACATTTGTCTCATGATTTCAGTTTATTGTTTTGAATACACACGCATTTGACATGAAAATAAAGCATCTTTAAACCCCCCACAAGCACGCACAAATTGGCATTTGTTCCAATAGTTTGGAACGGAGGTAGTATAAACTATAAACTCCATTTGTATCAAAATAACTGTTCAGTTTTGACTTTTTTAATCAAATTAACGATTTTTAAATTAACACTTGAGTATATGTCGGGATAAAAATGCTTATTACTATTTTAGGTAGTCCCAATTTAAAATGTTTACTTACCTTAAATAATCTATTTTTATAATAATTTACCTATTATATCCTTAGTATTAATTGCTATATTTCTATTCTCTAT
Organism: Hedera helix; assembly: GCA_947179155.2. Classification (NCBI taxonomy): domain Eukaryota; kingdom Viridiplantae; phylum Streptophyta; class Magnoliopsida; order Apiales; family Araliaceae; genus Hedera; species Hedera helix. Next base: position 11,124,243 of record OX359280.1, read on the forward strand.
ACATATTTATGGAGCATCACTAATCATGTACAAAAAACTATATAATTAAATGAGAATTTAAATATGAAAAATTTTATCATTTTATCATCTTTTTTAATATGCGCAAAAAGTCAACTAGGACTTTTATTCTGAGACGAAAAGCGTAATACATTTTAGAAATTATAAAAACTTGGGTAAATAGTAAATTATTTGTAGTTTCTTATGTTATAATCTCTTCACCTATATTATGTCAAAAAATTTGTACAGAAAGTAGTTTTAAAAATGGTTAATTTGACTGGAAATAAGTCAAAACTGGGCAGTATTTTGGGACAGAAATTAACTTCTGTTCCAGTGGTAATTTTTCAGTAAATTTATTTGGAGGCTCTCTAAAAGCTTCTTAATGGATCAAATCCAATATGGATTGTTAGACTATATGCAGTTATGGATGTTTGCAGATTAAAGATACTAGAGACAAATATACTAACTGCTTAGAAAGTATAAAAATTTACACATGGTGTCCAAAGGTGTATAAAAATTTAAGCAGTTGCATATGTATAGCACTGTATAATACTCATATAAAAAAGATTATTACTTATCTAGTATTTAATTCTTTGCTATACCAATATAAATCGTTCCTAATTCCGTTTTATCGTAATCTGATTTTAATATTTCACTAAATTAACACAATAGGAACGAAAAATTGGAAAAGGTTTCAACATACTACTGAGAAAAATGGTTGAATTACTATGAAAAAACATATAGATTATGCAAGCAATATGAGCTTTTCCTTATCCCCTCTTGCTTCAATTACAAGAGGGAACATCTTTAAAGATACTGTTTATCCTTTTGTACAAAAGAGGAGTCTCAAAACATTCAAAAGATATAAACCAAAATATATCTAACAAAACAATTAAAGAAGGAAATGAAAAGAGAGAACTATTCATCATCTTGCTTTCTTGATGCAAAAATGTCTTAAAAGTAACTAGATTGAGGCTGCAAGAGCTCAAGTTGTGCCAGTAGCTTAGCAACCATTGGTTTCAACTTCTGATCACCCTTCTGTGCTAGGTCAATCAGTACCACCTGCGCGGATCCACCATACTCCATTCTGTGAGCCTCGGTTCTGAATATTCTGTCCAACATCCAGAGTCCTTTTTCTTGAGCCTTTACGGTTCCAAATTCCAAAACTTTTATGATAGCTTGAACACCGGACATTTTTGCTATATATTTGCTTCCAGGTTCCCACATTTCATCTTGCAGAAGCGTTGCAAGTGCACCAAGAACCGCTTCATCAGCTTCCCTTTCGTGTCCTTCCAAAATTTTGATCAATGGAGGAACAGCACCGGCCTTAACCAAGCAGAAAGTACTCTTGACGAAGCAATTGCCAATATGAACTTCACAAAAAGCAACTCCAGTGTGTGGAACACATAACCAACTTGATTTTCTCGTCTTTCTCAAGGACACTGAGTTCTGTGATAGCTGAGCTAGAGAAGTTGCAGCATTACATTTAGCAATCGAAGATCCATTTGAGAGTAATTTCATAAGCACCGGAATTATCCCATTCTCAGCAGAAAAAAGTTGCAGCTTTTTATCAGAAGGAACTGTAAATCGAATCAATATACCTGAAATGCTCTCGAGCAACCACACCATTGTTGGTGTTAAAATCCCCTGGCTTGAATCCACTATCGATACCAGAATTGGTAGTAAATTTGCTCTTTTTAGTATATCTGTTGCTTTCTTGTCGCTAAAAGGTATGTTACATAGTATGCCAACAGCTGCAGCCTTTTCGTTTTCCGATTCTGAGGATGAGACAATATTTACAATAGTATTAAGATGGGTTTCTCCCAGCTGTTCTGTCAACTCCTCTGGAGAATCTTTAGATAAAGTAAAAACAAACTCTAAGGCAGCAGTCCTGATTTTAGCATTGGTTTCAACAAGAAAGGGTAAAAGGAGTTGAATTGCACCATTTTCCTTCATTTTCCTTCTAACTTTTGATGCACTGGAATGGCCAGCAATGCTGTTTAGTGCTTGTAAGAGGTGATACTGAATTACCGGGCTAGACAGATTTAGAAGCGACAGCATTTGGAGCGCGATATCCTTCTTGATAAGGATCGAATCTGACTTGGCTATTCTTGCGAGAATGGCTGATGCTGGCTCACGAAGAGTCATAAGTACGGATGTTACTGAGAAAAGGAGCTGAAGGAGCGATACGACGATGCCTGAAGTGATCAGCCGGCAAGTGTTTTCTTCCAAGATGGACAAATTTTGCAGTGCACTTAAAGCAGATAATTTAGCTTCAAGTTTCCCCTCTTTGAACATTTTGACAAGGGGTTCGATTGCCCCATCTTCTCCTATGGAAGCTCTGGTTTGATCTCTGAGTTCCATTCTTGAAATTGCGGTTGCCATGAGGATCTTACTCATGTCTGAACCTGCGTAGAATCGCTGAGTTCATTCAATCTGATATAAAAGTATATAATCTAAGCCACAATGGACATACTATTGGATTGTTTCACTAAAAGAGTCATATGTTTATCGATAATAGTACAAATTGACACAATGTTGTAAAGATGTGATCATAATTTCATTATTATAACACGAGATACTGAGGACCAGAACAAGACTGGCGTGAAAATGAAATAAAAATACATTCCTAGCATTTGCACGTTATCAAAATGCCCTAAAATAGTGGCTTGAAGTAAGCAACACAAGTATAAATTTGGACACAATGTTCTCGAGTTATCATTATAATTTTATCATCATGACATGTGATAATTAAGGACAAGAAAAAGGCTGTATGCCTAACATAGAACAAACATACATTCTTAATAACACTTGCAAATTATCAAAATGGGACTTGTTTTATGGGACAGAGGAGTAACTAGTACTAGAAGAAATACAGTTTTTATAACTTACCCTCCGTTAGGTACTGAACTAGTGGCTTGAAGTAACCGGCCTCTGCCATATGAAGAGCATTCTGGGTATTGCTCGACAAAGCATTTAACAGTTTCCCTGCATCACGCGAAGCCACTTGATCTTCGCCATTAAAAATGGCAACCAGCATGACTATGCACCCCTGGATTCTTCCGATCCTTCTTCTTACAGCGGAAACATCAGCCAGCGTTGCCAATAACCCTACGGCCTCCTTCTGCTCCTCCATATCGCGTGTCAAAGATTTCACCACTGTTGACAAGTATGTAACTTCTACCATCTTCTCCTGCAAATTAATCAAGAATTTAAAAACAAAAAAAGCATACAGATAAAAGAAAAGGAAGAACAACAGCAGCATAAAACATTAAACAATGTTGCAACGACGATACTCCATCTGTCTCATAAAAAGAGTCCAATTGTCCAATTTATTTTGTTTAAGTCCTCATTTTAATGTCAACAGTAGTATAACTTCTTACTTTTAGGTGTTAATTTATAAAGGATCATTGTATAGATCATTACGTATAGCAAAATTCGTTAACACGGAATAAGTATGGAATGCTGATATTTGCAATTTTTGTAAATGAAACTATTTTTGTGGAATATAGAGGGTACTACGGAAAAATACAACTGTACTACATTAATTAATTCATTAGAGACCATATTGTTGCTAATTTATGCCTTTTAGCCAAAAAAAAATCCCTATTTATATTCTTGATCATTTCATACTTTAGACTGCAACATATCTTTAGTACTCTGTGACCATAAAAAGAGCACCATTTGTAAGGGAAATCAGAAAGAAATGTAGGACTCTTATTTTCGGACGGAGGGGAAAGTTAAGATGACCGGTAAGTGCTTGTGTTTGTTTGGTTACTGAGCGTTTATTGCGTTTAGGATGTTTGGTATGTTAAAAGTTCAAACGCACTCTAAAAAAATCTTATTTTCTTATAAACAATTATTTCAAAATTATCTTATTTAACTCACAACGCTACGTTGTGGTTCAAACTCACAATACAACGTTGGGGCTCAAACTCACCAAAAATGGTGGGATGCATTTATAAGTTTAAATGCACCAAATGCTACTGCGACAAAAACTGCAAATGATAGTAACAAAACAAATCCTAAACATCATATTCGCACAGAAAACTACTACTCTTAAAATTTCCAAAAGAATAACTTGAAATCAAGAAAGCAGTAACCAATTCATACCTTATTCTGATCATTATAAGCAACAAGTGTCCTTAGTATCCTTAGTATGGTCAACCGATTGTAAGGCTTAGTGGAACTCAACCGATTAAACAAAACTGGGATTACCCCTTCATCATTTATCCATTCATCGGTAATCTTATTTTCACTAATCAATGAAAACAACCCCAAAATTGCATACTTAAACTCATCATCATTACCATACTTAAGCTGCACCACAATATCCTCATCACTTAAACTGCTCCTATCCTCCTCCTGTACTATTTCCTCCTCTGTATCCTCCTCTGTCCCAAATTCATCCACAACCTCCTCTGATTTCGAGTCATATGAACTAACTGCATCACTACTAAACCTCATATTCATCATTTCCTTGCGCAACGCCTCGATGTGTTCTTTCCCATCTATCAAAACATCATGACCAGCAAACAGAACAAGGCCTAAAGACCTTCCCAAATTATGTGCCACTGATTCGATTTGCTTCACGTGTAACGACTGGTAATTCGGGCTTCTGATCAAGGCCTTGGCCCGCTTGAGCTCTTTTTCGAGGGATTCCAAGGCTTTTAGAATTGGGGGGATGTCTATGAGCTTGTTTTCCTTCAACCCCATGAGAATTGGAGCTAGTTTTTCTATCAAGATTGAGAAGTCATTGAAAATCTCTGAGTCTCTTGCTAAAGAGCAAACCTCATCAGCTGATTGTTGCAGCTCTGAAACAAGCTCTGATAAACTTTTAGAATCTGATTCAGCTACCATATTGGGATTTATTTTTGTTGCTAACAGCTATCAAATAAGAGGAGGATCATAGGGAGTACTTATAGGAGCTAAAACAGAGGAGAAAAAGGAGAGAGATGGGAGAAATGAGAGGAAGTTGTGATTTGGGTATTTTTTGTTTGGGAGATAAATATAGTTTTGGAGTGAGAAATTAGATACAAGGAGGGAGGAATTGGAAAATTGAAGCAGTTGAAGCAAGTAGACTATAGAAAAAAGAAAGGACAAAGACTTGGTTAATAAAAATGATTTCTTTGAATTGCTTAGTTGTTGTTAGTCTTATTCCTTCTTCTTAACGTAAAATACAAGGAATATATATATATATATATATATATATATATATATATATATATATATATATATATGGAAAAAAAATATAATTTATCATATTCAAACTTTATAATTTAGATACACAACAACTGACACAAGTTTATATATATTCTATTATTTTTAAAAAATTATTAATGACAATTTTACTATGACACAGACAAACTCAACCTTGATTATTTGTATAAGAAACAGACTATCCAAATTTTAAAAAAATGTTCTATCAGATGATAATAGGAATATAAAGGTTAAAAAAATAAATTTAGGTTAAATTTGACGAATTTTTCCAAAAACTACCATAGCAAATACTCCATTTATCTTGCTTAAAAGTCTGTTTGATAGTTTGACGAGAGAAATGAGGGGAAAATTGGAGGATAGTTAATACCAGGTAGCAAGGAAAGTATCAAAAGTTGTCACTTTCAGTCTTTCTTTATCTCTCTCTAGTGAGACATATTCTTCAGCTTCATCTTCTTCTTGAAGTTCTAAATTCTCCATTGATTATTTGAGGTTGTCATATTATTATTATTATTATTATTATTAGAGAGACGAAGTCAACTCTATCATTCTTCTTTAACGTGTTTTCTGCTGGACCGTTTGAATTCAGTCTTGACGGGCGAAGGACGGTTTTTTGGTGGGGTAGTCTAAATTTGGACCATTCGGTTCAACATCGGAGATGCCCCAATAATATTGGATAGATTTTGGGTTTTGGTCCAGCATGATTAGAATCTGAGTGTAATGTATTGCAACATTTTTAGGTTTTAGAATTATAATTGCGATACATAATACTATATTGAAACCGATAGAATTACAACACATTGCTTTCATTTAATAATATAAATATAGACATTAATACATGAATTTAGATAAAATAATAAGAATAACCTATTATATTACATAGTAATATTTGCCTATATAACTGATAATAAAAAATTGACATATAAATTTATAATATATACCATTTTTCTTATATTTTAATAGATAGTATATGTGATGAAAAGGTAGCAGGGCCGACCCTATAGCTTAATAAAAAAAGCGTGGGCTTTAGACCTTATTTTAAAGGAAGGTCTCAAATTTTTAAATATTATAAATAATTCATATAAAAAATTTCTTATAAAAATATAAGTTCAATTAATTCTTTAGAACTCATATATAGTCTAATTTAAATATTAAATATCTAAAAAAAATTAACAGTATAAAAAAATAGAGCCTCATTTAAATAAAAAATATTAATACTCCCTCCGTCCTAAGATAAAAGTCCTCAATTGACTTTTGTAGTCAAATTGACCATTTTTAAAATTAATAATTAAACATATATTTAGATTTTTAAAAAAGTAAACATTGACATTAGAACTAAATTATATGTAGTTTATATGCTTTTTACATATATATTAAATAATAATAAGATATATTAATTTAAAAAATAATCAATTTGATCATAAAAGTTAATAAAAGACATACCAAACAAGTTGGGAATGACAATTTTTTTATTTTTACGGAGTATATGAAATAGTTATGATATTTTTAGAATACTAAATCAAATTTTCTTTTGAATTTTAGGTATTGATGGTGAAAAATCTGAAAATATTCTTTTAGATAAATTCATACCAATGATTAGAAAAATTCGCCAATCGATTTTTGGAATTGATGAGTTTTCAAACATTTGAAGTATAATTCTTTTAATTTCATATATATACTTTTAAAATCTAACACTTTCAAATTCCTTAGGCTCTATTTGAGATTAAATAAATATATAAAAATAAAAACCTTACATGAAATCATTCATTTGTGAATTGAAGTTTTATATTTTGTTAGTGTTATACTAGCACGGTTAGAATTATAATATTTTATTGATAAAATATTTATATTTGACAAAATTATTATTATTTTTATAATATATTATATTATAATCTTAACAGTGCTCGAATATATATTATCGGTGCATCAATTTAAACTTTTCATTTATCGTTTGTAACTGAACTGATCCTTAAGATGGAATAATGAGTTCTTGAGGATGTGTCTTTGTCCATTTTGTCTCTTTTGAAATTTCATTTCAGCCCAGTGTTATGTTAGTTTATCCGGATTTGGTTTTTGGTGTTAGCATAGAGTATCATGCAGTTTTGTACAGTTGAAAATTTAAACTACACATGAAATCGTTTAGGTATAATTTAATAAATTTAATACTGTACATAAAACCATTTGTGATTGGTTCAGTATAGTTTTGAAATGTGTGATGTGATTTCATTTTGTGCGATTTTGGATTTAAAACCCATTAACCATATACATAATGAAAAATATCTTTTTTCATGAGAAAGAAAGAGTTGTATTAGGTTATAATTTTAAAAACAAACCAAGTTACAGTAGAGGTACAAAAATGCACGATTCCATGAATCAAGTCTGCAATAAACAATTATTTATAATAAACAAGTCTGCAATAAACAAATCTCCAATAAAAATTCATTTGCTAAAACACTAATTTGTCAAAAATTTAACAATTATTTTTCAAATAATCAAATATCACATTACTGATTACACATAAAAAAAAATAGCAAACAAAAAATGATCAAAGAGGGCCACTTTTATGAGTGAATTAGTTCTAGATTTTATAAAATACTAGCCAAAACGACGTCGTTTTGGCCTATGTAACTTAAAAAATATAATAAACATTTTTAGTGCGGTGCGATTTTGGCGATGCGGTAGATTGCAGAACCCGAAATCAAATCGCAGATGCGATTTCTCAACTCTCTTAAAATCGGCATATGTGTCGGAACCGTTGGTACAATTCCATTAGTGCGATTTGATCGGTTCTTGGTGCGATTTCAGGGCCAAATTCGATTTCTTATGCAGTCCTACGCAGTGTTGATCAATGATCATGCTCAACTTGGTTGATTTGGCTACCGTCCGGTATAACTTTTCTCCTTTTCCATTTAATATATTAATTATTTTATTTTAATAATTTTGTTAGTAATAATCAAATTATGTTAATAGATAGTAGATGATATTAAAATCAATCATAAAAAAAAAAATCGAATCATTAAAAATATTTTTACCACTAAACATTTAAAATAATTTTTAACCATTAAAATTTTGATAACAGAATTCACATGTTCATTAAATAGTGAAAAAAGAGTGACATTATTTTTATTTTTGAAATAGATATAATATTCAATATTATAAATTAATTGATTGGTGTTAATTTCAAATATATTATCTAAAATTATAAAATTATGGTGTATTGGACAAAATTAGAGAGAAGATATAAAGGAGGGGAGTTGAGTCGCAAAGTGATAACAAACCATCAACTTCTTGATGTTGATACATATCTTCTGGAAATGCTCCTTAGTTAGGGAAATAACTTGATATGCATCCTCTTGAATATCGTCTAGCGAATTCAACTGAGTAAAGAGCTTTGTACATTTTCTACCGAACAGAAGATTATATTTATGGGAATTATGTAGGATTTTCCATCTAATGGCATTATTACAATATTTTAAAGGCAATGAATCTAGAATACAATATGTTCCCAGATTTATTAGTGTAATTAATAGTTTGATCATCCCATGTTCAGTTCTCATATTCATATACATATACAAGCCAAATAGATATAACTCCCAAATTGCAACAGCGTTATTCTAATTTATTACGGATCATGAATTAGTTCTTTGCTCTCAAATTGTAGTTCAGAGACGACTGTTTGAGTTTTGGTTTAGTTTTGACATTTCGACAGAACAAGCTTTTCCACACCAAAGGATCACGCTTCGAGGGTATGACTTTGGTACTCGTTCTCGTTATATTTGTGTAAACTAGTAGATGCATAAATGTTACGAAATCCTTCATTGGTATAGTATGTATTGTTTACACAATATGTCATAATAGCATGTATAAAATTAAAAATTGCATGCTTTAATATGCCATAACTTTATGGGTAATTATCCGTTTCATGTGATTTTGCCATGTATCCATAGAATATTTCATGGGCTTTCCGTTGATATATTATATGTTTAATTTGGATAAAAATTGATCGAGTTACAACCTTTGTAAATTTAAATCGTAATTTGATGGCTAGAGATTGAAGATGAAGTGTAAGAACCACTCTCAGTAGCTTACAAGTTCATTACAACCCTATTATGGAAGCTCTCAAAATGGTGATTGAATATACCATTAGACTTAGGGAAGCTAGACGATCACAATAAGAAAAATCAGGTCGCCAACGGAGGTCAGGAAGGCGGCGCATATTATACATGCGTGTCGGAGCGCCACTAATATCACACGCGTGCACCATGCACAACTACTTATGTAGCGCACGTGGTTAGCAAGAGCGCGCTATGTGCGGCTGCCCCGACCTGCCCGACCAGGCTTGACTCCCGCACTGACCCGACCGTCAGATTATTTATTTCCAGAAAATGGTTTTATTAATTATTTTTGCTTGAAAATTAATTAATATATACTTATTTTGATTATTAAATTCTAAAAAAATCACAAAAATTAATTATTTGCATAAACTTAATATTTTCACTATTTTTTTTAATTTAATATATTTGGATATTTTTTTGTTAATTTTCAACTTAATTATGCAATGATTAATTAATTGTGATAATTAGCATAATTATCAGAAAAATTTCAGAAAATTACTATAACCTTTTATGATGTTAAGCTACTGTTGTAAATTTTTGGTAAACATTTTGATGTGTTTATAGCATACTTGGTATATTAATGGAGTAATATTGCTTATTATTTAATTCCTTTTGTTAATATTTTGAAATATTAATTGATTGTTACATGGAATTAAATTGTTATGCTTTCACATGCACACATGTTCCTAGTGGGAGTGATTTAGGTGGTAGTAATTTAATTAAAATTATTTCCTAAATTAAATGTCTTATGCGCCAAAAAATTAAGTTTAAATAATTTGACATTTATACGGATTGTGATTAATAAGTTTGGCAAAATCTCCCTTCTATATTTATGTCCAAATTATTTTTATGTTAATTCGATTTGTGTGGCTAAGATATAATTATACTGTGGTGAACTATGAATATCTTTAATTAATTTTTTTCGAAACAGAAATGGCTTCAAAACACATAATCGTAGATCTTAACCAAGTAAACAAACTAGATGGAGATAATTACGATGTGTGGCACCGTATGTAACGACCCCGAAATTCGACCAACCTTATTACCTTAAATTTCATGTTTATTAAACATTATTTCCTTAACGTCCAAATTTTGGTTCGTTAATAAATCCTTAATCACCTTATTTAAACCATTAATTGACATTATAGTTATCAATTACCCAATTTTTCAGTATAATTTTTTTTTCTCAATCATTGTATTAAAGTATTTGGCATTTAAAATTTTTTGTCTTGATCCTAATCCCTGGATCGCAACCTTTACTTTTTCCTTCTATTACACGCATCATAAAACTCAACATTCAAAATTTAATATTATTATATTCATACAATATTCTTTGTTTCAGAATTTATAATTAGACATATAATAGTCCCTTTCATGACAATCATCTTGAACAATCATGGTTCACAATTTAACTTTATTTGTCCTATCCGGATCCAACATATATGTGCATACGAAATATCAATATAAACTTAGTAATTGTATCCATGTTGAATTATGCTAATAAAATATAATCATAACATTCACAACCTTCTATGGTAGTCCTTTTCTACATAATCTGATATTCTTGAAATTCATTTCTTAACCTGCAAAAGTTTATTTTATGCAAGTAATGAGCACAACGGCTCAGCAAGTTCAACATTTTATACCTTTAATGCTTCACGTAGCACATATTATAACATGCTCCGTGTGTGTGTCATACATCATGTGTTGTGCTTCTATTATAGCAATATATCACATATCATTGCACAAAGTACACATAGTTGTCATATTATTCACAGATCACATAACACATAATTTATATACATTTGAAACAAGAATTAACATAACATACCAGACAAACATTTAACATAAAAGTACTGAAAAACTTGCCTGAATTGTGGAATTAAATAATAAATACCCTTTCTATAATGCTCCTCGTACAACCTATGATCATAAAATAATCAAATAATAATTATTTATCTCCTCATGATATTAATTTAATTAATTAATATCATCTATAATGTAATTAACCCTACCCGACGATTTATTTTAGGGTACCAGGTCGATTATTAAACAATATGGTTAATTATATTAACCTCATTACTTAATATATTAATTTAACTTAATATCAAACACATTTAATACGAACAACCCAGCTCATCGGATAAAATTTAGCATATTTGGTTGTCCGAATTTTCATTTAATCATTTTCTAACTTTTACACTCATTAGATTAATATTTAAAATATTTAAATATTAATCCCCAATATTTAATATTTTTACAAAAATATTAAACTTAATGCCCAAACATCATTTCTATATTTTTAGTATTTTTTTATAATTTTTAAATATTTATTTAATTAAAAACTATTTTCTAGGGGTATTTTCGTAATTTTCGCGCCTTTAGGGACACCATCGGTATTAACAGAAAAGCTCAGGGGCATATCCGTAATTTATGCGCGTCTAGGACATACTGTGTATTAACGAAAAAGGTCAGGGGCATAATCGTAATTTTCCGCCTAAAACCTCTGTCGCGCATGGCGTGCGGCCTTCCACTGCCGATGCCAAACGGCGTCGTTTCCCAGTCGTTCCCCGAGCCTCTGCGCATTGCGCAACCCTTTCTTCTGCACGCCCCAAAACGGTGTCGTTTTGTCCCTGTAGCAGAAAGAATTTGGCCGCTGCACAATGCGCGGACGGCCTTTTATTTCTTCTTCCTTCTTTACCGAAAATAGTATACAGCCTTACAGAAAAATATACCATTTTCTTCACCATTTCCACAACATAACCACTCCAAAAATTATATAATTAATAGATATACATCTAAAAATTATTTAGAATAATTATTCTAATTATTTTCTAATTTTTCATAAAATTAATTTATCATCAAAAAAAATACTCAATTAAAACAATTAATTAAATTTATACCTTCAAAGTTTGGTAAATCTTCCCATGAAGCTTGCTATTTTCTCTTGATAGCCCCAAAAATATTCTTTCCATGGTGGTGATGGAAGCTACGACCACATGGTGGTGGTGTCGGGTGGAAGAAGGAGAAGTGGAGAGTGTTTTGTTTCCTTTTTATTTCTCTCTTTTCCTTTCCTTTCCTTTTCCTTTTTTTTTTTTTATATAACTAAACCATTTATTTAATTTTGAGACCCAACACAATTCCACCGCCATTCTTACAACCGACTTTAGCTTCTTGGATAAATTAACATGCATAATCAAAAATTTAATACATTACGTAGTTATTTCGTGTAATAAATATTTTATATAATGTATATAAAATATTTATTTTAATTCATCAAAAATCATAACAAAATTTATAATTAATATTTAGACCCTTTTAAGTACTTTACTTGACAAATTTTGTACACGCATAATAATATGCATGTAATTATATGAGGTAATTTATACATCACAAATTCATAAAACAATTTATACAACATATAAATTTTATTTTTTCATAATTTTTCACTTCGTTACTTGGACAACATGTTACACTAACATGTCCACGTTTCCAAAATATTATTCCTCATTAAAATCATAAAAATTCCGTTATACCTAAACAAAAATTTTAATAAATTAAAACATTCATTTTTCTTATTTATTATTCATTTCTTTACTATTTATCACTAATTCTTTATATATATATATATATATATATATATATATATATATATATATATATATTATAATTTAATATTATATAATTTATATATTTACATTCTCCTTTCTTAAATAATTCTTAAATTCCTCCATAATTATCAATTAACTAGGGATAACCCGTGCCTGAAGGCACGACGAAACGAAAAATTATATTAAAATTCAAAAAGTAATACATAACCTAAGGACTCCTTTGCAATAAATAATACATACACAATTATCAACACATATCCAACCACCAAAACATCAAGCAGAGCATGTCACAACCATTAAAAGAATTGTCTAGAAAATAAGTACAACAAAAAACCCCAAAATATACTTTCAGATGATAGAATAAATATGAAAACTTTGATCCTACTAACTATCCTGCTCATGGATTCTATGACTGTGGGTTTGAAGAAAATACCCAAAAATTTGAGAATACCAATAGACATTTTAGTTAATATAACATTCATTATTGCCGCAAAGGTTTATCTTGGCATATATAGTCTAATTTTTTCTTATCTCAATCCAACCAACAAATGCTCATTTGCATTTGTTTACGGCCTTCCTCATTTAGGAATTACCCTCAGCTAACTTATTTCTGTGACGACTGCTTTTGGGTTCATATAACATAGTAAATGCCAAAAGCCCAAACCAGGGGAAGACCAAAGAAACATCTGTCTTCGTTTTATAACTCCTTCACTTCTGTGATCGAATCCATCACTTGACCGGGATCCCTGAACCTGGCAAGGAAGGTGCACATATTACGATGGCATAATTATTTTTGTTACAAACTATTTTTGCCATATAATACTACTACTGAATAACAAATTTGAAAAGGTAACCACTAATAAAAATTTGAGAACAATTTACAGCTAAACACGTCTTTAAAAGTTATCTAGAAAAAGACAAGTAATAACAGGAAACCGTATTTAAGAACACTGGTCTTACTTGTCAATGAAGCTGACATTTGTATACATCAAATAGTAATAAACATATTCAAAATCACGCAGAGGTACACAATTGCAATTCAGAAAAAACAGTAAGATGACTCAATAGTAGCATAAGGCGCCACAATTCAGCAAAATCGTCGTTCTGCATCAACCATTGAAATTTTACCCCACAATACCTACAAAGAAAATCAGCATAACAACAATTATTTGCTGATTGAAATGACAGTTAAAGTGACAACAAATGGTAATAATAACCCTCTTAGTCCTAATATGGCTGGAACAAAGACAGCAGAAGTAGAAAAATAAAATATTAGTTACAAGTTAATAGTAAATATTATATAGGTAAAATAAATATGCTGATATTTATTGTTCCATCAGTTTGACAATATAGATATAAGAAATTTACAAAAGATTGAAGAACAAATGATCATCATATTGCACTGAGAAGAGGAAGAAGGTATTTATAGATGGTGCCACTCAAAATGTGTTGAATATACATATCCATATAAAATATTTTACTTGCAATTTACATATAGATTGCTACCGTTGTGGTCCTTCTAATTCCTCTTTACCCAAAAGACCATAACTAAACTCCTTGGGCAGATTACCATATGAACATCTTCTTTTGAATTAAATTTTTTGATTTCCAAACCAATCTCTCCAACATAAACTTAGAACAATTAAAGATTCCTGTGATGTTGCAATTTCTTATGGTGGTGCTTACATGTAAGTTTAGAGGACAATCATTTCACATGAGCTTAAAAGGAGATGAGAATTGGACATTTAGTTCATGCCAGACAAAAGGTACAATATGATGATCGTGTGCGTGAGAGAGAAGTGTTAGAGTGAGAGTGAGACTGAGGGGTGAGGGGTGAGGAACTCAAAAAAAGCACCGACAATTTAGTGTATATTGCTTTGCACGTTAGATAAACAATGATCAGTACAACATACCGGTTGATTAAACAATTTTTCTTTTCCAATAGAACATCCAATTTTTTCTTTACCCTTTGTTGAAGATGGAATAACACTTAGGCTGTTTAGGTGATTCGCATGTGAATTCTCCTAGGAAGTACAAAATAAGAGATTAGTAAAAAAATGCATATTTATATTAAAATAATTTTTTTTAACAATACAAGTCGCGTTACCTTATCAACCTGTAAGAGCAAACTTAATAAATTGAACATGAGTTTAACATGCCTTAATAAATTAAACATGGCTTGGGTAAATCGACAATAAGAGGCAAACTTTCTATGAAATTGTAAACCGACAATTGACGTTGAATTGGGTTCACTTTCAATTAGAATAAAATTAATATCAAGTAACCCAATCACTAACTCTACTAATAAAAAAGGAATATCAAGTAACCCAATACAATTAATAGCTCTGCGAATAAAATTAATTGATCACAAGCAGGAGGACAATGAATAACATAAAAAAGGAATATCAAGTAACCCAATACACAGACAATGTAATGACCCGAAAATTCATAAGACTGATTTGTATGGTCTTAGGTGATTATTGTGATTTAAGACTACGCTAATTCTCGGATGAGGGAGTAGAGGATAGTCGATTTGGGAAAATTTTAAGCTTTTGAGGATTTGAGCGGAAGATTGAGGTTTAGCTATAAAACTAACCCTGGTAAAGTGACAGACGATCACTGGAAAGGAATTAGAGTCTTGTCACAAAGGGACTAGGACAGTGTTCACAAAATAATAAGCAAAGTGATGCCTAGAATAAGATAATCGTTGCGATTAGTCGGATTGGCATGGGTTGTAAAGAGTTAGAAATGAAACAAACTCTGATATTTTATTGGTAATAGAAATTCTAAGTATGGAATCATTTGTAAGGATTGAGTCTAAAACTTAATCTGAGGAAAAGAATTTTTGGGAGTTTAAAACCTAGAATTGGTTGAATGAGTATATGATAAGGTGGTATACACTAAGTTAGGTATCTATATGGTATATAGGTACAGTGAACTTGATGAGGAAGAATTACCCTCAATTTTTTTTGGATTTACCTTATATTGAAATTTCGGGGACGAAATTAATATAAGGGGGAAGAATGTAGCGACCCGAAATATTTTAATATAAATAAATGAATTTATTAAACAGTAACTGTAAATTCTGTACGATTAAATTAAATCATTACATGATGGCTTGAGGTTATTTAATTATATGTTGAGATAATTAAAGGAATTTAAGGAAGGTTCAATTAATGGATTTAGTAAATTAATGGACCAATCTAGGATGTGTAATATCAAAGTTTGATAGGGTTATTGAGCTATGTGATTAATTGATTTAAATAGCTAGCAAGTTAAATTGGAGGAATAAATTAATTAATGTGATTATTAATTTATGAGAGTGCTTAAACATTAAAAATGTTATTTATTTTCATTTGGAAAGTTGTTAATAGTGGATTATTAATATTATATAATTCCACTAGGAAATTAATAATTTGAATTTGTCAAATTAATTTATTAAACAAGCCCAATTTAATTTAATTGCTAATGGACTTGTAAATTGGTTATGAGATAATTTAATTGGCACAATATGGTGAATATGGCAAGCCATATAGGAGGTCCTATGACTTATTTATTTGAGCCCAAATGGTTTTAACTAGCGGCCCAAAGGATAGCCCAAGTGTGTTAACTAAATAAATTTATTGGTAGCACAATTGATTTAAAATGCCTAGCCCATTGGATTAATTAACGCATGGCCCAAACATTAATTTAATTGTGGTCCTAATCAAATGTTGGAGAGGCCCAGGTAAAGTATTTAATTGTGGTCCAATCTTTAGCCCAAATGTATGTGTTGGTGATTATATATATATGTATCTATATATATATATATTTTATTAGCACAATTGGGAAATAAAAAGAAAAGGAAAGATAAATGAAATTTGGAGCTTTTGGAGCATCAATTGCCGGCAGCTTTTGGGGTCTTTAAAGACTGCTTTTGGTTGCTCTTTTAGTAGCTCAATGTTTGGGGAAAAGCAAGGAAAAAGGGGCATAAGCTAGTAAGTCTATTTCATTAATGAGTGATGTGTATACTTACATAAAATGTAAGTATACATTTTTGCTAGCCAATAATATACTACACTCTCCTTCTCTCATTCATTCATTAGTCATTTTGCTACTAAGTTACTAGAGAGCAAAAGAAATAGAGAGAAGGCTAGAGAGAAAAGAGAAAAGCCATGGAAGATGAGCGTTTTCCTTGATGCTTGAATGGTTGGATGAAGAAGAGGCAAGGATTAAAGATGAAGGCCTCCTCATGGTGAAGCTTTCTAGCTATGGAAGTGAATCATCCAAGCTTGGTAAAGTTTCTAGCAAGAAGAAGAAAAAACTATTAAAAGGTTCAAAAGTTTTCAAAACCTTGTTTTCTTTTTCATCTTTGTGTTTTAAGATTTTGAAGTAGTTTTTGATGGTTCAAAACCATTTTCAAACTCTAAATGTTTATATCCATGCTAGATTAGTAAATCTAGGGTTCAATGGATTCAACATGGGTATTTATGGGTATCTATTAGGAAAAGTTTAGCAAGAAGCTTGAAAACGATTTCTACCGACGGAACCCTAATCGAACGTATGATTCGAGGCTATACATTTTGAAACCTACAAGTCGTATGTGTGATTTACTTTGTCATATGTTAGATATGTAAGTAAAAAGTAAAACCTAGTTGGAATCATGTCAAAAGGTGTTGAAATGAGTAAGTTATGATTTTTGGAACCAAATGAGTTCATTTTTCAAAACCCTAAACCTAACAATCCACTTTAAGCCCATTTTTCGTGATAAAATATGTCCAAAAATGTGTTTCAATGATGGAATCTTGTAGTTCAAGAAGATACGAATCCATGGACACCAATTTGAGGTCATTTGGACTTATATTGAAGATTTTATGAAAGTTTTAATCAAAGGGGCAAAATTGAAAAAATCTGAAAATTTCGCCCAATGAGGTTTCTGTTTTGAAAGCCGGGGCTTTCAAATCAGTGCAATTTTGAAAGCCGGGGCTTTGATGCCAAAATTTTGAAAAATGTTATTTTTCGATCCGGGTCGGGTCGGGCCATTCGGGACGGGTCGGGTCGGGTCATTTAAGTCCAAAATAGGTCAAAATGTTTTAAAATTAATATAATTAATTTGAGAGCCAAAATTAAGAATTATTTATTATTTATAATAAATAATAAATAAGGTAAATTAAAAGTCATTATTATGATAAATTAGTTAATTAATTATTATTTAAATGATATTAAATAATAATTAAAGGGAGATAAAGTTAAAATAGTAATTATTTATTATCTAATAATATTAAATAATGAATAAGGATAATTATTTAATTAATTATTATTTAAATGATATTAAATAATAATTAAAGGGAAATAAAGTTAAAATAGTAATTATTTATTATTTAATTAACATTAAATAATGAATAAGGATAATTAGTTAATTAATTATTATTTAAATGATATTAAATAATAATTGAAGGGAAATAAAGTTAATATATTAATTATTTATTATTTAATAATGAATAAGGATAATAGTTAATTAATTATTATTTAAATAATAATAAATAATAATTAAAGGGAGATAAAGTTAATATAATAATTATTTGTTATTTAATTAATAATAAATAATGAATAAGGATGATTAATTATTTAATTATTATTTAAAGGATATTAAATAATAATTAAAGGAAGATAAAGATAATAAGGTAATTATTTATTATTTAATAAATAAGGATGATTAATTATTTAATTATTATTTAAAGGATATTAAATAATAATTAAAGGGAGATGAAGTGAATAAAATAATTATTTATTATTTAATTAATATTAAATAATAAATGAGGTTAAAATAATTAAGAAATAATTATGTATTGATATTCAATAATCATTAAAGGAATTAAGGAGAATTAATCAATTATTATTTAAATTAAATAATAATTAAAGTGAATTAAGGTTAATGAGATAATTGTTATGTGATAATAAATAACAAGTAATGTTAATTTAATTTAATTATTTATTTAAATAATATTAAATAAATAATGTGAAGCAATTAAGGAAATAATTGTTTATGTGAAGATAAATAAACAAGTAAAATTAATTGAATTAATTATTTATTTAAATGATATTAAATGAATAATGAGAAGTAATTAAGAAAATAATTGGTTATGTGAAGATAAATAAACAAGTAAAGTTACGTGAATTAATTATTTATTTGAATGATATTAAATAAATAATGTGAAGTAATTAATAAAATAATTGTTTATGTGAAGATAAATAAACAAGTAAAGTTAAGTGAATTAATTATTTTTTTAAATGATATTAAATAAATGATATGAAAGAATTAAAGGTAATAAAGTGTAAACAATTTACGGGTAATTGTTGGAGTGTTTAGTTATTACCAATATTATAAATTATCATTAAAGGGTTTATAATTGACGGTAAGTAGTTAAATATTATTAACGGATTAATAATATTGATAATTGGGTAAATATTATTAAGGGTTTAATAATATTAGTAACCAATTAAGGTATTGTTAGGTACCTAAGTACAATTGAAAATTTAGTGATGTATTATTAATGTATAATAATACTGATCGATAATTAAAATATTATCCAAGGAGGATAATATTGTCTTATAAATTATGTGTTAATAAATAGGAGATGCTGTGTTGTAGAGTCAATCCTTTTATGAATAACAGCTGAGTTCGTATGTACTTTACTAATTGCCAGATAAGCAAATTAGGTCTTTCAAATGCAGTAATTCGATTTGTTGAGCGTTAATGATGGAACGCGGATTTCAGACTGGTAGCGTAAGTCAATGCGACTATCAGGCAAGTTTTTCAGTACTATGTGCTTTACTTGCGAACCTGTTTGCTATATGCATAAACTATTAAGTGTGCACTCATTTTATGTGATAACTGATTTTAAATGTGCCTGCGTATAGTCATATGTTGTTAATAGCTGATTTTAATGAATGCTATGAGTTGAGATGTGTTATATGAGTTATATAACCTGGAAATATTGACATGCATGGTAAGCATGGATTAATTGTATAAATGCAAAGCATGATAAGCATGACGCCTATATAAATGCAAAGCATGGAGCATAAAGCATAAATTAAATGTGACCTACGTGTTATGTGTTAGCTGTTAGACTTGCTGAGCCGTCGTGCTCACTCTTGCTATAATAAACATTTTCAGCGAGGAGCGTGAAATTTGAAGATCCCGGTAATCGCGACGAAGATGTGTTAAAGATTAGTTATAATTCTGGACGTTACTAGAACTGTTCAAAGATAACGTCGTACCATGTTGGGAGTAATTATCATTCGGTATTATCCCTGTTTTAAAGCCTTGTAATAATAGTGAAAGGCGGTTGTATATCAAGACGAGTGTTAATGTTTTGTAAACTCGTGTAACTAAAAGCGGTTAGTAAATAGTCATGTCGACTTATTGTTAGGTTGCGAGTTTTATTTGCTCACAATGGTTGTAATACACTAGGTCATAAAAATATAAATGATCTGAGTTGTAGGATTTATGTAAAGATTGCGATTCTGAGGCAAGGTAAAGTAAAAGTTATAAAAATTTAAATTTACTGAGTTTTTCAACAACATGCCTTTATTCAAATGTTGTGGAGTTTATTCGTTGACGAGCGGGAGTCACAGTTGGTGTCAGGTGATTTTTCCGCGGGGCGTCACAGTTGGTATCAGAGCTGATAGGTTATAAACCTTAGGTAGGAGTACCTTAGGCTATAACCGTAAATGAGAGAAATAAAATGTTAAATGATCTGTTAAAGGATTAACAGCATGTGTAGATAGCATGATGCTATAAACAAAAGATACTATGGGGAATAGTAGTAAGCTCGGAAAGAGTGGTATGTGTTGAAATATGGATTTGGAGAATCCTTAATTAGAGGTTGTTGATTTCAATTGAGGACTCATGTTAGTGGCTGAGTTGAACATTCATTTGTATGGGCAGGGAATTGTGCTTGGTTTTACGACCACTTAGCTTCCTATAATGATAATCATTGAAATCTTGCGTCGCGTTATTCGATGTATATATGGTGAGAAGGTGATTCTTTTCCCATAGTCAATCGGATAGGTAGAGAATGTTAAGCCCATGTGCGTGTTCTTAAAACTCATACTGGTAGTAGGTTCATGACTCATAATCACATGGTGGAGCCCCTCAGCGAATGGACGATTTTAGTCTGACTAGGATATGTTCCTCAACCCATATGATGGTGGTAAGTTTCTGAACTCATACTGTGTGGTAAGTTTGATGAACAACGAGTGTGGGTAGAGTTAAGTAACAAGATTAAAGCTATACTAAAGATAGTTATTAAGCTAGAAAGGTGAGGAGTAAAATTGATGATTATTTGAGGTTTTAGGACATTCTAAATCTTCTAGCTATGCTAGACCTTGAATTCTTAAAATCGTGCCAAATTCACACTTGTGTGCCTTTAAAAATGATATTTAAAATTTTTAGTTTTATCGGAAAGTCGCGGTAAGTCGGGTTGTGGGACAATTCATTTATTACCTGTGGCGATATGATAAAACCCAAAATGATTTTCAAATGTTTTGAAACGTTTAAATGATGGTCTATGCTAATTGTTTCGGCTAGACCAAAATGATTTTGAAACTATGTGTCGATGCCAAATGATGTGGCTATACATGTTTTATTGCACGTATGTGCTGACGATTATTGTTGAAAAGTCTAAGCTAATTGATTCGGCTAGACAAAGGTTAAGGTATATTTTTTTCAAGTATTTCTTGGACTTACGTTGGAAATCCAACAGGGAATAAATGTTATGCGTATACATGTGGTGCGGAAGGTTGATCTCCTTAGGTGGTAAGTACCCGGTTTAAATGTTATGCATATACATAGAGTACGGAAGGTTGATCACCTTAAGTGGTAAGTACTCGGGTTAAATGTTTGTAGTTTTTGTGATTTTTAAATACCCTTAATGGTGTTCAGTGAAATTTTAATGACGCCGGGCAAAAAGGGGGATTGTTTTTAAAGGGGTTATTTTTACTTCCTAATTATTCAAACTCATTCACAATTATTGAACAAATTGTTGAAGACTCCTGGAAGATGTTCCAATGTTCTGGACATCAATTGGGTAAAGGGGTAAGTATGCTGTAATTTCGAGGACGAAATTCTTAGAAGAGGGGGTGAATGTAATGACCCGTAAATTCATAAGACTGATTTGTATGGTCTTAGGTGATTATTGTGATTTAAGACTACGCTAATTCTCGGATGAGGGAGTAGAGGATAGTCGATTTGGGAAAATTTTAAGCTTTTGAGGATTTGAGCGGAAGATTGAGGTTTAGCTATAAAACTAACCCTGGTAAAGTGACAGACGATCACTGGAAAGGAATTAGAGTCTTGTCACAAAGGGACTAGGACAGTGTTCACAAAATAATAAGCAAAGCGATGCCTAGAATAAGATAATCGTTGCGATTAGTCGGATTGGCATGGGTTGTAAAGAGTTGGAAATGAAACAAACTCTGATATTTTATTGGTAATAGAAATTCCAAGTATGGAATCATTTGTAAGGATTGAGTCTAAAACTTAATCTGAGGAAAAGAATTTTTGGGAGTTTAAAACCTAGAATTGGTTGAATGAGTATATGATAAGGTGGTATACACTAAGTTAGGTATCTATATGGTATATAGGTACAGTGAACTTGATGAGGAAGAATTACCCTCAATTTTTTTTGGATTTACCTTATATTGAAATTTCGGGGACGAAATTAATATAAGGGGGGAAGAATGTAGCGACCCGAAATATTTTAATATAAATAAATGAATTTATTAAACAGTAACTGTAAATTCTGTACGATTAAATTAAATCATTACATGATGGCTTGAGGTTATTTAATTATATGTTGAGATAATTAAAGGAATTTAAGGAAGGTTCAATTAATGGATTTAGTAAATTAATGGACCAATCTAGGATGTGTAATATCAAAGTTTGATAGGGTTATTGAGCTATGTGATTAATTGATTTAAATAGCTAGCAAGTTAAATTGGAGGAATAAATTAATTAATGTGATTATTAATTTATGAGAGTGCTTAAACATTAAAAATGTTATTTATTTTCATTTGGAAAGTTGTTAATAGTGGATTATTAATATTATATAATTCCACTAGGAAATTAATAATTTGAATTTGTCAAATTAATTTATTAAACAAGCCCAATTTAATTTAATTGCTAATGGACTTGTAAATTGGTTATGAGATAATTTAATTGGCACAATATGGTGAATATGGCAAGCCATATAGGAGGTCCTATGACTTATTTATTTGAGCCCAAATAGTTTTAACTAGCGGCCCAAAGGATAGCCCAAGTGTGTTAACTAAATAAATTTATTGGTAGCACAATGATTTAAAATGCCTAGCTCATTGGATTAATTAACGCATGGCCCAAACATTAATTTAATTGTGGTCCTAATCAAATGTTGGAGAGGCCCAGGTAAAGTATTTAATTGTGGTCCAATCTTTAGCCCAAATGTATGTGTTGGTGATTATATATATATGTATCTATATATATATATATTTTATTAGCACAATTGGGAAATAAAAAGAAAAGGAAAGATAAATGAAATTTGGAGCTTTTGGAGCATCAATTGCCGGCAGCATTTGGGGTCTTTAAAGACTGCTTTTGGTTGCTCTTTTAGTAGCTCAATGTTTGGGGAAAAGAAAGGAAAAAGGGGCATAAGCTAGTAAGTCTATTTCATTAATGAGTGATGTGTATACTTACATAAAATGTAAGTATACATTTTTGCTAGCCAATAATATACTACACTCTCCTTCTCTCATTCATTCATTAGTCATTTTGCTACTAAGTTACTAGAGAGCAAAAGAAATAGAGAGAAGGCTAGAGAGAAAAGAGAAAAGCCATGGAAGATGAGCGTTTTCCTTGATGCTTGAATGGTTGGATGAAGAAGAGGCAAGGATTAAAGATGAAGGCCTCCTCATGGTGAAGCTTTCTAGCTATGGAAGTGAATCATCCAAGCTTGGTAAAGTTTCTAGCAAGAAGAAGAAAAAACTATTAAAAGGTTCAAAAGTTTTCAAAACCTTGTTTTCTTTTTCATTTTTGTGTTTTAAGATTTTGAAGTAGTTTTTGATGGTTCAAAACCATTTTCAAACTCTAAATGTTTATATCCATGCTAGATTAGTAAATCTAGGGTTCAATGGATTCAACATGGGTATTTATGGGTATCTATTAGGAAAAGTTTAGCAAGAAGCTTGAAAACGATTTCTACCGACGGAACCCTAATCGAACGTATGATTCGAGGCTATACATTTTGAAACCTACAAGTCGTATGTGTGATTTACTTTGTCATATGTTAGATATGTAAGTAAAAAGTAAAACCTAGTTGGAATCATGTCAAAAGGTGTTGAAATGAGTAAGTTATGATTTTTGGAACCAAATGAGTTCATTTTTCAAAACCCTAAACCTAACAATCCACTTTAAGCCCATTTTTCGTGACAAAATATGTCCAAAAATGTGTTTCAATGATGGAATCTTGTAGTTCAAGAAGATACGAATCCATGGACACCAATTTGAGGTCATTTGGACTTATATTGAAGATTTTATGAAAGTTTTAATCAAAGGGGCAAAATTGGAAAAATCTGAAAATTTCGCCCAATGAGGTTTCTGTTTTGAAAGCCGGGGCTTTCAAATCAGTGTAATTTTGAAAGCCGGGGCTTTGATGCCAAAATTTTGAAAAATGTTATTTTTCGATCCGGGTCGGGTCGGGCCATTCGGGACGGGTCGGGTCGGGTCATTTAAGTCCAAAATGGGTCAAAATGTTTTAAAATTAATATAATTAATTTGAGAGCCAAAATTAAGAATTATTTATTATTTATAATAAATAATAAATAAGGTAAATTAAAGTCATTATTATGATAAATTAGTTAATTAATTATTATTTAAATGATATTAAATAATAATTAAAGGGAGATAAAGTTAAAATAGTAATTATTTATTATCTAATAATATTAAATAATGAATAAGGATAATTATTTAATTAATTATTATTTAAATGATATTAAATAATAATTAAAGGGAAATAAAGTTAAAATAGTAATTATTTATTATTTAATTAACATTAAATAATGAATAAGGATAATTAGTTAATTAATTATTATTTAAATGATATTAAATAATAATTGAAGGGAAATAAAGTTAATATATTAATTATTTATTATTTAATAATGAATAAGGATAATAGTTAATTAATTATTATTTAAATAATAATAAATAATAATTAAAGGGAGATAAAGTTAATATAATAATTATTTGTTATTTAATTAATAATAAATAATGAATAAGGATGATTAATTATTTAATTATTATTTAAAGGATATTAAATAATAATTAAAGGAAGATAAAGATAATAAGGTAATTATTTATTATTTAATAAATAAGGATGATTAATTATTTAATTATTATTTAAAGGATATTAAATAATAATTAAAGGGAGATGAAGTGAATAAAATAATTATTTATTATTTAATTAATATTAAATAATAAATGAGGTTAAAATAATTAAGAAATGATTATGTATTGATATTCAATAATAATTAAAGGAATTAAGGAGAATTAATCAATTATTATTTAAATTAAATAATAATTAAAGTGAATTAAGGTTAATGAGATAATTGTTATGTGATAATAAATAACAAGTAATGTTAATTTAATTTAATTATTTATTTAAATAATATTAAATAAATAATGTGAAGCAATTAAGGAAATAATTGTTTATGTGAAGATAAATAAACAAGTAAAATTAATTGAATTAATTATTTATTTAAATGATATTAAATGAATAATGAGAAGTAATTAAGGAAATAATTGGTTATGTGAAGATAAATAAACAAGTAAAGTTACGTGAATTAATTATTTATTTGAATGATATTAAATAAATAATGTGAAGTAATTAATAAAATAATTGTTTATGTGAAGATAAATAAACAAGTAAAGTTAAGTGAATTAATTATTTATTTAAATGATATTAAATAAATGATATGAAAGAATTAAAGGTAATAAAGTGTAAACAATTTACGGGTAATTGTTGGAGTGTTTAGTTATTACCAATATTATAAATTATCATTAAAGGGTTTATAATTGACGGTAAGTAGTTAAATATTATTAACGGATTAATAATATTGATAATTGGGTAAATATTATTAAGGGTTTAATAATATTAGTAACCAATTAAGGTATTGTTAGGTACCTAAGTACAATTGAAAATTTAGTGATGTATTATTAATGTATAATAATACTGATCGATAATTAAAATATTATCCAAGGAGGATAATATTGTCTTATAAATTATGAGTTAATAAATAGGAGATGCTGTGTTGTAGAGTCAATCCTTTTATGAATAACAGCTGAGTTCGTATGTACTTTACTAATTGCCAGATAAGCAAATTAGGTCTTTCAAATGCAGTAATTCGATTTGTTGAGCGTTAATGATGGAACGCGGATTTCAGACTGGTAGCGTAAGTCAATGCGACTATCGGGCAAGTTT
This sequence comes from Hedera helix, assembly GCA_947179155.2. NCBI lineage: Eukaryota > Viridiplantae > Streptophyta > Magnoliopsida > Apiales > Araliaceae > Hedera > Hedera helix. Next base: position 11,150,676 of record OX359280.1, read on the forward strand.
TTCAGTACTATGTGCTTTACTTGCGAACCTGTTTGCTATATGCATAAACTATTAAGTGTGCACTCATTTTATGTGATAACTGATTTTAAATGTGCCTGCGTATAGTCATATGTTGTTAATAGCTGATTTTAATGAATGCTATGAGTTGAGATGTGTTATATGAGTTATATAACCTGGAAATATTGACATGCATGGTAAGCATGGATTAATTGTATAAATGCAAAGCATGATAAGCATGATGCCTATATAAATGCAAAGCATGGAGCATAAAGCATAAATTAAATGTGACCTACGTGTTATGTGTTAGCTGTTAGACTTGCTGAGCCGTCGTGCTCACTCTTGCTATAATAAACATTTTCAGCGAGGAGCGTGAAATTTGAAGATCCCGGTAATCGCGACGAAGATGTGTTAAAGATTAGTTATAATTCTAGACGTTACTAGAACTGTTCAAAGATAACGTCGTACCATGTTGGGAGTAATTATCATTCGGTATTATCCCTGTTTTAAAGCCTTGTAATAATAGTGAAAGGCGGTTGTATATCAAGACGAGTGTTAATGTTTTGTAAACTCGTGTAACTAAAAGCGGTTAGTAAATAGTCATGTCGACTTATTGTTAGGTTGCGAGTTTTATTTGCTCACAATGGTTGTAATACACTAGGTCATAAAAATATAAATGATCTGAGTTGTAGGATTTATGTAAAGATTGCGATTCTGAGGCAAGGTAAAGTAAAAGTTATAAAAATTTAAATTTACTGAGTTTTTCAACAACATGCCTTTATTCAAATGTTGTGGAGTTTATTCGTTGACGAGCAGGAGTCACAGTTGGTGTCAGGTGATTTTTCCGCGGGGCGTCACAGACAACGTGATCACTAACTCTACGAATAAAAAAAGAAGGAAAAACGATTTATAAATTTTGTAAATTATGTCCAACTTTGATTAACACAGTATATAATTTGAACAAATATCAAATAATCACGTCCAACAAAGAAACATAAACTAAATTCACAATATTTGCGGAATGATTGGCTACTGATAGTAATAGTTATAATAATACTAATAGTAATAGTAATTTAAGATTAAGAATATTTAAGATTAAGAATATTTAAGATTAAGTAATAGTTATAATAATACTAAACAATATAATAAAAGAATATTTATTAAAAACAATATAAAAAGTAGTACTTTTTACTAATAATTATGATACTAATACTAATACTAATACTAATACTAATACTAATAATAATAATAATAATAATAATAATAATAATAATAATAATAATAATAATAATAATAATTTAAGATTAAGAATATTTAAGATTAAGTAATAGTTATAATAATACTAAACAATATAATAAAAGAATATTTATTAAAAACAATATAAAAAGCAATTTGCTAATAATTATGGTAATAATCCAAGCAATGGATACTGCAACAGGAATCAGTATCAAATATTTGCATACCAATTCCTAGAAAAATCATTCATATTTACTATATCTATATGCGATTGAAAGGAGAGAAAGGCCATGATCAACCTCTTCTGTAATACTTTGTGGGATTTTTCGTTGCACAGATGCCTTGACCTGATTTTGCCCAGATACAAACCTGAAAACGTATACAGTAAACCCAATCACCACCCAAATATCATACTGTAAAAGTGTAGTTTCTTCTCCCAAAAAAAAATAAAAATCAGAGTTTCATATATCAAGAATGTCAACAACCTACCAACAAATTACATCAAAACATGAAAAACATTTACAGTAAACCAATCACCACCTAAATATCATAATGCAAAAATGTAGTTTTTTTCCCCATAAAAACCCATCAAAATATAATATATCAAGATTATCAAAAGGCCCATATCAGAAATATCATTAAAAAAACCGCAAAATGAAGGCTGAAAAATAATTTACCAAGTGACATGTGTTATGCATACACATAAAAACTTCCACTTTCAGAATAGTTGCATATATCACCACGTACTTCATGAAAAATCACGACAACAATCAACAATTATTGAAGCGAGAAAAGTAATAATAATAATAATAATAATAATAATAATAATAATAATAAATAATTAATTTAAATCTGAAACACAATAAACAAGATTGAGAAACCTAAGTTCTAGAACACGTGCGAAAAATGAGCTGCCTTAAGCTGCTGTTCAATTACCAAAATTTCCCCCAAGAGAAAAGGATGGCTTCAAGTATACACATATTTTTCATGGCCTACACCTAAGGAGGACCACTAGCAGAAGGAGGACCATCATGAAGTAATCAGAGAAAGAAACACCTAATTAGAGAGTCTAATTAGAGAGTCTAATAAACTCACCCCAGTATTCCTATCAGAGAGTCTCTTAAACACCTAATTTTATTCCTATCATTTATTTAGACTCCTTTAATGCAAAATTCACCGTCATGCCAAATGTAGTCTTATGCAGATCAACTGTAAGGAAAATGCATGCATTTTTACACGATTCAAGCAAATGTTTGTAATCAGTAATTAAGCATTTTTGCAATATAATCCAAACTGATTAAGCATTTGCAATATAATCCAAAATATACGAAAAAGGCTTCTCCAACTGAACTGTTTTAGACTTACAGGAGTGCATCAAAGTTTTTTTAAGAAAGACCTTATAGGTTCATAAATTTTCATGACTGAGGATAGGCTAAGACTAACCTGGAAAGCAAAAAAATTGGTGTTCAAGTTTTGGGTATTCAAAAAATTTGGTGTTCAAGTTTTATTTTGCAACTCCCGCAAAATCAGGTCTGCAGCATTCCTCTAGTAGTAACATATAAACAAATTTGATTATTTTCTCCAAATTAGACACGCAAGCACAAAGACCAAACCTATAACAGTTTTCCATTTCAGTTTTCTTCCATTTCAGTTTTCTTTCATTTCAGTCTCTGAAAACAGTGACCTTTTCTAATTAAGCAAACAGTAACTTTGTTTACTCCCTTAAACCCTTAAAAGGCTTAAACTATGCTTTTACTAAGTACATTTCACATATATGTCAAAAGCGAAACTAAGTGTTAAAAGCCAAATTTATGTCATGTTGTGCAGGAACCAAATTATTTACATATAGATAATTAAAATCATTAGATTAGCTAGTGGGTATAAGGGAGTAAATAATCATTAGATTATTTACATATAGATAATTATAGGTAGCAGTGAAGATGAAGCTCTGTATTTTCAGAGCTTCATTTTATTGAAAATGAAGCTCTGAAGATATAAAGAAAGAATGAAAGGAAAAGAGAACAACAAAGTAGGACAAAAGGAGACGGCAGAAAAATGAGCATCCATTCCCCATATCGAATCATCCTATTTCCCCTTCTAACATTCAGCAACCCAGGAACCCATTTAGTAAACAAATCAGGTTGTATTAAACTGAAACCCAGGAACCCAAATCAGGTTGTCTCATAAACAATCACCAATTGCACAACATAAATAAAATTACCTTGGATTGTTGAGATGCCCAAATAAATCGCTGGTGGGGTACGGCAACTACCTGGAGACTGATGCTTCTTTAGCTTCACCGCCTCCTCCACATCGAAAGTCTCGCCATCGGAGTTGTCGATTGATTCGAAGAGGGAGAGAAAAAACCAGGAGAGAGAACTATGCGGTGGACAGAGAAGACGATGCCAAGCAGGAGAGAGAAAAGAAATGGAATGGAACGGAAGGAGAGAGAAGACGCTGGCAGACGGAGAGAGGAAACAAATTTGAAACAAAGCAAAAAACACAGATAGAGAAGACGGGACCAGACAGACAGAGAAGACGGGGGAACCAAAGTTAATCACAGCCCTTCTTTATTGAAGCCATTAGTAATTTAAGGCCATTGGATGGATCTGCTCTGTTTTATTATATAGATTGTATAACCAAAATTATACATTTATTAACTCTCTCATTAATTTAATCCTCTTATATAAATTATATAATAATTCTTATATAATTTATATAATTATTCCCCCATTAATATTTTACTTTAATTTTCTTAAATAAATTATATACTTTATTAGTATATAATTTATAAAATTACTTCCTCATCTTAAATAATTTTAAACCTTCACCCTAATTATTGATTAATTATATAATCAATATTTTTAATCTTACTAACTTCCTCATTAGATTTTCATTAATTTCTGGATTAATTTAATTATTAATCCCTTTATTTCCATAATTAATGAAATTTATAATTATCACAATTAAACATGCACACCTATATATATACCAATGTATATATATATATATATATACATATTTAATTTAATTCATAGATTTCACATTATCACATAACATTATTTAAATAATAATTTCTGCACTTCCACAATAATTTTATTGTACAATTTATTGTACCATTACATATAATTTCTCTTATTCTTTATAAATTATTTTTAAACAATTTATTTACTTTTCGATTATTTTAAAATCAACACAATTCATCACCATCTTTGTACAGATTTAATTTACCAATAAACTCCCTTCACCCACTTTAAATCACTTACATCATAAATAATTTAAATAACTTTGATAATTTTATTAATTAAATTCTCATTTAATATTATTAAAATTAGTCCCAAGAATTTGGGTCCTCACATTCTTCCCCCCTTAATAGGATTCCGTCCTCGGAATCATAATTACCGTAATAATCACACGTTTATAGCACATTGCTATACCTTTATCTTGATGAATAACCACTAAATCTATAATAATCATATTTTACCTCTTTAATATCCACAACTCAAATATTTAATGAATAATACCATAATGATCCTATCAGTCAGAATACTCAACTCCTAATTCAATTCACAATTTCTTTGATTTCTCATTCTCTGAAAAATTTTCTTTCTTTAATCATACATACCCTAACTCAATCAACTTATTTCATACCTTCTATTACAGCTCATTTACACTCTGTACATTCATCTTTCTTTTTTTAATTCATATAAATCTTCTTCACATTCCATAATTCATTCCTTAATACCTTTATCATTCAACACTAGGTTTTAAATACTAATCTTTACTTAATTCATCATAATCCTTATTTGGAATTATTCTACAAATCCTGGGGTGCCACATTCACCCCTCCTTTAAAAATTTCGTCATCGAAATTTCTATGTATTAATATCTCATTCATTTACAACTTACACATTCCCTTTGCATTTATTCCATATATCCTTCTTTCCTTCCTTTCTTGTGGTCATTGCTATTTTCTAATCCATATAATTTCTTTACTTCACAATTATTACTTTCATTATTACTCACATTTAGAGAATACTACCCCATCCTACCATCTAACCTTCATAAGAGTAGAGGAATTTAAAATTTTTATTTTGGAAAATTTTTTGTAATATGCTGAATGAACATTTATCCTGGTTTAACAGTACTTCGCTCACCGAGTACTTCATACTGCAAACCCTGACAGTGGATCAGTCTGTCATTAAAGTGATGTATATTTAATCCGTAAATTGGGCACGCCAGTAGAACAGTTTGTAATGCCCGTGTCTTGCTATGCCAGGTGACCATTCGATCAACCTGCAATATTTTTAATCTTTTTGTTCATCTCAGTCTTAGAATTCATAAAATAGTAATTTGATTAGGTATAACTTTCAAAGAATATGAAGTCAATACCTTTCAAAATTTATCTAGCTGAATTAATAGCTCAGACTTATATTTCTTAAACGCTTGTCTAGCCAGATCAATTACCATAACTTTCTTTTAACAATTTATAACTCGCAGAAATTTTTAAAACATCCATCATGCCAAAACTTTTTAAAATGTCTAGCCGAGTCAAATGGCATTGACTTATAGCTTTGACATACTTTCATAAATCCAAATCATTTACGACTTCATGTTACCGCATTATCTTGACAGTACGTTGAGAATTTCTTTGTTAATAATTCCTACACCATAGTTTATGGTGTTGAATCATCTTATGACGTCATAGTACCGCACCGTTTCAAAAACACATTGAGCATTCCGTCATTCATCACATCTACACCGGGCTAAAAGGTGCATTGATGATTCTTTTGAAATATATTTTGATGTTAAAAATAATTTTGTCTAGCCGAAACAAGTAGCATAGACACTTTTTAAATCGCTAAAAATTCATTTGTATTTTTCAAAGCACATTCGTGCCAAATTAGCTTGAGGTCAAAAATTTTGAAGTCTAGCAAAATTAGCAGAGTGGGAATATCCTAATTTTCCTAACATTCACCTTCTGCTTCTTCACTTAATTACTAAATTTATTGCTAAGACTATCATTATTTATCATATTAAAATTTCTAACTACTCCAACTGTTCTATACCCCCGTATAGTTCATCAAACTTACCACACATTATGAGTCTAGGAACTTACCACAAGAATATGAGTTTTAAAGCTTGTCCTAGCCATATGTAGTCTGAGAACAAATCAAAGACTATCCATATGCTGAGGGACTCAAAACATACCATATGATTATAAGTCATGGACTTACCATATGCATGAGTTTTAAGAACTCGTGCCTAAACTTAATATTATCTATCTATCAAACCGCTAGCGCGACTCTAACATTTCAATGATTATCACTTAGTAACTAAGTAAACACAAGTCCAATGCCCATACAAAGGATTGTGCAACTCAGTCACCACGTGAGTCCTCAATTGAAATTTCGTACCCAAGCTTTCTGCCCCCTTATCATACTATTTCTGTAATTCATGTTTCATCATTCTCTGAGTTCTTCTTGTACTATTTTATAGTACTATATCTCTTTATAGCATCAAGCTATACTTTTTGGACCATTAACAGGTTGTCGATGCCGGGAAAGTTGTTTCGTTTTTAATAATATGCCATTTCCAATTTTAGCCTTTGGATTTAAGATGTGTTTTTGAAAAGGGTCGGCTTAAGTGTCGACGGGGTTTGAAAGATCGATTTTATGATGAGCCAATTGACCAGAGTCGCTAGCTGGTATATTTGAAATGGATGTACCAACTCATCCGAATTTTGTTTTCGTAATCGCTGGCTCATGTATGACTCCGAATTAATTGGTCTGCGAAGCGAGATTCATAGAGTTCGGGGGCTTGCTTAAGCGAAGGGAAGGTGTTAGGCACCTCCCGACTTCCGTGAAAACACGGTTATCGCAATCTTGCTATTTTCCTATCCTTTTAATAATCCTGAAATGTGTGTGCGTGTATGCCTAAATGAATGTTTGTGGTGAATTTTGCATAAAAGTTGCTTTGATTTTTTATGTAGCAAACGTGCTTTATCGGGAAAGCGTTTTAGACGTCTTTTGACCCAAATGACAAGACTTTGTTTTATAATAGAGTTTGATTTTAATTTTGAAAACGATGAGATTTTTTATTAGGTGTCGCTTTTAGAAAACAAGGGTTTTTAAACTTTTGTCAAATAGGAATCGAGACTATACATTGCCTTTTAACATTAAAGTTGAATAAAATAAAGTCAACTTCTAGGAGCTCTTTAACTCTATGCACCAAAGTTTAATGAAAACGTTTATCCATTTTTTTTCGAAACCATTTTTTTTAATGATATTTCAAAACCGTTTGTAGCCTTTTCGTCAAACAGGAATCAAAGTTTACTAAAACTCTTAATTTTAAACCTCGTGATTCTAATATCCTAATTTGATTACTTTTTAGAAAACCTTTGTCGTTTGCCTTACTTTGGAAAACCGTTTTTTCATATCGTAAATCAAACCAAGCATTCAAAAATGTGTCGAGGCTATCCATGGGCATGTGAGCCGTCTAAATAACCCCAAACACCCACAGTCACATATTTTACTATTACAGGGCCTTAAACCCGATCACGGCTCAATATCGCTTTAAGACCCAATATTTATATATGTATAAAAATGGACCATTGCCGCGACTACATACATCAAAATTTGTTCATCTTCGGGATTTGATCACGAGGATCTCCTCCCTAGGCTCACAATCCCCAAAGTCACCGTACAACCATCCCACGGCAAGCTTAACAATATTAGACTCGTTACTATACTACAAGAATCGAAAATTGCAAGCCCAACAATATGAACTGCCCATTAACATAATGAACTACATATCACCTTACGGATGTCATCAGGACATTAGGAGGAAATTACGTTCCGACGGAACCCTCACTAATAATCCCTAATCCACGGATCCTCAATAATATACCAAAATATTTATCCAAATCAACTCAACAACAAAAGATTATGCCAATAACATAAGCTAAAACTTAAAGAAAAACACCATTTTTCACCTTGCAATACGCCAATAAACGCTTTATATTTCACTACTCGAGCGAGTAACACAAGAACACCTAATTATTTGAGCAACAAAAAGCAATTTCTCACTAAGTTTAAATCCACCCAATCCCCTCTCTCTCTAACCTCGCTCCGGCGTTTATTCTTGACTATCATGAGGGGTTATTTTCTGGGGAATAACTCCTCGACCATCCATTTCAGTATCGTCTGAGCTACCCGGGACGTGGATCGGATCGGGGACTATGATTGGGGTTCCTTCACATTTGCTTATTTCCTCCACGGTCTTTGCCTTCGCTCAGAGGGGCAGACAGATGCCTGGCTAGGGTTTTATCCTTTTCTGCTGGTAAGTCCCCTTCTTTGTGCCGTTTTCCATTTGTTTCATCCCTTTGCCATTTCTTGGTACTTACATTGCCTTTTAACATTAAAGTTGAATAAAATGAAGACAACTTATAGGAGCTCTTTAACCCTATGCACCAAAGTTTAATGAAAACGTTTATCCATTTTTTTTCGAAACCATTTTTTTTTATGATATTTCAAAACCGTTTGTAGCCTTTTCGTTAAACAGGAATCAAAGTTCACTAAAACTCTTAATTTTAAACCTCGTGATTCTAATATCCTAATTTGATTACTTTTTAGAAAACCTTTGTCGTTTGCCTTACTTTGGAAAACCGTTTTTTCATGTCGTAAATCAAACCAAGCATTCAAAAATGTGTCGGGGCTATCCATGGGCATGTGAGCCGTCTAAATAACCCCAAACACCCACAGTCACAAATTTTACTATTACGGGGACTTAAACCCGATCACGGCTCGATATCGTTTTAAGGCCCAATATTTACATATATACAAAAATGGACCATTCCCGCGACTACATACACCAAAATTTGTCCATCTTCGGGATTTGATCACGAGGATCTCCTCCCTAGGCTCACAATCCCCAAAGTCATCGCGCAACCATCCCACGGTAAGCTTAACAATATTAGACTCGTTACTATACTACAAGAATCGAAAATTGCAAGCCCAACACTATGAACTGCCCATTAACATAATGAACTACATATCACCTTACGGATGTCATCAGGACATTAGGAGGAAATTACGTTCCGACGGAACCCTCACTAATAATCCCTAATCCATGGATCCTCAATAATATACCAAAATATTATATCCAAAACAACTCAACAATAAAAGATTATGACAATAACATAAGCTAAAACTTAAAGAAAAACACCATTTTCACCTTGCAATATGCCAATAAACGCTTTTATATTTCACTACTCGAGCGAATAACACAAGAACACCTAATTATTTGAGCAACAAAAAACAATTTCTCACTAAATTTAAATCCACCCGAGCCCCTCTCTCTCTAACCTCGCCACTTTCTCTCTTTATCAATCAAGAAATTTTTCTTCTTCTTCTTCTGCAGATCAAAAATGACGATGTATAGGTGACTGAGGGCAGCCGCAGGTGCATCTGCGACTGGCCGCAGATGCATCTGCGGCTGCCTGCTGTGGCCGCCCGTGCCGAATCCTTGGCTGCCGGATTGTCTCCTCGAGCCACGAAAGTGCCCAGTTGTCGGTGGCCGCAAGTGCATCTGCGGCTGCCCAGCTTGCTTTTCTCGATTTTCGTGTCACGCAGCCTTAAATTGTCATTTTTGCTGTATTATTTTGGAAGGCTGTTACCTGATGTATAAATTGCTCTTTATGCCTGCTTCTAGGGAGCGAGACCCCCGATTGCCGTAAGCGTAGTGGTCATTTGTCGTATTTGGTGATCAAATCAGGCTTTGTCTGGATCGATTATGTGTCTTGCCTCAAATGACCCGATGCTCGTTGTTCGTTTGGCAGCTTTGACCGCAAGCCGTTGTGGTGGCTTCGTGTTGGGGTCCACCTTCCCTTTCGTATGTCGGGTCAAATGACGATTTTGCCCTCCTGTCAAGGTTAGTACACAAGTGCAAAATTTGGGTGTCTACAACTGCCCCTCTTTATCATGTTTATGGAATGAAATATGAAATTAACATGATAAATTAAGAAGTAGGCACCCAACGCATGAAAATGTCAGTACATATTTAACGATGCAACACACATATTAAGATGATGCAATGCCACATTCAACACATTCATGTAGAGGTCAGTTCAAAGTTACGGATGAATATTGCTCGGGTTTTGTCTCCGACGGGTCATTTTTGTGACTCTCAGATGTCGTCTCTGCCGGGTCATTTTGGGTTGGTCAGGTATCGTCTCTGACGGGTCGTTTTTGGGACTATCAGGTATCGTCTCTGACGGGTCGTTTTTTGGGACGGTCAAGTATCGTCTCTGACGGGTCATTTTTTGGAACGGCCAGGTATCGTCTTTGATGGGTCATTTTTGGGACGGTCAGGTATCGTCTCTGACTGGTCGTTTTTGGGACGGTCAAGTATCGTCTCTGACGGGTCGTTTTTGGGACGGTCAGGTATCATCTCTGACGGGTCGTTTTTGGGACGGTTAGGTATCGTCTCTGACGTGTCATTTTTAGGACGGTCAAATATCGTCTCTGACGGGTCATTTTTGGGTCGTTTTTAGGACGGTCAAGTATCGTCTCTGATGGGTCATTTTTGGGACGATCAGGTATCATCTCTGACGGGTCTTTTTGGTGATAGTCAGGTATCGTCTCTGACGGGTCGTTTATGGGTTGGTCAGGTATCATCTCTGACGGGTTGTTTTTGGGACGGTTAGGTATCGTCTCTGACGGGTCATTTTTGGGACGGTCAGGTATTGTCTCTGATGGGTTTTTTTGGTGATGGTCAGGTTTAAATAATCTTGTACTTAAGTTGTAACAAGTTACAAGTTAGTTCGAGGTAACAAAAGAGAAGTTTGGGGGCCACCGAGACCAGCCGCAGGTGCATCTGCAGCCAGTCGCAGATGCATCTGTGGCTAGGATCGGTCACTATTTCAGATCGCGACCCCCCGCGATCTGTCATTTTCGACTCTTTTCCTTTCGCGCGTTCCCGATTTTCCTCGTCCCTACTCGGCTTTTGCGTCTTTTGGGACACTTTTTGCAAAATCTGCTCCGGTTAAATCACTCTACGCACTTTGGGTAACGTTTTGATTCCTTTTTCTTTGATTTTCATTTTTGTTTGGCTATACATTTACTTGTTTGAATGTTTTAACCTAGCAATGCATGCCTATATGAGATATTTGTGTTGATCGCAGCATACGTAAATTACGGGTCTAGTAGACATGCTTTATTATTTTGGGAAATATTATTGTTGTAGTCATTTTATGCTCATGACGCATCATTTTCACTTGCATTTGGGATTTGTTGGTTGTCTGATTTGGTTAAACATGCCTAATCGTGCATGGGATGCCCATTTTACAAACGAAACTCTGCCGAAATTTCGGGAAACCTAGCGCACCCTTAGGGACTCATTTATGCATTTTCAATCTCATATCATTATAGATAAACATGCTATGCTGCCCTATTATTTAGCAATATGCAATAAGCTTTTTTAAAGATAACGGGCTAAGGATGTACCTCCTTTTCGTGATGCCGTTTCAGCTATGAATCCTGATGCTCCCAGCGGTTCTACAGTGCCCTGGGTTGCTGGGGTCCATCGACGTAGAGCGGTCACCTCGGCTCTAGCTCCGGTCCTAACCTGTCATCCTCGTAGACTGGCGGAGTCTGTCATTCGTCCAGTCCACCCTGATTTCAGTGAGGATGACCCAGCTGAGGTAGAGGCGGGTCCTTCTGGCACAGCGACCCCTCCCACCATGCGTCGGATCTTACCAGGGGCCCGTGCTAGGATATCGGATCTGCTTGGTCCTGATCTTGGGAGTCACCCATCAGCATACCTTGCGGCTAACGAGGTATATCCGTTGTTTAAATTCATTCAAACCCGTGTGGTTACCATGATTGACTGTTTGGTGGCTGTCACAGGTTCCTGAGTTTACCCAATCTCGGGGTAACTGGTTCAACATTTATACCCTCTACCATGCGCTGCATCCTGACTACCACGAGATGGTAGACTCTTGGGGTTTCAGACACTTCTTTACCATCGCCCCTCACCGATGTCCATGGGGCTACATGCGGGCATTATCTGAGCACTGGTTCCACCAGACCCAGTCGTTACACCTTCTGGATTGCGAGCTGTTGTTGACACTTCTTGACTGACGTTATATCATCGGGGTGGAGTTCTCTGGACCCCGTGTTCCCCTGGAGCCAGATACCACCCCCGCAGTCGTTCGATCTTTGTTGGGGTACTCTTCTCAAGATAAGGTCTTTAAGGCCCACAGTATTCATTCCGGAGCTTTGGCAGTGGACGCTATTGGAGGGGTCCTTTTTGAGCCATTCCCTGAGGACCGATCTGCCCATGACTTTCTGCTCCGGCGTTTATTCTTGACTATCATGAGGGGTTGTTTTCTGGGGAACAACTCCTCGACCATCCATTTCAGTATCGTCGGAGCTACCCGGGACGTGGATCGGATCGGGGACTATGATTGGGGTTCCTTCACATTTGCTTATTTCCTCCACGGTCTTTGCCTTCGCTCAGAGGGGCAGACAGATGCCTGGCTAGGGTTTTATCCTTTTCTGCTGGTAAGTCCCCTTCTTTGTGCCGTTTTCCATTTGTTTCATCCCTTTGCCATTTCCTGGTACTTATGTCCCTTCTGCTTTGTTTATCAGTTCTGGGCTTATGAGCGTCTTCCATGCCTACGACCGGTTACTACCCTCGGTCCGGAGACTTATCCTAGGGGTCATCGGTGGCATCACAGTACTCTTGAGGAGACCCCAGTGTCAGATAACTTTGCCCACTGTCGACTGTAGTTGGAGCTGATCTCATCAGCGGACGTGACCTGGGTTCCCTACACTGCGGATCACCTAGCGGCTGGCTTTGCCGGTGGTTTTCCGCGGACCAAGAGTTTGCTCTGTCCACTCGTCGCATTCCCTTTCTGACTTATGGTGGATGGGAGCTCTACTTGGGGGAGCGCGCCATCAGATGTGTATCCGGGGAGGTCCGTATTCCTTTCACCCCTCCTTCACAGAGATTTTGGCCCATGGATGCCCATCTTTCAGATGCCTCGACGGCCGGGGAGGATGGATTTATGCTGTCTAACGGCCCTCATACGAGCGATAGCTTCAGTGCCTGGTGGAAACCCCGCACTATCGGCCCTCAGACCCGGGCCACCTTCTTCCTTGGAGACCTGGTTCATGGGTCAGTGATGATGACTGACTGGATGGAGTGTGTTCGGGCCCCCACCCACTCAGATCCGATTGCCTCCCTGACTCGGCGGCTGGATCAGTTGTCATCCTTTGTTCGGAGCTTGGGTCGAGATCCAGAGGAAGCTTATGCTGCAGACCCGTATGGATCTAATTTTGATGCAGCTCCCGGCTCATCGGGTGCCCCAGTTTCGCCTTTTTCCTGCCCAGACCTGAATTTTGATGCTGAGGCTTCTATTCCCCGAGATTTAGGTCATGCAAATCAGTTCGAGGATGACACCTTTATTGATGGCATAGACTTTACCGACTAGACTCGGATAGGCTAGGACCCTTGTATCTAAACCTGCTCGTTTTCTTTATTATTTTTCTCACTTCATGTGTTATGTACAAAATTATCTTTATTTTATGCATAATCTTTTATTTCTGATGGTTCATTTATTCTATTATAACCTGTATGATGCATGGTTCATTATATACATGGATAAAGAATTGACCCCTGTACAGTCTTTTTGATACTCTTTTTACAGATGTCGTCACTTGATGTAGTTCGCTTGGGCCCTCGCACCTCCCCAGAGATCATTGGCAAGCTCCGCCCGTGGCTAGGTAGTTTGTTACCCTCCGACCGGATCATCGCAGAGGGTCTTTTGGGACACTCCTTGTCTCTTCTATCATTCCAGGTGCCGCCGGGTTTTGTTGACGGCATTCTCAGTTGTTGGATCCCTGATAGGCATGTGTTCAGGTTTGGGCTGGAGTATCTGACCCCCACCCTTGAGGAGTACGCTCGCTTCACCGGTTTGTTGGTGGACGGTTTCTGCACACGGGTTACCTCAAGCCATATGAGTCGTCAGTTTCTGACTTTCACAGGCTTACGGTGGACAACTTTGCTATATGTGATCTCTTCGGGCCACCTGGTTCCTCTACCCTTCTTGGTTGATAGATTTAGCTCGGTGGATAGCTTCTCTTTATTCTCCAGTGATTTTTCGGTATCTGAGGAGCGCTGGGGCGCTTTAAGAGTGGATGTCCTGATGGCCTGCGTCATATCAGTTCTCTATATGCCTGTCGGAGACGACCTTCTGGACATGCGGGTCATTGTAGCGGTTCAGGCCCTTCAGGAGGATCATACCATCCTTCCCATGATACTTGCAAAGACTTACATGTCGTCCTCGTATTGTCACTCCTTCCCTGGCCGAATATTCAGAGGAAGCTCCACTTTATTATATGTATGGTTTATGAGCCACCTTAGACCCATCGGGCAGTTCCGTCGGCACGGGTTTTATTTCAGCCACAGCCTGGCCATGCAGTTCTCATTCCGCCCCCAGCGATGCACTGATGCGGCTTCATGGAGGGAGTTCTTATCGGCCATTGAGGAGCCTTCCACCTCCTGATCTACTCGGGTTATTGCTCCTTCATGAGCTTTTTGACTCATGTGCCCCCTTTTGATTTCCTCCCTCTTCCGGGTTTGAGAGGGGTGACGACTTATCATCCTTTAGCCGTTATGGGGTAGTTTGACTAGATGCAGGAGCTTCATCTTTTTGCGGGTGCAGCTGACTACCGATTTCTTATATCGATTCAGACGGAGAGGGAGATGCTGAGGGTATATGATCTTTGGTCTCACAGGGTCTCGACCGAGTTTAGGGATAGTCATCCTGGTCAGACACCCGATTATTTGCGATGGTTGAGGGGAGATTCTGAGATTGCTGATTTTGACCAGATTGGGGTATTGGATGGTTCTCGAGGATTTTTTCCAGATGAGACCAGTTCAGATGCGGTCATTCCCCTGGAGTTTTCAGAATTAGCGCCCAGATCTGATGTTGAGGATGTTCCTACTTCGGTACATGTCCCTTGCCCCAATTCGGCGGATCGTATCCAGAGACTAATGATTGAGGGTACTAGGCTCCGGTCAGCCTTGAGTGCTACTGAGATTGAGAGGGATACCGCCCATGCTGAGCAGGATGCTGCTGTACTAGCCCGGGATGCCGCCTTCTCTGCCAGAGATAGCATCACTGAGCAGGTCAGAGTTATCATGGAGGCCCATTTTGCGACTGTTAGTAGTGCTGCTGCTCTTTTGGCTCGGATCGACATGATGGGACAGCAGATTGCAGGCGAACCTGAGGTTTATGATGCCTCGACTATTCTGTCTATCCTGCTTCAGCTGGTTTCTGACCTGTAGATTATTTTATTTCCTGCACGGACTATGTCAGTTTCATCATTATTATTTAAGAGATAGACTTTGTAATCAAAATGTTTTGTATATATAGAGAAATATTTATGGTTTAGTCATTTCCCTTTTTGATGTATCGTCGCCCTCCATTGGATAATCATTTTATCCAGCCGATTATGATTTTGATATATTGCCTTCTTTCTTTTCTCAAGTCTTGATTTGGATTCCACAGATATTGCCGCGTCCTCTGATTTCATCGGAGTGAGTCTTGGATTTTAGGGCTGATTATATGGCTGGTTTTGGGTAAGATCTGGAATGCATTTATCAAAGTAGGGTTTCTGGGCTTTTTGGAAACGGGTTTGGTATAGGACAAGGTTTAGTATTTTGTAGAGAATAGACCGCGCCATGATGGCTGCCTACGTACTCCCACAAGATCAGGAGATCAGGTCCTACGTAGAACCGTTTTAAAGCATAGAACCGTTTCACTGAGTCAGAATTTAGGGGCTGCGGAAACACCTCGCCATCCATTTCTTGTAGGATGAGGGCCCCTCCAGATAGGACTTTCTTGATCACAAAGGGTCCTTCCCAATTTGGCGCGAACTTCCCTCTTGCTTCGTCTTGACAAGGCATGACCCTCTTTAGCACTAAGTCATTTTCTTTGAACTTTCGGGACCGTATCTTTTTGTCGTACGATCGAGAGATGCGTTGCTGATACAACTGACCGTGTAATATAGCAGTCACCCTCCTTTCATCTATTAGGGCTAATTGGTCGTACCGATTTTGCATCCAATCCTCCTCGTCAATATGAGCATCGAGCAAAATTCGGAGGGACGCCATCTCCATCTCAACTGGCAAAATAGCCTCCATCCCATATACCAAGGCGTAAGGGGTCGCCCCTGTAGATGTACGGACTGATGTCCGATATGCAAACAGTGTGAGGGGCAGCAAATCTGGCCATCTTTTATGATTGACAGACATTCTTGCCATAATCCTCTTTATATTCTTGTTCACCGCCTCTACAGCCCCATTCATCTTGGGCCTATAAATGACAGAATTGAGACGGTTGATCTTGAATTGGTCGCATAACTCCTTCATAAGGGTGTTGCTCAGATTCTTGGCATTGTCGGAAACCAAGATTTCGGGTTGTCCGTACCGGCAAATGACATTGTTCCTGATGAAACTAACTATGATTTCCTGTGTTACTTTGGGGAAAGAAGCTGTTTCCACCCATTTAGTGAAATAATCAATCATGACGAAAATGAACCGGTGGCCATTGCTCGCTTTGGGCTCCACGGGTCCGATTACATCCATACCCCACATGGAGAAGGGCCAAGGGGAAGTCATACAGTGCAGTTCATTAGGAGGCACATGAATCACATTACCGTTGGCTTGGCATTGGTAACATTGCTTGACATGATCATCACAGTCGACCTTAAGTGATAGCCAGTAGTGTCCCGTTCTCAAAATCTTCTTGGCTAACATCGGTCCACTCATATGTGGCCCACATACCCCACCATGTACTTCGCCCATGATTTTCTGTGCTTGAGTCTCATCTACACATCGCAACAATCCCAAGCCAACATCCCTCTTATACAGGGAATCTCCGCTTAAATAGAATTTCATCGCCATCTTTTGGATTCTTTGCCTCTCCGTTCGGTTTGCCTGGTCGGGGAGAGATCTATCCCTCAAGTATTTTCGAATGTCATGATACCAGGGCTGATTTGGCTGAACCACCTCCTCTGATAACTCCGCAACATGTTCCTCGTAAGCAGGGGCATTTTGTACCGTTATTTCAATCTGGAGAGTGGCTTTGCTTCTGAATACGTGCACTAACGAAGCCAGGGTGGCCAATACATCGACAAAATCATTCCGCCCCCTGGGAATATGTCGGAAGGCTATGCCTTCAAATTCTTGCATTAATCGGATCACACACCAGTGGTATGGGAGTAACCGACGCTCCTTAGTGCCATACACCCCTGTTGCCTGTCTGACCACCAACTCTGAGTCTCCGAACACGGCTAATCTTTTCACTCCCATATTGCGGGCGAATCTGAGCCCCAATATATATCCCTTATATTCTGCCGTACTGTTCGAATTACTGAATTGTAATTTGGTGAGAACAAGGTATTGCTCCCCCGTAATGGAAACCAGGACCGCTCCAGCTCTAGCCCCTTCAGCATTCATAGCACCGTCGAAATACATTTTCCAAAACTGCCCTTCGTCATCACACCTTGTATGTTGGATCCACAATATATCTTCACCCGGTAGAGAAGTTTCTAAAGGCTCAATTCCTCCTGTCGGCATTTCTGATAACTGATCTGCAATTCCCTGCCCCTTTATAGCTTTCTGGGTATCATAGAGGATGTCGAATTGCTGTAAGATTAACTGCCACCTCGACAATTCAACATTGGTCTTTCAAATATATATTTCAGGGGATCGATTCGCGAGATCAAATAGGTGGTGTGTCCATGAAGGTAGTGTTGTAATCTCATAGCAGCCCATGCCAAGGCATAACATGTTCTTTCAATCGGTGTGTAATTCTGTTCACAGCTGCTGAATCTCTTGCTGAGGTAATAAATGGCATGCTCCTTGCCTGATTCATTTTTCTGCCCCAACATACAACCCATCGCCATGTCGTTCACGGATATATACATGAAAAGAGGGATCCCGTCCTTCGAGGTACCAACACTGGTGCCTCTGTTAATTGCTTCTTAATGGTCTGAAAGGCCTTTTGACATTGATCGTTCCACTCTCGGGAGGCATCTTTCCTTAACAGTTTAAAGATAGGTTCGCAGGTGGTTGTCAAATGGGATATGAACCGGCTGATGAAATTTATCCTCCCCAAGAATCCACTTATCTCTTTCTCTGTACGAGGTGCTGGCATATCCACAATGGCTTTGATCTTAGCCGGATCCAATTCAATGCCCCGATTGCTCACCGAGAACTCAAGGAGCTTGCCCGACTGAACTCCGAAGGCACACTTTGCTAGATTGAGCTTCAGATTATACTTTCTGAGCTGATCAAATAGCTTCTTGAGATGACTCACATGGTCAGATTCCACCCTTGATTTCACAATAATGTCATCCACGTAAACCTCTATATCCTTATGCATCATGTCGTGGAATAGGGCCATCATTGCCCTCTGATAAGTGGCTCCTACATTTGTGAGGCCGAAAGCAAGTCGTCTATAACAAAATGTGCCCCAAGGGGAGATGAAGGCAGTCTTTTCTCGGTCTTCCTCCGCCACCATTATCTGGTGATATCCCGCGAAACAATCGACAAATGAATACATTTCATATTGAGCCGTATTATCCACCAAGATGTGTATGAAAGGCACTGAGAAATTATCCTTGAGACTGGCCTTGTTCAGATCCCTATAGTCAACGCATACTCTCACCTTTCCTCCAGGCTTCGCCACTGTAACTATATTGGAAAGCCATTCTGGATAAGTGGATACCGTGATGATTCCAGCCTTAAACTGCTTGACTATCTCTTCCTTCACCTTTAAGCTCCACTCTGGCTTTAATTTTCTCAATTTTTGTTTAACCGGCTTGAAACCCTCCTTGATGGGCGATCGATATACCACAATATCCGTGGATAACCCGACCATGTCGTCATGTGACCAAGTAAACACATCCTCATATCGGCTCAATAGCTCAGTTACCTCGGCTTTCTGGTTGGGGGTCAGGTCTGCCCCAATTTTCAGCTCTTTGGGATTTTCAGGGGTTCCTATGTTGATGGTAATGGTATTGTCGAGGTTGGGTTTGGGTTTATCCTCGACCCACTCTTTGATTTCGTCGGGAGTGTTGTTATCACCTGCTTCGTCCTGCTCAATTCCTATCAAATCGAAATCCAGTTCTATATCAAAATCATAATCGTCTTTCAAATTTTGAAAATCGTTTGTTAGGGTACAATAATTCAAATCGGTACACCTGACATAAAACAAAAATATTTGTCATATATATAAACATTCAGTACACGAATTTCTTTTTCAATAATCATGACAAAATATGATATAGACGTGCAGATACATAAAACAAAAACACCGTCTTACAAATCCCTTGATCCCCCCATTGGACAGGATTCCTTGCCATTCTTGGATTTACCCTTTTCTGGATACTACTGGCTACATGATCCAATTCTTGGGGATCACTTCAGTTTTAGAGCGAGTGATGGAGGGGACCTCTGCATCTGGAACCTCCTCAATGATTATGGCCTCGGTTTTCATTCATACTTTCCTCAAGAACTGCTAACCCGGCCCCATTGATGAAAGGCATGATATGCTTGCCTTCTGACAGTCTCTCCTTTCCTTTCTCATTGGGCGCCGACTGCCCCGGGAGGTGGCACTTTATCTCGAACTGTTCCATGATTTCTTGCAAGAATTCCTCCCGCTGGGCCAATTCTTTGGCTGCGGGAGCCTCCACCTCACCATCTGCTTCAGACTCAAGCTTGACTATTTTCGGGGAATATTCCTTGTTGGTTCTTGGGATTGGGACTCCGGCTATCCGAGTGGGAATCTTTTTGTATGGGTTCTTCGGCCTTATACCTCCGTAATATCCTAGCCCTGCCTTGCCCGACTGTGCTGGTATCTGGATAGGCTCGGTGATCCCTTGACCGTTCTTGCCCGGTCCTTGCCTCGGCTTAAAGTTCATCGCCATCATTTCCTGGGCGACAAATGTGAGCTCTGGAGACATTTTAGGCTTTAAAGTCTGAGCTCCCAACTACCGGTACTGAGGGGTACTAATTTCGAATTCCTGGTAGCTGATTGGTTCGACTGATTCATCTACATGGATCACATGCATGCTTTTCACAGGGGGAGGAGGGTAGTCGGGCTCTGCGGCAATTGTCACCAAGTTCCTATCAATGATGAATTTTATTTGCTGATGCAGGGTGGAGGGGACTGCCCCTGCCAAGTGAATCCAGGGCCTCCCTAGCAACATGTTGTAATTGGCAGTGATATCCAGCACCTGGAAGGAAATGTCGAAAGTATAGGGCCCGATCTCCACGGGTAGCTCTATTTCCCCCATCGTGTCTTTTCGAGATCCGTCGAAAGCCCGCACCACCACTTGGCTGGCCCGTAGGCGCTTGGGGTTGATTTTCATTTTTTCCAAGATACTATACGGGCAAATATTCAGAGCTGATCCACCATCAATTAATACTTCGTTCATCACATACCCGGAGGAGATGACCGTAATGTGCAACGGTCTTCGATGCCCTCTCCCTTCCTCGGGGATGTCGTCGTCGGTGAACGATATCACATTGTTGTCCAGCAGGTGGCCCACCAAATGGCCGAATCTCTCCGTACTAATTGACTTGGGGACATGAGCCTCTTCCAGGACTTTGCTTAATACACGATGATGATCATTGGATGCCAATAACAGGTCCAGGATTGATGTCAGGGGTGGCTGCGCCTCCAATGCCTTAACCACCCTCGCTTCGCTGTGATTCATTTTCTCCCAGAACTCCAAGGATCCTCCGAGATTCTCCCATTTTCTTTCTTCGTGCTCTTAAGGACTCGCCTTGGCAAATACAAAGGATTTCCCCTAGAGGCAGCTGACGCATAACTGGCCACCCCCTCTGACTTTCCCCCATAATTCCACAGAACAGCCTTCAGATTGGTAATTGGGAATTGCGATCTGGCTGTTATAATAAGGGGTCTTGGAGCCGACAACCGGATAGGTGCCCTTTCGATACCTTTGATCACCCCAGGCAACTTGAGGGGCTCACTTTGCGTGCCCTCTTGGGCATTGGTCATGCCAACCACTTCATTGACTTTTCTTACGTACCTCAATCTCAAAGGACCTTCCGCCCCGCTGGTTTTAACTACGTTTACGCCTCCCCCATTATGCTCCGGAAGAGGGTTGGCCTTTACGTTTGGGGACTCCGGCTGTTCTACCATGATTTCCCCACTATCAATCATGTTTTGTATTTTGTGCTTCAGTGACCAGCAATCCTGGGTGTCATGTCCCAGGGACCCCAAATGATAGGCACATTTTTTGCTTGGATCGTACCTCTTGCCTTTCGGGTCAGATGGTGGTGCTAGCTCCGTAATCTTCTTCTGATTTATCAACACAGCCACTATCAATCATGTTCTAATTTATCTCTCTAGGGGGTTTTCAAATTTCCTCCGCGCCTCGGACCTTTGATTATGGAAAGTTAGCTGACGCGGGGGCACATTCCTCTACATGCGAACAGGAGGGCTACTTTCTACTTTCCCAGACAGCCCTTGCAAGATTAAGGATACATCCTCTTCTTTTCGCTTCTGTGGTCTTCGGGAGGTACTGCCATAATTTTTGCTTTGGATTTGTTCAGCAACAGCCTCAAAAGCCGTGAAGTCTCGAATCTTTCCCGACTTTAACCCCATTTCAGCCATCTCCCCGTGTTTAATCATTTCTGCAAACGGTTTCCCTATTCCAGCTATCACCCTCTCATAATAAGGGGCCTCTTGGATATCAATAAAGGTCATCACTATCTCCGTTTCACTCATTGGTGGGTTTACTTGTGCAGCCATCCTTCTCCATCGTTGTGCATAATCTCTGAATGACTCATTGGGTTATTTCTTAATCTTTGTCATTTGGTATCGATCAGGGGCCATTTGTGATTGGAAGCTGTATTGTGTCGGAAACGTGTGGGCCAACTCCTCCAAATTGTGAATTTTGGTATTGTCCAGCCTTGCATACCAGGTCCTAGCTTCCCCTGTCAGACTTTTCTGAAATAACTGTATCCTTAATGACTCATCCTCAGCGTATGCCCCGAGTTCTCCGATATAGACCTTCAGATGAGTGTAAGGATCCCCTGACCCATTATACTTTTCAAACTCTGGGATTTTGAACTTCTCAGGGTATCTGGCTCCCGGAAAAATACACAAATCGGAATAATTGACACTGCCGTATGTTCCAATCCCTTTCATGGTTTTGATGGCCTCTTCCATCTGTTTCATCTTTTTGCTGAAATTACTGGCACTTTCATCCTCTGAAATAACAATGATTTGCTTTGGCTGCTCAATCTTAGGAGTTTCTGGGGTCATCCCGTTTCCCTGAGATGATGGCCCTGGTGGGTCCTTGGGTTGTGGCCCTGATTTCAACTTGAAATGTTCCTTTAGCAACATGGTCAACTCAGTCATTTGATTTTTACCGCATTGAAGTCTTCCCGAGATATAGGAGCCGAGTTAGGATTAGGATTCTCGGCCATCTCGACTGTTGAATCTCGGGCTTTTTTGGATCGAAGACGGGTTTGAGGAGCAATCCTACAAATAAAACGACCCAAGTTTAGTTTCGGGGAATGACACAAGTGGATGCATGCTAAAGCAAATATTTTTTGTGTTTTTGAGTTTTTTTAATCTTTTCCTGCAAAACAGTGTCCGCATCCCTTTATTTTAACCAAGGTATGTCAGTGTGAAATTATGATGCTCTCCAAACTGTCCCTGTAAAACAAAGGTTAGCACTTTTATCAAAATGGGAGGTACAAAATGATTGACTAAAGTATGATATCATGTGCGTAAAGCGTAAAAAGGGTACGAAGAGACTTCCCACGCGTTGGGTTTATCTGAGGCTGACCTACCCTAAGTTACTCTCGCGGGTTTTTCGGCATGAAGGTTCCCAAATCTTCGCAACATACTAGATGGGAATAAATCTGATCTTTCAATTGGATTGGATCTTAGTGGATGTTTTTCCTGAGCCTCGCCGGGGAGCGCCCCTTTGAGTCCAGTAATCCATATCCGACGGGTATGCCTCAGGAGGAGGAACTGCTCAACATACATTCATCATACATTCATCGTACCTCATCGCATGCATATGATGACAGTAAAATAAAGTATTGAAAAGAAAACACAATCACAACACTTGCATATTTATTCATACATGCACAAAAAGGTAAATCAACGCACGTAACGCAACCACACATTTTTAGATTTTTTAAAGGATAGGAAAACATCAAGATTTTAAACGCGGCTTAAGCCCTCTAATCTCCCCAGCGGAGTCGCCAGCTGTCGACGCCGGGAAAGTTGTTTCGTTTTTAATAATATGCCCTTTCCAATTTTAGTCTTTGGATTTAAGATGTGATTTTGAAAAGGGTCGGCTTAAGTGTCGACGGGGTTTGAAAGGTCGATTTTGTAACGACCCCAAATCCAGGTTCCTTTAACCCCTAGACTTGGTACGTCACGCTACATCATCTTCATACATGTTCTATAACTAATGCGGAATATATAAACATAAATTGTTTATTATACAACATTTCCCAAGGTTTCTAACCTTAACTTACATATATACCTTTAGATTCATAAAAAGGTTTACAAAATTACTTACATCATATAACAATTTAGTTATCATGCATAACACTATAATCTTGTCTTTTGCTTCTGTCACCGTCTCTCCTCGGACATTCGTATTATTCTGAAATTTATTATCATGATATAGCAAGAGTGAGCAACGACTTTGCTCAGCAAGTTTAAATATAATAACGATATATCATGATTGAAAGAAAGAATAAGCTTTTGAATTTTCAACAATATAATAATTGTGAAAGAGTACGAGTCATAATTTCAATAATTGAATGACTGAATAAATAAATGTTGAGTGTCAATAATGACCATGAACAATTTAACTGAACCTTATGGTAATGAAGGTGATCAGCCTTTCATACCTGATGAACACATGCAACATGCACTATGTGCGAATCAACAATTTAAAGAGGTGGAATAATTATACAGAATTAAACCACTAGCATGCTTGAAACATAATAACTTGAGTTTGAATTAGGAACTCGAACAATAAAATAATATATCCTGCTCGAATATAAATTGAGAAGGGTTTAGGAAACTTGCCTGTTTGCTCAGCTACAATTAATGTCTAGCTTTAACTAACTGGCTTTGAAAGACCTAACATTAGTAAAGTTGGTATAATAATTAGTACAGCGTATTTGTACAACTATACGCTCATTAAGAAACTTATCTACCATAAATAAGTACTAACACATAATTTACATCAGTCAAAACAATATTATTAACCTTATAGACCCTCAATCAAATTAGGTTAATAATTTAATAAATTAGAAAATATTTTTCTTAAGTGTTGGACACTTATTAAACTATTAAACAATTTATTATAATTGTTTAAACAAAAGAGTTAAAAGACATTTTCTTTATTTCATTAAATCTAATTTCATTTAATTACTATTTATCATTAATTAACTACTAAGTAATTAACTACCTTTAGTTATTATTTAATAATAAATAATAACTTACTAGATTTATTTATTATTTAAAATTAATCAAATAATAGATAATTATATTATATTAAAAATAATCAAATATCTTTAGTTATTATTTAATAATAAATAATAACTAATTAACTAGATTCATTTATTATTTAAAGTTAATTAAATAATAAATAATAAAATTATATAGTAATACTCAAATATCATTAGTTATTATTTAATAATAAATAATAACTAACTGAATTTATTTATTATTTAAAGTTAATCAAATAATAAATAATTAAATAATCAATCTTAGTTGTCTTTAATTATTATTTAATAGTAATTAAATAATAATTAATTAATTTATCATCCTTGTTTATTATTTAATATTAATTAAATAATAATTAATTTAATCATAAATTCAGAAGATATAATATTAAACTAACTAGATTAATATTTACAACATTTAAATATTAATCCTAAATACTTATTATAATTAAAAAAAATATAATATTAAACTAACTAGATTAATATTTACAACATTTAAATATTAATCCTAAATACTTATTATATTTGAAAAATATAATATTAAACTAACTAGATTAATATTTACAACATTTAAATATTAATCCTAAATATTTATTATATTTGAAAAATATAATATTAAACTAACTAGATTAATATTTAAAACATTTAAATATTAATCCTAAATACTTATTATATTTGGAAAATATAATATTCAATACCTAAATATCATTTTTGTATTATTAATATTTTTGTTATAATTTTAAATTAATTTTTAAACATTTAAATTATCCAGAATGGCAAAATCGTAAATAAACTGAAAAACCGGACCGATGGCAATTTCGTAATTAATCAGAAAACCGAACGGAGGGGCAAAATAGTAATTTCAGCCGGAAATTTACGTCCGCGCATTGCGCGCTTTAAGAAATAACAGGCCCCAAAACGGCACCGTTTTGGGGATCTGTCGGCAGGCTTCCGCGCGTTATGCGCGACGACGTTTTTTATAGGCAAAACGGCGTCGTTTTTCGGTCCGCGTCGACAATGAACAGGGTCACGCGCATTGCGCGGCACCCCCTTTTTCTTTCCCCTTAACAGATTGTGAACAGTAATTTTAATACACCACTTTAATAAAAATTATACATTCAAGTAAGCTTTAAAAATCCAAAAAAATTACCAATCACTTAATATCAATTTATAACATGAAAATTTTAATTTTTCATGATTTAATATTATAAAAAAATATAAAAAAATTTACATCACATAAACTACCACAAATCATAACTTTTTGTGTATAACTCCATTTTGAGTGATTCAAACTTTGTTTTTCTCATGATTTAATGTTCTATAATATTATAACATTAAATCTAAATTTTATAAAAATTAATTTCTTGTCATTACTTTGAGACTTGATTTAACACCACCAATCACATGTTTTTAGCATATAAATTATACCAAAACACAAACCAAGTATATTAAACTCAAGCATGGCATAAATATTACTACTACACATTATTAACTATATTAATATGTTTATACTCACATGTTAGTTTATTTAATTAAAAATAAACAAACTACATTTAAAATAACCATTACCTCATTTTAATGGTTATCTTCATTTTTCTTCCAAAATAGGTTATGAATGGCATGAACTAACTTATGCTTTCTTCTTCTTCCTTGAAGTTCCACCCAAAATCTCTCTCAAATATTTATCCTCTCAATATTTTGCTCTCAAGACTTAGAAGATGAAAGATAGAAAATGAATAACAAAACTCCTAAATTGTAAGTATACTTACAATTTGGACAGATATAAAATATATATCTCTTACAATTACCATCATGAGAGTAGTTGGAGACTTGTGCAAGAGATTTAAGCCAAGGACTAAGTGGGTGAAAAGAGGTATGGTCCATAAAATAAAATAAAAACCATACAAGCAACCTTACTTTAATTAAATAAAAAATAAAATAAATACAAAACATTTCACTCTCTTTCTCTTACTTTTTGCCGGCAACAAGCTTGTTGGTGTCCCAAAATGAATGTCACTTTTCACTTTTTAAGAATTAATAGTTTTATAAAGTATTTTTCAAGTGGGTCAAGCATTGGAATTTATTTAAAATACCAATTGGGCTCCAATTAAATTATTTGGGCTACTAGTTTGTCAAGTCCATTTAATTTATCATTGGGCTATTTAATTATAACCCAAATGATTAATTATTAATTTTGTTACACATTAATTATCCAATCCATAATTAAATAATAATTGAATTGATTAATTAATTAAATACTCTAACCCATTAATATTAAATTACTAAATGGACTAATAAATATTATTATTAATATTTCACATTATTTAAATTAATTAATTATCATATTAATTAATTTATAAAATTTAATTCACTCATTATATTCAAGTTCATTGAATATTTAATTAATGGCAACTTATCAATTATTTTGATATTAAAACTTTAGAGTGTGTTCGCTAATAATAATATATATACTCTATATATATTATTTATACACATTACTTTACCTCAAAAACAATTTCACAATAAATTATGAAATTAAAATAAATTCAATATATAATTTAATATATATTATTTAGGCCATAAATTAAATTATTTAATACATTTACATTAAATAATTCATTTCTTATCGAAAATGGAAATAATTCCATTTACCCGAAAATACATTAAAATAATAATATATTTACTCAATTTCTTATTTAAATAATTTATTTAATTATTTAATTAATATTACACAAATAATTGTATAATTAAATTTCTCACTCCTATAAATCATTTACAATGATTTATTTAATTATAGAATATATTCATTTAATGTATTCAATTACTATTTAAAATTACTCAATTAATTTAATCCCTTTTATATATATGTACATATATATGAAATTAAATGTTGTACATATATACCATTACTAATCTCCCTTAATTAATTCAACTACTTTATATAATTTATAATTATATAATTTACATAATTATTCCTCACAAATAATTTATCAACAATTTGCATAATTGTTGATTAATGAATAAATTAATTCCACAATAAACCTTTTAATTCAATTCGGATTAATTTAATATTAATCTATCTATTTATCACAATTTAATTAACCATTAAATTATGTTACTAAATATGCACGCATATATATATATTCATATAAATACATATTTAATTTACACGCAACCACGTCGCATAATTACATAACTCCACTAATTAATTCTCTTAATTTAATTAGACTTGTTGTTAGTCAAGTTTATTGAATTATCACTTTACTTGCTAACTTATCAAAAAATTTGATATCACCATATCTAAGTTAATCCGTTAAATTTAATTTGGACCTCTATTTATCTATCACTACTAGGTTATCAAACTCCAACCTTTATTAAATATTAAATATTTTATTTCTAATTCATTTAAATATCCGGGATATTACAGATTTTATGATGAGCCAATTGACCAGAGTCGCCAGTTGGTATATTTGAAATGGATGTACCAACTCATCCGAATTTTGTTTTCGTAATCGCTGGCTCATATATGACTCCGAATTAATTGGTCTGCGAACCGAGATTCATAGAGTTCGGGGGCTTGCTTAAGCGAGGGGAAGGTGTTAGGCACCCCCCGACTTCCGTGAAAACACGGTTACTGCAATCTTGCTATTTTCCTATCCTTTTAATAAGCCTGAAATGTGTGTATGCGCATGTGTGTGCGTGTATGCCTAAATGAATGTTTGTGGTGAATTTTGCATAAAAGTTGCTTTGATTTTTTATGTAGCAAACGTGCTTTATCAGGGAAGCGTTTTAGACGTCTTTTGACCCAAATGACAAGGTTTTGTTTTATAATAGAGATTGATTTTAATTTTGAAAACGATGAGATTTTTTATTAGGTGTCGCTTTTAGAAAACAAGGGTTTTTAAACTTTTGTCAAATAGGAATCGAGCCTATACATTGCCTTTTAACATTAAAGTTGAATAAAATGAAGGCAACTTCTAGGAGCTCTTTAACCCTATGCACCAAAGTTTAATGAAAACGTTTATCCATTTTTTTTCTAAACCATTTTTTTTTTTATGATATTTCAAAACCGTTTGTAGCCTTTTCGTCAAACAGGAATCAAAGTTCACTAAAACTCTTAATTTTAAACCTCGTGATTCTAATATCCTAATTTGATTACTTTTTAGAAAACCTTTGACGTTTGCCTTACTTTGGAAAACCGTTTTTTCATGTCGTAAATCAAACCAAGCATTCAAAAATGTGTCGGGACTATCCATGGGCATGTGAGCCATCTAAATAACCCCAAACACCCACAGTCACATATTTTATTATTACGGGGCCTTAAACCCGATCACGGCTCGATATCGCTTTAAGGCCCAATATTTACATATGTACAAAAATGGACCATTGCCGCGACTACATACACCAAAATTTGTCCATCTTTGGGATTTGATCACGAGGATCTCCTCCTTAGGCTCATAATCCCCAAAGTCACCACCCAACCATCCCACGGCAAGCTTAAAAATATTAGACTCGTTACTATACTACAAGAATCGAAAATTGCAAGCCCAACACTATGAACTGCCCATTAACATAATGAACTACATATCACCGTACGGATGTCATCAGGACATTAGGAGAAAATTACGTTCCGACGGAACCCTCACTAATAATCCCTAATCCACGGATCCTCAATAATATACTAAAATATTATATCCAAAACAACTCAACAACAAAAGATTATGACAATAACATATGCTAAAACTTAAAGAAAAACACCATTTTTCACCTTGCAATACGCCAATAAACGCTTTATATTTCACTACTCGAGCGAATAACACATGAACACCTAATTATTTAAGCAACAAAAAGCAATTTCTCACTAAATTTAAATCCACCCGAGCCCTTCTCTCTCTAACCTCGCCACTTTCTCTCTCTATCTATCAAGAAATTTTGCTTCTTCTTCTTCTACAGATCAAAAATGGCAACGTATAGGTGACTAAGGGTAGCCGCAGGTGCATCTGCGACTGGCTGCTGTGGCCAGCTGTTGTGGCTGCCTGCGCCGAATCCTTGGCTGCCGGGTTGTCTCCTCGAGCCACGAAAGCGCCCAGTTGTCGGTGGCCGCAGGTGCATAGTGGCCATTTGTCGTCTTTGGTGATCAAATCAGGCTTTGTCTGGATCGATTGTGTGTCTTGCCTCAAATGACCCGATGCTCGTTGTTCGTTTGGCAGCTTTAACTGCAAGCCGTTGTGGTGGCTTCGTGTTGGGATTCATCTTCCCTTTCGTATGTCGGGTCAAATGACGATTTTGCCCTCCTGTCAGGGTTAGTACACAAGTGCAAAATTTGGGTGTCTATACAGGTCTCTATGTTATTTCACATTCTCACTTGATCCCATCATGACCTTACTTTACAATCTATTCCTTACTTACTTTTATTATTTTGTGATCGTAGCGTAGTACGATCCTCTTACCGTTCCTAATCATGTTATTATGATCTCTTTCTATGCTTTTTGGATTATCTTGTAATCTTTATTGCTTAAATCAGGTGTCCCCTGATTTTCTGCGAGATTCATCTTTGAATCATTTCAAATATTCTTTCAGATATGTTTTTAATTATTTCTTATGAATTTTCTCAATTCCTTATCTTCATTCAAATCCTCCTTAACATCTTTATCTCTTCCTTGAAATCTTATATCTTTCTGATTTCCTTAACCTTAGCTAATATTTGAGAATTATATCTCCTCTCAACTTATATCTCTATATTCTAATTCCCCCATGTTCATCAAACTTTTCACGTATTTGGGCTTAGGAACTTAACATAATCATATGGCTTGAGGAGCTTGTCCTAGTCAGGCCATAGTCGCCCATTCGTTGAGAGGCTCCACCATACAATCATGAGTCACGAGCTTACTATACACTTAAGTTTTCAGAATACGCAACTATCTTTACTCTTCCTTACTTAAGTTATAGCCTAAGGTATCATTTACCTAAGATTTATAACCTCTAGCTCTGATACCAAATGTAATGACCCCGAAATTCGACCAACCTTATTACCTTAAATTTCATGTTTATTAAACATTATTTCCTTAACGTCCAAATTTCGGTTCGTTAATAAATCCTTAATTACCTTATTTAAACCATTAATTGACATTATAGTCATCAATTACCCAATTTTTCAGTATAAATTTTTCTTTTTCTCAATCATTGTATTAAAGTATTTGGTATTTAAAACTTTTTGTCTTGATCCTAGTCCCTGGATCGCAACCTGTACTTTTTCCTTCTATTACACGCATTATAAAACTCAACATTCCAAATTTAATATTATTATATTCATACAATATTCTTTGTTTCAGAATTTATAATTAGACATATAATAGTCCCTTTCATGACAATCATCTTGAACAATCATGGTTCACAATTTAACTTTATTTGTCCTATCCGGATCCAACATATATGTACATACGAAATATCAATATAAACTTAGTAATTGTATCCATGTTGAATTATGCTAATAAAATATAATCATAACATTCACAACCTTCTGTGGTAGTCCTTCTCTACATAATCTGATATTCTTGAAATTCATTTCTTAACCTGCAAAAGTTTATTTTATGCAAGTAATGAGCACAAAGGCTCAGCAAATTCAACAGTTTACACTTTTCATGTTTCACGTAGCACATATCATAACATGCTCTGTGTGTGTGTCATACATCATGTGTTATGCTTCTATTATAACAATATATCTCATATCATTGCACAAAGTACACATAGTTGTCATATTATTCACATATCACATAGCACGTAATTT
This sequence comes from Hedera helix, assembly GCA_947179155.2. Lineage (NCBI taxonomy): Eukaryota > Viridiplantae > Streptophyta > Magnoliopsida > Apiales > Araliaceae > Hedera > Hedera helix. Next base: position 11,182,285 of record OX359280.1, read on the forward strand.
ATATACATTTAAAACAAGAATTAACACAACATATCAGACAAACATTTAACATAAAAGTATTGAAGAACTTGCCTGGATTGTGGAATTAAATAATAAATACCCTTTTTATAATACTCCTCGTACAACCTATGATCATAAAATAATCAAATAATAATTATTTATCTCCTAATGATATTAATTTAATTAATTAATATAATCTATAATGTAATTAACCCTACCCGACGATTTATTTTAGGGTATCGGGTCGATTATTAAACAATATGGTTAATTATATTAACCTCATTCCTTAATATACTAATTTAACTTAATATCAAACACATTCAATACGGACAACTCGGCTCATCGGATAAAATTTAGCATATTTGGTTGTCCGGATTTTCATTTAATCATTTTTTAACTTTTACACTCATTAGATTAATATTTAAAATATTTAAATATTAATCCCCAATATTTAATATTTTTACAAAAATATTAAACTTAATCCCAAACATCATTTCAATATTTTTAGTATTTTTCTATAATTTTCTATAATTTTTAAATATTTATTTAATTAAAAACTATTTTTTGGGGGCATTTTCGTAATTTCCGCGCCTTTAAGGACACCACCAGTATTAACAGAAAAGCTCAGGGGCATATCCGTAATTTCCGCGCATCTAGGACACACTGGGTATAATTTTATTGTACAATTTATTGTACCATTACATATAATTTCTCTTATTCTTAATAAATTGTTTTTAAACAATTTATTTACTTTTCGATTATTTTAAAATCAACACAATTCATCACCATCTTTGTACAGATTTAATTTACCAATAAACTCCCTTCACCCACTTTAAATCACTTACATCATAAATAATTTAAATAACTTTGATAATTTTATTAATTAAATTCTCATTTAATATTATTAAAATTAGTCCCAAGAATTTGGGTCCTCACACCGTAAGGTTAGGATGGTTTTGGAGCAACAAGAGGTTGAAGAAACCTTGATATCCAAGAGGACAAAACCAGAAGGTGAAGATGTAAAGGATCTGTTCAAGGTTCCAACATTCAAAAGTTGGCGCAAAAAGGATCGAATCGCTCGCATAACATTACTGAGTTGCATGAACAACGACTTCCTATTTGAGAGTGAACAATACTCAACATCACACAAGATGTGGGGAACTCTCAAGATGAAGTTTTGTGGCACCTCATTGACAAAACTGAGAGAGTTATCCATAAGATTCGATGATTATAAAAAAACGTGATAACCACACAATGAAGCAACACCTTCGAATCATGGCTAACATGATCCGGTAATTAAAATTCGGTAGGACTCAGCTGTCAGACGAGCAACAGATTTCAGCTGTGGTTCGCTCTCTTCCCGACAGTTGGGAACATATATAGGTCAACATGACCCATAACGAGAATATCAAAAAAATTGATGATATTCGTCGCCACCTGGAGCTCATGGCTGAGCGCCTTGACGTTACCAAGTCCTCCAAGGCATTTGTAGCTGAATCGAACTCTTATAGAGGGACCAAGCCCAAGAAGGGCAAGAAATCTGCTAATCGTACTGCGCCTAAGATGGTTATGAGTGGTGGTGTCAGCAAACAAAAAAGAGGCAAGTGAGGTGCTAGCAAAAAGGACAAGGCCAAGATGGCATGCTATAATTGTGGCAATGCGGGATATTTCGCTCGTGAATGCCCTGAGCCAAAGAAGGTAATTTCTGGTCTTAATCTATCTATGTGTTGAGTATCAAGTACTATTATGGTTGCTCATTCTCTCCATATGTGGATTGTAGATTCAGGAGCAATAGACCACATGGCTAGAGATTGGAGTGAATTCGTGGAATACCACCGCATTCCCGCTGGTAGAAAAGTATTCACGAGGAACGATTCCAGTGTGGACGTGTTAAGAACTAGCACTTACAAACTGAAAAATGCGAGGACGCTCTGCATTAACCCTACATGATGTACTTTATACGCTGGATATCTGGTAGAATTTATTTTCTGTTTTGTCAGTACTCCATTTAGGCTATTCTGTTAGTTTTGAGAACAATATTGTAATAATTTCGCATGGAACGAATATTTTTGGATATGATTTTATTAATAATGGTTTTATGGTTTTGAGGTTTTGAATACTGTTGATTCTAGCATTAACAGTAATGATTCCTATTACTTGCTTGTTGAGAATGATAATGTTAATTCAATTCAATGGTATGCTAGATTAGGTGTAACGCCCCCAAATTCGGGTTTCATAACCTCGTTTTTAGTGCTCACAATCCAATACTTAACAACAACTAAATACATAGTCTTCATTAATCTTAGCGAAAAAATACATAACTATTCATTACAAAATGTAATATAAACCCAAGGTCTTCTAACCTTAACATAATAATACATATCTTACGGGTTCTCAAAAGATTTACAATCTTCAATTACATATTAAACAATTAAGCTAATTAATATGCATATTCTAAGCTTTGAATTTTTCCTTGCCCTTGTCCTTCCTAGAGCATTTGGGCTTAGCTGAAAAATTGTTCATGATATAGCAAAGGTGAGCAACTAGATTGCTCAGCAAGTTTAGGAACAATTAACCAAAAGATATATCATGCTTTAATAGAAAATAACTTCAGAGATTTCAATAATATATAATAATTGTAAAAGAACGAGAATCGAGTTTCAATTTAAAATAATTGAATTAATCTTTACTGTTGAGTGACCTCAAAGGACCATGAATTAGTACACTTAAGGTAAATCAGATATGTATCTAACCCTTTTATTGTTTGGTATTCTAGGGGGATCAGCCTCTTGTACCTTATGTATATGCATAACATTCAAACATCATGCGCAAAGATCGATTTCCCGAATATAATCCCCTTATTTAGGGTTGTTCGTTCTCAGTCTTACTATAAGAATCCTCAGCAACCAATGGTTTGGATAAGCTTTTAAAAATATTCAAGTTAATGAATTTATAGATTCAATGTCTAATTAGCTTAGACATTCTTAAATAGTTCTTGAAACAAATGAACTATAAAGTTTCAAATGCACTATATGCGAATGCATAACAATATAGATGTGGATTTAATTTTAAATAATTAAACCACCTAAAACTCTTGCAAAATAAATACAAGTTTAGGTATAAGAAACTTGCCTCGATTGTTGATTACAACTAACCAATATAATTTAATATCATTTGAATAGACCTAACAATTAAATCAAGTTGATCTTTCAATTAGTATCATAGCTAGATTTATATAATAACCTTCGTACATCTTAATTTACTAACACTTAATCCCATAAATATATAATTAAGGGAATATTAAACACTTGGAAATATTATCATTATTTGATAATATTTTAATCACGTAAAATATATATTAATCACATAGTTTAAACTTCTATCTAATATTATTAATTATTTAGTAATATTTTATTAACCTTATTATATTATTAATTATTTAATAATATTTTATTCATTTCTTAATATTATTATCCATTTAATAATATTTTATTTATTTATTAATATTATTAATTATTTAATAATATTATATTTATTTTTTAATATTATTAATCATAATATTTTATTCATTTCTAAATATTATTAATCATTTAATAATATTTTATTTATTTCTTAATATTATTAATTATTTAATAATATTTTGTTCAATTTAACTCATTAAATTAACCATCTACCATATTTAATTTACACTAATTGGGTTCAATAATAATATAATAAATTCTAAAATATTTTGAAACTTTCTGATCCAAACTGGCAAAAATCGACCCGACCCAGAAAATAATTATTTGCCTGAAAATGGCCCAACGCCCCGGCACTGGGTTTTGTACTAAACTCGGCGCCCCGACGTCAGATGCAGAATACATAATTCAAAATTTTTAGATTTTCCAATTTGTATACTTTTGATTCTAACTTGCATAAAATGAAATCTACACATCCAAATGACACCAAATTAGTTTTGTTATCTTCCTAACTTCTTGTTACTCAACATTTCATGGATCGATCACATTTTTGAAAATGTTTTTGATATGAAATTTAAGATCGATCCATCTAGGATTTTAAAATGACATAGTTTACGATAAAAACCATAACTTCCTCATTTTTTCATATTTTTGAGAGATTCAGGTTGGGTTATCTTTATAACTCATAAATATAAATTTCTAACCATCAAAATCAAATAACCAACTTATACATTTCAAAATACCTTTATTTATAGCACATAACTAGTTAGGGTTTTACCAGTAAAGCTCTATATGTACATTTCTTCTACATTTTTACATACCAAACATATAAGTGCATATATTAAACATACTAAATCATGAATCTACCTTTTTATCATAGTTCTAACATTATAGAGCATCAAAATAGATTTTGAACCGTTAAAAATATATTTTAACCATATACAATATATATTGCCTCTACAAAATGAATTTAACATACATAGACACATTTTCACCCTCAAAATTCATCCTTATATCTTCGAGCTCACCATAGCTCCATCAAACACAAATTTCTCCCACAACCAACCATGACAAATATTTCTACAACGAATATAAACCATAGAAATGACGAGATATAAAGAAGAGAGCACTTTTAAACCTTCTAAGCTTGGATGCTCTTCTCCTTATTCTTCCTAAGTAAGAAATGAAGCTTGATGACTCCACTTTGAACCTTTCTAGCAACTTTCTTATTGATCTAGCTCACAAACTCATAAGGCTCTCTAGCTTTTCTTTTAACTTATCTCTATTTTTCTCTCTAGAAAAATCTAGCAAATGACTAACCAACCTAGCAAAGCTTGGTGAATGACTTATTTATGATCCAAGGCTATCATCCAAAATGTATACTTATAGAATCTATATCTCTACAAATTTACTAGCTTATCTTATCTTTTAGGCTTGAATTTACAAGATTTTTAGGATTTTCCTTACATGAAATGACTAAGGGTGTTGGAGGGTTTACCAACTATGTCTTTCAACATGATAAATCAAGCAATCTAGCATCACAAGGCACCCCATTGGGACCCCACATGGCTGCCGGCCAAGTGGCCTATTTGTGACCCATTTTTGCTTTATTTTTATTGCAATTATACACACACACACACACACACACACACACATATTGACTAATACATTGACATAGTTTGGGCTCCAATTTGGACTTAGTAATTAATTCTATTGGGCCCATTCATTTAATTTGTTTATGTTCAATTAATTGATTCTATTAGGCTAACATTTACTAACACATGCTACATGAAATCAAAAGTAGCAATGGGCTAGTTTAATTATAACATGGATCAGAAATTAATTATGTACATGGACTACTAGGTTAACTTTATTGGACCTAGTTTAATAATTTATTTGGACTTAAAATATAATTCAATTAGACTTGCTTTAATTAATTCTACTACCTTGCTACATTATTAGATTAATAAATATACACATACATATACATATATATATATATATATATATATATATATATATATATATATATATATATTCATTCAATCATGTAAATGCACAATTAATTGGTATAAAATTTTAATTCATTAATAATTATTTAATAATCATCATTACAATGAACTTAAAATTCGTGGTTATTACATTAGGCCATATTGGACAGGATATAATGATTAGGTTAGCTCGAGCAGGTCTTTTAGGCCCACTCGTTAAGGTCAATCTACCCACTTTTGAATATTGTCTAGCAGAAAAATCAACCAAAAAACCATTTTATAAAGTCAATAGGGCACAAACACCATTGTAACTTATTCACTCAGACATCTGTGACCCTATGAATGTAAAAATAAGGCATGGACATTCCTACTTTCTCACAATGATAGATGACTATACGCTCTTCGAGTACACTTTCTTGATTTCTCATAAGTCTGAGGCATTAGAATGCTTTAGACGTTATTTGATTGAGGTCTAGAAACAGTTAGATAAAAGTGTTAAGGCACTTCGAATTGACCGAGACCGCGAGTATCTGTCTGGTCAGTTCAAGGAACTGTGTGAAGAAAGAGGGATAATTAGACAACTGACAATCCTTAGAACTCCGCAACAAAATAATGTGGCAAATAGGAGGAACCAAACATTATTAGACATGGTTAGGTCTATGATGGCGTAGACAAATTTGCCTATCTCCTATTGGGATGATGCATTGTTGACTGCGACATATTCACTTAATCGTGTGTCTTCAAAATCGGTTCAATCCACCCCATATGAATTATGGACCGACAGAAAACCCGAATTGGGATATACGCGGCCTTAGGGATCAGCAGCTTATGTACACAGCATTTCTTATGAACATAGGAAGTTAGGCCCGAGGGGTAAGAAGTGTATCTTTGTAAGATATTCTGAACACTCCAAAGGCTATGTGTTCGTTAAGAGCATGTTGATGGGATTGTATCGGAGATAGAGTCACGAGATATGGATTTTCCTTGAGATGGATTTTCCTAATAAAAGTAATGTAAGCAAAGACACTACTACAAAACATTAAAAAGATAACACTTAAACAACAACGTTTTCATAAAAAACGTCGTGGTATTTTTTTTTACAACGTTTTTTAAAAAAATGTTATAGAAACATGTGCAAAAACGTTGTGTATTTATTAGGGACAATAATTTGATTATAATTTATAACGTTTTTTAATGAAAACGTTATCTATTTAAAAAACACGGAGCTTTAAAAAAATGCGCGAAGCTGAAAACTTGAAATTAAAACACGGAGATATATTTCTGATTATTAAATGAATAAATTTCATAACACTTGAAGGAATGCTTCCCCGATCAAACAGAAAGAAACATCACCTCATCCTCCCGAGTGAAGTAGCTTTCTCTCTCCCCGATCGAACTCATCTACCTCACTCATCCTCACAAGTGAAGCAGCTCTCTCCCCTTCTCGCTCAATCTAGCCTCGAAGTCACGACATTGTCAGTCAGTCCCAGATTCCCAAGCCCAAGTCCGCACGGACCAAACCCTAAAGCTATCACAGACTCGAATCGTCTCATCGGCGGCCGTGACCTAAATAGAAGGTATCGCATTGCAGTAATGTTTGTATTTTTTCACCACTTTCGTCTTTTTGTTTTTGTTTTTGATTATGTTTATTAGTGAATCTCAGGTGGAGCAGAAGACCTTCTTCCTTTCACTTGAGGATTTGGAGAATCCCCTGCCCTGAAGCGGAGGAGGCTGAAGACCATCCAAAATCAACATAAAAGGTATATAGATAATAAAGGATGCTACAGATCTCGTACTATTTGGTTTTTGTTTTGAATCTTCAGATGCTTAGTGTGGTGGTATTGAGTTAGATGCCACAGATCTTGCACTATCTATCTTTTTGTTAATGTCATGGAAAAGCAGAATATCTGTTAGAAGTTTCATAAACTTTATGCATAATATTTAGACTAAAAATTAATTACACAATTTATATAATATTGGGTTTATCTTTATGTCTAATTACATGTTTAAGTTTTAATGAGATATTTGAAGTCTGTATTAGCATTTCTTCAGTTCCGAATACCCCATAAAATAGCAAAAGAAGAACAACTCTATAGGATTTTGGCATCCCTGTACCTCCCAAAGCCCCTAAACCTGACTCAAATAGAAATCACCCCATGAGTAGGACGGACACCCAAGCCTCCTCACAATCCCAAAGAGAAACTTTCATAGACTTTGTGCTGAAGCACAATGACGGAAAAAAAACTTATACAACTTTGAACTTTGCCTATACATGACATATATATCAAAGAACAAGGTTTTGTATGGCATTCACCTTTGAAATAAATCATTTTAAGAAGTATTTATTGTGCCTTAAAAAGCGCCGGAAATTGTTGTTATCGAAATTTCTGAAAGTACATGTAATGTAGTTAATTTTAGACAGTGTTGTTATGGAAATTTGTTAAGATGTACTGAATGTAGTGCACCTAATTTATTAGGGAGAGTTCCAATAACAAAATTTTCTTAAAAAATAATGAATAACAAGTTTCCTTAGGCATTCGTTAGCAGGAGCGCAAGTAAAATAAGTATCACTACAACATGGCAGGATACGAAACCCATTTATACACATCATTTACCAAAAAAATAAGCAAAAGATTGACTGGAAAAAGTAAAAGAAGAAATGCTCCAAAAGGAAACTACAACAAAAGGGTCAGAGTCTTCAAAATCAGATACGCACTCTATAGATTCACCTCAACTCCAAATATTTGAACAAAACTCAGAACCCAAATTAAGCTTCCCCAAAGAAATCCATAAAGGCAATTGGCAGACCCTTATAAGATCTCTATTCTATAATACGTCAAAAAGGTGTGTAATCAAGAGTTGGTTAATCATAGTACATATCCCTAATATGATGTATATGTGTGTGTGAACACTGCAGGTGCAGGCTCATAAAGGTATTGTATGGTTCATCACATACGTGCATTAATGAAGCATAATTAAAAGAAAAATCAAATAAAATTACATACCAGAAGAACTTCCAACTCCAAAATCATGTCTGATGACCCAACCTTTACTAGTTCCCAAAACAATTACATCATTTCCAGCAGCCATACATGTAATAACTCCATGTCCCTTTGCTGCATATCTCTCAAGAAGATCAACAGAAAATACTTGCCTTCCAGCCTCCATTTTCTGACTTAAAAGGATTTGATATAAAAGGATTTTTCATGCAAATATTGGCAAAAGTGAGAAACAAAAACCCGAACTGAAATAAAACATCAAATTACCAAATTTTTAGCTTATAAATTACTCCTATATTTTATAGTCACACTGATTCAAAGTGGGATTTTGAACCCACAGATTTCAAAGATATTGAGATTATTTATTTACATAGAGAGCGGCAATTTCCCGAACACATTGTACGATAGCCATATAATCTGAAAATCTATAGCAAAAAAATCCAGCAGATATATTCCAACAAGCTAATTGGAGGGAGGAAAAAAGGCCAACTTTTTAGTTCATCAATTTTGTCCAAACAATAACTGTCTTTTACCTTTTTCCTTATGTTGACGGTCAGATTATATTTCTTTCCCTTCTTTTCTCCTCCTCTCTTTCTATCTATTACTGGATTATGCTGCAACGTGGCTCTGTTGTCTAAATGTAAGAACATAGTTGTTGCAACTTGCATCAGATTTGAACTACTTATATTTGATTCATTTTAATATCATTAAACACTTTTTTTTATCGGTTAGTTAGTTCTAAGATGTCAATCTTATAAATTATTTTTCTTATTTTAATCATTAATATCAACAATTCATTTTTGAATATCATCATAGCAAACAAACATGACCAATACGATAGACTATTAATTTCACAAGACCTAACCTCTTAGATCACTCAAATCCTTTTGTGATTATAATTGGTCGGTGGAGAGACTACGCATTTGCAATATTATCATGATAAAATCATGATTTGACGGTTCCTTGTGACTAAAATTAGAAAAAAGGTCCAACTAGAAATTTATTGGTCTCACTCTTGGCTGGTGTAGCCATCTATCTAATATAGTTAGGCTTTAGTCAAAAATAAAAATACTTTAAGCTTTTAAATAATAAAAATACTAGCAATCAATTGAAGTAGTGCACCGAACCATGACTTTTTACTTTCTTGAGAATAAACACTACTTATATTCTCCCCAAAAAGGTTGCCCACATTGCAGCTTTCTATTGTTATACTCTCCAAAATTTTATAATAATCCACAGTCTTGCGATCGTGGCAGCCTCTTAAAAAAAGTTGAAAAAAATACAACATATATATATATATATATATATATATATATATATATATATATATATATATATATATATATATATTATATTCTGTTTAATTTTTTGAATGGACCAGCTGTAAGAAATTGAAAGGGGCCAATCAAATATGAATCATGTGATAACCTTTATATGTCACATATATATTTAGAAGTATATATAATAGTGTATGATCGATCTGTTTGCTGTGTGGCCAGATTCTTGTGAATATGCTAATGCACTGAACTATTATTATTAATACGAGTATTATACTAGTACTATATTTAATTATCGTATGCTCATTTATTTTATATTGTAATTTAAGGTTGTAGGAAAAAGAATAGGCGAGACAACCGACCAAAAGATTGGGACAGTTGAAACCCACGTATAAAAGTGTTTGATGCCGTAACGGATGGTAATTAGATAACTCCGTTTGAAAAAGTTGGGACTTTTCAACAGTAACACCACTTTATTATTTGAAAATTACGCATAGCTCTGTATAACTGTCGTTGCAGGGCCTGTATAATCTTTGTTTTAATAAATTACCATAATTTTAGATTTAAAATATTAATTCAGAATATAATATAACCAATTTGTTTATTTATATTATAAATAAATATTATAAATTATTTAAAAATATTAAATATTATAAATTATTTAAAAATATTAAATGAGTAAGTCATATTTATTTGCAGGGTTGGGGTGAGATTTAATTAAGATGGATAAGTCGTGGATGTGTGCTGATAGAAGGTCCCGAGAGTATGAACTAGGGGTTGATGAATTCTTGAGGTTTGCGGTAGAGAACGCGAGACATGTGAATCTTATTCATTGCCCTTGCGTAAAATGTGGAAACATTTTAAAATTTGGTGTTGGAATTATAAGGGATCACTTGTATTTGAATGGTGTTGATACTAGTTATCAAACTTGGATATGGCATGGAGAACCTAATATGTCAGATGCAGATGCAAATGAACCTTTTGTAGGCACTAATGAACAAGGCTTTGTCTCTGAAACAGTAGATATGGAAGATAATGGTTTTGGGGATTTCTCAAATGATCCGTGTGAGTTTCTTAATGTGATTGGGGATGGAGATGAGCCGTTGTACCGTGGTTGTAAATTTAGTAAGTTAGCTGCACTTGTTAGACTCTACAATTTGAAAGCGAAGCATGGGTTGAGTGATGTTGGTTTCACAGAGCACTTGCTTTTTTTGACTGAACTTCTTCCAGAAGGTAACCAATTACCTTGCTCCTTGTACGAGGCAAAAAAGACTTTACATGCCTTAGGAATGGATTATGAGAAAATACATGCTTGCCCTAACCACTGCATCTTGTATAGAAAGGAATTTGACCAGGAAACTAATTGCCCAAAATGTTGTCTCTCAAGGTGGAAGATGGATAAGAATGAGCATGTAAGAGAAGGGGTGCCTGCGAAGGTGTTGTGGTACTTTCCTCCTATCCCGAGGTTTAAACGTATGTTTAAATCTAGTAGGACATCTGAGAGTTTGACTTGGCATGCTAATAATAAAATGAGCGATGGTCATATGCGTCATCCATCAGATTCACCATCTTGGAAGCTAGTGGATGATAAGTGGCCGGAGTTTGGTAAAGACCCTAGAAGCCTTAGACTTGCTCTTTCAGCTGATGGGATCAATCCTCATGGTTCTCTTAGTAGTAGATACAGTTGTTGGCCTGTTATAATGATTATTTATAATCTTCCGCCTTGGTTATGTATGAAAAGAAAGTTCATGTTGTTGACTTTGTTGATCTCGGGTCCTAAACAAGCCGGTAATGATATAGATGTCTACTTGGAACCATTGATTGATGATTTGAAGTGTTTATGGGAGGGGGTTCCAAGGGTGTATGATGCATTTAGAGGAGAATACTTCATGCTCAAAGCACAATTAATGTGGACTATCAATGACTTTCCTGCCTATGGGAACTTATCTGGATGTGTTGTAAAAGGTTATAAAGCATGTCCTATATGTGGCGAGGATACACCTAGCCATAGGTTGGCACATGGTAACAAAGTTTGTTACATTGGCCACCGAAGATTCTTGCCTCAAGATCATTCATTTCGGAAGCAGCGAGTAACATTTAATGGAGAACAAGAATTTAGACCACCTCCTGTGCCACTAACGGGAGAGGAGGTATTTAGAAAGGTTGATGCTTTGACTCATATTGTTGATGACAAGGATAACAGGCCTTGTTGGAAGAAGAAGTCAATCTTCTTTGAACTAGAGTATTGGAAGTTTCTTCATATTAGACATTGTCTTGATGTTATGCATATTGAAAAAAATGTATGCGAAAGCATCATTGGTACATTATTGGAGATTCCGGGGAAAAACAAAGATGGGGTTGCAGCTCGGTTAGACCTCTTAGAAATGGGGGTTAAAACTTATTTGCGACCAGATTTTGGGGAAAAAAAGACACGTTTGCCTCCAAGTACTTGGAATCTATCGAGGGCAGAGAAAAGAGTTGTATGTAATTCTTTGTATGGCATGAAAGTCCCAGAAGGTTACGCTTCTAATGTTAAAACTCTTGTATCATTGCAAGACCTAAAACTCTATGGGCTTAAATCTCATGACTGTCATGCCTTAATGCAACAATTGCTCCCTGTTGCCTTACGTTCGGTGCTGGAAAAACCGGTGAGGTATGCAATAATCAGATTGTGTTTTTTCTTTAATGAGATATGCGACAAAGTCATCGACATTTCAAAACTAGATAAAATGCAAGCTGATATAGTGGTAACCTTGTGTTTGCTTGAGAAGTATTTTCCACCATCATTCTTTGATATCATGATTCATGTCGTGGTGCATCTTGTTAGAGAAGTTCGATTATGTGGGCCAGTTTACTTTAGATGGATGTATCCATTTGAAAGATTCATGAAAGTATTAAAAGGGTATGTACGTAATCGTAATCGGCCTGAAGGTTGCATGGCTGAATGTTATATTGGTGAAGAAGCTTCAGAGTTTTGCGAGGAATATTTATCTGATGTTAGCACTATTGGGATCCCATCGAGGCGAAATATGGGTCGTACACAACCCTTATCTGGTGCTACCGTAGAATCTATGGAGCGTGACATGTTAGACCAAGCACATCGTTGTGTATTAGACAACACGGATGAAGTTGAACCATATATCAGGTAATTTAAACGTTTCTCTATATAAGATATCAGAATTCTGTCTTATAATTCAACCACTAAAATCTGATTGTATTCTATTTCATGTAGTGAACATATGATACATCTGACAAATACTTATCCGAGATTCAAAAAAAGAAAAAAGTGGCTACAAGATAAGCACAATCGCACATTCATTGGTTGGTTTCGCAAAAGGGTAAAATTAGGTTTATCTTTGTAAATGTTTACTGGTTGCTCTTGCTTGTTTCTTGATTTATATTATTTTGGATTCAGGTTGCACATGAACTTACACAAACATCCAGTGACATAACGGAGACTTTGCGGTGGCTTTCGGATGGACCGTGTATGGAAGTGCTAAAGTATAAAAGCTACATTGTTAATGGGCTGCACTTTAACACCAAGTCACGTGATGATGTGCGAGCTGTTCAAAATAGTGGAGTGCACCTAGTGGCAAAGACAATGCAGCTTTCTAGTGCAAAGGATAAAAATCCTGTTGTGGGAGACATGAGTTTCTATGGGGTCATTCAGGAAATATGGGAGCTAGATTATCATAAGTTTAGAGTACCTATGTTTAAGTGCGATTGGGTTGAGAATAATAATGGCATTAAAGTAGATGAACTTGGATTTACTTTGGCCAATCTTGGTAGGATAGGTTTTAAAAATGATCAATTTGTTATGGCTAACCTAGTCAAACAAGTCTTTTATGTTGAAGATCCTGTAGATTCTAGGTGGTCAGTTGTGTTATCAACCCCAAATAGGGATTACAATGATTGCGTCAATGACGATGAGCTAGGGGACATTGTAATTGACCACGAACCCTTTACAAGGGGTATGCCACCTGTTGAGACATTTGATGATGTATTGAACGAAGACAACTCACAATACATGAGAGCTGACTGTGAGGATATTTGGATTGATAAGGAATAAGGACTCAATGTACTTAATTGAACTCAATGTACTGAATTATTTTCCAGCAGAATGAACAATTATTTTCCAGTACAATGTTTACTTTCCAGCACAATGTTTATTGACTTTATGTAAGCAGTAGATTGTAAATGGTCCATTAGTTGTATTTTCCAGCAGAAACTTATTTATTTTCCAGGAATATGTTTATATTCTGAATGCATTTTTTAACTAATTAAGCATAATGTTTATTTTCCTGCAGAATCTGCCTCCATGATTACTAAGCGGTTTTCATCCCCTGAAAAGAGGAAAGCTGTTTCATCCCCTGAAAAGAGGAAAGTCGTTTCATCCCCTGAAAAGAGGAAAGCCGTTTCATCCCCTTCAAAGAAGAAAGTCGTTTCATCCCCTTCAAAGAGGAAAGCTGTTTCATCCTCTTCAAAGAAGAAAGCTATCTCAAAAGATGCAAATAACCAACTTGCCACGGCTCCTCAAAATCAGCCATCTGATTCAGAGGCTCACAACAATCACAGTGGTTCAGAAAATCAAATTCCAAAAGCTGATATTGAGACAAGCTCTAGTACCGCAAAAAGAAAACGAGGTATTAATACAATGCAGCGAATAGTGAAGTGAAAAGTACATGGCGTGAGAAAGGTTGTGGAGTATAACAAAAGGGGGCAAGCTCGTGGGAAGACAGCAAAGGAAATGCAATCTTACATTGGGGTATTAGCACGCACAAAGGTCCGAATTGACATTAAAAATTGGAAAGCTGTGGAGCTAGATACAAAAAAGAAGATTTGGGAAGCTATAGAGGTATGTGTCATGATTAAATTCCCCACATAAATTGTTATTTTCCTTCATTATCACATGCATTGATATTTGTGAGTGATCTGTTTGTACGTAGATGGCGTTTGTGATAGCTCCTCAAAGCAGGAAAATGGTTTTAAGATCAGCAGCATGTAAATGGCGAGAGTTCAAGTCTAGACTGACCAATACCTACGTTTATCCTTTCGAGAATGAAGAAGAAGTCTTATGTAACCCCCCTGAAGAATATCCTTTTATTGAACCTGATGCTTGGAGAGCCTTTGTAGCCCATAGGTTTACAAAAGAGTTTAGGGTACATTTTTCTCCATTTTTATTAGAAATAAATCGTTGCTTTTCAAAGAACATAATAACCTTTCCCTTCATACTTTGCAGGAATTACATAAGAAACAACAATCAATACGTGCACAATATCAGTATAATCATCGCTTGTCACGCAAAGGATATGCTGGATTGGAGGATGAACTGGTTAGTAAATTTTTTGTAATTGACTTAATTATTTGTCCATATTAAGTGAGCTTGATAGATTATTGTTTCTTTAAATGAAATAGTTGGAAAAAATGGCTGAAGATGACATAGATCGAGCAACATTGTGGTGGAAAGGCCGTGAAGATAAGTATGGGAATATTCCAGATGAGAAGACAGCTGAGAAAGCAAAGGAAATAGTAAGAAAATGAATTGATGTTCTGAAATTTTTCTGTGTGGCACACCTATTTTTTTTATTGTTACTGTGATTATTTGTTAATGCATTAGGATGAAGTGAAGAAAAAAGTGAGTGAAGGTTCGTTGACTGTAATCGGCAGCCATGATATTCTCACAATTGCATTGGGGACTTCAGAGCGTGCTGGACGAGTTAGAGGTGTGGGAGGCTATGTGACTCCAAGTTCCTACTTTAACCAACCAAGACGCCAAAGAGAGTATTTGGGCGAGAACATTAAAGAAACTGTCCACAAACTTCTTGAAGAAGAGCGAGATAAGGGCCAAGCTATTGCAGCAAAACTTGTAGCGGAAGAGCGAGATTTTTGGGTGCAGAAGATTATGCAAATAGAGGCAAAACTTGATGGAAAGTGTACTCCCCCCACCCTTAACGGTGCACATGTTTCAGACAAAGCAAGTTGTTCTGCTGTTAAAAACTCCGACAATCCAATTCATGAGGAGGCTGAACAGAATGTTGAGAACAAGGACAATGATAACAAAAAGATGTCACCATTAAAGGTATATGTCATGCATGGAATTTTGATTGGAGTTTTACACATTATTGATTTCATTAATATATTTTCTTTTGTTTGTATCTAGAAACATGGAAAATGCTTAAAGTTCGATAGGGCAAGTGATGAATCGCATAACGTGCACCCCATGCCAAGCGCATTAAAGGTGTTGTGTGGATATGCAAAAAATGTTCTCCAGTTGAAGGGAGAAACCATAAAAATTGTGATGGAGGAGGAAGTTTTTGGGTTTGCTCGTACAACCCATATTTTGATTGAAGACATTCTACAAGTTGGTACCATGTCAGAAATATCAGGCACTTGCATAGTGATGTACATGAGGTATAATTAAATAAATCCTATATGGTACTGTGAACGAAAACTTATTTAACAATGCTCAATTATTAGGTACTTATATGATGTGTTGAAGAAGACAAATATGTTAAGGATGATTACTTTTGTTGACCCTGCTCGAGTTGGTGCTAAAGGTTGTGGAAGTTTTTCACAAAAAACACGTTACATAGCATCTCAGTTTTCAAAAGCACATCCTGGCACAGTTTTCCTGATACCCTACAACTCCGGGTTAGTACTTATTATATTTAGTTCGATCTGGAATTAATGGTAAAGTTCTTTACTATTTTGCAGTACTCACTACAAATATGTTTGGGGCTGATTTTTGTATAGATGTCATTGGGTGTTGACCATTGTCAATCTGGACAGTAACAATGTGTACTTCATGGATTCCCTCAAGTACCGTAGAATCGATGAGGAGTGGAAACAAGTTGTGAACACGTATGTTATTCCAAATTACTTTGTTTTTAATGTAGTTCAATTGGAAAGTTTTACAATAAAATCCCTTCTATTAAATCGTCTTTCTGGTTTTATGTGCATGATGTTATATGCGTCACCCTCTTGCTCATGAAGTGCCATTAAAGCTCACAATGGGCAAAGCAATAATCAAATACGAAAATCACCACAATGGAGAATCTTGGTGGTATGTTAGATTATACGTATAAATATATATTTAATTAGCATAAGATGTTTATTTATGGACATTTGTTATTTTTGTTGATTTATCATGACCTAATTACTAATTGTGTTTAGGGAACTCCTGTACAACCATCACACAAGGAGTGCGGGTATTTTGTGATGCGCTTTATGAAGGAGATAGTCGAGGATGGTAGTTTGGACTTTGTAGCCAAGGTTAGTTATTTTGTCTAACTATGCTTGCAGCTTGCTTGTCTATGCTAATTTAAAGAAATTCTTTTCTAAGTTTGTTCTGCATGTACTGGACAAATGATGTTATAGATATGAATGAATTGAAATGAATTGAAACTTATCTTTCTCTCTCTATCTTTCTTTCCCTCTCTATCTCTAGTTCTCTCAGTGTTTCCCTCTCTCACGAATTCAGCAGCTTGCTGAATTCTGCTTCTCCTCCCTCATTTCTGTTTTCTGTTACTGTTTCTTCTAAATTTCTGGCCAAGCAGTTCTTTGGTTCCTGACATTGCACTTGCAGTTTGCAGCGATCACATATCTATCAATAGTTGCACTTGATATCAAAGAGTACTACTTATTTCAAAGACTCAGAGAGGATAAATACAAACACATTAGTTATAACTTGTATGCTAGTAAAGAGATAACATAAGCGATTGTGACCCAAATATAAGCTGCCAATTTTCACAGAAAAGTGAATACTACAATATCACATCTGGTAAGCTTTAAGGAAACTAATTGTGACCCTTGTATGTGAACGATGACCATGCTGCTGCACTTATGCAACTGACAGCCGGATATTAAACTCAGCCGGTACACTATCTAGCAGATCTTCCTCTTTTTCGCTTTTTACTTTTTTCCTTCAGTAATATAATCCTCTCTCTGCTAATGTCCTTAGTTTTTGTGTTTTGCGTTCTCCTCAAATCCATCGTCCTTTAGCTTCATTGTTGCAACACATCTGGCCTTGTAAACCTGCCAATCGAGGATGGCAACAGTACATAAAGTAGGAAAACAGCCTCGACAAGTTTAGCCAACTACCACCAAAACAGACTCCACGGTGATGGATTTCCAACACAACAATACACCCAACACCACTCAACAAATATGAATTAAACACGTCCAAATGATAGCAATAGGTAGGATGTTTACATATTGACAATGAATAGACTTGCACCTCTTCCACCCCAACTTTACATGCTAATATAATGCCTAAAAGAAAAT
This sequence comes from Hedera helix, assembly GCA_947179155.2. NCBI lineage: Eukaryota > Viridiplantae > Streptophyta > Magnoliopsida > Apiales > Araliaceae > Hedera > Hedera helix. The sequence continues at coordinate 11,200,293 of OX359280.1, forward strand.
CTAAAAATTTGGGTTTATGGTGGTGCTAATATAATACAATTTTATTTATATTCTTTATCACACATGAATTATCCCAGTCGGCCTGCTTGGCATGTAAATCATTTAAGATCCAAACAACCTGTAAGTTAAACTGTAAATTTTTCAGGGACAATTTTCTTAAGCAAAACCAGAACAATCAGAAAATTACTACTATTAAAGTATACTGTTTCTTACTTCTGAAAGCGGGATTGTGTGCGTTTTGCTACCGCTTGTGGTTTGATATTTTCCTTTGCCACTTCTTGTTTTTGAGCTACAATACTTGCTAGAGCTACCTGCTCTGTTGGATATCTGTTCCTTTTACTGTTTTGTCTTCTTTAGTTGTTCAGACCATGATGATGGCTGAGTTTGGCTTGGAGATGCAGTTTAGTTGTTCTGTTTTGCAGTTTTGGGTTGATTGTGGGTTTATTTGTGGGTCTGCTAGCTGTGTTTTGCTAACATTCTAATTTGTACTAAACTTGGCCAATTAGTCTACGTACAGTGGGAGACTAACTTTTTGTTATTTTATTTCAGTGGGATAAGGCAAATAGATTAACGTACACACAAGAACAAATTGACGAAGTACGGGGTGAGTGGGCAGCTTATGTGAGCAGCTACATGTAAGCCTCGAGTTAACAGTGGATGTACATGTTTAGATTAATGTATTTTGGGAGTTAACGGTGGGTGTACTGGTTAATTTAGATGAATGTATTTTGGGAGAAGGCTTGTTTGCACATGATTAGGTAGTAGTGCACCACAGTTAGTTTGGTATATTTTGTGGGTAGTTGGTATATTTTGTGGATGTTACTATTTGAAACTGTAAACGTATGGTATTATTGGATATATTTTGAAACCGAGAATGGTTGATACATTTTGGTTTTAAATGAGAATTTAGAGTTTTTGTTAGCTATATATCATTGCATTAATGAGAAACTGTGTATGTATTTTCAAATATGGTTGAACTACAACTGTTTTTCAGTTAAACTACAACTTTCTGAAAATGTTGTTTAATGGTACCAAATAGATGACACTTTATAAAACTTGTATAAATTTGTTTAAATGTTGTACGATGTAACAAACTACAACATTTTAAACCAGATATGTGCTAAATAGAAGACACCTTTAAAACGTTGTATAAACGAGCCTAAACGTTGTGTAATGTATTAACAAAGATATAGTACAACATTTTTACGTTACACTACAACATTTTAAACACGTTGTCTAAATGTACTACAATAGATGACATCTTCTAAACGTTGTATAATTTAGTCTAAAGGTTGTGTGATGTATCAAACTACAACATTTTATACCAGAAAATGTTGTGGAATGATACCATCTACAACATTTTCAACCATCATAGTATTTATTCTGTAACAATGTACAACGTTTTTTAGTAAAAAAACGTTGTATTATTGTCCAACTACAACGTTTTAAAAACGTTGTATAAAATAGGCCAAATAGATGACACCCTTAACCTCGACGTTTCTGGGAGAAAATTACAACGTTTTTTAACTGTTATCTATTTACTATTTTGTAGTAGTGAGAGATGAACTTGTATGAGATGGAAGAAGATTTGGTCACTCTAGCTCGTACAGTAGAGTCCGTTGAGGCTATTCCTCAAGCTCCTGTAAATAGTGAGAGTGACATGCCTACAAGCAGTTCTCTTTCATCGAATGAAGAGTCTTTTGTTCCTCAAATGCGTAGAAGTCAAAGGGGTAACATTCCACATCATCTCTTTGAGATTGAGGGGACTGCCTTTTTGGCCGACGGGCGTGATGATGAGGAATCTCAATTTTATCGAGATGCTCTATCATCTACTGCTAGTGATAAGTGGATTAATGCAATGAAAGATGAGATAAAATTCATGAGGACTAATCAAGTCTGGGACTTAGTTGACCTTCCATCAGGGCGAAATGTTATTGGGAACAAGTGAGTTATTAATGTCAAGCACAAGGCGAATGGTTCCATAGATCAGTACAAAGCTCATTTTGTAGCCAAGGGCTACACCCAGCAAGAGGGAATTGATTACGAGGAAACCTTCTCACTAGTTGTGAGGTTTGCCTCAATTCGCCTAATCTTAGCGATTGTCGCGCAATTGAATCTAAAGTTATATCAAATGGGCATTAAGACAGCCTTTCTCAATGAAGATTTAGTTGAGGAGATATACATGGATCAGCAAAAGGGTTTCACCATAGAAGGAAAATAGCGTAAAATCTGCAAGCTCAAACGTTCAATTTATGGTTTGAAACATGCATCCAGGCAATGGTATATGAGATTCCATCGAGCCGTCATTTGTAATGGGTTTACGATGATCGAGGAAGACCATTGTGTGTATATCAAATGGTCCAAAGATAAATTTCTTATCTTATCGATGTATGTCGACGACATCCTGTTAGCTGGGAACGATAAGGAGATGATTATTACCACTAAAGGGTGGTTGTCTTCTAATTTTGAGATGAAGGGCATAGGGGAAGCAACTTATGTTCTTGGAGTCAAGATTTATAGAGATCGCTCAAGAAAGCTTCTTGGTTTGCCTCAAGAGACTTACCTTAAGAATGTTTTGGACCAATTCTAAATGAGCAACTGCAAACTCATAAACACTCTTATCGCTAAAGGCGATGTCATTGGACCCAAGCAATGCCTTAGTTCTCATAAGAAAATTGAGAAAATATCCCACTACCCATATGTTAGTGCTATAGGAAAGCTAATGTATGCAGTTGTGTGTTCTAGACCTGATATAACATATGCAATTGGTTATCTCGGTTGTTATCAGTCAAACCCTAGAATTGCTCATTAAAGGACAATCAAGAGTATCTTGAGATATTTGAAAGGTACTTTAGACTACATGTTGTGCTATAGAGGAGCGGACCTGCGATTGATTGGTTACTCTAATGCTAGTTGAGGAGGTAACCAAGGGGTGCGCAAGTCGACCTCAGGATATGCATTTTTGCTACATAGTGGTGCCATCACTTGGTGTAGCAAGAAACAGACTTGCATTGCTCTTTCGATGATGGAGTCAGAGTTTGTAGCATGTACGTCAGCTATTCAGGAACCCATATGGTTGAGGAGATTCTTCGAGGATCTTGGAGTCGTCTCTCATGCTTTGAATCCTGTGACTGTTTACTATGATAACACAGCGGCTCTAGGTTACACCAAGGACCCTAAGTATCACTGCAGGACGAAGCACATTGACTTGAGGATGAAGCAACTTATGTTCTTGGAGTCAAGATCTATAGAGATCGCTCAGGATATACTTCTTGGTTTATCTCAAGAGACTTACCTTAAAAAGGTTCTGGAGCAATTCTAAATGAGCAACTACAAACCTATAGACACTCCTATCGCTAAAGGCGATGCCATTGGACCCGAGCAATGCCCTAGTTTTCCTGAGAAAATTGAGAAAATGTCCTACTACCCGTATATTAGTACTATAGGAAAGCTAATATATGCAGTTGTGTGTACTCAGCCTGATATAGCATATACAATTGGTTATCTTAGTTGTTATCAGTCAAACCATGGAATTGCTCATTGGAAGGCAATCAAGAGGATCTTGCGATATTTGAAAGGTACTTTGTACTACATGTTGTGCTATGGAGGGCCGGACCTGCGATTGATTGGTTACTACGATGCTAGTTGGGGAGGTAACCAAGGGGTGCGCAATTCGACCTCAGGATATACATTCTTGCTACATGGTGGTGTCATCACTTGGTGTAGCAAAAAACAGACTCGCATTGCTCTTTCGACCATGGATTCAAAGTTTGTAGCATGTACGTCAACTGTTCAGGAAGCCATGTGGTTGAGGAGATTCTTCAAGGATCTTGGAGTCATCTCTCATGCTTCGAATTCTATGACTATTTACTGTGATAGCACAGCGGCTCTAGGTTACACTAAGGACCCTAGGTATCATGACAGGACGAAACACATTGACTTGAAGATGAACTTCATTAGAAAGAACATAACAAATAATGAGGTGATATTGGAGTACATGTGTGACGCCCCCAAATTCGGGTCCCTTTAACCACGGGTTCGATACTCACGTTACTGTTTTACCTTGTTATCACATCCATTCATTCAGAATAAAATTACATAATTTACATTCATACATAACTATCCTAGGTTTTATACCTTTATACATACACATCTGTATCTGACATATTACAAAAGATAATATTTACATTTACATGACACTATTACTGTACAGCTACTATTTGTTGACTTTTCCTTTTCCCTTGTATGTACCCGACCCCTCGGCCTGCTAAGGTTTAGCTGAAATATCATGTTTAAAAGTAATAGTGAGCATAAAATAGCTCAGTAAGTACATAGGCAAATGATGACATGATATTCCGGAATAAAGAACGAAAGCCATTTACAATGAAGCTAGATCATTTACAATTAACTGAATCATTGATGATAAACTGAATTATTTCCAATAACTGAGTTAATATCAATAAGCTGAATCATTTTCAATAACTGAACCAATAACAATTCAATGAATGAACATGAAAGATATAATATGAATTTTACATGATTAATTGAAAACATGAAACTTACTTGTTGTACGGTCACAAGACAAAGAACTCATTTAAAACAATACCATTCATCAAGACCGATATTGCCCAAGTTAGTCATAAGACTGTATAACCATTTAGATATTACTCTAGGTGATCAGCCCATAGTACTTTTATATTGTGCACAACATAAACATCTAGCGATGTAACCACGCTATAAAAGTTATATTTACTTTATCCTTTACTCCCATTTATCAGGGTTATTTTGTTACAGTATATCATAGAGTCTGCACCACAACAATGTGAATTGGGACACATAACAATCAATAACTGAATTCAACATGAATCATTACATATGTCTAGCCATAATCAAAATTGGCATTGACCTTTTTCAATAATAGTTCAATGATGAATGAACTTTACATGATCACATGAATGCATAACATGAACAGCTGTCCAATGAACTACAAATGGAAGTTCAGTTAGAAGACTTGCATTTGTCCTCGTCTACCTTAATTGGTAAAATCTTATCTCGATTGAGTCTTATATAACCATAATATGGGTTCATGCATTAGTTATATATATATGCATGCCATAACTTGCTATACAAGCTATCATTTAGCTTTACATAACCCTTAACACACAACACATTGTTCTTTTATGTCTTAACATCTACCACATTAATAATTTTTATCAAATTATGATTTACATACATATCCCTATCATTTAATATCAAAACATTTTATTTTGGACTTAAATAATTATTTTTTTTCAAAGTCAGAACACTGCGCGCCGGCGAGGAACACTACGCTGGCCGCGAAAAGCTTGCAGTTTCATTGTGCCCCAGTGAGCTCTGGTGCCGCCCCCAGCGAATTCCTCTCAATCCCACTGCGCCCCGGCGCAGTGCTGCTGTGACAGAAAAAATTTTCTTTCCGAAACTCTTACTATTTTTTGCCCTAAGTTAAATTTCTTGATTCCAACATGCCACTTAGCACATATAACATGTATTTGACTTGTATGGGCCTTCAAAATATTTAAAAATCTTAAAATGACCTTATTTTTCTGAAGTTTTTATTTTAGTCGTCGGCGAACGTTTTTAAACGTTTAAAACTCGCATTTATCGCCATAGACACCAAATGACTTCCAATTATATTCTAACACGTGTATTTACATGAAACTTAATTGTTTGGCTTCATTTCAACATTAATTACCCAAAATGGCTAAAAATCATACTTTGGTGGAATTTTGTTAACTTTAACAAATTTCATACTTAAAGTTCAACTTGAGTTCTTGAACTCCATGTTCCACATGGGTTACCACATACACATTTAAAAATTTTGTGTATTCATATAATTTCTATATGCACATTCTAATGCACTTTACAGATTATGATTTGGCTTACATACGAATCATAGGCTAATATTATATTTTTCCTTTATAAGTCATACTTTTAAGCCTTAAAGGCATCTAGTATGCTATCTAGCATGTAATTTCACATACTTCAAATATGTTCATCTCTTCTAACAAGATTTTCATCAAAACTATCAACATATAACACATAATCATCCAATAAATCATGGTTTTTAGCTTGAAATCATATATGAATAGTGCACCACCTTTGTTATACTGTATATGAGCTTAGGGTTTCATCAAATAATACACATATAGCACATAGACTCATGTAATACTTACATCTAGTCACAAATTCATGTATGGCTACACTTAGTCTTGCACTTAAACACATAAAAGATGAGTTTCTAAAGCTAAAACTCATTATACCTTATATGTGTTATTCTCCTTCTTGCAATAAACCTTTCTAGTATTGTACTCTCCACTTTGATGACTTGATATGGTCTCTCTTATGAGCTCTCACTAAGCAAACTTGGAAGATGAAGAATGAATAGCTAGCTTGATACTTGAAAACATATACATATATGTGTTGTGTATATATTCTCCAACACTTAACCATCCTTTGGTTAAGTTAACTCATGCATGATTAGGGTATTTGAGTCATTACACATTGCTAAGTAAGGACATAATAGTCTTTAAACCATTTTAGGACACAAATGTCATTTCTTAAGATGTTAAGGGCACTTTGGTCATTTGGCAAAATTCCTAGACAATTAATTTTCAAAAATTCATAATTTGCTTATATTTAATCCAATTCAAGCCTTTTTTTAATCCAAACTTATTTTCTTAAGCTTGAATTTTATTCTTTAATCAAATAATCCATCCATGACTTGTCCTAAAACACTTGTCACACTTCAATAATTCAATTTCTATTAATTAATTATCATAATTATAATATTCCAAATTTGTATATCATTACAACATGTCCACTAACTTTATGGAAGCAGATCCCTTAAAGAAGCTGATACACAGAGATGCTTTTGTAGGCATGTTAGTTCGTTAGGGTTTTGTAGGGTTTGATATACTTTCTTGTTTTATTGTATATCACTCATTTCTTGGCTTGTATTAAAGATATTCATTGTTGTATCGAGATATTTATCATTTATGCGAAATTCATTTGTTCCCACTTATGATTGTGTTATTTTAGCACATATGATAAATATTAATAGTTCACACGATCATTACACATATTGGATATGCACACACTAAATATATGTTAACAGATTGATTGACTCATTCACACGAGCAATCACCCTTGGCACTTTGAAGAGCGAGTAAGGTTGAGGCAGTTCATATTGGCGCTTTGAGTAGCAAGTTTTTCATGTTTTGGATAACAATCAATTGATGCTTGGTAGCGAGTAATATGAAATATTATGTCTCCTTGGCATGGGCCAAGATGAGGTTAATTTGGATTAACCGAATATATAATGCCCCACCATCTATATTAACTTGTATTGATAGCTGGATGCGAAGTTTCAGAGTTGACACTTGGGAAAGCGAACAATCTAGAAATTTGAGTTAGGCACATGTGAAGCGAATGAACTGAGATCTGTAAAACATAATTATAGGACATATGCTCATATGATGAGATTGTCTGCCATAATATGATAACCGAACGCGAAATTTTAAACGTGGCGCTTTGATAAGCGAGTAGTTTGAAATGTTCGAGTTAGACACTCTGGGAGTTACGAGTGACTAGACTAAGGTCCGCAAAACAAGCCTATAGAATAGTATGTTGTAAGAGTGTTACATGTGCTTAATGACCATGTAAAGAAAGTGAGAGAATGAATCCCTATTTTCTCACCGTGTGAATCCTGTAGGACAAAATTTTTATTCCTACATCAAATGCTCTTTGTGATCTTTGACTATACTACAAAGACATGGATTAGTGTTACTACTTTGGTTTTGATTCCTAAGGTCATGATTGATGAGACTCTAAGGATCAATTCTGGGAAAGCAGTTGATTTATATCTGAATAGTATTAGGGCAAATGAAAGATAATTTGATTTCACCTCATTCTACACTTATTGTCGACAACCATAGTGTTTCGATAGCGATATAGTAATAAGTGAGATACGAAATGGACTTGGGCCCAAATATGGTTAAGTATGGCTTTCTGAGGGATTAGAGATACTTAACCTAGTGAAATTTAAATGTGTCTGGGGTACTATGAGTTATGGGTTGTAGTCTTTACGTAAACTAAGTGAGTTTGATGTGAGAGCTCCTGCACTGTTTTCTTTAAAGGGTAGGTGCCTCTATGTTGGCCCTAACGGGTTTGGTGTAGAGCTTCCGTATTGCAGGTGAACTCAATGGTCGCATGATCTGACAAAATATAGATACACGATATTTTTGGTTTGAGCTATTTTTGACAGATGTAATGATTATGTCGTCCCCGCCATGGGCGAATGGAAGATGTTGGATCTTGGGTATCCAAATGGGGTGCCCATGGAGGATCCGACCCTTTTAGAGGTTAATCAGATGACTAATGAACTTAGTTAAATAACGTTATAATTATAACATTAATATTCTGAGTTGTTGGATTTTTTATAGGGAGAGTTAAATCACTACGCCTATAAAAACCTCACTATTCCAGTTAATCTGATTATCCCATGATCAGTTCTCATAATCATATACATATACAGTATAGTGATTAAGCCAAATAGATAGAACTTCCAAATTGCAACAGTGTTATCCTAATTTGTTATGGATCATGAATTAGTTCTTGCTCCCAAATTGTAGTTCAGAGGCGACTGTTTGGATTTGGGTTTGAGTTTGGCATTTCGACAGTACAAGATTTTTTTGCACTAAAGGATCACGCTCCGAGAGTATGACTTTGGTACTCGTTCTCATTCTATTTGTGTAAACTGATGGAACATGTTATTAAATCCTTCATAAAACACAGCCCCCGCTCATGAGGATATAGCAGTAGCAGTAGCGACGTGGCAATAATATACAGTCACTATTAGTTTGTTAATTAGTTAGTAGCCAGCTGTCATTCGCTTACGAGAGAAGCTAATTAGCTAGTTAGCTTGTAAGAGAAGTTGTTCATTATTAGTATAAATAAGTGTTCAATGATTGTAATGGGCAGATAAGAAAAATAGAAGGAATATACAGTTTTCTTCATTTTCCAGAATTTTTCATTCTAACATGATATCAGAGCAGAAAATCATTTCCGCACAAATTCTTTGTATTCTCAATCACAATTGATCTTCATTTCATTTCTTTTCTATTGATTCGATTTTACAATCCTATCCCATTACAAGTTTTCGATTGAGATTTCTGTTCATCAACGATGGTGTTTCAGAACAGTTTCGCAGCGGTTGTGAATCAAGGTTCTAGTGGATCAGGAGGAGCATCTTCTAGCGGACTTAATCAAAATCAACAACATACTTCACATCAGAACACTCAATCTGATGTTGATAGGGCTTTCTTCACACAGGTTTCTGATATAAATTCTCCATTGAATTCTATCTATCATCCTTTGTATCTTCAAAATAATGATAGTCCTGAAATAGTTTTAATTTCACAGAGAATTATGCCTCTTGGAAACGCTCGATTCAGATAGCATTATCTGCTAAAAATAAATATGTAATAGTCACTGGTGCTTATACTAAAACTGAAAACAAATCTCCTTTATTTCCTCATTGGGAGATAGTAAATGATATGTGTATCTCTTGGATATTAAACACTTTGTCAAATGAAATTGGTGATAGCATGAGCTATGTTAAAACAGCTGCACAGATGTGGACAGAATTGCAAGATAGATTTTCAAGTGTTGGACACATAATCTATCAATTGCAAAGAGATCTTCATGCTTTACAACAAGATGATAAATCTGTTGAGATAAATTTTTATAAACTTAAAGGATACTGGGATGAATATTCTGCTTTAGAACCATTAGTGGACTGCACTTGTGGTGCTCATCAAGTCCTTGAATCTAGGAAGAGTAGAAGAAGACTGTTGCAGTTTTTGTTGGGATTACATGATAGTTTTGCTAATGCCAGGGGACAAATACTCATGATGAGTCCTCTACCTGATGTGAACCGTGCTTATTCTTTGATCAAGCAAGATGAGATGTAGAAACAAGGTTATATGCCTGAAAACAACATTGCTTTCGTGGCTGGTGGTTCTGGTCCTGTTGCTAATTATGCAAATAAGAACAACAATAATAAATCTTCTGGTGGCAATTCTTATATGCCGTGAGAATCTCTAGACTTCTAGAAGTTGCCTTAAAAGCCCAAAACAGAACCCTACCACCCATTAAGAAGATAAGTCCTACAGAAATGCAACAGAGAGAATGTAAAGGCTTGTGTTATAATTGGGATGAGATATACAAACCAGGACAGAAATGCAAAAACCCGGAATTGTACTTACAAAAAGGAGAAGAAGCATTTAGCAAAAAAAAAAAAAGGAGAAGAAGATAGTGAAGATTCAGAAATGTTCGAAGTGGAGAAGGTGTCATTATCAAAAGAGTTTGGAGATTCTGGCATGTTTTTGTCCGTAAATACTTTATCAAGGAATGTTGGTCAATCAGCCCTCAAACTCGAGGGAATAGTCCACCTGACTCCTATCACAGTGCTAGTGAGTATTGGCAGCACCCACAACTTCCTTCATCTAGTAATTTCCGGGATAGCGGGCTGCAAATTTGATGAAGCAGATCCTGCTATGGTCACTGTGGCAGATGGTACTAAAAGCTAAGCAAAGCAAAGTGTGAGAAGTTCAAATGGTCAATGCAAGGTCACGAGTTTAAAGCAGATACGAGAATTCTTCCACATGCGGACTACCATGACTTGGTAGGAGTTCAGTGGCTGAAACAGATGGGTCCTGTGGATTTTAATTTCAAAGGGTCATCCCTTTCATTTAAATAAGAATGGACAGCGAGTCACCTTGAAAGGGTTAACCACATCAAACCATTGGGTTAACCACATCAAACCATTGAAAGGATGTATAATTATATTCAATCGCTACTTAAAAATGGGGGGTAACAGGTTCTTCTGTTTTAACTCACTTTCATATGTAAAACTTGTTATTTAATTGAATAGGATTGAAATAGTACAATTCATTTGAGCACTATGCTCAGACACCGAAAGTACTTCTGCAAGTAACTAATATACTTGATTACGATAGTTTGGTGCCAATTGTACATTCTCTAGATTTCTAGGTGGTTTTCTCAATTCATACCGCAGGATTTATTATTTACTTGTGTCATGCTATATTTTAGTAAGAAATGATTCCGTTCGTGGAATTATAAGTTGATAACTACTCAACTAATTATTTACCAAATGGTGGATTCAGCTTAAGTTTGTCTGGGATAATGTGAGTATCATCTTTTTTACTCTTTACGTCTTAAGATAAATATCATTTATTATCTTTTAAATTAATCAATTTTAAATTTAAAAGCGTATAAATTTAAATTTTCAAAATCACAAACTTTGAGGTTAATACTAATTTATGTGTAACTTATTGTGGGAATATGATTTATTGATTTTAAAAAGGTAATGTCAGTGGAGAAAATTTGCCCCAGAGGGGTAATAGTTACAGATTTCTTTTCTTATGATGGTGACATGATGTAGCTAAGAAGTCATTTTCAAGTTCAAGACTGCTGGTAGTAGACATGCACAACAGGCCAGGCCAGGCCGGCCTGGCCTAGGCCTGGCAGGCTTTTTCCGTTGACCAGGCCAGGCCGGGCCTTGACTTTTAGGCCTGCAGGCCGGGCCGGGCCGGGCTTCTCCAAAAAAAATAGGGCCTGTTGAGGCCTGCGGGCCAGGCCAGGCCAGGCCTAGACCGAGAGAGAGACAGAGAAGAAATAGAGAATGAGGGAGCCGCGAAATCGTCGGTTGCATATTTTTTTGTATGAACGTGTACAAAATTACAAATCAAGAAGACCAAATATTGAAAAATCCATCAAAATCACCATTTTTCATAATTTTTAGTACTGCTGCATAAAAATTAGAAATGACCCACAGTGATAATGACTATATAATTATATAATATAGGGTTGTCTGCAAATCACCATCACCCCAATTTGAATTAAATATTCACTCATAGACTAATAATCATATTATAATATAATATGATAGGAGAAATAGAAATACAATTTAGTATTTAGTGTATCCCAGTTCAGTATTCTTGTCACTTTACCAAAAATCGAGGTAGACTTTAGCCAGGCCAGGCCAGGCTTTTGACCAGGCCGGGCCAGGCTTTTCCCCAGGCCAGGCCAGGCCGGGCTTTTGCTCTAAAATCGTGGCCTGTTTAAAGCCTGCAGGCCGGGCCAGGCCGGACCAGACCTTTGACCAGGCCAGGCTTTGACCAGGCCGGGCCAGGCCAGATCAAGGCCAGGCCTCAGGCCGCAGGCTTTTTGTGCATGTCTAGCTGGTAGACAAGACACTGTTGAATGTTGATTGCTTCAATAAGCAGTTGTAATAAACAATTGTTATATCTTCTTGTTTAGGTTCAGTGACATTTCCTAATTCGTCTGCTGAATGAAACCTTTTTCCCCGTGAACAACTAGAAGAAATTTTCAAATATATTGCTCTTATGCTTGATTTTAGAATTATTTCGAAGCTCTTAGAAAACCTTATAATTAAATCAATTTCTCTCCCCAGTTGTTGAGTAATTGTTTATAGTTCAACAATATTTGTTATTCACTTATACTACGTTTAGATTAAAAGAATAGAATTGATGAATGAATGGAATAAAGAATGGAATAGAATTAACGAAAGAAGAGAATGGAGAGGGGATTGATTCATTCCATTTCAACTGGAATGAGTTATTTCATATTCTCTTTCAAAAAATAAAATTCACAAATTTGACAGAAATGAGAATGATTTATTCTACTTCAATAGAATAAATAAACACAATTTTTTTTTATTTGAAATGAATGAGTCACTTTATTTTTACCCTCATTCTTACAATTCAAACTTAGCATAAAAGAGCAGGAGCCAATGAAATATAATAGCATTACCTGTAGTTCATAAGGTCCGGAAACAATAGGGGCTAAAAATGAACTAGCAGTTTAGGATGTGTTGTAGAATGAGTATTAATTCCGTAAAGGTTAGGGATCGGATACCTTATATTTATATGGAAAGAGGTGCATTAATCACCCTTTATGCTCTTGGTGTGTGGAGAAGGTCAATGTCGCCCTCCTGTAAAATGACCATAATGCCCTTAGGATCATGACACGTGTCATCTTTTGGCTGGCTGTATATTTACATCCTCACACTTTCCCCCACCTCCCCGATTGGGTTCTCATGAAATGAGTGCGTGGAGCATGTTTGAATCTTGATGGTAACCCCTTGAGGTGTTTTCAAAAAGTTTGAAAAAAAATTTTAGTTGTAGTTTTAATTGGTCGATTCCACAATTCTTGGTTATTGGGCTCGACCACCTGGGCTCAGCCATTTGGTCTTGGCCTCCTCGGGTTGGTCGCCTGGGCTTGGCTGCTCGGGTTAGCCTCTTGGGATCGGCTACTTAGGCTCTATCGTTTGGGTTCAGCAGCTTGAGCTCCGCCGCTTGGACGTGGGAGTTTTTCTTTTACACTCGGGCTTGACTATTCAAGTGTTTGTTAAATACTAGAAGAATATAAGAGTATTAAAAATAATTATGCTCAAGTTTCTCATAAAAATAAGGGAAGAAATCAATGTAAGAAAATCCTCATTTTTGAGCTAAGATAATGTTGCAATATAATTAAATCAAAATTGAATAAGCATAACGAGTCTTGGTTTTGGAAAATTTATACTTGAGGAAAAATAAGTCAGAATAGCCATTAAGCAATAATTTTGGCTTAATGTTTGTTGTAACGGATTAATTTAAAGATTCTTATTTGAGGTCTTTAGTTCACTGTGAGAAAAATGACAAGATTTAGTGAAGAATAATATTTTTTGATATATTTTTCTTATGATTCTATACAAGCATATATAATGCATGGCAAGGCTTTACAAGGAAATTAATTTAGATCCTGTAATCATGTTATACAAATTGAAGCTAAATCATAATCTAGATCCTACAATCAAGGTATACAAAAGAAAAAAGTTATACAAAACTGTCTGCACAAATATGGTAAATAGAATTATAACATTTCAATACTCCCCCTCAAGTTGGAGCATGAATGTTGTGAATTCCCAACTTGCGAAGATGTGAATGGAATATCATATTTCCCAAGGCTTTTGTGAACACATCAGCTAGTTGGTGCTTGGAAGGAGTGTAGGCCATCGTTATCAAACTCGACTATAGTTTTCTCGAACTAAATGGCAGTCCAATTCTATGTGCTTAGTTCGTTCATGAAACACAGGATTCGCAGCAATATGCAATGCAGCTTGATTATCACAATAGACACGAGCTGGTGTAAGATGAGGCACTTGAAAATCTTGTAACAAATACTGAATCCATGTGAGTTCACAAGTAACTGCTGTCATAGAACGATATTCTGCTTCAGCTGAGGAGCGTAAGATGGTGTGTTGCTTATTAGTCTTCCAAAAAATTATGGAGTTGCCTAAAAAAAAACAATAACCGGTGACGTATCTTCTTGTTGTGGGACAAGAAGCCCATGAGGCATCACAGTAACCCCTTAATTGTAATGAATTTTTTTTTATGGAAATAATAAGCCTTGGCCCGGGGTTCCTTTAAGGTATCTCAAAACTCGTAAAGCAGTATTCAAATGTGGTTCGTGAGGCTGATTCATGTATTGGCTGAGAACCTAAACTGGGAACGTGATATCAGGCCTTGTGATGGTGAGATAAATAAGGCGTCCCACAAGTCGTCTATATCTTGTTGGGTCTTTTAACAATTCCCCATCAGTTGGTTGTAATTTCAAGTCTTGCTCCATAGGAAAATCAACTGGGCGAGCTTCCAATAAACTAACGTCATCAAGTATGTCCAAAATATATTTTCTTTGTGAAATTCTTAGAACGGGCTACCTCTCTTTGATGCGAAAACAATGGTGAAGAAAATCTTTCAATCTTTGTATAGCACTTGGATCATTGCCAGTAATAATCATGTCATCCACATATATAAGAACAACAGTGATGGAGTGGCCATGTACCCGTGTAAATAGTGAATAATCAGTCATTGATTGTTTGAATCCAGCATTCTGAATGGCATGAGAAAATTTGGAGAACTATTGGCGGGAAGCCTGCTTTAATCCATACAACGATTTATGGAGTCGATATACCAAATGTTCCACCTGTTGACGTAGACCAGGTGGAGGTAACATGTATACTTCCTCCTCCAAGTCACCATGTAAGAAGCGTTTTGGACGTCAAGTTGATGAAGAGTCCATTCTCGTTGAGCATCAATAGCTAATAGGCATTGCACTGTAACCAGCTTGGCCACTGGTGCAAAAGTCTCATAGTAATCCAAGCCTTTTGTCTGATTATAACCCTTAGCAACCAACCGCGCTTTATAGCGTTCAATTGACCCATCAGACTTATGCTTAATTTTATATACCTAATTGCTACCAATGGCACGCTTCCCAGGAAGTAAAGAAGTCGTGGTCCATATGTGATTTTGTTCAAGTGCCTGGAGCTCAACACGAATTGCGTCACGCCACATAGGATCAAGATTAGCTTGTGTAAAAGAGGTTAGTTCCACAAAAGTAGATGTAACGCCCCGAGATCTCACATTCCTTAATTTTATCCATTTATATCTAGATAACATAATTATTAACTCTAAAATCATTTTATATCTTCATAAAACACTTTCACGGCGATCTCGTGCGTTAAACTTAACCTTTAATCCTTTAATTCCTTTTTAATTGACCATAAATGCGGTCCATATATTTTTATTTTTTTTTATTACTTATAATCAATACATGCCTCAGGATCGCAACGTTCACTTATTCTTCACTAGAACTTTGGTTAAACATTATCAAATTATGACCTAGTTTATTACAATTTCATAATCAAATATATATCATGATTTACATAACCTGTAATAAATTTTCGCCATGAAATATTCATCTATATGGCCCTGTTCACTTATGACATTTCTGTACATGTTCATGTTCACACACAATCATTCATCATATTATACCATATATCATCATGTATGCTTATAATTAATCCATACATACGAATTTATTACATTCAAAACTCAACTTACACTACAACATACATCTTCAATCACTACAATTTCTACTTTGAATACTACATACGTACACATTCACCTCGATGGATATACAACCAACTCATCCTTATTTACAATCATGGTTTAACAATTAATTGACCATTACATCTCTGGCATCTATCCAATTTTGCATTCATACTTATCAATGAATTCACATATTTTTACCTTTAGCTGCACCGGAATCTTCCGGTCTTCTTGTACTGTACCTGAAACGTTAGTTTATAGCAAGAGTGAGTATAAAGCTCAGCAAGTAAATCAGATAACACATTTCATGCTTATAGTTTATATCAATGAGTCATGCATCCCTTACTTTATTATACTGCACATAATGTCACATAATTCATTTAGCGATTAGAACACGTAGTGGCACGGAGTGCACATTTACTATCACATAGTTCACGTAGAATAATTAGCACATCCTAGTCTGAAGTACTTGCCTAATTCGCATTTAATTACAATTAACCTTTACTGCATCGCTTGGCCTTTATATCATTTCATGCCTCGGTTTGCTACATCGAGTGTTATCTGTAAACATATCATCTATGTACATCATTATATGATCATAACTTATATAACTTATCAAACTTAAACTAAAATCTCTTAGCCATCAATCTCGATTCATATCTCATTTGATGTATTATACCTTATGTAGGTTAATAATACATCCTTACCTTATTTTCGACCTTTTTATAACTTATCTCATGCTTCGACTCAGCTTTAGGCATGCTATGTTATGCCATTTCTTATTTTATTATATCTTGACATCCTTTATATAGTCCATTCTTATCTATTTAGGGTCTACATAACTCATTCTTATCATTTTGTATCAAAATATCTCATTTGGGGAAAAAAATTGCTTTCTGTGAACAGTACACTGCGCCTCAGCGCAGTGTTTCTTCTTTAACATCTCGCTGGCTGCGAAAAGCTCTCGGCCGATGAACAGTGACACTGCGCCCCGGCGCAGTGTCCAGTGTAATTAACTGCACCCCGGCGCAGTTCTCTGCTTCAGCACATTTTGATTTTTACCACTGTTTTGCTAATTTTTAACTCCTTAACCACACATCCAATTCACACCAAATTTGACACACATCTAAACCTTACTACATAGTATTTTATAAAATTTTCTCTTGCCTTATTTGGCTTATTAAAATCTTAGATAACCTAGCCCATAGGAGGGTTGTTCAACACGTTTTCAGACTTTGAATTTTTTTCAACTTCAAAACCAACTTTTTACCAACTTTGTGATTTTTGGCCATAAGCTTTAAAACTCAATTCTAACACTTGACATAGTTCACTTAGGTCATAATTGACATGTCCCAACTTTTAAAACCATAAAATTTCGCACGAGACGAGAATTGTCCGTTAAAATCAATTTCGATTCGAAACGATCGATTTCGATCGTTCGAATCGCCTTTTCAATCAAATTTGATTCCGTTGAATACCAAATCGACTCTAACATGTATATTTTTATAAAACTTAAGTGTTTGGCCTCATTTGACCTTCAATTACTCAAAATTGCCAAAAATCACTTATATGTTGGATTTTCACTAACTTTTCCAAAACTTTCATTTTCCAAAACTTAACTCCACTTAACACCTTAATCTTCAAACACCACATAGGCTACCACATGCATATATAACAACTTTATAAGTCCATAAAACTTCTAACTGTACATTCTAATGCACTTTACAGATTACAATTTGGTTTCCTTACCAATTATAGCCTAATATTCAAATTTCCTCAAACAATTTATGATTTTCAAGTATTCTTGAATCTATAAAGCTATCTAGCATACAATCTCTCATACTTCAAACATGTTAAACCTTCCAAACTGGGTTTTCATTAAATCTAGCAACATATAACACATTATTATGCCTTAAATCATAGGTTATAACTTGAATTCATACATGATTAGTATATCACCTTTGCAAATCCAATTCCTATACTTAGGGCTTCATAATATACAACACATATGGCACATAACTTACATGACTCTTGCTTCTATCCATGAATTCTAGCATGGCTACTCATAAACTAGCGCTTAAACTCGTATAAACTAAGTTCTATCATTAGAACATTAACAATACCTTCATGAAACTCTTCCTTTTCTTGCTACAAGTCTTGTTAATGCTAAGATCTTCACTTGATGACTTGTTCTCCATCTCTTGAACAATTCTTTTCTTGAATCCATGCAACTTTGGCAAACCCTAAACCTTCTTCTTTCTTTCTTTCTCTTGCTTTCTCTCTTGCTAGCTCACTTTTCAGATAACCTTCGAATGATGAAATGAAAAAATGATTTTTAGCTTGCTATGCTTACTAATATATACATACATATATTGTATATCTTAGTCCAACACTTAACCATCTATGATTCGCTTAACCCTTGCATGGTTAGGGCCATATAAGTCATTTTGCATGAACTTTTAATGGCAATTTGGACAATTTTCACAAAAAGGACACCTTGTTCATTCCATAAATTGGCAAGGGCAATATAGTCTTTAGCCATAAAATCTAGAGATTTAATTTCTTTTAAATCATAACTCACTTAATTCCCATCCAATTCAATTCCTTTTTAGTCCAAACTTACTTCATTATGCTTGAATCTTATTTCATCATTAAATACCTCATAATTGACTTGTCTCATATCACTTGTCACACTTTGACGATTGAATTTCATTAAATAATAATAACTCACTTAATTTGCCAATTCACATACATTTTAAATCTTAATTTTTCTATGAACCACTTTCGGTTCCATAATTTAGTCAATTCCAATTTTCGATATCTCAATAATCACATTGCTAATCTTTTTTCATAAATCGCTTCCTCGAGAAGTGAACCTCAACCGAATTACCAAAATTCATCGTCCTTTATTCTTTACTCTCATATTGACGATTTACAATCTTTACATTCTTTCACTTATTTACATCACACACAATGTTAATTCCCAACATATACAAACTCTACGTTCCTTCTACTCATTCTCGAGAGTATTATATTCAATATTTACACATCATATCACAATTATCTTATTTTAATCAATAACTATAAAAAAAAATTATAATTTCAAAGCATTCAAATAATTCAAATCCTTATTATTCCTCTAATCTTACTAAACCGATTAAGGTACACGGTTCTTTCCTTTCTGCACATACAGACTTACCTTGTCTTTTCTCATACCATCGCCTCTTCAGGCCTATTCACTAATCTTGTCTTTAATATTCATAACTCAATCCCAATTTACTTTTGTTTTCCTCATTTTTTCTAAATTCTTATTTCTATGATCAATTACATAAGCATATACACATAATCAATATAGTCAACTTGCTGACATATAACCTCGTCTCTTACCATAATTCCTTTCAAATTGCCTTAATGTGGCATTACACTCAATCCTTTATCTTAATTCTATTATATTGACGTTTAATCAATGAAAATCCGTTACCTCACTATTCAACCATCACAGGTCATCTATAATACATTCTTTAACTACAAAATAACTTTAATCACATAATAATACATTGATCACATATCTAATCATATTTAATTAATCTTACACTTTCTGTCATATATAACTAGATTTTATCTAATAATCCTTATTTAATTAACCATAATCCTCATTTGGAAATTCTGTAAAATCCTGGGGTGTCACAGTAGAAATATTCTTCACAAAGCCACAGTAAGATGTAGATAAACGAGAAGAAGATAAATATTTGGAGAGAGGATATTGAGTACCTAACACCGAAGAAGATGTTGAATTGGGGTCAGTGACTGTTACCTGTGAGCAATCATAGTCAAGTAGTCGAACATTTGGCTGTTTGGGATGGAGGCCACGCCGAAGTGCAAGTGCTGGAGATGAATGATCGGTGTCAATGATATTAGGTAAAGAAGGTGAGATATATGTGCCTGATAAGGGGTCATGTGTTAATGGGTGAGGTGTCATTGACGGTGGTAACGTACAAGTAGGTTGGAAATTTATCAACTTTGGGTCATTTGGTTGAGATGAATTAGGTTGAATAATTGGGTTACTAGGCATATGTGGTGATATAGATGGTTCGTGTGTAGTAGTTAACGGATTTAGATGGTGGTCAGAGGACGGTACGGGCAAAACAGGGCCATTGAGGTGGTCGGTTATGGTATCTTGAGTAAGATAGGAAAAAGGAAATATATATTCATGGAAAACCACATCACGGCTGGAAAAAAAATTGGTGACTTTTTAAATCATAAAGGCGATAGGTTTTTTGACCTGAGGGATACCTTACAAAAATGCATCTTCGAGCATGAGGATCAAATTTATGTGTGGGTGAGGTTTATGTGGCATAGCAAAGGCAGCCAAAGACGCACAAGTGTGTATATGAAGGTGGCTGATTGTAGAGGACTTCGTAAGGTGATTTTTTTTATAGTACTAATGTAGTCAGTTGGTTAATTAGATAGGTGGCTGTGAGAACACTTTCTCCCCAAAATTTTAGTGGGAGAGAGGCTTGAAGTTGTAATGCTTTGGCAACATTTAAGATGTGGCGATGTTTGTGTTCCACAACCCCATTTTGTTGTGGGGTGTAAGCGCAAGTATGTTGGAAAATGGTGCCATTATTTTCAAAGAATGTGCTCATAGACTTAAATTATGCCACATTGTCAGTTCTAATTTGTTTTATCTCACTCTAAAATTGAGTGCGAACACATAAGCAAAGAAGGCATGTAATTTTTCTTGTGTCTTAGATTTAAATTTCATGAGAAATAACCAAGTAAAACATGAATAGTTATCTACGTTAAGAAAAATCGAGCACCCGAATGAGAAGGTAGTCTATGAGGGCCCCAAATATCACAGTAAATCAAATCAAATGATTTATTGGTGGAAATAGAACTCAAAGAAAATGGTAATCTTGATTGTTTTGCAAACGGACATACATCACAATGAGAATCAAAATTAAAAATAACAGATGGATTGGAAATTGATATAACATGAGACAGACCTCTTGAGAGATGTCCTAATCAATGGTGCCAAAGATCGGGTGATGACGGATAGGTGATTGCAGCCACATTGTGATGATGCTCATGAAAAAATTTCTTATTGATAGGTTCAAGGTAATATAAGCCATTAAGCTCCTTCCCCAATCCAATCATCTTCATCGTTTTTAGGTCCTGTAAGAGACAAAAGGTGGAAAAAAATACAATGAGATAATTGAGACCACGGGTGATTTTTCTTACGGACATCAAATTAACTCGAAAGCCAGGAACACAAATGACGTCATTTAAATGTAAATTGGGAGTGGGTTTGATTGATCCAATACAAGAAATGTGAGCTTGTGTTCCATTGGGCATATTAACCGATGAGTTTAAAAGTGGCATTTTTTATGAAATTAAATTGGGAGAGGAAGATATATGATCAGTTGCACCACTATCTATGATCCAAGAATTAGGTTGATTCGTGGCAAATGAATAGCATTTAGGTTCAAATATACCTGTTGCATTAGCAAAAAATTAATTTTTACCATTACCTCGAAGGCTAGCTTTAATTTGATGGATCTCGTCTGTTGTGAATAACTCCTCAATATTTTTTGCAGACACTGTTTTTGCTTCTTCTTTGTTGACATTATTGACTATGGAATGATTATTCTTGTAAGAGGGCTTAACTACCTTTCCATGTAATTTGTGCCCATGTGGAAACCCAGTGATAAAGAAACAACGATATATGGTATGATTATTACCATTACAATGAGAGCAATGAAGTTCTTTGCCTCCATCATTATGTACCTTGCGAAACTTGTTTTCTATAGCCTTCGAAACGTTCATAGCGTGTAGGGAATTAACCTCACCGCCTTTAACCACTTCTCTTTGTTTTTCTTCTTGCAAAAGCATTGAATAAGCTTTACGAATAGTTGGTAAAGGTTGCATTAATAAGATCCGCCCACGGATTGCGGAATATGATTTATTCAATTCCATTAAGAATTCAACGAGTTACTCTTGTTGTTCCTTGCTATGTATCTCCTTCAAGCCTCCACAGGTACATGAAGGTATGCTATTATATGATGACAATTCATCCCAGAGAGTTTTGAGTTTGGTGTAGTAGGTTTAGATGGATTCCTGTTGTTGCCGATTTTCAATAATTTCACGTTTTATTTGAAAAATTCGAGAGGCATTACCTTGCGAGAATCGCTCCATAAGGTCTTCTTATATCTCAGCTGGTGTATTTGTGTAGATTACGCTATCAGCTAAGTTAGGACTGCTGGAATTGAGGATCCATGATAGGACCATACCATTGCATCTCTTCCGAATAGAGTGTTTGTCGTTGGTTAACGGTGGCTCTTTGATTGACCCGTTAATAAAGCCAAGTTTGTTTTTCGTACTAAGACTAATTGTCATTGCGCGACTCCAAGTCCCATAGTTGTCGCCATTTAATAGCTTAAAGACAAGGATTAAACCTAGATGATCTGAGTGATGAATAAAGAGAGGGTCGGCGGTATCCATTCCTCTGTTGTATTTGATTTTTCACCCATGGTGGTTGGTGGAAGTTATCAGGCACCAAGAACTTGCTCTGATACCATGAGAAAAATGAAGAGATTTAGTGAAGAATAATGTTTTCTGATATATTTTTCTTATGATTCTTTACAAGCATTTATAATGTCTGGCAAGGCTTTACAAGGAAACTAATTTAGATCATGTAATCATGTTATACAAATTGAAGCTAAATCATAATCTAGATCCTACAATCAAGGTATACAAAAGAAAATAGATTATACAAAACTGTCTGCACAAATACGATAAATAGAATTATAACATTTCAATACAATGCATATGAGCTGATCGTTATTGGTACTTACATAATCAATAAATAGTTCTAGCTTGCTTGTTGCTAATGTACACAAGCATTAAAATACTTAAACTTGTACTTTTTGGTAGGCAGTAATGTTGGTTTGTAATATTCATAGACGCAATCAAATTGCACAAAATAGCGGAAGCATGGTAAAATCAAATTTAAAAATTTACAAACCATAATTCAGGATCGACCTTTATGCGCAATTATTAATAAATAAAGAAGAAGTTAGAGATATACCCTTGTAGAACTCAAAGCTTCCACGGGTACAAGTTCACCTTCAAATCCTTCGCGTTCTCCTTGAATTTCACCGATTGGATTCCGATGTTCAATGTTAGCCACCCAAGTGTTTGGCCTCTAGAGGTGATCCACCAAGGAATAACAATAATTCAAGAAGTGGGTGATGGCAAATCCTAATTTTCTCTCTCTAGAGAATATGTGAGTACTCTCCCAAAAACTTATGGAAGTGTATGTGTGTAACCTTAATCCATAATAAGACTTCTCTTATTTATAGATTTAGTAAACCCTCATAACACCTTTAGGAATAGGGTTTTTAATTAAACTCCTAATCTAATTAGGAACTTAATTGATTTAATATAATAATTATAATTCTTAAACTATTTAGGAACTTAATTATTAATTATGAGAGTACTCTTATTAATTAATTCCTAAACCATTTAGGAACTAAATAATAATGATAATAGTAATAATAATAATATGACTCCTCTTATTAATTTATAATTAGTATTTCCAAAATACTAAATAATAAATATTAAACTATTTAATTTATTCTATCCACATAGTATAAATTAAATATACTTAATTCATTATTACAATTATACCATTTACTTCTTAAATAATTATTTTTCTTTTGCGGTGTGACCCTTTAGGTTCTCCATATTAAACCGGTTATAAAATAAATTAATTAGAACTATTCTCATCTTATTTATATAAATAAATTAAACTATTTAATTTATTTAAATAAATAATATTTATTCCATAATAAGGGTAAGCCCCCTTAGCGATCAACGACTTTCCAGATAATATAGATTTCAACATTTAATCACAAAAGAACCTATTCAGCAAATAGTTACCGTACAATTCAATCCTTCTACCTCACAACGTCCCAATCAAATATAAGACATGGTATAACTGTCAAGTCTTATTTTATTTGATTATATGCATTTCGATCCTTAAATTAATAACTCTAATTAATGTAAATTAGAAACTACTTTCTAATTTTCATTCTGCCTTGGCCAAGGACTACTGAGTTGTCATTTATCGAATCGCATAGGACATTCTCTTCTTTTACTAGAAGTGGTAGATTCTTTGTTGATCATTCACCTATCTCCATGTATGACTTATTATATCCGATCATACCCTTTGATACACCCTAAAGGTTTTAAGGAATATGTCAAAATATAATTCATCATACACAAGATACTATGATGATCTCAAGTCCAAGGATCACTTGTACTACTATCACAAAAGGAACTCCTATTGACAGGCAAGTAAGACTCCATTAGGTGTTCCTTGAGCGAGTCACGTTCAGTGAACTTATTCTCTAATAAGCACCTACATACTTGCTTTAGTGTCTCTACACAAATGATTATGAGATCAATCATCCTCTTCATAAGAGCAAGCATAGTATATACCAATCTATCCGGATCTACTAATCCCCTTTTTAGTGATCCAACGATTAGGAACAATTTTAGTTTTGAGCTATCTTGAATTTAGATCTCATTAGCATGATCCTCATCATGGTTCTAAAAGTATTGCTCAAAAACTATGGGTTTATCCATTTGATTAATTCAAGTAATTAATCATGAATAAAGAAATGCCTTGATTCTTTTATTAATAAACGAACAAGATTACAAAGTATATGATTATCACATCAAATGTGATTGGCTTGAGGGCATACTACTTTCAAGTAATTATTTACTGATGTACGTTCAAATAAACAACTACTGCCTTGTTGAACTCTAAAGTAATTTGTACTGGTGAACAATCAAATCTATAAAGCTACTTATATGTAGCTCCCCTGCACCTCTTCTTCGATTTTCCTGTCTGTTGGCTTCCGTCGTCTTTCCATTCTTCATCTTCTTTATTCATAATCATGAATTATTGCCTCTTGCATTTATAGCAAGATGGAATATTTAATCATAGATGTAGCACATTTTCTCATCTCTTCTTGCATGCATTTCTGCAAATGTTAATTTTCCAAGTGGTGGGTGTCCCTGAGGTTTATTGAGGTGAATCTAAGTGATTTTTGGAACACGATATGGGTTATTGTTTCTTGATTTTTTGATACATTTTTTTAGGTTGCGTTGGATTTAAGCTGGCGTAAGAAGAGAGAATAAGAGTTGCATAAATTTTGTTTGTTTTGTATGAAGGGTGCATCAGGGTGGCTAAAGATAATTTGGAGTCTAAAGCGATACTTCTAAACGAGGCATTCTATGTTTAATACGTCCTTCATTGAGTTTTATGGTCAAATTGACCATTTTTTAAATCAATATATCTTCTTATTATTTAATATATATGTAAAAAAGCTTATAAACATTATAAAATTTATAATTAATCTCAATGTTTACTTTTTTGAAAATCTAAATATATATGTTTAAATTTTAATTTTAAAAATGATTAATTTGACTACAAAAGTCAATTGATGACTTTTATTTTAGTACGGATGGAGTATTAATATTTTTTTATTTAAATAAGGCTTTTATTTATACTGTTAATTTTTTTTAGATATTTAATATTTGAATTGGACTATGGGCCCTAAAGGATTGATTGGGCTTATATTTTTATAAGGTCTTTTTTATATGGGTTATTTATAGTGTTTAAAAATTTGGGGCCTTTCTGTGAAATGGGGCCTAAAGCCGGAGCTTTTTTTTTATATTATAGGTCCGGCCGTGGGTGGCGTGGACTTCCTTGTAATGTCTTCCATGGTATGTGACGTTGTTACCACAAAGCTGATTGCCATAGTTCCAAGTATTTATACCCCTCATTTGATCTCTTCTTTGAACTCCTATAATTGCCAATAAGATTGGAAACAGGGGTGCTTTATGTGATGCACTGCGCACTGGTGCGCCGAAAGTGCATACGGAGTTTAGGAATGCGTATAAAGTATTGCAGTTGTAGTTTCTATCACTTCTACTCTAAGGTGTGCAGGGCTCGTCGAAAGTGCGTTTAAGATATTCGACTGGGTATGCGGGGGGCGCCAGTTTTGTAAGGCATTTGACATATCTCCTACTTTTACTATGGGGTGCATTTGAGGGATTCAATGGGTGCACAGGTTGCGTCAGGATGAATCGGGGTGCATTTCAGGGATTCGAGAGTGGGGAGTTAAATAAGTTGGCTCATTTTCATTTGGGCTTAACAAATATAAGTGAAACTATATTTGCAAATAAAAAATATCTTAAATGATGTTTGATCTAAGTCAAAACAAATTACTGATTTTTCAATAATTTTAAATATTTAATAGTTAAATGTGTCGTATACTCGCTTTAGGCGAATTCTCATTTTTTAAAATCAAACGAACCCTGAATCTATGTGTTGCACATCCGTATCTCCCCACCTGTATTCTTGCTTCCTAGCCAATTCCTGAGTTGTTCAACCTGTACTAGTGCTACATTTGGATTTGAGAGAATGGAATAGAAGAATGAATAAAAATAAAAAAAAAATATTATATTTGATGATCATTTTGAAGGATAAACTATTCTAGTTGAATGAAAATTCATTTCATTCCCTTAATTTTTAATTCATATGGGAGGTGCTAAAATAAAATTTATTTTAATATAATAGATATATACGATAATTTTGTCATTATATTAGACATTCACCACTGCCACTAAGCAAACCTATACTTAAAATTATTTTTTCTCTCCCTTATTCTATTCTTTCGATCCAAACGCAACGTAAAGGTCATAGATCCTCAAATTGTTGTTGCTCAGTAATAATATTGTTCATGGTCTTGCTCTTGTCTTGTGGACTCTACTTCAATGATGTAACAGTGTTGGGATATTACCAGAAGAGGGCCCATAAGCCCAACATCATACATCAACCTGCATGTATAAATGGAACTGATAAGGAAGCCATGGACCGTACCAAGCCCATAAAGGTAACGCGATATATCAATTATGGACTAATTATTAAAGAGAGAATTATTTGGTTTGTCATTTCCTTATAATTTACTAACTGTTGTTGCTAGTAATACTGTTGGTCACGGTCTTGCTGATGGTCTTGCGAACTCTACTCCTTTAAATGACGTAACAGTGTTGGTGTTAGGATATAACCAGAAGAGGGCCCATAAGCCCAACATCATACATCGACCTGCATGTATAAATGGAACTGGTAAGGAAAGCCATGGACCGCACTAAGTCCATAAAGGTAACCCGATATATCAATTATGAATTTTTTGAGAGTTATCATTTAAAATCGTTGAGGCCATGTTTACATTCAAATTAATTCATTATTTATGTAGTTTGTTTATTAGTTTTAGTTTTATAGTTTGTTTTAATTTTGTTTAAGGACAAGTAAAGAGTTAAGTGTGGGGGTAGTTGATAAGTTATTTTAATATCTATTTATTTGATATTTTTAGACTTAATTATTTGTGAGTTTTTAAGTATTTTTAGCATTTTAGGTCATATATTTAATTTTATGCATTTTAATTATTTTTATATTATAATTTTTTTTTGTAGGAAAAATGAAGCTTGGTGGCAATTTTGTAATTAATAATTGTTGTTAGGGGTAAACTAGTAAATGACGAGGACTGGAGGGCAATTATGTAATTATGAAGCTCAGTCGTCACTTTAAGCGCGAGTAGAGGAGACGGTGCCTTTTTGCATCATTCAGCAGATCAGCTTTAACACTCTGTTTCTGAATTTTAAAATAGACAAAAAAAAAAAAATGGACCAATTCTTGTATTTCTGAGTTTCTTAATAAACGAAAAAGAAAAAAAATAGAAAACTTGGCCATTTTTCTTGTCAAAATGTTTCATCCAAAATTGATCAGATTTGGACCAAAAAAAAAAATAAGTAATATTTTTTAAATTTTTATATTATTCTCAATTTTTAATATAATAAATTTTAAATTACAATTTATATTCCCAAATTTTTTTCTTAGTCACCTTCACCCCTGAACACGTGATATTATGACAGGTTCAAGTACAAAAGTTGGGATTTCAAAATATCATGTTGGCTCGTGTTAGTTCTATGAGCTAGTCTTCCTTTGACTTTTATTTCTTAATTTCTAATTTTCTGATTCCTTGTTACCTATTTTTTGTCTTGCAGTGGTGGATAACTTTACTTTATTGTTTTGATCTTTTGTTTGATCTGGTAAAGTAATTAAAAATGTCTGTAATTTCTTTGTCTCTCTTTCTTTGTGGATTTGGTATAGACTGCAGGCCTGCCCTGGACTGACCGGCAAGCTGGCTCAGGCTACCATTTTAGTCCGTAAACCTAACTTGGCCTGGTCTGGTCAACGGTCAAAATCTGACAGACCTAGATCGAATCAGATCAGACAGCTTGTTTGTGCACCACTACCCAATTTGGACCGACTTTCAGACTCAAACACCAAAGCTACCTAGTGTGGGTTGTCCTGTCCTGTCATGTAGCATTATTATTAGACTAGTAGTCGTTGATGCATTTACTCTGATTTTTTTCTGTGAACCTTGTGAAATAGCAGCATATTTCTTAACATCAGCCTCCCTCATCTTTTTATTTTTTATTTTTTATTTTGATAAAAAGACCGGGCAAACCAACCAATTGGAGAAATCTTTCTGGCTGGCTTCCTTCTTTTGTCATTGTGTTGTGGTGTTTAATCCGTTCACTTTTATCATTATGACATGGTGGCCCAAATAGATTCAATTGATTTTTGGAAGGGTTAATTACATATTCTAATACTTTTTATGAAAAAAAAATTACAATAAAAGTGCACTAAAAACATATTTACAAAAAGTGTGCATTTTTAATTTTTTATTACATAATCAATGCAGTTAGTTTTTAGTTTAAATTAATTGGAGTGCTGATGTGGCCATGATCCCTTTAATTTAGTTGGGTAATTTCAAATTTCAAATTTTAAATTACTTAACAATATCTATACCACCAAATACTCTGATATTTATTTTCGTCTCTCTCCTCCAAATAACCAGTCACTATGATTTCTTACAGTACAGTAAGAGGAAGAAGATATCATTTAATGAATTACTTACAAGAGTCTCATCATTTCTGTATGCATCATTTTAATTAATGAATTATCTTTTTCGTGCGAATGTCAAACACCTCGTCCTCCTCTGTATGCATCTTATTCTTCTTTTATCTCCTCTGTGGCCTCCATCTCTTCCATGGCCACTGCCTCTTCCATGACCATGGTTGACGCCGCCTCATCCGCGAAAGCCTCCTTCGCGACCTCCTCCATAGTCACCTCATTCCCGGCCTCCTAGGCACCACCGCCGCTTACGGTTGCGGTTCCTCCTGAGGATGGAGGAGACGCATATCACGGTCCCCCTGATCAAAGCCTAACATCGTTTCAGCAACAACAAAAGGAGGAGCAGCAGCCATGACCACAAAAATAAATATAGGTAACCAAACAATAGTACGACGGTAACCAATTCATAAATGTGCAGTAACTACGGCTTAGTACCTGAATTCAACCTGGTGACCAATTAAAGACTGCACAAGTAAATCTAGGTAACCAAACACTGTTATGGAGGTAACCAAACACTAGTATGAAGGTAACCAATTCCTGAATGTGTAGTAATTTATTTTTTCGTGCAGTAAATCTAGGTGACCAAACACTAATATGGAGGTAACCAAACACTAGTATGGAAGTAACCAATTCCTGAATATGTAGTAACTAGTTTTGGTTACCTTTGTATTAAAGGTTGGTTACCTCTGTATTAAGGTTTGATTACATTTGTATTAAGAGTTGGTTACCTTTATATTAAAGTTTGATTACTTTTGTATTAAAGGTTGGTTACTGGTTACCTTTGTATTTAAGGTTGGTTACCTTTTGTATTAAAGGTTGGTTGCCTCTGTATTAAGGTTTGGCTACCTTACTACTATGAGCAAAAACCTACTATATTAGATTTTCTAGCCACCAACAAGTGTAATGATTGAAAATGATCAATTTGTTGGGCATCTCACGAAGCAGCTACATCCATGTATATCCCCTAATATTATATATTTTCCCTTTTTGTTTCTCCATTGATGAACAGGGCCAAGCTCTTCTCCAATGACGGAAACAAATCAACAACAAAGAAGCATAAATCTAAAAAAGAAGAAGAATTCGAGTTCGTGGTGGACGGTGAGAGATGGTCATTCCAGATCTTCTTCCTTTGCCATTTCTTCTTCTCTTCATTCGTGAGCTGCTTATCAGAAAGATGGTTTTTTATTTTTATTTTGTATTGTGGATTTTATTTTGGTAACTGCCGCATATGACAGTTAATTATCCTTGATTTAAGGAATTCCTTATTTGTCGAAAACTGAATGATTTAATAAATTTATCTTGTTGTACTCTTTTTGTAATTAGTTTGTTAGTGCACTATTTTTGTAATTATTTTCTAATTGTTGTATATTTATGTAAAGAACCCGTTTTTGGAATCGGTTCAAAAAAAATTTTAACTCATAAAATATTTATAAAAAAAATTTTGATATTTTTTTTAATATTATT
This sequence comes from Hedera helix, assembly GCA_947179155.2. Classification (NCBI taxonomy): domain Eukaryota; kingdom Viridiplantae; phylum Streptophyta; class Magnoliopsida; order Apiales; family Araliaceae; genus Hedera; species Hedera helix. The sequence goes on from OX359280.1 coordinate 11,230,824, forward strand.
ATTTATATATATTTAAACTATTGAATCTTATAAAAAATTATTATAATAAATATTATAAAGATAAAAAACTAGCTCCGATCCCGCAAGAGTTATTGTATTATTGGAGGAATCCAATGTCATTCCGTCCAGCACGGTATGTTTGCCAGCCATCCTCTTCTTTAGTACGGTACGAAATAAATGAGTTTCACGAGTGGTCATATAATTAGAGAAGAAATTATATATCCTATAACAGAGCCGGTCCTGGGGTTTTTAAGGCCCGGGGCAAAAAATTTCAAGTGTGCCCTTTTATACAAATTAAATAAATAAATAAATAAAATATCAATTAATTAATTTTATTAAAATTATAAGAATTTACAAAAGATAAGGAAGAACACTTTGGAACCTCATTAAAACCTTGTTTAGGGAAAACTCAATGGGATAAAACCACAAACGAAGGAAAAAGAGTACCCCGAATTGTAAATATTGTATTAAAAAACAAAAACTACATATTTGAGTCTACATGCTTCCTCCCGAATCTCCATAAGCATTTCTTGATTTGATCAATCTTCTTTTCATCCTCCACAATTAATCGAAGTAAAGAATCATCACATGTACCTACAAAATAAAAATAACAATGAAATCTGAATCACAAAACATCATTAAAATAATTTAGTTGCACAATAGTAAAATAGTAAAATAATTTATGGAATGAATGATGTAATTTAGTTGCACAATAGTAAAAGTATAAATTAAATGAGTTAATTAAAATAATTAATGAAATGAATATTATTTAAATTAGTTGGTTCATTCCACAAAAGGTGTTAAAATAAATTATGGATTAATTCCATAATTGATGGAATGATTTTTATACATATTAGCTATGTATAATTATACAATTATGATTAATATTTCATAATTTGGTGTAATTATAATTATAATACATGTATTAAATTATAAAATATGTATTAGTATATAATATATATGTATAAATATATTATATACGGATGGATGTAATGTGTATATATATATATACTTTATAAATCTGATTTTTAATAAATGCATGCAAGTACTGATTTTTTTTTTTTAGTTAATGAAATAAACTAGATGAATTCTTAAATTTTGGGCCCCCTCAGCTTTGGGCCCTGGGCGGTAGCCCTTGCCCAGGGCCGGCTCTGTCCTATAATTAACTTTTTTAACTTAATAATTTTTATCGAATAAAATATTTTACGTAAATAAAAGAACTATTATTATCGAGAAAATTGTAAGTGTAAAAACTGGTTGATTCGGTGCATATATAAAGAAGAAATGCTCAATGATCTATGCTACATAATGATATAAATTTGAACATTGACGTTTTAAGCATACTTTATAAATAAAATAAAATTAAACAATTATAAATAATTTAATATGCAGGATTAAGTTCTTTCATGTACAGAACTCTTGACGCTGCTTTTATGGTTTACATCAAATGGTCTTGTGATGTTAATTGAAACTTTTTATCATGACAAAATAAATTTAAAATCTTACGGTTTCATAAAAGAAGAAGAATTATCATTTGTTTGATATTTTTCCTTTTCACCGAGGAATTTACTTACGTGATGAGACAGACATTTTTTGAATATTGAATAATAAGTAAGGCTTAGATTTTTTTTCCTTTAATGAAAAAAATTTACGTTACAACTCAATTCAGAAATTATTTGATTTTTTTTTCCTTTAGTTCTTCAAGTTCCATTTAATATATTAATTATTTGATTTTAATAATTTTGTTAGTAATAATCAAATTATGTTAATAGATAGTAGATGATATTAAAATCAATCATAAAAAAAATTCAAATCATTAAAAATATTTTTACCACTAAACATTTAAAATAATTTTTAACCATTAAAATTTTGATAACAAAATTCACATATTCATCAAATAGTGAAAAAAGAGTGGGATTATTTTTATTTTTGAAATAGATATAATATTCAATATTATAATTTAATTGATTGGTGTTAATTTCAAATATATTATCTAAAATTATAAAATTATGGTGTATTGGACAAAATTAGAGAGAAGATATGAAGGAGGGGAGTTGAGTCGCAAAGTTATAATTAATCATCAACTTCTTGATGTTGATACATATATTTTGGAGATGCTCCTTAGTTAGGGAAATAACTTGATATGCATCCTCTTGAATATCGTCTAGTGAATTCAACTGAGTAAAGAACTTTGTACATTTTCTACCAAACAGAAGATTATATTTATGGGAATTATGTAGGATTTTCCATCTAATGCTATTATTACAATATTTTAAAGGCAATGAATCTAGAATACAATATGTTCCCAGATTTATTAATGTAATTAATAATTTGAATTAAAATGAAAGATATCATGTATGTTAACATATCTAATACAAATTTTTTATAGTGATTACAGATTTGATTTGGGTGCAATTGTCACATAATTTATAATTAGTAAGTTTTATACCTTTTTGCTATATTGAAAATAAAAAATATTACATTTGTGTCGATCAACAAATAAGGTATTAAAGTTAAAAATACAAATTCTTTAGCTAATGTAATAAAAAGTTGTAAAACTTGCTATGTGACAATTTCACCCTAACAAATAGATCCGGTAATTACATTTTCAATTAGGATCTCCTACTAGACAATTTTATTAAAATTTGAGATTTGATTGAGGCAGTGGGTTCACTATAAATTCAAGGGAATAATAAAACTACATACAAACATTTTATCCTGCTAAATATTTGTCACATTTATTGTTAACATACTCAAGACCTCCTTTTTGTTATCACACCAAAGATATATTTCTACAGCCCAAGCTGTTAAGTAGTTTATGATGATTTTCATTATGCAAGTTAACTTATAAATTGATAATTGACCGTGCAGATATAATATAAAGTTAACACATATCAACTTAAATATAGGATAAGTCTATAAATATAGAAATCAAACACAAATTTAAACACTAATACTCCACTTTTTAATAGTGTAGATATTATTAATATTTAAATTTATATTTTATATTTGTGCACTTAAATTTATTCTTAAATATAGCATGTGCCACATCAATCACAATAAAGTAATGCTTTTTTCGTCTAGAACTTCTATAATTTCTTGAAGATTATTATTATTATTATTATTATTTATTTTTTAATATTAACACTTAACTATAACAATTAAAATTTTAAATTTTAATCAAGAAATTATGTTTAATTGTTCCACATAAACTTCAATATTCTTAAAAAAATTACGTAAGATATAGGAATATGAATATATAATCTTTCTAGGTGAAATGTATAATTATTTTAGTTGAGTGATTCATAACAAATGGTTGCTATGAACACTATTCCAGCAAACTAATTTTATACTGTTCATATAAAGATCTAATGGTGTTATATCAGTTTGCTGGAATAGAATAGTATCCATAGCAATAATATATATATATATATATATATATATATATATATATATATATATATATATGGCTAGTGTAAAATGAAATCGACATTTTACTTACATTGTGTTCTTGAGTTATAAAAAGAACGAAAATAGAATGGATAATTAAAAAAATATAGAAGAGAAAATGTAAGAAAGAAGTTATGAACAAAGAATGGGAGAGATGTTACACGGTTTTAAGGGAAGTTATTATTTTCATTGCTCTCATTTAATAATACAAATATACACACTAACATATATATATATATATATATATATATATATATATATATATATATATATGACAAGTGTAAATGGAATCGACATTTCACTTACGTTGTGTTCTTCAGTTTTAAAAGAACGAAAATAGAATAGACTATGCGTGTGTAATTAAAAAAAATATAGAAGAGAAAATGTAAGAAAGAAGTTATGAGTAAAGAATGGGAGAGATGTTACACAGTTTTAAGGGAAGTTATTATTTTCATTGCTCTCATTTAATAATACAAATATACACACTAACATATGAATTTGGATAAAATTATAAGAATAACCCACTATATTATATATTTGTTCACATAATTGACAATAAAAAAATAATATATAAATTCATAAAATATATTATTTTCCTTAAAATGTATAAATATATGTGAAGAAAAGGTAGACAACGCTACAAGTTAGGTGATGTGATAAAAAATAGTAACTGCAAGTGCACATCATTAAATTGAAGAACGGGCAAGTATAGGTCGAACCAAGGAAACTAAATTAATTTTAATGTTCCCCTTAATTTATATTCCAAACAAATTAGAAATAAAAAGTGGTGGAGATGATTAATTAACTAAATAATGCAAATTAAAAATTAATAACGAAAACTAATAATGAGAAAAATTACCTAGGAATCCGAATCCATTAAATACTAACATAATAATTAAATTCTTCTTTTTCTTAATTAATTTCCAATTATTTTTCCTTCCCTTAAAAATAGTGATTCATATAATTAATATAAGCAAGCATAGATTATGAAAATTTAATGATTAACTATAACTCATCAAAACTTCATTGAGCAAGCATGAATTATAAAAAATTCATATCTTAACAATAACCTATCAAAAACTCGCAATTAATTTAGAACCAAAACAAATTATGCGCGGAGGTAAATTGAAGAAATAAGCAATTAGACATTAATATTGGAACGGAAAGAAAATATTAATATGCAATATTTAATTTCATCTTCATCCTAGATATTAGAATTTTAGCTAGCGATGAAATTAATAAAAATAAATAAGATTATTACTACTAATTGAAACTAATTTAATTAAAAGAAAGAAAACAACTAATAAGAATTTATGGCTAAAGAATTGCATGAATTAAAATAATAAAATAATAATTAATTAAAAAGAACTTTATTAATAATAAAAGTGTGCAATAAATTAACAAAGGTAATACTCCCTCCTTGCAATCCGTGCGTGCATGAATGGAAGAGAATGCTCCTGACTTATTCTTTGCTTTACCGAACTAGGTGAAGAAAAATAACAATAAAATACTACACCTACTCCAAGCTTCTACCGATCTCAAAAAAGAAAATAAATTATGACCCCCCATTTTCTCTAAAATAAGACCCCTATTTATAGAGAAAATAAACTAAATCATAATCTAATTTGGAATAGCTTGGACTCTTCTTTCCTTCTTGATTTCAACTTCTACATGGTAATATTGGAGTCCAAATAGAAATCAACTTGAAAACTTTTAGAATCATTTTCCAACTCAACTTTAATTATTTATTTATTTCCTGCAAAACAAAATAAAATATGTTAATTAAATAAAATAAACATATAAAATAATAAATATGAGAATATTTAAATGCATAATTACGTGTCTATCATTGGGAATGACAATTTTTTACTTTTACGAAGTACACGAAATAGTTATGATATTTTTAGAATACTAATTAAAATTTTCTTTTGAATTTTAGGTATTTTGATGGTGAAAAATCTGCAAAATATGCTTTTAGATAAATTCATACCAATGATTAGAAAAATTCGCCAATCGATTTTGGAATTGATGAGTTTTCAAACATTTGAAGTATAATTCTTTTAAATCCATATAAATACTTTTAAAATGTAACACTTTCAAATTCCTTGGGCTCTATTTGAGATTAAATAAATAAATAAAAATAAAAACCTTACATGCAATCATTCATTTGTGAGTTGAAGTTTCATACTTTGTTACCGCTATCAGGATTGTGATATATTATTGATAAAATATTTATGCTTGACAAAATTATTATTATTTTAATGACATAATATAATTTTAACATTTCTCGAATATATATTACCAATGTATCAAACTTAAACTCTTCATTTATCGTCTGTAACTGATCTTTGAGATGGAATGATGAGTTCTTGAGGATGCGTCTTTGTGCATTTTGTCTCTTTAGAAATATCATTTCAGCCCAGTGTTGTGTTAGTTTATCCAGATTTGGTTCTTGGTGTTGATCAATGATCATCTTTGACAACTTCATTGATTTGGCTACCGTCCGGTACATCTATTTTTCAATTTCATTCAATATATTAATTATCTGATTTTAATAATTTTGTTAGTAATAATCAAAATATGTTAATAGATAATAAATAATATTAAAATCAATCATATAAGAGATTCGAATCATTAAAAAAAAAATTACCATTAAACATTTAAAATAATTTTTAACCATTAAATTTTTGATAAAAATTTCACATGTTTATCAAATAGTGAAAAAAGTGTGAGATTATTTTTATTTTTGAAATAAATATACTACTGAGTATTATAAATTAATTGACATAGTGTTAATTTCAAATATATTATCTAAAATTATATAATTATGGTGTATTGAGTAAAATTAGAGGGGAGACATAAAGGAGGGGAGTTGAGTCGCAAAGTGATAATCATCAACTTCTTGATGTTGAGGGAAATAACTTTATATGCATTCTCTTGAATCTCGTCTAGTGAATTCAACTGAGCTTTGTACATTTTCTACCAAACAGAAGATTATATTTATGGGAATTATGTAGGATTTTCCGTCTAATGGTGGGAATACAATTTTTAAAGGCAATGAATCTAGAATACAATATGTTTCCAGATTTATTAGTGTAATTAATAATTTGAATTAGAATGAAAGATGGTCACTTACCATTTTAAATCATGTTAAAAATTTATGTTGTTGGCTGTGTGTTAACCGCGTAAATGAGCCGACTCTATTGAGTCTCGTTCTAAGTGTCCATTTAGCCTCGCACATCTCCATGGGACACCTATGTTCACTAAAGTTTTTCTCATAAAAAAATAAATAAAGTTCACTAAAGTTTTAAATGACTTGGGTTGGCCGCTTGCCGTTTAAGGTGGCATGTATGTTAACATATCTAATACAAATTTTATATGGTAATTATGAATCCGATTCGCCTGAAATTATTGAATAAGTATAAATACACAACATTCAAATATAATATTTAAACATTAAATTTATCTTAACTATTAAAAAATTGTGCATGATATTTAAATCCGTGTCATGTTCCACTTTTTATTGGTTAAGATAAATATATTATTTGATTTTGTTTTTAAATGTTGTGTATGTAGACTTGTTCGAAATTGTCACATAACTTATAAATGGTAAATTTTATGATTTTTTGTTATATTGATTATAGTAGAAATTGTATTTTTAACTCTGGTACCCAGTTTGTTGACCGGCACAAATGGATAATAAAATGAGTGCGAGCGTGTTTGAATCTTGATTGTAACCCCTTGAGGTGTTTTGCAGAAGTTTGATAATTTTTGTAAGTTGGAGTTTTAATTCGTGGGTTGCTCAATTCTTGCTTATTGGGTTCGAGCACTTGGGCTCAACCATTTGGGCTTGGTTTCCTCGGGTCGGTCACCTGGGTTTGGCTGCTCGGGTTGGTCTCTTGGGCTGGGTACTTAGGGTCGATCGCCTGGGCTCAGTAGTCTTGGTTCAGCTGTCTGGGCTTGGCCGCTTGAACATGGGAGTTTTTCTTCTACGCTCGACCTTGACTGCTCGAGTGTTTGTTAAATACAAGAATAATATGGGAGTATTAAAAATAATTATATTTAAGTTTCTCATGAACAATTCATAAAAATACGTCAAGAAATCAATGTCTAAAAAAACTCTCATTTTTGAGCTGAGATAATGTTACAATATAATTAAATAAAAATTGAATAAGCATTACGAGTCTTGGAACATTTACAATTGACGAAAAATAAGTCAGAATAGCCATTAAGCACTAATTTTGGCTTAATATTTGTTGTAAGGGATTAATTTAAACGTGCTTATTTGCGTTTATATATTTTAGACAATCTAGCTACCCATAAATTATGCTTTTTTCCATAAAAGCCCATAAATAATGTGGTCTTTATGTAGCGAGAGTACTTGTTTCAGATCTTTTATCAAATTACACTAATACTTTATATCGGACGGCGGGCAGCATGTAAGAGTCCCATGAATGTGGAATTTTGCCTTGCCCCAATCACCTACAACGTCCACTGCATTTATGTCTTTAATTATTCCCCAAAACTATTCTTTAGTTCAATGCATATGAGCTGATCGTTAGCGGTACATGATCAATAAATAGTTCTAGCTTGCTTGTTGCTAATGAACACAAGCACTAAAATACTGAAACTTGTACTTTTTGTTAGGCAGGAATTCTTTACTGATGTACCTTCAAATGAACAACTACTGCCTTGTTGAACTCTGAAGTAATTTGTACCGGTGAACAATCAAATCTATGAAGCTGCTTATATGTAGCTCCTCTGCACCTCTTCTTCGGTTTTCCTGTCTGTTGGCTTCCGCCGTCTAGCCATTCTTCATCTTCATTATTCATAATCATGAATTATTGCCACTTGCACTTGTCGCAAGTGTTAATTTTCCAAGTGGTATGGGTTATTGTTTCTTGATTTTTTGATACAGTTTTTTTAGGTTGCATTGGATTTAAGCTGGCGTAAGAAGAGAGAATAAGAGTTGCATAAATTTTGTATGAAGGGTGGCATGGACTTCCTTGTAATGTCTTCCATGGTATGTGACGTTGTTACCACGAAGCTGATTGCCATAGTTCCAAGTATTTAAACCCCTCCTTTGATCTCTTCTTTGAACTCCTTTAATTGCCAATAAGCTTGGAAGCAGGGGTGCTTTATGTGATGCACTGCGCAAGGGTGCGTCAGGAGTGCATACGGAGTTTAGGAGTGCGTACGGATTATTGCAGTTGCAGTTTACGTCACTTGGTAAATAAAAATATCTTAAATGATGTTTGATCCAAGTCAAAACAAATTACTCATTTTTCAATAATTTTAAATAGTTAAATGTGTCATATACTCGCTGTAGGCGAATTCTCATTTTTTAAAATCAAACGAACCCCTGAATCTATGTGTTGCACATCCGTATCTCCCCACCTGTATGGCTGTATTCTTGCTTCCTAGCCAATTCCTGAGTTGTTCGACCTATACTGGTGCTATGTTTGGATTTGAGAGATGGAATGGAAGAATGAATAAAATATAAAATAATATATTTGATGATCATTTTAGAAGATAAATTATTCTAGTTGAATAAAAATTCATTTCATCTCTTTAATTTTTAATTTATATGGGAGGTGCTAAAATAAAATTTATTTCAATATAATAAATATATGCGATAATTTTGTCATTATATTAGACATTCACCACTGCCACTAAGCAAACATATAGTTAAAATTATTTTTTCTCTCCCTTATTCTATTTTTTCGATTCAAACGCAACGTAAAGGTCATAGATCCTCAAACTGCTGTTGCTTAGTAATAAATATTGTTCATGGTCTTGCTTTTGTATTGTGGACTCTACTCCAATGATGTAACAATGTTAGGATATTATCAGAAGAGGCCCATAAGCCCAACATCATACATCGACCTGCATGTATAAATGGAACTGATAAGGAAGCCATGGACCGTGCCAAGCCCATAAAGGTAACCCGATATATCAATTATGGACTAATTATTAAAGAGAGAATTATTTGGTTTGTCCTTTCCTTATAATTTACTAACTGTTGTTGCTAGTAATACTATTGGCCATGGTCTTGTTGTTGGTCTTGTGAACTCTACTCCTTTAAATGACGTAACAGTGTTGATGTTAGGATATTACCAGAAGAGGGGCCATAAGCCCAACATCATACATCGACCTGCATGTAAAAATGGAACTGGTAAGGAAAGCCATGGACCGCACCAAGTCCATAAAGGTAACCCGATATATTAATTATGAATTTTTTGAGAGTTATCATTTAAAATCGTTGAAGCCATGTTTAATTTCAAATTAATTCGTTATTTATGTAGTTTGTTTATTAATTTTAAATTTATAGTTTGTTTCAATTAAGCTTAAGGACAAATACAGAGTTAAGTATGAGGATATTTGATAAGTTATTTTAATATCTATTTATTTGATATTTTTAGGCTTAATTATTTATGAGTTTTTAAGTATTTTTAGCATTTTAGGTCATATATTTAATTTTATGTATTTTTATTATTTTTTTATTTTTTTTAGGAAAAATGAAGTTCGGTGGCAATTTTGTAATTAATAGCTGCTGCTAGGGGCAAACGGGTAAATAACGAGGACTGGAGGGCAATTAAGTAATTATGAAGCTGGGCTGTCGCGCTAAGCACGAGTAGAGGAGACGGTGCCTTTTGGCGTTATTCAGCAGATTAGCTTTAAGTGCACATGGCAAGGGGCACTTGAGGAATCATTTAAGCATGAAGCGACGTCGTTTTGTGCAGGAGGTGTTTATTTGCTTCAGCGCAATCTGCGGGTGTCAGTTTCAGCAATGCGCGTATTAACGGTAACTTGGGCGGGGGAGCTAGCCAGCTTTGTTTGTTTCCTTCAAGGCGTGGGATCCACAACTTATTTAAATAGTTTCCTTTCCTACAGCAGATTATTGGTTTGATTTTTAACTTCCACGTGGGTTCCAGCGAGTTATTTAAAAAGAATAATTAAATAATCCAATAACAGTTTGAAAAATGATTAAAATTAAAAAATTTAATTAGAAATTTATTTTAATTGTATTTTAAATTTTATTAGAGTTTAAAAATTTATGTAGCTTATAAGTACATAATATGGGATACAATGAAGAGTATCTCTTATAACCTTTGTCTATTGACTTTATTCCTTCTATTATTTTTCGGTGAATTCATGATTATGTGTGGTTAAATTTTTATTTTTGGTTTAAGGGAAAGGATATTATTAGAATTTATACATTGTGATATTTAATTGATTTTAATTGTTTGATTTATATTTTAAATATTGGGTATTTTTCTATATTTAATTTTTATAATTGATTCATTTAATTGTTAGGACTCGTGTTAGTTTATTATTTGTTGCAATCTATTGCTGAATTAAATATCAAATTCTTAATTGTTTGGTCACTCTAATTTGTGAAGAAACTAAGATTAATAATTGATTGCATATCAAAAGATTATTATATCTTAAAAAGAATACTCAACTAAATTAAATACAATCGTTTATGTTTGTGTTGTTTAGCTTTATCGATCTCTCTAATTCTTAATGCTGTTATTAAATTAAATCTTTAACGTGTATCTAAGGTTGTTTAGTAGTTAGGGTTATTTAGATCGTTTGTTTCTAAATAACTAAAATTAAGGAGAGATAAGAAAATTATTCTAACGGTTAATATTCAAAATATTAAGTGATTTATGTTAGTGTCAATAATCAATGTAAATTTTTGGTAGTAGAGATATTAACTTAACCCAATATTCATTCTTCTTGTTTATTTCGTTAATTTATTTTGCGTTAGTTGCATATTTTTATTTTAGTTTATATTTTTAAATAGTTTTCATTAATTTAAAAAACTCCCACTCTGGATTACATAATATAAAATTAAATTAATCATTTTTTATAGGATCGATATTTACTTGCGCTAATATATAATTATTTTTTATAATAAGATTTTATTTTTGATTCCCTGCGACAGTATACCAAAATATTTGGTAATTTTGTATGATATTTTTTTTTATTTTATTCTTATAACTTTAGATATATTATTTATTTTTTTTAATTACAATTTTTTATTTTTATAATTTTTTTTAATACTTTAAATTTATAAGTTTTAATTTGATCTCATATAATTTATATACAACTAATAAATATTAATAAAAAAAACAATACCAAAGTAATTTGCATCAAGGACCCTTCCAAGTAACAAGAGATCTATTCTAGATCTAAAGAGAGAGAGGAGGAAAGAACAGGCGTTTGACCCCAAAGTTTCAAAGTTTCAAAGTTTCAGAGTGGCAGACCCTCCTACAACTTCTCGTAGCAATAGGTGGCCTTTTATTTATAGGAAAATTTTAAATTTATTCTCAAAATTTATCCATTAATTTTATTTAAAAAAAACAAAAGAGTATGATCTTATTTTATTTATATTTTATAAATAAAGTAAAATCATATTCTTTTGTCTTATATAAGAATAAGATTTATGGGTCAAATTTAAGGGTAAGTGTAGAATCACTCTTATTTATTTATATTTATAATATTTATTTTGATAATTTTTTTAACACTATTATTTATATATATCTAAATTATTAAATCTTATAAAAAAAATTGTCAAAATAATTATTATAAATATTTTTAAAAAAAACAGCTAGCACGGGTCCCACAAGAGTTATTGTATTATTGGAGGAATCCAATGTCAGTCCGTCCAGCAGGGTATGGAAAAGTTTGCCAGCCATCCTCTTCTTTAGTACGGTACGAAATAAATGTGTTTCACGAGTGGTCATATAATTAGAGAAGAAATTATATATATACTATAATTAACTTTTTTTAACTTAATAATTTTTATCAAATAAAATATTTTACGTAAATAAAAATATATAATTATCGAGAGAATTGTAAGTATAAAAACTGGTTGATTCGGTGCATATATAAAGAAGAAATGCTCAATGATCTATACTACATAATGATATAAGTTTGAACATTGACTTTTTAAGCGCATTTTATAAATAAAATAAAATTAAATAATTACAAATAAATTAATATGCAGGATTTAGTTCTTTCATGTACAGAAGAATGTTAGTTCCCAGAGGTACACAAGTGATCTAGAAGGGGGGTTGAATAAATCTCTTAGAAATTTTTTGCTTAACTTCAAAAGTTTATTACCAATTAATTCATTTAATCAAGATTTATTTGCACAGCGGAATATTAGTTTGAAAACTCCCCTTAAAGATTTGTAAAGCTTCTCCGTTGAGTTAAGACTGTATTGAAGATAGCCACTTGTCAAGTAAACCAATTTTGGCAGTTATATATATATATATATATATATATATATATATATATATATATATATATATATATATGACAGAATGTAAATGACACCAGAGAGTTTTAAGTGGTTCGGAGATTGAATAACTCCTACTCCACTCTTCTACTACAACGAGTAGGAAATCCACTAAGAATGGTTCATACATCGCAGGACATCAAGAATTTTTGTCGTTTGCTTTAACCATGCCTCTGCTTTGAGTGGTTCAGGCTTCCCGAAAAATTCAGGTGGTCCCAACTCTTTAAATTGTTTAACGGTGACAATCTTTGAATTATCAGCGTTTCCATCGTTACGACCTCCCCTCGGCTGATTTTGGATAAATTGCATGAAGTTTCTAAAGAAACCATTCTGATTTGCATGATCACCAGCATTATTTTCTGAAGCTGCAGAAGGATTGTTTGTAGCTTCCTGATTCTCAGCTACGTTCGTCTCGGGCAGTGGATAATTCATTCCCTGATTTTCAGAAGTCATTTTTAACTGCGGTCATAAGATAAAGGTTAGTTAAACAAACTGACTCGTCACTTCTTGTCCCCACATTCAAGCTAACTTATTAGATAACAAAATTTTATGTAGGACATACAAGTGACGTAATCTATTCGTCTCTCTCCTCCTACTTCTACCCCAGATCTCCATTAAAGATCATAACCCTAAGCTCGGATACCAAATGTGACGCCCCCAAATCTAGGCCTACATAACCCAATTTGAGACGCCATAAAATACAAAATTTCTAATACAAATAGTACATGGAACATAAATACAAACTCAATAATACACAACTAAGTCTTTACTATTATTGTCACACTATATACAACATGTAAAGACTACAATAGCTATCACTCGGACTGTAAGACCCCGAATTTTATGAAATACAAAATTTAATTTTTCGTTATATATTTAATTTTTCTTCTGAAACAGTAAGTAGTTAAATTGATAGAGTTAAAAGTTAAGGATGTTATGTGCAAATTATATTTTGTCGGACAATATTCACTTTGTCGGGGAATATTCGTTTGGTCGGGGAATATTCGTGCCGTACGACGACGCCGAAATAATAAATTATTGGTGGACCCCACAACGGAATATTTGTCGGATATAGAAAACGATAGAAATAACCTTTTTAAATAAAAATAGTCAACGGAATTGTTAAAATACCAGTGATAAAAGAATAGTAGCATACGGTAGTTTATGGTATTTTCTGTAGCACACGGTACTCTACAGTAACACACGGTATTGCATAGTGTCTCATATTATTGGTCTGATAATTGACACCGTAACTGTTACGCATCATTTCATCGATAATTGTCACTGCATAATATTTTATATTATCAATTCAATAATTGTTGTTGCACTGCTTTTTTTTTAAAATTATTGAACCTAATAATTGTCACAGTAACATATGCACAGTAATTCACATTATTGAATCAATAATTGTCATGCCACAGTAACGTATTTTTCTTTTACATACTTTCTGCATTATTGTTATCTCTATTACGGTGTTATTTAAACAGTTGTATTTCATTAATTAATTGACTTGAGATCTAACACAGAAAGCTAACTATACTGTATTTATAACAATTAGTCATAATAATGAATAAGTGAGAATTATTGTTGAATAATTGAATTGATAAAATTATTTGTTTATAATATAAAGTTAGGTGATATGAAATGAATGGTGTAGATTAAAGTGTAAATTATTGTTGAATAATTTGTTTATAATATAAAGTTAGGTGATATGAAATGTATGGTGTAGATTAAAGTGGGAATTATTGTTGAATAATTTGTTTATAATATAAAGTTAGGTGATATGAAATAAATGGTATAGATTAAAGTGTGAATTATTGTTGAATAATTGAATTAATAAAGTTATTTGTTTATAATATAAAGTTAGGTGATATGAAATGAACGGTTTGGATTAAATTGGAAAATCTTGGATATGATAAGATTTTTGGCTATAAATAGAAGCCTTAACTTAAGGATTTTTCATAAACTTTCTTACTTGTTCTTTCTTTCTCTCTCTAAATACTTCTTGTGAAAGTTCTCTCTAAGTGTACTTAAGTCATCTTGAGTATTTGTGAAGATCTATAAGTGTACGTGTACTGTTCAAGTTAATCAACCTCATTCAGTCACGTATTAATGTAAGGAATATCATCTTCTTTCATATTCTATTATTTAAACTTACTACGGTAAGGGATTATCATTATTGTATTCTCGAAAATAATATCGTTTCTTTCTTACTCATAAGATGTGCTATTTATTTCCATGTATTAATTTATGGGAATAACCTTACGGCGCGGATTATCGCCTGTTGGTGAATAACCTTTCGTATTCATTCCTTATTAATCTCTGAGAATAACCTTACGGTGCGGATTATCGCCTGTTTGGTGAATGACTCTTCGTATTCAATTTTTATTAAATTGTGGGAATAACCTTACGGTGCGGATTATCGCCTGTTGGTGAATAACCCTTTGTATTAATTTCCTTCACCTTTTGTTAATCAAACCTGCTACGGTAAGGGATATTATTTTCTTTCATACTCCTAAATCGAAATTTATTATGGAACTATTGCTTCTATAATTCCTGAAAATATTGTTTGTTCCATAATAGATGAACTTCATTATTTCAACTGAACCTTCCTATTTTACGTGAACCTTTCTATTGAACTGTAACCGTTATTCTGAACTGTGGATCTTGAATATCATTTTTTTTCACTCCACATCATGTTGGCAATTTGGACATTATTTGAATCTGCACAAAGTAAACTTCTGATACTTATTGTTTATCCTGTTCTTCTGTTCATCATTTGTATCACTGTTATTTGTATTAATCATCAAGAATCAAGCTGTTGTGAATATCTGTGGCCGGGGGCACAGATGTGGTATAATTGTTGAACAGATGATAGGTTAAAGGCGATATACTAGGTTAAAGGCGATACATCTGTTCGGTGTCTTTTATGGCACGTGGTGAATGTTCTCTTTGGCCCGTAGTGCAAAGATGAACTGTTGATCTGCATGATTATGATCAGGAACTGTGAATTGTATTATCTTGACTAATGGTATTTCAGATGATAAAAGTTGATGATGTTTTTCCTAAAAAGAGAACCGAGTGGACATTATAGTCTGCATTATTCTTCTAAAAGATTGCTCATTCCGCTGCTATTATTGATCTGAACGTTGTTTAAGAATTTAACTGCAGTTTTTGATATAAACCTTGTAGTCTATTGTATTCTATCAAGAACTCAACTGTTGAAGGCTAATGATAATTTATTCGTCATTATCTTAGTCATGATATTTCTTACTGGGCTATTTGAGCTCACCCTTTCTTTTGTTCCATTGTTTTTCAACAGGAGATGAAAACGTAACGGGGTCTAGCCGGGGAATGGAGTGAGGGTCCGAGGATTAGCTATCATAGTCTTCACATGTTGTAAAATAGTGTGGCAATAATAGTGAAGACTTAGTTGTGTATTATTATACAC
Source organism: Hedera helix (assembly GCA_947179155.2). Taxonomy (NCBI): domain Eukaryota; kingdom Viridiplantae; phylum Streptophyta; class Magnoliopsida; order Apiales; family Araliaceae; genus Hedera; species Hedera helix. The sequence continues at coordinate 11,247,035 of OX359280.1, forward strand.
TGTATTGTTGTACGTTGTGCTTTGTTATAATAATTTTGTTGTAGTCTTTTGACGACTCAAGTTTGGGCTGTGTGGGCCCAGATTTGGGGGCGTCACACGGACCGTCACTCCATTCCCCTGCTAGACCCGGCTACTCTCTCATTTTCTGAAAAACAATATAACAAAAGAAAGGGTGAGCTCAAATAGCCCAGTAAGAAATATCATGACTAAGATAATGACAAATAAATTATCATTAGCCTTCAACAGATGAGTTCTTAATTGAATATAATAGACAATAAGCTTTGTATCAATAATAGAAGCGAAAAGAGCAATCTTTTAGAAGAATAATGCAGACTATAATGTCCACTCGCTTCAACTTTTATCATCTTAAACATCGTTGGTCATGATAATATAAATTTCCAGTTCCTGATTATAATCATGCCAGTCAATAGTTCATCTTTGCATTATGAGCCAAAGATATTCAAATATAACACCAACGGTAATGATTATGCCAGTTTTCAGCCTTTGGTCATAATCATACCAACAACAGTTCATCTTTGTCCCAGGCCAAAGAGAATATTCACCACGTGCCCTAAAAGACACAATAATTATATCGCCTTTATCCTATCAACTGTGCCCCATGCCACAGATATTCACAACAACATGGTTCTTGATGATTAGAATAACAACCGTGATATAGATGATGAATCAGAAGAAACAGTATGATCAATAAATATCAAAAGTTTATGATTTTTCTTTGTGCAGATTCAAATAATGTCTAAATTGCCAACATGATGTGAACTAAAATTCAAGAATGATATTTAAGATCAACAGTTCAGAATAACAGTTAAAGTTCAACAGAAAGATTTGGAAAAATAGGAAGGTTCAGTTGAAATGATATTAGATGGAGCGCAAACTATTAAAGAATATATATTCATTTCAGGAAACTTTACCAACAAGAGACAAGTAAGAAATAAATACGAAGAGTAATTCACCAAACATGCGGTAATCCGCGCAGTAAGGTTATTCTCAGAGATTAATAAGGAATGAATACGAAAGGTTATTCACCAACAGGCGGTAATCCGCGCCGTAAGGTTATTCCCACAAATTAATACATGAAAATAAAAGGCACATCTTATGAGTAAGGAAGAAACAATATTATTTTCGAGAATCAAGTAATAATAATCCCTTACCATCGTAAGTTTGAATAATGGAAGATGAAAAAGATGGTATCCCTTACCGTAATAAATTTAAGAGTGTGAAAAGAATAATATTCCTTACCTTAACACGTGACTGGATATTGATTTAAATGAGGTTGATCAACCTATATATTTATAATAAAATTAGTAATTACCACATATAAATTTTAAGGTGTATGATAATTCGTATAATATGAACTATCAAAATTATATATATTTAACATAATTTTTGTAGTATAATATAACTACTTTAAAATAGTTTTTTAAATAATATTTCAAAATAAATCTTCCAAAGAAAGCTTTTAAAAATGAATCTTCTCAAAGAAGAGTCTTCTAAAGGAAGATTTGTGAATACCGTGAAAAATAGGAATTTATGAAATTACTACTCTTTAATAAAAGACTTACTTGAAAAATTCCTGCACTCCTTTTGGCTTTCAAACACTCAAAATAGCCTTATTATTCTCAGAGAAAACTCATAAAATTCTTATAGAAAATTTTTATGTTTTAGGTGTGATTTTTTCATTCAGCTGAGCAAGCTATTTATAGGAGAAAAGATGGCACTATGCAGTGGTAGGTGGGGGTTGTTAGCATGCTAACGCTGAATAATTCAGCAGCCAGCAGCCTCGTGCAAAATCCTTCTTCAATTTCTTCACCAACCATGTGGGCCCCACCAATGGATCCACTTGTTTCTTACTATTCACATAAAATAATAATATTTTTATTTTATTTTATTTTATTTATTTATTCTTCCTGTGGGTCCAACATATAATAAATAATGCTACAACAATAATTCAACAATAATGTAATAAACACGTTACATATTATTATTAATATAATAATATAAATTATAGTATATTTGCTACTGTGACAATTATTAGGTTCAATAATTTTAAAAACAGTGCAGCAACAATTATTGACTCAATGATATAAAATACAGTGTACTGACAATTATTGAATCAATAATGCAAAATACTGTGTAACAACAATTATTGAATTGATAATATAAAATATTATGCAGTGACAATCATCGATGAAATGATGCGTAACAGTTACGGTGTCAATTATCAGACCAATAATATGAGACACTGTGCAATATCGCGTGCTACTGTAGAGTACCGCGTGCTACAGTAAAATACCATAAATTACCGTATGCTACTATTTTTTTTATCAGCGGTATTTTAACAGTTAACACCGTTGACTATTTTTATTTAAAAAAGTTACTTCTGTCGTTTTCTATATCCGACAAATATTCCGTTGTGGGGTCCACCAATAATTAGTTATTTCGGCGCCGTCGTACGACACGAATATTCCCCGACCAAACGAATATTCCCCGACAAAGCGAATATTGTCCGACAAAATAAAATTTGCACATAACATCTTTAACTTTCAATTTTGTTAATTTAACCACTTACTGTTTCAGGAAAAATATATACGAAAAAAAATTAAATTTTATATTTCATAAAATTCGGGGTCTTACATTAATTCATTTTAAAATTTAGATTTCGAAAATGATGAAAATTTATTTAAATGGGGTAATATATAGGTACACAGCTGTGTACCTATACGGTAGGGTTATGACGACGATTTTTATGATTATGGTAATGATTTTCTTGATAGTAACATCGTCATAGCCATAAAAATCGTCGGTATAACCTTACTGTGTAGGTACACAGTTGTGTACCTACACGGTAGGGTTATGACGACGGTTTTTATGGTTATGACAATGATTTTCTTGATAGTACCATCGTCATAGCCATAAAAATCGTCGGTATAACCTTACCGTGTAGGTACACAGCTGTGTACTTAATTTTTTACTTATTTAAATTATCAAAATGATAAAATTTATAATTAAAAATATATTTTTAAATAAATAAAATATTAATTATTATATTTATTAAATATAAAATAACATTCATTAATAAAACTATACTTTAAAATGTATTATTATTATTTTTTTCTTATTGTAACCTATTTTATTTTTACAGTGATTTTTGTTATTTTAACACATGAATTTCATTTTTTACTTATAGCGATGGTTTTAAAACCGTCACTATAGATAAAAAATCGGACTCACATAAAAAAATAATAAAAATTACTATAAAAATAGTAGTTTCCTTTTTCTTTTGAGTTCTTCTACACTTACTCATAAATCTTATTTACAAAATTAGTTGTAGAAAAAACAAAAAAGTATGATCACACTATATTCATTTTAATAATTAAAAATAAAACCACACTCTTTCATCCTTTCTACAAATAAATATATCGGATAAAATTTATAAATAAATTTAAAATTTTCTTTTTCTTGTTATCCTCACTCTCGGCCGCTCATCCTCTTTCTTTTATCCTCTCAGGCACTCATTCTCTCTCAACTCTCACTCTCACTAGCGAGTAGCGTCTCTCGCCAGTCGCAAGAAAGAATCGGTTGCATCTTATACGAAAGTTTCTCAAGGTATATCCTAACTTTGCATGATCTTTATTAAAAGTCTAATGCAGTGGTTTTAAAGTTGTTTTGCAGTATGTCTATGTCTATGTCTTCTTACCTTTAAAGTTCCTATTTCATGGGCCACGTCTGTCTTCTTGGCTTTATTTAAAACAATACCATATTAATTATGAGTCTAGTAACGCAATATCAGATCCCGTTGTTTTGCAGTATCAAGAAAGAATCAGATCTGAAATCAGTTTGCATAATCACTCTTGAATGGTTTGAATTTAAAAAAAAATAAAAATTATTCAAGGGTGGTGTGTATACTCCATTTTCATGTTCAAACATGAGGATTTGCTGTTAAATGTTCAATGTTTTCTTTATTTTTTTGTAAATAATTTGATTTTTTTTTTTTGAAAAAAAAATTATGTATTAGGTAAGTGATATTCAAATAATATGTTTATTCGAGTAAAAAAAAATATTTGTATTTAAATAAAATTTTAAATATCGGATATAAATATTTTTTTAAAAATTTATCGAATATTAAATACGAATATAAATAAAATATTAATTTTTAAAATACAAATACGAATATTAACATATTCGGATCAGATATATTTGTTTACAATTAGACTAGTAGTAGTTGATCCATCTACTTCTAATTTTTATCGACTTAAATGTGTTTTTAGATTTTGAGTCCTTTTTTTTCTTATCAAGGCAAATCAAGTCTCATAATATTTAAAAATTTCGCTTGTGACGTGACATATTAAAAATATTAAATGAAAAAATAACTTTTTTAAGAGGATTTGATTTATAAAAATATTTTTATTTACAAAATTTATAAACATTTAAAATCTTATAGTTTCAAAAAAGAAGAAGAATTATCATTTGTTTGATATTTTTCCTTTTCACCAAGGAATTTACTCACGTGATGAGACAGACATTTTTTGAGTATTGTATAATAAGTAAGGCTTAGGTTTTTTCCTTTAATGATAAAAATTTACCTGAAACACCACAGCTCCCTAACGTGGGTTGTCCTGTAGCATTATTATTAGACTAGTAGTCGTTAATACATTTACTCTGATTTTTTTCTGTGAACCTTGTGAAATAGCAGCATATTCCTCATTTTTTTATTTTTAAATAATCAAATTATTTAAATCGATTATAAAAATTAAAAATTAAAAATATTAAAATTTTTATTTTGTAATCATTTTATTCGGTTACCAGTTAAATCGGTTAGCTTAGTCTGTTATTAAAATTTAAGAATAAAAGATAGAGTTGGTATTTTACTAAATTTTAAAACAAGATATATTTATATAACAGAGAATTGGGTAAACAACTGTTAATATATATTTTTTCCGTTATACAAATTCATCACAAAATAAAAAAATATAATAAATATATAATTATATAAAATAAATAATTATTAAAAATATATAAATTATATTATAATATAATTATATAAAATAAATAATTATTAAAAAATATATAATTTATATTATAATATTTAAGTTTTCAATCGGTTTAACCAACTAGGGGTGAGCATGGTGCGGTTTGGTGCGGTTTGAAGTCAAAACCGCACATGAAACCGCTTAAGTGCGGTTTGACAAATTTAAAACCGCACATGAAACCGCTTGTGATTGGTGCGGTGCGGTTTTGAATCGTTTGGTGCGGTTTTGTTTGGTGCGGTTTCGGTTCCAAAACCAATTGAAATAATTAAATTTTATGCAATTTAAATTAACAATTTAGCATCACACAATATTAAATACTACTTTGATAATACACAATTTTACTTATAATGTTTTGTCTAAACAAAAGCAAAATAGAACCTAAAAACATGAATAATGATTTATCCTTATATATGAAAATTCTAAATAGAGATAATTACAATTTGGAATAATTCTAAATATTTGTAATTCTTGATATGCTTCATTTAATAGTGCATGGTGCGGTGTAGTTTCTTAGATGCGGTTTTGCTCAGAAACCAAACCCAAACCGCATTTGCGGTTTTTCAACCACCTAAAACCGCCACATACGCCGAAACCGTTGGTGCGGTTTTAATTGGTGCGGTTTGTGCGGTTTTTGGTGCGGTTTCGGAGGCAATTCAATTTCTTGCTCACCCCTATAACCAACCCGAAATCGACCTATTTCGTTTGTGTTTTTCAGTTTGCACGGTATGTTTGCCAGCCATCCTCTTCTTTAGTACGGTACGAAATAAATGAGTTTAACGAGTGGTCATATAATTAGAGAAGAAATTATATATACTATAATTAACTTTTTTAACTTAATAATTTTTATCGAATAAAATATTTTACGTAAATAAAAGAACTATTATTATCGAGAGAATTGTAAGTATAAAAACTGGTTAATTCGGTGCATATATAAAGACGAAATGCTCAATGATCTATATACTACATAATGATATAAGTTTCAACATCGACTTTTTAAGCGTAATTTATAAATAAAATAAAATAAAATTAAATAATTACAAATAAATTAATATGCAGGATTAAGTTCTTTCATGTACAGAAGAACTCTTGATGTTGCTTTTATGGTTTACATCAAATGGTCTTGTGATGTTAATTGAAACTTTTTATCATGACAAAATATATTTAAAATCTTACGGTTTCATAAAAGAAGAAGAATTATCATTTGTTTGATATTTTTCCTTTTCACCGAGGAATTTAGTTACGTGATGAGACAGACATTTTTTGAATATTGAATAATAAGGAAGGCTTAGATTTTTTTTTCCTTTAATGATAAAAATTTACGGGGTAAGACATCTAAATGATTTTTTTATTTATAAAAACTTAGTATTAAAGTTAATTTTAATATATTTAGACATAATTTGTTAAATAATTATATTTTTTATTAAAATTAAATAATATTGATTTTAATATTTAATGAAATAATTTAAAAGTTAAAAAAAATCTATATATATATATATATATATATATATATATATATATTAAATTTATAGAACAAAAAAAGTAAAAAATTAATATTTTTACGTTAATTTTTGATATTTTTTTTCCGTTGATTTTTATAAAAGTATCGTTATGTATACGTATATAACAACAGTTAATTATCATTATTAATTATACAGGTGAAATTTATCATATAAAAATATTAAAAAATATTATAAAAATATCGATTATAAAAAACTAGTATGGCTTAAGGTAAGTAATTGAGAGTGTCTTTTGAAATAGAGGTTGGAGGCCATGTGAGAGGAGCCCATTTAGAGCAAGAGTATAATAAATAAAAGATAAAGATTGGAGATACATATTGTTGACGCCTGGTTTTGTCCGGCTGTCCTGCTGGCCGTCCGGATAAGATACCTGCACAAAAGTCCTAACGGCTTGGGCCGTTGGTGGACTCCTCCGGTGTAAGAGTTAGTGAAGGTTCTCAGAAAGGTCAACAATGGAGGTCCAAGTACTTAATATAGTAGTAAAGTGTATGTGTGCGTAACCCTTTCCTCCATCATTGCCTGGGTATTTATAGTGCATACCTGACTCTTACCGATTCCTTTTAGGATTGTCCCTCAACGTGGTATAGTCTGAATAGGAAGGTAATCCCCTAAACCATCTAAGAACCTGACTCCTATTCTAATTCGGATTAGATATAGTAAACAGCCACAGTCCAGATTGGTTAGGGGCCTATCCCAAGCCTATTGGACTTAGGAGTCCTCATAAGAATTCGCCAAGCTGATGGTCCGTTGGGCCTAGCCCATCATATATTTACCAGACCAGGCTTAGCGAAATATTCATCCTAACATTGCCCCTCACTCCCTTAGTACATAAATGTGCTAGGGGAGTAGAATGAATTACCCCAAATGTATATATACGGGCTCCCGATCAAAGGGAAATAACTCTTCGGGAATCTAAGTGTAGGAACACAGAAGATGTTTAGACCGAAGGCAAACCCTCCTTGAACTTTACAAGAATTCTGGGACAACGTATCAGAGGAAGAAAGCTCCATCGGGATCCCGGAGGCATCGAAACCGATGGGAAAGCGCCATCGGGAGACCGGAGACCTCAGACCGATGGGAAAGCTCCATCGGGAGCCCGTAGGCATCAGACCGATGGGAAAGCTCCATCGGGAGACCGGAGACCTCAGACCGATGAGAAAGCTCCATCGGGAGTCCGTAGGCATCAGACCGATAGGAAAGCTCCATCGGGAGCCCAGAGGCATCAAAACCGATGGGAAAGCGCCATCGGGAGACCGGAGACATCAGACCGATGGGAAAGCTCCATCAGGAGCCCGGAGGCATCAGACCGATGGGAAAGGTTTTGGCGAAGCGACGCTAGGCCCCTATGAACGAAATTTCAAACGTTGGGTGCGACGCAATAACCAGGCCCAAATCTTTGCTAAGCCCACTGTGCTCAGCCCAATAGTCTAGGGGCCCATCAAACCCAAAGTTTTACTTCTGCAACCCAACAGCTTGCACGACCGTTCCGTATAACAACTTATTTTTAAATTTCGAAATTCGCGTCCATTTAGCTAACGAAGCGTGCACGAGAAGCAACATTTATTACGCCGCAGTAAATTCTGCGCGTGCGCCCCATCCGTTCGATCATTTCCATCTGAACCGTTACAACGCTTGAATCAAGATAAAAGGGGTCATTTCCAACAGATCGTCTTTTTATCAGAAGCAACTTATTACGAGAGAAAGGACGTTTGAGAGAGAAATATTTCATTCCCAGATCCAACTCCATCGTTCCTGCTTCGTTGTTTTTCCATCGACCTCCTTTCTAAAATCAAGTAAGTCTTTTACTCTTTTTCTTTTATACTTCCTAATGGCTGACAGTACCCAAGATACAAGGGTTCAAGCTTCGTCTTCCCGGGTTGAGGACGAAGTTACTGTGGCCGAAATGGGGATCCCGGAGGGACAACCATGGAAACCCGTGGTAGTCACCAGGATGAGGGATGTAGAGGAGTACAATAGGAACAAATATTTCAATATCCTGTATAGAGTAGCCAACATCCCTTCTTCAATCCGGAACCAATACTTCGATTTAGCCTCCACAGAATTCTATATCCCCGAAACATACGAAATCAAGAGACCCGGGGCCGGGGAGAGAATGTACTACCAGCTCGAGGGGGGATGGATTCCAATCCATAGGCAGTCACTGATCTATGGGGTCCGATTCCCTCTTCGCCCCTTCGTATTGGAGTTACTCCATACGACGGGGCTCAGTTTGAACCAGCTATCCCCCAATTCTTTTATTCATATAAACAGCTTCATCGCCTTTTGTTTCTCTGAATCAACCCTCCCAGCCATAGATTTCTTTTTTCAATTCTTTTCCATTACCAATAATAAAGAAAAAGGGTTTTTCACGGTGATGAAGAACCCTGGAAGGGATACCCTGATGGAGACCCCCTCGAGCAATAAAGGGTGGCACGGGGATTGGTTTTTCATCAAGGGGCCGGACACTGAGATGGTCGGACCTTGGTCAGACCCGAACAAAGACCAGCTAAATCCGAAGAAAATCTCTCGGGCAAGGCTAGAAGAGTTCGAGGTCTTATATTCCAAGAGACCATCCGTGAAGTGGGATCGGAATCTCCTTAACGACCAAGACTGGTTGTATTCCTTCGGTTGTAAGTTCTCTGCCATGCTTGCTTCTTTATTCTGAACATTTTTACTTGATATACTCACGCTTTTGTTCTGATTGCCTTGCAGTGGCTGACCAAGGAAAGAACCCTGATAATGAAACCATAATAGAAGCAGCTGGAGTCCCGAGGGTGAAGATGAGTGCCGTCGACAAGCTGAAGGCGAGCCGAAGCATGAGGGCTGCAAAGCCCAAGGACTCCACCAAGGCCGCTGCCAACCCCGAGATGGCCACGGGATCCCCTCAGGTGGGTGATATTATCGAACCCACCGAAGGAGAGAAGTCTGCTGACAAAGACTCGGGGGTCAGCAGACCAAAAATAAAGAGGAGAAGGCTGGTTCTAACATCGGTTCTGGAGGCCAGAACCAAGCAGACTTCTGCTCCTCAAGGGAGTTCATCAACTCCTCCCGCCGAGCAAAACGTCACCAGACAATCAGAGGAAGGCCTCGCTCCCCCTCGTCAGAATAAAGGGAAAAGACCTGCTGAAGGTCAAAAGCCCCCCAGCACCCGAAGCGGGCCGGTAGATCCCCCAATGCCGACCGGGAGTTCAAGACCCGAGGAGGGGATCAATATGCAGTCCTTGGGTACGTCGATGATCCCATTCGCCGAAGATGGTACCGAGGGTGCCGATCTGAAGACGCTTATGGAGATGCTGTTCTCCTGCCATGCAAAGGTAAGGATCTACCTGTAAAATTTTCCTCTTCAAGTTGGTTACCTTTCTGACTCATTCATCCTTCAAGCATTTCTTTTCAGGGAAATGCAATTCTCCTTAGGGTTTCTGATGAGCAAAAGGCTCTGGAAAGAAGAGCCGAGGAGAGCAGCAAAGGGCATGCCGAGGCTCTGAAAAGTCATCAGAAGACCAAAGACCAGCTTAAGGCCATGCACGACTCCTTCCATATCATGAAAGAGGAGTATGAATCGGCCCGGGCGGCTCGTCTTGAGAAGGACAAGGAGATCGAACGCCTGACGGCCCGGGTGATCGATCTGGAGAAGGCGAATGCTCACGCTATGGATTTGGTGCAGGCCAAAGAGCTCAAGAAGATCCAGCTGGAAAATAACAAGAACGAGCTCGAGGCCCAACTCCAAAGTCAGAAGATTCTCTTGACCCAATCGGAAAACATCATCCAACTTGAGACTGATCAGATGAAGAATCTGAAAGATAATGTCGAACTGATCGTCGAAGGCTGGGGTGCAAAGGAAGCCGATTGGTTAAGAGGACCTATTGCCGCCGCCTCCCCGAGCGTCCTGATTCCCGAGCTTAAACAAAAGGTGATAGATGAATATAAGGCCTCAGATCAATTTCAGGCCGATATCCTATCATCTGTTGTGAACGAATTCAGCGACGGGTTCGAATATGCTCGGGAGCTTGCCAAGGAGAAGGGTCATGACCCTGATCAGCTGGGAATTGTATTTCCCGAGGACTGATTTGTAAAGCTTTTGCTATTGTGTTTTTTTTTTGTAAACTTTTGAATATTTATGAACTGGATGGTTATGACTTAATCGTTTATTTTATTACCCTTTTCTCATGAGTTTTATTTTATCGTCTGCATGTATAACTGTTTACTTATACTGCTTTGCCCCCCTCTAGCCTGATCGGGTGAAGACCCGATGAGGCTAGAAGATAAATTTGAAAGTGTGTATCAAAACAGAAATACAGAAATACGATGTAAAAAATATTCTCATTAATATCGAAAAAGATAATCCTATCGGCTAGAATGCAGCCTCAAAATTTGACTAAGTACAAATCCAAAGTAACCTAACTACTGATAATACCTACGAAGCCGAACGGCATGCCAAGTATTTGGAACATTTTTCCCATCCATGCCCTGAAGCTTGTAAGTTCCGGCCTTCAACACTTCAATTACTAAGTATGGTCCTTCCCATGTTGGCATCAGTTTGCCGGTTTCCCTAGGGGTGGATGCCTCGGCTTGCCGAAGAACTAGATCGCCCACATTGAATGACCTTCTTTTGACATTTTTGTTGAAGTGCCGAGCAGTTCGTTGTTGATAAGCAGTCAATTTGAGGACTACTGAATCACGCTCCTCTTCCAATAAGTCGAGGTTTAACCGAAGACCTTCGCTATTGAGTATTTCATCAAAATTTAAGACTCTCGGAGAAGGTACTCCGATCTCAATAGGTATCAGGGCTTCGGAACCATAGGCCATCTTAAAAGGCGTCTCCCCAGTAGTAGTCCGAGGAGTTGTTCGGTAGGCCCAAAGAACATGCAAAAGCTCCTCGGGCCAGGCACCCTTCGCCTCTTCCAGTCTTCTTTTAATGCCATGAAGAAGTGTCCTGTTTGTAACTTCTACTTGACCATTTGCTTGTGGATGGGCTACTGAAGTCCGACGATGCTGGATATTAAGTTCTGATAAGAACCCTTCGAAAGTTTTACCAACAAACTGAAGTCCGTTGTCAGAGACTAAGATCATCGGGATGCCGAACCGGTAGACCACTTGTTCTTTGAAGAATTGGAGACATGTGTGCTCGGTGATCTTGGCAAGTGGTTTGGCTTCTACCCACTTGGTGAAATAATCGATGGCGACAATCACAAACTTCATTTGTCCCTTACCCTGTGGAAGAGGGCCCAATATGTCTATTCCCCATACAGAAAAGGGGATCGGAGAGAGTATCGGGGATAACTCCTCGGGAGGTTGGTGTGGTACAGATGCAAATATCTGACATTTATGACATTTTTTGACGAAGTCTTTGGCATCTTCAAGCATTGTCGGCCAAAAATATCCTTGTCGCAAAATTTTATGGGCCAGTGCCTTTGCTCCCACATGGTCACCGCAGATACCTTCATGAACTTCTCGAAGAGCATAATCAGATTCCCTAGGGTCGAGACATTGGAGCAGTGGTGAAGAATAAGATCTTCGGTACAGCTGATCATTCGTGATACAATACTTGGTGGATTTGTACTTGATCCTTCGGGCCATAGACTTGTTTTCGGGCAATTCACCGGTCAGAAGGAATTGAATGATCGGGGTCATCCAAGAATTTGTCTGTTCAATATCCATTATCCTTTGAACCAAGGTGCTCGGATGCTGAAGATTTTCTAAATATACTGCTCCGTCTAGTTTCCCTTGATCGGTGGTTGCCAACTTGGAAAGGGCATCGGCCATTGTATTTTCCGATCTGACTACTCCTATGAGCTGGTATTTCGGGAAGAATGCCAACAATGACCGAACTAGTTGGAGATAGGCCTGTAAATGAACTTCTTTTGCCTCATATTCTCCCAACACTTGTTTCACCACCAGTTGGGAGTCGCTGTATATTGCCAAGTTCTTTACCTCCAAACTTCGGGCTAGCTTTAGCCCTGCCACAAGTGCTTCATATTCGGCGATGTTGTTTGTGGCTATGAACCCAAATCGTATAGATTGTTGTATTTTGAAACCTTCGGGAGAAGTGAGGATGATGCCGGCCCCACTCTTCGTCCCAGTAGCGGATCCGTCCACGAACAGAGTCCATACAATTTCTTCAGGTGTTGATGTCAGTTTATCACAATCGGGATCCTTGTCCTCTAGATCATTACGGAATGAGCACTCGATGATAAAGTCAATGAGTGCTTGTGCTTTGATTGCTGTCCGAGGGCGAAATTCTATATTAAACTGGCTCAGCTCGATGGCCCATGCTGCAAGCCTTCCCGAAGATTCGGGCCTATAAAGGATCTTCCGTAATGGCTGGTCAGTGAGGACGATAATAGTCCGCCCCTGGAAGTAATGTCTGAGTTTCCGACTGGAGATAACCAGTGCGTAAGCCAACTTTTCTAAATTTGGGTACCTTGTTTCAGCATCCCGAAGAACATGGCTTACGTAATAGACTGGTTTTTGCCCTTGTGGATCTTCTCTGATCAAAGCCGACCCGACTGCCAAGGATGTGGCAGAGAGGTATATTTGTAGATCCTCCTCGGGCAGTGCTTTACTCAGAATCGGAGGTGAAGAGATATATCTCTTAATCTTCTCAAAAGCCTCCGAGCAATCTTCGGTCCAATGAAAAGTTTTCTGATTCTGGGCTCCCTTCAAAGTTCCGAAGAATGGGAGACATTTCTCTGCTAGTCGCGCCACGAACCGCCGAAGAGCTGCCAGCCTCCCTGTCAACCGTTGAATTTCTTTGAAGTTCTTCGGCGGTTGCATTTCAAGGATAGCCGATATCTTTTCGGGATTTGCCTCAATCCCTCTTCGGCTAACCATATATCCCAAGAATTTACCTGACCCGAGGCCGAATGTACATTTAGTTGGGTTAAGTCTCATGTTGTGCGTTCTGACATTCGCAAAGCATTCTTTCAGGTCGGCTAGATGATCTTCTTCCCTCATGCTTCGAACAATCATATCATCAACATAGACTTCCATATTTCTCCCGATCTGGCCGCTGAACACTTTGTTCATCATTCTCTGATAAGTGGCCCCCGCATTGATTAATCCGAAGGACATCACTTTGTACGCGTAGATGGCTCGGTGAGTGATAAAAGATGTCTTAGGGATATCGCTTTCATGCATGGCAATTTGATTGTATCCCGAGAAAGCATCCAGGAAGCTCATTACAGTATGACCCGAAGTGGAATCAATCAGTTGATCGATATTCGGGAGAGGGTAGTAATCTTTCGGACACGCTTTATTCAGATCTGTATAATCCACGCACATCCTCCACTTCCCATTATGCTTTTTAACCAGTACCACATTCGCGAGCCATTCTGGATAATTGATTTCAAAGATGAAGTCAGCAGCCAGAAGTTTATCGATTTCGTCGTCAATTACTTGTTGTCTTTCGGGAGCTATGTTCCTTCGCTTTTGCTTAACAGGTTTTGAGTTCGGCTTTACACTCAGCTGGTGCACGGCCACGGTCTTATCAATGCCTGGCATATCGGCTGGGACCCAAGCAAAGATATCTGAGTATTGTTGTAAAAGGGCCACCAACCGTGCTCTGGTTTTTTCCTGAAGGCCTGTCCCAATCTGTACTGTTCTTTCGTCATCTTCTTGAAATAACGGGACCTGGGCCGTATCTTCGGCAGGTGTTGCTATTGGCTCGGTACATCCCTCAGTGAAAGGCTCGAGCTCAATCTTCATGGTGGCTTTCTGTTTGCTGTCGATGATAGGGGATGCCTGAATGGTCTGTAGATAGCATCTTCGGGAAAGATCTTGGTCGCCGACTGATTCCCCGATCCCATTCTTTGTTGGGAATTTCATTTTTAAATGCGGGATAGAGGTAACGGCTTTCAATGCTGACAGAGTCGTTCTTCCCAAGATGGCATTGTAGTTACTTTCCACCTGGACTACATAGAAACGGACCATGATGGAAGCTTGCTTTGGGGCAGTCCCGAAAATCACAGGCAATTCGATCGTCCCTGCTATACGGACCGGGTTATTCCCGAAGCCATATAAGGGGGACTCATTGCAGATTTCCAGTTTCCTTCCTCCCAAGTCCAGCCGATTGTATGCTTGGCTATAGAGCACGTCGACTGAACTCCCATTATCAATAAGCATCCTCTTCATATCCATAGTACCGACCTGAGCTGTGATGACCAGAGCGTCCTGATGCGGAATAACCATTCCCGACGGGTAATCATCGTCGGAGAAAGTGATGGGGTCGGTCTTGATATCCTGGGGTTTACCGGACACTTGATGGACTTCTCTTCCGAAGGCTTTCCTCTTTCGGTTAGACAGAACAGTGATCAATCCTCCGGAAATGACATCAACCACTCCTCTTGCCTCTGAGGCGGGTGGAGGTGGTTCTAGGCGATCAAAGGCTGATTGTCGATGAGAATCGGCGATGTAACAGTCGAGGTTACCCTTCCGTATCTGTTTTTCTAGGAAGTCTTTGAGCTGGTAACACTCCTCGGTATCATGTCCTTTTGCTTCATGGTAGGTGCAATATCTATCCCCGTTCTTTTGCCTTGCGAAAACCCGAATCTTCGGGGGGTTTTCATAGAAGGGTTCGTTTTTTATCGCTTTCACGATGTTACTTTTGTTTGTATTCAGGGGTGTGTAATCCTTGTCGGCACCCCCTCTATCCCTCGGGGGATGGTTCTTTTGCTGTCGATCTCGGCTAGAATCTCTTCGGTCATTACCCTTTTTGCCGGAACCACTGGATTTCTTCTCGGCGCTTTCGTCTTCGGGGTTTCTCTGGTGAAACTCACCCGTGTTTTTCGAAGAGCCCCGAAGATTGGCAAGAGCCTCTTCCAATTCTACAAACTTGTCTACTTTCTCGTAAGTTTCCGATAGGGTTTCTGGAGCTTTTGAGATGAGTTCCTCGATCAACCTGCTGGATTTGTCAACGTTTAATCCCATAGTTAAAAATTGGATTACCTGCTTTGGATCGATTCCGTTGATTTCAGACACAGCTTCCCGAAATCTTTTGACATACTGTCGAAGAGTTTCATTCGGCTTCTGTTTTACTTGTAGTAGAGAGGTCATCATTCTGGCCCGTCTTTTATTGCTCCCGAAGCGGGTATGAAATTATTCCTGTAGTTCTTCCCATGACTTAATGGACCCGTTCGGGAGAGAGGTGACCCATTCTCTAGCTGTCTTCTTTAGAGTAGATAAAAATAAGTGGCACATCGCCACTGCATCATGACCATGGAAGTGCATGGCTTGCTCGAACGAGTAGGTGTGGTCATGCGGGTCTCCCGTTCCGTCATACATCTCCAAATTGGGTACTTTTCGACTTCGATCAATTTTGGCTTCCTCCAAATCCTTTGAGAACGGGGAGAACCGGGCCTTCTTGGACCCATAGTACTTGTCCGAAGCCTTCTTGGGTGAGGATTCTCCAGTATGGCTCCCATGGCTGCGTCTGTCCTCCCTATCCCTTTTGGAGGGTGATCTGGCTCGCTTCCTCAAATCCGCCGTCCAAATCGACTTGGAGCGGGTCAGTTCCTTTTCTCGGGGTCGGGGGCCACCTCTACGGCGTTCCGTGTGTCTGTCTTTCCGTCTGCCCCGGTGGTCTGAGCGGGAGGCCGAGCCTCTCTGGCTCGAGAGATTGTCCCCTGTTTCGGTTAATTCCTCGTACTGCTTGTCAAGCTCTTTCTGCTGGATATCTAGAGCCTTTTTTCTGTCGAGGATTATCTGGAGGCGACGTTCTTTCTCAGCCGCCGTCTCCCGGCGAGACTGGGAGGGTGTTGGTCGCCGTGAATAACTTTGCGAGTGTGAAGTTTCCATATCAATGTTGATTGATAGAAATTTTACTTGGAGGCCCTCCTTCTAGCGCCAATGTTGACGCCTGGTTTTGTCCGGCTGTCCTGCTGGCCGTCCGGATAAGATACCTGCACAAAAGTCCTAACGGCTTGGGCCGTTGGTGGACTCCTCCGGTGTAAGAGTTAGTGAAGGTTCTCAGAAAGGTCAACAATGGAGGTCTAAGTACTTAATATAGTAGTAAAGTGTATGTGTGCGTAACCCTTTCCTCCATCATTGCCTGGGTATTTATAGTGCATACCTGACTCTTACCGATTCCTTTTAGGATTGTCCCTCAACGTGGTATAGTCTGAATAGGAAGGTAATCTCCTAAACCATCTAAGAACCTGACTCCTATTCTAATTCGGATTAGATATAGTAAACAGCCACAGTCCAGATTGGTTAGGGGCCTATCCCAAGCCTATTGGACTTAGGAGTCCTCATAAGAATTCGCCAAGCTGATGGTCCGTTGGGCCTAGCCCATCATATATTTACCAGACCAGGCTTAGCGAAATATTCATCCTAACACATATAAAGCTAAAGTTCATCTGTCCTTTAACATTCATTTTTCATTAAGTCGTCTGAGCAAAATTGACTCTCTCCTCATCCATCATTTGAGAATAGTGACAATAAGGAATCGAAAAGTGAAAAAGTTAAGATTTTTAGATCATCTGTCCTGTAGCAATCAATATCACAATTTACCATCCCATCGTTAAAAGTTGATTTTTATTTTATCGAAATAATTTTATTTTAAAAAAAAATTAATTATTTTTTTTTTATGAAATAATTATAGATTAAAAATATAATAAAATTATATAATGTAAAATAGTGTTTTTAATAAGTAAATAAGAGAGAATTCATAAATAGCGTAAGTATGTTTTTATTTTTTTTAATGGCTTTTTACTTTAAAATAATGTAAAGAATTGATTATTATTATTTCCGAAAAATTTCGTTGAAATTAAGTGGAACCTTCGTTGTGAGGATCCGAATTTCCAGGATTTCTTTAATAATATTAAATGAGAATTTAATTGATAAAATTATCAAGGTTGTTAAATTATTATTATATTATGTGATTTAAGGTATGTGATATGATTTAATTGATAAATTAAACTTGTACAGAGATGGGGATGATTTGTGTTGGTTTAGAAGAATTGAAAAGTAAATAAGTTGTTTAAAAACAATTTATGAAAGATAAGAAAAATGTCAGGTAAATGTACAATAAATTGTACAATTAAATGAAAATGCAGAAATTATGATTTAATTGAAGTTACGTGGTAATGTGAAATATATTAAATTTGATATATATATTTATATATGTGAATGTTTAATTGATAATTATAAATTTCATTAATTATGAGAATTAAGGGATTAATAATTAAATTAATCCAGAGTAAGATAAAAGTTAATGAGGAAACTAAGAAAAGTGGAAATTATTGAATTTTAAATTTATTAGGAATTATGGAGGAAGTTTAGAAATTAATGGAGAAGCAAAGGTAATTATATAAATTATATAATAATAAATTATATAATTTATATAAGGAAATTAAAATAAGGTATGAAGAAAATAATAATTATATAAATTATATAAGAATAATTATGTAATTTATATAAGGTGATTAAATGGATTAAAGTTGGAGGAGATTAAGAAATTATTTAAAAGAAGAATGTAATTATATAAATTATATAATATTAAATTATATAATTTATATATAAAGAAATTAATATGATTATTAAAGAAATTGAATAATAAATAAGAAAAAGGAATGTTTTAAGTTATTAAAAATTATGTTTATGCATAATTAAATTATTATGACCTTTATGAAAAATAATATTTCGGAAATGTGAACATGTTAATGTAACATGTTGTCCAAGTAACGGAGTGAAAAATTATGAAAAATAATATTTATATGTCCTATGAATTATTTTATGATTTTTGGAAATATGAATTACCTCATATAATTACATGCATGGCGTTATGCGTGTACAAAATTTGTCAAGAAAAATACCGAAAAAGGTGTTAATATTATTTACAAATCATGTTATGATTTTTGGTGAATTAAAATAAATATTTTATATACATTATATAAAATATTTATTATAAGAAATAATTACGTAATGTGTTTAAATTAGAATTTTGCATGTTATTTTATTGAAAATCCGGAAGTTTCCGTGGCATGAGTCGGTGGATTATTTTTTTAGCCAAAATGTTAAGTGTGCTTTGCATATAAAAGGAAAGGAAAGCAAGTGAAAAAAAAGAAAGAAATAAGAAAGGAAAAGAAAGAAAAGCCAAACAAAAATATATACACACTCTCTCTCTCTCTCAATATTGCTCCATCCGACCACCACCTTGCCACCCGGAAATTTTCATGGCCACCACCAAGAGATGAGGAAGATTTGGTGCCATCAAAGGAAGAAATTTAAGCTTTGGAAGGTATAAATATTAATTTATATTATTTATTACGTATTTTTAGTGGTAAATTAATGTTGTGGAAAAATTATAAATAATTAGTATAATTATTCTAAATAATTTATAGATATATATCTATGAATTATGTGATTTTTGGAATTATTTTGTGGTGAAATTTGTGAGCAAAATGGTGTAAAAATTGTGTTGGTTGGTCACTGTTCGCGGGAAAAGAAGGAAGAAGAAAACTGTTGGTCGCGCATTGCGCGAGCCATATTACCGCGCGAAGGGACCAGAAACAACGTCGTTTTTGGGGCTGAAGAGAAGGTCGCGCGTTGCGCGGCTGAAGTTTCTGGAACAGCCAAGGAAACGACGTCGTTTTGGCCGACGTACGCGGGAAATTACCGTAATGCCCCTAGTCTTTTCCGGAAAGGACTGCCGTGTCCTTTAGCCTCGGCAATTTACAGAAATATCCCTAGAGTTTCCGGTAAATTCCAATTGTGTCCCTTGGCGCGTTAAAATGACGGTAATGCCCCTGAACTTTCCGAAAAATTCCGGTTATGTCCCCAAGGGCGCGGAAATTACCAAAATGCCCCCAGAATCAGTTTTTAATTAAATAAATGTTTAAAAAATTATTTTAAAATCATAGAAAATTATAAAAAGATACTGAAAATATAGAAATGATGTTTTGGCATTAAATTTAATATTTTTGTAAAAATATTAAATATTGGGGATTAATATTTAAATATTTTAAATATTAATCTAATAAGTATAAATGTTAGAAAATGAATAAATGAAAATCTGGACAACCGAATATGTTAAATTTTATCCGATGAGCCCGGTCGTCCGTATTAGAGGTATTGGATATTAAGTTAAACGAATATTTTAAGGAACGAGGTTAATATAATGGGCCATATAAATTAATAATGGGCCTAGAGATGATATTAATTAATTAAATTAATATCATAAGGAGTTAAATAATTATTATTTGATTATTTTATGATCATAGGTTGATCGAGTTAAGGGTTTGAGCTAAGAATTTAAATAACTGGACGCCAGGCAAGTTCTTCAGTCCCTTTTTATGTTATATGTTGGACTGTATAATATGTAATTTTTGTTATAACTGCATACAAATTATGTGTTACGTGATACGTGATTAATATGACCACAATATGTATTTTGTGCAACGATATGAATGTATATGAGATATATTGCTATAGTAGAAGCACAAACACGTGATGTATGACACACACCAAGCATGATAAAGTATGTGCTATGTGAATCATAACTGTTGAACTTGCTGAGCCGTTGTGCTCATTACTTGCTTAATAAATATTTTTGCAGGAAAGATATAAATTTCAAATGTGTCAAATGATATAAAGATGGATAATCACAGAAGGTTGTGAATGTTATTGTTATGTTTCAATAACATAATTTAATGTGAATACAGTTGTTAAGTTTATATTAATATTTTTTATGTACAAATATGTTGAACTCAGACAGGATATGTAAAGTCAAATTTTGAACTGTGATTGTACTAGATAGAGGTTGTGATAGAGATTATTAAATGACTTAATTATGGATTATGAAATCAAGAATAAATTGGTATGGATATGAACAATGTTAAGTTTTGAATATCAAGCATTATGATACAGGTTACAGAAAGAAAAGAAAAAGTAAAGGTTACGATCCATGGGACTAGGATCGAAATGTAAGGATTTTAAACATCCAAATGTTTTAATATAATGATCAAGTTGAGAAAAAGAAAAATTTATACCGAAAATTTGGTAATTGATGATATTAAAATTAAATAATGGATTAATTTAGGTGATGAAAGATTTATTAACGAACCGAAATTTGGACGCAAGATAAATAATGTGTAATAAATACACAATTTAAGGTAATTTAATTGGTCGAATTTCGGGGTCGCTACATTCGTGGTCAACAATCACCAAGATGAAATCAACACCTATCATACAAATTAAGGGGAGTGTATTCAATTAGGATTTATAAGGACTTATAAAATTTTTAAAAGTTTAGTTGTATTCAATCAAGATATTTAAAGAGTTTATAAAAATTTAGTGGTATTCAATTATAACTTTTCTAATGTCTTTAAAAGTTATATGGTATTGAATTAAGACTTTTATAAACTCTATAAAAGTATTTCGGTATTTAAAAAGTCATAGATTCTAAAGATTTCTATCAAATGGTGGAGTTTGATAAACTTTAAAACAAGATTTATTCATATTCAAAATCTTCCAAAGTCTGGCCTCATGCCCAAAGACTTTCAAATATTTGTCAAAAACTTTCAAATATTTGAGAAAGGAAGAAGATGAAAATAATATAAAATAAATACAAATAAAAACACATAATAATAAATAATTTTCCTAAAATAATAAAAATACTTAAAAACTAACAAATAAAAATAGTATAAAATAATATAAATTAATTTAAAACTCACAAAATATATTAAAACTAACTTAAAATAAATATTAATACATTTAATTACAAAAACTTAGCATTTAGGGAATAAAAATATAGCATAGTTCATTCTTATCGGCTGTGTAAGTTTACATGTTAGTGTTGATTTAATATATTTTGGGTGTCATTTATACTGGTAATTTGAAAATGCCCCCTATAAAACTTTTGATAAATAATGATATACTAAGTAAACTGTCTAATAGAATTGTTCGCATTTTAGCAACTTTTTCTATGGAGAACTTTCATGAATAACCCCTCCTTTCATTTGGTTGCGAATGTCATTTTATGTTGTTGAGTTAAAATTGTAATTACAATATTTAGGTACTAGCAGTAAAAAAACAATAGAAAATTTTAAAATTCTATGTGGTTTATAAATTTTTTCCATTATAAGGCAGTATGTAATTTTCGCTAAATCAGTTATCCCCTTAATTTTTTATCCATTTGTAATAATTGGGTTATGTGATACTCTATTATGTCAAATGTGTAAAGATGAGGATGCTTCCAGACCAAACCAATCAATCTAATTCATCATTTCTATAGTTTTCTTCAAAACATATTGTCCGAACTTTTCAACAAAATGTTTAATGATGTAAGTTACAAGATATATTAAAAGTATATAAAAGTCTATCAAAGTCTTTAGTAAAAAGTCTATAAAAATATGTCACTTATTTCATGGAGTCTTTAAAAGTCATTTTAAAAGTCTTTAAAGTCATTAAAAGTCAACGAACTCTATAAAAATCTGTCATTTAAAAAGATTTTTTAAATTTTTTTAAAAGTCTTGATTGAATACACCCCCTAAAATTTCTATTAATAAAAGTCTGTGAACCTGAAAAAGACACATACTATTTCTTCTCTGAAAAAATTATATTCTGAAAATAGAGTTTGTAACAAGTGATAGAGAAGAAGGAAACTTCGTGGTCAACACCCACCAAGATGAAATCACCACCTACCATCCAAATTAAGATTTCTATTAACAAAAGTCTGAACCTGGAATACTCACATATTTCTTCTCATCAGCCTCCCTCATCTTTTTCATTTTGATCAGAAGACCTGCCAAACAAAACAATGGGAGAAACCTTTCTGGCTTCTTTCGTCATTGTGGTGCTTGATCGGTTGACTTCAGACTAGGTGTTGAACGTTGCGAGCCAGGAAATACAACCCCAACTCAAGCTGTGGACCAAAATTCTGAAAAATATTCGGAGAGTACTCGCTGATGCTGAGTTGAAACAGTACGAACATACAGATGTAAAGAATTGGCTCAACAAACTAGAAGATCTGGCTTACGACATGGATGACATGATCGACGGCTTCGTCACTGATCAAGTTGGGCAGCGCCCCCATTCTCAAGCTAGCTGCAGCACCAGTCAGGAATCCTTTAACGAATTCTCCCCTTCTACCGATCTGATAACGAAAATGGATGAGATCTCTACAAGATTGCTAGAGATTGTTGAAGAAAAAGATGATCTTTATTTGAAAGAGAATAATAATATTGTTGGAGGAATCCAATTCCCGTCCGGCACTGCCTGGGAAAGATTGCCATCCTCTTCTTTGGCACCACCTCACGTGTATGGCAGAGGAGAAGAAAAAAAGGCGATACTTGAAATTCTGTTAAATGATGAAGCAATTTTTGGGGACGAATGTGTGGTTCCTATAGTTGGTATGGGTGGAGTTGGTAAAACTACTTTAGCTCAGCTCCTCTACGATGACAAGGAAGTGAATAGCTTCTTTGGTCTAAAAGCGTGGGCTTGTGTTGGTTTTTTGTCCGGTAAGTTTGATGTTCTTGGAGTGACGAAGAAAATTTTTGTGTCACTCACCAAAGAAAATTGTGACTGGAAAGATTTAGATCCAGTTCACGCGAGACTTCGAGAGGTATTGTTGGGGAAAAAATTTCTTGTGGTTTTAGATGATGTATGGAAAATAGAATGTGATGAATGGAACAGTCTGATTCTGCCTTTCTTGGCTGGGGCTCGAGGAAGCAAAATTATTGTTACAACTCGTTCTGCAGATGTGGCTAACAACATGAGTCGTATTAAAATACCTGAGCTGAAGCAGTTGGGGGACGACCATGGTCTGTCTTTGCTTGCACGTCATGCACTTGGAACAGATAGTTTCGAGAAACATCCAGATCTGAAAGAGATTGGAGAAAAAATACTGAAGAAGTGTCAAGGTTTGCCTTTGGCAATAACAGTGGTTGGTGGCCTCTTCCGTACTAAAGAGCATCATCACAGTCGATGGGGGCATATACTTCATAATGAGCTATGGGGTTTATCAGGCCGTATCCTTCCAGCTCTCTTGTTAAGCTATCATTATCTTCCTTCTCATCTAAAGCGCTGCTTTGCTGCTTGTGCAATATTTCGAAAAGATTGTGAATTTAGCAAGAAAGAGCTTATTTTATTGTGGATGGCCATGGGTCTTTTGCGGCAATCGAGACAAATGAATTGCGTAGAAGATTTTGGTGCTGAATGTTTTGATGACTTGTTATCAAGGTCTTTTTTCCAAAATTCAGCACGAAGTGAATTAAAATTTGTTATGCATCATCTCATAATTGATGCAGCTGAATTTGTTGCGGGAGAAATATGTTATAGGTGGGAGGATATGTTGGAAAATACTAAGATTTCCAAACGGGCTCGTTACTTATCATCTGTTCGTCATGCTCGTGATGTATTTGAAAACTTCAAAGATTTTAACTCTGTTCAACGGTTACGAACTTTCGTGTGCATTGAAAGTCCTCTTTCCGGCTACCTACGTAACAAGGTTTTGGTTGACTTGGTGCCAAAGTTCAAATTTTTGAGGTTGCTATCTTTACCTTATAATTATATAACTAAGCTGCCAGACAATATCGGGGAGTTGAAACATCTACGGCACCTCGATGTGTCTTATTCTGCCATACAAGTGTTGCCTGCCTCAATATGTACACTCTACAATTTGTTAACGTTATCAGTTAATGGTTGCTCTCGGCTTCGTAATTTGCCTGCCGATATTGGTAACTTAATTAACCTTCGTCATCTTGACAACACCAGTACTTGTTTAGAAGAGATGCCTCGCGGGATTTGTAAACTTGCAAGTCTTCAGACATTGCCGGAGTTTATTGTGGGGAAAGGTAGTGGGTTGAAGCTACGGGAATTGAAGGATCTTATGCTTCGAGGGAGTCTTTCCATTTATGGACTTGAAGACGTGATGGATAGTCAGGATGCAGAGGAGGCAAGTCTAAAGCTTAAGCACCATCTTGATGAATTAGTGTTGTTCTGGAAATCCGATGATGAGCATCATCATGATGAGGAACTTGAATTTGATGTACTTGACAAGCTCAAGCCACAGAGAAATCTGAAGAAGCTCATAATAAATGGATATCGATGCTCAAAGATCTCAAGTTGGGTGGGTGATCCTTCATTCCTTGAATTAACTGAGATGTGTATCGTTAATTGTAGAAATTGCACGTCCTTACCGCCGCTTTGGGAACTGCCCATGCTCAAGCACTTGGCGATCAGAGACATGCTTGAATTAAGAAGCATAGGTGTTCAATTCGACAATGATGGCCGCTCTTCTGAAGTTACAAGTTCATCTTTAGAGACTCTCTCTTTTGAAAGGCTGCCAAAGTGGGAGGAATGGTCAATATGTAGAGGTGGTGTGGAATCTAGGTCACTATTTCCACGCCTTCGTGAGCTTACTATGAGGGGTTGTCCAAAACTTGCTAGGATTCCACTGATGGCACTTCCGTCACTTTCCCGCCTTGGATTTGTTGATTATCAAGGGCCGGTGCTAGAAAGCTTATATGTTACCTCGCCGGGTAGCTTGATAATTCGGAAAGCGATGGGGCTTAATGTGGGAATTTGGTCAATGTCTTCACTCAATAATCAAAACTTTGCAAATCTTGGTTCCTTAAGTATATACGAGTGTGATGGTCTGGAGTCTTTCCCTGAAACCGGATGGGCCGCCACCTCGAAGCTCAGATCTCTCACAATTCGGAACTGTCAAAATTTCAAGACGATGCGTTTTAATCAAATTCAAAGGAACCACCGTAACCAAAAACCTCATCAAAAACCTCAGCTCACTCAAAAAACTAACTATTGTAGATTGCCTTGAGCTTCGGTCCTTTCCTAAAGAAGTAGTGCTTTCCAATCTTTCAGAATTGACTATTCACAACTGTCTTGTTCTGGAGAAACGGATAAGGTATGAAGGATACTATCAGTCTATCCTTGCCAGCATCCCCAGTGTGAAGTACTTCAGTCATGAATTTGCTCGTCGTTACTGGTATCCTTCGTTTTACTAGATGTGCTCTTTGTAATATATATACTGCAGTTGATACTTTGTTTTTCTTAATTATACTAAAAAGAGTTTAACTAATTTTATTATTTTTATTCCTTAAAAGCGATTATGCGAAAGGGAATTAAGCTATAAATGCGAAGCAACAATACTTTTGCGTGATACAATAGTGTTTGCCCAGTAATTAGATTGAATTTGCTTAAGCCAGGTTGAATTTTGTTGGGCATAAAATTCAATTTTTCTCTTCACAATAAATTACTAGAGCGGCAAACTCTCAACCCACATATAATACTTGTTCACCTTACACCGATCCACATACAATGTTAGTTACCGCTCAA
Source organism: Hedera helix (assembly GCA_947179155.2). NCBI lineage: Eukaryota > Viridiplantae > Streptophyta > Magnoliopsida > Apiales > Araliaceae > Hedera > Hedera helix. Next base: position 11,272,893 of record OX359280.1, read on the forward strand.
GTATATATGTTATGACTCTTATGCTTATTAAATTAGTAGACTCCATTTTAAGTACACTAGATCTTGCGATAAAATAATTTTGTACTCTAAATTATAAAATTAATATTAATTTTTTAAAATTAATTTTAAATATTTACAAACTCAAATTTGAGATTAATTTATATATTTAGTTTAAATATTAATATCATAAACTATTTAAAAATTACTATTATATATAAGATTTATGATTTTTAAAAATTAAATAAATTATGTTAATTTTAAATTTAAAAATATTTTATGTTGTTTTTTAAAAAATTAATATTAAATTTATAATTTGAAATGGAGAAAATAATTTTTATTTGAATTTTATACTTTTGTCATATATTTTGTTGGACAAACTTTTTGTTTTGTAACATCTTTTGAGACAAATGAAAAAATATACAGCAGATTAATAAGATCCTATCAATTTTGGCCCGGTGTTCGTGAACACAGTTGGTATAGAGATATGACCACACCTGCACCAACTTTGTGGACGGACTTGGCTATAACTGAAGTTGGGAAAATGACTTGTTACGTGATTAGTGAATCTAGCCTTGATTTTTTCTTCTTTTAGTGCTTCCTTTTTTCTTTTTATCATGTCAATCATGTTGTTTTTTGATTTTACTGTGTTGTTCAAGTCTTGGAAATAGTATATGTTTGCATGAGACTTGTGCGTCGGATACTACCTTTATATATGTTACTAAAGCAGTAAATAAAAGATGTACAATTTCAAGGCACATAACCCAAGTAAGCTCTTAAAAAGAAATTGACAAGTAATTTATAGTTAAACTCTAATAGCGTCTAATCCTTACTGAAATGTTGACCATATCCCATGACAAATTTCCTATATATTTTGGCCGGTTTTGAAAACTTAAATCTATAAAACAAATTTGGGAGGATTAAATTCAATTTCCGCTCTTTTATTTATGGGCTTTTTTAGGAGAAAAAAAGAAAATAAGAAAGAGATATTAAACAAATTCTCTCCAAAACTTGAGAAGATTTGAATTTTGTTTTTTTAAAGACTTGCACTGTGTTTGTGAGTTTGAAAAAGAGAGGAAAACAAAAGAAAATAAATTACTAGAGAAAAGAGTATATTATTATTTCACCCTTATAAAATTACATTTGAGAACTATTATAAGGATATTTTTAATATTTTAATGTCATCTATTTCTTTAAAAAACAAAATCTCAAATCTTCCCAAATTTGGAAAAAAAATATTTGAAATTTTTTAATTTAAAATTTCTCTCTTTTCTCTTCTCAAAAAATAGAAGTTCGGTTGGTTGGTTTCGGTTTGATTTTCACAAAAATCGAAACCGACCGAACCAGTCGAACTACTTAAAATTATAATATAATTTATATATTTTTTTAATAATTATTTATTTTATATAATTATATATTTATATATTATAAAATATAAATAAATTACTTTACTACTAAAAGTCTAAAACTCTAAAAAAACACAAGCTGCTATATAGAAAAACCTTTTGGTGGAGGCAGTACTGCACTACTGCACATATATGTTTTGAAAAGTAAAAGTTCCTGTCGGTTGCTGCACATTTTTGTTCCGAGTATTTTATCTTAAAGAACACTTTTACACTAGTGAGTCAAACACTAATTAATTATTTTATTGAAATACTTTTCAAAAAAATTAAATTTTAAATTATTTTATCTCACCATATTGTAGTGCTTTGTTAAAACGGACACATAATCAGTGTCGACGCCGGGATTTTCGTCGTCTCGTTTTTTAATATTAAAAAATATCCCTTTCCAATTTTAGCCTTTAGATTAAGATGTGATTTTTTGAAAAGGGTCGGCTTAGTGTCGACGGGGTTTCGAAAGGTCGTTTTTTAATGAGCCAATTGACCAGAGTCGTCAGTTGGTATTTTTGAAATGGATGTACCAATTCATCCAAATTTTGTTTTCGTAATCGTAATGGCTCATATGTGACTCCGATTCAATTGGTCCGCAAACCGAGATTCATAGAGTTCGGGGGCTTGCTTAAGCGAGGGGAATGTGTTAAGCACCCCCCGACTTCCGTGAAATACGGTTACCGCAATCTCGATGTTTTCCTACCCTTTTAAAATCCTAAAAATGTGTGAGTTGCGTGTGTGTGTGTGTGTGCCTAAATGGAGGTTTGTGGTGAGTTTTGCATAAAAAGTTTGTTTTTATTTTATATGGCAAATGTGTTTATCTAGAAAGCGTTTTTTACGTCTTTTGACCTAAATGACAAGGTTTTGTTTCATGATAAAGATTGATTTTACTTTTTAAAGCGATGAGGGTTTTATTAGATGTCGTTTATAGAAAACAGAGTTTTTAAACTTTTGTTAAATAGGTATCAAGACTATACATTGCCTTCTAACAGTTAATATAAATAAAATGAAAGAAACTTCTAGAACTCTTTAACCCTATGCACAAAGTTTAATGAAAACGTTTATTTATTTTTCACGAAAACATCTTTTATGACATTTTGAAACCAAACGTAGCATTTTCGTCAAACAAGGATCAAAATTTCGCCAAAACTCTTTACCTTTTAAACCCCGTGTATCTAATATCCTAATTTGATCACTTTTATAAAATCTTCATTATTTGCCTTATTTTGGAAAACCATTTTCTGTGCCGTAAATTAAGACAAACATCCCAAAACGTGTCGGGGCTATCCATGGGCATGTGAGCCATCCAGACAACCCCAAACACCCACAATCACATACTTTATTATTACGGGGCCTTAACCCGATCCTGATTCGGTATCGCTTTAAGGCCCAATATTACATTTACACAACCACAAATCCTATCTGATGATTACATATACCAAAAATGTCCATCATCGGGATTTGACCACGAGAATCTCCTCCCTAGGCTCACATTCACCCAAATCGTTGCACAAACAACGCTAAACCAAATCTAACGAGATTTAACATTGCTATCACATTACATAACCCAAATATCACCAAATCAACACTACGCATTACTTATTACCATAACGAACGAAAAATCACCATACGGATGTCATCGGGGCGTTAGGAGGAATTATGTTCCGATGGAACCCTCGCTAACGACACCTAATCCACGGATCATCCCCATTGCAACAACAACTATATCAAATAAACCAATCACAAAGCTACACTAACAATACAAGCAATATAAACCCAAACAAAACATCATTTTCACCTTGCAAACGCCGGTTCAAGCTTCTTATATCACAAAATGGACTACACCACAAGATCACTAACTAAATAACACAACAAAAGGAAATTGTTGCTTGAATCTAGCAAAAAAATTCGACCTCTCTCTCTCTCCCGCGCGGTCTCTCTCTCTCTTTTTTCTTTCTTTTTTTTCCCTTTTTTTCTTCTCTTTTTTCTCTCGGACGCGGAAATGGCATTGTATAGCTGATCGGATGCAGCCGCAGGTGCAACTGCGGCTGGCCGCAGATGCATCTGCGGCTGGGCCTGCTGTGGGCGTCTGAGCCGTCGCCTCGGCTGCCGTGTGCCGCCCTCGAGCCGCGAACCTGCCCCCTTTGTCGGTGGCCGCGGTTGCATCCGCGGCTGTCCGACTTACTTTTCTCGATTTCCGTGCCACGCGGTCTTAATTCGCCAATTTCTGCGGTATCATTTTGGAAGGCTGTTTCTTGATACATAAATCACTCGTTGTGCTTGGCTTCCAGGGGGCGCTGACCCCTTCCACCCCCGCCAGCTCACCGGCGAGCTGGGCAGCCGCTCGCTCACCGGGGAGCGAGACCCCCGAACATCGTAAGCGTAGTGGCCATTTGTCGTCTTTAGTGATCCAATCAGGTTCTTCTGGATCAGCTGTTTGTCTTGCCTGATGCTTGTTGTCTGCTGTGGCGGATTTAACCGTAAGTCGTTGGGGTCCACCTTCCTTTTCGCTCGTCGGGTCAAATGACGATTCTGCCCTCCTGTCAGGGTTAGTACAAAAGTGTAAAATTTGGGTGTCTACAATCAGTATAAAAAAATATTACATCTATTAAAATATAAATAAAAAATTTATAAGTAATAATTGTATAGCAAAAATTGTGTTCACGATACGTTACATCTATCTCTTGTGTTTAAGTTTTTTAACCGACTAAGCCGATTAACCTGACCGATTTAACCGATAATTGAATAATCCGATAACCGATTACGGAGTATAAGTTTGGACAATTTTGATTTTTAATTTTTTAAAACTTACTTAAATGGTTTTTTTATTTTTTTATTTACAAAACTGATTAAATTGACCGTTGTCCACCCCTAACAGCAGTCAATGTCAGGAAAAAGAATGATGGGGCTTGTTGCAGCTACGGTCGGTAGTAATTATTTGCTTCTGCCAACACAAAAAATAATGTAAATGCTAAATATCCAACGGTGTCCTTCAAAACGGTTGGTATCACTAGAGAAGTCTTTAAAAAATTCATCAATGACATCCGAGATCTTGTGGTAAGCAAATCGCCTGTCGAGGGAATATCGAGACTGCGCGAGCACTCCACAGTGCCAATTTCTGAATGGTTTATTCTGCTGGATCTTTATAATTATCAAGCAACACCTATTACTTTGGCAATAGATGTCACAAATTTATACATGGTGGGTTATCGGACCGGAGATCAGTCTTACTTCTTTCTTAATTCTTCTGTCAACACATCTGATATTTACAATGAATTACCACATACTAAGCTCCCATTTAACAGTAGTTATCCAGCTCTCTAGCATGAGGCAGGAGATACAATTAATATTCCCTTAGGGTTAACAGTAGTTATCCAGCTCTCTAGCACGAGGCAGGAGATACAATTAATATTCCCTTAGGGATAGCTGAACTAGATCAATCCATCGAAGACCTTCGTCAGTACAGAAGACCAAACTTGGGTCGTCCCTTTATTGTTGTCATTCAGATGGTTTCAGAGGCCGCAAGATTCAGGTAATTAGCTAGCTAGACTTAATTTATTAAGAGTAATGCTAGTTAACTAGATAAAAAATGTCTGTTTTATCTAAACAAAGTTTTAGTGGGTTGTACAGTATAACACAAGCCATTAATATTTTGCTCAGATATATTAGGCAAATTTTGTCTAGTTACTTATCATTATTGATTACGAAAATGGTATATATTGTGAATTTATATATCAACTTTTTTGTTATCAATAATTACGTTGATAATTACTATCAATAACTTTTCTAAATAGGTGTGTAGTATGGTGGATGCAACCCCACGTAATCATTATATTTCACAACCGTAATTCGGCACAAAACTTTCAGAATACATATTACAACTCTATTAATTAATTAATTAATTATCACTACAAATGGTTGCTGGAGAATTAAGAATATATACATATACAAGTAATTAAATATTACTCACCGTGTTTTTATTATGTATATATATCCAAATCTTTTGGAGTTGCCACGTGTATTATTTTGGTTGTTAATAAAAATTTATTTTGCTGATCAAAAAATAAAAATTATATATATATATATATATATATATATATATATATATATATATATATATTGTATATTTGTATTGCCTAATACGACTCTGCTGCTTTTAAAAAAATGTACAGTTATATCAAGGAACGAATGTTGTCAACTATTAGACCCGATGGAAGCAGAGGCACATTAACTCAAGTGCTACCATGATCTCACTAGAGAACAACTGGGATACCCTCTCGACAAGAATCTAGGAATCGGTTGAAGGGCGATTTACTCTGCCTGTTGAGTTAGTGAATCGTGAGGATTGACCGGTGTTGGTCAACTGACTCCAGGGTTGATTGTAAACATGGCCATCGTGATTTTCGTGTGCAATAACCGTAATCCAAACCAACTCTCTTCAACGAGGCATGTAAACGTTGATCATGTTATAGGCATTTATGATGGCAATATTTGTCCAATCATTCCGGAACCTACCATCCGTATTAGTGTCGAAACGGTCTTTGTGTAGACGAAAAGGGTGGATTTTTTAATGACGGAGATCCATTAATTAGCTGGCCATGTAAATCTAATGCAGATGTGAATCAACTATGGACCTTGAGAACTGATGGTACAATTCGATTTAACGGGAAGTACATGACCGCCTATGGATTTAAACCCGGACAATATATAATGATCTATAATTGTACAACTGCTGCACCTACTGCCACCAAGTGGCAAGCATGGGATAATGGAACAATTATAAATCTCGAGTCTAGATTAGTGTTGACAGTAGGATCAGGGAGTAGTGGCACCGAATTCATTGCGGCCAACAATATCTACGACTCCCACCAAGGTTGGCTCCTTAGGTTGATGTACCATGTCCTCATACCCATACCATGTACCAAAACGTATCATGAACCAGAAAACATTGGTCTTCACATCAAAGGTAATGCTGTTTGACACAAATTCGCAATCCAATCGAGTAAGAAATGTGGACTTCGTATAGAAACCAATACTAGCAGTTAGATGATGAAAACTTTTGGGAATAAAATCTACAAAAGGCAACAATAAAATAAGGAAAAGCAAACAACATTATATTAATATAGTTGGTCCTCAAAAATCTACTTTTACAACCAACTCTACTGTAATAATCTTAATAATAACTCTTTTTGAATGGAATAAAAATCTGAAGTCAAAAAAATACTCTCACTCTCACTCAAAACCCAGTAACACCCTCTATCAAATCTCTATGATGTTATAAGCTTTTAGTTTTGTACTTAACATCTAACCTTAAAACACTATTTGTAGACAATAGTACCCGCATCTTTTCTTTCACTGATCGATGTGGAATTTGGGACTATTACGTACTATTAGTTGACAATTTATCTGTGTGGTGCTTTAATTTATTTACTTGATTTAATGATGATTTTATAGGATTTATTTTAAAATGTGTCAAAAATCCTATAATAAAGTCCTTATGATTGTCTGATGTAAAAGGAATTGGTATATCTTTGGGCTTAGAAAAGTGATGCATTAGAAGAGCCCATTTTACTTATGTAATTTTTTAGTAGAGCACTGCATTAAAGGTTTCTATGTAATCAGCAGTGAAGTCTACTAAGTGAAAATATGAAGACTAGCAGAGCTTGCAAGATATAGTACTAGTAGCAGAGTCTATGTGACCTAGCAGAGTATTTCATCAGAAGGCATATTCAGTATAGTGTTTAGTAAGAAAAACTAAAAATGTAGAGTAAATTAGTTCGAAGAGTCATCAGCAGAGTTCAATCAGCACAGCACATATTGTAAAGTCTTATGAGACAAAAGGAATGCTGACTCGGTAGATAAACATTAGTCAAACGGTCAAATAAATAGCCGTTGACATGCATTTATTGAAGTTGTCCTATCGCTGCTCCACTATTGGCTAGGTATTGGACAAACAAAGGACAAAGATATGCTAGAATTCAGAGCTCTGAGTAAGACTAAGCCGTGTGTCATTAATGAGACATTTATCAATGACAGATTTTCTGAAGAGCTTATAAATATCTAACCTTTCCGTATGAAAAGGTAAATCACGAACTTGAAACTCCCAAGGGAAAAAGAGCTCTACAAAAAGTAATATATGAACCACTCTACTGAAAGAAAGAGCATTTTACGTTTGCTACACATCCACTAAACTAAGGAGCAACTCAAAAGTATAGCAGACCTCAGAAAAATAAATCATTTGTTAAAACAATCTGTGTGATTGTAAAGTCTTTGTGACTTAAGAAATTATTTGTAAACTAAAGTTGTAATTGATTTTTGTGATCATTTCATCTTACTTAGTAAAGGATCCCTTCTCAGTGAAGAAGAATAGTGGACTAGAGAATCTTTATATCTTGAGCCACTTAAAACTCATGTGTCCATTTACATTCAGTCTTTCATTTAATTGCCTATTATTTTAGCTGTTCACACCCAATGTTCTAAAAGGCGCTATGCGGGAGGCGGGCGATCGGGGTGGGCCTAGCGCCTAGGGGGTGTAGGCCGAATTTTTTATTTTAAGCCAATTTTAATATTTTATCTTACATTTATCCAAACAAAACAATAATATAAATCAAAATAGTTTATAATAAAGGTCTTTGAAAATTAGGAAAATATTAGGGGCTAAAATGAAAATTATAGAAACTAGGGGCAAGTTTTAAAGTGAAGAAAGAACTAGGAGGGACCAAGTTGTAATTTTGCAAGGGAAATAAAATCAGACTAATTGGGAAACAATAGGGTTAGGAAAAGAAACAAGGGTTACCCCTTTCTTCTCTTCCCAATAGACACAGTAAGCTCGAGTTGTAGAGAGAGAAGACAAGAACCGCGAAGGAGAGGAGCTTCGGCCAAAGGAACGTTGGCGAGTGGATCGTCGGCAAGAGGTCCCTCTTATAGATGTCGGCGACAAGTACGTCCTTCCTTTTCTGCTTCTTCTCTTGCCTCTTCTTCTGTTTCTATTCTTCTCTCTCCTCTTTTTCGGCTTCGGCTTCTTTTTCTTTCTTCCTTCTGTTGGTGAAGACAAAGCATAAACAACATATCTCTTGCAAATTAGGGCATATCTCTTGCAAATTAGGGTCGTCAATTGAGAAATTAGGGCTGAGATGGAAGAGAGTCAAGGCTGCGATTGAGAAACTAGGGCTGCTGCAATTGTTTTTATTTATTTTAACAACTAAGTTACAAAACGACGTCGTTTTGTAACTTCGTTTATTAAAATAAAATAAAAACAATTGCAGCCTACTTTCTCCGCCTAGCCCCGTCTAATTTTCTGGAGGGATTTTTTGGCCGCCTTGGGCCTAGGCGAGGCGCCCAGAGGGGGACCTAGCGCCTAGGCACCCGCCTAGAGCACCTTTTAGAACACTGTTCACACCATTGAGATTTTAAAAGGGGTGTTTAATTTAACTATTCCGTTGTAAAACTCATTTGTTTTTAAGTCTCTCAAAATAGTTTTTAAGATCTATTATCCCCCTCACCCCCTAGATCTACTTTGCCATTTCAAGGCCTAACACATACGGTAGCAATATTCGTGTGAAAAGCATGATTTTATTTTTGAAATACGGTATAAGGGGTTTGTTTCCTAACAATTCCTCCCCCAAATAGAATCCCCAAAAGTTTCAACTTCATCATTGAATTTCGCTTGGTTACTCTTTTTGATCTTATTTTCACGCCTTGAATGTCCATCAAACAAACAAATTAAATTTTAAATTCTAACATTGATGAATTAATTTGAATATTTGATACACTTCTCAAGAATCTCTATCACCTACATACGTTTGTCTACGCAAGGAAACTTCTCCTAAAGAGATTATATTGACTTCAAAGATGTATGTAACAAATCTTGACAAAGATAGTCTAACATTGATGAATTAATTTGAATATCTTATATACTTTTCAAGAATCTCTATCACCCAAATATGCATGTCTACGCAAGGAAACTACTCCCAAAGAGATTATATTGACGACTTCAAAGAGGTATGTAACAAATCTTGGCAAAGATATTGACAGCACCAAAATGAACCTTGAAACGAATATTTCCAACACCTTCAATCTCTACTTTCTTAAATCCCTACATTGATATAGCTAATTCTCCCATTTCCTTTCAAGGTTTCAACGAAATTTCTCTCTTTGCATATACACATGAAAGTAGTGTAAGCCAATATTCACGCATCTTCATTTTTATAATCAACTTCACAACCAATCTTGGTCATCAATCAAAACATTACCATCATTATTTTAACACCTGATTTGACATAATCAACTCTAATTTCTCCTTGAGCTTTTCAACAATTCTTGACACTTGTTGTAACACCCCCTTCCCGACTAGTGGAAAGGGAGGCTACGCACGAACGAACTCTAAACAGAGTGTCAAAACAAATAAGAAAACTCTCTTCACACTTGTCCTTGAATCCCCTTGCAAACCCTGCCGGAAGAAAAACACTGCATGAGCCAAATGCCCAGTACGAATAAAGAGTGCAGAAATAAAAAACTGAAATTGAATAACAAAAGCAACAGAACCAAACTGAGATTATTAAAATCAACTGAACTAAATAACATAATCTTACTGAACTGAATAACATAATCTACTGAACTGAACTAATATACTGAACTGAAACTGATCTCCTGAACTGAATTGATTTACTGAACAACATAAAAGGCTGAATTGAATGGTTGTGTTTATTTCATACCGAGCTCAGAACAAAACAGAAATAAACCTTGTCACACAGACAAGACAAAATACTGCCACACAGGCAGACACATATTGGACTGCAGATCCAAATGTATACAAAATCGAAAAGGTGTGCTCGGCACTACGAACAACACCAGATCGCAGAACAGAACAAAACAAAATGCTAGGGCCGACCCATACGCCGCCCACAACAAAATACCAATTGGCCAACTCCCATCGGAGCACACAAAATGGAGACGCCGTGGACTAATCACACTGCCACGGAAGTGTCATGCCTCGGTGTCAAGAGGACATGCCTGTAGTACCCCCACAGGTGGTTATAGCTCAGGTATACCCTACGGTACTTTCTAACAAAAATATCATGTCACAACGAATGCGACACAATATCACAAAAAGGGTTCTAATACGCACATGCTAAACCGAAACAAATCGACACAAAGTCTCCCAAATATACTTGCATGTACCTTTCTACATAATCAAAATAAATACTAAACATGCTTAATAAGTCTAAAGAGTACAAGATAAGTTGCGAATATCTAAAATTAAACAAAACTATCATATGCATTTGACTATGAACAATATATCGAAATAATATCCAAATTCTAATGAGGAACAAAACAAACAAATTAAAATCAAAGGAATATTGTCGAAGGAGTACGGAATTCGTACCTAGAATACGCAATGTAATTCTCAAAATTATATTGCAAAACTTACTCGTTAAATTTCCTCCATCGGAACTAATTAAACAAAATAAAGGAATAAATAAATAAATAGTTAATCAATTGATTAAGTTTTACACATTTTCTTTCTCTTAGGCGAATCTGAAATTATTCCGTTCTAAACAAAATTCTACCTAAAGGTATACATACATAAATATTCTAATCATGGTAACGTATATATTAATAAATAATAGTATTTTTGTTCCTTCTGAAATACATATAAGTATATTTACAAAAATATTCTTTTCATTTTTAATTATGTTACAAACCAATATTATTATTATTATTATTATTATTATTATTATTATTATTATTATTATTATTATTATTATTATTATTATTATTATGCCAAAACTCTAAAGTTACAAAAATAATAATTTAATATTCCAAAATGCTAATTACTAACAAAGATATACTAAAATATATAAACTAACAAACTAAATAACATACAAAAATTAAAGCTACAAAATTAAAACTACAAAATTAAAACGAATACAAAAAAAATTAAATAATTACACAAAGAAAGAAAAAGAGACATACCTGAAATTATGAGGTTCGCAGTCCGCCCACGTCCTCGACACCAAAAATTTTAACTAGGGAGGTCCTTACTAAAAAGGCCCTCACACAAAAAGTTACTCACAAAATAGGAGGTACTTAATGTTTAGTGAAATAAAACCAAATGGTAGTGTTATATTTATAGGTTAAGGGAATGGAAGGTGTTTTGAAAATAGGTGATATGGGACTTTTAGAAAATCGGCTATTACATTACTTCCCCCTTAAACAGATTTCGTCCCCGGAATCAAAAAATAAAATGGGACGAACTTAATTATCAAAAGATGCAAAAACTTCACTCGAATAAAATTTTTCACAAAACAAACGAAATAGTTTTCTTCCAAAATCTTATCAAAACGGATAGTGCACCACATGCAACAGAGGATAATGATAACTCTTCAGCACTAAGACACGTGAGCTGACTATGAAGGCAAAACTAACTGAGATGCAACTTTGCGTTTCTAAAATCTCAAATGGGACAATAAAACGCAGACTGAGTAATTTCCCTTGCACCTTAAGCACTTCAAAATATCACAATCTCAATTTGAATTAGTTCTCAAATATTATTACTCCAAATAATATACCACTAAAGTATCGAAATCACCATATTAAACTTCAAGTCACATTCCATTATCTGCATAAGCAAACTGTTTACTCTAAACTATTCAATGTCTCTTAAAATTTATTAAATCTCATCACTTAATATATAACCATTTAAATAAATCAATCATCTTTTAGTGCAAACCTTAGTCCAACAAATTCCAAAATCTTCTCATACTATTATAAAATCTTCATACAACAAAACTCCAAAATAGCTGCAAAATTGATCATTAACCTCAATGATTAATCTAATTACCTCGAATATTTACAACTCAAGTTTACAAGAGATCATCTATAAATACCAAATAGTTTTCACTTATCATATTGTTCCATCAATACACATACCTTACATCCATCCACGAGCTTAACACAAATCCAACACAACCCAAATCAAATTCTTATGTCTAAGATCATAACAGATTGTTATTAAAAGAACTTTAACGATTAATTCTCCAAAATCAAATACTTGCTGATACAAATACTCATATCATAATCATATTACATATATGATCATTTCTTAACTGTACAAAATATAACTTTATTTTCCTTAATGCTCTAATCACAATTCTTAACTAATATCCTTACTCCATTGTATAACAAAAATAACCTTGACAAATTATCTCACTTTTCTCATATCAACTACAAATTAAAACAGATTAACATTTGGTCAAAATCAAGACCAACCAAATAGAGAACCAAATTGAAACAAACTTATATGTCTGCCTAGTGATTTACCCATAACTCACAGATCAAGCCTAAAGACAATCTACATAATCATAACCTAAGCTCTGACAGTCCATCCCAAGAATCATATCAAAGACGTACATACGCATCGACCGAAAATTAGACCCACGAATCTTTATTTCCAAAACTAATAGAAACAACCTCGGTACAAATCAGAGATAACAAAAAAAAATTCTCATCGGAGCAGAATCTAAAGACTGAAATGGCACACCACGATGCCGAACAAAAGAATACGAAATAATCGAATGAGTAGAGTCAAACTCAATAAAAATCTTACGACTGCCAATTAAAAGAGTGTCAAAACAGAATATTGCGCATCTGTTACCAAATTATATGACAAGGCGAACACACGTCTTTCGTGGTGCAGACCAACATTGTCACCATTATCACTGCCTCCACCACCTCTAGTGGTTTTACAAGCTCTCGACAAAACAAAACGGACGAAAGCGAAATTGATTTAAGGCAAATTTGAATTCAAACGGATAGGATAGCTGAACAAAACTTCAAACAAAACAAAAGCCTATCCCAGATGTCTACCCATAACTCACAGGTCAAACCTAAATAGGTTTTCTACAAGAAAGAAACCTAAGCTCTGATACCAACTCTATAACACCCCCTTCCCGACTAGTGGAAAGGGAGGCTACGCACGAACGAACTCTAAACAGAGTGTCAAAACAAATAAGAAAACTCTCTTCACACTTGTCCTTGAATCCCCTTGCAAACCCTGTCGGAAGAAAAACACACTACATGAGCCAAATGCCCAGTACGAATAAAGAGTGCAGAAATAAAAACTGAAATTGAATAACAAAAGCAACAAAACCAAACTAAGATTATCAAAATCAACTGAACTAAATAACATAATCTTACTGAACTGAATAACATAATCTACTGAACTGAACTAATCTACTGAACTGAAACTGATCTCCTGAACTGAATTGATTTACTGAACAACATAAAAGGCTGAATTGAATGGTTGTGTTTATTTCATACCGAGCTCAGAACAAAACAGAAATAAACCTTGTCACACAGACAAGTCAAAATACTGCCACACAGGCAGACACATATTGGACTGCAGATCCAAATGTATACAAAATCGAAAAGGTGTGCTTGGCACTACGAACAACACCAGATCGCAGAACAGAACAAAACAAAATGCTAGGGCCGACCCATACGCCTCCCACAACAAAATACCAATTGGCCAACTCCCATCGGAGCACACAAAATGGAGACGCCGTGGACTAATCACACTGCCACGGAAGTGTCATGCCTCGGTGCCAAGAGGACATGCCTGTAGTACCCCCACAGGTGGTTATAGCTCAGGTATACCCTACAGTATTTTCTAACAAAAATATCATGTCACAACGAATGCGACACAATATCACAAAAAGGGTTCTAATACGCACATGCTAAACCGAAACAAATCGACACAAAGTCTCCCAAATATACTTGCATGTACCTTTCTACAGAATCAAAATAAATACTAAACATGCTTAATAAGTTTAAAGAGTACAAAATAAGTTGCGAATATCTAAAATTAAACAAAACTATCATATGCATTTGACTATGAACAATATATTGAAATAATATCCAAATTCTAATGAGGAACAAAACAAACAAATTAAAATCAAAGGAATATTGTCGAAGGAGTACGAAATTCGTACCTGGAATACGCAATGTAATTTCCAAAATTATATTGCAAAACTTACTCGTTAAATTTCCTCCATCGGAACTAATTAAACAAAATAAAGGAATAAATAAATAAATAGTTAATCAATTGATTAAGTTTTACACATTTTCTTTCTCTTAGGCAAATCTGAAATTATTCCGTTCTAAACAAAATTCTACCTAAAGGTATACATACATAAATATTCTAATCATGGTAACGTATATATTAATAAATAATAGTATTCTTGTTCCTTCTGAAATACATATAAGTATATTTACAAAAATATTTTTTTCATTTTTAATTATGTTACAAACCAATATTATTATTATTATTATTATTATTATTATTATTATTATTATTATTATTATTATTATTATTATTATTATTATTATGTCAAAACTCTAAAGTTACAAAAATAATAATTTAATATTCCAAAATGCTAATTACTAAAAAAGATATACTAAAATATATAAACTAACAAACTAAATAGCATACAAAAATTAAAGCTACAAAATTAAAACTAATACAAAAAAATTAAATAATTACACAAAGAAAGAAAAAGAGACATACCTGAAATTATGAGGTTCGCAGTTCGCCCACGTCCTCGACACCAAAAATTTTAACTAGGGAGGTCCTTACTAAAAAGGCCCTCACACAAAAAGTTCCTCACAAAATAGGAGGTACTTAATGTTTAGTGAAATAAAACCAAATGGTAGTGTTATATTTATAGGTTAAGGGAATGGAAGGTGTTTTGAAAATAGGTGATATGGGACTGTTAGAAAATCGGGTATTACACTTGTCATGTCCTACTTAAATTCCAACATTGGGATTGGATGTGACATTTCTTTATTAATTGTAGCATTCTTTCTTACTATTGTCTACAAGACTAGATTTTCATTTTCCTATATGATCATCTCTCCATTGACTCCTTTGATTAGAACTATCATCGATTAGGCTTTTTGTCACCACTAATACTGCTCTTTCGCCTCAAATTTTAACATTCTCGCAGGAGAGTAATCGCATCATCTAAAAACAAATGTTGACTTACACATTGACATAATAATTGTTATTATTATTTCTATTTTAGTAGGTACGTAGGCATATTAATGATACTAACCCTTTAATCGTACTAGGAAAATATTCTCCCCATTCCTTATTATTTGATGTTAGAGAGCTATTTTTATACCTATTTATTTGACGTTTGTAGATTCCTAGGACATATTGATTACATTGTTTCCTAAATTACCCCTAAACATCAATACTCTCCTTAAGTCTCTCATCTTTCTAAGGCTATTTTTTCTCTTTTAAATTATTCCTACTTCCTAAATGATTGGATTCTCTCTCATACCTAATCGATTTTGGAGAGAGAAGTAGCTTCACAATTCATTGAGACAGGTATTTTTGATAATACATAGCAATTTAGTGGAGTAATTATACGAGTACTTAAATTCATTAATAGTTATGCAAAGCTCTAAAATGTCAAATAATTAAGAATGGAGGGAGTAGATCATAACAGCTATAGGACGCCTCCATTGAAGCTATAAATAAAGGTACAAAGACTATAAAATAGTGACCCGCTAAGGCTGGAACTCATTACCACTCCCATCTAGTAAAGGGTATGATACTACTTGAGCAAGAGTCCATGGTCAAAAAAATAAAAAAAATTAAACTCAAAAAGATATGATTCAACATCAGACTCATTTGAATGTAGCAAATAATACCTCGACTCGAGACTAATGTGTATTCGAATCATAGGAGCTAGTAATCGTATATGCTCATATTGGTGAGATTATTCTTGTTGTAATCAAAGAAGGGTTGTGCTAGAAACATAAATTGTCATGGTTAATTATAAGAACAACATATTTGCAGCAGGGATTTACAGGACTTAGGCAAAGATGATAGCAAGAGCAAAGACTTATCTCATCTTCTAATTTTTCTTTTGTACTTAATAACTGAGCCACTAAACTAATAAAAGTATTTAGATTATGATGGTGATATGTCACTTCATTAATCTTCAAAGATTACAGCTCCATCTACAAGCATAATCTATTGCAGTGATTTCATAACATAATTTCTGTCGAATTTGTCCCCATATCTCCTTTGGATCAGTCTTTCTCAACATATTTTACTCGTACTCATTCACAAAAACAAGATACAAATATGTCAGCCCCTGCTTGTAGCCTAAGCAGAATGTAGAGAAACAAAGATACAGAGAGAAATATAGAGAGAATTTTAAGAGAAAAAGGGAGGAAGAATGATAGAAAACTCAATAATCCCTACTGAGTTCATGAATGAGAAGACAAAGAGAGAGAGAGAGAGAGAGAGAGAGAGAGAGAATAAGGAGAAGCAACTAAAAACTTCACTCAATTTATTTCACAAAATTCATATCATCATACTTGTGGAGTACTTTTTTCTTTACATCTACATATAAAGAGAACAAATGCTGAAAATAACTATCATAACCTACACCACTATCCTTATCCTTCACTCGAGAGTAACTAACCATCTATGTGCTCACTCAAAATATACTAACTATAAAATATACTAATTTATTACTTGTTGCCCAAATTGCCCTCTACCTGACATTCCCTCCCCCTTTAAAAGCATTCGTGCCCTCATGGATAGTGTGATTTTCTACTTACTAGTCTTGGTAGCTCTCACCACCTTTCCAGTGTAAAAAACAAAACTCAAGAACTTGTTTAGTTAAACTTCTGTCTTCTCATATTCCCCTGTACCAAAAGTTAACATCGACAACTTCAAATTTTGATTTAGTGTAACTTCTCCATTGCAAAAGCTTGCCTCGATTAGTATTAACTTTAGCATACCTTGAGTTCTTGAATTTCTTTATCTTATTGAAAAATATTCATTTTGTCGGAGAATATTTATTCTATCGGGGAATATTTGATTCGTACGTCGGCGCCAAAATAACCAAACATTAATGGACCTCACAACGAAATATTGTCGGATATAGAAAACGACGGTAGTAATATTTTTAAATAAAAATGATCAACGGTACTATCACTTTTAAAATACCCGGTGATAAAAAAATAGTAAAATATGATATTGCAAAATAACATACGGTATTGAATAATAACACATGGTATAACACAGTATTTTATATTATTGAACAGACAAAGTGGCTATTGTACAATATTGACTTTATTGAATCAATAATTGTTACATGCACAATAATTCATATTATTGAACTGATAATTATCACAGTAACTGTGACGCCCCCAAATCCGGGTCCCTTGAACCTCAGGTTCGGTGCTCACTATTCATCACTTGACAAACATTCATAAACTAAAACTTCAATAACTCGCGAAAAACATACATAATTTCATTACAAAACGTACCTTCAATCCCAGGTTTCACTAACCTTAATACATCATCATTACCTTATATTATAAAAGGTTTACACATAAAGTACGACTAATTACGTCTACTCGTTCATCTTTCCTTTGTCGTGGTACTCCTTAGATCACTCGGCTTAACTGAAAATAGTTTATGATATAGCAAGGGTGAGCAACTACTTTGCTCAACAAGTTTAACTAAACAAGAAATGATATATCATGAATGAAAAAGATTTATCTTCGAAAGTTTCAACAATAAATAACAATTGTGAAATAACAAGAATCAATGTTCAATAAAAGAATAGATTGATTCTTTACTGCTGAGTGGTCTCAAAGGACCATGAACTGCTACTAAGGTAGAACAGACATACAATGTCTGACACCTTGTTAAAAATAACGGGACACTCGAGGGGATCAGTCCTCTCATGTCCTATGTATATGTATAACATTTAGATTTCTTACGCAAATTCGGTTACCCGACAATATAAAAATCCCCTTTAACTAGGGTTGTTCTTTCTCAGTCTTACTGTAAGAATCCGCACCAGCCAATGGTTTGGATAAGCTTTCATAATATTCATTTAGATGAATTTAAACATGCATTTGTCTAGCCGAAATAATTAGCTTAGACATCCTTAAACAGTTCGTGAATTTATGAACTATAACAGTTGCAAAAGCACTATGTGCGAATACAATAACAAATAATGAGGTGGAATAATTTTAGATAATTAATCCACTTTAAGTTCTGTCAAATAACTACGAGTGTAGAATTTGCTCAACAATAATTTGAATAGCTCAATGTAAATAAAGTTGAAGGAAACTTGCAACAATAAATACAAGTTAGGGTTAAGAAGAACTTGCCTGTTCCGCTGACTACCGCTATTCAACTAAAAATACTTCATTTGGGTGACCTAATATTCAATAACATTGATCCTCCAATTAGCATAACACATATAGGTTTATTTAACATTAATAACCTTAACATATATGTCTTAAATCATTTATCACTTAATCATAACCTTAAAACTCTTAATAACATTATCAATCCCTTGATAATATTTTAACTTACATAACCATCACTTATTGCTTTATAATATTATCTCCTTTGATAATATATAAATACCACATATAATATTATTAATCTTATAATAATATTTTAACCATTTATTATCTCAATAATAAATCATCTAGTTCCTCAATATTATTAACCATCTAATAATCATCTTAATCTCTTTATTATCTCAAACACTTATTAACATTATTAATAATTAAATAATGCTTTACACTATCCCCAATGATATTAATTATCAAATAATATCTTAATCATTTATAAATATTATTAATCATTTAATAATATTTTATCATCTCAATAATGTTATTAATCCTTTAATAATATCATTATCCTTAGTTAATATTATTAATCATTTAATAATATTTCAATCATATGTTAACATTATTAATAATGTCTTAATCTTGGAATAATATTATTTGTCAAATAATATCTTCAATAACTTATAAATATTATTATCCATTTAATAATATTTTACACTCAAGATAATATCATTTAATAATATCTTCTTCTCTCGTTAATATTATTAACCATTTAATAATATTCTATTCTCATACTAATATTATTAACCATTTAATAATATTATTATTCATTTAATTATATTCTACTAACTTACTAATATTATTAACCATTTAATAATATTTTAATCATTCATTTATATTATTAACCATTTAATAATATTTTACTCATAATCTAATATTATTAACTATTTAATAATATTTTATTCATATACTAATATTATTAATCATTTAATAATATTTTAATCCTTTATTAATATTATTAATTATTTAATAATATTTTATTAAGTTACTAATATTATTAACCATTTAATAATATTTTATTATCTTAGTAATATTATTAGTCATTTAATAATATTTTAATCATTATCTAATATTATTAATTATTTAATAATATTTTATTCATTATCTAATATTATTAATCCATTATGTATCATTAAAAATATATTTATTGGTTTAAAAATAATTAAAAAAATAAAAAAATAATTTTTATCAAGCCAAGGCGTCATGACGCCGCTCCAAGGCTGATTTGGGGCGTCATTACGCCTATGGGCAGAAACCAAAAGGGTTAGCTTTGGTTGCCGGAACCTCTCTTAGTTATTTGGTCATAACTTTATCATACGGAAATATTTTGAGGTGATTTTTGAGTCTAAATTCATTAGAATTGCATGATCTACAACTTCTCTTTTGATCACAAATCCAAATTCTAAACGTATCTAAGCTTAAAATCTCTCACAAGGACAAAGTGAAAACTAACTTCACAAATTCTTAGTTTTAATGGTTCAAACTTGAATAAAATAAACTCTACACATACAAATAACACCAACTTAGTGTTGTTGTGTTCCTAGCCTCTTGTTTTACAATATTCCATAGTTCGATCGTCTTTTTGAAAACGTTTTACACGAAATTTACGGATCGAACCATCTAGGGTTTAAAAACGACATCTTTTGCGGTAAAAGCTATAACTTCTTTGTTATTCAATATTTTTGAAAGCTTCAAGTTGGGTTTTTCTTTAAAACTCATAGATATAACTTTATAGCCATAAAAATTAATTTTCCAACTTGTACATTTCAAACTACAACATTAAATAGCTCATAGCTACCTAGGGTTTTACCGGTAAATCTCCATATAGACATTTCTTCCAATTTTATGTCTTTCACACATACCAAAACATGATTTAAGCATATCAAACCATGTATCTACCAATTTATCATAGCTTAAGACTTCTAGACCATCAAAATAACTTTTGATCGGTTAAAAATATATTTTGACCATATAAAACATATATAGCCAACAAAAAATGAAATAAAGAGGAGATAGAACACTTTTGAACCTTATGCTCTTCTTCTCTTGGCTAGAGACTTTGTTGGTGACTCCTCCTTGATAAGTCTCTAGCAATTTTCTTGGTGAAAAACCAACTCTCAAGAGTTCTCTCTATTTTCTCTAGAATGCTCTCTCTATTCTCTCTTGGAGTTCTTGTCAAATGACTAACAAACATAGCAAATGGGTGGAGCATGCTATTTATAGAACCTCTCTAGACTTGCTTAACATCTACTAATTAACCAATACTAGTCAATTAGGAGCTTAATTCATGTTTACTATGCATGGAATGACCACTTGATGGACTTTTTGATTGACCATATGAATGACTAGGGTGGTTGGTGTAATGTCCTGGAATTTCCACGTCATTATTAATTAAATTATTAATTTAATTTCCGACGAGTTAGTTTTACGAGATTATTTAAATCGTTTTATGTGATTAATTAATTATGTGATTAAATGATTATGTAATTAATTACTAAAATTAATTAAAGGGGGTCACTAATATGTTATTTAAATTAGTGAACAAACCCTAAAGTTTTAATATCAAAATAATTGATAAGTTTCCTATTAATTAAATATTCAATTAAATTGAATATAATGAGTTAATTAAATATAATAAATTAATTAATATGATTATTAATTAATGTAAATAATGTGAAATATTAATAATAATATTTATTAGTCCATTTAGTAATTTAATACTTATGGGTTAGAATATTTAATTATTTATTCAATCTAATTATTTATTTAATCATGGATTGAATAATTAATGTATAAATTATTAAATTAGCCCAACATGGGTCAATTAGTAGCCCAAGTGTAGAATAATAAAATTTGACAATTTAGTAGCCCAAACAATTTAATAGAAGCCCAATTGGTATTTTAAATTAAAGCCCACTGATTGGCCCACTTGAAAAAAATACTTAATTAAACTATTAATTATTAAAAAGTAAGAAATGTGACATTAAATTTGGGACAAAATGATGCTATCAGCCGAGAGTACAAGGAGAGAGAAAATGAGTTGTTTTATTTTCTTTTATTTTTCATTTAATTAAATTAAGGTTGCTTGTTTTATTTTTTTGGTACATGGACACCATTCCTCTTTTCACCAACTAAGTCATTTAACCCATTCCATGTGTAAGTTGTCATTTAGGGGCATGGGCAAAATTATTAGATATATTATGTGTATCTAATAATTTTGCAAGTATACTTGAAATTGGTAAAGCTTATTTCATTATTTTCTCAAAGTCCAAAAGAGAGAGCTAGAGAGCATTTGAGAGTGTAGAAAAATATTTTGAGAGCAAAATTATCAAGAGAAGGATTTCTTGGTTTATGTCTTCAAGATTCACCACCTATTTTGGAAGAAAAAGAAGAATAGCCATTAAATCAAGGTAATGATTATTTTAAATAAAGTTTTGTTTTTAAATTAAATAAATCATCATGTTAGTATAAACATGTTAATATAGTTATTAATGTGTAGTTGTAATATTTATGCCATGCTTGAGTTTAATAGGTTTGGTTTGTATTTTGGTATATTTTATATGCTAAAATATGTGTTTAATAGTGTGTAAACAAGTTTTGGAATTTATGTCCAAAAATATTTGTATAAAACTTAGGTTTGATGTTCTAATATTATAGAACATTAAATCATGAGAAAAACAAAGTTTGAATCACTCAAAATGGAGTTATACACAAAAAGTTATGATTTATAGTAGTTTATGTGATGTAAAATTTTTTATAAAAAAATAATGATATTAAATCATGAAAAATTTATTTTTCATGTTATAAATTAATATAAGGTGATTGGTAATTTTTTGGATTTTTATTGATGATTTAAAGCTTACTTATTGGTATATTTTTATTTAAAATGGGTATTGCCGGACACTGTTCACACTCTGCCGGAACAAAAAAAAAATAACACTGCCGCGCAATGCGCGAACCACTGTTCACGCCAGACGCGGAGCCAAACGACGTCGTTTGGCACAAGAAAATAAACTACTCCGCGCATTCGCGCGGAAGCCAGCAGAATGGATTTCAAAACGGCACCGTTTTGGGCCGTTCAGTTTATTACGCGCGCCATGCGCGGAAGACATTTCCGCGAATTTACCAAAATGCCCCTCCGTGTTTTTTCTCGGCGAAATTACGATTTTGCCCTCGGTTCAGTTTTCAACTTAATTACAGAAATGCCATTCGGGTTTAATTTAATTAATTTAAATATTTAAAAAACTAATTTAAAATTATAACAAAAATAATAATAATACAAAAATGATATTGGGAGTATATTTTTAATTAAGTTTAATATTTAAATATTTTAAATATTAATCTACTTAGCTAAATCATGGTTAAGTTAAATAAATTTATTAGTTATTTATTATGTAAAATGTTAATAATAAATAAAGGTAATAAATTAGCAAATTATTATTTAATTCCTATTAACTAATAATTAAAGAGAGATAAAATTTGTAAAGTAATTATTTATTATTTAAATATTATTAAATAATAAATAAGGATAATTAAGTAATTAATTATTATTTAATTAGCATTAAATAACGATTAATGAAAATTAAGTTATTAGATTAATAATTTATTATTTAATTTAAATAATAAATAAGAATGATTTGATTATTATTTAACCTTAAATAATAATTAAAATTAATTAAATAATTATTTATTATTATTTAATTGACATTAAATAATAACTAAAGAGGATTAAAATGAGTAAACTATTATTTAATTTCCTTAAATTAAATAATAGGTAAGGTTAATTAACTTAGTTAACTATTAGTTGATTAATATTAAATTAAAGAAGGTTAAAATGAATCAATAATTATTTATTATTTAATTATTATTAAATAATATATAAGTACAATTAGTTATTATTTATTTTAAATAATAACTAGGGTTAATTAATTAATTTCTATTTAATCAAGATTAAATAGTAATTAAATAGAGATCGAGTTAATAAAATAAATTGAACTTAATTATGCTTTAATTAAACAATTGGAATAAGTTGTTTAAGGGTTTAATAAGTGTCCAACACTTAAGAAAAATATTTTCTAACTTATTAAATTATTAACCTAAAATGATTAAGGGTCTATAAGGTTAATAATATTGTTTTGACTAATGTAGATTATGTGTTAGTACTTATATGATAAATAAGTACCTTAGTAAGCGTGTAGTTGTGTAAATACGCCGTACTAATCATTAGACCAACTTTATTAATGTTAGGTCTTTTCAAAGCCAGTTAGTTAAAGCTAGACATATATTGTAGCTGAGCAACAGGCAAGTTCCTTATCTCTAAACTCATTTCATTGAGCAAATTATTTATCTAGGCTTGAACTGTTATTTCCAAGCATGCTTTGAGTGGTTTAATTACTTTACAATTATTCCACATCGATATTATTGTTATTCGCACTTGTTGCACTTGAGATTGTACAGTCATTGACTTGTACTTAATTATTGTTCTATTCTTTAAAGAACTGTTCACAGTAAGTCTAAGTCATTGTTCGGCTAGACATTTATGTTAAAGATTTTAAAAGCTATCCAAATCATTGAAGATGCGGATTCTTAGACTATTATGAACACCCCTTTATTATAGGGGAGTACCCTGTATCTAATATTAGGTACAAAAATACGGAAATTAAATGTTATGCATACACATATTGTACTGAGGCTGATCCCCTCTGGTACATATTTCTGGTAGTAACCATTGAGTCAACCTGCTATTGACTACAGTGGATATTTATAGTTCATAGTCTATTTGACTATCCTAATTTTAAAAGCAACTTATTATTCCTGCTTATGTTATTCACATTATTGAATTGTTCAGCTATTCCCTTTCATTCATGATATATTGTTCCTTGTTGTTATTTAAACTTGTTGAGCAAACTAGTTGCTCACTCTTGCTATATCATGAAACCTTATTGCAGTGCAACCCGAGACTTCGGGAAAGAACAAGGGTAAAGGAAAGATGAAGTAATAGACTTCGAGATTGCAGTCCTGTAGTTAATTTAAATTAACTGTTATGTAATATAAACCCTAAGTACTTTATTAAGGGTATTTGTGTACTTTTTGTAAGGTTATCGTATCTTGGGACTAGTAACACCTTTTGAATGAACAACATATGTTTATTATTCCGCATTTAGTTATTGTATGTTGTTTAGAGGTGAATGTTTGTATTGGATCGTGATGACCGGATCCGGGTATTTGTAACCCGAATTTGGGGGCGTCACAGGTTGGTATCAGAGCTGTAGGTTAGAAACGTTAGGATAGCGAAACCTAAGTTATAACCTTAGTATTAAACTCGTATTGAGTGTTAGGAGATAAATCGAGGAGATTTATCCTATGTGGTTTTGATGAATTGGGGAATTCATCGAGTCGAGTCGTACCCAATGAAATATAATTTCATTTCTTCAATGAATATATTTTATTGTTGTACTGATGTTAGTTTTTCTGTTGTGTTGTAGGATGGCTATAGGCGAGACGAGCGGAGCTCGAGAGGACGTGGTATTCATTGATATCCCAGTGGATACGCAGCAGTTGGTAGGGTATGTACCCGTTGCACCTGTAGCACCAGTAGGAGAGTCCGATCTGGAGGAGGATGATAGTAGGGATGCCGCGGAGCCCGTCAGGGGTGGGGTGATGAGGCCCTATAGTGAGGAGGAAGCCGAATCTGAGGATGAGGCAGATTCTGAGGATGACGAGCAGGAGGAGCCAGCAGAGTATGCTGATGGCATGGGCACTACTGCCAATGACATCATCGATACTTTGACTACGGCTAATGATGAGCTAGAGGAAAGGGTTCAGCACCTAGAGGGGCAGAACCAGATTCACCAGCAGACTGAGGAGCAGTATAGAGATGCAGCTTACATGTTCTCTGGTGAGAACATGGAACTTAAGGAGAAGATGGCCGATTTGCAGGCCAAAATTCAGTAGTTGGAAAATGCTGCACCTCCGTTGGGTCCTACTGTGCAGCAGCTGATGATCCAGAATAGTCAGCTGAGGCAGACGGTGGAGAGATTTGATGCTAGGGGGATGGCTAGTCAGACAGTTCTCCAGACAGTCAGGGCTGAGCTGGATAGGGAGAGAGCTGCTAGGGTCGACACCTTAGAATATGCTCTTGGCACTTCGTTTGATCGACTGAGGCGTCGGGTTAGGAGGCACCCTAGGGAGGCGGGTAACAGCAGACGCTGGATTCGTCGCCGTACAGTGGAGGAGTTGGCCCAGCAGGCTTTACGCAGGGCTATTCGTAGGACTGTTCACCGCAGCAGGCGGTGATTTATTATTGTTATCTTATTTGTATCTAGAAGTAGCGAGTCCCACATTTTGTTTCTATTAGGGATGTTTCAGCTATTGTAAGCCTTTATATTTCTATGTATGCATAGGATGTCAGTTAGACCCCAACTTTTGTTCTGTTAGGGGGGGTTGATGGTTGTAAATCCTCACTTTTGTTCGTCAGAGGATAGTCGTTATTAGGCAACTTGTGCCTTGAGCGTTTATAGAAGTATGCCACTTTTTGAGTCTGTACTAAAACATTGGTATATGAATATAAATGCAGTTATTTCCTTGTTAAATCAAATATGCTTGATATATAGTTTGAATTTAAATGTTAATTTGGCTAACATAATGTGTAGAACTATAAGTATAAGTCTAAGATTTGCTCTTTAGCAGATCATGCCGAGAGGTAGACCACGCAATCAACGTATCCCAGAATCAGAGAGTGAGGTTGGGGATCAACCCAATCCTATGAGAATGTTTGCAGAAATGCTGGCGGAAGCCATGCAAACTAGACCCCCACCAGTGGTAGTACAACCAGCACCGCAGACAGCGCCGCACTTGGCAAATTTCAAGGACTTTAAACTGGTTGGACCACCGGAGTTTCAGGGAACTCTAAACCCGATCGAAGCACAGACTTGGATCGAGGAAATGGAGAAGGTGTTCGAGGTCGCTAGAGTGGCCGGAGAACAGAAGACTAGTTTCGCTACCTTTATGATGAAGGGGGAGGCGAACTACTGGTGGAAGGCCAACAAGGGCCGTGCAGGAGAAGGCGTCATCACCTGGGAACGCTTTAAGGAAATGTTTCTGGAAAACTACTTTCCAGAAAGCATGCAGCAAGAAATGGAGGTGAAATTCCTCGAGCTAAAACAGGGGAGTATGTCTGTGGCCGAGTATGCGGCCAAGTTTAATGAGTTGGCAAGGTTTGCAACTCATCAGGTGGATACGGAGGCTAGGAAGGCTAGGAGATTTGAGCTAGGTTTGAAGCCGTGGGTGTACCGTTCTGTGGCGGTATTAAAGATCAAGAGCTTTGCAGAGCTATTGGAAAGGGCAATCATTGCAGAGGGTGGCAGTGAGGCCCTAAATAAATTCAACCAGGAGAGGAAGAAAGGTCATGACGGGCAAAAGACGGGGAGCAGTGGAGGCAGCAACCCCAATAAACGAAAGTGGAATGAGAGCCAATCGTCCGGAGGTAACAAATCCGGAGGAGAGGCTAAGAAAGTGGGCAAATGCAACAATTGTGGTAAGAACCACACGGGCGAATGCTTGAAAGGGAAGAGTGTTTGTTATAGCTGCGGACAGCCAGGGCACATGGCTCCACAATGCCCGAAGAAGATGAAGGGAGTATGTTTCTCCTGTGGAGCAACCGATCATCAGGCCAAGGACTGCCATGCAAACTAGAGGTGAATGTTTGTATTGGATCGTGATGACCGGATCCGGGTATTTGTAACCCGAATTTGGGGGCGTCACAGTTGGGGGTTACTTGAACCATTTTACACTCAAAATCAACCAACAAGCTAGCTTTCCATCCATGTGGGCCCCAAAATTCGGGATTGACCAATTATTTATCCAATTTGACTTTATTTTTAAGTCTTATATAATTATATAAGTACTCATATATATATACACCAATATATGTATATATATTTACCTATACAAGCTTATTGGGCTCCACTTTGGACCTTAGAATTAACTTCTATTGGGCTCATTCAATTAAATTGTTTGGGCTCAATTTGTATCACATATTGGGCTAGCATTTACATAACTATGCCACTTTTAATTAAAATAAGCATTGAGTTTGTTTAATAAATTACATGGACTAGTAGTTAAATTAATTACACGGGCTACTAGGTAAACTTAATTGACCTAGTTTAACAACTCATTTGGATTTAAATTATAATTCAATTAGATTTGCTATTTATAAGTCCATTGGACTCCTTAATTAAATAACACTATTAATTGCAAATTCTTGGGTTTGTTTTAATAAAACCCTAATACATATTAATACAAGTACATTGGACTTGATTAAATTAATTCATTCACCAACCCTTATCATCAAATTGGGTTTATAATATAGTTAACCATACACAAACAATTATTCCCACATTGGGGTTATCTTTAATAATTCACTTGCTTCTTCTTTCTCATTATTCATACAAGTAATTAACTTGTTCATTATAAAGCTTCTTAATTGCCATACAAGGCCAACATTCAAGTTTTGTGATTTCGTCACATAAGTTTCTCTTGCAATATTCCTTCTTTAGTTAATTAATTTAATTAACTAATTTAATACCTCTCATCATAAAACTTAACACATACACACATACTTCACACCTCATATTTTCTTATGGATATAATTAAATAAAAAAATTTGGGTTCGTAATTTTCTCGGTCATTACAGTAACATATGCACAGTAATTTATATTACTAAATTAATAATTGTCATTACACACTAACGTGCTCTTTCTTTTATTTATTATCTGCATTATTGTTATCATTATTATGATATTGATTTAACTGTTATATTCCATTATTAATTGGTATTGATCTTTAACTCAGAAAACCAACTACACTGCATTTATAATAATTAGTTATAATAATGAATAATTGTGAATAATTGGTAAATTATTGTAAAATAATTTATAAATTTGTTTGTTTTATATATTTTATATAAAGTTAATTATTTTATATATAAAGTTAATTATTTTATATATAAAGTTAATTGATTTATATAAAGTTAATTGTTTTATATATAAAGTTAATTGATTTATCTAAAGTTAATTTTTTTTTATATATAAAGTTAATTGGTTTATATAAAGTTGATTATTTTATATATAAAGTTAATTGATTTATATATAAATTTAATTGTTTTATATATAAAGTTAATTATTTTATTAAATGAATTATATAGATTAAAGATAATGAAATGTACGGTTTGGATTAAATTAAAAAATCTTGAATTTTGGCTATAAATAGATATCTTAATTTAAAAAAAAAATCATAACTTCCTTGCTTATTCTTTTTTTCACTCTCAAAATATTACTTGGTGTAAGTTCTCTCTGAATGTGCTAAAGTCATCTTGAGTATTTGTGAAGATCTATAAGAGTACGAGTACTGTTCAAGTAAGTCTTTTTATAAAAGTTATATAAGCACCCCCCACACATCACACGGTCTTTAGAAATCTTCCTTTAGAAGATTCATTTAAAAAAAAAAATTCTCTTGAAGATTCTTTTGAAATATTATTTTTAAAAACTATTTTGAAGTTTATTATACTTTACTCTGTATACTACACAAAGTTTCGCTATCGAATCACTTTTGATGATTTCATACAAATTGATATACACCATTAAATTTATATACGGTGGTTACTAATTAAATTATAAATATATAGGTTGATTAACTTCATTTAAATCAATATCTAGTTACGTGTTAAGGTAAAGAGTATCATTCTTTTTTTACTTGTAAGGGATATCATTTTCTTTCATACTCTTAAACTTACTACAGTAAAGGGTATAATTCTTTTCTTACTTGTAAGGGATGTTATTTTCTTTCATACTATTAAACTTACTACAGTAAGTGGTATCATTATTTTCTTACTTGTAAAATGGTATCATTCTTCTCATACTTGTAAAAGGATATCATTTTCTTTCTTACTTGTAAGGGATATTATTTTTTTTCATACTCTTAAACTTACTCTGGTAAGTATTATTCGGTAAAATTTTCTGAAATGATTATATGTTCCTTAATAGTTTGAGTTTCATTTAATATCATTTGACTTGAACCTTCCTATTTACTTGAAACCTTTCTATTGAACTTCAACCATTCTTTAGAATTATGGATCTTGAATATCATTCTTGAATTTGAGTCCACATCATGTTGACAATATAGACATTGAATCAGTATAAAGTAAAATTGTAAACTTCAATACCTATTGTTTATCCTGTTATTTTATTTCTTCTGTTCATCATTATATCACTGTTATTTATTCTAATCATCCAGAATTAAGTTGTTGTACATATCTTTGGCCTGAGTGCAAATGTAATATAATTGGTGGATATCTGTGGCCAGAGACACAGATGATAGGATAAAGTTGATGGTAGGTTAAAGACGATATATTTGATGGTGTGTCTTTTAGGGCACGTGGTGAATGTTCTCTTTGACTTGGAGTAAAGAAGAACTGTTGTTTGGTATCATTATAACAAATGTTGTAGACTGGTATGATTATTACCATTGGTATTCTATTTGAATATCTTTGGGCCGTAGTGCAAAGATGAACTATTGACTTACATGATTATGACTAGGAACTGTGAATTTGTATTATTATGACAAGTGGTGTTTCAGATGATAAAAATTGATGATGTTTTTCTAAAAAAGAGAAGTGAGTGGACATCATAATTTACATGATTTTTCTATTGATTGTTTTTTCGCTGCAGTTCTTGATCTGAACTTTATTTTACAACTTAACTGCAGTTGTTGATTTAAAATTATTTGCTTATTATATTCTATATGAACTTAACTATTAAAGGTTAATGATAATTTATTCATCGTTATCTCAGTCATGATGCTTCTTACTGGACTATTTGAACTCACAATTGCTTTTGTTTCATTGTTCTTAAAAAAATGAGAGTGTGGCTGAGACTAATCGAGGAATGGAGTGAAGATCTTAGTGATAGCTGTAGTAATTTTCACATGTTATAAAATAGTGTAGTAATAATAGTGAAGATTTAGTTGTGTATTATTGAGCTCTGTATTTTTTTTGTACTTTGCACTGTTTTGTAATAGCTGTTGTGTATTTTTGACGATTCAAGTTTGAACTATGTGAGCTCGGAATTTGAAGGGTCACATTATAAACATAACTTAGTATGAGTATCTATAGGCTTTGATCTCTCCCTTTAAATAGTTAACTTTTTTATGGGTCAAAGGGGTTCAAATTTGTATTACACTGAACTCATAGCATAAACTTAGCTCACATAAATTTGTTTCTTTATCACCGTAATTCTTTAGTAAAAACACTTTGATTTAAAATAAATTCAAACACATTTTGACATAATTTTATTCTAAAAATTAACATTAAAGGTTTTCTTTTTTATTTTGATATAATAGTTATTAAGTGATATCATTGCTATCTAAAATGAAATAAAAAAAAACTTATACCATGTCCTATACAATAATTGTAAAATAGGGATACTATATGAGTCCTACTATGTATTACTATAAAATTGTATCGAATTATAATTGCGAAACATATCAATACATGAGAATGAATAGAATTATAAGAGAACTCCCCCCCCCCCCCCAACAATTATTCATCTTTCCAAAAAAATTACCACTAATACTTATCTATATAACTGACAATCGAAAAATTAACGTAAACATTCGCAATATATATTAATATATCATTTTTCATAATATATTTGTGGTTGTTATAATTAGTTGACTATACTATTTTTTTTTCTTTTCAAAATATATAGTTGTGGGGATTTTATTAATCAAACTTTTTTAGTTCTTTTTTATTTGGTGGAAAGAAATTTAGGGTATAAAATCAATATCATTTACTGAAAAGTTTTAACCAAGTGCTTTTTTAGAACTACATTTGAATTCGCTGAAATGTTACAACTAAGTATGATTTGAATTTGATATTCTAGGACTTGGAGTTGATGAGAAAGCCTTGATATCAATATTGGGGAAATCGCATCCAGAACAGAGAAAATCCTTTAGGAAAGGAGCACCTCAATTTTTCGTAAAGGATGAACGTTTATTCGAGAAGTGGGAGGCTCAACACATTGCTCAACTCAAACATGAGTTTTTACGCTTCAAGGTATACGCATCTTTTTTCCTAGCTTATTAGTGTTTGGTCGTCAATAATAGATACCAAAACCTCCTTCTATAAAAGGAATTTGATATAGTCAAGGAAAATGATATTTGCATTTCAGGTTTCTCCATTTGCGATCGATTATTTGTTCCATTTTAATCTTCCAGTGGACTACAGATGGTGAAATTCAGAGTGCATTTATCATTTTCCTATAATCAACTGCTAAAAATTAGAAGTGATTAATATGGTTTGGCAAAATTGATTCCTATTTGTGTGAAAAGTCCCAAATGAACTCTCAGTGTATACTCTATTGAATTGTATGAATGCTTATAGATTTATTTTTTTCATTTTTCATTTTTTTTATGTTTCACTCCTAGGTCTTTGCCCAAATATATGATTATGTGAAAATTGTTGCATTTTTTTGTTACTAGATTAACCCTTATGGATAACTAATGTTGCTCGAGCGTCAATAATTGTAAACTTTTCTCATTCTCTAGTGACAAGATGTTGGTTTGAATGACTTAAGAAAAACCAAATACTATGCTAATTGGACTCAATGACATTGCAATTTGTGAGCTACAAAATACTTTATAAAAAGGTCCCATTTAAGCTGTTACTTTTATGCATGATAAACAGAACGCAATTGTACTTTGGGCCATGCATCCATGGGAAAGGGATGCTCGTTTAGCAAAGGAGGCTTTGTTGAATGGACCACAATCGTTTGGTGTGCTCATAGAGATTGCATGTACTAGATCATCGGAAGAGCTTTTGGGTGCCAGAAAAGCCTACCACTAGC
This sequence comes from Hedera helix, assembly GCA_947179155.2. NCBI lineage: Eukaryota > Viridiplantae > Streptophyta > Magnoliopsida > Apiales > Araliaceae > Hedera > Hedera helix. Next base: position 11,305,420 of record OX359280.1, read on the forward strand.
TCTATGAGCACTCCATTGAAGAAGATATTGCTGTAAATATTCCCGGCACTGAACGTAAGGTGAGAGCTTTTACTTCTGGTGCTTGAAAAATTACATGTGTCCCAGAAATAAGTTTGAAGGTTTCTTCAATATATGTATATTTTACTCTAGATATTAAAAAATCCTATATATTTTTTTGAATGCAAAATTAATGCATTTCTAGAAGCATTGTTCCTTACGGTTTACCTTATCATCCCAAAAAGATTTCAGTCCATTTTTTTTAATTTCAATAAAGAGAAGCTTTCTATATCAAGTTGGACCATTCACTTTTAGAGTAATAATGTTTACCTTATCAGTTTACCTTATCATCCCATAATGTTTTATAGGTTTGCGGCAGTTTGCCTAACAAACTGGAAATATTCTTATTTTTAAACTGATGGTGGATCAAAATATAAAACGTTATGTAATTCCAGTTCAAAAAATGATGCACCCACAACATTGATATAATGCTCCTTTTTTTTTACTCCATTTGAGGTGAGTGACATGATGAAAAATTGAGGATGAAATTGTCATTTGAATCTCTTGTTGAATTCTTTTGTTGGTTGGCGTAGTATTACGCTTCCAGTTCTAAAAGATAAATGTTACGTGTGGAGGTATTACACTTGGGAAACCTTTTATATTAACATCTAATATTTATATGGAGAGCAAATAAATTCTTCATCAAAATGTAAAATTTTGTCTTATAAGTTCTATTTTGTTCATTGACCAGTTGTTGGTAGTACTTGTGAGTTCTTATCGATATGAAGGTCCACGAGTTAATGAAGAAACTGCAAAATCTGAAGCCAAGATAATGCATGATGCCATAAAGAATGCTGCTAAGAAGAACCCCATTGAGGATGAGGAAGTTGTGAGAATTTTAGCAACAAGAAGTAAGCTCCACATCAAGACCATATTCAAACATTACATAGAAATCTTTGGCAAACGTATGGATGAGGTATGAAATGGAGATTCCATTTAAATAACACATTGTTTAGATAATTTGAAAAAAAAAAACTAGATAAAAGAATGTTGCAGTAACTGCTCACAAGAAATTAGATAAAAACAAGAGACAACAGAGGACTTGAGGAAATAACCTATCAACATAGAAAAAGAACAAAAAGAAAATAGATAAAACAAGAGACAACAGAATGGCATTGAATGACTAATATGATGAGTCTAGACATACATGATACATCTATTTAACATAGGAGATTGACCATTTGATCTAAATGATAGGATAATTTAATTGTTTTATTCTCTTTAAAGTTTGCGAAATTTAGCTAAGGCCATTCATGAAACAAATATGGACTGAGTTCATGGTAGTTTGTTGAGAAATTATAAGGAAAAAATGAGAGTTGTTGTATTTTGGTGACAATTGATAGCTTATTGATCAATAATACTTTAGAAACACCCTAATTTCACTTAAACTCTCAATTCTTCCTTCTTCAGGATCTTGATACCAAGTTGATTTTAAAAGAGATAGTGCAATGCTTATCTACTTCAGAAACATATTTCAGCAAGGTGATCAGCTTAACCATGAAATATATCTCGATTTTAAAAAAAATATTGAGTTAACTTTTAATTTAATTGCTTACCGAATTTAACTTTACATCCTTTCTTATATGCTCCAGGCTTTGGATGAGGCCTTGAAAAGCGGTGCAGATGAGGAAACGAAGGATGCTCTAACTCGAGTAATCGTTACCCGAGCAGACGTGGATATACAGAAGATCAAAGAAGCGTACCATCACAAGTATGATGTTCATATCTCAGACAAGATTGAAGATATAGTTAATGGAAACTATAAAGATTTCTTGCTTACCTTGCTTGCAAGAGGAAGTTAATTTAAAAACTCACTGAATTTTGTTGCCATACTGTTATTCCCCGCACCCTTCTTCCCCTTCTGGTTGTTTTTGTATTTTTGTGCTTGTATGAGTATCAGATTACCAATATTTTTACATGTTTAAAATATTTCTAAGTTGTATTCATTTGCTTGTTTATCTATTTTTTTCTTCTTCCACCAGTATGTATCAAAGTTGCTCAAAAGAATTTCAAAAGAGGGACTTAATTACCAAGTTAAAAGGAGGTAATATTTTATTTTTAGTTTTATTTTTCCAAAAATTTATGAAACTATTATGAAGTTAAATTAATCCATTAGTTTATGAGTTATATCTAGCAAAATTTTATGTAAAACCCCTTCTAGTTTATCTAAACTTATTTCAAGTAAAATGATGATTGCGTGCTATTAACACCAAACAATAATGAACAATTAATAGTCATAGAGTGTAGGAAGGTGTTTTCTACCTATAGCCTATAGTCTATAGCCACACACACACACACACACAAAGAGATAGATATGTTATTCCATATATATTATATGATATATCTGTTATTCTATATATATATATATATATATATATATATATAGAGAGAGAGAGAGAGAGAGAGAGAGAGAGTGTGACGCCCCCAAATCTGGGCCCACACAGTCCAAACTTGAGTCGTCAAAAGACTACAACAAAATTATTACAACAAAGCACAACGTACAACAATACAGTGTATAATAATACACAACTAAGTCTTCACTATTATTGCCACACTATTTTACAAAACGTGAAGACTATGATAACTATTCCTCGGACCCTCACTCCATTCCCCGGCTATACCCTGTTATGTTTTCATCTCCTGTTGAAAAACAATGGAACAAAAGAAAGGGTGAGCTCAAATAGCCCAGTAAGAAATATCATGACTAAGATAATGACGAATAAATTATCATTAGCCTTCAACAGTTGAGTTCTTGATAGAATACAATAGAATACAAGGTTTATATCAAAAACTGCAGTTAAATTCTTAAACAATGTTCAGATCAATAATAGCAGCGGAATGAGCAATCTATTAGAAGAATAATGCAGACTATAATGTCCACTCGCTTCTCTTTTTCGTAAAAACATCATCAACTTTTATCATCTGAAATACCATTAGTCATGATAATATAAATTCACAGTTCCTGATCATAATCATGCACATCAACAGTTCATCATTGCACTACGGGCCAAAGATATTCAATATAGCACCAACGGTCATGATTATACCAGATTCAGCCTTTGGTCATAATCATACCAAACAACAGTTCATCTTTGCACTACGGGCCAAAGAGAACATTCACCACGTGCCATAAAAGACACCGAACAGATGTATCGCCTTTAACCTATTATATCGCATTTAACCTATCATCTGTTCAACAAATATATCACATCTGTGCCCCCGGCCACATATATTCACAACAGCTTGATTTTTGGATGATTAGAATGATATAAATGATGAACAGAAGAAATAGGATAACAATAAGTATCGGAAGTTTACTTTGTACAGATTCAAATAATGTCCAAATTGTCAACATGATGTGGGGTGAAATTTTAAAAATGATATTCAAGATCCACAATTCAGAATAACGGTTACAATTCAATAGAAAGGTTCACGTAAATAGGAAGGTTCAGTTGAAATAATGAAGTTCAACTATTATGGAACATATAATATTTTCAGGAATTATAGAAGCAATAGTTCCATAATAAATTTCGATTTAGGAGTATGAAAGAAAATAATATCCCTTACCGTAGCAGGTTTGATTAACAAAAGGTGAAGGAAATTAATACAAAGGGTTATTCACCAACAGGCGGCAATCCGCTCCGTAAGGTTATTCCCACAATTTAATAGAATTTGAGTACAAAGAGTTATTCACCAAACAGGCGGCAATCCGCTCCGTAAGGTTATTCTCAGAGATTAATAATGAATGAATACGAAAGGTTATTCACCAACAGGCGGCAATCCGCTCCGTAAGGTTATTCCCACAATTTAATACATGGAAATAAAAGGCACGTCTTATGAGTAAGGAAGAAACAATATTATTATCGAGAATTAAATAATGATAATCCCTTACCATAGTACGTTTGAATAATGGAAGATGAAAAAGATGGTATCCCTTACCTCAACACGTGACTGGATATTGATTTAAATGAGGTTGATTAACTTGAACAGTAAACGTATACTTATAGATCTTCACAAATACTCAAGATGACTTAAGCACACTTAGAGAGAACTTTCACAAGAAGTATTTAGAGAGAGAAAGAAAGAACAAGTAAGGAAGTTTATGAAAAATCCTTAAGTTAAGGCTTCTATTTATAGCCAAAAATCTTATCATTCATTTAATCTAAACCATTCATTTAAAGATCATCTTTTAATCTACACCATCCATTTCAAATATTATATTATCTTTAATCTACACCATTCATTTCATATCACCTAATAATCACCTAACTTTATATTATAAACAAATCAATTTAATTATTCAACAATAATTCACACTTTAATCTACACCATTCATTTCATATCACATAATAATCACCTAACTTTATATTATAAACAAATCAATTCAATTATTCAACAATAATTCACACTTTAATCTACACCATTCATTTCATATCACCTAATAATCACCTAACTTTATATTATAAACAAATAACTTTATCAATTCAATTATTATGACTAATTGTTATAAATACAGTATAGTTAGCTCTTAGATATCAAGTCAATAAATTAATGAAATACAACTGTTTAAATAACATCATAATAGAGATAACAATAATGTAAAATAAAGCATACGTTACTGTGTAATGACAATTATTGATTCAATAATGTGAATTACTGTGCATATGTTACTGTGACAATTATTAGGTTCAATAATTTTAAAAACAGTGCAACAACAATTATTGACTCAATGATATAAAATACAGTGTAATGACAATTATTAAATCAATAATGCAAAATACTGTGTAACAACAATTATTGAATTGATAATATAAAATATTATGCAGTGACAATTATCGATGAAATGATGCGTAACAGTTACGGTGTCAATTATCAGACCAATAATATGAGACACTATGCAATACCGTGTGTTACTGTAGAGTACCGTGTGCTACAGAAAATACCAAAAACTACCGTATGCTACTATTCTTTTATCACCGGTATTTTAACAGTTCCGTTGACTATTTTTATTTAAAAAGGTTATTTCTGTCGTTTTCTATATCCGACAAATATTCCGTTGTGGGGTCCACCAATAATTTGTTATTTCGGCGCCGTCGTACGACACGAATATTCCCCGACCAAACGAATATTCCCCGACAAAGCGAATATTGTCCGACAAAATAAAATTTGCAGATAACATCCTTAACTTTTAACTTGATCGATTTAACCACTTACTGTTTCAAAAAAATATATATGAAGAAAAATTAAATTTTGTATTTCATATAATTCGGGGTCTTACAACCTCCCCTCCTTATGAAATTTCGTCCCCGAAATTGACGTAGCTGACATATCGAAGAGGTAAGGATACTTAGATTTCATCTCAGATTCTAGCTCCCAGGTCATTTCCTCAGTATCTTGGTTCCTCCATAAAACCTTGACTTGAGGTATAACCTTTGAGCGTAGGATCTGCTCCTTCTTATCCAGGATCTTAACAGGTACCTCCTCGTATGTTAAATCCTCTGCTATAACGTCTGGTTCTAACTCAATGACGTGGTTTGGGTCCTTCACATATTTACGTAACATAGATATGTGAAAAACGTTATGGATGCGAGACATACTTGGTGGTAGGGCTAGTCTGTAGGCTACGGTTCCTATTCGATCGAGCATTTCAAATGGGCCAATAAATCGAGGGTTGAGCTTTCCTCTCTTTCCGAATCTCGTAACCCCTTTCCATGGAGAAACACGTAAGAATACATGATCTCCGACGTTGAAACTTTCGTCTCTCCGATGAAGATCAGCATAACTCTTTTGTCGTTTTTGTGCGGTCTGTATTCGTTGTCGGATCATTTAGATCTTTTCGGTCGTCAAGCGTACCAACTCGGGTCCCAACAATTTTGCTTCTCCTACCTCATTCCAACATATTGGAGAGCGACACTTCCTTCCATACAATGCCTCGAATGGAGCCATGCCTATGCTTGCTTGGTAACTGTTGTTGTAAGAAAATTCCACCAACGACAAGTACTTATCCCAACTTCCTTTGAAGTCTAATACACAAAGTCTCAAAAGATCTTCGAGGGTCTGGATCGTCCTTTCCGATTGTCCGTCCGTTTGAGGATGGTATGCAGAACTAAAACGTAGTTCAGTGCCCATAGCTTTTTGTAGACTGATCCAAAAGCGTGAAGTGAATCTAGGATCTCGATCAGAAACTATGAAAACTGGCATGCCATGCAATCTCACGATCTCATTTATGTACATACCGGCAAGACGTTCAAGTGAAAAGTTTTCTCGTATAGGCAAGAAATGAGCGGATTTGGTCAATCTATCTACGATGACCCAAATTGCATCTAAGCCTTGAGAAACTTTGGGAAGACCCGTCACGAAATCCATATTGATGTGTTCCCACTTCCATTCGGGAACTTCAAGTGATTGTAATGGACCTTTAGGAACTTGATGTTCTGCCTTGACACGTTGACAAGTTAGGCACCTTGAGATAAACTCCGCAATCTCTATTTTCATATTGTTCCACCAAAATGTATGTCGAAGATCTCGATACATCTTGGTACCTCCTGGGTGGATTGCAAACGGCGTGTTGTGTGCCTCCATCATGATTTTATGCTTTAATTCAGGATCGTTAGGAACACAGAGTCGAGAGTTGACTCGAAGTATTCCTTTCTCGTCGATTATTGCCTCAGGAATAGCACCTTCTTGTACTTTCTTCATCATATTCATCAACTCCGGATCGGTAGCTTGAACAACTTTAATTTTATCGATTAAAGCTGGTTCTACTCGTACGTGCGCAATCTTCAAGTGGGTCATTGGTGTTTTTAGCTCTATCCCTATCTTTTGCAAGTCGTACAAAATACGCTTTTGTGTTGTCAGCAGTGCACTTTTACTCACATAATATCTTCTGCTCAAAGCGTCAGCTACAACGTTCGCCTTTCCCGGGTGATACTGGATTGTGTGGTCATAATCCTTCAACAGCTCAAGCCAACGTCGTTGTCGCATGTTGAGTTCCTTCTGGGTGAAGAAATACTTGAGACTTTTATGATCCGTATAGATATCCACTTTTTCTCCGTACAAGTAGTGTCTCCAGATCTTTAACGCGAAAACGACTGCTGCCAACTCTAGATCATGAGTAGGATAATTTTTCTCATAATCTTTGAGTTGTCGAGAGGCATAGGCTATAACCTTTCCATGTTGCATAAGGACACAGCTTAGACCTTTGCCAGAAGCATCGCTGTAGATAACAAATTCTCCTGATCCTGATGGTATGGTCAGAACAGGAGCTGAAACAAGTCTCCTCTTGAGTTCTTGGAAACTCTTCTTGCATTCCTCGCTCGATATAAGTTTTGTACTAGAACGAATGATACCGATATCTAATAATTAAACTTTTAACTCTTGGCGTTCTATGAGAGCCATTCGGTATGGGGCTTTGGAAATGGGCTTGGTACCGAGTTCAAGATCAATACAAAATTAATTTTCACGGTTTGGGGTAAGCTAGGAAGTTCTTCAGGAAAAACGTCAGGAAACTCATTAACAATGGGAATATCATTCAAGTTTGACGTATTTTTGTTCAAATCAGTGACATGAGCTAAAAAGGCTTGACATCCGTTTTTCAATAAACGAATGACTTTATGGCTAGAAATAACAGTTATAGATTTCAATGATTTAGTTGCTTGAACTTGCATGACAGGTTGATTAGGAATATGAAAACTAATAATATTATGAAAACAATCAATTTTTTTGCATGATGGGTAGTCAACCAATCAATTCCTAAAATCACATCAAATTCATGCATCTCCAAAGAAATAAGGTCAACAGGTAATGTGAGGTTGTTGATTTGAACTAGGCAAGATTTATAGATAGTAGATGTGATAGATATTTCTCCCAATGAGGTTTCAACTGATAAGTCAAAGTAAAAGTTTTCAGAAGTCAAATTTAAACGTTGAGCACACGTATGTGAGATAAAAGAATGGGTAGAGCAAGTATCTAACATGGCATAAACTTCACAAGAATTTATAAATAGCTTACCGATTATTACCTCATTCGGTTTCTTGACTGTTATCGTCAAATCGAATCCTGAATACTTCATTCGGATCTTCACGTATTTCAACCATGGGAATACCACTGAATAATTTTCTAGCAAACTGTTTCTCGGGTTCATCAACTTCATCAGTAGTAAGGTACCAATGATTTCCATTAAAATAGTATTTTCGATAGACTGCAGTTTCCACGATAGTGACTAACTTAACCTGAATTCCTCTAAATTGTAACGCCCAAAAGTATAGAAACATCATTTTTAAATAATCTTGAAAATCATAGCTGGAACACCATAAATCCCAAAGACTAATATGAAAAGTCCATATATTCTGATCCTTTGTTATAGAGCATAACCAGGTGATATCACTCTCCCAATTAGTGAGTAAATTAAAGGCAATAATTTCCGCAAGTTCGTTACTTCCTTTAATTGCTTCTAAGAATGGATCTGGAATGACTGTAGTAGAGCTTTCACCTTCATCCTTACTGGATAGAACACGCATAATTTTTGCCTTAGGCAAATGATTCAACTCTGAGTTTGTAAGAAGATTATTCGTCGCCTCTTGTTTTGCAGCTACATTTGTTTCAGTAATTTCATAGTTAACCTCCTGATTTCCAGATGCCATACTTAACTGTGGTCACAAAATAAATGTTAGTTCAAATAAACTGACTCATCTCTTCATGTTCCTACATTCAAATCGATTCATTCGATAAAAAAAATCTAATTTAGGTAGGACACACTAATGATTGATTCTATTCGTCTCTCCCCTCCTAGTTCTAATCCCAGATCTCCATTAAAGATCATATCCCTAAGCTCTGATGCCAACTGTGACGCCCCCAAATCTGGGCCCACACAGCCCGAACTTGAGTCGTCAAAAGACTACAACAAAATTATTACAACAAAGCACAACGTACAACAATACAGTGTATAATAATACACAACTAAGTCTTCACTATTATTGCCACACTATTTTACAAAACGTGAAGACTATGATAACTATTCCTCGGACCCTCACTCCATTCCCCGGCTAGACCCTGTTATGTTTTCATCTCCTGTTGAAAAACAATGGAATAAAAGAAAGGGTGAGCTCAAATAGCCCAGTAAGAAATATCATGACTAAGATAATGACGAATAAATTATCATTAGCCTTCTACAGTTGAGTTCTTGATAGAATACAATAGAATACAAGGTTTATATCAAAAACTGCAGTTAAATTCTTAAACAATGTTCAGATCAATAATAGCAGTGGAATGAGCAATCTATTAGAAGAATAATGCAGACTATAATGTCCACTCGCTTCTCTTTTTCGTAAAAACATCATCAACTTTTATCATCTGAAATACCATTAGTCATGATAATATAAATTCACAGTTCCTGATCATAATCATGCACATCAACAGTTCATCATTGCACTACGGGCCAAAGATATTCAATATAGCACCAACGGTCATGATTATACCAGATTCAGCCTTTGGTCATAATCATACCAAACAACAGTTCATCTTTGCACTACGGGCCAAAGAGAACATTCACCACGTGCCATAAAAGACACCGAACAGATGTATCGCCTTTAACCTATTATATCGCCTTTAACCTATCATCTGTTCAACAAATATATCACATCTGTGCCCCCGGCCACATATATTCACAACAACTTGATTTTTGGATGATTAGAATGATATAAATGATGAACAGAAGAAATAGGATAACAATAAGTATCGGAAGTTTACTTTGTACAGATTCAAATAATGTCCAAATTGTCAACATGATGTGGAATGAAATTTTAAAAATGATATTCAAGATCCACAATTCAGAATAACGGTTACAATTCAATAGAAAGGTTCACGTAAATAGGAAGGTTCAGTTGAAATAATGAAGTTCAACTATTATGGAACATATAATATTTTCAGGAATTATAGAAGCAATAGTTCCATAATAAATTTCGATTTAGGAGTATGAAAGAAAATAATATCCCTTACCGTAGCAGGTTTGATTAACAAAAGGTGAAGGAAATTAATACAAAGGGTTATTCACCAACAGGCGGCAATCCGCTCCGTAAGGTTATTCCCACAATTTAATAGAATTTGAGTACAAAGAGTTATTCACCAAACAGGCGGCAATCCGCTCCGTAAAGTTATTCTCAGAGATTAATAATGAATGAATACGAAAGGTTATTCACCAACAGGCGGCAATCCGCTCCGTAAGGTTATTCCCACAATTTAATACATGGAAATAAAAGGCACGTCTTATGAGTAAGGAAGAAACAATATTATTATCGAGAATTAAATAATGATAATCCCTTACCATAGTACGTTTGAATAATGGAAGATGAAAAAGATGGTATCCCTTACCTCAACACGTGACTGGATATTGATTTAAATGAGGTTGATTAACTTGAACAGTAAACGTATACTTATAGATCTTCACAAATACTCAAGATGACTTAAGCACACTTAGAGAGAACTTTCACAAGAAGTATTTAGAGAGAGAAAGAAAGAACAAGTAAGGAAGTTTATGAAAAATCCTTAAGTTAAGGCTTCTATTTATAGCCAAAAATCTTATCATTCATTTAATCTAAACCATTCATTTAAAGATCATCTTTTAATCTACACCATCCATTTCAAATATTATATTATCTTTAATCTACACCATTCATTTCATATCACCTAATAATCACCTAACTTTATATTATAAACAAATCAATTTAATTATTCAACAATAATTCACACTTTAATCTACACCATTCATTTCATATCACATAATAATCACCTAACTTTATATTATAAACAAATCAATTCAATTATTCAACAATAATTCACACTTTAATCTACACCATTCATTTCATATCACCTAATAATCACCTAACTTTATATTATAAACAAATAACTTTATCAATTCAATTATTATGACTAATTGTTATAAATACAGTATAGTTAGCTCTTAGATATCAAGTCAATAAATTAATGAAATACAACTGTTTAAATAACATCATAATAGAGATAACAATAATGTAAAATAAAGCATACGTTACTGTGTAATGACAATTATTGATTCAATAATGTGAATTACTGTGCATATGTTACTGTGACAATTATTAGGTTCAATAATTTTAAAAACAGTGCAACAACAATTATTGACTCAATGATATAAAATACAGTGTAATGACAATTATTAAATCAATAATGCAAAATACTGTGTAACAACAATTATTGAATTGATAATATAAAATATTATGCAGTGACAATTATCGATGAAATGATGCGTAACAGTTACGGTGTCAATTATCAGACCAATAATATGAGACACTATGCAATACCGTGTGTTACTGTAGAGTACCGTGTGCTACAGAAAATACCAAAAACTACCGTATGCTACTATTCTTTTATCACCGGTATTTTAACAGTTCCGTTGACTATTTTTATTTAAAAAGGTTATTTCTGTCGTTTTCTATATCCGACAAATATTCCGTTGTGGGGTCCACCAATAATTTGTTATTTCGGCGCCGTCGTACGACACGAATATTCCCCGACCAAACGAATATTCCCCGACAAAGCGAATATTGTCCGACAAAATAAAATTTCCAGATAACATCCTTAACTTTTAACTTGATCGATTTAACCACTTACTGTTTCAAAAAAATATATATGAAGAAAAATTAAATTTTGTATTTCATATAATTCGGGGTCTTATAGAGAGAGAGAGAGAGAGAGAGATGACGGTTCAAAAATATATCTCTTAAATAGCATATCTTTATCAAAACGATGTCGTTTTGAAGATTATTTGATGTCATTTTTTCAAATAAAAGGAAAACAAGTGGGGCTGCAAAATGTCACATCATGTCACATATTCTTTTAATATTATTTTTTTAAAAAAAGAATCTTCAAACAATGTCGTTTTGATAAATGTATATTATTTAAAAGAGGTATACTATTTAAGAGGTATATTTTAGATTCGTCATATATATATACATACTACCGCTACTACTACTATTAGTACTGCTGCTGCTAATGAAGGAGTTTTTTTGTTTGGGATATTTTGCAACAAATAGGAAAGAGCAAAAGAAGAATATTGAAATTCATGATTAATTTTTTTTTCTTTTATTTGTTTAAGTATTTATCTTTAAGATTTTTATTAAGTTTATTACTTTACTCATTTTCTCATGTTTGAGATTATTCCTTCGAATTGCCTGGCACTTCCTGTTATTGAATAATTGTTGATACTATATTCTGAAGGATCATGGACATGAGTACGAGCCTCCAAGTTATCCAGTTCATCAAAATGCTACTGGGTATTTATGTATTTTATGTTATATAGATTCATATAGATGCATTTTATGTTATTTTGATAGATCTGGTTTCATGTTTTGATCTTCCTCAAGGATCATGTTTTAATGGTTCAGTTATTGAATTGGGAAAAGATAGATTCTTTTTTCTGAATTGGGTTCACTAGATGGGTTTTTCTTTTTCTTTTTTCAACTGGGTTTATTTTAAAAAGATAGCAATTTGAATTTTATTAGTGTGCATTCTAATAATAAAAAAAACCCCGAGGGTCGACCCGGCCCAATCCGGGCCACGAGCCGCATATTTTCATCCAACAAAAACCTGGGCCATTTTGGCCCCACCTGAATTTGGCCCGACCAGCTTATGGCCTAACCCGTTTGCCAGATTTTTCAAGTGGTTTTCGGTAATCGAAAGCCCTTAATCCACTCTTCTTTGAGAGAAGAGAGATACTTCACTAAGATAATAATTCACTTAGAATCCCAGTATATAAAGTACATGTGAAGTTTCACAAAGACACTTGGTTCTTTTTACAAGTATAAAGAAGAATAAATAGAGTTGGATCTGTTGCTATGTATCTTCTAGAAGAAATGGATATTGCAGCTATCAAAGATCTTGATATTTCGTCCAAGTCTTGGATGGAGCTTTGGATAGAGAGAATAGAGAAAGCTTTGACCTTTGAGCACATAGATGATATTTAAATCCATTGTCTTTTACGCATAATTGCCTCTATCTTGATCTGTGCCTTTTATAGTGCTACTAGTCTTCAAAAACCTCATTTTGTCCTTAATTGATATACCCATTTAAATTGAAATTATGGATCTCATAGTATATATCAACTCTACGACCATTTATATAAAAAAATTGTCACCCATAAATAGCCATTTGACAAAAAATAAATCACTAATTAGAAAACATACATACATCATCAACTCAGAACGACATAAGTTGACTAACAACTTAGTATAGGCCAATTAAGCATGTTGTCAACCCTAGACTGATCCATTGCTACTCCTTATGCTATGTTGACATGGGCTATAAGTATGCTGTCTGAGTAGTAGCAAACCCTAAAATGGCCTAGAATGTCATCAAAGAATACTACTGTAACCTTCTTAGAAATGTAACAAACACTTAGTTTATAAACTCTGAATGTCATGTCATGTCATTCATTTTTTTTTGTTGCTAAATAATGTCATGTCATTCTAGTGTAACGTAGAATGTCATGCTACGTTTGGAATCAAGTTAGAAATGGAATAACTCATTTCTATAGAATGAATAAAAATTGTATTTGATTGTTTAATTAGAATGGAATGAATTATTCCTATTCTTGCCAAATTTGTGAATTTTATTTGTAATAAAATTAAGCATACATGCAGCGAATATGAACTGAAAAATTAAAACTTTTCGATTACCTTTGAAGCTTATGCCCACGATTACGAATGGCTAGAATCACGTTCAACAAACAATGCTCTTAGCGATAATTTAGACTACAAATGAGTACTAAATATATCTTCCACAATTCGATAAGTTACAAACTTACAAGCTTCACAAATGACTTCTAATGACTTATAAAAAACTCTCTCTTTTGGTCTCAAGTTGTTTGTTGCTTGGTACTTCAAAATGATTAGCATTGCTCTACTTTTATAATACTCTAAGAAGTTTAACTTACACATATTAAACAATAAGTAATTCATTTGTAACTCCAAAATGAATTACACTAATTAAAATGTAACTCCCATGTTTAACATAAATATTACTCCCAAATTGTAACATATGTAACTCCCAATTGATTAGAGTGTAACTCCCACTTGATTAGAGTGTAACTCCTAAGAGAATAAATAGATAGATTAACACACACATATTCATTGTATCTAGAGAATGAACCATGTGGTTATATTATACCCACCGGGTTGTTCGCTCCATGGGCGTTCCAGTTTGGGTCCATTAACTAACATCTCTCGCTCGGCTATAGCGAGGACGACATTGTTATCATATAAGCTAATGAAGTCCAAACGTGTAAGTTAAAAATTTGTTTAGCCACTGAATTGTGCGACCGATGAGTTTACCTACAATGCGAGAGCTCTAGATCAAACCCGTTAGGGCAAAAATAGAGACATTAACCCTTTTAGCAAAATTAAATATGCAATGTGGGAGCCGTCAAGCTAAACTGGTTAAGGTTTGCATTGGGGCTACAACCTTTCAAACTCAGAGTACCCTAGATTAACTTTAATTTTCACCTGATTAAGTATCTCTGACCCCTCAGAGTACCGTACATAACCCCTTTAGGCTTATTTATATTTTGCATATCACTTATTACTATATCGTTTCCAAAAATGTTATAGTTGTCGATAATAAGTGAAGAGTATGGTGAAATTAAGTTATCTTCCATTTGTCCTTATGTTACTCAAATCTGAATCAACTACTTTCCCAAAATCACCCAATATAGTTTCATAGTCTGGACTTTAGGAAATGAATCCAAAGTAACAACATTAATTCATCTTTTTGTAACATAGTCAAAGATCACAAATAGTACCTAATAAAAGGATCAATGAATACCTTATCCTTTAAAAGGACAACACACAGTGAGAAAGTAGGGATCAATTTTTTCACCTCCTTTATTTTGACGCAAAACACATGTTATATTTTCACAACGTACTAATTAAATAATCTTGTTGTGTGGAATCCAGTTTAGTCACTCCCTGAGTGTCTAACTTAAAACTTTCAAATTGTTCGCTTTTCGAAGTGTCCATTTTAAATTTTTGTGTCCATTTAACAAGTCACGGCAGACAACCTCATAGTTGTGAACATATGTCTTATAGTCATACCGTGCAGATCTTAGTTCAATCAATCCTTGAGTGCCTAACTCGAATTCTTGAATTTCTTGCTTCTTTAAGTGCTAACTTTGAGATTTTGCATCCGGTTATTTACCAATTTAATATGGATAGTGGGACTTACACTATTCGGTTAAACATACTTGACCTCATCTTGGTTCTAATCAAGGTGATATATTAACATATCATTTTTCTCTTTCGTTACTAAGCGCCAATTGACCACTATCTGAAGCGACAATAGCTCGCTATCCAAAGCGAAATCAAATAAAATATCTCATCTTAGCGCCAATTGATTGTTATCTTAAACATCAATTGCTTGCTATCTAAAGTGTCAAAGGCGATTGCTTGTGTGAAAAAGCCAATCAACCTGTTAAACATATAATTCTAAAATACATATATAATATGTAGTTATAGTTAATAGCTGTGTGAACTCAATTTATCATATGCCAATAAAGACAATGTAGAAAATGAAAGTATTTTACATTAAATGATAAATAATTTCAATACAATATATAATGATATGAATTTCTAATATAAGCCAAATAATAAGTGATACATTGAAACGCCATAAGTACCTTAAACCCTACGAAGTCCTAAAGAATGAACATGTATCTGAAATGCATCTCTAGGAATCGACTTTGTTAGGGGATCAATAATCATCTGATCGGTGGGTAAGTACTTTAGTACCACTTCATTATTTACTATGTTCTCTTGAATAAAGTGCGTCCTCAAGTCAATATGCTTCGTCCTGTCATGATACTTGGGATCCTTGATAAAATCAAGTGCTGTTGTGCTATCACAGAAAACTGTCATAGGATCTGAAGCACGAGGTACAAGATTAAGATCCTCAAAGAACTTTTTTAGCCATAAGACTTCTTGAACGACTGATGTATATACTACAAACTCTAACTCCATCGTGGATAAGTCACACAACTCTATTTCTTGCTTAGCCAGGTGATGGCACCTCCATTTAGCAAGAACACATATCTTGATGTAGATCCCTGGTTCTTACGATCACCTCCATAACTAGCATCGGAGTATCCAACTTAGTGAAGATCAGGTCCTTCATAGCATAACATGTAATCTAATGTGCCTCTTATGTATCCCAGGATCCTTTTAATTGCTCTCTAATGTGCAATTTCAAGGTTTGATTGGTATCGATCAAGAACATGAACTGTGAATGTAATGTCTGGTCATGTGCACTGAACTACATATATCAATTTTCTAATAGCTATAGCGTATGGAACACGGGACATCTTCTCAATTTCCTCGAGAGAGGTAGGACAATGCTCAGGGCTAATAGCATCACTTTTTACAATAGAAGTTTCTATAGGTTTGTAATTGTTCATAGGTTTAGTTTCTTTAGTTATTAAAGTCTCTTCCACTTCTAACTCTTCAAGTATCATGCGGAACTTACGACGCCAAACATCATAATTATCTCCATCGAGCTTGTTACCCTTATTAAGATCGACAATAATTTGTTTTGAAGCTATCTAAATAATTTAGAGAATTTTATTAGAAAATTTTAAGAGCTCACCACAGTATTAACTTATCTTTGTCGCATAACATAAATTTTTTAAAATAATCAAAGTATAAATACAAAAAGAAAACTTTGTTAGGCTTGGGAGTCACAATTTGTGTGTATAGTTAATTATTTTGTTATAGTTTATTTACCGAAAAAATATACATAGAATTTAAAAATTAAACAAAAGTTTTTATTTCTTAAATTCCTCCCACTAAGTTCAAGCATATATGTGTGTGTGTGTGTGTGTATTTAACAAGTATTTAATCCTTAGTATGCTTTTACAAACTTGAAAAAATATTTAAATATTCCAAATATTTTGTAAAGATTAAATAATTACTCATATTATTCCAAATAATATGCAACACCATGCAAAACACATAATAAACCTACCAAAATTTTTTATACAGTATAATAACAGGTTATTAATATTTTGTAATTTTTTTGGATTTTTCTGAATAATACACAATTTATAAAAAAAAATTATACATGCATAATTCGACTAGAAAATTAGTTTAGACCACTATATTAAAATATTTGTCAACACCCTTGGTGGAAAAATGAAAAAATAGCTTTTTGGTGTCTATGAAAAATTTTGAATAGAAAACCAACTTCTCAATATTTTTTAAACAAATTTTTAACTACAAATTTAATTTTTAAAAATTTCAAGTATATCCAAAAATAATTTTAATATATAGAAAAATAAGAAATTAAAAATAAAAATTACTGTAAAATTTTTATCGCCGGTAAAAATCGGGAAGGTGCCGCGTGGCTTACACGCGCCACTGCTGCGCGTGGGGGTCGTCGGAGGCGCGTGTATGGCGCGACAGTGGCCATGCAAGCTATTGATGTGGCAGTAGCCGATTGGTCCGTATGTTGCTGCCTTAGCGCCATGTGGCTGCCACGTGTCAATGACGTGTTTGCCACGTGTCGCTAACTTGGTAGCCACATCATCATCTACCTTAAGCTGATTTTCAGATTACAAAATTACATTTTGATTCCCTTTTTTAAAATGGCCATATCTTACTCATTTTAAGTTCAAAAAATGCAAACAAGATATCCATGGATTCGTATCGAAAAACTCTACACAACCATGTGCTCAAAAAATTGATACGAAGTCCGAGGAAAAATAGTTTTTGAAGTTTTTAAAAACTTCATAACCAACTAGGGTTTGAATTTTCTCCCAAAATACAAAATCAACGAGCACGAAATTTTGCAGGCTATATAAACATTATATAAGCTAAAACGTATTGATATTTCATGCTCAAATAATATCTCTAACATATATTGCCATTAACATGCTATTTAAGCTTTCTTTTTTGAAGGAAAAATATAAAACGCATGCATGACATCATGAACAACAAGTATATAATGAATTTAAGCACTAACAACTTTGATACTGTTTGCCTAATTTTAAATAGAAATTAACAAGCAAGTATACGCGACCCACAAGTAATAAAGTGATAAAGAGAGTGTTGAATCCACATGAAATTAAAAATAATTAATACCAAATACCAATTCTTAACCAAATTAATCTTACTCAAACAAACGCAATAGAATTATAAAATTAACAAATTAAAATTACTAACTAAATTAAACTAATGAAAATGATTAAATCAGATAAAAAATACTCAATATCATAATTTCTCCCAATGCTTCATTTAAATCTCTTCACTTCCTTTTTAATTAATTAATTATATAGAATTGTTAACTGAGAATGTTTAACTATTTATTAACCTTCTTCAACAATTAATGAAAAGATCTATTTCAGTTATGTTGCTATATTCATGCAAAACACTTAAAATAGATTCATTAAAAACAAACTCTCAATAAAGTTATATGCGACATATAGATATATTCATCCTATACACTATCATGATATTTTTTCTAAAAAGAATAAACAAATTCATATGTTATCATATCTGAATCTATACCTATACTCCACTTTTGATTTTATATAGATTATCTCATTAATTATTGAGCAAATAATTATACATGAACAGACTAAATATGATAAACAATCCTTATATAATTATTAATAATTAAAAAGAAAATAAATTAATCTAAAATACACATTGGGTTCAATTGCAATCTCAATAATAAATTAGCCCATAACTAAATAATAAATTATCCACAGATAATTAAACATATCAAAATTACAAAAATAAAAGTAAAAGTAAAAGAAAAGAAATCAAATCTGTGTTTTAATATCCGTTTATTACTCAAATCACAATATTAAATTTTCAAGCTCCGCCTTTAATAATAATAATAATAATAGTAATAATAATAATAGGCTGGTACATGGGAATAACATTTATTTCTTGAGTAATCTGAACAATAGGCTCATGTTGCTTGAGTGGTTAAATGTTTTAAAGTTCAAATATGAGGTCATGAGTTCAATTCTTAGGGGAAGCACATTTTTTCATTAAATTCAAATAAGATGACACGTCACCGGTGCCATATGTGCGCCACGTGTGCCACGTGGACAGTCAAAGCACATGTGGCACCTGGGGGCTCAATATCCAAATTTTTAAATAGTATGGGATTCGGTTTGCATTGACCAAAAAAAGGGGGCTCAAAGTCCAAAAACCCTAGAGTTCAGGGGACTTATTTGCATTTAACCCTATTTATTAATGTTAATTTACTCAAGTCCTTTTGTGTGTGTGTGTGTGAATCCAAATGTATATAACTAATTAAAACTCAAAAAAAAAAAATGTAATTAAATGTCTCATAAAAGATATTACACAATAAAGAATTACAAAGCAAAACTCTATAACTCACTTTTTACACAATTCTTTGCTAATAAAGGCAAATATAAATTAGAGTATCAATTTTTTTTTCTCACGTTACACACATTAGGATCAATTTTATTTTTTTTAAGTTAACCATAATCATTTTCAAATATCTTATTATATTTTTTTCATTTATTATAGGTGAGTGCATTTTATGCTCAATCTCACTCTTCTTCTATTATGCCAACGAGTGTGTTTTACGTTCCATCTCATTTTTTTCACATGTTTATGAGCGAGTGCGTTTTACGCTCTATCTCAACTCACCATATGACTATTAAATCAACTCGAAAAGGATCAATTCTTTAAACAATTCTCAAACAATGTATCTAAATCATCTTTCCCAAATTATATTATACCTCATATTTTACTTCAAGTTATGATCAAATAAGTTATATAATTCATAAATATCTATCATAAACAATTAACCATATAAACATTCTCTAAGTTAAAACTAACTTAACACAAATGAATATAAGTGCATAATTACAAGATCTCAAATAAAATAATAATCAACAATATGCCAAAATTCAGACTAACAAAAATTTATCAATTTTTCATAAGCTATTAAATAAAAACTAAAATTTTTATCATTAACTAAAAATTTATTTCAATTAATTTATTGCCCAAGTGATTACCTAAAAACTAAGTTGCCCCATTTTCGTAGGAAAACACGATTGCACTTAGCATGTGTAACAAGTCTTTAAATCCCATGATTACCTCAAGTGGACGAGTTGTGTCTCGTGAGAATTTGCAGTGAATTTACTCATAAAATTTTAAAATTTAAAACTAAAAAGAAAACTAGAAAATTTTAAAATTATTTTTTTTTATAACTTACCCCACACCCCCAAACTTAAAACAGACATTGTCCTTAATGTATAAAATATAAAGGACTCCCCTGAATATGTAGTATTTTTCTTCTCATCTGCTAAGCTTGAGTGCATTGACATAAAAAACCTGAAACAAAAAAAATAAATTAAAATAATAACTAAATACTAAAATTTACTACTAAAAATAATCTACTCAAAAAAAAAAAAAATTAAAATTAAAACTAAAACTAAAACTTAAACTTAAACTTAGGTTGTCTCCCAATAAACGTTTGTTTTATAGTCTGTCTCAGTTTGACTACTCCCTTTTTTTCAATCAAGCTCAATCGCAATAATTATTTTTTCATGCTCCTTTTTATCTTTTCTTTTAATTCCATGACATTTAAGCAAAATTGCGAACCACTCCCAAACTTGAATTCATCTGAGTTATATTCTTTAACAAAGTCCATGTGAGGATCCAAATTTTCAGGATTTCCTTAATAATATTAAATGAGAATTTAATTGATAAAATTATCAAGGATGTTAAATTAATTATTATTTTATGTGATTTAAGATATGTGATGTGATTTAATTGATAAATTAAATCTGTACAAAGATGGTGATGATTTGTGTTGAATTAAAAGAATTGAAAAGTAAATAAATTGTTTAGAAAGAATTTATGAGGAATTAAAGAAATTTCAGGTAAAGGTGCAATAAATTGTACAATAAAAATTGTTGTGAAAATGTGGAATTTATTATTTAAATAATGTTATGTGGTAATGTGAAATATATGATATATATATATATATATATATATATATATATATATAAATGTGCATGCTTTACTTATAATTATAAATTTTATTAATTATGAAAATTAAGGGATTAATAATTAAATTAATCCAGAAATTTATGCAAAGTTAATGAGAGAGTTGGTAAAATGGTAATTATTGATTTTAAATTTAATTAAGAAATTATGGAGGAAGTTTAGAAATTAATTGAGAAGAAAAGTAATTATATAAGTTATATAATAATAAATTATATAATTTATATAAGAAAATTAAAATAAAGTATGAAGGAAATTATAATTATATAAATTATATAAGAATAATTATATAATTTATATAAGAGGATTAAATTAATTAAGGATGGAAGAAAAATGTTATCATTGTGCTTTGTGAAAAATGAAAATAAGGTAATTATATAAATTATATAATAATAAATTATATAATTTATAAGAAAAGTTAATGTAAATTGTAAAGAAATGAAAAAATTAATGTTTTAAGTTAATAAAAAATATGGTTATATATAATGGAATGATTATGACTTTTATGAATGATAATATTTTAGAAACGGGAACATGTTAGTGTAACATGTTGTCCAAGTAACGAAGTGAAAAATTACGAGAAATAATTTTTATATGTTAGATTAATTATTTTATGAATTTTGGAGGTATAAATTACCTTATATAATTACACGCATGTCATTATGCGTGTACAAAATTTGTCAAGAAAAATGCTTGAAAAAGGTATTAATATTATTTATAAAGCAATTTATGATTTTTAGTGAATTAAAATAAATATTTTATATACATTATATAAAATATTTATTACACGATATAATTACGTAATGTATTAAAAAGTAAATTTTGCATGTTATTTTCTTGGAAAAATTCGGAAGTTCATGTTGGTCAAAGGCGGTGGAAATTTTTTAAGGAAGCATAGCCTTTGGCTATAAAAGGAAGAAAAGAATAAGAAAAGCGAAACAAAAAGGAAAGAAAGAAAATAACAAACAAACACTATGCCTTCTCCTTCTCCACCGTGAGCTCCACCACCCGCTCGGAAAACTCCATGGCCGCTACTGTGACGACCCCAAATCCGGGTTCCATAACCTCGAGTTTGGTTCTCACTATTCAACACATTACTAACAATTAAATACATACATTGCATTTAAATATCGCGGAATAATACATATTGGTTTCCTTACAAAAAGGTTACAATACCAGGGTCTATTAACCTTAACATAAACAGTTCCTATCATAAGGAATTACAAAAGGTTTAACAACAGTAAACACAAATTTAAGCATCTAATTAGCATGCATAAACTACTTAAGCTCTGGCCTTTCCTTTTCCCTTATCCTTCTTTGAGCAATCAGGATTATCTGAAAAATGGTTCATGATATAGCAAGAATGAGCAACTAGTTTGCTCAGCAAGTTTAGAACAATCATAAAGATTTAATATATCATGAATGAATGGAAAATATCATCAATGATTCAACAATAGATATAACAATTGTGAATGAAACAGAATTCAAATTTTAATAAACAGAATATTTGAATCTTAAAATGCTGAGTGGTCACTAAGGACCCTGAACTAACTAGGGTATAATAGAGTTTCCTCTGACCCTTTGAGTTGTTTGGTTTTCAAGGGGATCAGCCTATTCAACCCGCTGTATATGCATTACATTTAGTCACTGGCGCCCAAAGTCGGTTTCCCGACACAAAATCCCCTAATTTAGGGTTGTTCAATTCTCAGACTTAATATAAGAAATCCGCACCCAACAATGGTTTGGATAAGCTTTTAAAAGTATTCAAGTTATTGAATTTAGAAACGTAATGTCTAGCTAAATTATTAGCTTAAGACATTTTTAATACAGTTCATGAATCAAGAACTAATAAGCTTCAAATGCACTAAGTGCGATTGTATAAACAATATGGATGTGGAATAATTTTAAATAATTAAACCACTGCAAGCTTTAACAATAAATACAAGTATGGAAACTTGTTCAACGATAATAATTGAGTAGGGTTAGAGAACTTGCCTGTTTGCTCAGCTACAATAATTGTCTAGCTTTAACTAACTTGCTTTGAAAGACCTAACATTAATAAAGTCGGTCTAATAATTAGTACGGCGTATTTGCATAACTATACGCTTAATAACGAACTTATTTACCACACATAAGTACTAACACATAATTTACATTAGTCAAAGCAATATTATTAACCTTATAGACACTTAATCATTTTAGGTTAATAATTTAATAAGTTAGAAAATATTTTTCTTAAGTGTTGGACACTTATTAAACAACTTATTATAATTGTTTAATTAAATTCAATTTATTTTATTAACTCAATCTCTTTTTAATTACTATTTAATATTGATTAAATAGAAATTAATTAATTAACTCTAGTTATTATAAATAATAACTAATTGTACTTACTTATTATTAAATAATAAATAATTATTAACTTAATTTTAACCTTCTTTAATTTAATGTTAATCAACCAATAATTAACCAAGTAATTAACCTTACTTATTATTTAATTAAGGAAATTAAATAATAGTTTACTAATCTTAATCCTCTTTAATTATTATTTAATGTCAATTAAATAATAATTAATTATTTAATTAATTTTAATTATTATTTAAGGTTAAATAATAATCAAATCATTCTTATTTATTATTTAAATTAAATAATAAATTATTACTCTAATAACTTAATTTCCATTAATCGTTATTTAATGTTAATTAAATAATAATTAATTACTTAATTATCTTTATTTATTATTTAATAATATTTAAATAATAAATAATTAATTTATAAATTTTATCTCTCTTTAAATATTATTTAATAGGCATTAAATAATAATTGCTAATTTATCATCTTTATTTATTATTAACATTTAAAATAATAAATAAATAATAAATTTATTTAACCTAACCATGGTTTAGCTAACTAGATTAATATTTAAAATATTTAAATATTAAACTTTATGAAAAATATCCTCCCCAACATTATTTTTGAATTATTATTATTTTTGTTATAATTTTAAATTAGTTTTTAAATATTTAAATTAATTAAAATTAACCCGAATGGCATTTTCGTAATTAAGTTGAAAAACCGGACCGATGGCATTTCCGTAATTAATTCGAAAACTGAACCGAGGGCAGAATGGTAATTCTGCCAAGAAAAACACGGAGGGGCAAACTTGTAATTTCGCCGGAAAATAACTACCGCGCATGGCGCGCGTTATAATATTTTCGGACCAAAACGGCGCCGTTTTTGGCAATCCGGAAATGGCTTCCGCGCATAACGCGCGGAGAAATTTTCTGCCGACGCCAAACGACGTCGTTTGGCTCCGCGTCGGTGGGTGAACAGTGCCTCGCGCATTGCGCGGCCAGTGTTAAATTTTCTCTTCCAAGCAGAATGTGAACAGTGTTTCCGGCTACCCATTTTAAATAAAAATATACCTTCAATAAATCTTTAACTCTTCAATAAAAATCCAAAAAAATTACCAATCACCTTATATTAATTTATAACATGAAAAAAATAATTTTTCATGATTTAATATCATTATTTTTTTATAAAAATTTCTACATCACATAAACTACCATAAATCATATCTTTTTGTATAAAACTCCATTTTGAGTGATTCAAACTTTGTTTTTCTCGTGATTTAATGTTCTATAATATTAGAACATCAAACCTAAGTTTTACAAAAATATTTTTGGTAATATATTTCAAAACTTGTTTACACACTACTAAATACATATTTTAGCATATAAAATATACCAAAATACAAACCAAACATATTAAACTCAAGCATGTCATAAATATTACCACTACACATTAATAATCATATTAACATGTTTATACTAACATGATGATTTATTTAATTTAAAAACAACACTTTATTTAAAATAACTATTACCTTGATTTAATGGCTATTCTTCTTTTTCTCCCAAAGTATGTTGTGAATCTTGAAGACATAAACTAGCTTAGCACTCCTTCTCCTTCTCTTGCTCTCTCTCAAAATATTTTGCTCCCAAACTCTCTCTAGCTTGGAAAATGGGAGAAGAAAAATGACTAACACAATGCTCCTAAATTGCAAGTATACTTGCAATTTTGATAGATACATAATATATCTAATAATTTTAGCCCATCATGCACCTATTGGATACTTACACAAGTTAACCACATTAGGTGAAAAGAAGCATGGTGCATGTACTACAAAAAGAAAACAAGCAACCCTTTTATTAATTAAATGAAAAATCAAATAATAATAATAATAATAATAATAATAATAACAATACACTCTCTCTCCTCCTTGCTAGCATGATGGTCGACTGATCTTCTTTCTTTTGTCCCAAATTAAGTGTCACTTTTTACTTTTTAAACAATTAATAGTTAATTTAAGTATTTTCCAAGTGGGCCAATCATTGGGCTTTAATTTAAAATACCAATTGGGCTTCTATTAAATTGTTTGGGCTACTAAATTGTCAAATTTTATTATTCTACACTTGGGCTACTAATTGACCCATGTTGGGCTAATTTAATAATTTATACATTAATTATTCAATCCATGATTAAATAAATAATTAAATTGAATAAATAATTAAATATTCTAACCCATTAGTATTAAATTACTAAATGGACTAATAAATATTATTATTAATATTTCACATTATTTACATTAATTAATAATCATATTAATTAATTTATTATATTTAATTCACTCATTATATTCAATTTAATTGAATATTTAATTAATAGGAAACTTATCAATTATTTTGATATTAAAACTTTAGGGTTTGTTCACCAATTTAATAACATATTAGTGACCCCCTTTAATTAATTTTAGTAATTAATTACATAATTATTTAATCACATAATTAATTAATCACATAAAAAGATTTAAATAATCTCATAAAACTAACTCGTTGGAAATTAAATTAATAATTTAATTAATAAAGATGTGGAAATTCTAGGACATTACAGCTACAAGAGAGGAGTTTATTGGTGCCAACATGGGTAGAGAAAGCTTCAAGGAAGGTAAAGAAATTAATATAGTTGAACTATTTTTAATAATTATGATGATAAATTAATTGTGCGAAAAATTAGAAAATAATTAGAATAATTATTCTAAATAATTATTTGATATATATGTATGAGTTATATAATTTTTGGAATGGTATTGTGGTAAAAATTTGTGTAAATAATGGAGAAATTTTGTTAAGTTGGCGCACTGTTTCGCGAAAAGAAGAGGAAAAATTTTCTAGGCAAGGCCGCGCAATGCGCGACTGCTGGTTTTTCAGAAACGCGGGCTCAAAACGACGCCGTTTTGGAGCTGCGGAAGAAAGGGGCCGCACAATGCGCGGACGCGGAAGGAAACGGCGCCGTTTGGCGTCAGCCGTAGAAGCCCGCGCGCCATGCGCGGCCGAGATTTAGGCGGAAGTTACGATTTTGCCCCTGGGCTTTTTTAATAATACCGAGCGTGTCCCTGACCCTCGACAAATTACGAAAGTGCCCCTGAGCTTTTCGAAAAATGCCAATTTTGTCCCTATGGCCGCGAAAATTACATAAATGCCCTCAGTAGTGATTTTTAATTGAAATAAATGTTTAAAAATTATTTAAAAATTATTTAAAAATTATAAAAAAATACTAAAAATATAGAAATGATATTTGGGCATTAAATTTAATATTTTTGATTAAATATTAAATATTGGAGATTAATATTTAATTATTTAAATATTAATCTAATAAGGTTACAATTTAGAAAAATGTTAAATAAAATTTTCGGACAGCCAAATATGCTAAATTTTATCCGATGAGCCGGGTTGTCCGTATTGAAGTTATTGGATATTAAGTTAAATAAATATATTAAGGAATGAGGTTAAAATAACTAACTATATTAATTAATAATTAACCGGTACCCTAAAATAAATCGTCGGGTAGGGTTAATTACAGTATAGATGGTATTAATTAAATAAATTAATATCATAAGAGGATAAATAATTATTATTTGATTATTTTATGATCATAGGTTGTACGAGAAACATGATAAAAGGGTAATTATTATTTAATTCCGCAATCCAGGCAAGTTCTTCAGTCCTTAAATGTTAAATGTTGAATGTTATGATATGTAATTCTTGTTTTAAATGCATACAAATTATGTGTTATGTGATACGTGATTAATGTGGCAACAATATGTACTTTGTAAAATGATATTAACATAGTTGAGATATAATGCCTGATTAGAAGCACAACACGTGATGTATGACACAAAAGGAGGTAAACGTAATTGTTATATTTGCAATAGTATAACTCAATGTGGATACATTTGCCAAGTTTGTATTGATGTGATATATTTGTTGGTTTGCAAAAATATGGCATACATATAATCAAATTATATAAGCGTAACGGAAGCAATAAAATCAGATTTTAAAATTTTTTGTACAAACCAATTACCCGGATCTTTCTTATGCGACTATTATTAATTGAGGAAGGATAAAAGAATTTATACCTTTGTAGAACCAAGCTTCCACGGGTACAAGTTCATCTCCCTTTAGTCCTTCACGTTCTTCTTCAAATTCACCGATTAGATTCCACGGATCAATGTTAGCTCCCCAAGTGTGAAGCCTCTAGAGGTGATCCACCAAGAGATCTATGAATTAAAGAAGTGGATTATGGTTTCTCCAAACCATGGGTGGCTAGCCCTAATTCTCTCTCTCTTTCTAACCCCTTAGATCTAGAGAATTATGGAGTACTCTCTCTATTCTAATGAAAGAGTGTGTAACCTTGATCTATGATAAGACTCCTCTTATTTATAGATCTAGTCAACCCTCCTAAACTATTTAGGATTAGGGTTTTAATTTAATTCCCAATTTAATTAGGAACTAAATTAATTAATTACAATTCCTAAACCATTTAGGAACTTAATTATTTAATAATGAGAGTACTTCTTATTAATTAATTACTAAACCATTTAGTAACTTAATTAATTATTATAATTATAATTCCTAAACTATTTAGGAACTTAATTATTTAATAATAATATTACTACTTATTAATTAATTCATAAACCATTTAGGAACTAAATAATAATACTAGTAGTAATAATAATAGTAGTAGTAATAATAATAATAATAATAATAATAATAATAATAATAATAATAATAAGACTCCTCTTATTAATTTATAATTAGTATTTCTAAAATACTAAATTATAAATATTAAGCTATTTAATTTAATCTATCACCATAGTATAAATTAAATATACTTAATTTATTATTACGATTATGCCATCCACTTCTAAAATAAATATTACTCTTTTGCGGTGTGACCCTTTAGGTTCTCCATATTAAACCGATTGTATAATAAATAAATTAGAATAATTCTAATTCATTTATTACGAATTAACTCTTTAATTCAGAATAAATAATTATTCCATAATAAGGGTAAGCCCCCTTAGCGATTAGTCGACTTTCCAGATAATATAGATTTCAACATTTGATCGTAAAAGAACCTTTCAGCAAGTAGTTACCGTATAATTCAATCCTTCTACCATACAATGTCCCAATCAAATATAAGACACGGAATTTCTGTCAAGTCTTATTTATTTGATTATATGCATTTCAATTCACAAATACACAACTCTAGTTAATGTAAATTAGAAACTCCTTTCTAATTCCATTCAACCCTGGCCAGGGATTTCTGAGTTGTCACTTATTGAATCGCATAGGACATTCTCTCCCTTTACTGGAAGTGGTAGATCCTTTGTTGACCATTCATCTATCTCCATGTGTACCTTATTATACCCAAGCACGTCATTTGATATACCAATAGGTCTTAAGGAATATGTCAAAGTATAACTTATTACACACAAGATACTAAGATGATCTCAAGTCTAAGGATCACTTGAACAACTATCACATAAGGAACTCATATTGACAGACGAGTAAAACTCCATTAGGTGTTCCTTGAGCGAGTCACGTTCAGTGAACTTATTCTCTAATAAGCACCTACATACTTGCTTTAGTATCTCTACGCAAATGATTATGAGATCAATCATCCTCTTCATAAGAGCAAACATAGTATGTACCAATCTATCCGGATCTACTAATCCCCTTTTTAGTGATCCAACGATTAAGAACAATTTTAGTTTTGAGCTATCTTGAATTTAGATCTCATTAGCATGATCCTCATCATGGTTCTAAAAGCATTGCTCGAAAACTATGGGTTTATCCATTTGATTAATTCAAGTAATTAATCATGAATAAAGAAATGCCTTGATACTTTTATTAATAAATGAACAAGATTACAAAGTATATGCTTATCACATAAAATGTGATTGGCTTGAGGGTATATTACTTTCAATCTCCCACTTGCACTAAAGCCAATCGCCCTTTGGTATCCCCATACCATTCTTCTCTAAGTGGCGTACAAATTGCTTAGTAAATGCTTTAGTTAATGGATCTTGACTAAACCATACCATTCTTGATGGTGGATGTTGACTTAAACCAAGTTTTTTTTTTCTTCTCATTTATTTCAACAAATTACTTGCATAATTATTTTAGTTAGTTTTATTTAAATTATTTCTTTAATTCAAAACCCCCCCAATTTTTGTTTGCGAAAACATAAAATTAAATAATCATTCTCTGTGGGATCGACTCTTACTTACACTACTACATATTTATTTTTCTAAAGTAAGATTATATTTTTGGGTGCTTGCGACATCACACCAGTAACATATGACGAAGGTAATTGTTGACTAAATTGACAAGTTGTTCCCTTCGAATCTCATCATCTTCCTTTTGAATCTCCATCTCATCCCTTTGAATTTTTCACTCTCGCATTAATTACTCATTGTGTTTACTACTCATCTCGATATTCTCTGTAAAGCTTGCAAGAATTTCCTTCAAGTTTGATTTTTCCTATTGCTGCGATGGAGGTTGATACCAGATTTCGTATGATTGAGGTTGAAATGAAAATTCTAATGGGTGTGATTGTTCTGGAACAATATATTGGGCTTGATCATTATTATTCCATAAATGATTCAGATAATCTTGTCAACCTGGATTATAGTAGTTTGGGGTGTAATTATATTACTGCTGATTGTAGGTATTTTGAAAGGATTGGTTCCCAAGAGCATCAATTTTCCTTTCAAGCATCGCAAACTGTACAGTCCATTGGTTAGTTATTTATGCCATATTTGGTTGTGCCATTCTCTCAGAAGATCATTGATAATTAAATGCAGCCATTGTACCTAAAAAGAAAGTAAAATAAAATAAAATAAAATAAAAAATATATACAAGTTTAAATTAAAATTAATTTGACTAAAATTAATATTGACAAAAATTATTAAATTAATTCCCCGGCAACAACACCAAAAGAGAGTGTTGAACCCACAGGAAATTAAAAATAATTAATACAAAATACTAATTATTAACCAAAGTAATCTTACTTAAACAAACACAATTTAATTATAAAATAAAATAATTAAAATTATCGACTAAATTAAACTATTAAAAATAATTAAATCAAATTAAAAATACTCAAGATCACAATTTCCTCTAACGCTTCATTTAAATCTCTTCACTTCCTAATTAATTAATTAATTATATAGAATTGTTAACTGAGAATGCTTAACTATTCATTAACCTTCTTTAACAATTAAAAAAAAGACCTATTTCAGTTATATTGCTAAATTCATGCAACACACTTAAAATAAATTCATTAAGAACAAACTCTCAATAAAGTTATATGTGTCATATAGATATATTCATCCTATACATTATCATACTACTCTTCTTAAAAAGAATAAATAAATTCACATGTTATCATATCAAAATCTAAACGTATACTCCACTTTTGATTTCATATATATTATCTCATTAATTTTTGTGCAAATAATTATACATGAACGCACAAAATATGATAAATAATCCCTTATATAATCATCAATAATTAAAAAGAAAACAAATTAATCTAAATTACACATTGAGTTCAATTGCAATCTCAATAATAAATTAGCCCATAACTAAATAATAAATTATCCACATATAATTCAACATCTCAAAATTACAAAAAATAAAAGTAAAAGTAAAAAAAAAAGAGATCAAATATGTGTTTTGATACCAGTTTGCCACTGGGATCATAATCTTTAATTCCCAAGCTCCGCCTTTAATTCTTGAATCCTTCGTGTTGAATATTTGCTTCTATACTAATAAAATTAATCTACTATATTCTAATTCTATGTTAATATATGTTAATATACTGTTCATAAGAGTCTCATAGTGGATTTATAGTAGTACATTAATAATCCTAAGCTAAAATGGAATTAAAAACCAAGTTGGAATCCAATTTAATGCAAAATCCTGTGTAATCTGCTAAAGTGTGTGCCAAACAGGTCCCTACATTGACAACCCTGGCAGACCAGCAAAAACGTCGTCGTTTAGGCTCAAATTCTGAAATCCAGCTTGTTCGCGCATTGCACGCGCCTTGTTTTCCTCCACAAGCCAAAAACGACGTCGCTCCGTCCATTCCTTGCCAAAGACTCCCACGCATTGCGCGACCAACCTCCACCTGCCATCCAACACTTCATACGACGCCATTTTCTTTCCAGCTGCTAATCCCTTAGCGCGCCTGTCGACGCCGGGAAAGTCGTCTTTGCTTTTAATAATTACCCTTTTCAATTTTAGCCTTTGGATTAAGATGTGATTTTTTGAAAAGGGTCGGCTTGAGTGTCGACAGGGTTTAAAAGATTGATTTTATGATGAGTCAATTGACCAGAGCCGCCAGTTGGTATATTTGAAATGGATGTACCAACTCATCCGAATCTGTTTTCGTAATCGTAATGGCTCATATGTGACTCTGAATTAATTGGTCCGCAAACCGAGATTCATAGAGTTCGGGGGCTTGCTTAAGCGAGGGGAAGATTTTAACATCCCCCGACTTCCGTGAAAACACGATTACCGCTATCTTAATGCTTTCCTGTCCTTTAAATCCTAAAATGTGTGTATGCGCGCGCGCGCGTGTGTGTATGCGTGTGTGCTTATGAAAATCGTTGGAATGTTTTATTTTCGAAAATACTTCAGAAATCTCGTTGACCCTATGCACGAAGGATTCGATTCGTTTTGAAAAGTTCATTTTTAAGCTTTCGTTTTGATAACAAAATCTTTAATGATGACATTTATAAAATAAGATTTTCGAATCTTTCGTCAAATAGGAATGAAGCTCATCCGATACTTTCGATTTTATTTTAGCTTACGCGTGATCTAATATCCTACTTTGATTGATTTTATGAAAATCTTCATCTTTTCATTCCAAAATCCATTTTTCATGTCGAAAAGGAAAATCAAGCATTAAAATAGCGTTGAGGCTATTCATGGGCATGAGCCATCCAAATAACCCCAAACGCCCACAGTCGCACATTTCATTATCACGGGGCCTTAAACCCGATTTTCGACTCGATGTCGTTTTAAGGCCCAAAAATTTACATATTTACATACAGGCGCCTCGCGATCGCTACATACGCAAAAACTATGAAATAAACTAAAATGATATCATCGGGAGGTTAGGAGGAGATTCCATCCGCAATAAATCTTCCATAACCGTCCCTAATCCATAGATCTACAACATATATTGACTACATTGGATATA
The DNA here is from genome assembly GCA_947179155.2 of Hedera helix. Taxonomy (NCBI): domain Eukaryota; kingdom Viridiplantae; phylum Streptophyta; class Magnoliopsida; order Apiales; family Araliaceae; genus Hedera; species Hedera helix. The sequence continues at coordinate 11,338,161 of OX359280.1, forward strand.
ACTTCAAAGTACACAAAATCAAACTATTTAAATAGCAATGCACCAAATATTTTCGGATTTACAGTAGATTCACCCAACAAAATGCAATAAGAACAAAATAAAACTAGATCTAAAAGATTTACTAGATAAAACACAACGAAGCTATGAAACTCGGATTTTTTCACATTCCAAATGATGAAATAAACGCTTTAACACTTGGAGATTAACTAGGATACAATACCTAGTATAAAGATTGTACAAAATATGGAGAAATCTCACTTCTTCTCTCTTTTTTTCTCTCTCCCGTCGCTTTTCTCTCTCTCTCTCTTTCTTCTTTTTTCTTGCTCTCGGCTGCAACAATGGTGTTGGATAGCTGACTGAGAGCAGCCGCAGGTGCATCTGCGGCTGCCTACTGTGGCCGTTCGCGCCGAATCCTCGGCTGTCGTATTGTCTCCTCGAGCCACGAAAGAGCCCACTTGTCGTTGGCCGCAGAGCGAGACCCCCGACTATCGTAAGCGTAGTGGCCATTAGTCATCTTTTGTGATCAAATCAGGTTCTTCTGGATCAACTGTTTGCCTTACCTCAAGTAACCTGATGCTCGTTGTTCGTTGTGGCGGCTTTGACCGTAAGTCATTGGGGTGGCTTCGTGTTGGGGTCCACATTCCTTTTCGCATGTCGGGTCAAGTGACAATTTTGCCCTCCTGCCAGGGTTAGTAGAGAAGTGCAAAATTTGGGTGTCTACAGTTGCCCATCTTTATCGTGTTTATGGAATGCAATATGAAATGAATATGATAGAGAAGTAGGCACCCAATACATGAAAATGACAGTACATATTTTAATGATGCAACATATATATCAATGATGCAACAATTACATATTAATGATGTAACATTAATATCACCAGTTACTGTCTCAAATGGACTCGCATAGCATATTCGTCAAAGAAAACTATTTCTCTTGCTTATCGCATATTGCATATCGCATATCGCATATTGCATATCAAGTAGCAAATCACATATTATATCAAATCGCATATGAAATCGCATATCGCACTGCTTCTCATATGATGTATCACAAATCGCATATCGCATCGCACATCGCATTGCATTGTTTTAGTCATCGTCGGATCTTTCTCCAATGGTCATCGCATTGTCATCGTCGGATCTTTCTCCAACGGGTCGTTTTTTGTGACGGTCAGGAATTTGCACTGACGGGTCGTTTTTGGACGGTCAGGAATTTGCACTGACGGGTCATTTTTGGACGGTCAGGTGTTTTCACTGACGGGTTATTTTTGGACGGTCAGATATTTTCACTGACGGGTCATTTTGGACGGTCAAGTGTTTTCACTGACGGGTCATTTTTGGACGGTTAAGTGTTTTCATTGACTGGTTATTTTTGGACGGTCAGGTATTTTCACTGACGGGTCATTTTGGACGGTCAGGTGTTTTCACTAACGGGTCATTTTTGGACGGTCAGGTGTTTTCACTGACGGGTCATTTTGGACGGTCAGGTATTTTTACTCACGGGTCATTTTGGACGGTCAGGTGTTTTCACTGTCATTTTTGGACGGTCAGGTGTTTTCACTGACGGGTCATTTTTGGACAGTCAGGTGTTTTCACTGACGGGTCATTTTTGTATTGTCCCAAATGGACTCGTATCGTATTGTACATCATAAGAAATGCAATAATTCTTGAGGAAATTTAAAAGTAAAGCGTACCTGATTAGTTTGTGGGGCCTCCTTGGGATTTGTCCTCGTAAATCGCTTTTGCCAGCCACTTGGGGTTCGTCCTCTAAGATCGCCCTTGACAGCCCTTGCTTTTGACCTGTCATCCTTGTCGATTAGCTGAAGGGGCTTCAAACAGTCGTTTTGCGATTCCTTGATGTTCCATAGATTCTTGGCGCATCGGATCGTGGAAGTTTCCCGCTGCCATGTTCTTCCGATAAATGGCACCGGTATTCTTGACGCCGACAGTCTCGTACCTGTGATTTTCCCTTCATGTATATTTTATTTTGATATATACATGGATGCACGGATGTTATGCATGGATCAATAGATATGCTTGGAAGGAAATGACCCCTGTTTAGTCAAATGATACAATTTTTCACATGTCGCTCTTTTTGACTACTTAGTTATGCCGTGCCTTATTTGGGAGTATAATTTTTGGACTTCAAGGCTGGTTCGTTGAATCGCATGCCCCTGATCGTTTCTCTGTTGGGGAATTGTATCTGTCGTTTTGAATGCCCAATCGACTTATCCAGGACTCCTCATCCTGCTGGCTCACAGATCGTCATGTCTTTGAATCTGGGGTGTAGGGACTTCCTCTTATGCTAGAGGATTATGCCTAGATTCTAGGCTGATATCTGGGTGATCCCCTTGTCAGTTGGTCGTATACTTTGATAGCTCTTGACATTAATCGGATTGAGGCAGTCCATTTGGCTTTTTGCGATGACCGACGACCATGTTGCCCCTCCTCGCCCTTTTAATCGATCAGCTCTGACGTTAGGAATTATATCGCTCTTGCATATGCTCGCTTGAGTATCGAGGTAATGTCAGGATGCATCAGACTGAGTTCGTCAAAATCCATTGATGGTCGTGGAGGAAAGTTCGTTGATGAGGAGTCTGATACAGATATGGGCTTCCTTCATTTTCGTAATTTCCAACATGCCCCAGCCTTTACTTGTGTTCTTATCGAGGATTCGCATGGGAAAGTCGCTTCGTTGGTCAGGCTGAGTTACCCACACCGATTCATATCCTGCACAAGTAACAAACGCTAAATGCTCGACGGTTCGGGTCGGCGGGGTTAACTCCGATATAAGAATTGCTAAAATCTTGACAGTAAATCATATAAAATGGAATGCTCATGATTTTGCAATTTAGCTCGTGTCCGTGATGTTTTCGTTTTATCATAAAAGAAATTTGACATCGAGATGGATCTTCTTTTTTTTTCGTGAATTGTGAGTGTATTAACTTGACATTGAATGAATTGTGAATGTACTAAGTCATTCTCGACTTCATTTTTTTTTTCTTCATCTGACGAGTTATGAAATCGTAATAAAACATTTTAAGCATTCATGGTCAATATACGTGAGTATGATTAAATTCAAAAACTACCTTCCTTTATCAAAGGTATTCCATCTTCATTCTCGCTATCGTTATTCACAGAATTAACGTCATATGGCAAGTGCACTGTGCGATGCATCCTTCAATTAGGGGCCACTTTTCCGTGACTTTAGATGAACTTGAATGGTTAAGAAGAACTTGTAATAAGAATAGCGTACTTTAGGGAACTTGCCTGTTTCGTCTCTTTTTATAGTCTAAGCTTAAATTTTTAATTCTCGTGCAACCTATACAATTTATGAAATTACCATATGATTATTAATTGTAATATAACTCGGAATAATTTTTATTTCATCTTAAATATCTTTTCATGTTATTCTTAAATATCTTTTCACGTTATTTTTATATTAAGTTTTTCTTGATCTCATATGTCCCTTATATTACTTGATAAAATTTTATTATATAATTCCCAACTTCAAATTTTCTTTCATTAACTTTCTTAATTGTTAGGTCTCAATCTAAGTCATTAAAATTACTCAACTATCCTATTATTTTTCTTCCTTCTTGGCACTGTTTAGTTAATTTTATTTCACATGTAAATTAATTTTTATTTTATTTTATGACTTCACTTACTATTTTTAAATTGGTCATTCTTGCTCAAAACTGTAACATTTTTTATAAATCAAGATTTACTTCAAAAATTATAAAATTTAACCAAGATACTCCTCGTACCCGAGAATTATCCCTGTAAAAATTTCGTAATTTTCTGAGTTAGTTAGCTTTACTTTTGACAGTTTTATTATTTTCGCAATCTAACTTTTGTTTTATCATAATTCTCTCATACGAAGTCCGTTTTAGGTGATTCTTTTTCCTGTGTATAGATTATACATCGAGGTTCATTTTAAGACTAACCAAGCTTAAAATTTCAACATACACAAAGAGTTGTATTGTTCAAAAAATTACCTTTCAAACTAAATTTTAACTTTCATATTCACGAATTTTTCTTGATTCCTTATAAATTTTTCCATCATATTAGCTCTTTATTAAGATAATCTTACATGTTTACATATACTTAAGAATAATACACATTTATCATTGTATTTCTAAATATTTCATGAAATAAAATGAATAAAACATTGTTAGGGTTTTGTTTCCATGTTTAAATTAAGTTTCCTTGTAAATTTTCCCGACATATATATAAGATATTTATTATCATGTTGCAACATATTAACATTGATGTGAGTATATTACATATTTCATTATATAATAATTATTATTATAACTCTAATATTTCATAGAAACTAAATAAAAGAATGGTTAGAAGGTTATACCTTCTTTATTTTAATGATCCTTCTTCGTCGCTTAACTTGTTAGGATTCTCCTCTTCCTCCTCTATAGTACCTGAGCTCCATTATTTTCCTCTCGGTTGCTTATTCTCTTCTCTCTCTCTCTCTCTCTCTCTCTCTCTCTCTCTCTCTCCCTCCTTGTAAAGATGCATTATATATATATATATATATATATATATATATATATATATATATATATATATATGAGAATATGAAGGTGTACAGTTATATAATTTTTTAATTTATACAATATGTTAAATTTATGTCATTTTGGTAGAAATAAGAGATACCACTAAATTAAAAATAATTTATTAAAATCACATAATTTTGACAAATTATATAAATTAAAAAATTATATAACTGTGTACCTCAATTATATATATTAACCAAGTCGTCAATGGTCAAGCTAAATTTCATTAGTTTTATAAGTTTATTTTAGAACTCACTATACTCTTGGATCATATGGCTGCCGACTCCCCTCAATTCCCATGTGATAATGTTATTTTCTTTTTCTTTTAATTGTATATATTAAGTGGTCAAAGGTTGGTCAAGTTCTTGAACTTTTCTCTTAAAAAAAATCTTGCAAGGTAACCTTATCCTCCCTCCGTGCAACCGACCTTGTCCCTTATATTTATCCCATGTGGAATGTTTTATTTGCTTCTTATTTTGCCAACAAAGCATGCTTAGTCATCTCTTTATTTAATGCTTACAAACCTCACACGTGATAAATGAGAGAGAGTTTTCCTTCTTTTCTTGTCATATGTGTGTAGTGTGTATGTATAATATTTAATTTGACAATTAGCCTTGCTCATTATTCTAGTTTTTGAGTGAGTTAGTTTTTATTGGTCCACCTTGTAAGCTCATTAATTATGAGGTTGAGGTATTATGCTAACTCACCCCTCCCTCATTAATTAACTTAGTAAGTCATCTATTCCAAGTCATCTTGCTATATTAATGAACTAGGTGAGTCACAATGTTAGGTTATTAGGCTAGACCACTCTTCTTCATTCACTCATGCCAACTCATGAAGGTATGCGTGCAGAATAATTTTCAAAATTCATTATTTCTTGTTAAAATAATTTTAAAAATAATTTTATAATTTTATCATATCAGAGTTGGCGATTCTATAATCATATACACACTAAATTATACTGTATTGATGATTCAATCATTTTATGACATCATTTACCGCATATTACAACAATGCGTTAAAGATTCCGTCATATATCATTTTACACCATATTCAATGATGCATTGATGATAATATTTTTTTTAGAAATATATTTTGGTATTTTTAAATTATTTTTGTTTAACTGACACAAATAGCATAGACATTTGAACAACAGAACTTTTAAAAACTTATCAATTCCACATTTGAACCAATATTTTCAAAGTCACCAAGATGTAAATACAAGCACGATATTAATAAATTCGAAAATCTAGCATTGCTAGTTGATTTGGAATATCCAAATTTCTCATCACTTCAGTTTCCTCCATTTTCACCATCATTTAATAACTCCAGTTATTCCCCAATCTTATTAATAAACACTATTCTATAACATATGACAATGTTTATCGAACTTACCACACATTATGAGTTCAGGAACTTGCCATAAGAATATGAGTTTAAGAACTCGTCAACGGAGTATGTAGTTAGAGAATGTATTAAAAACTGTTCATACACCTTTGGGTTCAAAAATATGTCATACGATTATGAGTCACAAACTTACCATAAGTATGAGTTTTAAGAACTCGGACATATTTTTAATATTCTCTACTATTCGATATACTTATGAGAAAAGAATCACATTCTCGTCATTTATATAACGAATAACGCGACACTAAGGTTTCAACGATTATCAATACAGTAAACTATGTAGTCACAAATTCTCTGCCCATACAAAAGTTTGTTCAACTCAGCAACCAACACGAGTCCTTGATTGAAAACCAATAATTTACTAATTTCCTCAATCAGTACTCCATCATTCACTAAAGAAAAAAGCTTATTTCTAATGGGTAATTCCATTGGAAATAAGCTTATTCTATAAAAAATAAGCTTATTTATGATGGAATTGTCCGTCGTAAATTCAGTCATAAATAATCGCATCGAGGATAAAATGAGCCGATTTCGATGGAATTAAGCCTATTCCGTAAGAATATGGGCATTTTTCTTGTCAATGTAACACTTTTTACGACGGATTCCATCAATTTTACCTTTTTCGTCGAAAATAAGTTATTTTCTTGTAGTGATTTATAGCTCTTCCTGAGTTTATTTTGTACTTTTCATAGTACAACATCTTTTTATAACATCAAGCTATAATTTCACTTTTAATAGTTTTACATAGAGATGCACAAAAAGCCTACGGCCCACAGCTCGGCCTGGCCTGGCCTAAGTCCGACCTGGCCTGGCCTAAGTCCGGCCTAGTCAAAGCCCGGACTGTACCAGTCCGGCCTACAGTCTTTGAACAGTTGCTATTTTGACGTAAAAGTCCGGTCACATTGTGACGCCCCCAAATCTGGGCCCACACAGCCCAAACTTGAGTCGTCAAAAGACTACAACAAAATTATTACAACAAAGCACAACGTACAACAATACAGTGTATAATAATACACAACTAAGTCTTCACTATTATTGCCACACTATTTTACAAAACGTGAAGACTATGATAACTATTCCTCGGACCCTCACTCCATTCCCCGGCTAGACCCTGTTATGTTTTCATCTCCTGTTGAAAAACAATGGAACAAAAGAAAGGGTGAGCTCAAATAGCCCAGTAAGAAATATCATGACTAAGATAATGACGAATAAATTATCATTAGCCTTCAACAGTTGAGTTCTTGATAGAATACAATAGAATACAAGGTTTATATCAAAAACTGCAGTTAAATTCTTAAACAATGTTCAGATCAATAATAGCAGCGGAATAAGTAATCTATTAGAAGAATAATGCAGACTATAATGTCCACTCGGTTCTCTTTTTAGGAAAAACATCATCAACTTTTATCATCTGAAATATCATTAGTCAAGATAATACAAATTCACAGTTCCTGATCATAATCATGCACATCAACAGTTCATCTTTGTACTACGGGCCAAAGATATTCAATATAGCACCAACGGTCATGATTATACCAGATTCAGCCTTTGGTCATAATCATACCAAACAACAGTTCATCTTTGCACTACGGGCCAAAGAGAACATTCACCACGTGCCATAAAAGACACCGAACAGATGTATCGCCTTTAACCTATTATATCGCCTTTAACCTATCATCTGTTCAACAAATATATCACATCTGTGCCCCCGGCCACAGATATTCACAACAGCTTGATTTTTGGATGATTAGAATGATATAAATGATGAACAGAAGAAGTAGGATAACAATAAGTATCGGAAGTTTACTTTGTACAGATTCAAATAATGTCCAAATTGTCAACATGATGTGGAGTGAAATTTAAAAATGATATTCAAGATCCACAGTTCAGAATAACGGTTACAATTCAATAGAAAGGTTCACGTAAATAGGAAGGTTCAGTTGAAATAATGAAGTTCAACTATTATGGAACATATAATATTTTCAGGAATTATAGAAGCAATAGTTCCATAATAAATTTCGATTTAGGAGTATGAAAGAAAATAATATCCCTTACCGTAGTAGGTTTGATTAACAAAAGGTGAAGGAAATTAATACAAAGGGTTATTCACCAACAGGCGGCAATCCGCTCCGTAAGGTTATTCCCACAATTTAATAGAATTTGAGTACAAAGAGTTATTCACCAAACAGGCGGCAATCCGCTCCGTAAGGTTATTCTCAGAGATTAATAATGAATGAATACGAAAGGTTATTCACCAACAGGCGGCAATCCGCTCCGTAAGATTATTCCCACAATTTAATACATGGAAATAAAAGGCACGTCTTATGAGTAAGGAAGAAACAATATTATTATCGAGAATCAAATAATGATAATCCCTTACCATAGTATGTTTGAATAATGGAAGATGAAAAAGATGGTATCCCTTACATCAACACGTGACTGGATATTGATTTAAATGAGGTTGATTAACTTGAACAGTACACGTATACTTATAGATCTTCACAAATACTCAAGATGACTTAAGCACACTTAGAGAGAACTTTCACAAGAAGTATTTAGAGAGAGAAAGAAAGAACAAGTAAGGAAGTTTATGAAAAATCCTTAAGTTAAGGCTTCTATTTATAGCCAAAAATCTTATCATTCATTTAATCTAAACCATTCATTTAAAGATCATCTTTTAATCTACACCATCCATTTCAAATATTATATTATCTTTAATCTACATCATTCATTTCATATCACCTAATAATCACCTAACTTTATATTATAAACAAATCAATTTAATTATTCAACAATAATTCACACTTTAATCTACACCATTCATTTCATATCACCTAATAATCATCTAACTTTATATTATAAACAAATAACTTTATCAATTCAATTATTATGACTAATTGTTATAAATACAGTATAGTTAGCTCTTAGATATCAAGTCAATAAATTAATGAAATACAACTGTTTAAATAACATCATAATAGAGATAACAATAATGTAAAATAAAGCATACGTTACTGTGTAATGACAATTATTGATTCAATAATGTGAATTACTGTGCATATGTTACTGTGACAATTATTAGGTTCAATAATTTTAAAAACAGTGCAACAACAATTATTGACTCAATGATATAAAATACAGTGTAATGACAATTATTAAATCAATAATGCAAAATACTGTGTAACAACAATTATTGAATTGATAATATAAAATATTATGCAGTGACAATTATCGATGAAATGATGCGTAACAGTTACAGTGTCAATTATCAGACCAAAAATATGAGACACTATGCAATACCGTGTGTTACTGTAGAGTACCGAGTGCTACAGAAAATACCAATAACTATCGTATGCTACTATTCTTTTATCACCGGTATTTTAACAGTTCCGTTGACTATTTTTATTTAAAAAGGTTATTTCTGTCGTTTTCTATATCCGACAAATATTCCGATGTGGGGTCAACCAATAATTTGTTATTTCGGCGTCGTCGGACCAAACGAATATTCCCCGACCAAACGAATATTCCCCGACAAAGCGAATATTGTTCGACAAAGTAAAATTTGCACATACCATCCTTAACTTTTAACTTTATCGATTTAACCACTTACTGTTTCAAAAAAATATATATATGAAGAAAAATTAAATTTTGTATTTCATAAAATTCGGGGTCTTACACACATAGCAAGAGTTAGAAGACTTGCCTTAAAACCATGTTAGGATTTTCCCGGGAAATCGTCAAATGCCTACAAAAAGGGTTACGCGACCCTGAATGTTAGTTTATCAAATTTTCCTTTTGAATAAGTCTTAGAATAACTTAACTAGACTATTTTCATTGGTGGAATCATTTCGTTAAGTGGCGAACTCAAAATCTTATTTTTTAGTGCTAGGATCCGAATGGTCCTTAAAAACAATCAGCTTCAACCTATTTTATTGCGACAGCCATAACTTTGTTATACAGAAATATTTTTGAGTGATTCTTGAGTCTAAATTGCTTAGAATTTCATGATCTACAACTTTCCTTTAGGTTACTAAGGCAGATTCAGAATTTAAATTTTCGAAAATTTGCAAAAATATTCTGCGAGTATATTAGTCTTAACTTTCTTTGATCTGATTGGTAAAACATGATACCTCAAGCATTAATTTGCTAAGATAACATGTTCTAACACTCCATACCACTTCATAACAAAAAAAATAACAAAATCATAAACCTACTTATATAAGATTTCATGACTTTTTCTCAAGAACACGAAGAACGAATCGAAGAAAACGAAGAACAAAGTTTCATCGTTCTTTGTTTCGACTACTAAAACTTAATGCCACAAGCATTATTTAGCAAGACCATCATGTTTCATCATCCCATAACACTAAATTACCAAATCATAAACCTACTTATGTAGAAATTATGACTTTTGCTCAAGAACACACGAAGAACGAAAAATCATACATGGTAACGACTTATGTTCTTGAGCTTTTGGATTTCATACTTGAAATAATTTGAGCATTATAACTGCTTACATATGTGATTATAACACTTTATAATTGACAAAATTTGGTCATTATAACGACTTGTTTACTTAATTATAACAATTTATAATAATGTTCTAGAACATACGAAGAACACGGAGAACGAATAAATCGTACATGGCTACGGCGTACGTTCTTGAGCTTTAAACTATGAAATGAAATTCGACATAACAACGACTTGCTCAAGTCATAAGGAACACGGAGAACGAAAAATCGTACATGGCTACGACTTATGTTCTTGAGCCTCGTCGATAAAATAAAACTTTAAGCATAATAATGATTAAGAATCGTACCTTTTATTATTGCAAGCTTTAACTATTTCTTTGCAATCTCTTGATTATAGGAATTTTGCTTTGAAAATTATTGAAGAAATGAATGAGGTTAGCTCTCTATTTATAGGAAAACCAAGGGTCGGGGTAGTTTGGTCATTAGTTTAAAAGACCAAGGGCCTTTTAGTCTTTTCTCCCTAGCGCTTGCATCATCGCTTACATCACCCTTCTTCTAATTGGTCGATTCATTTTCACTTGGATTTAGTTTCAAACAAATCGTGCTAGTTCTTTTCCAGTTAGTGTAATCGTGCTAGTTCTCCCTAGTTTAGTTACACTAACACTAACTTAGTTACACATAACCTAGTTTGATTTCAACTAATTAATTAAATAGTATAATACATTAGTATTTATACGTATTTCTTTCGTATAATACATCGTATAATATTCGTATTCTACTGGTATGATACCTTGTACTATTCTCGTATTAATCTCGTATAATCTTTCGTATAATTCTCGTATTATACATTACAATATACTTTTATTATTCTTGTATTCCTTCCGTATTTGCTACGCATTCATCCCGTATACGTGAATAGTAATCTCCATAAATTATTTTGGGTAAAAAATTTATTGGTCACAATGCATCTACCGTCAATAAAAATGCTATTCAGGAATGTGAATTTTCAAAATTCGGAAGAAAAATTTCCAAATGAATAGTGTTTTACACGTTTTTTGAGTAAAACTTTTATTGGCTAAATAACATCTATACTTCATATAAATGCTATTTCGTGAAATATGATATGTCAAAATATCAAAAAGAACAGTCAAAAAGACGACAAACGTTTTCTCGTAAATCGTGACGTTTTCATCTTTTTCTCTAGAAAATTTTATTGATTCTCTGGCATCTAAACCTCATATTATCACTATATTGTGAAATGTAAGAAGTCCTACAGATGAAAGAAATAGTCAAACGAATGAAAAATGTCACATCATAAATAGTGCTTTTACACGTTTTTCGAGAAAAACTTTTATTGACTGTTACGTGTTTTCAAATCATGGGAATGTTGAATCTTGAAACAGAATGTCAATTTGACCTTCACATTTTGTTCAAGGGCCTAGGTTATTTTCTAGGGTTTAGACCATAGGGTTAGGGTTTAGGTTTTTGTCCTAAATTGACTTCTGATTTTTAATAAGTTTTAAGTTTAACTACTCAAACCAAAACACAAAATCCTACACATAAATAATTCACATATCGCATTTAAAAGCTCCATTCAAGCTTTATTAATCACATAACACATTGTTTAGGTTAAAGATTTTAACCTCTTAGTTTTATACGATCGTAATTTCGAGTCGTATATATTTCTTAAGATAGCTCAAGGTATGCTTGAGCAATTGATCTTAGGTTTTGAATTGACAACCTTGTTTAGATCTTGTTAGATCTCTTTTTGAAATATTTGGGATATTACAGGTTATGTCATTCTCTCAGAAGATCATTGATAATTAAATGCAGCCCTTGTACCTAAAAAAAAGTAAAATAAAATAAAATAAAATAAAAAATATATACAAGTTTAAATTAAAACTAATTTGACTAAAATTAATATTGACAGAAATTATTAAATTAATTCCCCGACAACGGCACCAAAAGAGAGTGTTGAACCCATAGGAAATTAAAAATAATTAATACTAATTATTAACCAAATTAATCTTACTTAAACAAACACAATTTAATTATAAAATTATCGACTAAATTAAACTAATAAAAATAATTAAATCAAATTAAAAATACTCAAGATCACAATTTTCTCTAACGCTTCATTTAAATCTTTTCACTTCCTTTTTAATTAATTAATTATATAGAATTGTTAACTGAGAATGCTTAACTATTCATTAACCTTCTTCAACAATTAATAAAAAGACCTATTTCAGTTATATTGCTATATTCATGCAACACACTTAAAATAAATTCATTAAGAACAAACTCTCAATAAAGTTACATGTGTCATATAGATATATTCATCCTATACATTATCATGCTACTCTTCTTAGAAAGAATAAATAAATTCACATGTTATCATATCAAAATCTAAACATATACTCCACTTTTGATTTCATATATATTATCTCATTAATTTTTGTGCAAATAATTATACATGAATGCACAAAATATGATAAATAATCCCTTATATAATCATCAATAATTAAAAAGAAAACAAATTAATCTAAATTACACATTGGGTTCAATTGCAATCTCAATAATAAATTAGCCCATAATTAAATAATAAATTATCCACATATAATTCAACATCTCAAAATTACAAAAATAAAAGTAAAAGTAAAAAAAAAAAAAAAAAATCAAATATGTGTTTTGATATCAGTTTGCCACTGGGATCATAATCTTCAATTCCCAAGCTCCGCCTTTAATTCTTGAATCATTCGTGTTGAATATTTGCTTCTATACTTATAAAATTAATCTACTATATTCTAATTATATGTTAATGTATGTTAATATACTATTCATAAGAGTCTCATAGTGTATTTATAGTAGTGCATTAATAATCCTAAGCTAAAATGGAATTAAAAACCAAGTTGGAATCAAATTTAATGCAAAATCCTGTGTAATCTGCTAAAGTGCGTGCCAAACAGGTCCCTACGTTGACAGACCTGACAGACCAGTAAAAATGTCGTCGTTTAGGTTCAAATTCCGAAATCCAGCTTGTTCGCGCATTGCACGCGCCTTTTTTTCCTCCACAAGCCAAAAACGACGTCGCTCCGTCCATTCCTTGCCAAAGACTCCCACGCATTGCGCGACCAACCGCCACCTGCCATCCAACACTTCATACGGCGTCGTTTTCTTTCCAGCTGCTAATCCCTTAGCGCGCCAGGCACTGAAGCTGCCTATCTACATAATTATCAAAATGCCACCAATCTTATTTTTCCTACAAAATTAAATAAATATTAAATAAAAATACTATAAAAAGCTAAAAATTATAATAATGCATAATAATAAATAAAACACCTAAATTACTAAAAATACTTAAAAACTCGCAAATAATTAAGCCTAAAAATACTCAATAAATAGGTATAAAAACTTATTATCAGATACCAATGTAATAAAATTAAGCATACACGCAGCGGATATCAACTGGAAAATTAAAACTTTTCGATTATCTTTGAAGTGTATGCCCACGATCACGAACGACTAGAATCACGTGCTCAACGAACAATGCTTTCAGCGATAATTTAGACAACGAATGAGTACTAAATATATCTTCTACAATTTGAGAAGCTACAAACTTACAAACTTCACGAATGACTTCTAATGGCTTATAGAAAACTCTCTCTTTTTCTCTCAAGTTATTTGTTGCTTGATACTTCAAAATGATCAGCATTGCTCTCGTTTTATACTACTCTAGGAAGTGTAACTTACATATATTAAACAAGAAGTAATTCATTTATAACTCCCAATTGATTTACACTAATTAAAATGTAACTCCCATGTTTACTATAATATATTACTCCTAAGTTGTAACATATGTAACTCCCAATTGATTAGAGTGTAGTTCCCACTTGATTAGAGTGCAACTCTTAAGAGAATAAATAGAAAGATTAACACACATATGCTCATTGTATCTAGAGAATGAACCATGTGGTTATATTATATCCACCGGGTTGTCCGCTCCATGGACGCTTCGGTTCGAGTCCATTAACCAACATTATTCATTGGAGGAGAGTATGAATCGACTCATTTCAGTCAGGAATGGAATGAATCATTCAAGTCTCCATTTAATTTCCTTTTTTATTTTATTCATTCACCAATTTTATTCTTCTAACCCAAATATAGCATGAATGTTGTTAGAGCATTGGTGAGCCCAAAGGGCATCATTTTGATTTCATAAATCCCTATGTGTATTCTGAAGAGTGTTTCCTGTGTCCTTGGGTCCATCCTCACTTGGTGATAACTTTCCTTGAAGTCTAATTTTGGGATATATTAGTTTGGCTCCTTATAGCACATCATACAACTTTTTTATTAAAGGAATTGAAAACTTATTCTTAACTCTTAATATTCATAGAATTTAAGTTTTGTGTAGTCTACGCAAAATTCTAAGAGCCCCTTTTCTTCCTTACTAATAACATAGGTGAAGCAAATGTGGAGCAACTTGGTCTACTGATCCCTAAGATGAGCATTTCTCTCCATAAGTTTCTCACTTTCACTTTTCTAAAAGCAAGTGCGCGCGCGCGCGCACACACACACACATAGGAGAGTGATACATAGCCACCGCTGGCTATGGATCAACTGGTGACAATAAGTATCTGCAGAAAGTTCTTGCGGATACTAATTCGTATCAACAAAAACTTCCCGTGGATAACATTTGATGTTAAAGAAAGTTCATTTTTTCTATCAAGCATGGGCACACTAATAATCAAAAGAAGGGTGGGGGACGCTTTCATCTCTATGGCTCTTGCTGCTGCTGTGACCTTAGCATTCCGGCATGGCGGCCTTTTTGTAGGAGGATCGGAAGAGGAACCTGCCATTCCTGGTAAAAATAAATATTTGGTGGTGATTAATTTGCATGAATCACAGACGGCACCTACTCCCTTATTTTGGCTTTATTGTTATATTCAACATATTGTGCAGGATTTACTTGTTTGCATCAATCCTTCGGAAATTAGTTCAACTTAATCATCAGTTCGTCCTTTTGACATTTTAATCCAGGTTTGCGCAATGCTTGGGCTATCATAACCAAGTCTTATTGAAGTGAGAGCTTAAGCTAAATGGGGATTATGTTGTATTCACCTTAACTTTGTGTTTGGACTTGTTATTTCTGTAGGTATCATATTAAATCTTATCCCTGCTAGATATCAGTCATGATGAGAATGCACCATTAACTGCTAAAGAGGTATCCTAATTGTTCTTGTGCAGAGATAAAATCAGCATTAATGGAGCAACCCTTCTTTCATCAAAGTCATTGTAAGTATTCTAAACCATACAGCTCAGAGCTCCTCTAGTGTATTGTCGTGGCAAGATATAACCTCTTGGTTGGTGGAAGTGACCAACTATTTTTTTTGCACTTGAGTTACTTTATAAGCATAACTCAACTCTTCATCAGTTAGAACTGTAGGAGAGTTGCACATTTTTAGAAATTAATCCAAATTCAGAATAGATAAAAAGGAACACTTAAGTTATACACTTGTGGTGGATATGTATCTCTCAGTGGAATTTTTAAAAAGTTACTGTTCACAAACACTACATTACTGTAGTTGGGGTATACAGAGTTAGGACTGTAAATGGTAACCGAAAAATCCGTATTCGTTCGTATTCGTATTCAAAATAAAACAGATATTATTCGTATTCGAAATTAAACGGCTATATCCATATTGAATTTTAAGGTATCCGTAAATAAACGGATATGAATACGGATATAACAGTATCCGTATTCGTTTAACATCTGACCGTAAATATATCTGATAAATAATGGATATCCGATATTCGGATTAATATTTGAAATACGTATATAAATAACTTTAAATATCAAAATCCTCATGTGCCACAACATCCTTTTGTTTTTCCCAATGACACATAAAAGATGACTTATTTTAATGACAATATTTATAATAATAATTTGTTTAATTTTAAATGATATTATTATAATATATTATTTTAATTGGAATAAAAATATGACAAAATGACACAATGCATTTAGTTTACAATTTGAGAAGTTATTGTATGTTTATGAATTTGATAAGCCATTAAAAATGAATCTATGACACAAAAAAAATTTGAGCGACTAAGGTGGTGTTTATTTAAAATGATGACGCTTGTACAATTATACTTAATCTATCTTAAGATAAAAGTCCTTCATGAGTTTGTGTTTTGTGGTCAAAATGATCATTTTTCAAATCAATAGATCTTATTATTCGTTTACATATTTACAAAATATCAATAAACATTATTAGCTACATATAATTTAGTCAATTGAGGACTTTAATTTATGCATTTTTACTATTGTAAAGTGCAAAATATCTAAAATGTATCATTTAACAAAAAAATTATGTATTAAAAGAACCAAACTATAATTATTAGTTTAGTATATGTGTTTTATTTTCAAAACTTATGTAAGATAATTTTTTTTATGGATTCTTTAATAGTTTAAATTCAAATTTATACATTTGCAAAGTATTCATAATTTTCAAATTGATATTCTTAAAATTAATAACCTTTTGATACTTTTTGATGAATGTTTAAATTTTAATTGATTTTTATGATTAATTATGGATGATGATGTATTTGACATTTTTCTCCCATTTATAATATGTATTGTTAAAATTTTAAATGGTTATAATTGTTCAATGTTTTCCTTCTTCTTTTTTTGTAAATAATTTGAATAAATTTTTTTTCTTAAAAAATAAATTGTTTAGTAGGTGACTAATATCTGAATTCAAATATTCGAATAATTTGATTATTCGAATAAATAAACGGAAACAGATATTATCCGTATTCGGATAAAATTTGAATATCGGATACGGATATTTTTTTTAATATCTGCTTAATATCGGATACGAATACGGATAGGGTATTAATTTTTCGAATACGGATGCAAATATTATTGTATCCGTATTCTAATACATCCGTTTACACCCTTGTACACCCTTATACAGAGTTTATGAGTTTTCTTAAGAGTGAAAAATTAAGGTAGCATTATTAGCAATATAAAATTACTTCTATCAATTTAGTATGTTTTAACTTTATTTACTGCGAAATGAATGCCATTTGGAAATTCATAGCAGATCTTGTTAGCGGAGAATGTTCTGCCATGAAAAATCAGAAGTAACACCTCATTAAGAGATTACAGACAATAGAGTTCACCTTATTTTCTGATTAAATGACATTTTTGAATTTTTACTTGGACTTAAAAAAAATCGGTTTCGGATGTTTTAAGAAATAACAGGTCTTTAAATTGGGCACCCTTAGGAAGCAGAACATGCATACCTTCTATGTATTTATACCTTTTGCAAGAGAATGGAGACGTGTCAGAAAAATTGTACTATTCTTGTCTGGAAAAGAAAATGCCCCTATCTTGCCATTTAGCCGTTTAGATTGTTTCATGAGTTCATATGTTCACAATTATTTGTTGCCATGTAATAATCATGAACGATATCAAGTAACAGCAACAGTTCCCCTGAAATTAGAAGCGGTTGAGATCACCCTCACTTTCTCGGATTCATGGAAGGAACGTATACTTGATGGGTAGGTGACAGGTGACCACACCATAAACAATCTAAGTATTCTATAATTCCTAAACTAAGGATGAACTTAGAGTACATGCTTAATTTAATTTAATTTTTTATAACTCAAGATAAATATTCATGAAAAACAAATAAATGCTTTAATAATCATGAAGATTATATTTAATCATAATAAAAGATACATTACCACGAAAAAATTGAGTATGTGAGACGGGTCGACCAAGTCCATATGTAATTGCAACCAACATTTCAAATAATTCATCGAGATATATAAAAGAAAATGCATGTCAACTTCAGATATATATAAATTACCAAATAAATAAAATATACCTACCTGTCTTTGTCATGTTTTATGACTATAGTTTTTATTATTATTTTTTAAATTTGTCTGAGACTTTTCTACACGAAATCACAAGACCTTTCCACACGCTTGTTGGGGGCAATAATGCAGAAGAAGATCATTAGATCAGGAAATTAAGGTTTAATTTCCTATTCTTTCATTTTTCCCACACTACCAATAAATTATTAAAGCTGACGTTTGTATAATAAGGAAAACGAAAGCAAAAATTAAACAAAAACATGTCTCTTGAAAAATAAATTGAAAAAGATTAGCAAAGCAATCACATTTGAGCAGGAAAGGATTAACTCATTATTTATTTTTTATGTCACCTGATAAATTGCAAAAAGATTACTGACTTTTTTATTTTCTTAAGACGGTGAAACCTCAACCACCACTTTGGGTGTCAATATGATCAATCACTGAAAATCAAACACACCCGACTCAACTAAATTAAATTATGTTTAGACAACTATATATTACTAGAATCCCTCCATTATATTATATTTTATTTTATTATATTTAATAATATAAGTATTTAAAAAATAGTTATCCACGATCAATATTAGTATGTCACTAAATGTGTATTAAAAAAAAATTACCTGAAGATGTACGTAGAGGGAATCTTTGTCCAATAATTACCGTCCAAATATAGCCCAACAATATATACAAATAAAAAACTATAAAATATTTATAGGAAAACATCGTGTTGCTATCATGATACCCAATTTCAGGCAAAGAGTTAGTACACTAGAAAATAAGACTTCCAACATTTATTTAACTGGAGGACTATTCAACAATATCAACTACACAGTTGATGTCCCCAGCAATTTGATATTTTATAAGGCTGCAGTTAAAATTAAATTATAGCAAATTTAATTTGTTTTTTTCTCTTAAAAGTCTTTGCTCCAATCCTACCTCTCTACCACTAACAAACCACCCAAATATTTCATATTAGATTTGCCTAATTTTCTCTCCAATTCACTCGTGGCTTTGACACGTAACCAAGAAACAAACTCTTTTTCATTACCATCTTCATCTTTATCATCCTCTGCTCATTGGAACCACGATGTTTTCTTGAGTTTCAGAGGTACAGATACTCGCAAAACCTTTATAGGTTATCTATATACTGCTTTAAAGCAGGTAAGGATTTCGACCCTTTATGGACGATGAAGAACTACCAACAGGCAAATAAATTAAGCAAGAACTCAAAAAAGCTATCCGCAAGTCAAAGATGTATATTATTGTTTTCTCAGAAAACTATGCTTCTTCCAGATGGTGTTTGGACGAGCTTGTCGAGATCCTTGAATACAAGAACACAATGGGACGTTTGGTTATTCCTCTATTTTACCATGTTGATCCATCTTTTGTACGTTATCAAAGTGGGAGCTATGCAGAAGCTTTTCAACACTTTGTGGCAGTTTTGGAGGAGCGGAAATTAGATGCTGAGTTGGAGCTAAAGAAAATAGAGAAGTGACGAGCTGCGTTAACTGAAGTTGAAAATTTGTCTGGACACGATCTAATGAATGAAGAAAATGGGTAAACCTTGCATACCTCAATTAATCTGTCTTGTTAATTTTGTGCTTAATTGATCAACTCAAGTTAACTAGTTAAAAGTTAAAACCATGATTGATTATTTGAAATCCAAAGAGACGAACCTTCAAATCAATTACTTGGAAAAATTACTTTCTACTCTCTTGTGATATTGTTGCAAAAATAAGGGATCAACGTATATGAATAAAACTACCAAGTAATTTATTCTATTTAGGGTGTAGTAACTAATTTATCGTGGAACAGAACACTATTATGAAATATTCATTCTGTATTCAAAATAATTTTCAGGGTACATGTTCTACACGACTTAAAAAACTAAAGTAGAAGGAGAATAAGTTAAGTATCACTTTTACCTGTAGTGGATCCTATATAACTATACTAATGAATCTTTATTTTTTTAAGCCCAACACACCCCACTTAAGTATACAATTTAGTGGGTAAACCTGATATTTTATATGTTACGCGTGTACTTTTAGATATTCTCTTACATAATTGTACTTGGAAACAATATTACTCCCTGGAGAAATATTTGCCATGCAATTAAAAGTAGCACTACAAGGAAAGAATATCGGTGAAAGAGCTCAACTCATATCTAAATTTTCTAATAAGATGACGGAAGTTTCAAACTTTCATTCATATTAGCCCTTTAGCTCGTGCAAGACATGAATTAATTTGGTAGACATAAATTATTATGTTAATAAGTTTTTTGCAATATATTTATATTTGTTAAAATAAAAATATGTTATTTTGTCTTTGTTTTTTATTTGTGACAATAAATAAGTAATTTATCTGTTATTATTTATCTTCTGCGTATTTTTTGTAAAAGTATAAAAGTATCCTTTATTATTCAATAAAGGATCATTTGTTATTAGTTTTTAATTTTTTTAACAATTCAAAATTAGTACCAAAGAAAAAAAAACCGTGGATTATACCAAACAAATTACTTCTTTTAAATATATTTGTCCAAAAGTTTTTCGATCTTCTTCCGATCCCTAGTACTTCCAAAGAGATTGGTAAATAGAAATGATACTGAATTCCATCTTAACAATAATGTACACGTGAACTAATAACTGATTATTTGTAATCAGAATAGAATTAAGATCCCTTGTAGTTTACTTGGTCAAAATCACCTTCTAAGCGCATAATCAACATAGCAAACATTCTTACTTTTCGATGTTACAAGAATAACGGTGCAAAGTTTCATTTTAAAACTAATTCTCTTCTGCTTAATTAAGTTGTGTGCTTAGCCATAAGCCATCTATTCCAAGTTCTATGTTCAAGGGTGCACAAAATTGTTGGCAAAGTTTATTAGTAAAAAGTAGAAACAGTTACCAACTCCAATCTAATTTACTTGGTAAAATTACCTTATACGCGTAATCAGCATAGAAAACATTCTTTTCGATGTTGCAATAATAAGGGTGCAAACTTTCACTAGTGATGTTAAACTCTCTTCTTCTTAATTACGTTGTGTGTTAAGTTCAATGTTCAAGGGTGCACAAAATTGTTGGCAATTTCACTAGTACAAGTTCTCCAATTAAGTAGATGATGTTATATAAATTACTAGGGAGTAGCACCACACAAGAAGGAAATGATGAAAGAGTTCAGCTGTCACATAAATTCTCTAATTAACTAGATGCTGCAAATTTCTAACTACTATTCACTTAGATTCAGTCATCAATTTAATTTAGTGTTTTATTTAGGAATCAATTTGTCAGATTAGATGATAAATATCCAAAGATTCTATTCTCCATCATCAAAATATCATAAAATTACATTCCACATATATTAGAAAGCAAGACATGTATATTCTACTTGTATACTATTTGCAGTACGGTCATGATGAAAGAAAAAGTGAATAAAATATATCTTAGGAGCTCTCTACTCTTTTTTCAGCATCAAATTGGGTAGTTTTTATAGTGTTTCAATTCTTAGTACACCTCTTAAACTTTCAATGCAGATGCTTTTGAAAAACACAACTATAGTTGTCAAATCGTGAATCGATCGTATCGTGTATTGAAAATCTCTGTATTGTGTTTTATATATCGTATAGTGAATTGTATCGTGAAATGATAAATATGATAATATATATTTAAACATATAAAACACACAACTTATTAGACAATCAAACATATTAGTTTGACTATATATGTAATACTAGTCAAGTAAATATTATTATAAATTAAAAATAAAATTTAAAGTTAAATAGTAGCCAAAAGCCCAAGATACTCTAAATTGATTTATTAGATGTTATTTTAGTAATATTTACAGAGTAATAAGAGAAAAAGAAAATTCAGATTCACCTTTAAACTATAAAACAAAAGAGAATAATTCAAATTAATAAGTTGAGATTTATGTAGGTTTTTTTTTATATTTTTTTTTATAGAAAGTGACGTGAAAAAAATAGAGCGACATTCTGAAGAAAAAAATATAAAACTCTAAAAAGTGACCAAAGACTCATCAAGTGACATAGAATATATATGTTTGTGGTAAAAAAAACTTTTCATTTGAAATGGGAAAAGTTTTAAAAGTATTGCTTTTATTCTTTAATTTGGATATACATAAAAACTTTAACAAGTAGGTTACTAACTTTAAAAAGTATCATGAATTATATAGTTTCGTAGGAATTGAATTATAATTGGATCGTATGATATAGTGTTATTTTTTATTTACCCTACGATACGTATCAAATTCTCTCCATCGTATTATCGCGTATCATACAATTCTGATACTACGAACACAACACTAATGAGTTTGATATTCATAAAGTGAAAAAGTGAAGAGATGCAATAACTAAAGGTGCATATCTCTTGGGACATGTTTTGAAAGATGAAGAAAATATGTAAATAAACTGTGCAGATCTTATTCTCTATCTCCGTAAATGAGTTATTTGCTTAAAAGCGCTTAAGTGATTTTAATCTTTGTTTTTCTTAACTAAATTATGTGCTTAGTCATCTAATCCAAGTTCTGTGTTCAAAGCTGGACAAATATTTTGGCAAACTTCACTAGAAAACACTTAATAACTTCAGTAATTCACTTGCTCTATTTACAAGATAATCATTGATTATTTGGAACCATAATTGAAGATCCCTTCTAATTTACTCATTTTCTGAAAAAAAGAAAAGAAAATACCTTTAGAATCAAATTGGGCCATGTTTTTTAGTGTTTCAATTATTAGAAGTGCACTTCTTAAACTATTTCTGTTGTAACGTACTCATTTCTCGACTACTTTATCACGTTACATCATGAATATTACTTTTTGTTTGGAAAATTTTTGCAGGAACGAAGCGAGATTTATCGCAAAATTTGTTAGTCAACTTGAAGTAAACTTGAGATCCTTGAATGTTCCCGAGTCTTCAGTCAGAGTAGATTCTAATTTTAACTGCATAAATACATTACTGAGCATTGGATCTGATGATGTACGTACAATTGGGATCTATGGGATGGGTGGAATTGGTAAAACAACCGTTTCCAAAGATGTATACTATAAATATTTAAACCACTTTGAAGGCAGTGCTTTTGTTGAGGATATCAAAGATGTTTCAAAACAACCAGGTGGTATACTTCGTTTACAAGAGAAGCTTCTCAGTCAACTTCAGAAAAAAGAAATTAAGCTTTCTAATAGTGGTGAAGGAATCAATTGTATAAAAAAAATCTGTTCTAAAAGGGTTTTAATGCTACTTGATGATTTGGACGACTTTGATCAGATAAAAAAATTAGTAGGACATAAGAGATGGTTCAGTGCAGGAAGTAGAGTCATCATTGTTACAAGAGATGCGAAGCTGCTTAAAGAAGTGCAAGTAGATCATACATACGAAATGAAGGTATTGAATGAGGATGAGTCTTTGGAGCTCTTTAGGTGGCATGCATTTGGAGAAGGCATTCCATTTCTATCTGAAGATTACAAATGGCTTTCAATAGAAACAACAACATATTGTGGAGGCCTTCCATTAGCTCTTGAGGTTATAGGTCGTTATATGCTTGGTTTGACGTTGTCGTCTTGGAAAATTGCCTTAGAGGAGTTTTGCAAATATCCCGAAAAGAATATTCTGGATAGGCTTAAAATAAGCTATGATGCACTCAGCGAACATGGAAAGAAAATCTTCCTTGATGTTGCATGCATTTTCATTGGATGGGACAAAGATTATTTAGTTAAGTTTTGGGATGGTTGTGAGTTCTCCCCTGAAAATAGTATTAGGGAGTTGTTGTACAAGTGTTTATTAAAAGTTGATGAGAAAAATTGTTTAAGGATGCATGATCATCTTCGTGATATGGGCAGAGCAATTGTTCTTGAAGCATCTGACCGCTCACTTGAAAAGCACAGTCGAGTGTGGATTCGTGAGAAAGTACGTGAACTGCTAGAACACCCGAAGGTAAAAACAAAGCTTGTAATCTCTTGCAGTTAAAGATTTACCATGTTAGAAATTATCGTAATTTATTTGAAATTTAGAACATATAATTCCCACACTCACCCTACTCTTACTCAGGGAGCAGAAGCGGTTGAAGGAATTAGCTTAGATCTCTCCAATTTACAGTCTATTGATTTGGAGACCAAAACCTTTGAAGTGATGCACCAGTTACGATTTCTTCTAATCAACAATGTTCGTGTTACTGGATCCTTTGAACATTTATTTGGAAAGCTAAGGTGGCTTAGTTGGCAATACTGTCCTTTGAAGAGTTTACCCACGGATTTTCATCCTAAAAAACTTGTTGGGCTTGACTTGAAATACAGCAAAATAAAAAAACTGTGGGAGGGGGTGAAGGTATGAGAGTTTCCTCTCTTTATTTAGGTCTTACGTTTAAATCTTGCTCCATAATTTTATTTTTATTTTGGGAAAGTGTGATTAAACATACTAATTTCAAATTTTTGCGCTTTTGCAAAGCATCTAAACAATCTGAAGATCCTAGATCTCTCATACTGTAAGTCCTTGGTGGAGACCCCAAATTTTACTGGTGTTCAAAGTCTTGAGCGCTTAATGCTTAGAGATTGCAAAAGATTGTCAACGATTGATCCATCAATTTGCGAGCTGAGATCACTAGAAGAACTGCATCTGGAGGGCTGCGCATGTCTGGAACAAATGCCGGAGCAATTGGGAAATATGGAAAGCTTGAAGACTTTGAATGTAAGTTATATGTGAGGATCCAAATTTTCAG
Organism: Hedera helix; assembly: GCA_947179155.2. Classification (NCBI taxonomy): domain Eukaryota; kingdom Viridiplantae; phylum Streptophyta; class Magnoliopsida; order Apiales; family Araliaceae; genus Hedera; species Hedera helix. The sequence continues at coordinate 11,363,223 of OX359280.1, forward strand.
GATTTATTTAATAATATTAAATGAGAATTTAATTAATAAAATTATCAAGGTTATTTAAATTAATGTGATTTAAGATATGTGATGAGATTTAATTAGTAAATTAAATTTGCACAGAGATCATGACGAATTGTGTTAATTTAAAATAATTGGAAAGTAAATAAATTGTTTAAAAACAATTTATGAAGAATAAGAGAAATTTCTTGTAAAGGCACAATACAATTGTTATGGAAATACGAAAATTATATTTAAATGATGTTATGTGGTAATGTGAAATATATGATTTAGATATGTATATATATACATTTGTATATATATAAAGGTGCATGTATAATTGATAATTATAAATTTTATTAATTATGAAAATTAAGGGATTAATAATTAAATTAATCCGGAAATTTATGAAAGGTTAATGAGGAAGTTAGAAAAATTAGAAATATTGATTATTTAATTAATCAATAAATATGGTGAAGGTTTAAAGATTATTTAAGAGGAGGAAGTAATTTTTATAAATTATATACTAATAAAGTATATAATTTATATAAGGAAATTAAAGTAAAATATTAATGGAAAAATAATTATATAAATTATATAAGAATTATTATATAATTTGTATAAGATGATTAAACTAATGAGAGGATTAATAAATGTATAATTTTGGAGGAATTTAAGAATTTTTTTAAGAAAGGAGAATGTAAATATATAAATTATATAATATTAAATTATATAATTTATATATAAAGAAGTTAGTAATAAATAGTAAAGAAATGAATAATAAATAAGATAAATGAATGTTTTAAGTTATTAAAAATTATGTTTATGTATAATGAAATTATTATGACTTTTATGAAGGATAATATTTCGAAAACATGAACATGTTAATGTAACATGTTGTCCAAGTAACGGAGTGAAAAATTATGAAAAATAATTTTTATAAGTCATATGAATTATTTTATGATTTTTGGAGGTATAAATTACCTCATTTAATTACATGCATGTCATTATGCGTATACATAATTTGTCATGTAAAGTACCCAACAGAGGTACTAATATTATTTATAAATCATATTATGATTTTTAGTGAATTAAAATAAATATTTTATAAACATTATATAAAATATTTATTACACGAATAATTACTTAATGTATTAAATAAGTAATTAAGCATGACCTTTGGGGCTTATCCGAAATAAGTCGGTGGTGGCATTCGTTGGATAAGTCGGTGGACTTATTAAGTTGGCAAAACTTAGTTAAATGCTTTTGGTTATAAAAGCAAAAGATTTAAAGGAAAAGAGAAACAAGAAAAAGAAACCAGAAAGCAAACATATTCTCTCTTTTTCCTTCTTCCAACTGTAGCTAACACCACCGCCAGAAATCATCATCACCGGGAAGAAAAGAAAATATTTGGCACCAACAAAGGTGATCAACAAGCTTCAAGGAAGGAGTTTTAAGGTATAAATTAATTAATTTAGTTTATTTTGTGTATTATTGGAAATGAAATAATTTTGTAGAAAATTTGTAAATAATTAATATAATTATTCTAAATAATTTTAGAATGCATATATATGAATTATGTGATTTTTAGAATAATTTTGTGGTGAAAAAGTGGATTAAAAATGGAAATTGTTGGAAGTTGGCGTATTGTTGATGGTTGAAGAAGATGAACAGTAAAAGGGTCGACTGCGCATTGCGCGCGGTCAGTTTTTTTGTCCCGCCCAGATAAAAACGATGCCGTTTTGGGCGTGTAGGCAGGTCGCGCCATGTGCGAAAGAAATTTATAGAAGAAGGGATGAAACGATGCCGTTTTGGGCGTGTAGGCAGGTCGCGCCATGCGTGAAAGAAATTTATGGAAGAAGGGATGAAACGACGCCGTTTGGCGTCGACTGTGGAGGGGCCGTGCGCCATACGCGGCCGACGCAATGGGCGGAAATGACGAAAATACCCCTGACCTTTTCAGATTATACCGAACATGTCCTAACGTTGCTGAAATTACTAAAATGCCCCTGGACTTTCCGGAAAATTCCGGTTTTGTCACTAATGGCCCTAAAATCACTAAAATGCCCCCAAAAAATGAATTTTAATTAAATAAATGTTTAAAAATAATAGAAAATTATAAAAAATACTAAAAATATAGAAATGATGTTTGGGCATTAAATTTAATATTTTTGTAAAAATATTAAATATTGGGGATTAATATTTAAATATTAATCCATTAAGTTTAAAAGTTAGAAAATGGTTAAATAAAATTTTCGGACAACCAGAAATGTTAAAATTTATCCGATGAGCCGTGTTGTCCGAAGTGAAGGAGTTGATATTAAGTTATATTAATATTTAAGGGACGAGGTTAATATAATTAATCATATAAATTAATAATTGGCCCAGAGATGATATCAATTAAGTAAATTAATATCATAAAGAGATAAATAATTATTATTTGATTATTTTATGATCATAGGTTGATCGAGTTAAGGGTTTGAGCTATCAATTTAAATAATTGGACGACAAGCAAGTTCTTCAGTCATTTACTGTTAAATTGTTGCCGGTTATATGTTAATACTTGTTTAAATATATATAAATTATGTGTTCTGTGATCTGTGGCTAATATGACAACTATGTGTATTTTGTGCAATGATGTGAGATATATTGATATAGTAGAAGCACAAGCACATGATGTATGACACACACAGAGCATGTTAAGGTATGTGCTACGTGAAGCATAAACTGTTGAACTTGTTGAGCCGTTGTGCTCATTTCTTGCTTAAAATAAACTTTTGCAGGTTAAGAAATGAATCTCAGAAATATCGGATTATATTAGAGATGGATCAACTAAAAAGGTTGTGAATGTTATTGTTATATTTTCAATAACATAATTTAATGTGGATACATGTGTTAAGTTTATATTGATGTTTCGTATGTACATATATGTTGAATCCAGACATGATAAGTAAAGTTAAATTTCAAACCGTAATTGTACTAGATAGATGTTACGATAGAGATTATTAAATGGTTGAATTATGAATTATGAAATAAAGAATAATTGTGGAAATATAATCAACATTAAATTTGAAAGTTGAGCTTTATGGTACATGAAGGAAAGAAAAAGTAAAGGTTGCGATCCAGGGACTAGGATCGAAATGTAATGATTTTAGATATTCAAATATTTTAACAAAATGATTGAGGAAAGAAGAAAAAGAAAAATTTTATATCGAAAAATTGGTACTTGATGATTTTAAAATCAGTTTAATGGATGAAAGAAGAAAATCAAAGATTTATTAACGGACTGAAATTTGGACGTAAGGCAAATGATGTTTAATAAACATGAAATTTAAGGTAGTAAAGTGGGTCGAATTTCGGGGTCGTTACATTATACATGGCTTGAAGGGTTACCTGATTCAATAGGACAATTAAGTAGGCTGGTTCACTTAAGTTTGGAATGTTGTGAGCAACTTAGAACTCTTCCCACCTCTATTTGCAATTTGATATCACTAGAAGAATTAGATATCCGTGGTTGCACAAATCTGGACGAATTTCCTAAGAAGTTGGGGGATTTGAATTACTTGCTTAGCTTGGATCTTAGGTTTTGCGGAATTACAAATCTTCCGAGAAGCATGTTCGAATTGGGATCGCTAAGAAAGTTATATAACAATGGTTCCTCAAATCTGCACAGATTGCCCGAGCGATTGGGGGATATGAAATGCTTGCTTGACTTGGAAATAAGTGGTCAAAGTAACCTTACAAATCTTCCGGAAAGCATTTGCAATCTGAAGGCACTAAAAAAATTAAATTTTAAAGGTTGCTCAAAGCTGGAACGATTGTCGGAGGAATTGGGAAATTTGAAATGCTTGTTGGACTTGGATTTAAGTAAGTGCAAGAACCTTATAAATCTTCCAGCAAGCACTTGCAATATGACGTCACTAGAAAAATTAAGTGTCAATAGCTGCTCAAATCTATAACGATTGAGAATTGGAAAAGGTTAAGGACTTTGGATGCAGGTAAAACAGGGCTTGAAGGATTACCTGATTCAATAGGACATTTAAGTAGTCTAGTTCACTTACATTTGAGTGAGTGTAAGAACCATATAAATCTTCCCGACTGCATTTGCGATTTATCATCTCTAGAAGTATTAAATATCTTTGACTGCTTTTGTGACACCCCCAAATCTAGGCCCACACAGACCAAAGTTGAGTTGTCAAAAGACTACAACAAAATTATTACAAAGTAGTACAACGTTCAACAGTACAGTGTATAATAATACACAACTAAGTCTTCATTATTATTATCACACTTATTTTATAACACGTGAAGACTATAATAGTTATCCCTTGGACTCTCACTCCATTCCCCGGCTAGACCCAGCTACGTTCTCATTTCCTATTGAAAAACAATGGAACAAAAGAAAGGGTGAACTCAAATAGCCCAGTAAAGAATATCATGACTAAGATAATGACGAATAAATTATCATTAGCCTTCAACAGTTGAGTTCTTGATAGAATACAATAGACTACAAGGTTTATATCAAAAACTGTAGTTAAATTCTTGAACAATGTTCAGATCAATAATAGCAGCGGAATGAGCAATCTATTAGAAGAATAATGCAGACTATAATGTCCACTCGCTTCTCTTTTTGGTAAAAATATCATCAACTTTTATCATCTGAAATACCATTAGTCATGATAATAAAAATTTACAGTTCCTGGTCATAATCATGCAAATCAACAGTTCATCTTTGCACTATGGGCCAAAGATATTCAATATAGCACCAGCGGTCATGATTATACCAGATTCAGCCTTTGGTCATAATCATACCAAACAACAGTTCATCTATGCACTACGGGCCAAAGAGAACTTTCACCACGTGCCATAAAAGACACCGAACAGATGTATCGCCTTTAACCTATTATATCGCCTTTAACCTAACATCTGTTCAACAATTATATCGTATATGTGCCCCCGGCCACAGATATTCACAACAACTTGATTCTTGAAGATTAATACAAATAACAGTGATACGAATGATGAACAGAAGAAATAGGATAAACAATAAGTATCGGAAGTTTACTTTGTGCAGATTCAAATAATGTCCAAATTGTCAACATGATGTGGAGTGAAATTTAAAAATGATATTCAAGATCCACAGTTCAGAATAATGGTTACAATTCAATAGAAAGGTTCAGAAAATAGGAAGGTTCAGTTGAAATAATGAAGTTCAACTATTATGGAACATATAATATTTTCAGGAATTATAGAAGCAATAGTTCCATAATAAGTTTCAATTTAGGAGTATGAAAGAAAATAATATCCCTTACCGTAGCAGGTTAGATTAACAAAAGGTGAAGAAAATTAATATCCCTTACCATAGAAAGTTTGAATAATGGAAGATGAAAAAGATGGTATCCCTTATGAGTATAAAGGAAAATAATAACATTTACGAATATGAAAGAAAATGATATTACAAATGAATATAGAATAAAAGTGTCATGCGATAATTCGTGTAGATAAATTATTTCCACACGAGACAAATAAAAAAAGTTATTCACCAACAGGCGGTAGTCCGCACAGTAAGGTTATTCCCACAATTTAATAAAATTTGAATACGAAGAGTTATTCACCAAACAGACGATAATCCGTGCCGTAAGGTTATTCTCAGGGATTAATAAGGAATGAATACGATAGGTTATTCACCAACAGGCGGTAATCCGCGCCGTAAGGTTACTCCCACAATTTAATATATGGAAATAAATGGCACAAGAAAGAAACGATATTATTTTCGAGAATCAAAGAATGATAATCCCTTACCGTGGTAAGTTTAAATAATAGAATATGAAAGAAGATGATATTCCTTACCTTAACACGTGACTGGATATTGATTTAAATGAGGTTGATCAACTTGAAAAATTTCTGCACTCCTTTTGGCTTTCAAACACTCAAAATAGTCTTACTATTCTCAGAGAAAACTCATAAAATTCTTATAGAAAAATTTTATGTTTTAGGTGTGATTTTTCTATTCAGCTGAGCAAGCTATTTATAGGAGAATGGAAAGCACTGTGTGGTAGGTGAGATCATGCCATTGTTGAATTCGTTCAGCACGTCAGTGCTGAATTCGTTTAGCATGCACGTTTCTGAAATTTTAATTTCATATAAAACAAAACCTTATTATAATATTCATAATAAAACAAATAACTTTATATATTATATTAATAATAAAAATTTATATATTATATTATATTATATTTATATAAAATATTATTATTTTTTTTCTCTCTCTCTTCCTTTCTCCTTTCTCTTTCTCTCTTTTCTTTATCTCTCTCTCTCTTTTTCCTCTCCTTCTCTCTTTCTTTCTCCAGCAACTTTCTCTCTCTCTATTTCTCTTTCTCTCTCTCTTCCTCTTTTCCTCTCTCTCCCTCTTTTCTTCATTTCCTACGCCATTTTCCTCCATTGGCCCCCACCAATATATATTATTATTATAATAATCAAAATACCTACTATCAATACAATAATTAAGGTAATATTACAACAGTGATAATAATAATTCAACGATAATGTAAGAAACATGTTACAGATTATTATTAATTTAATAATATAAATTATTGTGTATTTGCTACTGTGACAATTATTATGTTCAATAATTTTAAACTACAGTGCACCAACAATTATTGAGTCAATGATATGAAATACAGTGTAATGACAATTATTGAATCAATAATACAAAATACTGTGTAGCAACAATTATTGAATTGATAACATAAAATGTTATGCAGTGATAATTATTGATGAAATGATGCGCAACAATTACGGTGTCAATTATCAGACCAATAATATGAGACACTGTGCAATACTGTGTGCTACTGTAGAGTACCGTGTGTTACAGAAAAATACCATAAATTACCGTATGCCACTATTCTTTTATCACCGGTATTTTAACAGTTAACACCGTTGACTATTTTTATTTAAAAATGTTACTTCTGTCGTTTTCTATATCCGACAAATATTCCGTTGTGGGGTCCACCAATAATTAGTTATTTCGGCGCCGTCGTACGGCCCGAATATTCCCCGACAAAATGAATATTCCCCGACAAAACGAATATTGTCCGACAAAATAAAATTTGCACATAACATCTTTAACTTTCAATTTTGTCAATTTAACCACTTACTGTTTCATGAAAAAAATATATGAAGAAAAATTAAATTTTATATTTCATAAAATTCGGGGTCTTACAGCTTTCGACTGCAACAATTGCCGGATCGATTGGGGAATATGGTAAGCTTAAGGAATCTAGATGAATGTGGTATCGGGTATCAACAGTTACCTGATTCTATCAAAAATCTTAGGAAACTTGAAAGGTTAGCTCTAAGTTTTTCGCATAAAGGTCCTTAGTTAAGCGTGATAGAGTTAAATTATATGACATCTTTATTCCCTAATACTTAGTTTTTATATTTATTGTATGCTTAAATGTTTAATTATTTAGTTTATTTTGGTTTTAATAGGTTTTATAGGATTTTAGTTAATTTGTGTTAATTTAGGTAATTTTATATTTCTTTTTATTTATGTGTTTTTATTTCTTTTTAGTGTTTTAGGTGTTTTATTAATCATTATGTGTTTTTATTATTTTTAGTATATTTATTTATTTTTATTTTATTTTGTAGGAAAATAAAAGTTCAAATGGCGAAATGGTAATTAAATGAAGTTTGATGGCAATTTAGTAAATAGATGCAGTTGAGAAGGACCGCGCCATGCGCGCAAACATTCGGCAGGAACAGGATTTCGCGCATTGCGCGAGGAGCAGAACTGTCTAGAGAAAACGGCGTCGTTTTTGGCTTGGGAAGGCAAAGCAGTTCGCGCAATGCGCGGCCGCGGGCGTTTGGCACAGGCGCGTGGATGACACGCGCCAACGGTAATAAAGAAAAAGCGGCTGACGCGTGGCGGCTGGCGGCTGTCTCTCCTCTTTCTCTCTCTATGCGTGGCGGCTGGTAGGGGTGTAAACGGATATAAACGGATACGGATATAGTAGTATCCGTATCCGTATCCGAAAAATTAATTCGCTATCCGTATCCGGAGGATTTTAAAAATTATATCCGTATCCGGTATTCGAAAAAATATCCGAATACGGATAATATCCGTTTCCGTTTATATCCGGATTCGATTATGTAATATAATAATAATAATAATAAAACAAAAATAACAATAACAATAACAATAATAATAATAATAATTATAATAATAATAATAATAATAATAATAATAATAATAATAATAATAATAAAAATAAAAGTAATAATAATGATAATGATAATGATAATGACAAGAATAATAATTATAATAATAATGATAATAATAATAATACTAATAATAATAATAATAATAATAATGTTAATAATAATAATAATTATAACAATAATAATTATAATAATAATAATAATAATAATAATAATAACAACAACAATAACAATAATAATAATAATAATAATAATAATAATAATAATAATAATAATAATAATAATAATAATAATATTGACAATATTAATAATTATAATAATGGTAATAATAATAACTATTATTATTATAATAATTATAATAATAATTATTATTATGTTAATAATAATAACGATAATAATAATAATAATTATAATATTAATAATAATTATAAAAATAATAATAATTATTATAATAATAATAACAATAGTAATAACAACAACAACAACAATAAGAATAATAATAACAATAATTATAATAATAATTATTATTATAATAATAATAACAACAACAACAAAAACAATAATAACAATAATAATAATTATTGTGATAATAATAATAATAATTATTATTATTATGATAGTAAAAATAATAATATTATTATTATTATTATTATTATTATTATTATTATTATTATTATTATTATTATTATTATTATTATTGTGGTGGTATGGTGAATTATGATAATTGTTATTGATAATTGTAAGTTTTGTAGACATGTTTAAATTTTTCTGGATATCTATTTTTAAAAGAAAATTAATTATTATGGCGGTGTGGTGAATTATGATAATTGTTATTTGTGATTGTAAGTTATTTAGATTGTATAGCGTCTTTAAGTGTTGTAGTATTTTTCGAATTTTAATCTAATTTTTCGTTACGTCGTGCCTTCAGACACGGGCAATTACTAGTACATATTAATAAATGAATGTTAATTTATTTATTTTTAACAAATATAATAATCAATACTCTAAATTACAATTCAAATAAGTTTTCATTATTTTTAAAATTCAAAATGAATGCTGTACTTACTAATGTTTAGACGTCCATTAATAAATAGATACCTATTTTATATGTTAATTTGAAATAATACTGTAGTGTGTATAAATATTTATAATATATAATTATAACATTTAAATTATATTTATAACACTTGTTAAATGATACATTTTGGATATGTTATAACACTATATATAACTATAATAATGAAAAAAAATAATGAGTTTTAAAGTATAGTTCATTAATGAATGGATGTTAATTTATTTATTTTTAATAAATACAATAATCAATGCTCTAAATTATAATTTAAATAAGTTTTTATTATTTTTGAAATCCTAAATTCAAAATAAATGCTCTATTTATTAATTTTTAGATGTCCATTAATAAATAGATGTTCATTTTATGTGTTAATTTGGAGTAATACTGTAATGTGTATGAATATTTATAATCTATAATTATAACATTTAAATTATATTTATAAAACTTGTTAAATGATATATTTTAGATATATTGTAACACTATATATAACTAGAATAAGAGGAAAAAATAATGAGTTTTAAAGTATAGTTCATTAATGACTGAATGTTAATTTATTTATTTTTAATAAATATAATAATCAATGCTCTAAATTATAATTTAAATAAGTTTTCATTATTTTTGAAATCTTAAATTCAAAATGAATGCTGTACTTATTAATGTTTAGATGCTCATTAATAAGTAGATGTTTATTTTATGTGTTAATTTGAAGTAATACTGTAGTGTGTATGAATATTTATAATCTATAATTATAACATTTAAATGATATTTATAAAACTTATTAAAGGTTATATTTTAGATATATTGTAACACTATATATAACTAGAATAAGAGGAAAAAATAATGAGTTTTAAAGTATAGTTCATTAATGAATGAATATTAATTAATTTATTTTTAATAAATACAATAATCAATACTCTAAATTATAATTCAAATAAGTTTTCATTATTTTTTAAATCCTAAATTCAAAAATAAATGCTTTACTTATTAATGTTTTGATATCCATTAATAAGTAGATGCTCATTTTATATATTAATTTGGAGTAATATTGTAGTAGTAATATATTTATAATATATAATTATAACATTTAAATGATATTTATAACACTTGTTAAATAATGTATTTTAGATATATTGTAACACTATATATAACTAGAATAAAGGGAAAAAATAATAAGTTTTAAAGTATAGTTGATTAATGAATGAATGTTAATTTATTTATTTTTAATAAATATAATAATCAATTTTCTAAATTACAATTCAAATAAATTTTTATTATTTTTAAAATCCTAAATTTTAAAATGAATCCTCTACTTATTAAAGTTTGATGTCCATTAATAAGTTGATGTCCGTTTTATATGTTTAGAGCAATATTGTAGTGTATATGAATATTTATAATCTATAATTATAACATTAAAATGATATTTATAACAATTGTTAAATTATCCAAAAAGTTGTATTGTAACACTTAGTAAATGATATTTATAACACTTGTTAAATGATACATTTGAGATATTTTAATTTTATAATAGTAAAAATTCCTTAACTATACTTAAATCAATTTATTAATATTATAATAAAAGTGTTATTTTCTACTTTTTAGAAGTGAAATGACATATTTTAAAAATAATCTTCATATGATAGTGAAAACTAATTATTATATTAGGAAGACCACTTAAAACTTAAAAGAAATTATTTTGCTTATTATATATATATATATATATATATATATATATATATATATATATAAGTTATTCGGATACGAATTCCGGATACGGATCCGAATTCGGATATCGGATTCCGGATATCCGCTATCCGCCGGATATATTTACGGACGGATATTAAACGAATACGAATACGCCTATATCCGTATTCGTATCCGTTTATTTGCGGATACCTTTAAACCGAATACGGATATATCCGTTTTTTTTCGAATGCGAATAATATCCGTTTTTTTTCGAATACGAATGCGGACGAATACGAATTTTCCGGTTACCATTTACAGCCCTAGCGGCTGGGTCTTTATTCCTTTTCCTTCCTTATTTTGGATTTCCTACACTGCAATGCAACAAATCAGTAGAATAAAAATCCGATTTTAATTTGGAAAAGGAAGCAATAATTCTTTATTTTATTTTTAATATTTTATTTAAACTTCCAATTAGGGTTAGGATAATAATTATTTTATTTTTCTTTTATTTTTAATTGTAAATCCTACTAGGATTAGGAGGATTTTGGAGCTTATAAATAGAGGGCTTTACACACAATGTAAAATACAACTCTCATTAGAATAAAAATTCTCTCTTCTATTATTTAGTATTCTTTACAATTATGAGTAACTAAATTATTTATCTTGGTTTAAGTGATTGAAGCCATCAAGATTTATACACTGTGAGATCTAATTTATTTTAATTGTTCAATTTATATTTTGATTATTGAATATTCTTCTATGCTTAATTTTATGATTGATTTGTTTAATTGCTAGAAGCGCTATTAGTTTATTATTCATATTAATCTACTGCTATTTGTGAAGCAACTAAGTTTAATAATTGTTTTGCAGATCAAAAGATTATTTTATCTTAAGAAGAATATTCATCTAAATTAAATGCAAACACGTGGCTTGTGTTGTTTAGTTCAACGATCTTCTTTATGCTGCTATTAAATTAAATCTTTAGCACGTGCCGGAGGTTGTTTAATAGTAAGGGTATTTAGGCCACGTGGCTCTACTTATCTAAAATTAAGGAGAGAGGAGAAAAATTATTCCACCTGCGAGTAGTTCTTTCTACGGTGAATCTTCAAAATATTAATTGATTTATTTTTGCATCAGTGATCAGTTGTAAATTCTTGATGGTGGATATTAACTTAAACCAAGACTTTTTCTTCTTATTTATTTCTTGTATATTTATTTTAGTTAATTTTATTTAAATTATTTCTTTAATTGAAAACCCCCCACTTTTAATTTACGAAAACATAAGATTAAATTAATCATTCTTTGTGGGATCGACTCTTGCTTACACTACTACATTAATATTTTTCCAAAGTAAGATTTTATTTTTGGGTGCTTGCGACATCACACCAAATTTTGGCGCCGTTGCCGAGGAATGATTTTAATTTAATTTTGTGCTTTTGTAAATATTTATTTAATTTAGTAATTTTTTAGATTTTAGTTTTTCATAATTTAATTTAGTGGTGCAGGTTCAGGATGGAATTCATGCATGATTATACCAATGAGGTAACTATTTCTTCTCTTAAGCAACAAATTAATGATCTAACTTCTCTTGTTTATCAAATGGTTGCAGGTAATGCACAACCAAGGGAAGCTTGTAGAATTTGTGCGGTGGTAGGACATCCAACTAATATGTGTCCCATTCTTTGAGAGGAGTCCTATGAACAAGTCAATACAACAAGTGGTTTCCCTGGTCAACCCCGATGGAGATATGATCCCTATTCAAACGCGTATAATTCAGGATGGAGGGATCATCCTAATTTTGGCTATGAGAATCCACACATGAATCCGCCCGCACATCAGAATTTTTCAAGCTATCAACAATAAATGCAGCCATATCCCCAACAACAACAGAGTCAAACAAATACTTCTGATATGTCTTTAGAGGATATGCTTAAATTAATTGAAGCTAACACTTTACAATTTCAATATGATACTTTGCAATATCAACAAGACATGCAGGCACGTATTCAAGAAACTAATGCAATTATTCAGCGTTTGGGTACTCCATTAGGACAAATCACAACCGATCAATTGGAGGAGCAAAGTTTTGAGCAAGTACCTTCTCAAACGATGGATAATCCAATGGAGAATACAAGTGTACAAATGTTAAGAAGTGAAGATCCAGAAAAGACGGTCCCTCCATCACCGAAGCAAGAAGAAGCAAACAACATCAACGAAGTGGACAATGTTAATATGGACAATGATGTTATTTTTTATGATGACATGCCTAAGGTGATGGAAGTTGTTGATGAAATAAACAAGGGAAAGTTAGAGATTGCAATTACCAACAATTTGGAGTTAGAGGAAGAAAAAACAATTGAGCTGAAACAAGATTTGAAGGAGGACGCAACTCCATTAAATTTTTTGCCAATGATTTTTGATAATAATGCAATAATTTCCATTCCATTGTCTGTTACTCATAATAAATTTTTATCTTTTATTTTGCAGGATCTCATTCCAAATATAAAGACTATCTCCAATCATATTAAATATCTATTTGTTGAAGAGGGAGTAAAACGTTCATGTCACGTGCAAGGGAGACTGAATCTACCGATAAAGAATGACGTGATGGATGGGGTACTCAAAATTCATGAAGTTGGAGTAACGTAGTACTTTGGCCTGCTGTCGAGCCAATGACAATAAACAAAGGCGCTGCTTGGGAGGCAACTCAAGAAAACAGATTTGCATTTCTTTCCCTTTTTCTTTTTATAGTTATTTTTGTTTTTTCTTTGCATTTTACTTTACATTGGGGACAATGTAAATTTTAAGTGTGGGGGAAGGGATTTAGGATTTTTGTTATTTTTAGGTCATATTTTGAAAATTTTTGTTATTTTTAGGTCATATTTTGAAAATTTTAGGAAATTTTAAATTTTTTTGAAATTTTGAATTTTGTGGGTATATTCACTGCAAACCCTCACGAGACAAAACTCGTCCACTTGTGGTAATCTTGGGGTTTAAAGGCTTGTTGCACATGCTAAGTGTAACCGTGTTTCTTACGAAAATGGGGTAGTTTTATTTTTATTTTTTAGGATGTGTCGCTTGAGCAATGAATTAATTGAATTTTAAATTTCTAGCCAATGATGAAATTTTGATTTTTATTTAATAACTCTTGGAAAAATGATAATTTTTTTTTGCTTAGTTTGGATTTTTAACTTTTTATTGATAATTACTTTGTTTGAAATCTTTAAATTTTTATGCACTCATATCTATTTGTTTGAGCTAATTTTAATTAAGGGAGATTTAAATGGTTAAATGCTTATAAAAGATATTTTTGAGCTCTATATCTTATTTGATCATTATTTAAAGTGAAATATAAGGCAAAATATAATTTGGAAGAGATGATTTAGGTAATTTTTCTAGAATTATTATTGAAGGAAAACAAATCTTGTGGTGGGTTGAGATGGAGCGTAAAACGCACTCACTCATAAACACATGAAAAGGCGAGATGGAGCATAAAACGCACTTGCTAGTGAGATGGAGCATAAAATGCACTCACTCTGGAAAAAAAAATGAAGAAAGAAAAAAATGGGATGGAGCATAAAATGCACCCATTAAAAGAAAAAAAATGAAAAAATATTTGAAAAAAAATGCATATTAATAATCCTAGTGTATATAATTGTTTGAAACCTTTTGATCTTCTGATTTATATTTGTCTGTATTAGCTGAAAGTAATGAGAAAAATAAGTATATTGAGTTTTGTTGTATGTCTTTTATAAGGTAATCAATGACCGAAACTTATCTGAATTTTGATTGGTTTGATACATTTGGATTCACACACACACAAAAGGTCTTGAGTAAGTAAGATTAATAAATATGTTAAAGTTTTAGATTTTGCAAAGCGTCTTCGAAAGATTTTTCCTACCTTTCAAAAGTACCTTGAAAATTTTGGAACTCAGTTATTGTGGTCTGCATGACAAGGACATTCCAATTGATAATGGAATCTGCTTACTTTCATTGCAAGCCCTGAATTTAAATGGAAACAAATTCTATAACCTACCTTCCAGCCTCTATCAACTATCCAATCTTACAGATCTTTTCTTGAGTGACTGCAAGAGTCTTGTGTCACTCCCAAAACTTCCTCCTAATCTAGGGACGCTACATGCCATGAGTTGTACAACAATGAAAAAAATACCAAATCTATCAAACTTGAAACACTTGCGGAGCTTGTATCTTTCAGATTCCAATAGATTGGTTGAAGTGTGGGGCTTAGAGAACCTCAAATTAATGTTTATTGGCATGGCAGGATGCAACGATTTGGCAATGAATGCTACTTTTAACCTTTTAACGAGAGTTTCTTTCAGGTATCTCTCAATCTCTGTCTCCATATATACGGTGTATGTGCGTGTGTGCATATATATATATATATATTAGGGATAACCCGTGCCTGAAGGCACAGTGCAACTAATATAACAGTTGAGTACTGTATTCAATATTTCTAAATTGAAAAATCTAAAACTGTTGTGGCCAACCATTAATACAAAAAGATTAATACTCAATCAAGTTATAGTTTCTTTTTGAGGCAAACATTAGTGTGCTACTCATTCCCAACTTAAAATTAGTTCTTGACAGGTTTAAGCAATTAATTGATTGACGATAGCAGACACAAATTTGTGTAATATAGTATTTTTGAGTATCCTACACACCTTTTCTTTATTGACAAAACATAATGAGAAGTTTGGCAGCATTTATTTGCTTCTAGTATATCTAACCATCGATCAATATGATCCATGAATAATATTTTCTGTGAAAAAATTGTAGTACTGCAAACTATTTCGTGAGATCCAATGAGGGAAAAAAAAGATGTAAAAATTCAAAAGAAATATTTTTGCATATATACCCAAAAGTATAAAATGAGCCATCTAAGTCCAAATAAAAAAGTATTGTCATAACACCAACTAAATCGCATCACCATAACATTTTTTTCTCTATATTTGTTTTTGAAATTGGACAAAGGATTTTCATACCATGAGTCAGAACTTACTACAATAATTACTTTTGATATAGCCCGCAAAAACACCAAAGGGATGATACGTAATTGTCCGTGCCTAAAGGCACGGCGTAGATTAAAATTTCAAAAATACTCTATTACCTAAAGACTCTTTGCAACATAAAATAACTTACAAATTAATTAGAATGAATATGAACTATCCCCGCGATTTTCTGCCCAAATCAATTTGCATGTGGAAACATAACGACCGCAATACCCGACAAACAGAAAAATGACATCAATGCTAAAAGGGTAACCCATGTTGTTTACGTGCAATTTTATTTATTTATTTATTATTATTATTATTATTATTATTATTATTATTATTATTTTTATTACTATTTTTCTTCTTCTTATTATTATTATTATTGTTATTATTGAATATGAATTACTTGAACAACATCTTAAAGATTGGTCTTTACCAAAAGTTAAATCTACACAAATTTATAAAATTGGAACTTTTGATTTAAAATCAAAAACAATTATAAAGACTGTTGAAAAAACTATTCCTATTTCTGAAACCTATGAAACTATACAATTACTTTCTAATAATATTAAAAAATATAAAGATAAATATAATTTTATCCATCTCGGATGTGTACAAATTGGATTTAAACCATTAACTAGAGAAGGTTTAAATACTTCTATGTGTATTGCCTTGTGTGATTCTAGGCATAATAAATTTTCAGATTCCTTACTTGGTCTTGTTGAAACAAGTTTATGTAATAGTCCAGTTTATTTTAACTGTTTTCCTAATTTTGAGATTTCCCTCACTGATAAAAGATTACTTGATATTTTAACTTTATATATCCAAACCAGTGGCTATGATATGAAAATGGATGTTGAAAATATTGCTTTAATTTATAGAGTCAAATTTAAAGTGTTAAACACTTTAGCTCCAAAGACTAAAAAATTTGATGTTAAAGGCAAAACTATTTTATTTGAAGCAAATATGTCTAAAAGTTTTGTTAATATTCCTAAAACAATTGCTTGGTTTGATATTAAATTACCTGAACAATTGATTTTACCTGGTATATCTATATCTGCCCCTGAAAATGTTGAAAACAGAGATATTGAACAAATAATAGAAACACTTGATGGTAATGTTGAAATATGTTTTGGTCAAAAATTAAGAGTTGCAAAATTTAATATAACTAATTTTGGTTCATTAATTCATACTGGTAGAGCATCTACATATTCTGTGACTTCTACTTCTAATGTTAAACCTTTTTAAAATCCCAGATTTGAAATAGAAAATATTATTGGTATTAAAGAATCAGAAAATAAAATACCTCATGCTATTTACAGAAATAAATCTGTGCATATCGGTTCACCTACTCCTAGTGACATAAATTTTTCTGCCAATACTATTGAATGGACTGATAAGTCTGACTTTGTTATAGACAGAATTAAAATTAATGCTGAATTTCAATTACCTAAATATAATGAGCTTAGAAAATGGTTTTTTAAATATTATACTAAAAAATAGACTTTAGAATTTAAAGAAATGTTTTATAGACATATAGAGGAAACTAAACATATAATTCCTTTTGTTGATTGGTTTTTCCAAACTCAAACTAATTTTTCAGAAATAAATGTTATTTCTGACTTTTATAAAAATTGGCAAACATCTCGAGGTCCAATAATTAGAGCTATTCATCCTCCTATGGATGATCAATTAATTTTATCAACCCAAAATAATAATCATGTTAAGGCTTATGCTATTGCTGAAACTTTTGTTGATGAACTTAACACTAAAATTTTAAATGAAAAACTTTTTGCTCAAAATAATTTTACAAACGTACATTTACATACCCTTGGTAATCAACTTTCTCGTGTAGAGGAGAAAACAGATAATATTTTGAAAAAAGTTGAGCAACCTGTTATACAGCCTGTAAGTCAAACAACAACTATCATATTTGATAAATCTGATAAATCTTTAAAACCTGTTTTAAAACCTAGACCTGTTTATTCTGATTTTAATTTAACTTCAAAAAAAGACAATGATTTTATGAAAAAATTAATAAATGAATTAGAAAAAATGAAGGATAAAGATAAAGGTAAAAGTCCTGAAGGTCCTTCTATTTCTGTTTTAAATGAAGAAAATTATAGTGAAGAAGATATTAAAAATCTTACTGCTCAGTTTAAAAATTTAAGCCAAGAAAATAATAATGAAGTTCTTAAAATAAGTTTTGATAATAAAAAAATCTCCTATAAATAGAGTTCCCTATGGAAGGTACTATTATCCTAGACCTACTCGTATGGATGTTTTATTTGAAGAAAATTTTATAAATTCCGATGGATCTAGTTTTTTTGCTAATGAAATTTATGAATGGAATATTGATGGCTGTGGAGAACAATAGATATTTCATGTTATACATAAAATGCTTATGTATGCTACAATTTCTAAGGCTAATAATAATACTGAACCACAAATTGTTAATTTTATAATTGCTAGTTTTACTGGTCAATTAAAAGGTTGGTGGGATAATGTTTTAACTGATGTTCAAAGAACAGAAGTTTTAAATGCTAAAAAAACTATACAAACACCGGTACAAGTTCCTGTTAAAGCTGGTCCTGTAACACAAATAGGTCCAAGTACTACCATACAAGATATAGAAACTGAAACCCAGGTTGTAATTACAACAATAAATGATTGTATATATACTTTAATTCATACAATTCTAAAACATTTTATTGGATTAGGATTCCATTCTATGGACTGTCATAGAGAATTATTAATTAATTTGAGGTGTCCTACACTTACTCATTTTAGATGGTATAAAGATGTTTTTATGTCTAAAATAATGCTTAGAGCTAACGCTAATGCTGAATTTTGGAAAGAAAAATTTATATCTGGATTACCTAAATTATTTGCTGAACGTGTGAGAAATAGATTAAAAAACTTACAAGGTGGTTTTAATAGAAATTTAAGTATTCCTTATGAAAGTTATACTTATGGTGAATTAATAAATGAAATGATTGCTGAAGGTTTAGCTCTATGTAATGATTTAAGTTTAAAAGCTCAATTAAAGAAACAAGGAATAACACACAGAAAAGAGATTGGAGAATTTTGTGAACAATTTAGTTATCCTTTAGTTCCCGCTTCTAAAACAAAACACAGGAAAACAACTAGACAGGAAAAGCCTTATAGGAGAAGAAAAAGAAAAAAGAAATATGAAGAAAAAATAGAAAAACCTAAGAAATTATATAAAAAGAAAAAGAATTTTAAAAGAAAATCCTTAAAGGATGTTATATGTCATAAATATGGAAAGAATGGACATTATGCTAATAAATGCACTCTTAAAAAGAAAATTAATTCATTAGAATTAGATGAATCTGTTAAAGAGAAAATTTATAATATTTTGTTACAATCTGATTCGGAAACTTCTGATAATACTTCTGAATATGATAGTACAAATGAAGTGTTTAATATTCGTGATTCTGATGTTTTTGAATCCTCTAATACTGATAGTTCTTCTGATGATTTATGAGCCTGTAAAACAGATGAAAATCATTATAATGCTACTTTAAGTATGAATGGATTTAGTATAAATGTTTTGTCTAAACAAGAACAATTTATTCTTGATGTTATAGATCAAATTGAAGATCCTATAGAAAAAAGGAAAATAATTGAAAAATATATTAATTAGACTAAAGAACAGCACATAGAACATAAAAAACCTAAAATTCATACTCCTTATACTTTGTAAGAAGTAATAAATAGGATACAAAATACCCCAAAAGAAAAACCCATTACTCTTAATGATTTAAAAGAAAAATTAAATTTACAAAAGAAAGAAATTAATAATTTAAAAGAAAGATTAGAATTTGTTGAAAGTATGGCTTTAAGGCAATTTAAAAATATACCAGAAGATAAAAATAATAATGAAAATGAAGACAAAGAAGAAGATACTTCTGAACAATTTTTGTGTCAAATTGAAAAAATTACTTTTCAAAAATGATATATTGAAGTAACCTTAGTTGTTGATAAAAATTTTATTGTTAATACTATTGCTTTGGTAGATAGTGGGGCTGATATGAATTGTATAAAAGAAGGATTAATTCCTACAAATTATTTTGAAAAAACTAAACAAAGCTTGAGTACTGTTGATGGTACAAAAATGGATATTAATTTTAAATTAACCAATGCTTATATTTGCAATGAAGACATGTGTTTAAAAACTCCTTTTATTATGGTTCAAAACCTTACTCAGTTTATGATTTTAGGAACACCATTTTTAAATATGATCTAACCTATAGTTATTGATTCCAAAGGTATTCATACTACTTTAGATGGTATTGATATCACATATAAGTTTATAACTTCCCCTATTACTAAAGACCTGAATCAGTTAAAAACAAGTTTAATATTTAAACAAAATCAAATTAATTTTTTGAAAAAAGAAATTAATTTATTATCTATTGACAATAGACTTCATGATCCTCTTATTCAGGAAAAAATTAAACAACTTATATTAAAAATAACTACTGAAGTTTGTTCTGATTTATCTAATGCTTTTTGGGAAAGAAACAAACATATGATAAAATTGCCTTATAAGAAAGATTTTTCTGAAGATTTAATACCTACTAAAGCTAGACAATCTCAAATGGATAAGGAAACCTTAGAATATTGTAAAACAGAGATTGACACACTTTCGAAAAAAGGATTAATTTGCCTTAGTTCATCTCCTTGGACTTGTTCTGCTTTTTATGTTATGAAACATTCTGAAATTGAACGTGGAACTCCTAGATTAGTGATTAACTATAAGCCCCTTAATAAGGCATTGAAATGGATTAGATACCCTATTCCTAATAAGAAAGATTTATTAAATAGGTTAGCCAATGTTAATATCTTTTCTAAATTTGATTTAAAATTTGGATTTTGGCAAATACAGATTGATCCTAAAGACAGGTATAAAATTGCTTTTATTGTGCCTTTTGGACAATTTGAATGGAATGTTATGCCTTTTGGTCTTAAAAATGCTCCTTCTGAATTCTAGAAGATTATGAATGAAATATTTTATCCTTATTCAAATTTTTGTATTGTCTATATTGATGATATTTTAATATTCTCTGATAATATTGATCAACATTTTAAACATTTAAATATTTTCTTAAATATTGTTAAGAAAAATGGTTTAGTAGTTTCTGTTTCGAAAATGAGTTTATTCCAAACAAAGGTAAGATTTTTAGGTCATAATATTTATCAAGGAACTATTATTTCTATTGACAGATCAATTGCTTTTGCAAAAAACTTTTCTGATGAAATTAAAGATAAACAGATGCTTCAAAGATTTCTTGGTAGTTTAAATTATATAGCTGAATTTTATAAAGATCTTGCAAAAGATACTAAGGTATTATATTAGAGATTAACTAAAAATCCTCCTGCCTGGAATAAAAGTCATACTGATGCTATTAAAAGAATTAAACTTAAAGTTAAATTTATTCCATGTTTATGTTTATCTCATATAGAATGGAAGAAAATTGTGGAAATTGATGCTTCTAATATAGGATTTGGTGGAATTTTAAAACAATTAAATCCTATTAAAAATAAGGAAGAATTAGTAAGATTTTATTTTGGACATTGGAATCTTACTCAAAGTAAATATTCTACAATTAAAAAAGAAATGTTATCAGTCATTAAAAGTTTATTTAAATTCCAGGATGATTTGTTAAATCAAGAATTTATTCTTAGAATTGATTGTTCTGCTATTAAGGAAGTCCTTGAAAAGGATGTAAAAAATCTAGTTGCTAAACAACAATTTGCAAGATGGCAATCATTATTAGCTATATTTGATTTTCAAATTGAATATATCAAAGGAGAATTAAATTCTCTTCCCAATTACTTGACTCGTGAATTTTTGCAGGGCAAACCATCTCCTCTAAAAGAGGAAGTAGAGGAGGTTATACCACCAGAGGAGGTGCATCGTCATCTTCATATGGCAGAGGTAATACCTCAAAAAATCCATCAATGAAAGAAGTTTTGCAGAAAGATGAAATGGATAATATCCATATTTCTAAATTCTGTGAAGTAATACTGACAGTTGAAAATCAAGATTTAAAATGGTTCAAAGATCTGAATTATGTGGCGTCAAGATATTTTGAGCCCAATGTTAATTATCCTTTAAAAGGATCTCAAAATATCATAAGTTTTTATGAAACCATTAAGAATGTTGCAAGTTGATCGAATGGTCACCTGACATAAGAGACACATGCATTACAGATTGTTCTACTGGAGTGCCAAATTACGGATTAAATATACACCACTTTAATGGCAAACTGATCCACTGTCAGGGTTTGCAGTATGAAGTACTCGGGGAGCGAAGTACTGTAAACCGGGATAAATGTTCATTCAGCATATCATGAAGATTTCTAAAATAAAAATTTTGAATTCCTCTACTCTTATGAAGATTGGATGGTAGGATGGGGTAGTATTATTTAAGTGTGAGTGATAATGGAAACGATAATTGTGAAGTAAGGAAAGTAAGAAATGTGATGGATTAGAAAATTGCAATGTGCAATGACTACGAGAAAGGAAGAAAATAAAGATATGTGGAATAAATGTAAAGAAATTGTATAAGCTGCAAATGAATGAGATATTAATACATAGAAATTTCGAGGACGAAATTTTATGAAGGAGGGGTGAATGTGACACCCAGGATCTTTAGAATAATTTCAAATAAGGATTTCAATGGAATTAAGTAAATGTTAGTATTTAAAGCCTAGTGTTGAACGATAAAGGTATGAAGGAATGAATTATGGAATATGATGAAGATTTATATGAATTAAGAAAAGAATGATGAATGTACAGAGTATAAATGATGTGCAAGAGAGAATATGCAATAAATGGATTGAGTAAGGGTAAGTGCAATTAAAGAAAAGAAATTTTCAGAGAATGAGAAAGTATATTGATAAATGTATCAAGAAATGAGTTAAAGTTTTATGAATAAAATATTTAGAGAATTATAAAATATGATGTTGAGTTAAGAATTGAATACTCTGACAGTTATGATTTTTATTAGAATTATCCATGTAAGTTAAGGATTTAAAGGAGTAAAATATGATTATTATGGATATAGTTGTGATTTATCAAGATAAAGGTATGGCAAGGCGCTGTAAATGAAATACGTATAAATATTACGGTAATTATGATTCCGAGGACGAAATCCTTTTAAGGGGGGAAGAATGTGAGAATCCGAATTTTCAGGATTTTTCTTAATAATATTAAATGAGAATTTAATTGATAAAATTATCAAGGTTGTATAAATTAATTATTATTTTATGTAAATTAAGGTATGTAAAAGGATTTAATTGGTAAATTAAATCCGTACAGAGATGATGGCAAATTGTGATTAAATAAAAATAATTGAAGAATAAATAGATTGTTTAAAAACAATTTATGAAAAATAAGAGAAGTTTTAATGAAATGAATAATATTTAAAAATTATTGTGAAAGTGCAGAAATTATGATTTTAAATGAGGTTATGTGATAATGTGAAATGCATGAATTAAATATGTATATATTTATATATATACATTTTTATATGTATGTGTGTTATATTTAATTGATAATTATAAATGTTATTAATTATGACAATTAAGGGATTAATAATTAAATTAATCCAAGTTTAAATGAAAAGATAATGAGAGAAGTTAATAAAATTGAAATTATTGAATTTAGATTTAATTAAGAATTTTGGAGGAAGTAGAAATTAATTAAGAAGAAATGTAATTATATAAATTATATAATAATAAATTATATAATTTATATAAGGAAATTAAAGTAATGAATGAAGGAACTTATAATTATATAAATTATATAAAAATAATTATATAATTTATATAAGAGGATTAAATTAATAAATATATAATTATTGATTATGCAATTAAAGGATAATTAGAAAGGAATAATGTAATTATATAAATTATATAGTATTAAATTATATAATTTATATAAGGAAAGTTAATGTGATTATTAAAGAAATTGAATAATAAATAAGAAAAAGGAATGTTTTAAGTTATTAAAAATTATATTTATGTATAATGGAATTATTATGACTTTTATGAAAAATAATATTTCGAAAACGTGAACATGTTAATGTAACATGTTGTCCAAGTAACGAAGTGAAAAATTATGAAAAATAATTTTTATAAGCCATATGAATTATTTTATGATTTTTGGAGGTATAAATTACCTCATATAATTACATGCATGTTTTTATGCGTGTACAAAATTTGTCAGAAAAAGTACCCAAAAGAGGTATTAAAATTATTTATAAATCGTAATATGAATTTTGGTGAATTAAAATAAATATTTTATATTTATTATATAAAATATTTATTACATGTAATAACTAAGTAATGTATTAGAATAATTAAAAATTGCATGATATGGCTGGAAAATTCCGGAAATTTCGAGTGGTTGGCTAAGTCGGTGGGCGTGTGGGTCAATTAAAATAAGGCTTACATGCAAGCAAGCCTTATAAAAGGCAAAGACGAAGGGGGGGGGGGGGGGGGGGGAGGGGGAAGAGAGAGAGAAAAAGGAAAAAGGGAAAAGCTAAAGAAAGCAACAAAATAAAACCCTCTCTCTTCTCTACCACACCCGACGCCACCACCATGCCAGCAATCACCATACACCACCATGGCTGTCAAGAAAGGAAGGTTTTGGTGCCATCAAGAAGAGAAGATCTCAAGCTTGGAAGGTAGAAAATTATTATTATTTGAATTATTTGGTATTTATGTTGTTAAATAAAGTTTGTGAAAAAATAAGAAACAATTAGAATAATTATTTATGGATGTATATTTATGATTTATGTAATTTTTGGAATATTTATATTGAGAAATTGGGAGCAAAAATGGTGGAAATGGAATTAATTTAGAAAAAGTTGGCTTACTGTTTGTGCTGCGAAACTGAAAAAGAAAAAGGGAGGGCCGCGCATTGCGCGTGGCCATTTTTTTGCCGGAAGTAAGGTTAAAACGACGCCGTTTCTAGGGCCGCAAATATTGGTCGGCTGCGCAATGCGCGACTGCCTTTTTGTGTCGCCAAACGGCGTCGTTTGATGGAAATGGGCGAGGGGGGGCTGCCGCGCCTTGCGCGGCTGAACTTTTGACGAAAAAGACTATTATGCCCTCGGTCTTTTCCAGAAATACCGATCGTGTCCCTAGAGACACGAAAATTACAGAATTGCCCCTGGACTTTTCGGAAAATTTCGGATTTGTCCCTAACGTTGCAAAAATTACAGAAATGCCCCTGGACTTTCCGGGAAATGCCGGTTGTGTCCCTAAGGGCGCGAAAATTACTAAAATGCCCCCAGAATTGATTTTAATTCAAAAAAAATGTTTAAAAATTGTTTAAAAATTATAGAAAAATACTAAAAATATAGAAATGATGTTTGAGCATTAAATTTAATATTTTTGTAAAAATATTAAATATTGGGGAATTAATATTTAAATATTTTAAATATTAATCTATTAAGTTTAAAGGTTAGAAAATGATTAAATGAAAATCCGGACAACCGAATATGCTAAAATTTATCCGATGAGCCGGATTGTCCGTAGTGAAGGCATTAAATATTAAGTTATGTTAAAATTTTAAAGGACGAGGTTAATATAATTAACCATATAAATTAATAATTGGCCCAGAGATGATATTAATTAAGTAAATTAATATCATAAAGAGATAAATAATTATTATTTGATTATTTTATGATCATAGGTTGATCGAGTTAAGGGTTTGAGCTAACAATTTAAATAACTGGACGCCAGGCAAGTTCTTCAATCCCTTTTATGTTAAATGTTAGACTGTTATGATATGTAATTCTTGTTTTAAATGCATAAAAATTATGTGCTATGTGATACATGTTTAATATGACCACAATGTGTACTTTGTGCAACGATATGAATATATATGAGATATATTTTTATGGTAGAAGCACAAGCACATGATGTATGACACACACTGAGCATGTTAATGTATGTGCTATGTGAAGCATAAACTGTTGAACTTGCTGAGCCGTTGTGCTCATTACTTGCTTAATAAATATTTTTGCAGGAAAGAAATGAAATTCAAGAATATTGGATTATGTTAGAGATGAAATGCCTAGAAGGTAGAAAACGTGATTGTTATATTGTTAATATTATAAATCAATGTGAGAAATTTGTTAATTACTGTGATGAATTGTATGTATATATAAGTTGAATCTGGATATGATAAAAGTTCAATTATGAACTGTGATTGATCAGGATAATTGTTACGATAGAAATTATTATATGTCTAATTATGAATTATGAATCAAGAAATAATTGTACGGAGATGAACAATATTAAATTGTGAGTGTTGAGATTTATGATAATGGTAAAAGAAAGAAAAAGTAAAGGTTGCGATCCAGGGACTAGGATCCAGATGTAAGGATTTTGAATATCCAAATATTTTAATACAATGAATGAATTGAGAAAAAGAAAAATTTATACCGAAAATTTGGTAATTGATGATTTTGAAATCAGTTAAGGGATCAATTAAGGTGGTTAAAGATATATCGACGAACCAAAATTTGGACGTTAGGTAAATAATGGCTAATAATTATGAAAATTAGGAATAAAGAGGGTCGAATTTCGGGGTCGTTACACACATGGTGGCAGAGATTAGGTCTAGAACCTGAAATCTTGCCAAAAGACTTATACAATATTTGTATTGGTTTTAAAAACCATTACCCTCAGTTCCAAGGAAAAGATTTTATAAATCTATCATACCTATTGTTTAAATTTTTTCTGAATTATCAAATCCCTTGGATTTGGGGATGGCAGTATGGAACCAAATTTCAGGAAAAATTTAATTATGGTCTTCCTAGTTTAATTTGCCAATTCAAATATGAATGATGGAATAAACTTGATTATAATGATATTATGCATCTAGCTATGGATCATATCCAGCAATATCAGAATATGGAGAAAAATGCTTTAAAAGCCAAAGAGAAGGAGAAAATATCCAATCTCATTAAGTCTTTAAAAGACTCCTTGAAAAGAAAATATCCTAATGCTTCAAAAGCTAAGATCCAACAAAAATTGTTAGAATTAACCCAGTTGGACAGTGATGAAGATGATGGTGTGTCAATGGCCACTAGAACAATTGATTCAGAATCTGAAGACAAATCAGAAGATAAGGATGAATCATCTGACCAATTTGCCCAACAATGCAAACATATTCTGGAGCAAGAAGAATTTCCAGAATTGGATACACAACCAGATTATGATCAAAGAATTGAAATGATGGAAAAACAATTGCAATTATTGAAGGAACGCAATCAGCAATTCCGTCAATATGGTGACAAGGAAATTGGCAAGCTAAAAGAAAAAGTCAAGCAGATTGATAATCCAGATAAGGACATGGACAACGCGTGAAGGAATAGTAAGGAATCTGCTTTAATAAAAGTAGATGTCGATCAGAACTTTAATAAAGTGAGTCACTGTACACTTTAATAAAGTGTGTAGATTATTAAAGTTGTAATCATTTAGCTTTTATTGTTTAGTAAATAGGAGTTTGTTGGACAGCAATGATTCAGTCTGTTGCGTCATTGCTTGCGTTTTAGTTTGCTTTTTAGTTCTATTTAAGTCGTGCCAGTCCTCAGTTGTAGGCATGCTTTTCCTAAGTTTTTCTCTCTCTCAGTTTGATTATCAGCCATCAAACTTTTGTAAAATATTTCTTATCAATAAGAGTTTGAAGTTTTTTGTACATTATGGTGTGCTTGCTCTGGCTTTCATGGAATCTCCATGTAAGTTTTCTTAATTTATTCTTTTAAATTCAAATTTATGTATTTGTATATTGAATGTGTTTGTAATATATTTTGTTATTATTTGATCCTGTTAGTACTAGTGTGGATGTTTTATGTCTGTAAATTATTTGGTTAATTTGTTTGAAGTTTTAGATTATAATAATAATATCTTAACTTACTATTATTCTAATTACATAAATTCTACTAATAATTTTAATAAAGATTATTTTTTAAATAAAATCATTGAAACTAATAGGTTGATAAACCTTGTAAAATCTGAAATTCAGATTGAAATTATCCGCCTTGTACTTGTTATTATTATTATTATTATTATTATTATTATTATTATTATTATTATTATTATTATTATTATTATATTATTATTATAGTGGTGAATTTGATTTGGGTGAGAAATGTGAGTGGATAGATTTTTGAAAGTTAGAATTTGAATTGGGGGGGGGGGGGGGGGGAATGAGATGTAAATTAGTGATCGTTGGATGTTGAAACCTTAAATGATTTTAGACTGTTGGATGTTGAAACCTAAATTAATTTGAGACCGTTGGATGTTGAAGTATTGGGATTTGAGCCACTCTGTTTTATTATATAGACTAGGGATAACCCGTGCCTGAAGGCACGGTGCAACTAATATAACAGTTGAGTACTGTATTCAATATTTCTAAATTGAAAAATCTAAAACTGTTGTGGCCAACCATTAATACAAAAAGATTAATATTCAATCAAGTCATACTTTTTTTTTAGGCAAACATTAGTGTGCTACTCATTCCCAACTTAAAATTAGTTCTTGATAGGTTTAAGCAATTAATTGATTGACGATAGCGGGCTCAAATTTGTGTAATATAGTATTTTCGAGTATCCTACACACCTTTTCTTTATTGACAAAACATAATGAGAAGTTTGACAGCATTTATTTGCTTCTAGTATATCTAACCATCGATCAATATGATCCATGAACAATATTTTCTGTGGAGATATTATTGATCCATGAACAAAATTGTTGTTGTTGTTATTATTATTATTATTATTATTATTATTATTATTATTATTATTATTATTTTATTATTATTGTTGTTGTTGTTGTTATTATTATTATTATTATTATTATTATTATTATTATTATTATTATTATTATTATTATTATTATTATTATCATCAATATGATCCATGAACAAAATTGTTGTTGTTGTTATTATTGATTATTATTATTATTATTATTATTATTATTATTATTATTATTATTATTATTATTATTTTATTATTATTGTTATTATTATTATTATTATTATTATTATTATTATTATTATTATTGTTATTATTATTGTAACGACCCCGAAATTCGACCCACTTTATTACCTTAATTTTCATATTTATGAAACATTATTTTTCTTACGTCCAAATTTTGGTTCGTTAATAAATCTTTAATCACCTTCTTTTATCCATTAAATTGATTTTAAAATCATCAAGTACCAATTTTTTTTGGTATAAATTTTTCTTTTTCTTTTCTCAATCCAATCATTGTATTAAAATATTTGATCATTTAAAATTCTTACATCGTGATCCTAGTCCCTGGATCGCAACCTTAACTTTTGTCTTTTCTTTTACTAATGTCATAAAGCTCAACGTTCACAATTTAATATTGTTTATATCTCCACAATTATTCTTTGTTTCATAATTCATAATTAAGTCATTTAATAATTTCTATTGTAACAACTATCTAATACAATCATAGTTCAAAATTTAACTTTACTTATCCTGTCTGGATTCAACATATATGTACATACAAAATATTAATGTAACCTTGACAAATTATCCACATTGAATTATAACATCAACATTTCATATTAATGTTTACAACCTTTTAGGAAAATACGTCTCTATATAATCTGATATTCTTGAAATTCATTTCTTTCCTGCAAAAATATTTATTAAGCAAGTAATGAGCACAACGGCTCAGCAAGTTCAACAGTTTATGCTTCACGTAACACATAGTTTAATATGCTCTGTGTGTGTCATGCATTACGTGTTGTGCTTCTACTTGAGCAATATATCTCATATATATATATATATATATATATATATATATATATATATATATATATATATATATATCGTTGCACAAAACACACATTGTGGTCATATTAATCACGTATCACATAGCACATAATTTGTATGCATTTAGAATGATAATTACATATCATAACAGTCCAACATTTAACATAAAAGAACTGAAGAACTTGCCTGGCGTCCAATTAATAAATTGATAGCTCAAACCTTTTACTCGATCAACCTATGATCATAAAATAATCAAATACTAATTATTTATCTTCTTATGATATTAATTTAATTAATTAATATCATCTCTGAGCTAATCATTAATTTATATGGTTAATTACATTAACCTCGTCCTTTAAAATATTAACATAACTTAATATTTCAGGCATTTACTACGGACAACCCGGCTCATCGGATAAAATTTAACATATTTAGTTGTCCGAAAATTTTATTTAACCAATTTCTAAATTATAACCTTATTAGATTAATATTTAAATATTTAAATATTAATCCCCAATATTTAATATTTTTATAAAAATATTAAATTTAATACCCAAATATCATTTCTATATTTTTAGTATTTTTCTATAATTTTCTATGATTTTTAAACAATTTTTAAACATTTATTTCAATTAAAATTTAATTCTGGGGGCATTTTGGTCATTTCCGCTGTAATGACCACGAATTTTATTAGTCATTGTAAATATACTTAATAAATATTTAGCAATGAATTTAAACTTTTTGTACTAACTAATTGTACTTTAGATAATTAAATAAATGTACTTGTGTATGCGTATATTTATTTAAAGAATTAACGCAAGGTGTATAATTAATTAAAGCAAATCTAATTGGATTATATTTTAAATCCAAATGAGTTGATAAACTAGGTCAAAGATATTAACCTAGTAGCCCATGTAATTAATTTAATTACTAGTCTATGTAATTAATTAAACAATCCCAATGCTTGATTTAAGTAAATGTAACCTAGAATATTTAATGTGCGCCCAATGTGTTATTTAAATTGAGCCCAAACAATCTAATTGAATGAGCTCAATATATTTAATTCCTAAGTCCAACATGGAGCCCAATAGTTAGTCAAAATTGGTCAACAATTGAACACATGTGTGTGTGTGTGTGTGTGTGTGTGTGTGTGTGTATATATATATATATATATGCACATTAAGCTAGAAACAATAAATCAAAAACATGGCCAAACATGGCCACAAGGGGGTGGTGTGTTGCTTCATGTTGCTTTTAATTCACTCCATGTCATAGTAGCTCACCGAACCTTGTCAATCACATTGTCATT
This sequence comes from Hedera helix, assembly GCA_947179155.2. Taxonomy (NCBI): domain Eukaryota; kingdom Viridiplantae; phylum Streptophyta; class Magnoliopsida; order Apiales; family Araliaceae; genus Hedera; species Hedera helix. The sequence continues at coordinate 11,394,365 of OX359280.1, forward strand.
CACCTAGTCAATCCATGCAATAGTAAACCCAATTAAGCCTTAATTTCACCAACATTGGTGAATTAGTAAAGCTAATGAAGAATTACCATATGGCTATATATATGATGCTCCACACTTGAGCTAAGATTGTTGGTTCATTTACTAGAGCATAAAAGAGAGAAAGTGAGAGCATTTTCTAGAGAAAAAGGAAGATACACTTAGGTGTTGAGTGAAAAAGCTAGAGGAAGGCCTTGGTGAATTTCCACTAGCTACACAACGTACTTCGGTAGAAGGAGAAGAAGACCAAACAAAACTCAAAGGTTTAAAAGTGCTCTATCTCTTCTTAAAATTCATTTTTGTAGCCTAGAATGATTTTGAACGGTTAAAATCTATTTTTAACCGATCATAACTCATTTTGCTAGTCTAGATGTATTTAACTATGTAATATATGTATATTCATAGCTCTATGTGTTTATAACATGATTTGGTATGATTTTGCTAGTCTAGATGTATTTAACTATGTAAGAAATGATTTGGTTTATAACACCTTTTACCGGTAAAACCCTAACGATACATGTTATGTTTCATGTTGTATTTTGAAATGTATAATTCGGAATTTAGATTTTTGTGGCCAGAAAGCTAGATCTATGAGTTTTAAAGAAAAGCCCTTTTTAAACCTTTCAAAAATATTGAATAACAAAGAAGTTATAGCTTTTACCGCAAAGGATGTCGTTTTTAAACCCTAAGTGGTTCGATCCGTAAATTTCGTGTAAAACGTTTTCAAAAATATGATCGAACCATGGAATATTGTAAAACAAGAAGTTAGGAAAACATCAACACTGATTTGGTGTTATTTGGATGTCTAGATTTCATTTAATCAATGTTTGATCAAAGGGTATCAAAACTGTCACACAAAAAATAAAAAAGTGGCACTTACTGCAGTACAGCGCCGGGGCGCCGTGTGCAGTGTTAATCACTACACCGCGGCGCAGTGCACTGTTACCAGAAAAAAATAAAAACCCGAACCGGGTCGGGCCGGGCCGGTTCAGCCGGGTCTGGTTCGAGTCAGAAAATGAAAAATGTTCCAAAAATCATTTTAGTATTTTTGGACTTAATAAATATATTTTTAAATATATATATAATTGATTTAATGATTTAAAGGTGTATAAAAATAATAATATAATGAAGGCAATAAAATATTATTAAATAAATAATAATATTAGAAATTTATTAAAATATTATTAAGTGTATAATAATAATATAAAGTCAATAAAATATTATTAAATGATTAATAATATTAGAATTCTAGTAAACTATTATTAAACGATTGAAATATTATTAAATGAGTAATAATATTATATAATTAATAAATTATTATCAAATGATTAATAATATTAGATAATTAATAAAATATTATTAAATGATTAATAATATTAGATACATAATAAAATATTATCAAATAATTAATAATATTATATACTTAATAAAATATTATTAAAGGATTAAGAATATTAGATAATGATTAAAATATTATTAAATGTTTAATTATATTAGATACTTAATAAAATATTATTAAATGATTAATAATATTAGATAGTTAATAAAATATTATTAAATTATTAATAATATTAGACAATTGAATGAACTATATTAAATAGTTAATATAGGTTCTTTGTGTTTGAAATATTATCAAGTAGTGATAATATTTTCTAAGTGTTTAAATTACCCATAATTAATAAATTATGTGATTCGTAAGGTTATAAAGGTCATTATACTTACGAGTATATGATACGAATTTAAGATCAAACTGATTTAATTGTTAGGTCCGTTCAAGGATTGTTAAATTAAGTTAGTTAGCCGTAGACGATGCACGAGGCAAGTTTTCTACCCCTTAACTTGTATTTACTATTGCAGATATTCTTCAACCGTATATACATTTCAATTATTGTTGAGCAAGTATTCTACACTCGTAGTTATTTGACAGACCTTGGAGTGAACTAATGATCAACAATTACTTCACATCGTTATTGATTATTGTAGTCGCACATAGTGCTTTTACAACTGTTTAAGAATGTCTAAGCTAATTGTTTCGGCTAGACAAATGCATGTTTAAATTCATTTAATTGAATATTATAAAAGCTCATCCAAACCATTGGTTTGTGCGGATTCTTACAGTAAGACTGAAAAAGAACAACCCTGGTTAAAGGGGGATTTTTTTTTATTTATCGGGAAACCGAAAGCGCGCAACATATACATAGGACATGAGAGGACTGATCCCCTCAAGTGTCCCGTTATTTTTAACAAGGTGTCAGACATTGTATGTCTGTTCTACCTTAGTAGCAGTTCACGGTCATTAAAGACCACTCAGCAGTAAAGAGTCAATCCATTCTTATATTGAACATTGATTCTTGATATCTTTCATAAATTGTTATTGTTGAAAACCTTGAAGTTATTTCCCTTCATCATGATATATCGTATGTTGTTGTTTATAAACTTGCTGAGCCATTTAGTTGCTCATTCTTGCTATATAATGACTATATTTCAGCTAAGGCCGACTGCTCTAAATCAGACAAAGGCAAGGGGAAAGCGAATGCGTAGTTTAGTAAATGCATGCTAGTTTAAATTACTGTTACGTAATTACTTTGTAAATCTTTTGTATTTTCCTTAAGATATGTAATGATTAAGATGAAGGTTAATAGACCTTGGGAAGTGTAACTTTTTGAGAAGGAACCTTTTGTATTATTCCGCGTAGTTTGAATACAATTTATGTTTTTCATTGTTGTTAAGTATTGTACAGTGAGAACCAAACCCGAAGTTAATGAACCCGAATTTGGGATCGTCACAGGTTGGTATCAGAGATGTATGTTAGAAACGCTAGGATTGCGAAACCTAGGTTATAACCTTAGTCCTAAACTCATATCGAGTGCGTTAGGAGATGAATCGGGGAGATTCAACATGTTGTGTATTTTTGGAGGTGGATTGAGAAAATCCATCGAGCCGAGATGTACATGATAAAATATCATTTCATTCCATCAATGAATATATTTTATTGCTGTACTAACATGTGTTATTTGTGTAATTGTAGGATGACGGAGATCGGGCAGTCAAGTCACACTGTTGAGGAGGATTATATTGATATCCATATGGATACTGCACAGTCGCTGGTGGTTGCACCTGTTGAGGAGTCGGAGTCAGATCTCGAGGAGGGAGATCGCGTGGAGCCCGTCTGGGGCAGTGTGATGAGGCCTTACAGTGAGGATGAGGCAGAGTCTGATGAGTCCGAGGAGGAGGAGTCAGCTGATGGCATGGGCACTACTGCCGCTGACATCATAGAGGGATTCACCACTAGGAACGAGGGACTGGAGGCAAGGGTCAAGCATTTAGAGGAGCAGAATCTGACCCACCAGCATATGGAGGATCAGTACAGGGATGCAGCTTACCAGTTCTCTGGCGAGAACACGGAGCTGAAAGAGAGGATTGTAGGACTGGAGGATCAGGTACAGGAGTACGAGGGATCGGTGGAGCACTTTGCAGTGCTAACTCATCAGCTCGTAGATCTGGATGTGGAGCTGCAGGCCAAGTTGGCAGTGGCTGAGACTAGGTTAGCCGAGGCTGAGCTGAAGGTTCAGCAAGTTCAGACAGAGAAGGCCGCAATCCGTGCACACTGGCAGGAGGCGATAGAGGACAGAATGGAGATGGAAACGCAGCTGGATGCCGCACATGGTCAGATGATAGAGCTGGAGGAGGAGATCCGTGAGAAACGGGTTAGGACGGATAGACTTAGCTATGTCTATCGATCTTCATATGGTAGACTTCAGAGCAGGGTACACTATTACCCAGCTGAAGAGGGCCAATCTATGCACACCATCAGTAGGAATGTGGTGATGGCCATCGGGGATGAGGAGTATGATGATGCGATCCGTAGGGGGATGTGCAACCCGTAGTATTAGTTGTTTTCTAATTATGTATGTAAATAGATGCAGTAGAACCCAACTTTTGTTTTATTAGAGGGTTAATATGTCACTAAATCCCAACTCTAGGAAGTTGTAGGATATGTCAGATCCCATCTTTTGTAGCTTCTCAGGGATAGAAGCATTTATAGCAGTATGCTTTCGATGTAAAGTGCCATGCACTACTGTTTTAGCATATAAATATAAATGCATTTCCGTTTATGTTTATATGTGTCGCGATGATTATTTGTGCTTTAGTTTAAATTACTTAAGCTACAAAACGAGAGTAAAAAGATTAAAACAACTTTAATAAATTAAATTTTCTTTATACAGTGCCGCCACAGAGAAGAAATCAACGACTACCGCCCCTCCCCCCCCCCCCAACCACCTGAAGAGTCAGTTAATGCAGGAGGGGTACCGCCAAACCCAGTACAAGAGTTTGTGGAAATGCTAATGGGGGCATTCCACGGACGAAAGACAAATGCTGCTGGAGCCACAAACCTTGTCGCTCCACTAGCAAGTTTTAATGACTTTAAACTGATAGGACCACCCAAATTATGAGGAACCACGGATCCTATAGAAGCACAGACCTGGACAGAGGAGATGGAAAAGGTCTTCGAGGTCGCACGTGTAGCAGAGGAGTAAATGATCTCATTTGCTACCTTTATGATGAAGGGGGAAGCGAATTATTGGTGGAAAGCCAATAAGAGCAGAGCAGGAGAGGGGACGATTGCATGGGCGCGATTCAAGGAAGTATTCTTGGAGAACTACTTACCAGAGAGTACACAGGCCAGGATGGAAGTCAAATTTCTTGAACTTAAGCAGGGTAGTATGACAGTATCTGATTATGCCGCCAAGTTCAACGAATTGGCGAGATTTGCTCCACACCAGGTGGACACTGAAGTAAGGAGATCAAGAAGATTTGAGCAGGGGCTGAAACCGTGGGTTTACAGTTGGGTAGCTGTTCTCCAGATTACAAATTTCGCAACATTACTGGAGAAAGCTATCATAGCTGAAGGTGGAAATGAAGCCTTAAACAAGCACAACCAAGAACGGAACAAGAAGAGAAACGATGGGGGAAACCGAAAGGGTAGCAGCGGGGGCAGTAACTCGAACAAGCGCAAATGGAACAACAGTAACAGCAGTTCGGGGACACCCCAAGGAAGCGAACCAAAGAAAGCTAGTAAATGCAGTCAATGCGGGAAGAACCACACTGGGGAGTGCATGAAAGGAAGGAACGTATGCTATACTGTGGGCAAGAGGGGCACATCGCTCCTAATTGTCCCACACCTAAGAGGAAGGGTTGTTTCTCCTGCGGAGCCATGGACCATCAGTTTAAGGATTGTCCGAAGAAGAAGAATACCAGAGGGAGTTCTGACTATAAGGGGAACAACAACAACAGCAAACTTACCATTGAAGGCCCGGTGCTACAGAACAACCCAACGGCACGGACTTTCAACATGACGGTGCAGGACACCGTTGAATCAAAAGACGTGGTGTCAGGTATTATTCCGATCAATGATATAAATGCATATGTATTATTTGATTCGGGTGCTACCTGTTCATTTGTGTCTGATGAATTCGCTAGACGGTTGGAATTGCCTAGAGAAAAACTAGGGAACCCAATGAACATAGAAGTTGCAAATAAAGAAGTCATTCATGTAGAGTATATACATAGAAATTGTTGTGCTGAAATCAGGGGTAGAAACTAAATGTGAATTTAATTCCGATACGTTTGGGGGAGTTTGACGTTATACTTGGAATGGATTGGTTGTTTAACCACGGAGCGGTAATTGATTGTCAAAAGAAGTGTATACACCTTAAGACACCGAACAGGTCTAAGGTCGTATTTTATGGCAGCAAGTCATCTAGACAATCAACGTGTCTGACGATGATGCAGGCCAAGAAACTGTTGAAGAAAGGTTGTGTAGGGTATTTGGCTCACGTAGTGGATACACAAATGATAAATCCCGAGATGGAGCAAATACCAATAGTTAGGGAGTTCATGGACGTATTTCCAGATGAACTGCCAGGTTTACTGCCAGATAGGGAGATATAATTTGTAATCGATTTGGTACCGGGGACAGCACCAATATCGAAGGCACCATATAGGATGGCCCCGATAGAAATGAAGGAGTTAATGATTCAACTGCAGGAGTTGTTGGATAATAAGTACATTCAGCCAAGTGTTTCTCCATGGGGAGCACCGGTGTTGTTTGTAAAGAAGAAGGATGGATCGATGAGACTGTGTATGGATTATAGAGAACTGAATAAGGTAACAATCAAGAACAAGTACTCGTTGCCACGAATTGATGATCTTTTTTATCCATTAAAAGGGGCGAAGTACTTTTCAAAGATTGACTTGAGGATTGGTTATCATCAGTTGAAAGTCAGGAAGGAGGATGTACCCAAGACGGCATTCAGAACTCGATATGGGCATTATGAGTTTCTGGTAATGTCGTTTGGACAAACGAATGCGCCAGCCGCATTTATGGACATGATGAACAGAATATTCAAGCAGTACTTGGATAAATTTGTAGTCATGTTCATTGACGATATTCTGGTGTATTCTAAAACGAAGGAAGAGCATGCTGATCACCTAAGAGTGGTGTTGGAGATTTTACGGAAGGAGCAGTTGTATGCTAAGTTTTCAAAGTGTGAATTCTGGTTGGAGAGAGTTCAATTTTTAGGTCATGTTATTGACAAGGAGGGAGTTTCAGTGGATCCAGTGAAGGTAGAAGCGGTGATGAATTGGGAACTACCAAGGACGCCGACGGAGGTAAGAAGTTTCTTGGGGTTAGCGGGTTACTATCGGAGATTCATCCAAGATTTTTCAAAGATAGCAACACCGTTGACAAATTTAACGAGGAAGATAGTGAAATATGTATGGACGGAGAAGTGTGAGGAGAGTTTTCAGGAGTTAAAGAAAAGACTTAGTGAAGCACCTGTATTGGCTTTACCGGACGATACGGGAGGTTTTACGGTCTACAGTGATGCATCGCACAAGGGACTTGGCTGTGTACTTATCATTATATATTTAAGGTATTCACTACGGACAACCCGGCTCATCGGATAAAATTTAACATATTTGGTTGTCCGAAAATTTTATTTAACAAATTTTTAAATTATAACCTTATTAGATTAATATTTAAATATTTTAATATTAATCTCCAATATTTAATATTTTTATAAAAATATTAAATTTAATGTCCAAACATCATTTCTATATTTTTAGTATTTTTCTATAATTTTCTATGATTTTTAAATAATTTTTAAACATTTATTTCAATTAAAATTTAATTTTGGGGGCATTTTGGTCATTTTCGCGCCCTTAGAGACATAACCGGAATTTTCCGAAAAGTTTAGGGTCATTTTCGTAATTTTCGCGGCTTTGGGGACATGTTTGGTGTTTCTGAGAAAGGTCAAGGGCACGCTGGTAATTTTCAGCGTGTCGGCCGCGCAATGCGCGACCTACCTCTACCGACGCCAGCAAAACGACATCGTTTGCCGGCCGTTTTCCGATCCCCGCGCAATGCGCGGACCTTTCTCCCATACGCCCCGAAACGACGTCGTTTCGGGCCGCGTTCTGCAACAAATCTCATCCCCGCCATGCGCGGCTTTTCTTTTTTTTTTTCCTTCCAGTTTCTTTCCGGCAACAGACCCAACATGCAAAAATTATTTATTTTTGCTCTAAATTTTTTCACCAAAATTATTCTAAACATGATATAATCAACATATGTGCATCCAAAAATTATTTAGAATAATAATTCTATTTATTTACTATTTTTTCTCTAAATTATTTTATTACATAAATACCAAAATAATTCAAAGAATATAGTATTATACCTTCCAAAGCTTAGTATTTTTCTTAAAGCTTGTTATTCCACTTCTTGACAACAAAAATTTTTCCTTTCTTGGTGGCCAGGTGGTTCGGATGGTTGGGTGTGGCGGTGATGGTGCTTGGAGGGTGGAGTAGAGAGTTATATTTGTGTGTGCATGAGTTTGTTTGTTTTTTTGCTCTCCTTTTACCTATATTTCTTTTTCTTTTTAAAGCCAACACACTTAACCAATTTGAAGGAATAATCATTTCCACCGCCTTAGACCAATCGGCTAAATCTCTCTCTCGAACATTCCAATATTAAGCATGTAAATTAATTATTTTAATGCATTACGTAACTATTTCGTGTAATAAATATTTTATATAATATATATAAAATATTTATTTTAATTTACCAAAAATCATAACATGATTTACTATTAATTTTAATACCTCTTTTGGGTACTTTACTTGACAAATTTTGTACACGCATAACACCATGCATGTAATTATATGAGGTAATTTATACCTCCAAAATTCATAAAATAATACATATAACGTATAAAAATTATTTTTCGTAATTTTTCACATCGTTATTTGGACAACATGTTACCCTAACATGTTCACGTTTCCGAAATATTATTCTTCATAAAAGTCATAATAATTTAATTATGCATAAACATAATTTTTAATGAATTAAAACATTCCCTTTTCTCATTTATTTTCATTTCTCTACAGTTCACATTAATTTCTTTATATAAAAATTATATAATTTAATATTATATAATTTATATATTTACATTCTCCTTTCTTAAATTCCTCCATAATTATCAATTAATTATATAATCAATAATTTCACATTTATTAACTCTCTCATTATTTTAATTCTCTTATGTAAATTATATAATAATTCTTATATAATTTGTATAATTATTCCCCCATTAATATTTTTCTTTAATTTCCTTATATAAATTATATACTTTATTAGTATAGAATTTATAAAATTACTTCCTCTTCTTAAATAATCTTTAAACCTTCCCCATATTTATTGATTATTTCAATATTTCTAATTTTTCTAACTTCCACGTTCACTTTTTATTTAACTTTGGATTAATTTAATTATTAATCCCTTAATTTCCATAATTAATGGAATTTATAATTATAAATTAAGCATGCATATTTATATATATGCAAATGTGTATATATATATATATATATATATATATATATATATATATATATATATATATATATATATATATATATATATATATATACACACACATCTAATTCATACTTCTCACATTTCCACATAACATCATTTAAATAAAAATTTATGTACTTTCACAATAATTTAATTGTATAATTTATTTTATTTTTACATAAAATTTTCTCTTATTTTAATAAATTATTTTTAAACAATTTATTTACTTTCAATTATTTTAGTTCTACACTATTCGTCATGATCTCTATACGGATTTAATTTACTAATTGAATCTCATCACATACCTTGAATCACATAAAATAAAATAATAATTAATTTAAACAACCTTGATAATTTTATCAATTGAATTCTCATTTAATATTATTAAGAAAATTCTGAAAATTCGGATCCTCACAATTATATTATAGTGGTGAATTTGATTTGGGTGAAAAATGTAAGTGGATAGATTTTTAAAAGTTAGAATTTGAATTTTTGGGGGGAGGGGGGGGGGGTGGGGGAGGGGGGAAATGAGAGGTAAATTAATGACCGTTGGATGTTAAAGCCTTAAATGATTTTAGACTGTTGGATGTTGGAACTTAAATTAATTTGAGACCGTTGAATGTTGAAGTATTGGGATGGGAGCCGCTCTGCTTTATATATATATATATATCTCAAATCTTCGATTCGTCTCTATGTAACAACGGCACTTTGCTGATTTTGATGATTCCTATATATCATTTCCAAAGTAGAATTTTCAAAATTGGATTATTTATCAAAGCACAGGATCTACAATGTAACGACCCCAAATCCGGGTTCCTTGAACCCTAGACTTGGTACGTCACGATACATCATCTTCATACATGTTCTATAACTAATGCGGAATATATAAACATAAATTGTTTATTCTACAATATTTTCCCAAGGTTTCTAACCTTAACTTACATATATACCTTTAGATTCATAAAAAGGTTTACAAAATTACTTACATCATATAACAATTTAGTTATCATGCATAATACTATAATCTTGCCTTTTGCTTCTGTCTCCGTCTCTCCTTGGACATTCGTATTATTCTGAAATTTGTTATCATGATATGGCAATAGTGAGCAACGACTTTGCTCAGCAAGTTTAAATACGATAACGATATATCATGATTGAAAGAAAGAATAAGCTTTTGGATTTTCAACAATATAATAATTGTGAAAGAGTACGAGTCATAATTTCAATAATTGAATGACTGAATTAATTAATGTTGAGTGTCAATAATGACCATGAACAAATTTAACTGAACCTTATGGTAATGAAGGTCATCAGCCTTTCATACCTGATGAACACATGCAACAAGCACTACGTGCGAATCAACAATTTAAAGAGGTGGAATAATTATACAGAATTAAACCATAGCATGCTTGAAACGTAATAACTTGAGTTTGAGTTAGGAACTTGAACAATAAAATAATATATCCTGCTCGAATATAAATTGAGTAGGGTTTAGGAAACTTGCCTGTCTGCTCAGCTACAATTAATGTCTAGCTTTAACTAACTGGCTTTGAAAGACCTAACATTAATAAAGTTAGTCTAATAATTAGTACGGCGTATTTGTACAACTATACGCTCACTAAGGAACTTATCTACCACACATAAGTACTAACACATAATTTACATCAGTTAAAACGATATTATTAACCTTATAGACCCTCAATCAAATTAGGTTAATAATTTAATAAGTTAGAAAATAATTTTCTCAAGTGTTAAACACTTATTAAACTATTAAACAATTTATTATAATTGTTTAAACAAAAGAGTTAAAAGACATATTCTTTATTTCATTTAATTACTATTTAACATTAATTAAATAGTAAGTAATTAACTACCTTTAGTTATTATTTAATAATAACTTACTAGATTTATTTATTATTTAAAATTAATCAAATAATAAATAATTATATTATATTAAAAATAATCAAATATCTTTAGTTATTATTTAATAATAAATAATAACTAATTAACAAGATTCATTTATTATTTAAAGTTAATTAAATAATAAATAATAAAATTATATAATAAATACTCAACTATCATTAGTTATTATTTAATAATACATAATAACTAACTGAATTTATTTATTATTTAAAGTTAATTAAATAATAAATAATTAAATACTCAATCTTAGTTGTCTTTAATTATTATTTAATAGTAATTAAATAATAATTAATTAATTTATCATTCTTGTTTATTATTTAATATTAATTAAATAATAATTAATTTAATCATAAATTCAGAAGATATAATATTAAACTAACTAGATTAATATTTAAAATATTTAAATATTAATCCTAAATATTTATTATATTTGAACAATATAATATTAAACTAACTAGATTAATATTTAAAATATTTAAATATTAATCCTAAATACTTATTATATTTAGAAAATATAATATTCAATACCTAAATATCATTTTTGTATTATTAATATTTTTGTTATAATTTTAAATTAATTTTTAAACATTTAAATTAATTTAAATTATCCAGAATGACATTTCATATTTATTATTCGTTATCTTCCTTGCGTCCAAATTTTGGTTCGTTAATGAATCTTTAATCTCCTTCTTTAATCCGTTAATTGACATTACAAACATCAATTACCAAATTTTTCGGTATAAATTTTTCTTTTTCTCAATCGTTGTATTAAAATATTTGGATATGTAAAATCCTTATATCTCGATCCTAGTCCCTGGATCGCAACCTTCACTTTTTCTTTCCTTTCTGTTACCAATATCTTAAATCTCATCATTCAAAATTTAATATCCTTTCATATCCGTATAACTATTCATTGATTTAAAATTTACAGTCATTTATTTTCATACAAATATTCCTTGTTGCATCGTTCATAATTAAACGTATAATAATTTCTAACGTAACAATTAATTTGAACATTCACGGTTCACAATTTAACACGTCCTATTCGGACCCAACATATATGTACATACAAAATATTCATGTAACTTTGACAAATTATCCACATTGAATGAAAAATATAACAATAACGTTTCCAACCTTCTAGCCAACTCATCTCTAATTTAATCCGATATTCTTGAAATTTATTTATTTCCTGCAAAAATGTATATTAAGCAAGTAATGAGCACAACGGCTCAGCAAGTTCAACAGTTTATGCGTCACGTAGCACATACTTTAATATGCTCAGTGTGTGTCATACATCATGTGCTTATGCTTCTACTATAGCAATATATCTTACATCTTTGCACAGAGTACACATAATTGTCATATTAGCCACAGATCACATAACACATAATTTACATGTATCTGAACAAGTATTATCATATTATATCAGTCAACAATTAACATTAAAAGACTGATAACTTGCCTGGCGTCCAGTTATTTAAATTGTTAACTCAAACCCTTAACTCGATCAACCTATGATCATAAAATAATCAAATAGTAATTATTTATCCTCTTATAATATTAATTTAATTAATTAATACCATTTCTGGGTCAATTATTTAATAATATGGTTAATTATATTAACCTCGTTCCTTAATAAATTAATTTAACTTAATATCATACACCTTTAATACGGACAACCCGGCTCATTGGACAAATTTTAGCGTATTCGGTTGTCCGGATTTATATTTATTCATTTTCTAATCCTTTAAACTCATTATATTAATATTTAGAATATTTAAATATTAATCCCCAATATTTAATATTTTACCAAAAATATTAAATTTTATGCCCAAACATCATTTCTATATTTTTAGTATTTTTCTATGATTTTTAAACAATTTTTAAACATTTATTTCAATTAAAATCACTTCTGGGGGCATTTTAGTAATTTCCGTGCCCTTAGGGACATAACCGGAATTTTCCAGAAAGTCCAGGGGCATTTCTGCAATTTCCGCGCGTCAAGGGACACAACCGGGATAACCTGAAAAGGTCGGGGGCACAACCGTAATTCCGCCGTGCGCGTCGGCCGCGCAATGCGCGACCTCCACCTTCACCTTCACCAAACGACGTCGTTTGGTACCTATTTCCGGAATTTTCTACCGCGCATGGCGCGGTCCTCCCTTCAGCCCCAGAAACGACGTTGTTTCTGGTCCCTGTTCACAGATACAGCGCCGCGCAATGCGCGGCATTCCCAGATTTTTTTTTTTCTCTTTCGCGACAGTAAACCAACTTATCCAAAAATAATCCAATTTTCATCACCAAATTCACAACATAATTATTCCAAAAATCACATAATTCATAGATATACCTCTAAAAATTATTTAGAATAATTTTCTTAATTAATTACTAATTTTTCTCAAAATTATTTTACTACTAAAAATAATAAAATAAATCCAATAATTTAATTTTCTACCTTCCTTGAAGCTTTTCTTCCCTTGATGGCACCCAAAACCTCATCTCTCTTAGTGGCCATGGAGTTTTCCGGCGGTGGCTTGGTGATGTCGGGTGGAGAAGTGGAGAAAGAGAACAAGTTTATGTTTTGTTGCCTTTTCTTCCTTATTTCTTTCATTTTTCCTTTTTTTTATTCCTTATTACATCCACATATATACTAAGCATGCATAAATAATTTCTAAAATCCTTCCAAGTCTGCTGCCCAGCCACACAACCGACTTAATAATTCTCGAAAGTTCCAAAAAAATAGCATGCAAATTTTATTTAATACATTACGTAAATATTTCGTGTAATAAATATTTTATATAATATATATAAAATATTTATTTTAATTCACCATAAATCATAACATGATTTATAAATAATATTAATACCCCTTTTGGGTACTTTACTTGACAAATTTTGTACACATATAATAACATGCATATAATTATTTGAGGTAATTTATACCTCCAAAAATCATAAAATAATTCATAGGACATAAAAATTATTTTTCACAATTTTTCACTTCGTTACTTGGACAACATGTTACATTAACATATTTACGTTTCTGAAATATTATTTTTCATAAAAGTCATAATAATTCCATTATACATAAATATGGTTTTTAATAACTTAAAACATTCCTTTTTAAATAATTTCTTAAATTCCTTCATAATTATCACTTAATTATATAACCAAAATTATACATTTATTACTTAATCATCTTATATAAATTATATAATTAATTTTATATAATTTATATAATTATTATTTTCTTAATACATTATTTTAATTTCCTTATATAAATTATATAATTTATCATTATATAATTTATATAATTACTTTTCTTCTCAATTAATTTTTAAGCTTCCTCCATAATTCTTGATTAAATCTAAAATCAATAATTATAATTTTACTAATTTCCTCATTAACTTCTCATAAATTTTCGGATTAATTTAATTATTAATCCCTTAATTTTCATAATTAATTAAATTTATAATTATCAATTAAACATGCACATTTATATATATACAAATGTGTATATATATATATATATACACACACACATCTAAATCATATATTTCACATTACCACATAATACCATTCAAATATAATTTTCGTATTTCTATAATAATTTAATTGTACCATTTATTGTACCTCTACCTGAATTTCTTTTATTTCTCATAAATTGTTTTTAAACAATTTATTTACTTTTCAATTATTTTAATTCGTCATAATTTATCATGGTCTCCGTACAAATTTAATTTACTAATTAAATCTCATCACATACCTTAAATCACATAAAATAATAATTAATTTAACAACCTTGATAACTTTTATCAATTAAATTCTTATTTAATTTTATTAAAGAAAATCCTGAAAATTCGGATCCTCACATTTGTACTCGTATTGTCAAAATTTTATAAGTAGTGATATATGCACATCTTGAATTGATTGTTGCACACCTTTATATTTCAAAGAGACTATATTACCCTTAGTTAATGTGAACTCGATGAACATATTTATCACTTATTTATTTTAATTGAAGTTATTTTTAAAACAAGTGTAAATAATTTTCTATTTTATGTAATAACCGATTTTGTTTTGTACAATAATAATAATAAAATAAGATAATAATAAAAATAAAATAACAACTAAATGAAAATGAGGTTGAGAACTGTTTAAAAAAATTAAATTTCAGAATACGAATAATATATATATATATATATATATATATATATATATATATATATATATATATATTTAATTCATGCAAATGAAAATTTGAAATTTATTTTACCAATAAATGTGAAGAATTATTTTCAAATAATGGACTAAAAAAGAAGATGGGCTAGAAGAGAATGGACTAAAGGATATAAATAAGCCACTTGAATATTAATTTAAGCCAAGTCCATGAACCAAGTCACTTAGGTGTATGCATAGATGTTACACCAAGTCCATGAGGTGAAATCCAAGTCCATGAAGTGTAACTAGCAAGAGCCCAAGTTCATTAAGCTAGTAGTCTATGAAGTTAAGCCCAAGATGGTTGGCCTAAGTCTAGAATTCTCTTAAATGCACATGGGATAATATTGCATGGATAAGGAAGAAAAAAATAATACAGAGGGAACATAGGGGGGGACACCCGGCCACCTAAGGTAAATGAGGGAGTAATTGTAGTCATTTAATGAACCTTTGAGTTGGCAATATATTTACCAAGCAAATAAAATAAAGGAAATGAAAAATACATCACATGGGATAAAGCAAAGGGGGCAAAATCGGCTCATGGACGAGAGGATAAGGATTTGCAATATTTTTTTTAAAGAAAGTTCAAGAACATTGACCATCTTTGACCACTTTTAAAATTAAGCATACTTCCGTAATTAAAGAAAAGAAAAGAGAAAGGAAAAAAAAACAAGAACCAAGAGAGATAGAAAAGTCTATAAAACGCCCCCAAATCTAAATACTCATTATTTCAAATTTAGTGCGTTTTCATTTCACAATTATTAATTTACAATATTAATATAATATTTTATAATTTTATATTATTTACTTAGGATTCATTTACGTTACATATAAATATAAGTGTCTCAAAAGATTACATCATTAAATATATAACTATTAATAATATATTAATATTACGCCTCTAGTTTCCTTTTCTCAACTTTACCCATATCTTTAGCATTTATTTTCTGAACTTTCTGCTTTGCGTATTATTTCTTTTTATCTGTAACATGTTAATAAATAGCAAGAGTGCATCAAATATGCTCAATAAGTATAAAACAACAAAATGAATAATTATCAAGAAAAACTTCAACAATTAGTTTGAAACAACATGAACAAACCATAAACTTCATCCTAGTTCAATAGTTTATAAGTGTGAACTATAATACTATCGGTACTTTAAGTGATCAACCTATCGCACCTCGTCGTTGTGCACAACAATTCGTTTTATGCTTTAAGCGTAAAATAAATATCCCCTATATATGGGTTGTTCATACTCAGTCAACATAAGAATTCGCCTCAAAACAATTTTGATTGGACTTGAACACTTTCAAAGTAATATCAATCATGGAACAAATCACATTAATAATATTTAACCGAAGCAAATGACATAGACCCGTAGCAATTCTTAAATCTTATGTTAAACAAGAATAGCCATAGTTCATCAAAGAACGATCTACAAATGCACATAAGTGCGAAAACGTATAATTCAGGAATCTCATATAACAAGTAACTTACATAATTTGAAAGACTAGCTTAAGCTAGAAATATTGCAAAAATAAGCTCGAATGGTTAAGAAGAACTTGTAATAAGGATAGCGTACTTTAGGGAACTTACCTGTTTCGTCTCTTTTTATAGTTTAAGCTTAAATTTTTAATTCTCGTGCAGCCTATACAATTTATAAAATTACCATATGATTATTAACTGTAATATAACTTGGAATAATTTTTATTTCATCTTAAATATCTTCTCATGTTATTCTTAAATATCTTCTCACGTTATTTTTATATTAACTTTTTCTTGATCTCATATGTCCCTTATATTACTTGATAGAATTTTATTATATAATTCCCAACTTCAAATTTTCTTTTATTAACTTTCTTAATTTTTAGGTCTCAATCTTATTCATTAAAATTGCTCAACTATCCTATTATTTTTCTTCCTTCTGACACTGTTTAGTTAATTTTATTTCACGTGTAAATTAATTTTTATTTTATTTTCTGACTTTACTTACTATTTTTAAATTGGTCATTCTTGCTCAAAACTGTAACATTTTTTATAAATCAAGATTTACTTCAAAAATTATAAAATTTAACCAAGATACTCCTCGTACCCGAGAATCATCACTGTAAAAATTTCGTAGTTTTCTGAGTTAGTTAGCTTTACTTTTGATAGTTTTGTTATTTTCGCAATCCAACTTTTGTTTTATCATAATTCTCTCATACGAAGTCCGTTTTAGGTGATTCTTTTTCCTGTGTATAGATTATACATCAAGCTTCATTTTAAGACTAACCAAGCTTAAAATTTCAACATACACAAAGAGTTGTACTGTTCCAAAAATTACCTTTCAAACTAAATTTTAACTTTCATATTCACGAATTTTTCTTGATTCCTTATAAATTTTTCCATCATATTAGCTCTTTATTAACATAATCTTACATGTTTACATATACTTAAGAATAATACACATTTATCATTGTATTTCTAAATATTTCATGAAATAAAATGAATAAAACATTGTTAGGGTTTTGTTTCCATGTTTAAATTAAGTTTCCTTATAAATTTTCCCGACATATATATAAGTTATTTATTATCATGTTGTAATATTTTTTCATCTTCAATTTAACTTGGAAAGCTTAATATTAAATAATCATAGAAAAAATCACCTAAATCATCTCTCTCAAATTATAATCTGCCTAATATTTCACTTTAAATTATGATTAAATAAGATATAGAGTTTATAAATATCTATCATAAGCATTCAATTAGATAAACTTTCTCTGAGTTAAAACTAACTCAACACAAATGGATATGAGTGCATAAAAATTTAAAGATCTCAAATAAAATACTAACTAATAAAAAGCCAAAATTCAGACTAAACATAAATTAATCAATTTTTCAAAAGTTATTAAATAAAAACAAAATTTTTTATTATTGACCAAAAATTAAATCAAAATATTAACTCATTGCTAAAGTGATTCTACCTAAAAACTAAGTTATCCCATTTTCGTAGAAACACGATTGCACTTAGTATGTGCAACAAGCCTTTAAACCCCATGGTTATCCCAAGTAGATGAGTTGTGTCTCATGAGAGTTTGCAGTGAATATACCCACAAAATTCAAAAATAAATCTAAAAAATTTAAAATACTTTCAAAATTTACCCACATCCCACAAACTTAAAACATACATTGTCCTCAATATATAAAATAAAAAAAAAGTAAGAACAAAAGACTTCCCTGAATATGTAGCTTTTTTCTCCTCATCTGCTAAGTTTGAGGGCATTAAATAAACCTGAAATAAAATAAAAACAACATATTAAAATAAATAACTTAAAAAAAAACAAACTAAAATTTACTACTAAAATAAATCTACTAAAAATAAAAATAAAAAAACTAAAATTTAAAACTTTGGTTGCCTCCCAATAAGCACTTGTTTTAAAGACTACTCCATTTTCTATCAATCGGCTCAATCGCAAAAAAATATTTTTTCATGCCTCCTCCTTGTTTTCCTTTAATTTCCATGACATTCTTCCAAAATTGCGAACCACCCCCAAACTTAAATTCATCAAAGTTGTTCACCTTGCCTTCACCTAGGCTGATTCGAATATATTCCTCTGAATTACGAAATTTTTGCACAATCGGCATAAGTGACACAATCAAAATATGTTTAGAACTATTAGAATCCAAAGCGTGATCATCCTCATCCTTCTCTTCCTCTATCTCAATTTTGCTCCTTTTATTCTCTTCCACATCAAGATATGGTCTCTTTAAATTTCTTCCACTAGCCTCTTGAAACTCCTTGCCACTGTCTAATATATCTGCCTCACAATGCTCTTTACCTTCCTCCTTAAGATTTATCTCTGTATTGCTAGGTAAAATATTGCGAAGGCAACTATTAACTACATTGGCAAGTTGTCCCATGTGATTTTCGAGATTACGAAGTGCTTATTGATTTTTTCTCATCATCTCATTCTCCTCTATAAACTGGGTAAGAAGCTTCTCCAACATAGATGTGCCATCTTTTTGTGGTGGAGGTTGTTAATATAAGCCTTCGTACGATTGAGGTTGATATGAAAATTTTGACGATTATGATGGACTTGGAGCAAAATTTTGGGCTTGATTGTAGTCCCATGAATAAGTTGGATGAGTTTGCCACACCGGATGATAGCAATTTGGGGTGTAACTATATTACTGCTGATTGTAGGCATTCTGAGTAGATTGATTTCTTAACTATCTATGAACCTTTTTTAAGAATTAATAAAAAGATTTATTCTAATTAAGTAGCTATATTGCTATGCAAAATAACTTGAAATAAACTTATTAAGATCCAAATCTCAACAAAGTTACATGTGACATATAGATATTTTCATCATATACACTATTATGCTACTATTCCTAGAAAGAATAAAAAAAATCATGTGTTATCATATCTGAATCTAAACCTATACTCCATTTTTGATTTCATATAGATTATCTCATTAATTATTGCGCTAATAATTATACATGAACGCACAAAATATGATAAACAATTCAAATATAATCATCAATAATTAAAAAGAAAACAAGTTAAATTAAACTACACATTGGGTTCAATTGCAATCTCAATAATAAATTAACTCATAACTAAATAATAAATTATCCACAAATAATTCAACATATCAAAATTACAAAAATAAAAGTAAAAGAAATTAAATTAAATCTGTACTGAAATTTGTCTATCACTTGGATCACAGTCTCTAATCCACAAGCTCCGTATTTAATTCTCGAATCCTTCGCGTTGAATATTTGATTCTAATACTACTCTTAAACTATTCAACTATAATATTCTACTCTAAATTAATGTAATACTAATATATGTTAATGTACTAAAAATAAGAGCTACATAGAGTATTTATAGAAGTACAATAATAATCGTAAGCAATAGTGGAAAAGAAATCCAATTCGGAATCAAATTAAAGAAAAAATCGCGAATAATCTATTATGGAGCAATTAATGTGTCAACCAAATAGTCCATTCGCTCCTGCCACGTCAGCTATCCCTTATGTGACATCCCAGATTTTTACAAGATTTTCAAATGATGATTTTAATTAATTAAGTAAAGGTTAAAAGCTAAAACCTGGTTTAAATGGATATGAGGTATTATTATGTGATTAATGTGCTAGAAAGGACCTGTGTGGTTGAAATAGTAAAGAGGGACTTATGTGGTTGAATTAGTACAGAAGGACTCTTAGTGTGAATAAGGGTCTACAAAATGTTTATGGATCAGTTAAATATTTAAAGTGTTTGAGAGACTTGAGATATGAAGGAATAATAATGTATATGAATTCGATAATTAAATGGTAATATATTAGATTTAAGATGAATGATTGATTGTAATACCCACAATAGGGTAATTTGAAAGGAATCAGTGTAGGACACTGTTGTATCAGCAGGTGATAACTTGGATATATGAAAATGTATATATGTGTATATGTATGTATTTGATTTAGTAAAGATAGAAGGATTTAAAGTTTAAGAAAATATTGGAATAAGAAGTGAGTGTGTGAATTGATGCTTATTTATGAATATTAGCAGCAAGTTAAATGAATAGGCCTGTAGAGGCGATAATATGAGAATTGACATTATGTGTGTTATGTAAGCAAGTGAAAGGACATAAAGATTGTAAAAAAATGATTATATGAGTTATAAGGTTAAATGACGATGAATTTTGGTAATTCGGTCGAGGATCGTTTCTCTAGAAAGCGGTTTAAGGAAAAGAAGAGCAATTTGAATATATTGGGATGTTGGAAATTAAGATCGATTGAATGTGAAGCCAAAAGGATTTGAATGTTTAATGAGATGTAATTTTAGCAAATGTTGTGAATTATTATAATTAAGTCATGAAATTGATATTTGGAAGTGTGACAAGTGTTATGAGACAAGTTAATTATGAAGTATTTCATGATGGAATAAAATTCAAGATTTATGAAACGTGTTTGGATCAAAATGGGCTTGAAATGGATTGAAAATAAGTAATTATGATTAATTTGGAATTTAATTCTCTAGAATTTTGGACAAAAGACCATGTTGTCCTTGACAAAGAAAAGAATGACCAAGGTGTCCTTATTAGGTGAATTATCATTTATGCCATTGGAAGTGCATGTGAAATGTCTTAATCATCCCTAACCATGCATAGAGTTAACTTAACTAGAATGGGTTAAGTGTTGGAAATTATATGTATAATATGTATAGATCTATATTGTAAACATAAGTCAGCTTGCTTATTTCATTCAATTCCTTCGAAAGTTCTAGCTTAAGAGAGAGAAAGAAGAGGTAAGCTAGGGTTTGATTAAAGCTTACAAGATTTCATGATGAAGAGCTCAAGCTAAGTAAAAACTATCCTTAAAGTGGATCATCCAACACTTAGGATATTTATTATTATTACTTCTACTACTACTACTACTACTACTACTACTACTATTATTAATATTATTATTATTATTACTACTATTAATATAATTATTAATTTTATTATTATTACTCTTAATATAATTATTATTGTTGTTCTTCTTCTTCTTATTATTATTGTTGTTGTTGTTGTTGTTGTTGTTGTTGTTGTTGTTATTATTATTATTATTATTATTATTATTATTATTACTAGTATTATAATTATTATTGTCATTATTATTATTATTATTATTATTATTATTATTATTATTATTATTATTATTATTATTATTATTATTATTATTACTATTATTATTATTAATATTAGTATAATAATAATAATAATAATTATTATTATTACTACTACTATTACTATTCCTATTATTATTATTATTATTATTATTATTATTATTATTATTATTATTATTATTATTATTATTATTATTCTTATTCTTATTCTTATTCTTATTATTAGTATTATTATCATTATTATTATTATTATTATCATTATTATTATTATTTATAGTATCATCATCATCATCATCATCATCATCATCATCATCATCATCATCATCATCATCATTATGATTATTATTATTATTATTATTATTATTATTATTATTATTATTATTACTACTACTACTACTACTACTACTACTATTATTATTTATTATTATTATTATTATTATTATTATTATTATTATTATCATCATCATCATCATCATCATCATCATCATCATCATCATCATCATCATCATCATCATCATCATCATCATCATTATTATTATTATTATTATATTGTTGGGGTGAATTTGATTTGGGTGAAAAATGTGAGTGGATAGATTTTTTAAAAAAAGATGTTGAATTGGGAAGAAAATGAGTGATAGATTTGTGACCGTTAGATGTTGAAACCTTAAAAGATTTTAGACTGCTGAATGTTGAAGCCTAGATTGATTTGAGACCGTTGGATGTTGAAATCTTGGGATTTGAGCCGCTCTATTTTATTATATAGATAGGGCTGCCGAATTGGCTAGTTGAATATAACATAGCTGACCAAATTTCTTTTATTATGCAGTAAGGTTTGGTCTAAATAATTAATTGGGTCTAATAGTATGTTTGAGTTTTGCTTTAATTTACCAAATCATTACCATTAAAATTAGTTAATGATTAACATTTTTTTTTAAATTAAAAACCATGTAATTAATTAAATAACTTAATTTAAATTACACGAATCTCCTTTTTTGTTTCATTTCAAAAGATCAAATATACACACATAAATATGTGTGTGTGTGTGTGTGTGTGTGTGTGTATCCAGTCACATTAATGTGTACACAAATTTAATTAATATTATTTCATTAATAGAAATTTTGTTACAAAAATTCCCGAACATTACAGACAAGTAATTTGAGTTTTCACTCAAGTAAGGTTTTTTTGTATTCTCTCAATTTTGTAATATTTCAAGTTTTTAGTGTTACAACTTGAAAGGATTAGCTGTACACACGGTTGATTATAGTAGAATTTTCGGAGTTCAACCCATGATTTTTATCTCTTAATTTTAGAGGTTTTTTCATGTAAATGTACTACCATTTTCTACCGTTGTTATTTATTTTTTGGAATTGCATTATTTGTTTGACGTGATTTTTTATTTAATATATCAGAAATAGTTTTAGTTAGAGGAGGTTTTTCAATAGTGTTACTTGTCTCAATACGTATAGTCTACAATTAGCAAATGTTCAGTTAAGGGTTGCTCTCGCCTTCATAATTTACCTGCTCATATTGGTAACTTAATTAACCTTCGTCATCTTGACAATGCTGGTACTTATAAGTTAAAAGAGATGCCTTATGGGATTCGTAAACTTACAAGTCTTCAGACAATGCCAAAGCTTGTTGTTGGAGAAGGTAGTGGAATGAAGCTACGCGAATTAAAGGATCTCTTGCTTCGAGGGAGTCTTTCCATTAGTAGACTTGAATATGTGATGGATAGTCGGGATGCAGAGGAGGTACCTGTAAAGCTTAAGCACGATCTTGATGAATTAGAGTTGTTATATGAGTCATCCCCTGGTGAGAATAACCATGATGAGAAACTTGAATCTGATGTACTTGACATGCTCCAACCACACAGAAACCTGAAGAAACTCACAATAGACGGGTATCGAGGCTCAATTATCTCAAGTTGGGTTGGCGATCCATCATTCTGTAAATTAACTTCGATAATTATCACTGATTTGTACAAATTACACGTCCTTACCTTCACTTTTGGAACTGCCCAAGCACAAACACTTGTATATCCAAAGCATGTTTGAATTAAGAAGCATAGGTGTTCAATTCTATAATGATGACTGTTGGGATCAGATTATTTGGGCCCGGGTTTGGGCTGGTCCATATTGTTTTGTTGGATTGGGCCTTTACTTTGGTGTATGGGTTCCTATGCGGTTTAGGATATGGGAATATTAGGTTCCTTATTTTAAGGGGATTCTATTTCCTTATTTGGATGGTACGAAGAATCCTAATTGGAGTTGGATTTATTAACTGCTGAGCTATATTTTCACGCGGGAAGGGACTCCTAGTTCTAAACACTTTCGGATGGCTGTAGACTTGTATATATATGATGCTGCATGGGGGCGTTGGGGATATCTCATTATTACCTTATTGTTATTATTCTTTACATTTAGAACCATTATTTTCCAGTATATAAGCTCCCTATCGTTCTCAAGGAAGTATATAAACACAATTACCGTACTAGTGAATTCGTCTCGTTCCTTGTGGTTTTTTCCCAATTGGATTTTCACGTAAAATTCTTGTGTTCTTGTATTACTTTCTTTTGAATTATTTGTGTTTGGCGTTTAATTTTGCTCGTTGTTTTGTGATTTAAACAAGCAGTACAAAATTTGGCATTAACATTGGCGCTAGAAGGAGGGCTTAGTTTTGTTTTAAAATCACAGCGTAAATAAGGCGTGGGAGCAGTCTGGTTATGGAGCAGAAGGGTGATCGGGTGGAGAAGACTGGTACGTCAGCACCTTCTACGGCGAGGGGTTCGGTCAAGGATAGGTTGGGTCCATCCACTCAGAGAGAAGGGTTAGCAGCGTCACACTCCAACTCGGTCCGACGACGATTGTTCCCCTCTAATTCCCCCAAGTTTGGTTCGTGATAGGGGGACCAACCGTCAATCTTCTGTTCGGGATCATACGGTCGGTGAGAGAGGCTCCCATGATCAAAGGGAGTCTATCAAGAAACAGAGGATCCAAATGATAGAGGGGGCTTTACAATCTCTACGACATCAGCAGGAGGAGTGGACTGTTCTACTGGCAGAGTTGAAGAGGGATGAGGAGCCGCATAACACAGTACAAGGATCTGGAGTACAGACACCTCAGAGTAGGGCAGGTCGGGGAAGGGTGAATGACCCACCCACGTCATAATTGGCATATGGAGTTGGGGGTAGCTATGGCCCACTAAAACCACATTCGAAGCGAGTAGGTAGGGGGCCAACTTCCCCTCGGGATAGGGAGTCGACTTATTCAGGCTTATGGAAGCGTTCCCTATCCCTACACGGGCGACATGCCCAAAGTCGGAGTCCGATGAGAGATTCAGGGTATAAGCCTGAAGATCGAGCAGCTCGGAGTCCGAGGAGAGATTTAGCTGAGAAGAGATTCAGGGTATAAGCCTAACGATCGGGAAGCTCAGAGTCCGAGGAGAGGTTCAGGGTATAAGCCAGACGATCGGGAAGCTCGGAGTCCGAGGAGAAGTACAAGGGACACATCTGATTATCGGGAGTTATGAAATCCTATAATGGGTTCAGGGGTTGAACCTGATACTCGGAAAGCCAGTGACGATGATAATCCACTTATAAAAAAGATGGCAGAGCTAGAACGACAACTAGCTGAAGTTAAGGCGGGAGCTAAGCCCACATACACCAAGTCTCCATTCTCAGCTGTAATTAATGTGGAGAAGGCTGATCCGAAGATGAAGTTACCACCATTGGAGTATTTTGATGGCACCAGTGATCCTTACGACCATACTAATTCCTACGAAATTGTAATGAGGTATTACAACCACTCTGATGCGGGGATGTGCAAGATTTTCATAGCAACTTTAAAGAAGGCAGCGAAGCAGTGGATTGTATCTTTTCCATTGGGAAGTATTAATTCATGGAAGGAGTTGTGCGATAAGTTTCATGACCGGTTCGGGAGTAATAAAAAAAGGGGGAAGCTAACTGCATCGCTGATGCAAATTAAACAAAAAGGAGATGAGACTCTAAACCAATATGTACAGAGGTTCAAGGAGGCAACAGGGACAGTGGCTAACCTGGATATGACCCAGGCGTTGAGATTCTTTACTACAGGGTTGGACATTGGCAGGTCAAAGAAGTTGATGAAGGATATCATGTTCAAACCACCGAGGGATCTGGCTGATGCTTATGAGCGAGCAGAGAATTTTATTGCGATTGAAGAGGTAATGGCGACTTTGTCAAAGAACCAAAAGGGATTCGATCAGTACAAACCTAAGGAAGGGAAGTTAGACGTTCTGGATAGGCTGGGCCCGAGGGGAAATAATCAGGCAAACAGACCACCCGTCCAGCCTAGATTTGAACAGAAGACATACACTCCCCTGAACGCTGATCGGGTGCAGATATTGGATAAAATTAGAGGCACGCCACCTTTTGAACCACCCCGAACAAAGAGGGATTATCGGGGATTCTTGAACCGATTTTGTGATTATCACCAGTCGAGAGGACATGATGCGGAAGGGTGTCACGACTTGAAAGAGCTGATTGAGAAGAATGTGCAGATCGGACGATTATTACACTTTGTCGCTGGATGAACAGTCCCATAGGGGGGACGACCACAAAGGGATGATCAGAATGAGGCATGTACGAATCAGCTGAGGCGAGTTATTGATGTCATCAGTGGAGGTGTACCTAAAAAACAGGCGAAAAAGCGCAGAAGATCCACTTCGGAGATTGTAATGGCATTAACAGGACAGTCGACTAAACCAAAATGACTCTATCCGGGGACAATCATCTCGTTTTCTGATGAAGACTATCCAGTCGATGCAGTGGAACCACATGAAGGGGCCTTGGTGATTACTGCCCAAGTGGGACCCGTAGATGTGAAGAGAATAATGATCGACAACGGGTCTTCTGTTGATGTGTTATACAGTCATGCTTATCAACGCATGAATTTGGAAGGGGTCAGGCTGGAGGTTGGGCAAGAATCACCATTATACGGGTTCGGGAATGAAGCCGTACCAGTAATCGGGATAGTAGAGTTACCAATGGTGTTCGGGGAGGCTCCTAAGCAAGTAAAAATCAACGTCAAGTTCTTTGTGGTACAAGTAGACTCAGCTTATAATGTTATTCTTGGAAGGACGACGTTATCAGCACTCCAAGCAGTTACCTCGATTGCTCATTTTAAGATGAAGTTCACTACCTCCCATGGAGTTAGAGAAGTAAAAGGTGATCTTGATATTGCGAGGAGATGTTATCGGCACACCCTTACTGCGCCAGTGGTCGGAGTTAATAAGATGAAGCAGACTTTGATCGTGGATATTGAGCCTTTCACCGAGGGAGTTACTGAGCCGTTGGTTTTTCCTGCTGAATAGATCGAGGATGTGGAACTTATTCCAAAAAATTCCACGAAGGTGGTTAAAATAGAGACCGAGTTGCAAGATACTTTGAAAAAATGATTGATAAAATTACTCAGAACATATGCAGATATCTTCGCCTGGACGCTCTTAGATATGCCGGGGATGGCAGAAGACGTGGCCGTTCATAGGCTATCCGTTGATCCCGAAAGGAAGTCGGTCTTCTAGAAGAGACGGATCTTTGCTCCTGAACAACAAAAGATTATTGATGAAGAAGTGGGAAAGTTATTAGATGCTGGTATAATAGAAGAAACTGAATATCCGGAGTGGCTTGCCAATGTTGTATTGGTCTGCAAATAGAACAGAAAGTGGAGAGTCTGCATCGATTACACGGATCTGAATAAAGCTTGTCCGAAGGACTTTTATCCTCTCCCACACATCGACCAGCTGATTGATGCTACTTCGGGGAATGCCATTGTAAGCTTTTTGGATGCATTTTTTGGAGATGGAGAAAGAAGACATCCCAAAAATATCTTTTATCACTCATCGGGTCATCTGTGCCTATAACTGAATGACTTTTGGACTTATTAATGCTGGAACGACTTATCAGAGAATGATGAATAAAGTATTCCGTAAGCAGATCAGCCAGAATATGGAGGTGTATGTCAATGATATGATCGTTCGAAGTATAAGGCTGCACGACCACTTGGATGATTTGGAAGAATGCTTTCGGTCGGACAGTACGCCACTACCATATGCGTGTTAATCCTACGAAATGTACTTTCGGGCTTCGTGCAGGCAAATTACTGGGATATCTGGTCAGCAAGAGGGGAATAGAGGCTAATCCAGAGAAGATCAAGGCAGTTATTTACATGAAGTCTCTGAAGACCTTTAAAGATGTGCAGAGGCTAACGGGTCGGATAACAGCTCTTTGAAGATTTATGTCCCGATCAGCAGAAAGGTGTCTGCCGTTCTTTGATACATTTAAATGGCCAAAGAATGAGAAATCTTTTCATTGGACTTCAGATTGCGAGGATGCGTTTCAAGGCATCAAAAGATATCTATCTTCGACCCCGTTGCTGTAGAAACCTTTACCTAGGAAATTGCTATACTTGTACTTAGCAGTTATCTCGTTGGTAGTCGGAGCAGTTTTGATTCAGGAAGAAGGGGGAAGACAGAATCCATTTTACTACGTGAGTCATGCTTTGAGGGATGCTGAGACAAGGTACCCCAACTTGGAGAAATGTCTGTATTCTCTGGTGGTAGCGAGTAAAAAACTACGACATTACTTTTAAGGTCGGGTGGTGGTCATTTAAACTGACCAGCCTTTGAAGAAAATTCTGCACAAGCCTGACTTGTCGGGGAGGATGGTAGCATGGGCTGTGGAGTTGAGGCAATTTACGTTGGAGTATCGTCCTCGGACAGCGATAAAAAGCCAGACCTTGGCAGATTTTGTAAGAGCCAGTTAACTGTTCAGGGTCGGAAGTTACACGGATTGCTAAGGGGCAATCGACCTCTTCTTTCTCATGGACTTTATGCGTGGATGGATCGTCTACGGCGGATTCAAGTGGGACTGGAGTGATTTTAACCAGTACTGAAGGCTTCAAGGTTCAGTAGGCTATCCGATTCAGATTTAAAACAACCAATAACGAGGCAGAGTATGAATCTATCTTCGAAGGACTGAGGTTGGCTCGTAGTTTAGAGGTGAAACACTTATTAATCCTTAATGATTCACAGCTGGTGATCAAACAAATTCAAGGAGATTACGAAGCTCGGGGGAATAGAATGACGAAATATTTGTCTGAAGTGAAGAACATTTTACAGTGTTTTAATTCATACTCGTTACGAAAGGTTGATCGAAGTGATAATATCGTAGCTAATACTTTATCGAGGCTGGCTACTACCCCAAATGAGTCATTGTCAGGGTCGGTATATGTAGAGGAGTTGGTTTAACCCAGTATTTCGAGGAAAGAAGTTAACTGTGTAGAAAGGTCCAACTATTGGTTAACACCATACTCGGATTATTTGGCTGATGGGAAGTTACCAACGGATAAGATCTTGGCGAAGAAGATAAAGTATAGAAGTGCCTATTTCTGCCTAATTGATGGAGATCTGTTCCGACGAACTTATTCGGGGCCAATGGCGAAGTGTGTTGTTCCGTCGGAAACATCATATGCTCTTCGAGAAGTCCACGAGGGTATTTGTGGGGACCATATGGGGGCGAAGTTTTTAGCATTTAAGTTGGCTCGACAAGGATATTATTGGCCGACGATGTTTTGGGAAGCAAGCAAAGGAGTTTGTACAGAAGTGCCCGAAGTGTCAGTTGAATAGCTTCGTTGCACATCGGCCGCCCGAAGAATTGTCTTCGGTATTATCCTCGGTTCCCTTCGTCGTTTGGGGGGTTAATTTAGTAGGGCACATGCCAAAGGCTAAAGGACAATTTTCCTATATGATTGTTGCAATTGACTACATGACAAAGTGGGTGGAGGCGAAGCCACTTCGATGGATCACCGAGTAAGGTTGTATTCACTTTCTTAAAGAGAACGTTGTCTTTAGGTTCGGGATTCCGATTGTTTTGGTGTCTGATAACGGTTTGCAGTTTGTTGGGGCTGAGTTTGAAAATTTTCTTAAAGACTTGGGGATACAGCATCGAAGGGTTTCAGTTGTACATCCTCAATCTAATGGGCAGGTTGAAGTGACAAATAGAACCTTACTGAATGTAATTAAAAGAAGGCTTGATGATGCCAAGGGAAGATGGCCTGAGGAACTTCCTAGTGTTTTATGGGCTTATCGGACAACTCCGAGGACGATGACGGGGGATTCTCCTTTTCGGCTTGCATATGGAACTGAAGCTTTGATCCTGGTAGAGGTTGGTTCTCCGTCTTTTCGGGTGGTTAATTTTAATGAATTATATAATGATCAATGACTTTGGCTTAATCTTGATTTGTTGGATGAGGCTCGGGATGGTGCAGTAATGAAGTTGGCTTTGTATCAACAAAAGACAGCAATGCATTATAATCGGAGGGTTAAACAAAGGCATTTTAAGGTCGGGGATTTGGTTCTTCGAGAGGCTGAAGCATCTACACCGAATTGGGAAGGGCCATATGAGGTAGTTGAAGTTATGAAGAATGGGACATATCATCTTCGGGATTTATTTGGATCGGATTTGAAGAATTTTTGGCATGCAACTAGATTGAGGAAGTATTTCCAGTTGTCGGGTAAGGTGTTTTGTTTACTTATATTTGGTAGGGTTTTTTACTTGAGGAAGTTTTAATACTCATTATATGTTTGTACAAAACATTAATAAAATTCAAAATTTCATTGATAGTAGACGTGATTTACATTTCATTCAAAAAAAAAAGTCTTAATACTCATTAGAGGAAGTTCTTGAAGTTCGTAGTTAATTTTTGTCCTCGGGGGTGTCGAAGTCCGAGTCAGAGAAGATAGAAGGATCCACGCCAGCTTTTGTTGCCTTTGCTACTGCGACTTGGAAACCTTTGCTGAATTGTTCTATGATCTCTTTTAGAAGTTCGGGAGAAGCTCTTTACTTCTCGAGGATTTGGTGGCGTAGTTTGGCGGTCCCGAGGCAAGCCTATTTCCTCAGGATCTCATTGGCAATTTGTTGGCGTTGGATATCCGAAGTTAGTTGTTCATTCTGTCTTCAGTTCGATGAGTTCTTTGGATTATTGATGAGCTTTCTTCACCGTTTCAGAATTTTCAAGTTGAAGTCGGGTAAGCTCTTTTGTCTTCTGATTCTTCATTTGGAGCATGATCTCAAATTGTTGTTGGAGGTTGTCGTTGGAGGTTTTGAGGCTTAAGTTGTCTGTGGCAAGTTGTTTATTCTTCTTTTTGATGGCTTTGTATTTGGCGTTCATCTTCTTTATCCTCGTATCACTATTGTTTGGTTTTGTTTCGTGACCGAGAAGACAACTGAAGGTAGCCAGGGCCTGATAAAAGGAGAATTTATTTAGAAGGGTGATAAGAACATTGAAGAATTTTAAAGTAGTTTAAAAAAAGATGTCTTACTCGGCCTTGGTCGATTGCAGTGGCAAAGATGAGTTCTAGGTCGGTGTAGTCGTGGAAATTCGTTGTCAGCTTAGAAGTTGAAACTATTATAAGCCGAGAAGGGGAGTTGGTTGTCGGTATCGCTTGGGATGAGCTGGGATTGTTAGTTGGTTGTCGGGGAGGATGTTCGGGAGGGAAGGGGTCAGTTTCAGGTAGGGAATTTTCTAAAGGTTCGGCTTGGTCAGAAATTGGTCGTTTACCGGTTGATTTACTTTCTTTTTGGGGTTGGTCGGGAGTTTGTTTTTTGCTTGGTTCGGGGGTTGGTTGTTTGGGTGAATCGGAAGTGGGGGTTTTGGATTGGTCAGGTATTTTTTGATCAGTTTGGGGAGGTGGCTGGGGGAGTTTCGCTGAGATCTCGAAGGATGGGAGGTTTTTGGTTTTTTGGCCTTCATGTGTTTTTTAAGTTCGGATTCAGACATCTCGAAAACACTTCATTTTTTGGGTATCTCCAGGCCTTTTTCTTTTGGGGCTTCGGAAGAAGGGTTGGTCGAGGATGATGGGCCTTTTCCCTTTGAGGTATCTGGGGGGTTGATTGAAGAAGATGATGGGAGGGTATTCGTGGTCTGGGGGCAGACTCTGTGAAGGGCGGGGCTTGTTTGGTTCCTTGTGTTGGGGGGTTTTCTTCCAAAGCTGCCGAGGAGGAGGAGGTTCTTGGTCTTCGAATTAGGGGTTCGGCTGGTGAATCAGATTCTTTCAAAGAGGTTGGAGAGGGTAGGAAGATGGGTCTTTCCTGTGGTTGTCCTTGGGTGATCGGGGGTTGATTAGTGGGGTTCTCTTCCAAATTACGAAAGAGCACTACTGCATAGAATATAGATAAAGTTTAGGACCGATAAAATGAAATTAACATCTTCGGATGGTTAGGGTACTTACTTCCGTGGACGAATAGCCAGTTGGGTGAGGTTGGTGGACCAGGGGGTGGTCGACATCGTGGACAATAATTTCTCAAGGTCGGCCTCTCGGACGTCCTCAATATGATCAAATCCCAAGGACGATTTGCTCTGTTCCTCCCATGGTTGAAGGAGTATGGTGTCGGTTCCTCGGAGGAAGAATCAAGATGAGTGCCATCCTTTGTTGCTTGAGGGGGTTGCCATCCAAACTTTCCGATTGGAGTATCAGGTTAAAACTTTGAAACCCTTTTCTTTTGAATTGATCAGTTTGAAGTAACTGAGAAATAGATCCAGGGCTGGGGCGACATTTTGGTCTTTGCAGTGGGCGATGAAGCAGAGTAGGTGAATGTATGAATTTGGGACTAGTTGGGAGAACCCGATTCCCATAAACCTTAGGAATTCGGTGATGAAGGGATGAAGAGGGAATCGGACTCCGTGTTTTAGGGTCCAGCTAGAGAGTCCTATCCAGCCTCCTTCGAGCTGCCAGTACATTTTTTCGTGAGACCTGGGGACTCGAAGCTCATATTGGAGGGGGATTTGGTACTCATGGCTGATGGAGTTGAGTTGAGCGGGAGTTATGGAGGAGGGGGTGTTTGCTACCAGAGCGTCCTTGTATGTCTGGCGGACTGCATTTTTCCTCTATCTATGGAATGAAGGTGGTTGATTGTTTGGTGCTTGGGAAGAGGAAGCTTGACCTTGGGTTGCCATGAATTCCGAAGAGAGGAGTAATTTTGGGGATTTTTCTGGAGCAGAGAAGACTAAAGAGTGGGGAGATTGAAGAAATGAAGTAGTGTGTCAGAAAGGAGACTTTTAGGGGTTTTTATTAATGAAGATGGGACGCGCGAAGTTCAACAGGCAGCAATTTTTGGGGAACGAAATGGGGTAATGATGACTGTGTATCAGACGTGGGGGTTAAGTGCTGTTTAGATGTGACCGGTTGTGACGCCCCCAAATTCGGGTCTCAAATACCCGGATCCGGTCATCACGATCCAATACAAACATCCACCTCTAAACAACATACAATAACTAAATGCGGAATAATAAACATATGTTGTTCATTCAAAAGGTGTTACTAGTCCTAAGATACAGTAACCTTACACAAAAGTACACAAATACCCTTAATAAAATACTTAGGGTTTATATTACATAATAAGTAATTTAGTTAACTAAAAGGCTGCATCCTGAAGTCTATCACTTCATCTTTCCCTTACCCTTGTTCTTCCCAGAAGTCTCGGGTTGCATTGCAATAAGGTTTCATGATATAGCAAGGGTGAACAACTAGGTTGCTCAACAAGTTTAAATAACAACAAGAAAAAATATATCATGAATAAAAAGGAATAGCTGAACAATTCAATAATATGAATAACATAAGCAGGAATAATAATTTACTTTTAGAATCAAGATAGTCAAATAGACTATGAACTATAAACATCCACTGGAGAAAATAGCAGGTTGACCCAATGGTTACTACCAGAAATATATACCCGAGCCGAGGGGATCAACCTCAGTACAATATGTGTATGCATAACATTTAATTTCCGTGTTTTGTACCTGATATTAGCTACAGGGTACTCCCCTGTTGAACATTGCATGTTTAATTTGATGATAAGAATTAAGATTATTAATGTACAAGGACTTAGCTAGATAAGATCAAAGCTGTTAGGTTGATCTTTTGATATAAATTTATTGAATTGTAAAGTCCTTTGTGATGTACAAAGACTTAGATTTAAATAGATCAAAACTGTTAGGTTGATCTTGTGTTATAAGCTAATCGTAGAATGGACTCTACGATTATGCTCAAGGAAGACTACGACCAACAGACTCTACGACCAAAGCGAGCAACCGCAGAACAGACTCTACGACTTCGCGCCTAGAAGACTGAATGACTTAATCTAATCGTAGAATGGACTCTACAACTATGCTCAAGACAGACTCTACGACCAAAGCAAGCAACTGTAGAACGAACTCTACGACCAACAGAGTAACAGTAGAGTAAACTCTACGATGTCAATAAGAGATGATCTATTGTAGAACAATCACAACAGCAAGAATATTCGTAGAGTTGATCATGGAGGGTCATTGAGCAAAAAGGCATGAGACATTACGATCAGAACCTTGAACTAAAAGATCAGAAGCTATTTCATTCAAAGGTACAATTTGCATTGATGTGACAGAAGAGCTTCTGCTAATCGATCAAAGTCAGAAAAGTCAAGGAACTGACCCCAGCGCACTATGCAACAGAGAGAAGACTTTCGAGGCAGTAAAGTCAGAGGTCTGTGTCCTATAAGTCCTAATGTGGAAGGACCAAACGACTCTATAAAAGTTGGTAAAAACCTACAACTGACGTGACTGTCCCTAAGGAAAAAGAAAAATACCTTTTGTGGACTAAAATAGCAGATCAATTAATACCTCATCAGAGCTTTAATAAGCTATATTAATATAATATTCAGAAGCTCCCCTTTGTGAGATAACGGGAATAAACTGATGCAAAGAGCAGACACTCCAACGGGAAGAAGACAGAAGCTTTCATATAAAGCTCCCAGATCTGAAGAAGAAAGCAAGGCTGAAAAACACAAGAAAGAGAGAAATACGCAAGAATTCAAAAAGATCAAAACTAAAGAGGAGTCTTGCCTCACTGCTTAGTTCTTCAAGAATATATGCTAAACGCAACTCAGTAGTACACCCAAATCATAGCTAATCAAGTTAAAAGTTCTTAGTGAACTAGAGTATCTAAGTCTACTGGACTTAAAGAGTTCTTAGTGAACTAGAGTTCCAAGACTGTTGGTCTTGAAGGAATCTAAGTGATTCAGAAATTGTAAAAGTATCCTCAGTGGATTTGCTGCTTGAAGAGAAGAATAGTGGAGTAGGAGTCTTGTGAACTCTGAACCACTTAAAATATCGTGCTGTTTATCTTGTGTGTTTTAACTGCTATATCTGCTATATAATTGCTTGCTAAATTATTACTTTTACAAAACAAGAAGGGGCAACTAAATCACATTCCGCTTTGCTAAACTTTTTGATTAAGTATTCATTATATCTTCAAAGGAAGAAGTAAAAGATAAAAAGTTTTAAAGTATCTATTCAACCCCCCCCCCCCTTCTAGATATCTTTCGTGTCATTGGGAAGTAACAATTGGTATCAAAGCAGGTTCTCACATTTAAATCCTTACAAGCTTGAGTAGATTAACTGGCACTCAACAAGAACGGATCAGAACTCGGTGGAGGTAACAGACCACCTATGTGTAACAAAAAAAAAATTTGCTAACTGGAAAGTTCGTATGCAGGCTTACATGGATGCTATAGATGATGAACTGTTCGAGACAGTGCTAAATGGGCCGATCATACCAATGAAGCTTGCACTATCAACTGAAGATCCAAGCAAGCTAGTAGCAAAGAAAAGAGACGAATGGACAGACAATGAAAAGAAGGATGTTCAAAGAGACAAAAGGGCTAAGAACATCTTATTTCAATCTCTAGATGATGATCTATTTGAGAACGTTGTCAACTGTAAAACAGCTCAAGAAGTCTGGCAAACTCTGTTGATCATGCATGAAGGAACAGAAGAAGTCAGAGAAAATAAACAATCACTGCTTGTTCAGCAATATGAAATGTTCACCCACATCTCAGGTGAAAACATTACAAACACCTATGAGAGATTTAACTTGCTACTAAACTCTCTTAGATCTTATGGAAAAGTCTATCCAAACAGAGATCTCATCATTAAATTTATGAGATCTTTGCCAAGCAAATGGGATGCCAAAACCACAGTCATCCGAGAGTCAAAGAACCTGCACGAGATGACTGTACAACAGCTATATGGAAATCTTATCACCTACGAGCTGGAGCTAAGTCAAAGAGCAGAGACTCTATCTGGGGAAAGAAAGAAGGAGAAAAACATTGCTCTTAAAGCCTTAACCTCAACTCACATAAACAATCACAAGGATAACTCTGACTCCGACAAGGATGAATCAAATGATGATGAAGGAGCTGTCATGCTTGTCAGACATTTTAAAAGATTCATTAACAGGAACAGACCTCAGAAGTTCAGAAGCAACAGCAGCAAAGAACAACCAAATGACCTTTGCTATAATTGCAAAAAGCCAGGTCACTTCATTGCTAAATGTCCAAAACCCTTAAGAGAAGAGCTGAGGAGGGACAAAACAAAAGCAAATCCAAAAAGGGAATTCAAGAGCTTCCACAATCAAAATAAGAAAGACAAAAGCTTCATAGCTAAAGGCTCCTGGAGTGACTCAAAAGAAGAACTAAATTCTGAGTCAAGTGATGATGAAGAACCACAGAAGGTCAACTTGTACTTAATGGAAAACGAAGAAGGAAGCAGCAAAAAAGAATTCAACATAGATGAGGTATTTGATTTCTACTCTCCTGAATTAAGCATTGATGATCTTAGAGAAGGCATGCGTGACTTAATGGTAGAATTACACAAATACATGAAAATGTTTAGAAGGTTAACTAAAGATTACTTTCATCTAAAAGAGGATAAAGAGAAGATAAACATAGAATTAGAAGTCTCACTTCAAACTGCAAAACTTTATTCTAGTCTTAAGACTGAGAATGAAAGACTAAAAGAGATAAATGATTTAAGCATTCATAAAGAGTCTTCACTAGCCTCCAAGATTCAGGAACTAGAAAAGATAATTTGCATGTAGAATAAGTCTAGTTTGTCTATGGACACCCTGATCTCAAGTCAAAGAGATGTGACTGATAGATCAGGATTAGGATTTGAGAATTCATTCTCAAAACCTAATATGGAGAAGTCTATGGAAATAAATGAAGGCAAATCCTTTAATCTTGATAAAGGAATTGTGTTCATCAAATTCTCAGATTCTATATCTCCCAGCTATCCACATTCTGCTAAGCCTGCTATCATTTTAGACAATAAAACTTGCACTGGTCTGGGGTTCAGAAAATTGAAAAACAAGTCAAGCAAAACTCACTCTACGAACCATCCACTCAAAAATCGTAGAGTTTACTATCACTCTGCGAATCATGAGAATCGTAGAGTAGTATGGAAGTAGAATGTAGATCAGCAAAATCAAAGGACTATGAGCAATCATAATCCATACAGGTCCTGGACAAATAATAATTCACAAATGCACACATATCATTGTCAATATCATATCAATCATAGGCACCATCATAAAAATGATAAATATTTGTCAAGATATCATAGACTGCAAGGATCTAAAATCAAACAGATTTGGGTCCCAAAAGGTACTAACAAAATAGGACCCAAACAAATATGGGTACCAAAATGAAGATTGATTTATTATGCAGGTAAAGATATCCATCTGGTATCTTGACAGTGGATGCTCAAGGCACATGACAGGACAGGAGACAAGGCTCTTCTGTCAGATTATAAAGAAAAAGATGGACCTGCTGTCATTTTTGGAGACAACAACTCTGGGAAAACCAGAGGTTATGACTCAACT
This sequence comes from Hedera helix, assembly GCA_947179155.2. Taxonomy (NCBI): domain Eukaryota; kingdom Viridiplantae; phylum Streptophyta; class Magnoliopsida; order Apiales; family Araliaceae; genus Hedera; species Hedera helix. Next base: position 11,431,845 of record OX359280.1, read on the forward strand.
GAAAATGGTGCAATATCTTTCAGTAAAGTGGCTTATGTTGAGGGACTAAAGCACAACCTGCTAAGTATCAGTCAACTCTGTGACAAAGGACATCAAGTCACTTCCTCAACAACCATTGCCAAGTTAGAGATTTGAAGACTAACTCTCTTAAGCTATAAGGAGTTCGAGAAGGAAATGTCTATGTGGTCAACCTTGCTAAATTAAGTTCAGATGAGACAGTCTGTTTTCTTGCTAAAGTCTCTGAAGATATGTACTGGCTCTGGCACAGGAGGTTATCTCATCTTAACTTCAAGAGTATTTCAAAGCTTGCCTCTAAAGATCTAGTAAAAGGATTGCCAAAGCTAAATTTCATTAAAGAAAAACCCTACAAAGCCTATCAGTTTGGAAAGCAAATAAAGACTTCATTCCAGAGCAAGACAGTAAACTTAAATGATAGAGCTCTTCAATTACTTCACATGGATCTATTCGGGCCTATCTCGACGACTAGTCTCGGAGGAAAGCGATACTCTCTAGTGGTAGTGGATGACTACACTAGATTTACATGGGTATCCTTTCTAAGCTCTAAAGATGAAACCATTTCACATCTTATCAAGCTCTTCAGACTAATCATGAATGAAAAAAGCAAGAAGATCAAGGCCATCAGAAGTGATCATGGAAGAGATTTTGACTTCTCAGATATGGACCAGTTCTGTGAAGAAAATGGAATCAATCACAACTTCTCAGCCCCAAGGACGCCTCAACAAAATAGAGTAACAGAAATGAAGAATAGGACTCTTATTGAAGTAGGAAGAACCCTTTTAGCAGCAGCCTATCTTCCTGAATATTTTTGGGTTGAAGCCATCAGTACTGCATGCTACACTCACAACAGGTCACTCATACACTCAACATTGAAGAAGACTCCTTACGAACTATGGAAAGGAAGAAAGCCAAACATAAGTTATTTTCATGCGTTTGACTGTCTATGCTACGTACTCAACAATGGCAAGAAGCATCTAACTAAATTCCAGCCAAAATCAGATGAAGGAATCTTCCTTGGTTATGTAACAGATAGCAGAGCATTCAGGGTGTTCAACAAGGAATACTTAACTGTTGAAACCTCCATCCATGTCACATTCGATGAATCAGATCCTGAAAAGAAAAGATCAACATTCAACGAGTCATCAGACACAAGCTCAACGATCGAAGAACTCAAAATCGTAGAGTCTAACTCTACGACCATAAAACCAGCAACAGAAATCGTTGAACAAGTAGAGGAAATCGTAGAGCACACCATACCAGACATTGAAACTCTATGATCAGAACAAGAAGCTGATTTAGAGGAACTCAGACAAGAAGGCACCAGAACAGACGTTCCTAGCAGAATAAAGTGGACCAAAGATCACACTCAAGATCTAATTATTGGAGATCTAAACACTGGAATCAAGACAAGAGCTGCAACTTCAAATGAATGCTTTTACCTAAGCTTTCTCTCTCAAATGGAACCCAAGAAGATCGAAGAAGCCTTAGAAGATTCAAGTTGGATAGAGGTCATACAAGAAGAGCTAAATCAATTTGAAAGGAGCAAAGTTTGGAGATTAGTTGTCAGACCTCATCATAAACCAGTCATTGGCACCAAATGGGTTTTCAGAAACAAGATGGATGAAAATGGTGTGATAACGAGAAATAAAGCAAGACTGGTGGCCAAAGGTTACTCTCAAGAAGAAGGAATTGACTACGATGAAACTTATGCTCCAGTTGCCAGATTGGAAGCCATAAGGATCTTCCTTGCCCATGCTGCACACATGAAGTTCAAAGTCTTCCAAATGGATGTCAAGAGTGCTTTTCTGAATGGAGAACTTCAAGAAGAAGTCTACGTGGAACAACCTCTAGGTTTTATCAATCCAATCTTTTCAAATTATGTCTATAAATTAGATAAAACACTATATGGTCTAAAACAAACACCTAGAGCATGGTATGAAACCTTAACTAACTTTCTCATTGAAAAAGGATTCACTAGAGGAAGAGTAGATACTACCTTATTTTTAAGAAAACATAAGTATAAAACTCTGTTAGTTCAAATTTATGTAGATGATATCATATTTGGTTCTTTTGATGAAAAATTATGTGAAAGATTTGCCAAGCTTATGCAGAGCAAGTTTGAAATGAGCATGATGGGAGAACTCAACTTCTTCCTTGGACTTCAAGTAAAGCAGACTGATGAAGGCATATTCATTAATCAAGCCAAATACATCAAAGACTTATTAAAGAAGTATGGTATGGAATCTGCAACTATCATGAAAACTCCTATGCCACCTGCCACCAAGCTCGACAAAGATGAAAATGGTAAATGCACTGAAATCATTCAGTACAGAGGTATGATAGGCTCACTATTATATCTTACTGCTAGCCGGCCAGATATAATGTTTGCTACATGTATATGTGCTAGATTTCAGGCTAATCCTAAAGAGTCTCATCTATTAGTTGTGAAAAGAAATTTCAAATATCTTAAAGGAACTCCAAATTTAGGATTATGGTATCCCAAGGAGTCCTCCTTTGATCTAATGGGATACTCAGATGCTGACTATGCAGGATGCAAAATAGATAGAAAGAGCACAAGTGGAACTTGCCAGATGCTTGGCAGCAGACTTGTCTCTTGGTTTAGTAAGAAGCAGAACTCAGTATCCACATCAACTGCAGAAGCTGAATATATAGCCGCAGGCAGTTGCTGTGCACAAATCCTATGGATAAAGACTTAGCTTGCAGACTATGGGTTTGAGTTTAATTCTATTCCTATATATTGTGCTAATACAAGTGCAATTGCTATAACTCATAACCCTGTCATGCATTCAAGAACTAAGCACATAGATATAAGATATCATTTCATTAGGGATCATGTACAAAATGGCAATATATCACTTCACTACATCCCAACTGAAGATCAACTAGCAGATGTGTTTACAAAACCTTTAGATGAATCAAGATTTAATAAACTTATAAGTGAGTTAGGAATGCTAAATCTAGACCCTTAATATATATCATGCTTTTGGAAGATACTAACTCTGCAGGAAGAAAAGTGAGCAAGGAAAGTAAGTAAAGGACAAGTTCGTAAAATTCACTCAACGATCGACAAGCGAAGGATCGTAAAGTACGCTTAAGATCGTAGAGATCACTAAACGATCAACAAGCTAAGAATCGTAGAGCACACTACAAACCGTAGAGCTCACTCAACGGTTGTCAAGCCAAGGATCGTAGAGTACTCCTCAATCGTAAAGCTAACTCAACGAACATCAAAACAAAGGAATCATTGTGTCAAGAAGGATCGTAAAGCTCTGGGGAAACTAGGGGCAAAAAGGTCATCAACCAACTGAAATACTCATATCAGAACTTGACATGCATCTCAGCAAACATAGAGGGAAGTTTTAAATACTTTGAAAATTTCACATCGTTTATTTCTTCAAAAATCTAAATCTCTCTATCTCTCTCTATTTCTCTCTCTCAATCCTGAACCTTAAGTTTTCAATACTCAGATAAATCGTTCTTCTTGTTTCAGAAAAACTATCAAATGGCACCTGCTCAAGTCATTTCTGGAAACGAGCTCAACTTCGAAACCTTCACAACAGCAGATAAGCAGTTCAAAAGAATAATCCAGTTGCTAGATAAGGCTGGTCTTCGAGAAGCTTTGGGAACAAATACGAGGATTTTATCAAAGCTTGTCTGAGAGTTCTATATCAATGGATCCTATGCTAACGGAATTCTAACAACCACAGTAAAAGGGGTTTATCTCAACCTCACTGTTGAGGAATTTAACCTAGCCCTAGGTTTCAAGTAAGGGGGCCTCACATCTCTAAATATGGTGAGCACCGAAGAAGCCCTGAGAAGAATGCACCACCAAAAGAATCCAGGACTGAAAGGTTTGAAGAAGAAATAATTTCCTCAGAAATATGAGTTCCTAGCTGATGTTATAGGTAAATGCCTCCTCTGCAAAGACTCAGCTCATGACTCAGTCAGTGAGGTGCAGCTGAAATTAATGACAACTATAGTTAAAAAGATAAACATCGACTATGGCTCCTTGCTGTTGGAATGGATAGGGAACTGGGTCCAAAATGCAGAAAAAGCAAAGGGGACCAGAAAAATATTCTATGGGAGATTCATCAACATTCTCCTTAGATCTTCATTGGGGGATATGATTGAGCATGATGAAGGAGAAGCTCTCAATACCAACAAGAGAATAACCCAGAGACTCTATGAAAACTGGAGGAGGAATCCAGTTGAAAATAGGAAACTATCCCGGTTAGGGGATAGTGAAGGAACACAGAGTGGTGCAAGGCCATCACTATTGAAGAACACACCTGCAGAAGGAGAATCTCAGGAAGTCAGCAAGCAATCTCCGGGTCTCATCAGAAAGAGGAAAGAAAAGAGAGCCCTTGAGATTGAAGAACCTCAAGGCTCATCAAATGAGGCTCCTGATGCTGCTCCTGAAGAAAAGGCTGCCTCAGAGGATGAAAATTCAGATCTGTGAAGGAAAACCCGTAACAAGTATGAAGCTGAAGAGGCCACTCCAAAAGAGCCAAGAAGAAAGAGAAGAAGGCTAGTAAAATTAGCCGACAAAGGCTCAGTAGCTAAGGGGGAGCTACTTGAAAAATCTGACATTGCTCTAGTTGAGAAGGAGTCATCTGAAGCAGCTGAGCCTATGGATGCTCAAACTGAGGGGGAGCCACCAGTTATTCCTGAGCCAGCAGATGCTCTGGTTGAGGGGGAGATTCAAGAAGACATTTCAATCCCTTCAGCCACAATGAATAATGATGAAGAGGATGACATCGAAATAGTGGTCGTCGGAAGAAATGAGCAAAGGCACCTCGACTTCAACTGCCTGCTAAAATTCTTGCCACTAATGCCATTCCACCGAGCTCTGGTGCACAATGCGTGGGATCAGTACTTCTGAACTTTCAAAGCATACCCTAATGTTGTGGTTATTGCTCAAGGCTATCCTCAGAATCTATTATTTGCCCAGAAGCTCATTTCATGCAGCCCCTTTTCACATTCGTTAGGGCAAAAGGTACATTTTATTCCTCTAGCCCTCATACATAATCATGCACCTTCTTAGACATTCAATAAATTTGAGGAACTGTCAAATACTAACCCTGGAACAAGCTCTACGTCCACAAATTTCCCGGTCGTAGAGTCCCCACACTCTACGTCTATTGGCCAAGAATGCCTGAATGATCAAGACATAGAGTGCCCTCCAGACTCTCCTGAAGATTTATCTACTCCTCAAACAATGCCTCCTGTTCAACCTTCATGACTGCTCTTAACACTTGAGGACATTCCATCCACCTCTGGTCATGAATACTTCCACGTTCCAAGCTTTACGTCTAACTAGGGGCAACCATCTCAACTCCTCCAAGAAATTCTGGACAAGATATCTCGACTTCCTACAACTGAGGGCTTAACTGACTTGACAAGCCATATGCACACAGAGATACAGAAAGATTTGGCATCTAAGTCCCACAACATTCAACGAAGAGTTGACAATGTCATTGATGCTGCCAACGATCTCTCTAAAAGCTTGGGAACTCAATTCTCCACAAGGTTAAAGCAATTAACGGTAGCAGTCTCTGAAAATCTCCAGAAAAGGGATGAAATATTCCTGAAAGCCATAGACAAACATCAGAAGGCAGTAGTCTCCCTTCAAGAAACCAATGATAAATCTATAACACTCATCAGCAATGAAATCATTGAATTGAAGAAATCTCTCAAAGGACAAGAATATCGTTCGAATGACACTTTGTCATTGGTGGAGCAAAAATAAATGCTGGTTGACGAACAACTCCAAGCACACAAAGATGATGTAGCTGCCACTAAGACTCAACTTCAAGAAATTATTCAGGGTCTACAGCAACTTTTAGAACAGGTAGCAAACATAAATGATGCCAACAAGGGGGAAAAGAAACTGAGCACAACAGAACAAAAGAGAACGAGCTCAGATTACAGCAGAAGAGGAAGAGCACCTCAAGGGATGAGGATGGTTCAAACATCAATACATCCTCCTAGATTTGAAGCGGTACCATCTCATCCCAGACAGGACTCAACAGCAAGACCTTCTTCCTCAACTGCGAGGCCATCTAGCTCACAAGAATGGCTCCAAGTTAAAGAAGAAGAAGCTTTACAGAGGGAAGAGGAACTGAGAAAAGCAGAAGAAGAAAGAAGAGCACTCTTCAGGCAAAGGGAAGAAGAAAAAAGAAGACCTCCCAGTAGAAGGAGATAAGTTTTTTTGTTTATTGTTTGTTCAACAAAAACTATACATCAATAAAATTCATTTTTTTTTCATTAGAAATACAGCTGCTCACTGTATATTAGGCTTTCTATGATTTAAATGGATGTGCTTACTTAAGTTGCTCAAATTGCTTTCTGCTATTGGTGTTGTCATCATCAAATAGGGGGAGATTGTTGAACATTGCATGTTTAATTTGATGATAAGAATTAAGATTATTAAATGCATCCATTAGCAGAATTGTAAAGACCTTTGATTTTGTATAATGTAAAAGGACTTAGCTAGATAAGTTCAAAGCTGTTAGGTTGATCTTTTGATATAAATTTATTGAATTGTAAAGTCCTTTATGATGTAGAAAGACTTAGATTTAAATAGATCAAAACTGTTAGGTCGATCTTGTGTTATAAGCTAATCGTAGAATGGACTCTACGATTATGCTCAAGGAAGACTATGACCAACAGACTCTACGACCAAAGCGAGCAACCGCAGAACAGACTCTACGACTTCGCGCCAAGAAGACTGAATGACTTAATCTAATCGTAGAATGGACTCTACAACTATGCTCAAGACAGACTCTACGACCAAAGCAAGCAACTGTAGAACGAACTCTACGATCAACAGAGTAACAGTAGAGTAAACTCTACGATGTCAATAAGAGATGATCTATTGTAGAACAATCACAACAGCAAGAATATTCGTAGATTTGATCATGGAGGGTCATTGAGCAAAAAGGCAAGAGACATTACGATCAGAACCTTGAACTAAAAGATCAGAAGCTATTTCATTCAAAGGTACAATCTGCATTGATGTGACAGAAGAGCTTCTGCTAATCGATCAAAGTCAGAAAAGTCAAGGAACTGACCCCAGCGCACTATGCAACAGAGAGAAGACTTTCGCGGCAGTAAAGTCAGAGGTCTGTGTCCTATAAGTCCTAATGTGGAAGGACCAAACGACTCTATGAAAGTTGGTAGAAACCTACGACTGACATGACTGTCCCTAAGGAAAAAGAAAAACACCTTTTATGGACTAAAATAGCAGATCAATTAATACCTCATCAGAGCTTTAATAAGCTATATTAATATAATATTCAGAAGCTCCCCTCTGTGAGATAACGGGAAGAAACTGAAGCAAAGAGCAGACACAACAACGGGAAGAAGACATAAGCTTTCATATAAAGCTCCCAGATCTGAAGAAGAAAGCAAGGCTAAAAAACACAAGAAAGAGAGCAATACGCAAGAATTCAAAAAGATCAAAACTAAAGAGGAGTCTTGCCTCATTGCTGAGTTCTTCAAGAATATATGCTAAACGCAACTCAGTAGTACACCCAAATCATAGCTAGTCAAGTTAAAAATTCTTAGTGAACTAGAGTATCTAAGTCTACTGGACTTAAAGAGTTTTTAGTGAACTAGAGTTCCAAGACTGTTGGTCTTGAAGGAATCTAAGTGATTCAGAAATTGTAAAAGTATCCTCAGTGAACTTGCTGCTTGAAGATCAAAATAGTGGAGTAGGAGTCTTGTGAATTCTGAACCACTTAAAATATCGTGCTGTTTATCTTGTGTGTTTTAACTGCTATATCTACTATATAATTGCTTGCTAAATTATTACTTTTACAAAACAAGAAGGGGCAACTAAATCACATTCCGCTTTGCTAAACTTTTTGATTAAGTATTCATTATATCTTCAACGGAAGAAGTAAAAGATAAAAAGTTTTAGAGTATCTATTAAACCCCCCCCCCCCCCTCTCTAGATATCTTTCGTGTCATTGGGAACTAACATCCCCTATAATAGAAGGGTGTTCATAATAGTCTAAGAATCCGCATCTTTAATTATTTGGCTAGCTTTTAAAATCTTTAACATAAATGTCTAGCCGAACAATGGCTTAAACCTACTTTGAACAGTTCTTTAAATAGTAGAACAATAAATAAGTACAAGTTAAGGACTGTACAAGATCAAGTGTACCAAGTGCGAATAACAACAATATCGATGTGGAATAATTGTAAAGTAATTAAACCACTCAAGGCATGCTTGGAATTACAGTTCAAGCTTAAATAAATAACTTGCTCAATGAAATAAGTTTAGAGATAAGGAACTTGCCTGTCTGCTCAGCTACAATTAATGTCAAGCTTTAACTAACTGGCTTTGAAAGACCTAACATTAATAAAGTTGGTCTAATAATTAGTACGGTGTACTTGTACAACTATACGCTCACTAAGAAATTTATCTACCACACATAAATACTAACACAGAATTTACATCAGTCAAAACAATATTATTAATCTTATAAACCCTCAATCAAATTAGGTTAATAATTTAATAAGTTAGAAAATATTTTTCTTAAGTGTTGGACACATATTAAATCCTTAAACAACTTATTACAATTGTTTAATTAAAGCATAATTAAATTCAATTTATTTTATTAACTCAATCTCTATTTAATTACTATTTAAACTTGATTACATATAAATTAATTAATTAATTATAGTTATTATTTAAAATAACTAATAACTAATTGTACTTACTTATTATTTAATAATAATTAAATAATAAATAATTATTGATTTAATTTTAACCTTATTTAATTTAATATTAATCAACTAATAATTAACTAAGTAATTAACCTTACTTATTATTTAATTTAAGGAAATTAAATAATAGTTTACTAATTTTAATCCTCATTAATTATTATTTAACGTCAATTAAATAATAATTAATTATTTAATTACTCCCAATTATTATTTAAGGTTAAATAATAATCAATTTATTCATCCTTATTTATTATTTAAATTAAATAATAAATTATTAATCTAATAACTTAATTTCTATTAATCATTATTTAATGCTAATTAAATAATAATTAATTACTTAATTATCCTGATTTATTATTTAATAATATTTAAATAATAAATAATTAATTTATAAATTTTTATCTCTCATTAATTATTATTTAATAGGAATTAAATAATAATTTCTAATTTATCACCTTTATTTATTATTAACATTTTAAATAATAAATAATTAATAAAATTTTTATTTATTTAACTTAACCATAAATTTAGCTAACTAGATTAATATTTAAAATATTTAAATATTAAACTTAATGAAAAATATCATCCAAAATATTATTTTTGTATTATTATTATTTTTGTTATAATTTCAAATTAATTTTTAAACATTTAAATTAATTAAAATTATCCAGAATGGCAAACTTGTAAATAAACTGAAAACTGACCCAAGGGCAATTTTGTTATTACGCAGAAAAACGAACGGAGGGGCAATTTAGTAATTTTGCCGAAAAATTTACTACCGCACTTTGTGCGTGCATAGTAAAACAGCGGCCCAAAACGGTGCCGTTTTGAGAAACCGGTTGCTGGGGTTGCTGACTTCCGCGCGTACGCGCGGAGTAACATTTTTTTCCTTCGCCAAACGGCGTCGTTTGGCTCCGCATCCCTTAGTCAACAAGCTGGCGCGCATTGCGCGCCCAGTTCCCCCCCCCCCCCCCCCCCCCTTTTTTTTCTTTCCAGTAGATTGTCCATATTAACTTTTAATACACCACTTAAAAAAATTATACCTTCAAGTAAGCTTTAATTCTTCAATAAAAATTCAAAAAAATTATCAATCACTTAATATCAATTTATAATATGAAAAATTAATTTCTCATGATTCAATACCATTTTTTTCATAAAAAAATTATTATATCACATAAATTACTACAAATCATAACTTTTTGTGTATAACTCTATTGTGAGTGATTCAAACTTTGTTTTTCTTTTGTTTAATGTTCTATAATATTAGAATATTAAATCTAAATATTATAAAAATTATTTTTGGTTATTATTTTGAGACTTGTTTACACACCACCAAACACATATTTTTAGCATATAAATTATATCAAAATACAACCCAAGCATATTAAACTCAAGCATGGCATAAATATTAATAATACACATTACTAACCATATTAACATATTTATACCAACATGATGGTTTATTTAATTAAAAAAAATAAAGTTACATTTAAAATAACTATTATCTTGTTTTAATGGCTATCTACCTTTTTCTTCCAAAATAGGTTGTGAAACTTGAAGACATGAATAATCCAAGCTCTCTCAAAATGTTTACTCTCACAAGCTATTTCAAACTCTCTCTTTTGGAACTTGTAAAAATAATGAAATGCAATATCCACAAATGCAAGTATACTTGTAAAATTTTAGATACAAAAATTATATCTAAAAGTCATCATGTACCTAGATGGATACTTACACAAGAAATGGACTAAAGACTAGAGTTGGTGAAAAGAGGCATGGTGTTCATGTACTACAAAAGCAAAACAAGCAACTATTTATTAAATAAATGAAAAATAAAATAAAATAAAAACAAAAATCATTTTGCTCTCTCTACCTAACATGCACGACTGATGGACAAGGTTTTGCCCGAAAAAGATTGTCATAATGCTCACTTTTTACTAAATGATAAGTTACACAAAATAAATTTCAAGTGGACCAAGTATTGGACTTTGTTTTAATTTCTTTTGGGCTTCATTTAAATTGTTTGGGCTACTAGTTTGCCAAGTTTTATTATTCTTCACTTGGGCTACTAATTGATCCATGTTGGGCTAATTTAATAGGTTTACACATTAATTATCCAGGTTCATGATCAATTAAATGAGTAAACTTGATTAATTAATTAATTAAGCTAGTTAACTAGTAATTTCTTACTAATTAAACTATTAATTATTATTATCCATATTTCACCTTGTTCTCATTAATTAATACTCAAATTAATTAATTTACTAAATTTAATTAACTCATTGGATTCAATTTAATTGAATATTTAATTAATAGAAAAATTAACAATTATTTTGATATTAAAACTTTAGGGTTTGTTCACTAATTTAATTAACATATTAGTGACTCCCTTTAATTAACTCTAACAATTAATCACATAATCATTTAATCACGTAATTAATTAATCACACAAAAAAATTTAATTAATCTTGTAAAACTAATTCGTTAGAAATTAAATTAATAATGACGTGAAAATTCTAGGAAATTACACCGGTTACGAGGGAAATATGGTTATTTGAACTACTCTCCTATTTAAGGCTTTTAAAAGTAGGAGAGGGGGGGGGGGGGGGGGGGGCAATGTTTGGTTCAGATTATTTGGGCCCGGGTTTGGGCTGGTCCATATTGTTTTGTTGGATTGGGCCTTTAATTTGGTGTATGGGTTCCTATGCGATTTAGGATATGGGAATATTAGATTCCTTATTTTAAGGGGATTCTATTTCCTTATTTGGATGATACGAAGAATTCTAATTGGAGTTGGATTTATTAACTGCTAAGCTGTATTTTAATGCGGGAAGGGACTCTTAGTTCTAAACACTTTTGGATGGTTGTAGACTTGTATATATATATATATGATGCTATATGGGGGCGTTGGGGATATCTCATTATTACCTTATTGTTATTATTCTTTACATTCAGAACCATTATTTTCCAACATATAAGCTCCCTATCGTTCTCAAGGAAGTCTATAAACACAATTACCGTACTAGTGAATTCGTCTCGTTCCCCGTGGTTTTTCCCTAATTAGGTTTTCACGTAAAATTCTTGTGTTCTTGCATTACTTTCTTTTGAATTATTTGTGTTTGGCGTTTAATTTTGCTCGTTGTTTTGTGATTTAAACGAGCGGTACAAAATTTGACGTTAACAATGACCATTCTTTTGAAGTTGCAATTCCATCACTAGAGACTATCTTTTGAAAACATGCCAAAGTGGGAGGAATGGTCAATTTGCAAAGGTGGTGAGGAGGTCAGGTCACTATTTCCATGCCTTCGTGAGCTTACTTTATTATTTCCATCCTTCTAAAGTTGCAATTCCAACTCTAGAGACTCTAATTCTAATGATGAACAACAATTTTTGCTTCCTCCAAGTTTGATTCTAGAAAGCATAACTAACAGCCTCCAAAACCTAACCTCTCTCCGAGAACTATTTATCAGTGATTGCCCTAAGCTTCGGTCCTTACCTAATGGGGATGGTGATGATCAACAATTTCTGCTTCCTCCAACTTTAACTCGACTTGAGATTGGATGTCTCCCAAATCTGGAAAGCTTATCTAACGGCCTTCAAAACCTCAGCTCTCTCTTAGTACTATCTATCATTGATTGCCCTAAGCTTCGATCTTTACCTGAATGAGACGTGCTTTCCAATCTTTCACATCTGACCATCGACAACTATCCTATTGCGGATAAAGGGATGAAGGATATGATCAGCCTTGCTGGAATCGATAGAGTGGAACACTACCAAGCTACCTCATCCTCTGAGGATGGTGGGTAGAATTATACCATCCTCAATAGAGATTACAGTTAGCTAGTTATTGGATAGAATGTGTAATTTGTGAATTGTGATTTGATTTTTGATTGTCGACTAGCAGAGTTTTGTTTTTTTTTTGTTTTATAATTCCTCAGTTCGGAGAATAAGAGTTGAATTTGAACTTCAAGTAATTCGCAGAAGCTTAGTGAATTCAAATAAATTTTGAAAATAACAAATTCAGTAATTAGTAATATATTTTAAATACTCATGATTGTATTGACTAAAATACTATTTCTCCTTTTAAAGATTGGCACGTAAATTGATTATCTAAATTTGCACTAAATTGAATTAGGACTTAGGAGGCTAAATGGGAAATTATGATTGATCGTCCTTTCCTGAAAACAATGCGCTTCAATGTGAAAAAAAAATTCGATGAAAAAGGTTTATTTATTCAGCCTGATACTGTGATACATGTCTCCATGAATCCTCTGACATTGTTATCGCATTTACTCTCAAATTAGAAATACATTTTGACTTTTAATCAAAAGTAATAAACAAAATTCTAGAATTCAAAATTAATATAATTTCATTTAAATTTTGTAATTAACAAATTTTATAACCATTTGTATTTTTAGCTAGCTAGTATACAGTAATTTAATTTTTTTACATTAAAATTATATAAGTCCATGTCGACTTTGAATTTTAATATTCACAAATTGACCATAAAAACTCAAAATGTCGTATTTTGAGAGCAACCAATTTCTTATAGTAGTATTTATATAATCTGCTCATCTTCATTGTATAATTGAAGGATTTTGCCTCCAAAAAAAATAAACAAACGAGCTTAATTCAGTAACAAGCTTCATTTATTATGCAAACCAGAGTTCCTCTGGCCTCTTAAAAATTATCTTTGGAGTTATTTAAATTGTTTGCATTTGAGAATAACATCTTGGCTCTAGAATTTAGTTTTTAACAAAAATTAGAAAATCCCAACTGTTTTTTCAGCCATGACCAATGGATACAATTAACTAGGCTCTCATGCCAATTGACGAAACGGAATAATGGTTAGACGGTAACGCTCTACCACAATAGTGAATAAATCCTTACGACACAAGAAAAAGTAAGAAATTCTCAAAGAGAAAACTGATAAATGTATTATATAAGTTGAATTGTTGATTTTATAAAAATTCTCAAAATCTAGGTACTTTTCTATATCTACTCTAAAAGGTGTAATAAATAGCTCTCCTAATTTACTTTGAAAAAGGATAGTAAAACTATTAATTAACTTTCCTACAACTAATTGAAAATTATTAAAATAAAAATAGTAAATATAAATCTTGCTAGATTTTTTTAAATAATAAATAAAAATACATCAAATAGAATAAAATTCTATAAATAATAAAATATATAAAAATTCTAATTTTCACTGTTATTTTCCATTGCATCAAATGGCCTATCACTTAGTCTCTATATTTCATAAACTCGGCAAAGAATGGACATTGTGAAAAATACTGTAGTTTGAAATGGTAATTCCAGAATGCATTCTTGCTCGTGTTCTTTCACATAATTTTCTTTCTCATTTGATTAAATCTATCATTGCAATTGAATCTAATATTTTCAAGGTAGTAATAATTTTCTCCTAGGCTTACGTTTGTTTTTAAGGATTATAATCTATAATCTCGAGATTATAATCTTAAAGCATGAATTATAATCCCAATGTTATATTTATTTTCGAGGATTGCATTTAAGATAAAATTATTAATTTCAAAAATGTCTTGTTTATTTTTAAATTTGAACTTATGTTTATTAGTTCATAGATTATAAAATGACTTAATAGTTTTGGTATTATAATCTCTGATTGAACATGACATTAAATAGTCTCTCATATTAAGTTATTTTATAATCCTAGATTAATAGTCTCAAGTCCAAATTTAAAAACAAACAAGACAAATATGAGATTAATAGTCTTATCCTTAGTGTAATTCTTACAAATAAATATAATCTTAGAATTATAATTTATGTCTTGAAATTATAATTCCGAAATTATAATCCTTGTAAATAAAAATGACCAGTGCCTTAAAACCTACAAATGACCATGAATAAGTGACATGAATTATTCAATCACCCCTAAATTATAACAAAAACTCCATTGTGACACCTTATCACTTTTACAGATATGTGGCAGCGGCACAAGTAACTCGCAATATGTTATATTATTTATTATTTAACCTTAAATAATAATTTAAAGGTTATAACAGCTTGTCAAACTAGTGTTTGAGAGTAAATTTTTCCTTCTATGTTTCAGATTCAAATGGAAATAATAAAGTGGCAATAAAATATCTGAATCATCAAGTGATTTTAGGCACATCCAAAAAAGGAGTGACTCATGAGCAAGGATATGTTATTGCATTTTCTGTGTTATTTTTATTTTTTTTATCAGCGTTTTTTTTTTGGGTGCAACGATCAGCTTTGTTGCTGTTTGTAGTATGCTGTTACTGTTATACTTTCCAGTTCAATTGTAATTTTTAAATTTCGAAAAGTTGCATTTTAGCCCGTGTCTATGTTTCGATTAAATAACTCAGGCGTATATGGAATGTTCAATTTAATGTCTACTACCCTTGTTCAATAAATCTTTGTTGTCCATTTTCTCTCTCATACATTTACTTGATCTGCTCAGCTTCATCTTCTTATAAAATCTAATTTTACAAGGTAATGGAGACCCTCGTGCAGCAGCACAGAAATAAGGCATTATTGGTCAATATCTCTATATCTAAAAATGTTTTATCTAATCGTACGTACCATCCATACAGTTCCACTAAATGAGTACTTATTCTCAATATTTTAATATGAGTAACTTCAGAATCTTAAACTTTTTATCGCAAATTTTGTGTTGTCATTGAATGTATTTTTTATGATTACCTATCCATAAAATATTACTCCATTAAAATATTAAATATCATATCAAAAAATTAAAATTATAACGTGGCCATTTTGATATGTTCTTAAATATGACTTCATAGTGTTTGTATTCGTTTTGCCTTTCACACGTTGTATTAAAAAGTGATGAATTTGGTGACTATAGAAAGAAGAAATGTTCATACTACATAGTGATATAATTTCAAACATAATTTAGTAGTCAAATATCTTTTAATCAGAACACAAAATAAAAAAATGTAGCTAACCTATGTTGCTTGACGATATTACGGTATTGTACCGATTGTTCTCATTTTAATAATGTATTAATTATACTCTCCCCTATCAATAAATTTGGTGAGTCCCTACTCTTCTTTAATTGTTGTAATTATAATTTTCATCGAATGTACTTGGTACTAACTCGAGCTAAAATT
Organism: Hedera helix; assembly: GCA_947179155.2. Lineage (NCBI taxonomy): Eukaryota > Viridiplantae > Streptophyta > Magnoliopsida > Apiales > Araliaceae > Hedera > Hedera helix. The sequence continues at coordinate 11,447,750 of OX359280.1, forward strand.
GAATTTTTTTTCCCTCTAATTTCATCCCCAACTAATGCATGACTTGAAGGTTTTCATTTATATGTTCTTTATTATTATTTTTTCCCCTTGTTGATGCTTAACAAAAGAAGACTAAAATGAACGAAACATTTATCAAATAAATAAGATTGTAATATTAATGCTTATAAAATTAGTATTATTTTTAAACACTAATTTATATTTAAACATTACCATTTTATTAACTTTAGTAAATTTTTAAAATTAGAATTTTGATGATGTAGATGAAATATATTGATCATTATTAAGTTTTAGTCGTGTTTCTTTATTCTTTTAAATGTTGTTTGGCCTTTTATTTATTTAATTTCAATTGTTTGAGTTTCTTTAAATTATTGTTTAATTTAAATTATTTATTTATAGTTTGGTTCAATTATTGTTTAGCCGATGATAAATTAGAAGGAATAAGTCTAAAAAGTTTACCTTACGTTTTTAAGTAATATAAGAGCTAAAGAGCATAGTTTTGACATTTGGATATGGAATATATCAATCGGAGAGCTTAATCATTCTCTTGTGGGGAGTGTAGCACACTCTCCGTCATCTTAGATAGAAAAGAGATAAAGTGCATTTTTTTTTTGTAAACCATAAGTGTTAATTTGGTGATTTTTAAACCTCATGTGGTGAAATGCAAAACTCCCTAAACCACAAATTGTAAATTGTATTTTACCCCATATACTTGAGTAAATATTTATTTGGAAGGATTATAATCTGGGGTAATACATTCCCATAGATTATAATATCAAGACTATTAATTTTTTTTTATTAAATTGTCTTAGTCACTTATTTGTTTAGAATGATACTATTCATGAAATAACATAAAATAATCTTATTATCTAGAATTATTTAAAGTATTATATATATAAAAAAATTGTTTGGACTATTATACTTTTACCAATAATAACAACAAAGATATTGTATTCTCAATAATATTATATGATCCATTTCACATCAATTCATTATTAATGCAGCGCTCACCTATTTAAACTGGGCCAATAAACATGTTGGATCATCTTGTACCTAAAAGGTTAACTATTAAGTTGAGATTCTACTATACTTATTAATCCATCTATACTCTTGAATTTATAGGATGTGGGATTCGTGTGAAATATCCCAAAAATCTCCATATTTCACTTAAATAACCAACACAAGTATCATACTAGAGATTCATATGAAATATCCTAACAATCTCCATTCACTTGAATACCTATACTAGAGATTCATGTGAAATATCTCAACAATATCCACATTTCACTTGAAATACTCATCACATATTGAGTATTAGAGTAGTCACCTATTGAGCATAACTCTTTGAGTATTTGACTCAAATCATACTTCACTGTGTAGTGGTAAACGCGTGAGTGATTCTTTGTCACTCATTGAACACAACTTTTTGAGTATTTGACTCAAATCATACTTCACCGCGTAGTGGTGAACGCGTGAGTGATCCCCTTGTACTCCACCCGACTTAACTCTATTTATTTTACTGTGTTGATGAAGTAACACACGACTTGTGAATGCTCCACCATGGAGTACCATGAGCTCTGATACCACTTATTAAAAAATTGTACAATCAATCCCACATCAATTCATTACTTATACCACGCACACCTGTGTAGATTGACTCAATAAGCATGTTGTATCACCTTCTTAACTAAAAGGTGTAAGTTGAGATTGTTGTTTTGCAAAAATATACATATAATCAAATTATATAACCGCAATAGAAGCAAGCAAAAAATCAGATTTTAAAATTTTATAAACCATTAATCGAGGATCATTTTTATACGACTATTATTAATTGAGGAACGATAAAAGATTTAAACTTTTGTAGAACTAAGCTTCCACAAATACATGTTTAAATCTTTTAATCCTTCACGTTCTTCTTTGAATTCACCGATTAGATTCCTTGCATCAATGTTAGCTCCCAAAGTGTGAAGCCTCTAGAGGTGATCCACTAAGAATTACTAAGTATTCAAGAAGTGAATTTTGATTTCTCCAAACTACGGGTGACTAGCCCTAATTTTCTCTTTCTTGTAGTTATAGAGAAAATATGAAGCCCTCTCCCAATTCTCGTGAAAGAGTGTGTAACCCTAATCCATAATAAGACTCCTCTTATTTATAAATATAGACAACCCTCCTAAACTATTTAGGAACTTAATTATTTGTTATGAGAGTACTCCTTATTAATTAATTACTAAATATTTTAGGAACTAAATAATAATAGTAATAATAATAATAAGACTTCTCTTATTAATATATAATTAGTATTTCTAAAATACTAAATAATAAATATTAAGCTCTTTAATTTATTCTATCACCATACTATAAATTAAATATACTTAATTTATTACCACAATTATGTCATTCACTTCTTAAATAGATATCTCCCTGGTGTGACACTTTAGGTTTTTCATATTAAATCGGGTATAGAATAAATCAATTAGAACAATTCTAATCTTAAATAAATAAATTAAACTATTTAATTTATTTAATAAATAATATTTATTCAATAAATAATATTTATTCTTATAATAAGGGTAAATCTCTTTAGTGATCAACGACTTTTTAGATAATATAGATTTCAATATTTGATCATTTAAAGAATCTTTCAGCGAATAGTTACCATACAATTCATTATTTCTACCACGAAATGTTCTAATCAAATATAAGACATGAAATTACCGTCAAGTTTTATTTTATTTGATTATATACATTTCAATTCACAAATACACAACTCCAATGTAAATTAAAAACTCCTTTCTAATTTTCGTTCCACCTTAGCCAAGAATTTATGAGTTGTTATTTATAGAATTACATAGGATATTCTTTCCTTTTACTGAAAGTGGTAGCTCCTTTGTTGACCATTCACCTACCTCCATGTACAACTTATTATATCCAATCATACGCTTTGATATACCCTAAAAGTTTTAAGAAATATATCAAAGTATAACTTATCATACACAAGGTACTATGATGATCTCAAGTCTAAGGATCACACGTATTACTATCACATAAGGAACTCCTATTGACGGGCGAGTAAAACTCTATTAGGTATTCCTTAAGCGAGTCACATTCAATGAACTAATTCTCTAATAAGCACCTACATATTTGCTTTAGTATCTTCTCACAAATAATTATGAGATCAATCATCAACTTCGTAAGAGCAAGCATAACATGTACTAATCTATCCGAATTCACTCATCTCTTTTTAGTGAACCTATGATTATGAACATTTTAATTTTTTAGCTATCTTGAATTTAGATCTCATTAGCATGATCCTCACCGTGATTTTAAATTCATTGCTAAAAATTATGGGTTTATCCATATAATTAATTAAACCAATTAATCATGAATAACGAAATGCGTTAATACTTTTATTAATAAACGAATAAGATTACAAAGTAAATGTTTATCACATTAAATGCGGTTGGCTTGAGGACATACTACTTTCAATTTTCCACTTGCACTAAAGTCTATCGCCCTTTGGTATCCCCGTACCATTATTCTCTAAGTGGCGACCGTTTGAGATGCTTAGTTAATGCTTTAGTTAATGGATTTATACTGTTGTTCTGAAAGTCTTCCATTTCTATGGTGTCATCTCTTTTTCAATGATTCCTCTAATCATATGAAAGTGCTGCAACACATGTTTGTAATTCAGATGAGACTTAGGTTCCTTGGCGAATTAAACTCCATTAATGCTAGGAATCAATTCAAGTTCTATAATGAACTTATCCAACAAAACAATCTCCTTTGCAGACTCACTTATAGTTATATACTATGCTTTTGTCATTAAATCAGCAACTCTTTGCTACTTGGAACCTTTTCAACTCATTACATCACCGTTCAAGGTAATCATATAACCTAAAATGGATTTGTTGTTGTCTTGGTTAGTTTGAAAATTTTGGGTCTGTAAAACCCTTTAGTTTTAAATCAGACCTACCATTAGAAACATATTTCTAATATTTTTTTCTAAGATTGAACTTATATCTACTTATCATACATAAGCAACATCAAGTCTAGTACATATCATCCATACACGATAGATCCTATTGCCGAAACATAATGTATCTTATTCATGCTATCTTTCTATTCCAGTGTCTTTGGGACATTTACTAGAAAATATTTACTCACTGACCCATCAACATGAGACCTCTTGGAGTTTGACATGTTAAACTTCTTTAGCATCAATCAAATTAATGTATGTTCCTTGGGTCAAGCCGAGCATCCTTTACGATCTATCTCTATAGACCTTTATTCAATTCCCAATGGAATGTTAGGATGCTTCTACTAAGTCCTCGATGGAGAAGTGTTTAGACAACTACATCTTTACTGATTGTAGCATCTGTTTGTCATTTTTTATCAGTAGTATATTATTATACAGTACTATGAATGTTATAGTGCTCCCACTAACCTTTTATACACAAATGGTTCATTCTCGTTTTTGATAAAATCAAACTCCTTTGATTTTCTCATCAAAACAGATGTTCCACTTTTGAGAAACTTGCTTCAATTCATAATTAGATCGTTGTAGCTTGGATACTTGATTTACTCCATCTTATAGAGACAAATCCCTTGACTGTATAATACATACATCCTATTTGTATAGTAAGTTACAACTGCAAGTAAAATCTGAATGGACTTAAGCATTTTTACTAGTGAAAGATTTCATCATAGTCAACTCATTGACCTTATTTGAAACCTTTTGCCACTAGTCAGGTCATATAGGTCTCCACCTTGCCATTTGCTTTTTAGTCTTTCTCTAACGACCCATTTCGAATTTCATGGTCATCATCTGTTTCTCTTGAGCCTTTATTACTCATACACCAACGTATGTAACTGGATTATTATCCATTATAATGCGTACCTCATCATCATCATCATCTATAATGAATTCATATCTTTTAGGTATCTTCGGTACTAAACCAGATTTACGACTTGGTTGTGGTATAATAGGTTTATCTACTAGTACAGATTCCTTCACTTTATCTATAGTGTTTTGTAGTTCTTGAACTTCTTCAAGATCTATCTTATTCTCATTAACCCCTTCAAGGATAAACTCCTTTTTCCTAGAATACAACATATTTCAACAAACACCTTTTAATTAGTAGGATTGTAAAAGTGATACCTAAACTTTGTTTAGGATATCCCATAAGTTTACACTTGTCAGATCTTGTCCCTTACTTATCGCTGTCAATTTTTTTGACATAAGCTAGACGATCCAAAATTTTAACATACTTAAGACTTGGTTTCCTCCATATCAATAACTTATACGGAGTCTTAGGGACGGATTAAGAAGGTATCTTATTTAGTAGATGTGCGACTATTTTTAGGGCAAAACTTAGAAGGATACTAGAAGATCGGTAATACTCATCATGGATCATCACTATGCCCATTATGAGAGAATGCCAATTGCACTTGAGATGATCTAGAAATGTATTGCTTAAGTATTCGCTTCTCGATCTAATCGAAGAACTTTAATACTTTTGGCCATTTGAATTTGTATTTTATCAAATACATATATCAAAATCTAGAATCATCAGTGAAAGTAATGAATGAATACCCTCATTTTGCATTTGTTGTCATAGGTCCCACACACAACTTTGTGTACTAACTCTAACAACTCTGCAACTCTCTTTTCATGTCCACTAAATGGAGATTTAGTCATATTAATCATGAGACAAGATTCATAAGTTATATTTGATTTAAAATCAAATGGTTTTAAAAACCCATCTTTATACAACTTATTACTTCTTGTTTTATTAATATGACCGAGTGTACAGTTCTGCATGAAGGTATGATTCATATCATCTTTTTGCCTTTAGTTTGTTCAATTTGAAATATTTTTCATGTAAGTCAAGTATACTAAGTCTATCAAGTAATACCACTTACTTACTTAATAGACTTGCCCATAGACAATGCTAAACTTTAAGTTCCTATGACTAATGTAACAACATTTGCTATATTTCCCACGCACGAGATTACTTATCCTTTGTTTAGCCTTCTATTTCTACTTAGTCTCTGTAAGAACTTGCATACATGAGACCACCAGCTGGTATCTAATACCCAAGTAGAACCTTGACTTATAGAAAGTTTGAACAAATCTATATCTGTAGTAGAAATTTTACCAAACTTCTTCTACTTAGATACTGCAACTCACTTGCAGTTATTCTTCCAGTGTTTCAGCTTATCGCAATGAAAGTAAACTCATTTTTCTTCGGGATCACTTTTATATATGTCATTTGTTTAGTGCTTTTATATTGTCTTCTATCTTTTCTGACTCCTCGAAACACTTTTGGCATTCTGCATTCGCTTAGAAGATTCATCTACTAGTAAGACTTTGTCTTTGTTGAAAGGAAAGCGACTCTCAACATTCTTCAACATATTTAAGCAAATCAGGTAAACTGACATTTAGTTTATTAATGTTGAAGTTCATAACAATTGTGAAAAAGAGTCAGTGAGTGACTGCAAAAAATCAATTCTTAAGTCAACTCTCCATCCTTGACAAAATCCAGTTATCCCAATTGATCAATCGAATTGTTCATTTTTAGGACATGTGTCTTTATTGTAGTGTCATTGGTCTTTATAGATCGGAAGAGCTTTCTTAGATATCTTATATCTAGTGGACCTATTTTACTCATCACACAACTATTAAATGTGCAATAATATAGTATGTTAATCCATTTTCTCGTGTTGACGCTGTAACTCGGTACTTATGGATGCGAGCATGATGCTTTAAGTCATAATTATATCATCTTGCCACTTCTTAAAGAAGCAATATCTTACTCTGAGGCTTAGTCTGCAACGTTTGCAGGGATAGACAAATTAAGGACATTTACTAGCTTTTCAACATTGAGAACTATTCTTAAATTTGTTTAATCAATTCAAACAATTTGTCTCTTAAATTATTATGATCTTGTGTGTGCACATTCAAATCAAAATTATCTAAGTTAAGTCCAACCTAGCACTTCCATATAGTAAAGGGGAAAATACTGTCATTGTGTATGCACAACAAAATAGTAATGTTCAATTCCTTATAAGTATCAAATGTGATAAAATAACATATCAAATAATCGATATAAGCCTTGTGCGTGCACAACAATCGTATATTGACTACTTGATGCTCTATCGTTTTATCATGCTAGAAGGCGACGTTCGATATTCCAAATATCTTTGAACGTTACAACTTAATGTATTTTATCTTAAGGGGTTTGTTATTAATTGTCTTATCTTATTTAGCGCGCATGCACACACACACACACACACACACACACACACACATACATACATACATATATATATATATATATATATATATATAGGGTCGATCCATAACAAATACTTGCATAGGACAAAAATTGGGCAAAACACCATCTTATATGTACATTTTTATATTGAACGATGAAGATTAAAAAGGGAATTACGGCGTCCGCTAGTAATACTAGCGGACGGATTAAACACAATTTTTCGACCACTTTACCCCTACCCTCAATGAAGTAAACACTACTTCACCCATTTGATCAATAAGCTTCCAGTCCGACCGCTAGATATACTAGCGGACTACCTATAATAAGGCCAATAAGACAAGTTCGCTGGCATACTACCTAAATAACAAGTAAAGGAGTTGAGTACTATAAGAAGTAAACCTTTGTTATCAGTTGAAACAGCAGGCTGAAGATGAGACCCTTCTCTGTGTGGATGGTTAGTCATCAAAGTGTCAAATGGTTATTTATCTTTAATGTGTGGCACTTGTTAATACAATAAATTTACACTAACAAATATAAGTGACAAAAGTATAAAGGTATGATTACTATAAAAGAGAGAATGTACTGATTTAGCCGAGTCCTCCCCTGAGTATAATTATTGTCACCGAGATGCGATGCTTTTATTATGCTTATGCTTAGTTTTATTGATGTCTGTCAAGTTTCACTTGTATGTGTCAGTTTCAATCTTTTATCTAAGATGCTATTCCTTATAAATAAAAATGTGTACTGCTGTATAATTTTGGTTTGATATTATGATTCAACCTGTTGATAATGGTTTAATACAATGGAATATATATCTATAATATTTTGACTATGTAATACGCAATATTGGTTTTAAGTTTTAATTGTTATGTGAAATGAATATATGTTTGTAAGACACTCCATCTTCTGGTATATTTCTGAGGAATTTTGAGACATTTACGTGCATGTGCAGTTTATGCATTTGGCGACTTTATGTGATGACAGGTTGTTTACATTATAAGAGTAATGATATACCTTAAGCTTTGAATATTTTAGACATTTTCTTCAGTCTATCTATGTGTCTTAAATCTTAGCTTCAAATGGAAAATATTAAACAAGTTGCTAGTAATTTTTTAGTCTGATACAAACTTATTATGTGTGTTATGACAGATCTTAGCAGTTATTTGTTTGGAGGTTCCTATACCTTTCTGTAATTTCTATGTAGTCTTCTATTCTGCTTCTCAGGGTGGAGTTTACAATATCATGGTGCTTACTGTTAATTTCTTCTTAACCCATTAAATCACTTCATTTTAATTGTTGCATATGTTTCTTTGCTGATGGTTATTTCTCTTCTAGACTTCACATTTCAGATGGAAAAGTCAAATGAATTTGTTCTATATTCTGTTTCATATTCAACTCCAAGGTTGCATACCAACATAGGTTCAGCAGCTGAAAGCTGTGGAACATCTCATGTTGTTCGAATGTTTTCTTCGGAAAAACCAAGTCAATCACCAGCTTCTTCTGGAGGCTTCCAATCCTCTTCACACTTGGGTCATATTTCAATAGCAAACTCTCCTTTACGTGGTTCGCTAGTATATCTAGCGGATGTTTATTCTTACAGCATAATTGGATCACTTACTCAGTTAACTTTTAGGGGCATTTTTGGAATTAATCCGTCCGTTAGTATTACTAGTGAACGTCGTTTTTGCCTTTCTAATATCAACCGTTGGTTATTAAATGAAGGGATAAAATGGTGTTTGCCCAATTTTTGTCCATAGCAAGTACTTGCTATGGATCCCCCCCCCCCATATATATATATATATATATATATATATATATATAAGCATGCACATATAGAATATTATATTTTACTTGGATTGATTATGAACTTTTATTCTAATTTGGTTTATTCGAGCCACCAAATAAACTAAATGATCAAACCTAGGGTGCAAGAATAATTATTAAATGTAACTATTACATTTAAAACTCAAGCTCCAATACAAACGAGTCTTCACGTGCTGCTTGCTTTTCGGATGTAATTCTTTAAATAAATCTAACTAATCTTATTACAAACTATTTTCATAAAATAGAAACCTTGATCAACAGTCAAGGAGAAATACATAGGAGGAAGATATAATTTACATTAGAAAAATCAGAAAAGACAAGGTACGTAGACTCCATTTTTAAAAATCAATTCATTCAATGCATCCACATAAATTAAATCCAATCGTATTGGTCAATAGTCCATAATCAATCCCATTTATTATCATATATATCAATAAATAATATTCATCTCATGAATTAAATAAATCATTCCACACACACACACACACACAGATATATATATATATATATATATATATATATATATATATATATATATATATATAATGATGGTAATCCAATAGTTAATGAAGTCCTAGGTATTGGTCCCCCTGATGGTGTCAATACTCTTATTTATACTATAATTAAGCATTTTATTGGTACTCCTAGCAACATTACTGATAGGATCCATGACCAACTTAGTAACCTTAATTGTCCTACCCTGAGTGACTTTCCGTGGTATAAAGATGTGTTCATTAACAGAGTTATGATGCGTGAAGATAGTAACAAATCCTTTTGAAAAGAAAAATTCATAAATGGTTTATTACTTATTGAATCGGAAAATAATTACATACAAGAAATAAACAAAGTAAACAATTAACTAGACAGAAAGACTCAGGGAACAGAATAGAAACTTAAGATTGGTCAGAGAAGGAACTCTGAGTCTTACGAAGTTTCTTTGGTTTCCTCCTAAGGTGAAGTCCCCTAACTCTGAATGCAAGCCTTCCTTTTATAGAGTAAGGAGTGAGCTGCGTACAATTATTTGGGAATCTTTACTGTTACAGACTGGTAAATGCTTTAACAAAAGTAGAATGATTACAGACACTTTACTATTGCTGAACAGTAGATACTTTTGACTAAAACAGACAGCTTTTACTATTTGCTTTTACAAAATGAGGAAAAGCATTATTCTTTTGACTCGGCGTGCAAAAGCAGGGGCCAGAAAGCATTGGATGCTTAAAATGAGTGCGCGGGCACTGATAACTGGGGTCCACAGCATGTGGAAAGGAATCTGACTGTCGGCAAGGGCCGGAAATTACTGAGAGCTCACGGGAGCTGAAAAGGAGCCATAGTCATGATGACTAGGCAAAAGGATCCTGTACATCCTGGAGGTCAGTGATACCATAAGGGTCTTGGTTAATAGAGGCTTGGGATGACTTTGAGGAAGATGACGTATCCTCTTCATTGATGGTGTTAACTCTTTGTTGAATTGCCTTGGCTAGTAAGTTTAACTCCGCAGCACTGTATTCTTTTACTCCTGCTAGAGTAGCAGCAACAGAGGAACCAGAACTGGAACCTTTAATTTTGGATTTGCTGGAGGAGCCAACATTTTCCAATTTGACTGGAGTAATAGGAGTAGGAGGAAATTCCTTTTGAACTTGTTGGGTAATTCGATCAATGTCAAATTTATCCCACCATTTAATAAAAAAGATTCTGGTAACTGATGGAGGTTGAGAAGAAGCAGGAAGGTTATACTGCCATTTCAAAATCCAAGGAATCTTATATTTACAAGAAAAACAGAGCAGTACCGGGATACCTTCCATTTTAGGGTTATATGGAGATTTATTACTAAAATGATTAATCTGAGTACGAAGAGACTCAGGGATAACTTTGTTGGTTTGTAATATTCATAGACGCAATCAAATTGCATAAAATTAGCGGAAGCATGGTAAAATCAAATTTTAAAATTTACAAACCATAATCCAGGATCGACCTTTATGCGCAATTATTAATTAATGAAGAAGAAGTTAGAGATATACCCTTGTAGAACTCAAAGCTTCAACGGGTACAAGTTCACCTCCAAATCCTTCACGATCTCCTTGAATTTCACCGATTGGATTCCAATGATCAATGTTAGCCACCCAAGTGTTTGGCCTCTAGAGGTGATCCACCAAGGAATAATAATAATTCAAGAAGTGGGTGATGGCAAACCCTAGTTTTCTCACTCTAGAGAATATGTGAGTACTCTCCCAATACTTGTGGAAGTATATGTGTGTAACCCCAATCCATAATAAGACTTCTCTTATTTATAGACTTAGTAAACTCTCCTAACACCTTTAGGAATAGGGTTTTTAATTAAACTCCTAATATAATTAGGAACTTAATTAATATAATATAATAATTATAATTCCTAAACTATTTAGGAACTTAATTATTAATTATGAGAGTACTCTTATTAATTAATTCCTAAACCATTTAGGAACTAAATAATAATAATAATAGTAACAATAATAATAAGACTCCTCTTATTAATTTATAATTAGTGTTTCTAAAATACTAAATAATAAATATTAAGCTATTTAATTTATTCTATCTCCATAGTATAAATTAAATATACTTAATTCATTATTACAATTATGCCATTTACTTCTTAAATAATTATTTTCCTTTTGCGGTGTGACCCTTTAGGTTCTCCATATTAAACCGGTTATAGAATAAATTAATTAGAACTATTCTAATCTTATTTATATAAATAAATTAAACTATTTAATTCATTAAAATAAATAATATTTATTCCATAATAAGGGTAAGCCCCCTTAGCGATCAACGACTTTCCAGATAATATAGATTTCAACATTTAATCACAAAAGAACCTATTCAGCGAATAGTTACCGTACAATTCAATCCTTCTACCTCACAACGTCCCAATCAAATATAAGACATGGTATAACTGTCAAGTCTTATTTTATTTGATTATATGCATTTCGATCCTTAAATGAATAACTCTGATTAATGTAAATTAGAAACTACTTTCTAATTTTCATTCTGCCTTGGCCAAGGACTACTGAGTTGTCATTTATCGAATCACATAGGACATTCTCTTCTTTTACTAGAAGTTGTAGATTCTTTGTTGATCATTCACCTATCTCCATGTATGACTTATTATATCCGATCATACCCTTTGATACACCCTAAAGGTTTTAAGGAATATGTCAAAACATAATTCATCATACACAAGATACTATGATGATCTCAAGTCCAAGGATCACTTGTACTACTATCACAAAAGGAACTCCTATTGACAGGCAAGTAAGACTCCATTAGGTGTTCCTTGAGCGAGTCACGTTCAGTGAACTTATTCTCTAATAAGCACCTACATACTTGCTTTAGTGTCTCTACACAAATGATTATGAGATCAATCATCCTCTTCATAAGAGCAAGCATAGTATGTACCAATCTATCCGGATCTACTAATCCCCTTTTTAGTGATCCAACGATTAGGAACAATTTTAGTTTTGAGCTATCTTGAATTTAGATCTCATTAGCATGATCCTCATCATGGTTCTAAAAGCATTGCTCAAAAAACTATGGGTTTATCCATTTGATTAATTTAAGTAATTAATCATGAATAAAGAAATGCCTTAATTTTTTTATTAATAAACGAACAAGATTACAAAGTATATGCTTATCACATCAAATGTGATTGGCTTGAGGGCATATTACTTTCAAACTTCTGTAGAAAGGCCATATTTGGACCACCAAAGGGTGAACCAAATCGGGATCAGACTTTTGAATTTGTGGTCAAACTGGATGAACCAAGAGTGACTGAAATTGGAGCTCTGGTAAAGAAAGATCTTATGCCAAGCATCCATATAATCAAAATAACAGAAATAGTTATTAAAAGAGGGTTCGAGACCTTCCTCAAGAACTCTTAGATCAGAAAGATGATTGGAATATGCATATCGATGATTCTTTCAATCTTCCCCGAAAATAAACTTCTTAATATAAAGAGAATGAAAAATAATTTTTGAACTGTCATTTTTATCAAAAATTGGTTTAATATTGACAGAGTCAATTTTTATTAAAATATTCTTATAATAAGCAAGTGACTTGTGAGGGGCCGGAGGGGCGAAATGCCATCCCGGAGGAAAAAACTGGGTAACAAGTTTGACTGGGTCGTCTTTAGAGTCCATATAAGGCTCAACATAAAACAGGTTAACTTCATAATTAGGAATATATTGGGAAGTGGGTTTGAACTGTCTGGTCTTTTGAATCTGGCTCGGGGCTTGGGATTCAAAAGGGTCATATGGTTTAGGTTGACTTGTAAGGGCTGAGCTATAGGGTTTAGGAATTTGGCCTAAAACCTGGAATTGGGTGGTAGGAGGTCTAACTGTATAACTGGGATAAGGAATTGGAACCATAGTTCCCTTACCAGACTGTCCTAAGACAGGAGTTTTACTAGGCTGCCCGGAGGCAGGAGCTTTACCACGATCTTTCTTCTATTTCTCTCTCTCACTCATTTTTAGTACCTGTTTGGATAAATTCTCTAGTCAGAAAATCTGGGATAGAGTTTTGACTTCCTTTAATATATTCTATATCAAAATCAAAAATAGATAAAATAGCTTGCCATCTAGCAAAAATCTGTTTAGAGGCAATATTTTCAACATCTTTTTCTAAAACATATTTTGCAGATTTGCAATCAATTATGACTAAAAACTTTTGATTTAATAAATCACTTTGAAATTTATTAATGCATGAAACTAAAGATAAAATTTCTTTTTTAATAGTTGAATAATTGAGTTGGGCTAGATTCCAAGCATGAGAGTAAAAACAAACAATTTGCTCAGAAGAAGTGGGGGATAACTTTTGCTTGAGAATACCTCCAAAGCCAATTTCAGAGGCATCAATTTCAACGATTTTAAAAGCTGTAGGATTAGCTATTCCTAGACAAGGAAGAGTCTTAACATGTTTTTTTAATTCTTGGACAACAGAAGTATGAATATCTGTCCAAGGAGGAGGTTTAATGTTGAGTCTATCAAAAAGAGGTTTGCATATAATTCGCAAATTTTTATAGAACTCACTAATATAATTTAGAGAGCCTAAAAATCTTTGAAGTTGATTTTTGTCAGTAATGACATCTGGGAATTTACTGGCAAATTGGATAGCTCTATGAATAGGGTAAATATGACCATGCTGGATGTTAAGGACAAGAAATTTTACTTGAGTTTGGAACAAACTATATTTTGACTGGGATAGAACTAGACCATTCGTCTGAATAGTTCTAAAGAATGAATTTAAATGTTTCCAATGTTCTTCAATAGAGTTTGAAAAAATTAGAACATCATCAATATAAACAATTGCAAAATGACTGAAAGGGTTTAAAATATCATTCATAATATTCTGAAATTCACTAGGGGCATTCTTAAGGCCAAATGGCATGACATTCCATTCATAGTGACCAAAAGGTGTGGTAAAGACTGTCTTATATATATCTTCCTCATGAATCTGGATTTGCCAAAATCCACTCTTAAGGTCAAATTTACTAAAGACAACAGCTTGACTTAATCTACTAATTAAATCTTTTTTATTTGGTAATGGATACCTAATCCATTCCAGAACCTTATTTAAAGGTTTGTAATTAATAACAAGTCTGGGAACACCTCTTTCTATCTCAGAATTCTTATTGACATAGAAAGCAGGGCAAGACCAGGGGGATTTACTTTTTCTAATTAAGCCTTTGGCAAGTAAATCATCAATTTCCTTTTTACAGAATTCCATTAACTCATGATTCATTTGTATAGGTCTAGCCTTAGTACGAATTAAATGTTCCTTAAATTCCTTAGCATAAGGTAGCCTAACAATATGCTTTTTTCTGTGCCAAAAAGCATGAGGTAAATTGGAACAAACATTTTTGTCTAAAAGATCCTGAAATTTTTTTATTTTTCTTTGGACTTCAGGATTTTTTAATTGCTCCTCAACTCTTTTATAATTGATTTCATTTTTTAAATAACTTAAGTGCTGAGTTTTACTATTTAAAATATTCAAATGTTTAGTAATAGACTGTTCTTGAATACTCCTAAGGTCTCTCTCTTTAGGTTCAGTAATGAATCTAAAGGTGACCTTCTGTCCAAGGTGATTACTAGACAATCCCTTGGTGGTAGTAGTAAATGGATATAATAAGTATATAAATGGTAACCCTAAAATTATTTTGTCAGTCATGTTTCTGATTAAAACAAATGATGTTTTAAAACAAACATTATCTTGACAAATATGAACTTTAGGCAATTTATATTTTATTTCCATTTGACTACCATTAGCGGAGCTAAGTCTTTCACTAATTTTTTCATAAAACCTTGTAGGAATTAATCCTTCTTGAATACAGTTAAGGTCTGCACCTGTATCAACAAGAGCAGGAAGTTTCAGAGTAAATGTTTTATTAATAACTAATGTTATATTAATATACCATTTTTGAATAGTAATATCTTTTATAATTTTTAAAGAATTACCTTGTTCAATTAATTCGTACTGAGAAGTTGAAGTTTCAGCTTCATCCTTATTTTCTTTAGGTGAAGTGGGCTCTTCTCCTTCTTCTTCATCACTACTACTTCCATTGACAACAATAGTAGTGCTTATTTTAATTTTTTCAATTTCTTGTTTCAACTCAGAAATTTCTCTTTTCATATTTTTTACTTCAGAATGTAACTCTGGTAAAGTAATTTCTTTAACAGGGTTCTTAAATCTTTCAAGAGTTTTATTAAGGCTAAAAACAGGCTTTTCTTTAACCTTATTAAGCTTATCAGCAGGGTTATCTTTTATTAATAAATCTTTTAATTGTTTAGTATATCTTTTCTTTAATTTAGGGTCAGTAATTTTTCGTATTAATTCAATAAGAAGGTTTTGTTCTTCTTCATTAGCAGTAAGAACATTAACTTTGTTGATAACATTAAGTTTTTTATTACAGCAACTATCCACACATCCAAGGGTGACATCTGGATTATTACTGCTACTAGAATTATCAGAGGAATCAGAAAATGTATCATCATAGTTATTATCACTAGAATGCTTTTCTATTCTCATTAATTCTAGAATTTGTTCAGTATCTTCATCAGTAATTTTTAACTGTTTAAGTTTTTCTTTTATTTTGCATTCATTTTTATAATGACCTGGCTTAGCACAATTGTGGCAAATAACTTTACTTTTATCAAACTTCTTATAAGTCTTCTTTTTAGGGTTGTAAGAAGGTTTTTTATAAGGTTTTTCTGAAAAGGTGACTGTTTTTTATACTAATCATTTTTATTATCATAACTTTTATGTTTTCTTCTAGGTTTGTAATTATCTTTTTTATAGTGTTTAATATGTTTTCTTCTAGAAGGGGCAACAGGCGGCAAACCATATTGTTCACAGAATGTTCCCAATTCATATTTAGCTTTGTTTTTATCTTTATTAGCTTGCTTACTAAGTTTAAAATCAATACACACTTTTAATCCAGTTTTTTGAATTTGACTTACAATATCACCATAAGTAAAATTATCATAATCAATAAAACCTAAGGTTTTAGATAACTCTTCTATGATTTTATGAGCAAATAAACTAGGTAAACCATTTATGAATTTTTCTTTCCAAAAGGATTTGTTACTATCTTCACGCATCATAACTCTGTTAATGAACACATCTTTATACCACGGAAAGTCACTCAGGGTAGGACAATTAAGGTTACTAAGTTGGTCATGGATTCTATCAGTAATGTTGCCAGGAGTACCAATAAAATGCTTAATTATAGTATAAATAAGAGTATTGACACCATCAGGGGGACCAATACCTAGGACTTCATTAACTATTGGATTACCATAATTATCTACTTGAATAGCATGAATTATAGAATGCTTAGAAGTTTCAGTAAGGTGATTCTCCCACCAACTTCTAAGTGTTCCGGTAAATCCAGTAGCCAATAACTCAACAATACCAGCTTGACTTATTTCAAGGAAATTAGTCAAGTAACTGTTTGCAACCATGGACATATGATTTAGTTTATTTAAAATTTGTTGCTCACTAAAACCATCAATATTCCATTCATATATCTTATTAGCAGAAACAGAAAATTGATTATCTAGATTCCTTTCTTCAAACTGTAAGTCTGGAGGGGTTGGTCTAGTATACCAATTTTTTGTAGTACTAGTGGGATTTGGAGTTTTAAAGGTTAGTTTACTAAACTGATTGATTGTTTCATCATGTTCAGAATCATCAGATGACGTATCTGATTGACTTTGATCTTGGGTTTGGTCAATGACAGCTAACATTCTAGTTTCACTAGATTCAGGCTTATCAAGCTTTTTGATAAGTTTGTCAATGGTTTTAGCAAGTTCTTTGTCTGAGGTAGGTAAACTCAATCCAGATCTCTTTTCAGGGAGACTAAGTAAAGGTTTCTCAGTTTTACTTAATTGGGTGTTTAAATTATTATCAAACTTTTCTTCAATTTTATCTAACTGTTTACCTATAGAAGCAAGGTACTGGTTAGTAAAATTGTTCTGTTCAATAATTCTTTTGTTATTACCTTCTGGTTCTTTAAAAGGAATAGCAATAACAGTGGTATCTTTAACTGTGATAATTAATGATTCTAAAGGAGGGAGACTGGAAGACACAGTGGTTTTATCTTCTTTAGTCCATTTATGTTTAGTTATAACGTTGCATTTTCCATAATAGGTATCATACCAATTATAAAATGTAATGTTTATTTTTTCTTTAGTTACAAATCTTCTCCATTTTTTAACTATTTTCTCTCTCTCTTCTTCACTTGCCACGCATTTGGGCTCAGGAACTTACCACAATCATACGGTTTAAGGAGTTTGTCCTAGTCAGGCTATAGTCGCCCATTCGCTGAGGGGCTCCACCACATAATCATGAGTCACGAACTTACTATACGCTTGGGTTTTCAGAACACGCAACTAATCTTAATCTTAATCTTTCTTACTTAACTCTTCTCATTTCTTACCGTGACGCTGGATCTCCACTGATTATCACGATAGGAAGCTAAGCAAGTACAAATCCCCGTCCCATACCGAGGAAGTGCACACTCGGCCACTATCATGAGTCCTCAATGAAAAATCCCACATACCCTAACATTCCTCACTTTCATTTACCTGATATGAATTTTATCAAATCATATCTTACCATTCACAACTCATAAAGAGTCCCTGTTCATATCTCACAACTCATCAAAAGTCCCTTATATTCATATCTTACCATTCATAACTCTTCAAGAGTCCGTTAATCTTATCCTATCATTTACAACTCATCTAGAGTCCCATTTTCGTCTTATTGATCTCCTAGGATCTCATGGTCCATTTGCCCTTCATCCTTATCTTATCTTACTTATTCCTTAATCCCGAATTCTCAAAATTCATTTCTTTCATACACAACTCCTCTAGAGTCCAATGCTTTACTATCTCTTTCTTCCTCACAAAGGTCATAGCCTAAGGTCTATAACCTGACTGCTCTGATACCAACTATAACGCCCCGGAATCCCGACCTTATTTAATTATCCGATTATCTCTGGATATCAGAATTATTAACTTTAAAACCATATTAACAGGGATTCCGTGCGTTAAATTTAAACCTTTAAGCCAATTCTGTTGACCATAAATGCGGTCCATTTTTTTTTTAAAACTTAATTAATTTACATTCCTTAAACTTGTCTCAGGATCGCAACGTTTACTTATCCTTCATTAGCATTTATATCGACGCTTATTAATTGCGACCGTTTCTACTTCATTTTATAATCATACATATCGCGATTTAATGTAATTTGTAACAAAATTTCGCCATGAAGTATTCACACATGGCCCTACTCAATTTTATCTGTTCCTGTTCTGTACCTGATCACATTCATATGTTTCTATTTACATATTTCTGTACTACACATACAAGTTTATCACATGTATCACTTTTCCACTTTCCCTGGACAATATATACATACACTTTTCATCCTCCGATAATACAAATTAACAAATTATACATTCCTTTCTACCATATAGGTTTAATATTTAAAATCGGTTATTACATAACTTGCATATATACAAATTTGCATACATTTGATTTACATGAATATACCATAGATACAATTTACAAATCTCTTCACGCATCTCCATGCATTCACACTTTTTACCTTAGCATCACCGGAACCTCCGGCCTTCTTGTATTCCACCTGAAATGTTAGTTCATGGCAAGGGTGAGCATAAAGCTCAGCAAGTAATTCAGAGAACACATTTCATGCTCACAATTTATTTATGCGTGATGCTTCTCTACTTAATCATGTTATACATGAATGCCACGTATTACACTTAACGGTTAAATCATATAGTTGCACGTAAGGCACATTTCAAATATTCCACTAACACGCAGTTCACCTAGAACATAACACCTTATAGTCTGAACACTTGCCTGTACCGCATTTATTTAGCTTAACCTTTTTCCACCTCGCTTGGCCGTTCAATCCTTCTGTGCATCGGTTCGCTACATCGAGCGTTATCTGTAAACATACAATCTATATTTATTAATATAGGATCATCGACTTATATAACTTAACAAACTTAATTTATAATACCCGACCATCGTCTCAGTCACTTCACATTTGATGTATTATACCTTACATAGGTTAATAATACATCCTACATTGTTCTCGACATTTTTCATAACCTTCAACTCACTTTGACTTAGCTTTAGGCATATTACATTATGCCATTTCTTATTTCATTATACCTTGACATCCTTTATATAACTTATTCTTAATCATTTAGGGTTTACATAACCCATTATTAACATTTCATATCAAAACCTAACTTTTCAGAAACTTAAAATTTTTTTCAGGTGCAGGGTAACTGCGCCCCGGCGCCATCTTTCTTCTTCCAGATCTCGCTGGCCGCGGAAAGCTCTCGACCAATGAACAGTGACACTGCGCCCCGGCGCAGTGTTCAGTACAAAACACTGCGCCCCGGCGCAGTTCCCTGATTCAGGATTCTTTGATTTTTGTCCCTGCTTTGCTGATTTTTAACTTCCTAACCACACAACCAATTAACACCAAACTTGGCACAGTTCTAGACCTCAATTCATAGTATTTTACAAAATTTTCTATTGCCTCATTTGGCCTTTCTAATTCAGAGATATGCTAGTCCATAGGAAGGCTGTCCAACTGATTTCTATACTTAGAAAAATTTCAGATTTTTAAAAACTCAACTTTTGCAATCCTTATGATTTTTGGCCATTTGTTTTAAAACATCAATTCAACACTTGACATAGTTCATATAACCTATATATGACATGTCTAAACTTTCAAAACGATAAAATTTCGCACGAGGCGAGAATTGTCCGTAAAAATCCATTTCGATTCGAAACGATCGTTCGAATCGCCATTTTGCTCAAATTCAAATCCGTCGATTACCAAAACGACTCTAACATGTGTACTAACATGCAATTGACTTATTTCATTTCATTTCACCTTTAATTTCTCAAAATTGCCAAAATCACTATTTGGTTGGATTTTCATCAAAATTTCAAACTTTCAATTTCCAAAACTTAAGCTCACTTGACATTTTAACCTCCATGCACCACATAGGCTATCACCAATCCATTTAACAACTTTATGTAATCACGTAACTTCTATACGCATCTTCCAATACACTTTATAGATTACGGTTTGGTTTATTCACCAATTATAGCCTAGTATTGTATTTTCTTTACATTAATCATACTTTTCAACCTTTGAAGCATCTAGTGTGGCTTCTAACATGAAATTTCTCATGCTTCAAACATGATTAACTTATCTAACTAGTTTTTCATCAAAATCATCAACTTATAACACATGATCATCTAATAATTCATGGATTTTAGCTTGAAAACATATGTGAATAGTGTACCACCTTCAGTTTAACAAACTTAAGCTTAGGGTTTCAATCATAACTCACATACATAACACATACATCCCATAATCTTCACATCTAGCTACAAATACTTGCATGGCTTCTCATATTCCTAATTTTAAAGACATAATTATCAACTTTTGTGGCTTAAGCATCACTTACCTTCTTGTAATCTTCTTCTTCTCCTAGCTATAAAGCTTGCCAAGGAAGAACTCTTCACTTTTATGGCTATCTTTACCATTCTTGAACTCCTTCTTGCAATTTCTTGATTAATCTCCATGAACCTAGCTCTTCTCCTCTTTCTCTCTTAGCCTTCTAGCACCTTCAAAATTTTTGCTGAAAATATGAATGAACTAAGCTTTTATTTGCTTAACATATACATACATATATATATATATATATATATATATATATATATATATATATATATATATATATATATATAAGTGCTCCAACACTTAACCAATGTTTGGTTAAGTAACCATGCATAATTAGGGACTTTTAAGACAATCTCCATAGATAATTAATGGCATACTTGACAATTCATACAAAAAGGACACCAATGTCATTCCCATATTGTCAAGGGCACTTTGGTCAATATGCCATTTTCCTAGAGAATTATTTCTCCAATAAATCCTACATTGATCATTTTCCATCCATTTCAATTCCTTTTTTATCCAAACTTATTTCATTATCCTTGAATTTCATTCCATTATTAAATAGTTCATAATTGGTTTGTCCCATAACACTTGTCACACTTTAAAATATTAATTTCTTCAATTACTAATAATAATTCATAACCTTCATCAATTTGCATACTATCTATCCTTAACCATCTACGAACCCTTTTTCGGTTCCTCATTCAATCCATTTCATTTTCCAACATCTCAATATAGCCAATTTGTTCACTTGTCCATAAACCGCCTTCTTGAGAAGCGAACCTCGACCAATTTATCAAAAATCCCTTATCATTTAATCATTTAAAACTCGTAATACCTTTTCAACGACTTTTCGCACTTTTACTTATTTACTTCACATCAATATGCCAAATTTACCCCATTCTTACATTCACATGCTTTTCACATATTCTCGGAATATTACATTCGTTATCCGTACATCATACACACGATTATATTATTTTAATCATTCAACTTTATCAATTTCTTGATAACTTTAACATTCTAAAATCATTGTTCATATTATTCCTTAAATCATTAATATACCATTTAGGTACCGTAGTTCCTTCTTTTCTACACATACATCTTTACCTTACCATTCTCATATCATCGCCTCTCCAGGCCCACTCATTTAGCTTACCAATAATTCTCATAACTTAATACACATATTCATGTATTCAATCGATAACTTGCTGACACATAAAATCGTGTCTTACAATAATTCCCTTTTAAATTGCCTTAATGTAGGCATTACCATCAATCATTTAACTATAATCATCTATATTACCATTAATCCTTAAAATTCATTTTCACTATACTTTCATCATCTACTACCCCACTATTGCACTTTAAATAACTAGTTGATCCTTAAACATTTCATAAATCCTTATTTATCAAAATTCACTTGTCAACAATTTGACCACCTAGGTCCCTCTTTACTATTTCAACCACACAGGTCATTTCTAACACTTTACTTTCATAGTAACAATTTATATTCTTAATTATTCTTATACTTTCGATTATTCATAACTAGGTTTTTATCTCATAATCCTTACTCACTTATCCATAATCCTCATTTGGAATTATTCTAAAATCCTGGGGTGTCACATTCACCCCTCCTTACAAAAATTTCGTCCTCGAAATTGCTGTGTTCTCATATCATGCTCATTTGTAACATACATATCTCTTTACATTCAATTAACATAACTAGGTTTTCAACTAACATTTACCTTCTCTCTCTTTCTCTACCCATCCTACCCCTTTCTAACATTCATTCCAGAAGGTTGGAATGTTTTTCAGGAATCTCCACAATTGTTCAATAATTGTGAAGTCGTATAAATAAATAAGAGTAGCTTTTCTTTAAAACATAAAACTTTTGCGTTTAAAATCAAATTAATAGTTTTGCTGAGGGGTCAATAAAGACCAATGAACTCGTTAAGAATATTAGCAATCACAAAGACTGCGAATACCCACGAGTAATAACGACCAGGAACATGAGTTCACGACGCAACCACGCCACTCTATTTTCCTGGCCCATTGGTACGCTAGGTGATCAGCCTATTGTACCCTTTTTTTTCTTTTGCTTTCTGGGTTGAACCGTGTTAACCAACCCCTGTACTATATCCCCCTTTGCAGGGTTGTTCACCTCAGACTTTCAAAATATTTTCTTTATCCATTATCTGGATTTTAAAAACATTTGTTCATTTTTTTTTTATTTTTTTTTTATTTTTATTTTTCAAAACGGTCTAACCGAAACAAATGGTATAAACCCACATCATTAAACTGTTCATCCTTCAAAACTTAAAACTTTTCAGAAATATTATCATTGGCTCAAAACTTGAACCCAAGAAAATCCTTTAAAATGCTTCATAATACCGCACTATCTTAGCAGTACGTTGAGAATTCAGCCATTTAAGACCTCTTAATACCGTACCGTCATAGAAGTACGTTGAGAATTCCGCCATGTTATCATTCCACACCATAGTCAACAGTGTGACAATGATTTTGTAAATGCATTTTGAAGTTTTCAAAATAACTTTGTCTAGCCGAATCAATTGGCATAGACCATGAATCACGGAACTTTAAAAATCAACTTTCAATATTTGAACAAAGCATTCTGCTGCACCAACGTGCAAAAATAAACACATTTTAAAAACATGAATGGTCTAGCATAGCTAGAAGAGTGGATTGCCTACCCAATCCTAATAATCTCTTCTTCTTACATAATTCCTTAACTCGTTCAATCCTTTCTTATAATATTATCTCTTCATATATCCTTAATCTTAGCCAAAATCTAAGAACTATATCTCTTAACTTATGGCTCTCTTCTCTAAACCCAACCCTGTTCATCAAACTTGCCACGCATTTGGGCTCAGGAACTTACCACAATCATACGGTTTAAGGAGTTTGTCCTAGTCAGGCTATAGTCGCCCATTCGCTGAGGGGCTCCACCACATAATCATGAGTCACGAACTTACTATACGCTTGGGTTTTCAGAACACGCAACTAATCTTAATCTTAATCTTTCTTACTTAACTCTTCTCATTTCTTACCGTGACGCTGGATCTCCACTGATTATCACGATAGGAAGCTAAGCAAGTACAAATCCCCGTCCCATACCGAGGAAGTGCACACTCGGCCACTATCATGAGTCCTCAATGAAAAATCCCACATACCCTAACATTCCTCACTTTCATTTACCTGATATGAATTTTATCAAATCATATCTTACCATTCACAACTCATAAAGAGTCCCTGTTCATATCTCACAACTCATCAAAAGTCCCTTATATTCATATCTTACCATTCATAACTCTTCAAGAGTCCGTTAATCTTATCCTATCATTTACAACTCATCTAGAGTCCCATTTTCGTCTTATTGATCTCCTAGGATCTCATGGTCCATTTGCCCTTCATCCTTATCTTATCTTACTTATTCCTTAATCCCGAATTCTCAAAATTCATTTCTTTCATACACAACTCCTCTAGAGTCCAATGCTTTACTATCTCTTTCTTCCTCACAAAGGTCATAGCCTAAGGTACTCCTACCTAAGGTCTATAACCTGACTGCTCTGATACCAACTGTAACGCCCCGGAATCCCGACCTTATTTAATTATCCGATTATCTCTGGATATCAGAATTATTAACTTTAAAACCATATTAACAGGGATTCCGTGCGTTAAATTTAAACCTTTAAGCCAATTCTGTTGACCATAAATGCGGTCCATTTTTTTTTTAAAACTTTTTTAATTTACATTCCTTAAACCTGTCTCAGGATCGCAACGTTTACTTATCCTTCATTAGCATTTATGTCGACGCTTATTAATTGCGACCGTTTCTACTTCATTTTATAATCATACATATCGCGATTTAATGTAATTTGTAACAAAATTTCGCCATGAAGTATTCACACATGGCCCTACTCAATTTTATCTGTTCCTGTTCTGTACCTGATCACATTCATATGTTTCTATTTACATATTTCTGTATTACACATACAAGTTTATCACATGTATCACTTTTCCACTTTCCCTGGACAATATATACATACACTTTTCATCCTCCGATAATACAAATTAACAAATTATACATTCCTTTCTACCATATAGGTTTAATATTTAAAATCGGTTATTACATAACTTGCATATATACAAATTTGCATACATTTGATTTACATGAATATACCATAGATACAATTTACAAATCTCTTCACGCATCTCCATGCATTCACACTTTTTACCTTAGCATCACCGGAACCTCCGGCCTTCTTGTATTCCACCTGAAATGTTAGTTCATGGCAAGGGTGAGCATAAAGCTCAGCAAGTAATTCAGAGAACACATTTCATGCTCACAATTTATTTATGCGTGATGCTTCTCTACTTAATCATGTTATACATGAATGCCACGTATTACACTTAACGGTTAAATCATATAGTTGCACGTAAGGCACATTTCAAATATTCCACTAACACGCAGTTCACCTAGAACATAACACCTTATAGTCTGAACACTTGCCTGTACCGCATTTATTTAGCTTAACCTTTTTCCACCTCGCTTGGCCGTTCAATCCTTCTGTGCATCGGTTCGCTACATCGAGCGTTATCTGTAAACATACAATCTATATTTATTAATATAGGATCATCGACTTATATAACTTAACAAACTTAATTTATAATACCCGACCATCGTCTCAGTCACTTCACATTTGATGTATTATACCTTACATAGGTTAATAATACATCCTACATTGTTCTCGACATTTTTCATAACCTTCAACTCACTTTGACTTAGCTTTAGGCATATTACATTATGCCATTTCTTATTTCATTATACCTTGACATCCTTTATATAACTTATTCTTAATCATTTAGGGTTTACATAACCCATTATTAACATTTCATATCAAAACCTAACTTTTCAGAAACTTAAAAATTTTTCAGGTGCAGGGTAACTGCGCCCCGGCGCCATCTTTCTTCTTCCAGATCTCGCTGGCCGCGGAAAGCTCTCGGCCAATGAACAGTGACACTGCGCCCCGGCGCAGTTCCCTGATTCAGGATTCTTTGATTTTTGTCCCTGCTTTGCTGATTTTTAACTTCCTAACCACACAGCTAATTAACACCAAACTTGGCACAGTTCTAGACCTCAATTCATAGTATTTTACAAAATTTTCTATTGCCTCATTTGACCTTTCTAATTCAGAGATATGCTAGTCCATAGGAAGGTTGTCCAACTGATTTCTATACTTAGAAAAATTTCAGATTTTTAAAAACTCAACTTTTGCAATCCTTATGATTTTTGGCCATTTGTTTTAAAACATCAATTCAACACTTGACATAGTTCATATAACCTATATATGACATGTCTAAACTTTCAAAACGATAAAATTTCGCACGAGGCGAGAATTGTCCGTAAAAATCCATTTCGATTCGAAACGATCGTTCGAATCGCCATTTTGCTCAAATTCAAATCCGTCGATTACCAAAACGACTCTAACATGTGTACTAACATGCAATTGACTTATTTCATTTCATTTCACCTTTAATTTCTCAAAATTGCCAAAATCACTATTTGGTTGGATTTTCATCAAAATTTCAAACTTTCAATTTCCAAAACTTAAGCTCACTTGACATTTTAACCTCCATGCACCACATAGGCTATCACCAATCCATTTAACAACTTTATGTAATCACGTAACTTCTATACGCATCTTCCAATACACTTTATAGATTACGGTTTGGTTTATTCACCAATTATAGCCTAATATTGTATTTTCTTTACATTAATCATACTTTTCAACCTTTGAAGCATTTAGTGTGGCTTCTAACATGAAATTTCTCATGCTTCAAACATGATTAACTTATCTAACTAGTTTTTCATCAAAATCATCAACTTATAACACATGATCATCTAATAATTCATGGATTTTAGCTTGAAAACATATGTGAATAGTGTACCACCTTCAGTTTAACAAACTTAAGCTTAGGGTTTCAATCATAACTCACATACATAACACATACATCCCATAATCTTCACATCTAGCTACAAATACTTGCATGGCTTCTCATATTCCTAATTTTAAAGACATAATTATCAACTTTTGTGGCTTAAGCATCACTTACCTTCTTGTAATCTTCTTCTTCTCCTAGCTATAAAGCTTGCCAAGGAAGAACTCTTCACTTTTATGGCTATCTTTACCATTCTTGAACTCCTTCTTGCAATTTCTTGATTAATCTCCATGAACCTAGCTCTTCTCCTCTTTCTCTCTTAGCCTTCTAGCACCTTCGAAATTTTTGCTGAAAATATGAATGAACTAAGCTTTTATTTGCTTAACATATACATATATATATATATATATATATATATATATATATATATATATATATATATATATATATATATATATAAGTGCTCCAACACTTAACCAATGTTTGGTTAAGTAACCATGCATAATTAGGGACTTTTAAGACAATCTCCATAGATAATTAATGGCATACTTGACAATTCATACAAAAAGGACACCAATGTCATTCCCATATTGTCAAGGGCACTTTGGTCAATATGCCATTTTCCTAGAGAATTATTTCTCCAATAAATCCTACATTGATCATTTTCCATCCATTTCAATTCCTTTTTTATCCAAACTTATTTCATTATCCTTGAATTTCATTCCATTATTAAATAGTTCATAATTGGTTTGTCCCATAACACTTGTCACACTTTAAAATATTAATTTCTTCAATTACTAATAATAATTCATAACCTTCATCAATTTGCATACTATCTATCCTTAACCATCTACGAACCCTTTTTCGGTTCCTCATTCAATCCATTTCATTTTCCAACATCTCAATATAGCCAATTTGTTCACTTGTCCATAAACCGCCTTCTTGAGAAGCGAACCTCGACCAATTTATCAAAAATCCCTTATCATTTAATCATTTAAAACTCGTAATACCTTTTCAACGACTTTTCGCACTTTTACTTATTTACTTCACATCAATATGCCAAATTTACCCCATTCTTACATTCACATGCTTTTCACATATTCTCGGAATATTACATTCGTTATCCGTACATCATACACACGATTATATTATTTTAATCATTCAACTTTATCAATTTCTTGATAACTTTAACATTCTAAAATCATTGTTCATATTATTCCTTAAATCATTAATATACCATTTAGGTACCGTAGTTCCTTCTTTTCTACACATACATCTTTACCTTACCATTCTCATATCATCGCCTCTCCAGGCCCACTCATTTAGCTTACCAATAATTCTCATAACTTAATACACATATTCATGTATTCAATCCATAACTTGCTGACACATAAAATCGTGTCTTACAATAATTCCCTTTTAAATTGCCTTAATGTAGGCATTACCATCAATCATTTAACTATAATCATCTATATTACCATTAATCCTTAAAATTCATTTTCACTATACTTTCATCATCTACTACCCCACTATTGCACTTTAAATAACTAGTTGATCCTTAAACATTTCATAAATCCTTATTTATCAAAATTCACTTGTCAACAATTTGACCACCTAGGTCCCTCTTTACTATTTCAACCACACAGGTCATTTCTACCACTTTACTTTCATAGTAACAATTTATATTCTTAATTATTCTTATACTTTCGATTATTCATAAATAGGTTTTTATCTCATAATCCTTACTCACTTATCCATAATCCTCATTTGGAATTATTCTAAAATCCTGGGGTGTCACAATAACTTCTGTAGAAAGGCCATATCTGGACCACCAAAGGGTGAACCAAATCGGGATCTGACTTTTGAATTTGTGGTCAAACTGGATGAACCAAGAGTGACTGAAATTGGAGCTGTAGTAAAGAAAGATCTTATGCCAAGCATCCATATAATCAAAATAACAGAAATAGTTACTAAAAGAGGATTCGAGACCTTCCTCAATAACTCTTAAATCAGAAAGATGATTGGAATATGCATATTGATGATTCTTCCAATCCTCCCCGGAAATAAACTTCTTAATATAAAGAGAATGAAAAATAATTTTTGAACTGTCATTTTTATCAAAAATTGGTTTAATATTGACAGACTCAGTTTTTATTAAAATATTTTTATAATAAGTAAGTGTCTTGTGAGGGGCCGGAGGGGCGAAATGCCATCCCGGAGGAAAAAACTGGGTAGCAAGTTTGACTGGGTCGTCTTTAGAGTCCATATAAGGCTCAACATAAAACAGATTAACTTCATAATTAGGAATATATTGGGAAGAGGGTTTGAACTGACTGGTCTTTTGAATCTGGCTCGGGGCTTGGGATTCAAAAGGATCATATGGTTTAGGCTGACTTGCAAGAGCTGAGCTATAGGGTTTAGGAATTTGGCCTAAAACCTGGAATTGGGTGGTAGGAGGTCTAACTGTATAACTGGGATAAGGAATTGGAACCATAGTTCCCTTACCAGACTGTCCTAAGACAGGAGTTTTACTAGGCTGCCCAGAGGAAGGAGCTTTACCACGATCTTTCTTCTGTTTCTCTCTCTCACTCATTTTTAGTACCTGTTTGGATAAATTCTCTAGTCAGAAAATCTGGGATAGAGTTTTGACTTCCTTTAATATATTCTATATCAAAATCAAAAATAGATAAAATAGTTTGCCATCTAGCAAAAATCTGTTTAGAGGCAATATTTTCAACATCTTTTTCTAAAACATATTTTGCAGATTTGCAATCAATTCTGACTAAAAACTTTTGATTTAATAAATCACTTTGAAATTTATTAATGCATGAAACTAAAGATAAAATTTCTTTTTTAATAGTTGAATAATTGAGTTGGGTTAGATTCCAAGCATGAGAGTAAAAACAAACAATTTGCTCAGAAGAAGTGGGGGATAACTTTTGCTTGAGAATACCTCCAAAGCCAATTTCAGAGGCATCAGTTTCAACTATTTTAAAAGCTGTAAGATTAGCTATGCCTAGACAAGGAAGAGTCTTAACATGCTTTTTTAATTCTTGGATAACAGAAGTATGAATATCTGTCCAAGGAGGAGGGTTAATGTTGAGTCTATCAAAAAGAGGTTTGCATATAATTCGCAAATTTTTATAGAACTCACTAATATAATTTAGAGAGCCTAAAAATCTTTGAAGTTGATTTTTGTCAGTAATGACATATGGGAATTTACTGGCAAATTGGATAGCTCTATGAATAGGGTAAATATGACCATGTTGGATGTTAAGGCCAAGGAATTTTACTTGAGTTTGGAACAAACTATATCATTAGTCTGAATAGTTCTAAAGAATGAATTTAAATGTTTCCAATGTTCTTCAATAGAGTTTGAAAAAATTAGAACATCATCAATATAAACAATTGCAAAATGACTGAAATGGTTCAAAATATCATTCATAATATTCTGAAATTCACTAGGGGCATTCTTAAGGCCAAATGGCATGACATTCCATTCATAGTGACCAAAAGGTGTGGTAAAGGCTGTCTTATATCTATCTTCCTCATAAATCTGGATTTGCCAAAATCCACTCTTAAGGTCGAATTTACTACAGACAACAGCTTGTCTTAATCTACTAATTAAATCCTTTTTATTTGGTAATGGATACCTAATCCATTCCAGAACCTTATTTAAAGGTTTGTAATTAATAACAAGTCTGGGAACACCCCTTTCTATCTCAGAATTTTTATTGACATAGAAAGCAGGGCAAGACCAGGGGGATTTACTTTTTCTAATTAAGCCTTTGGCAAGTAAATCATCAATTTCCTTTTTACAGAATTCCATTAATTCATGATTCATTTGTATAGGTCTAGCCTTAGTAGGAATTAAATGCTCCTTAAATTCCTTAACATAAGGTAGCCTAACAATATGTTTTTTTCTGTGCCAAAAAGCATGAGGTAAATTGGAACAAACATTTTTATCTAAAAGATCCTGAATTTTTTTTTATTTTTATTTGGACTTCAGGCTTTTTTAATTGCTCTTCTACTCTTTTATAATTGATTTCATTTTTTAAATAACTTAAGTGCTGAGTTTTACTATTTAAAATATTCAAATGTTTAGTAATAGACTGTTCTTGAATAGTCCTAAGGTCTCTCTCTTTAGGTTCAGTAATGAATCTAAAGGTGACCTTCTGCCCAAGGTGATTACTAGACAATCCCTTGGTAGTAGTAGTAAATGAATATAATAAGTATATAAATGGTAACCCTAAAATTATTTTGTCAGTCATGTTTCTGATTAAAACAAAGGATGTTTTGAAATAAACATTATCCTGACAAATATGAACTTTAGGCAATTTATATTTTATTTCCATTTGACTACCATTAGCGGAGCTAAGTCTTTCACTAGTTTTTTCATAAAACCTTGTAGGAATTAATCCTTCTTGAATACAGTTAAGGTCTGCACCTGTATCAACAAGAGCAGGAAGTTCCAGAGTAAAGGTTTTATTAATAACTAATGTTATATTAATATACCATTTTTGAATAGTAATATCTTTTAAATTTTTTAAAGAATTACCTTGTTCAATTAATTCGTACTGAGAAGTTGAAGTTTCAACTTCATCCTTATTTTCTTTAAGTGAAGTGGGCTCTTCTTCTTCTTCATCACTACTACTTCCATTGACAGCAATAGTAGTGCTTATTTTAATCTTTTCAATTTCCTGTTTCAACTCAGAAATTTCTTTCTTCATATTTTTTACTTCAGAATGTAATTCTGGTAAAGTAATTTCTTTAACAGGGTTCTTGAATCTTTCAAGAGTTTTATTAAGGCTAGAAACAGGCTTTTCTTTAACCTTATTAAGCTTATCAGCAGGGTTATCTTTTATTAATAAATCTTTTAATTGTTTAGTATATCTTTTCTTTAATTTAGGGTCAGTAATTTTTCCTATTAATTCAATAAGTAAGTTTTGTTCTTCTTCATTAGCAGTAAGAACATTAACTTTGTTAATAACATTAAGTTTTTTATTACAGCAACTATCCACACATCCAAGGGTGACATCTGGATCATTACTGCTACTAGAATTATCAGAGGAATCAGAAAATGTATCATCATAGTTATTATCATTAGAATGATTTTCTATTCTCATTAATTCTAGAATTTGTTCGGTATCTTCATCAGTAATTTTTAACTGTTTATGTTTTTCTTTTACTTTGCACTCATTTTTATAATGACCTGGCTTACCACAATTGTGGCAAATAACTTTACTTTTATCAAACTTCTTATAAGTTTTCTTTTTAGGGTTATAAGAAGGATTTTTATAAGTTTTTCTCTTAAAGGGTGACTGTTTTATATAATAATCATTTTTATTATCATAACTCATATGTTTTCTTCTAGGTTTGTAATTATCTTTTTTATAGTGTTTAATATGTTTTCTTCTAGAAGGGGCAACAGGCGGCAAACCATATTGTTCACAGAATGTTCCCAATTCATATTTAGCTTTGTTTTTATCTTTATTAGCTTGCTTACTAAGTTTAAAATCAATACACATTTTTAAACCAGTTTTTTGAATTTGACTCACAATATCACCATAAGTTAAATTATCATAATCAATAAAACCTAAGGTTTTAGATAACTCTTCTATGATTTTATGAGCAAATAAACTATGTAAACCATTTATGAATTTTTCTTTCCAAAAGGATTTGTTACTATCTTCACGCAACATAACTCTGTTAATAAACACATCTTTATACCACGGAAAGTCACTCAGGGTAGGACAATTAAGGTTACTAAGTTGGTCATGGATCCTATCAGTAATGTTGCTAGGAGTACCAATAAAATGCTTAATTATAGTATAAATAAGAGTATTGACACCATCAGGGGGGCCAATACCTAAGACATCATTAACTATTGGATTACCATCATTATCTACCTGAATAACATGAATTATAGAATGCTTAGAAGTTTCAGTAAGGTGATTCTCCCACCAACTTCTAAGTGTTCCGGTAAATCGAGTAGCCAATAACTCAACAATACCAGCTTGACTTATTTCAGGGAAATTAGTCAAGTAACTGTTTGCAACCATGGACATATGATTTAGTTTATTTAAAATTTGTTGCTCACTAAAACCATCAATATTCCATTCATAAATCTTATTAGCAGAAACAGAAAATTGATTATCTAGATTCCTTTCTTCAAACTGTAAGTCTGGAGGGGTTGGTCTAGTATACCAATTTTTTGTAGTACTAGTAGGATTTGGAGTTTTAAAGGTTAGTTTACTAAACTGATTGATTGTTTCATCAAGTTCAGAATGATCAGATGACGTATCTGATTGATTTTGATCTTGGGTTTGGTCATTGACAGCTAACATTCTAGTTTCACTAGATTCAGACTTATCAAGCTTTTTGATAAGTTTGTCAATGGTTTTAGCAAGTTCTTCGTCTGAGGTACGTAAACTCAATCCAGATCTCTTTTCAGGGAGACTAAGTAAAGGTTTCTAAGTTTTACTTAATTGGGTGTTTAAATTATTATCAAACTTCTCTTCAATTTTATCTAACTGTTTACCTATAGAAGCAAGGTACTGGTTAGTAAAATTGTTCTGTTCAATAATTCTTTTGTTATTACCTTCTGGTTCTTTAAAAGGACTAGCAATAACAGTGGTATCTTTAACTGTGATAATTAATGATTCTAAAGGAGGGAGACTGGAAGACACAGTGGTTTTATCTTCTTTAGTCCATTTATGTTTAGTAATAACGTTGCATTTTCCATAATAGGTATCATACCAATTATAGAATGTAATGTTTATTTTTTCTTTAGTTACAAATCTTCTCCATTTTTTAACTATTTTCTCTCTCTCTTCTTCACTATGTCTAGCCCGAAAGAGATGTCTTTTAGGCTTATTTTCTTTAGAGTTGAAATCATTGATCAAAAAGTGATTATTAATTTCAAACTCTTTTTAAGTACTCTAAGTTGATGATGAATTGGTTTAGGTTCAAAATCAGACTGGGTAGGAGATAAATTCTGGGACTCATCATCCTCAGGCTGATTGACAGGTTCAAATTTGTCATAACAGGGATGACTTGTCTGTCCTTCGGTAAAAGTTCCTTTTAATTTTACATTAGGTAAATTAGCCTTTCCTAACAGATCAGAATCTTTTCTGCTATGGGAGGAAGACTGACTGGTAATGTCTTCAATAATTAGTGGTCGTCTAAGCCTTGAATCATCAAAACTTATTCTAACAGTACCATCTAAGTATTGTTTAACATTATCAAAGTTAATAACTTCATTTATAACTGGTCTTTGAGGTACCTCGTTATCTAATATCCATTGACTCGAAAGAGTCACATCTTTCCAAAGAAGAGTCTTTGGGACCTGAATATTAGCATCACTGGTACTGCTCTGAATCAAAATGGTTTTGTCTTTAGGACTTTTACTTAAAGCTTTTACATTTAAATTAGTTTTCATTGTTTTATAGTAAATTCTGCATATTAAAGCTAAAGCTTGAGATCCTTCAATCATCTGAGTAATCTCACCAGCAGTTTTAATATTCAGAGTTAAAGCTTTTAATAAATGAGGATCACTTAGGCTTAATGTAAAATCTGGAAAGCAATTAAAATGGACGGGTCCATTGTGCAAACTAGATTCCATTATTCCTAAGATACTAGGATGAAAGTTTAAGTATCTAGCATCTCTAAGACATAACAAGATACTTGAATTTATTCCTTTAATACTTAAAGGGTTAACAGCAACTTGAATTAATCTGACATGGATAAAGTTGTACCCTTTTCTTCTTTGTTTGTTGATGACTTCTGTAGTGAGCAAACTACAAGTTTCATGGTCTTTATTAATAGCATAAATTTTTTCAACAGTTTTAACACTATAGTCTGACTTGAAATTATCTAAAAAGGTAGACTGATAAATTTCTCTGGGAGAAATACTGGGGATATTCCAGTTTCCCAAATCTTGACTAAGGTTTTCGTAACTATGTTCTTCTTGGTTCACTATGTCAGGAATAGAAGATAAAGAAGATCTAGAGCTGACTGAAGAGTTAGATCTGAATAAACGATTCATAATAATTTTGAAAAACCCATTCTACAAGGCTGGTCTTCTATTCTGCACAAAGAGGATTGATAGAAATCTGAGATACTAAATCCTTAGTTGAGGGATTTAGGAGCCACAAAGGTGGATTCTCGTTGCATGTGATACTTCAAAAGAAGCCACTGCTAAAATAAAAGGAATAGAGATCAAGAAATGAATATGTACTAAGTAGTGAAACGAAATAACAATCATATAAACACATCCATTACTTTACTTATCTGCTGTTACCAATATGTCTAAGATACAGACCCACTTACATATGTAGACACAGACCGTAGTGATCATTCCTGTAATTGCAGAATCACTGCTCAATCCAAGAGACTTACGACTGCTTCGGAAAACATCAAGGTGGTCTACTGTAAGGAAGGTGATCAAAGGATAGAGGGACAGACGTAGATAGTAGAAGCATAGATACATAAATATGAATAGCAAATCAAAACACTGATAGCAAGTATAATCCGACCATTTAGGCGGTAGAGATGCAGATGCAAATAATCTGGCCAATAAATGCCAGTCTAATATGATTACTTATTGAATCGGAAAATAATTACATACAAGAAATAAACAAAGTAAACAATTAACTAGACAGAAGGACTCAGGGAACAGAATAGAAACTTAAGATTGGTCAGAGAAGGAACTCTGAGTCTTACGAAGTTTCTTCGGTTTCTTCCTAAGGTGAAGTCCCCTAACTCTGAATGCAAGCCTTCCTTTTATAGAGTAAGGAGTGAGTTGCGTACAATTATTTGGGAATCTTTACTGTTACAGACTGGTAAATGCTTTAACAAAAGTAGAATGATTACAGACATTTTACTATTGCTGAACAGTAGATACTTTTGACTAAAACAGACAGCTTTTACTATAGTATGGGGATGGTGATCTATCTGAGAAGAAGATCAACAGAACCCTCCGGCACCGGAAGGAGTCGGACCAGAAGAGCAGAAGGAGTCGGACCTCCAGTCAGACGACTTGGCCCCACGGGCCCTGCAGTCATCATCAGCTGGCCCCACGGGCCCCACAGTCATCATCAGATGCGCATGCATCTGACAAAGTCACCAGACAGCATAAAGCAAAAGCAGATGCTGTCCCCTAGTCAAGCAGCGAAAAGTAAAAGTATAGTTCCATGAAATTCAATTTCATGTTTAAAATAAACTTTTTATTTTAATTATAAAATTAGTTAAAAATAAACTATTTATTTTTCATATATTTTTAAAATTTTAAAATAACCAAAATAACCTTTTATTTTTTTAATTTTAAACATTTGTTCAAATTACAAAACTGCCATTGGAAAACTAGACTTTGCAATATTTATGAAACTGCCACCGTACCCAGAAACTACGAAATTGCCACAGGAACCAGAAGAGCTCTGCAGCGCTTCAAGGGCATTTTCGTAATTTTTCGAGCTCAGGTGCTGCAGCGCTGTAACAGTATTAAAGGTTAGCGCTGCAGCGCTAGGGTACTGTAGCAAATAATGATTTTGAATTTTTTTTTTATTTATTTCAAAACACAATTTTTGCAATTGATTTTCAATACCCCTAATTCTATACAACAAATTATGTGATGACCACAAATTCGGGTTCCATAACCTTGGGTTTGGTTCTCACTGTACAATATTTAAAAATAATTAAATACATAAATTGCATTTAAACTTTGCGAAATAATACAAAAGGTTCCTTATAAAAAGGCTACACTTCCCAAAGTCGATTAACCTTAAGATAAACATTAACATGTCTTAAGGGAATACCAAAGATTTACAAAAGAAATTACATTTAAGTAATTAATCTAGCATGCATCAAGCTAATCTAAGTTTTGGCTTTTCCCTTGCCCTTGTTTTGTTTAGAACATTCTGGCTTAGCTGAAATAAGTCATGATATAGCAAGAATGAGCAACTAAATGACTCAGCAAGTTTAAGAATAGATAGCATAAGATATATCATGATGAAAGGAAAATTAACATCAGGGTTTTCAACAATAGATAACGATCGTGAAAGAAATCAAGAATCAAAATTTCAATATAAGAATGGGTTAACCCTTTATTGCTGAGTGGTCTTTAAGGATCATGAACTGCTACTAAGATAGAACAGACATATATATATCTGACACCTCGAAAAAACGTGGTACGCGAGGGGATCAGACTCTTGTACCCTATGTATATGCATAATATTCAGACATCTTGTGCAAATTTTATTATCTTAGTAATATTATTAATTATTTAATAATATTTTAATCATTATCTAATATTATTAATCATTTAATAATACTTTATTTTTTTTTATCTAATATTATTAACCATTTAATAATATTTTATTATCTTATTAATATTATTAATTATTAAATAATATTTTAATCATTATCTAATATTATTAATTATTTAATAATATTTTATTCATTATCTAATATTATTAATCATTTAATAATACTTTATTTGTTATCTAATATTATTAACCATTTAATAATATTTTATTATCTTATTAATATTATTAATTATTTAATAATATTTTAATCATTATCTAATATTATTAATCATGTAGCAATATTTAATCAATTACAAATGTTATTAATCACTTAACAACCTTTTAATTACATATTAATAATATTCACCTCTTAATAATATGTTATTTCAAGCAATACCAATATTTAACTTTTTAATTGTATTAACTTTAGTCTTTATTTTAAATATTTAGCTACCATTTAGTCACTAATAAACTCTCTTACAATAGTTAATCTTTATTTCAATAATGTAATTACTTTTTGTTAAGTGTTACGATGCTCGACAAGCGAAACTTTTAATTCCGAACAAGTTTGGATCAAAAACCTAATTTTTTTTACAAGTATGGGCGAAAAGACGCCGTCCCAAGGCATTTCTGGGACGTATCTACGCCCATGGACAGAATTCAAAAATGGCTAGGGCGTATTCTTGGGCATCTAGACGCCGGTGTTTGGATTTTAAGTTTAACTTTGGTTGTCGGAACCTCTTATAGTAATTTGGCCATAACTTTGTCATACGAAAATATTTGGGGGTAATTCTTGAGTCTAAATTCATTATAATTTCATGATCTACAACTTTTCTTTAGATCACAAATCCAAATTCTAAACGGAACCGGACTCAAAACTGCTCACAAGAACAAAGTGAAAACTAACTTCACAAATCCTTGGTTTTATTGGTTCAAACTTGAATAAAATAAAATCTACACATTCAAATGACACCAACTCAGTGTTGTTGTCTT
The DNA here is from genome assembly GCA_947179155.2 of Hedera helix. NCBI lineage: Eukaryota > Viridiplantae > Streptophyta > Magnoliopsida > Apiales > Araliaceae > Hedera > Hedera helix. The sequence continues at coordinate 11,486,158 of OX359280.1, forward strand.
CTTAACTTCTTTTTTTACAACATTTCATGGTTCGATCACATTTTTGAAAACGTTTTGACCCAAAATTAAGAATCGAACCACTTAGGATTTCAAAACGACATATTTTGTGGTAAAAGCCATAACTTCTTTGTTTTTCCATATTTTTGAAAGCTTCAAGTTGGATTTTCTTTAAAACTCATATATGTAACTTCCTAGCCATAGAAATTCATTCTCCAACTTGTACATTTCAAACTACAACATTAAATATCACATGATCAACTAGGGTTTTACCGGTAGAGTTCAATATGGACATTTCTTCTATTTTTATGCATACCACACATACCAAAGCATGATTTAACTGTATCAAACCATGAATATACATATACAACATAGTTTAAGACTTCTAGACCATTAAAACAACTTTTGATCGGTTAAAAATATATTTTGACCATTTAAAACATATCTAGACTACAAAAATAAACTTCGGAAGAGTTAGAGCACTTTTTAACCTTATGGACTCGTGTGCTCTTCTTCTTCTCCTTCCATAGTATGTTATGAGACTATGTGTCATCCACCAAGCTCGTCCTCTAGCAATTTTCTTCAACTCACAGGTGTATTATTTCTTTTCTCTCTTGGAATGCTCTCTTTTCTCTCTAGAAATGCTTACAAATGACCAACCAACATAAAGTATTGGTGGAGCACTCTATATATAGCCCCTTACTAATCCTTCATCAACTCTCCTAATCCACTAGTGTTGGTCAAATTAGAGGCTAATTAGGATCACTATTTGATTGATTGGCTACTTGAATGACTATGTGATTAACTAGGGTGGTTGAACCACCAAATCTTTGGGTACAAAAGAAGCAACAATGAGCAATCAAGCCTCCCCCATGTGGGCCCCCTTCATTCTCAACAAAATGGGATTACATCCTCTATTTTTGCTTTATTTTTATAGCTTATATATATATATATATATATATATATATATATATATATATATATATAACCATTGACCAACATTTTAACTTCTTATTGGGCTCCACTTTGGACTTAGGAATTAAATAAGTTGGGCTCATTCATTTAATTTGTTTGGGCTCAATTTATTTATTATATTGGGCTAACATTAAATAACCTATGATACATTTAATTAAATCAAGTATTGGGTTAGTTTAATTAATTACATGGACTAAGGTTTAATTAATTACATTGACTACTAGGTAAATTAATTTGACCTAGTTTAATACCTCATTTAGATTTAAAATATAATCCATTTAGACTTGCTTTAATTAATTATACACATTGCTTTATTACTTTAAATAAATACACACATACATAAGTATATTCATTCAATTATTTAATGCACAATTAATTAGTACAAAATTTTTAATTCATTACTAAATATTTAATAAATATAATTACAATGTCTAAAAGAATTCATGGTCATTACATTCTCCCCCTTTATAAGAATTTCGTTCTAGGAATTACAAATTAGATCTACTCAAAAAGATTTAGATAGTTAGTCCTCATATTTTATTTAAGCTCTCACGTAGCTTCCTCAGCGTTGTGATTCCTCCAAAGGACTTTGACAGAATGTATAACCTTATTTCGTAATTTTTGCTCTTTCCTATCTAATATCTGGATAGGAATCTCTTCATATGATAAGTCTTTTTCAACTTGTATTGGTTCATAGGATATGATGTGCTTGTAATTAGGCTTGTATGGTCGCAACACTGACACGTGAAACACATTGTGGATATGCTCTAGCTCAGGAGGCAGAGCTACCTCGTATGCCATTTCACCCACTTTCTTCAGTATTTCGAACGGTCCTATGAACTTTGGACTTAGCTTCCCTTTCTTTCTAAATCAGATCTTCCCTTTCCAGGGAGATACCTTCATAAACACAAAACTCCTTACTTCGAAATCTCGCTTCTGTCGATGTAGATCTGCATATTTCTTCTGACGGTCTTGAGCTGCTACTAGTCGAGCTCTTATTACTCTGATAATTTCTACAGTCTGTTGAACCAATTTCGGCCTCAACAGACGACGTTCTCTTACCTCATCCCAACATAGAGGTGTTTTACATTTTCTCCCATATAACGCTTCGTAAGGAGGCATTCCTATGCTTGTATGATAACTGTTGTTGTATGCAAACTCAACTAATGGTAGATGGTTTTCTCAACTGCCCTTGAAATCCATCATACAGGCTCGAAGCATATCTTCTAATGTCTGAATTGTTCTCTCACTTTGTCCATCAGTCTGCGGATGATACGTTGTACTCATTCTTAACTGTGTCCCCATTCTTTCCTGAAGACTTCTCTAAAATTTTGATGTGAAGCTCGGATTTCTGTCTGACACAATTGATACCGGCACTCCATGTCTTGAAACTATCTCTTTAATATATAATTTAACCAACTGATCCAAACTGAACTTAATCTTGATCGGCAAAAAGTGCGCTGACTTTGTTAGTCGATCCACAATCACCCATATAACGTCGTATCCCTTCTGTGTTACTGGAAGTCCTATCACAAAATCCATCGTGATATGCTCCCATTTCCACTTAGGAATTTTTAACGGCTGTAGTAATCCACTTGGTCTATGATGTTTGACCTTTACCCTCTGACAAGTTAGGCATCGACTGACACATTCTGCAACCTCCCTCTTCATATTTGGCCACCAAAAATGCTGGCGAAGATCTTGATACACTTTCATACTCCCTGATGTATCGAGTATCTCGTACTATGAGCCTCTTGCAAAATCTTCTCTCGTAATTTCAGCACTAACGGTACTCAAACCCGATTTTCAAACCTTAGCAATCCTTTGCTATCTACTTTGTACTTGGCCTCTTCCCCGTCGGTCATCCTCTTCCTTATTTTGTCACATTTTTCATATTTGTCTTAAGCCTCTTTCACCTTATCTAACAAGGTTGGACTTGCTTCCACTTCTATTGACACCTTTGAATTTTTTACCTCCAACTCCATCCGAGCAATTTCCTTTACTAGTTCCTCCTGCTCAATCAATACAAACAACTTCTCCACGCTCTTTCTATTTAGAGCATCTACTACTATGTTGGCTTTGTCGGGATGGTATAGAATTTCACAGTCATAGTCTTTGATCAACTCCAACCATCTCCGTTGTCTTATATTCAACTCATTTTACGTGAAGATATACTTTAGACTTTTTTGGTCTGTGAATATCTCATATTTTTTTCCATATAAATAATGCCTCCAAATCTTAAGGGCAAACACTACCGCTGCCAGCTCCAAGTCGTAGGTAGGGTATCCCTTCTCATAATCCTTTAACTCTCTTGATGCATACGCAATGACCGTGCCGTTTTTCATAAGCACACATCCTAGTCCCTTGTGCGATGCATCACTGTAGACCGTAAAACCTCCCGTATCGTCCGGTAAAGTCAATACAGGTGCTTCACTAAGTCTTTTCTTTAACTCCTGAAAACTCTCCTTGCACTTTTTCGTCCATACATATTTCACTGTCTTCCTTGTCAAATTGGTTAATGGCGTTGCTATCTTCAAAAAGTCTTTGATGAATATCCGATAATAACCCGCTAACCATAAGAAACTCCTAACCTCCGTCGGCGTCCTTGGTTGTTCCCAATTCATCACCGCTTTCAACTTTACTGGATCTACTGAAACTCCTTCCTTGTCAATAACATGACCTAAAAATTGAACTCTCTCCAACCAAAATTCACACTTCAAAAATTTAGCATACAACTGCTCCTTTCATAATATCTCCAACACCAATCTTAGATGTTCGACATGCTCCCCCTCCATTTTGGAATAAACCAAAATATCATCAATGAACATAACTACAAATTTATCCAAGTACTGCTTGAATATTCTGTTCCTCATGTCCATAAATGCGGCTAGCGCATTCATTAGTCCAAACGACATTACCAAAAACTCATAATGACCATATAGAGTTCTGAATGATGTCTTGGGTACATCCTCCTTCTTGACTTTCAACTGATGATAACCATTCCTTAAGTCAATCTTTGAAAAGTACTTCGCCCCTTTTAATTGATCAAAAAGATCGTCAATTCGTGGCAACGGGTACTTGTTCTTAATTGTTACTTTGTTCAACTCCCTATAGTCCATACAAAGTCTCATCGATCCATCCTTCTTCTTTACAAACAGCATATGTACTCCCCATGGAGAAACACTAGGTTGAATATACTTTTTATCCAACAATTCTTACAACTGAACCATCAACTCCCTCATTTCTACCGGAGCCATCCTATATGGTGCATTTGATATTGGTGCTGTCCCTGGTACTAAATCAATCATAAATTCTATCTCTCTATTTGGCGGAAGACCTGACAGTTCATCTGGAAAAACATCTATGAACTCCTTAACTACTGGTATTTGCTCTATATCGGGATTCACCATTTGTGTATCCATCACATGAGCTAAATAGCTACACAACCTTTCTTTAACAGCTTCTTGACTTGCATCATTATCAAACAAGAAGATTGTCTTAACGACTTGCTGCCGTAAAATATGACCTTAGACTTGTTCGGTGTCTTAAGGTGTATACACTTCTTCTGACAATCAATTACCGCTCCGTGGTTAAACAACCAATCCATTCTAAGTATAACATCAAACTCCCCTAAACGTATCAGAATTAGATTCACTTTTAACTTCTGACCCTTGATTTCAGTACAATAATTTCTATGTATATACTCTACAGGAATCACTTATTTATTTTCAACCTCTATATTCATTGGGTTCTCTAGTTTTTCTTAAGGCAATTCTAACCGTCTAGCGAAATCATCAGACACAAATGAACAAGTAGCACCCAAATCAAACAATACATAAGCATTTATATCATTGATCGGAATAATACCTGACACCACGTCTTTTGATTCCACGACGTCTTACACCGTCATGTTGAAAGTCCGTGCTGTTGGTTTGTTCTGTTGCACCGGGCCTCCAATGGCGAGCTTGTTGTTGTTTCCCTTAAATCTAGTACTTCCCCCGCTAATCTTCCTTTTCGGACAATCCTTGAACTGATGATCCACAGCTCCGCATGAGAAACAACCTCTCTTCTTTGGTGTGGGACAATTAGGAGCGATGTGCCCTTCTTGCCCACAGTTGTAGCATATGTTCCTCCCTTTCATACACTCCCCCAAATGATTCTTCCTGCAATTGCTGCACTTATTTCTCTTTTTCTGTTCGCTTCCTTGAGGTGTCCCCAAACTGATGTTGTTGTTCTTGTTCCATTTACATTTATTCGGGTTACTGCCCCCGTTGCTACCTTCTCTATTTCCTCCTTCGCTTCTTTTCTTGTTCCATTCTTGATTGTGCTTGTTTAGGGCTTCATTTCCCCCTTTTGCTATTGTAGCATTCTCTAGCAAAGTTGCAAAGTTGGTAATCTGAAGAACAGCGACCCTACTGTAAACCCATGGCTTTAGTCCCTGCTCAAACTTTCTTGCGCATCTCGCTTAAGTGTCCACCTAGTGTGGAGCGAATCTTGTCAATTCATTGAACTTGGCGGCATAGTCAGATACGAACATATTCCCTTGCTTGAGTTCCAAGAATTTGACCTCCATCCTGACTTGCGTGCTTTCTGAAAAGTAATTCTCGAAGAACACCTCCTTAAATCGCACCCACGCGACAGTTCCCTCTCCTGCTCTGCTTTTGTTGGCCTTCCATCAATAGTTCGCCCGCCGTTCATCATAAAGGTAGCAAATGAGGTCATTTGCTCCTCCGCTACTCGTGCAACCTCGAAGACCTTTTCCATTTCCTCGATCCAGGTTTGCGCTTCTATAGGATCCGTTGTGCCTCGGAATTTAGGTGGTCCTATTGGCTTAAAGTTTTTAAAGTTTGCTAGTGGAGCGGCAGGGTTTGGTGCTCCACAAGCATTTACGTTTCGTCCGTGAAATGCTCCCATTAGCATTTCCACAAACTCTTGAACTGGGTTTGGCGGTGCCCTCTCATCGTTGTTAACTGATTCTTCTACTCCTTGGTTTCTCGGTAATTGTTTACGTGGCCTCATTTTCTGTATAAATAAAATTTAAATAATTATAGTTGTTTCATCTTGTTACTTTCATTTTGTAGCTTAAGCAATTCAAACTAATGTACAAATAAGCATCTCAACACATATAAACATAAACAGATCTTCATTTATATTCATATGCTAAAACAATAGTGCATAGCACCTTACATCATAAGCATACTGCTATAAATGCTACTATCCTAGAAATACTACAAAAGACGGGATCTAACCATAATCATATCCCACAACTTCTTTGAGTTGTGATTTACATCATACTAATCCTCTATCAAAATAAAAGTTAGGTTTCTAATGCATCCATATACATACTACATAAATAAAGAAATCTAATACAACTAACAGCGTATCCCTCGACGAACCGCATCATCGCACTCCTTATCCCATATAACCATCACCACGCTCCTGCTGATAGTGTGCATGAACTGACCCTCCTCAGCTGGGTACTAGTACACCCTACTCTGCAATCTGCCAAAAGAAGAATGATAGACATAACTAAGTCTATTGATCCTCACCCTCTTCTCTCGAACCTCATCCTGCAGCTCTAGGATCTGCAATGAGCAGAATCTCGCTGGATCTCCATCTTGATCCTATCTTCTATAGCCTGCTGCCAATGGTCTTTAATCTCCTCTTTCTCTGTCTACACTTGCTGAACCTTCAGCTCAACTGCTGCTAATCTGACTTCCATCTCTACCATCTTCTCTTTTAGTTGCGTGTTCCCGCTAGAAAACTGATAAGCTGCATCCCTATACTGGTTCTTCGTATGCTGATGAGTCAGATTCTGCTTCTCCAAGTGTTGGAATCTTTCCTTCAGCTCCTCGTTCTTTGTAGACAACGAATCGATGATGTCACTGGCAGTAGTGCCCCTGCCATCAGCACACTCAGTTGGCTCCTCATCCTCAAACTCTGACTTAGCCTCATCCTCAGTTGGATCAGACTCTGGATCCTCTATCGGTGCAGCTACCAGCAGCTGTGCAGTATCCATATGGATATCAGTGTAAACCACCTCCTCAACAGTATGACTCGACTGTCCAATCTCAGGCACCCTACAATCACAGAAACAACACAAGTTAGTACAACAATAAAATATATTCATTGATGAAATGAAATGATATTTTATCATGTATATCTCGGCTCGATGAATTTTCTCAATCCATCTCCAAAAATACACAATCATGATGAATCTTCTCGATTCATCTCCTAACGCACTCGATATGAGTTTAGTACAAAGGTTATAACTTAGGTTTCGTAATCCTAACGTTTCTAACCTACAGCTCTGATACCAACCTGTGACGATCCCAAATCTAGGTTTCATAACCTCGGGTTTGGTTCTCACTGTACAATACTTAACAATAATTAAATACATAAATTGTATTTAAACGTCGCGGAATAATACAAAAGGTTCCTTATAAAAAGGCTACACTTCCCAAGGTAGATTAACCTTAACATAAACATTAACATATCTTAAGGGAATACAAACAATTTACAAAAGAAATTACATATAAGTAATTAATCTAGCATGCATCAAGCTAATCTAAGCATTGACTTTTTCCATGCCTTTGTCTTGTTTAGAACATTCTGGCTTAACTGAAATAAGTCATGATATAGCAAGAATGAGCAACTAAATGGCTCAACAAGTTTAAGAATAGATAGCATAAGATATACCATGATGAAAGGAAAATTAACATCAGGGTTTTCAACAATAAATAACCATCGTGAAAGAAATCAAGAATTAATTTTTTAATATAAGAATGGATTGACTCTTTACTACTGAGTGATCTTTAAGGACCATGAACTGCTACTAAGGTAGAACAGACATATATATATTTGACACCTCGAAAAAATGTGATACGCGAGGGGATCAGCCTCTTGTACCCTATGTATATGCATAACATTCAGACATCCTACGCAAATTCGATTTCTCGATAGGTAAAAATCCCCCTTATTTAGGGTTGTTCATTCTCAGTCTTACTATAAGAATCTGCACCAACCAATAGTTTGGATAAGCTTTTAAAATATTCAATGTGATGAATTTAACATGTATTTTCTAGCTGAAACAATTAGCTTAGACTTTCTTAAACAGTTCTGAAATTAATGAACTATACATTTGCAAATGCACTATGTGCGAATACAATAACATTAATGATGTGGAATAATTTTAAAGAATTAAACCACTTAAAATTCTAGCAAGTAAATACAAGTGTAGAGACATGCTCAACAATAATTGAATTGGTTTAAAGAAATTGCTCAATATAAATTTGAGTAAGGATAAAGAAAACTTGCCTTGTGAGTAGTCTACTGCTAACCAATTCAATTTACTATCCTTTGAACAGACCTAACAATTAATCAATTTGACACATTCATATGATAACCTTTATAACTCTTACTTTACCACATAATTATATAATTACGAGTATATAAACACTTAGGAAATATTATCATTTTATTGATAATATTTTAATCACATAAAACATATATTAATTACTTAATATAGTTCAAACTCTTATCTAATATTATTAATAATTTAATAATATTTAATTAGTCTTATAATATTATTAATCATTTAATAATATTTTATTATCCTTCTAGTATTATTAATCCCTTAATAATATTTTATTAATCTTCTAATATTACTAATCATTTAATAATATTTTATTTGTTATCTAATATTTTTAATCATTTAATAATATTTTATTATCTTATTAATATTATTAATTATTTAATAATATTTTAATAATTATCTAATATTATTAATCATTTAATAATACTTTATTTTTTATCTAATATTATTAACAATTTAATAATATTTTATTATCTTATTAATATTATTAATTATTTATTAATATTTTATTCATTATCTAATATTATTAATCATTTAATAATACTTTATTTGTTATCTAATATTATTAACCATTTAATAATATTTTATTATCTTATTAATATTATTAATTATTTAATAATATTTTAATCATTATCTAATATTATTAATAATTTAATAATATTTTATTCATTATCTAATATTATTAATCATGTAGCAATATTTAATCAATTACAAATGTTATTAATCACTTAACAACCTTTTAATTACATATTAATAATATTCACCATTTAATAATATTTTATTTCAAACAATACCAATAGTTAATTTTTTAATTTTATGAACCTTAGTCTTTATTTTAAATATTTAGCTACCATTTAGTTACTAATAGACTTTCTTACAATAGTTAATCTTTATTTCAATAATGTAATTACCTTTTGTTAAGTGTTATAATGCTCGACAAGCAAAACTTTCAGTTCCAAACAAGTCTGGATCAAAAACCTAATTTTTTTACAATCATGGGCGTAAAGACGTCGTCCCAAGGCATTTCTGGGACGTATCTACGCCCATGGACAGAATCCAAAAATGGCTAGGGTATATTCTTGGGCGTCTAGATGCCGATGTTCGGATTTTAAGTTTAACTTTGGTTGTCGGAACCTCTCTTAGTAATTTGCCATAACTTTGGCATACGAAAATATTTGGGGGTAATTCTTGAGTCTAAATTCATTATAATTTCATAATCTACAACTTTTCTTTAGATCACAAATCTAAATTCCAAACGAAACCAGACTCAAAACTGCTCATAAGAACAAAGTGAAAACTAACTTCACAAATCCTTGGTTTTATTGGTTCAAACTTGAATAAAATAAAATCTACACATTCAAATGACACCAACTCAGTGTTGTTGTCTTCCTAACTTCTTTTTTTACAATATTTCATGATTCGATCACATTTTTGAAAACGTTTTGACACAAAATTAAGGATCGAACCACTTAGGATTTCAAAACGACTTATTTTGCGGTAAAAGCCATAACTTCTTTGTTTTTCCATATTTTTGAAAGCTTGAAGTTGGATTTTCTTTAAAACTCATATATGTAACTTCCTAGCCATAGAAATTCATTTTTCAACTTGTACATTTCAAACTACAACATTGAATATCACATGATCAACTAGGGTTTTACCGGTAGAGTTCAATATGAACATTTCTTCTATTTTTATGCATACCACACATACCAAAACATGTTTTAAACGTATCAAATCGTGAATATTCATATATAATATAGTTTAAGACTTCTAGACCATCAAAATAACTTTTGGTCTGTTAAAAATATATTTTAACCGTTTAAAACATATCTAGACTTACAAAAATGAACTTAGAAAGAGTTAGAGCATTTTTTAACCTTATGGACTTGTGTGCTCTTCTTCTTCTCCTTTAAAAGTAAGTTATGAGACTATGTGTCATCCACCAAGCTCCCCCTCTAGAAATTTCCTTCAACTCACAAGTGTATTATTTTTCTTTTCTCTCTTGGAATGCTATCTCTTTTCTCTCTAGAAATGTTTACAAATGACCAACCAACATAAAACATTGGTGGAGCACTCTATATATAGGCCCTTGCTAATCCTTCATCAACTCTCCTAATCCACTAGTGTTGGTCAAATTAAAGGCTAATTAGAATTACTATTTGATTGATTGACTATGTGAATGACTAGGTGATTGACTTGTTTGGGCTCAATTTATTTAATTTGTTTAATTAATTTAATTTGTTTGGGCTCAATTTATTTATTACATTGGGCTAACATTAAATAACATATGATACATTTAATTAAATCAAGTATTGGGTTAGTTTAATTAATTAAATGGACTAAGTTTAATTAATTACATGGACTACTACGTAAATTAATTTGACCTAGTTTAATACCTGATTTGGATTTAAAATATATTCCAATTAAACTTGTTTTAATTAATTATACACCTTGCTTTATTACTTTAAATAAATACACACATACACAAGTATATTCATTTAATTATTTAATGCACAATTAATTAGTACAAAATTTTTAATTCATTACTAAATATTTAATAAATATAATTACAATGTCTAAAAGAATTTGTGGTCATTACAAATTATGCCCAAAATTTTGTTCTAAATACATACACATACATATACGGAATCTAAACTATTAATAATTCATATAAGTATGGGTCTTGATGCCACTGTTGGTTTACAAAAACATGGCATATATATAATCAAATTATATAAGCGCAACGGAAGCAAGTAAAAAATCATATTTTAAAATTTTACAAACCAATAATCCATGATCATTTTTATGCGACTATTATTAATTGAGGAATGATAAAAGATTTATAGATTTGTAGAACCAAGCTTCCGCATGTACAAGTTCACCTCATTTAATCCTTTGCATTATTCTTTGAATTCACTGATTAGATTCCTTAAATCATTTTTAGCTCCCAAAGTGTGAAGCATCTAGAGGTGATCTACTAAGAATTAATAAGTAGTTAAGAAGTGAATTTTGATTTCTACAAACTATGGGTGACTAGTCCTAATTTTCTCTTTTTTTAGTTATAGAGAAAATATGAAGTACTCTCTCAATTCTCGTGGAAGAGTGTGTAACCCTAATCCATAATAAGACTCCTCTTATTTATAAATATAGACAACCCTCCTAAACTATTTAGGAGTAGGGTTTTTAATTAAGCTCCTAATCTAATTAGGAACTAAATTAATTTAATATAATAATTATAATTCCTAAACCATTTAAGAACTTAATTATTTATTATGAGAGTACTTTTTATTAATTAATTCCTAAACATTTTAGGAACTAAAAAATAATAGTATTAATAATAAGACTGCTCTTATTAATATATAATTAGTATTTTCAAAAATACTAAATAATAAATATTAAGCTATTTAATTTATTCTATCACTATAGTACAAATTAAATATACTTAATTTATTATTACAATTATGTCATTTACTTCTTAAATAGATATTTCTCCGGTGTGACCCTTTAGGTTATCCATATTAAATCGGTTATCGAATAAATCAATTAGAACAATTTTAATCTTATTTAAATAAATAAATAAATTAAACAATTTAATTTTTTTAATAAATAATATTTATTCTTATAATAAGGGTAAGCCCCCTTGGCGATCAACGACTTTTCAGATAATATAGATTTCAACATTTGATCCTTAAAAGAAAATTTCAGCGAATAATTACTGTATAATTCATTCTTTCTACCACAAAATGTTCTAATCAAATATAAGACATAGAATTACTGTAAAGTTTTATTTTATTTGATCACACATTTGAATTCACAAATGCGCAACTCCAATTTAAAGTAGAAACTCCTTTCTAATTTTCATTACTTGATCAAGGATTTTTGAGTTGTCATTTATCGAATTACATAGGATATTATCTCCCTTTACTGAAAGCGGTAGATCATTTGTTGATATATCTTAAAGGTCTTAAGGAATATGTCAAAGTATAACTTATCATACATAATGTACTATGATGATCTCAAGTACAAAGATCACATGTACTACTATCACATAAAAAAACTCCTATTGACAGACGAATAAAACTCCATTAGGTTTTTCTTAAGCGAGTCACGTTCAGTGAACTTATTCTCTAATAAGCACATATATACTTGCTTTAGTGTCTCAACACAAATGATTATAAGATCAATCATCCTATTCGTAAGAGCAAGCATAACATGTACTAAGTTATCCGGATTCACTAATCTCTTTTTTAGTGATTTTATGATTATGAACATTTTAATTTTTGAGCTATCTTGAATTTAGATCTTATTAACATGATCATCATCATGATTCTAAAAGTATTGTTCAAAACTATGAGTTTATCCATATAATTAATTCAGTCAGTTAATCATGAATAATGAAATGTCTTAATACTTTTATTAATAAATGATTAAGATTATAAAGTAAATGGTTATTAAATGTGATTAGCTTGAGGACATATTATTGTCAGAGACTCACCATAGTTATTAATTCATTTATACTCTTGAATTTATTTGATATGAAATTAATGTGAAATATTTTAACAAATAGTTGTACAGTTAATAAAATAGTGTTTTGTTATATTGTTAAAGTGATTTTGAAGGTATTAATGATAATTTTAAGGTGAGGTTATTTTATGAGATCAAAATAGTAACGATATAGGTGTCGTAAGACTGGCTATAAATAAAAGGTAAATAGATGTAAGATTGGTATGGGAGATGAGTGATTTTATGTGATCCACCATAAAGTATGTCATGGTAATTTAATAGCCCGATTTTGTTTGCTTTCATTTCTGCTACATCCGACAATTTTAGTATATGAAGTCTTCGATTGTGTCATCCATATCATAAGCATCCTCCTGATTGTTGGGCCAATTCTTCACATCTCTTTACATCAGAATTTTCGTCCACTTCTTGATTTGGGGATGTATTCCAACCGGCACGCAACGTTTGAAGTCAACCGATCAAGCACCACAATGACAAAAGAAGCCAGCAAGATTTCCCCCATTGGTTTGTTTGCCGGGTCTTCTGATAAAATAAAAAAGATAAAGAACTAAATAAAAAATGATCAATAAATAAATAAAAAAAATTATAAAATGATCAATAAATTAAATAACTAAAGAAAAACTTACCAATTGGATGGTGGGTTGTTGATTTGGTCTTTCAACTCTCAAATGATGGATGCGAGACGGCCAATTTTCTCAGAAGACTTTGATGAACCAAAAATCTTAAAACTACTGTATTATAAATAGACAACTTCAAGACAAAAAATCAAAAAAATGTTTTTTTTTTATAATATAGTAGGTAGTTGTTGAAATCAGGAATCATAGATGGGAAAAATTAAGATTTTCAGTTCATCTGTCTTTTCGCATTATCAATATTTTCTCTTATCCATCGTGTGAGTTGAAAGACCAAATCAACAATCCACCATCCAAATTAAAAATATTCTTAGTTCATCTGTCCTGTCCTGTAGCATTATTATTAGACTAGTAGTAGTAGTAATAGTTGATCCATTTATTCTGATATTTTCTGTGAACCTGAAATAGCTGCATATTTCTTATCATCAGCCTCCCTTATCATTTTCATTTTGATCAGAATACCTGGCAAACAAACCAATGGGAGAAACCTTTCTGGCTTCTTTCGTCATTGTGGTGCTTGATCGGTTGACTTCAGTCGAGCTGTTGAACGTTGCCAGCCAGGAAATACAACCCCAACTCAAGCGGTGGACCAAAATTCTGAAAAATATTCGGATTGTGCTCGCTGATGCTGAGTTGAAACAGTACGTAGATACAGATGTAAAGAATTGGCTCAACAAACTGGAGGATCTGGCTTACGACATGGATGACACAATCGACGGCTTCGCCACTGATCAAGTTGGGCAGCGCCCCCATTTTAAAGCTAGCAGCAGCACAAGTCAGGTATCCTTTAACCCATTCTCCACTTCTACCGAACTTATAACCAAAATAGATGAGATCTCTACAAGATTGCAAGAGATTGTTGAAGAAAAAGATGATCTTTATTTGAAAGAGAATAATAATATTGTTGGAGGAATCCAATTCCCGTCCAGCACTGTCTGGGAAAGATTGCCATCCTCTTCTTTGGCACGACCTCACGTGTACGGCAGAGAAGAAGAAGAAAAGGCAATACTTGAAATTCTGCTAAATGATGAAGCAATTTTTGGGGACGAATGTGTGGTTCCTATAGTTGGTATGGGTGGAGTTGGTAAAACTACTTTGGCTCAGCTCCTCTACAATGACGAGAAAGTGAACAGATTCTTTGATCTAAAAGCCTGGGCTTGCGTCGGTTTTATGTCCTATAAGTTTGATGTTCTTGGAGTGACGAAGAAAATTTTAGAGTCACTCACCTCAGAAGCTTGTGACTTGAAAGAATTAGATCCAGTTCACGTGAGACTCCGAGAGAAATTGTTGGGGAAAAAATTTCTTGTGGTTTTAGATGATATATGGAAAATAGAATGTGATGATTGGAACAGTCTGAATCTGCCTTTCTTGGCTGGTGCTCGAGGAAGCAAAATTATTGTTACAACTCGTTTTGCAGATGTGGCAAACAACATGAGTCGTATTAAAATACGTGAGCTGAAGCAGTTGGGAGACGACCATAGTCTGTCTTTGCTTGCACGTCATGCACTTGGAAGGGATAGTTTCGAGGAACATCAAGATCTTAAAGAGATTGCAGAAAAAATACTTAAGAAGTGTCAAGGTTTGCCTTTGGCAATAACAACGGTTGGTGGCCTCTTGCGTACTAAAGAGCATCAAAGTCAATGGGAACATATACTTCAAAGTGAGGTATGGGATTTATCAGGCCGTATCCTTCCAGCTCTCATGTTAAGCTATCATTATCTTCCTTCTCATCTAAAGCGCTGCTTTGCTGCTTGTGCAATTATTCCAAAAGACTGTGAATTTAGCAAGAAAAAGCTTATTTTATTGTGGATGGCCATGGGTCTTTTGCGGCAATCGAGAGAAATTAATTGCGTAGAAGATTTTGGTGCTAAATGTTTTGATGACTTGTTATCCAGGTCTTTTTTCCAAAATTCAGCAAAAAATGAATCGCAATTTGTCATGCATGATCTCATAATTGATGCGGCTGAATCTGTTGCGGGAGAAATGTGTTGTAGGTGGGAGGATATGTTGGAAAATTCAAAGATTTCCAAACGGGCTCGTTTCTCATCATTTACTGGTCAAGCTTGTGATGTATTTGAAAACTTCAAAGATTTTAACTCTGTTCAACGGTTACGAACTTTCGTGTCCTTTGAAAGTAGTGCATTTTCCATCTACTTACCTGACAAGGTTTTGGTTGACTTAGTGCCAAAGTTCAAATTTTTGAGGGTGCTATGGTTAGCTCATTATTCTATAAGTGAGCTGCCTGACTATATCGGGGAGCTGAAACATCTACGGCACCTTGATTTATCTTTTACTAACATACAAGTGTTGTCTGCCTCAATATGTACACTCTACAATTTGTTAACGTTATCAGTTAATGGTTGCTCTCGCCTTCATAATCTGCCGACCGATATTGGTAACTTAATTAACCTTCGTCATCTTGACAATGCCGATACTGATGAATTAAAAGAGATGCCTTGCGGGATTAGTAAACTTTTAAGTCTTCAGACATTGTCAAAGTTTGTTGTGGGGAAAGGTATTGGGTTGAAGCTGCGGGAATTGAAGGATCTTATGCTTCGAGGGAGTCTTTCCATTGATGGACTTGAAGATGTGATGGATAGTCAGGATGCCGAGGAGGCAAGTCTAAAGCTTAAGCATGATCTTGATGAATTAGACTTGGTATGGAACGATGATGGGCATCATCATGATGAGGAACTTGAATTTGACGTACTTGACAAGCTCAAACCACATAGAAATTTGAAGAAGCTCAAAATAAATGGATATCGATGCTCAAAGATCTCAAGTTGGGTAGGTGATCCTTCATTCCGTGAATTAACAGGGATAAGTATCTTCAATTGTAGAAATTGCACATCCTTACCGCCACTTTGGGAACTGCCCATGCTCAAGCACTTGAATATCCAAAACATGTTTGAATTAAGAAGCATTGGTGTTCAATGCCATAATGATGGCCATTGTGAAATTCCAAATCCATCTCTAGAGAGACTATATTTTGACGGGATGCCAGAGTGGGAGGAATGGTCAATATGCAGAGGTGGTGTGGAAGTTAGGTCACTATTTCCATGCCTACGTGAGCTTACTATGAGGAAATGTCCAAAACTTACTAGGATTCCATTGATGGCACTTCCGTCACTTTCCCGCCTAGAATTTGATAATTATCATGGGCCGGTGCTAGAAAGCTTATCCGATGTTACCTCGCTGTGTAGCTTGTCAATTTGGAATGCGATGGGGCTAACTTGCCTACATGATGAATTTCTGCAGTTCTGCAGGGCACTAGAACATCTAGATATTCGTTTATGCAAAAAACTGGTGAGTTTATGGCCAAATGGGTTTCCCCCACAAAATCTTGTTTGTCTAAAAAATCTGACAGTTGATTCTTGTCCCCAGCTTTTATCTCTGGGAGAAGAAGAACAAGGGCTCCCTCGCAACCTTGAGATTCTAACATTAGACGACTGCCTTAATCTTGAGAAACTATCATACGGGTTGAGCAACCTCATGTCCCTTAAAAGATTGAACATTTCAAGATGCCCAAAAGTAAAGTCGTTCCCAAGGTTAGTTGTTTCTCCCATGCTTAATCCTGTGGATATTGAAAGTTGTGGGGCTCTCGAGACTCAGCTACCAAACTACAGTGCCAACATTTCTAATCTTCATGTGGACATCTGGTTAATGCCTTCACTCAAGTCGTTGCCAAACTTTGCAAATCTTGGTTCCTTACATATATACGGTTGCGATGGCCTGGAGTCTTTCCCTGAAAGCGGATGGGCCGCCACATCGAAGCTCAGAATTCTCAGAATTTTGGACTGCAATAATTTCGAGTCGTTGCGTTTTGATCAAATTCAAAGTAACCACCATGTATCACTAGAAGAGCTGGAGATATCGGGATGTCCGAAATTGGAGAACTTTCCAGATGGGGATTTTCCCCCCAACTTAAAAAGTCTTCATGTCGTGAACTGCGGGGAACTCCTGAAACCACTTTCAGAGTGGGGCCTCCACGAACTCGCCTCTCTTGATGATTTCTACTTATCTAATTTTGTTGGGGATGATCAGCAATTTCTGCTTCCGCCAACTTTGACTCGACTTATGATTATTGGGCTCCCAAATCTGGAGAGGTTATCTAACGGCCTCCAAAATCTCAGCCCACTGAAAAATCTAATTATTGTAAATTGCCCTAAGCTTCGGTCCTTTCCTAAAGGAGAAGTGCTTTCCAATCTTTCAGCATTGGCTATCTACAACTGTCCTATCCTGCAGAAACGGATAGAGGATGAAGGATACTATCGGCCTATCCTTGCCAGCATCCCCAGTGTGGAATACTGTTGAATTGTGAAACTGATGATTGATGAACATAGCTCAGCTGCACCGTGATCAGCTTTGTCCACGTACGACAAATTTCTTATACTCGTATTTTTTTTAATCTGCTTGACTTCATTGTATAATTGAAGATTTTATTTTTATTATTAGTGTCTTTTTTTATAAATGAAATTGAGATCCTTGTGCATCAGCTAGAAGCAATATAATGACACGTTTGATATAACTAGAGATTATTCTTGAGTTAATGCCTTTTTGATTTACTAGATGTGCTCTTTGTAATATATATACCGCAGTGGATACTTTGTTTTTCTTAATTATTCTATTTCTTTAGTAAATTAACTAACTGTTAAGAAAAAAAATATTAAATTTGGAAATTTGAGCTCTACGCGTCAAAAAAGAAGCTGCAGCTTATTTCAACAACAAACTTAATTTAATATTCAAAATCACAGTTTCTTTGGAGTTATTTACGGTGTTCGCATTTAGGAAGTGAAGTGTACCATTTTCATCTATTATTATAAAGCCTCTAACGTTTTATAACTATTCTTTTTTGATAATTTTGAGTCACATTTTATCTTTAAAAAAATTTAATTAATTTAATTATAATTATTTCTGAAAAATAATTATTATCTTCATATTCACTTGTTAACTCACCCACGTTAATTTTTTAATTATTTCTCACATCTCTCTTCCACCATCCTCTAAATTCAAGGGTATAGATGGGCAAGTTTAATTTATACATTTTGTGATTTTAGATCAATTCTTTTATATTTTAAAATTTTATATTGAACGTACATCGTGTGTGCCCAATGGCTAATAATGAATAATGTGTATCGATAATTTTATCATAGAGTTTTAAATACATTACATTTCATAATGAGTTGTCATCTGTTGCGCCTATATTTTTTGTTTATAAAAAATTAGTGTTAAGTTTAGGAAAAGAAATAAGTTATTGCTACAACGAGTTTAACAGATTACTTTTAAAAGGGAACTACTTCTAAAAGTAGTATTAAGCTTGACATTATGAAAAACCTACAGCCACATTAGATAGAAGCTCGTGATTGATATGCTAAGTTTTGTGTACTTTCCTTCTGAGTTCTAACTTTACAAATGGGTTGAGACTTCCCCTATCCCTATCCCTTTCTTTCTCCCTCTCTTTTTGTTGATGGGTGTTTAAAATATTTTATAATTTTGAAATGATTTCTTATGAGTTGAATTTTTGGTAATTTTGCACATAGGAGATCAAGACAGTCCCAAAACAAAAATTAAATTCACTCGGTTTCAAACTACGAAAGGGAGTGGCAATGCTAGACGCAATAATATTTAAAATTTGGAATCAAAGTTATAATTACGAAAGCATATTTACTCATACTTCTGCGGGTTCAACTAATGACCACCACGACGGGTAGTCAGGGGTCTACACGGGTTTGAAGACAACCTAACAGGTATTCACTTAGTGCATATCATACTTTACATGTCACTAATGATGAACTATGCACAATTAAGGAGGCGAGGGCCTTAGGGGAGTCGAATCAGTGGGAGTTTGCTATGAATGAGGAAATGCAGTCACTTGATAAGAATCAACTATGGAGTCTTGTTAAATTGCCTAAGGATCGAAAGGCAATTGGGTGCAAATGAGTGTTCAAAAAGAAGATAAATGTGGATGGAAAGGTAGAAAAGTACAAAGCACGTCTAGTGGCGAAAGGGTATTATCAAATAGTGAGAATTAACTATGATGAGATATTTTCTCTAGTAGCAAAGTTGACATCCATCCGAACAGTTTTATCTGCAGCAGCTGTTTATAATCTAGAGGTTGAACAACTAGACGTCAAAACAACGTTTCTTCATTGTGACTTGGAGGAGAAAATTTACATGAAGCAACCTGATAGTTTTGAAATCCAAGGTAAAGAGGATTTGGTATGTCAATTGAAAAAGTCCTTATATAGACTTAAGCAATCTCCTAGAATGTGGTATCAAAAGTTTAATTCTTACGTCTTACAGGTTGGATTCACGCGGTGTCAAGCTGATCATTGTGTTTATATGAAAAGGTTGGGTGATAATTTTGTTATTTTAACATTGTATGTTGATGATATATTGTTACTTGGAAATAACAGGAAAATGATCAAGTTTGTGAAAGGGTTGTTGACACAACAGTTTGATATGAAGGATCTTGGGCCAACAAACTTCATCTTGGGTATGCATATACACAGGGATCGTGTAATGATATGCAAATATGGAACATTGTAAATATTATAATTACTTAATGAAATTTAAATTTCTAAGTGTGACAAGTATTTTGGGACAAGGCAATTGTGGACAAATTGATGCTAGAATAAAATTTGAGCCTAATAAAATAAATTTGGATAAAAAAGGACTTGAATTGAAGCAAAAATAGACAAGTTATGAATTTACGGAAATTAAATTCTCTAGGAATTTTGACAAAAGACCATGCTACCCTTAGCAATTTGAGAAATGACCTTTGCGTCCTAGAAGGGTTTAATTACTAATATGTCCTTACTTAGCAATGAAAAATGACCTAAATGACCCTAACCATGCATGAGTTAAGCTAACCCATGTATGGCTTGTTGGAGGATTTAACTAACTAAAATATGTATGTATATTGTTCAAGTGATAAGCTAAGTTCATTTCAAGAATTGCTAAGTAGAGAGCTTAAAAGAGAAAGAGAGAAAAGCTAGGGTTTTGTTAAAAGCTTACAAGATTTCAAGAACGAGTGTTCAAGAGAAGGAAAGATAACCATCAAAGTGGAGTATACAACCTTTAGAAGCTTTATTTCAAGAAGGAAAAGATCTCATAGAAGGTATAAAGTGTTCTTGTTTTGAAAACTTAGCATCTAAGTGTGTAAATGCAAGAATAGATGAAGTCATGCATGTATCTTTGGCTATATGTGTAGATTATGTGACTTATGTGCTATTTAATTGGTATTTGATGAAACCCTAAGCTCATGTATGCTAGAACAAAGGTGGTGCACTATTCATGTACATATTAAAAGCTAGAAAGCATGATTTTTGGATGATCATGTGTTATGTGTTGCTAGAAATGATGAAATCCTAGATGAAGGTGTTGAACATGTTGAAAAAATGTGTTAATTCTTGCTTGATAGCTTATTAGAAGCCTTAAGAGGTGGAAAAGCATGATTTGTTAAGAAAATATACAATATTAAGCTATAATTTGCATGTAAACCAAATCATAATCTGCAAAGTACATTAGAAGGTTTATTTAGAAGTTATGTGAATACACAAAGTTGCTAAATGTGTATGTGGTTGCCTATGTGGTGCATGGAGTTCAAGAACTCAAGTTGAGTTTAAGTATGAAATTGTTAAAGTTGACAAAAAGCCACCAATGTGTAATTTTTGGCCATTTTGGATAATTAAGGCTATACAATTAAGTTTCATGTAAATACACGTGTTAGAATTGAATTGGAAGTCATTTGGTGTCTATGGCGATAAATGCGAATTTTAAACATTTAAAAACGTTCGTCGACGCCTAAAACGAAACTTTTGAAAAATTAAGGCCAATTTAAGGTTTTTAAATGTTTTGAAGACCCATGCAAGTCAAATATATGTTATATGTGCTAAATGATGTGTTGGAACTCAGAGATTCAACTTAGGGCCAAAAATAGCATGAAAATTGGAAGGAAAAAAATTTCAGATTTTGCAGCACTGCGCCGGGGCGCAGTGTAACTGTAAGGAGTTCACTGACAGCACCTTCAGAGCTCGTAGGGACGTTGTTTGGCCGAGAGGATCTCGCGGCCAGCGCGATCTTCTCTGTTGGGGCACCGTCCTGCCATTTTAAAAAATAAATTATTTTAAGTTCAAAATGCAATGTTTTGATACTAAATGATAAAGACATGTAATGTAAGCCATAAATTGGTAAAAATGATCAATATGGTAGATGTTAAGGATAAATGAACAATGTGTTATATATTAAGAGTTATATAAAGATAAATGGCAGATTGTATAACAAGTTATTGCATGTATGTGTATGTAACTAATGCATGAACCAATATTATAGTCATGTAGGTTATAAATGAGATAATATTTTACCGGTTGAGGTAGATAAGGACAGAGGCAAGTTTTCTAATTGAACTTCCATTTATAGTTCATTGGACAGTTATTCATGTTATGCATTTATATGATCAAGTAAAGTTCATTCATCATTGAACTATTATTGAAAAAGTTCGATGCCAATTTTGATTTCGGCTAGACATACATAATGATTCATGTTGAATTCAGTTACTGATTGTTATGTGCCCTAATCCACATTGTTGTGGTACAGACTCTATGATATGCTGTAACAGAATAACCCTGATAAAAAGGGGAGTAAAGGATAAATAAAATATAATTTTTATGGCGTGGTTGCGTCGTTAGATGTTTATGTTGTGCAAAATATAAAGGTACGATGGGCTGATCACCCAGAGTACACATCTAAATTGATATATAGTCTTATGACTAAACCTGGACAGTATCAGTCTTGATGATTGGTATTGCTCTAAACGAGTTCTTAGTCTTGTAACCGTGTAACAAGTTCAGTATTCATGTTCTTAGAATTAATATTGCAAAGTTCCATGTTATATTATCATGTTCATTCACAAAACAATTCTTGATCCAGCTTTAATGTAATTGATTCTCTTCACTATTTCTGAAATATCATGTCAGTATTTGTTTATGTACTTGCTGAGCTATTTTATACTCACTCTTGCTTTTAAACATGATATTTCAGCTAAACCTGAGCAGGCCAAAGGATCGGGAACTGATAAAGGAAAAGGAAAAGCCAGCAAACAGTAGATGTACAGTGATAGAGTCATGTAACTATAATACTATCTTTTTGTAATATGTCAGGTACGGATGTGTATGTATAAAGGTATGTAAATTAAGTTTATTATTCAGAATGAATGAATGTGATAACAGGGTAGAATAGTAACGTGAGCATCGAAACCGTGGTTCAAGGGATCCAAATTTTGGGGTGTCACAGATCGTATGGATCAAAAATTGGGTTTTAAGGCAAAAGAAATACATTGAAGGGGTGTTGAAGAAATTCAACATGATTGACTGTAAACTGGTTAGAACCCCTATGGCTGTAGGAACAAAATTATTAACAGATAAGTGTCATAAGACATTGAATTTAAAGTGTGATAGCCAGAGTACTAGTCACTTAGCGAAGAATCTTGCATTTCACTCATGATCAAAGCATATTGATATTCAGTATCACTTCATTAGAGAGAAGGTTGATGAGAAACTGATTTTGTTGGAGAATGTTGACACTTCAGAGAACATCGCAGACTTCTTGACTAAAGCAATTACTTCAGCCCATGTTATAGCATCTATAATTTTTTAGTTATTATAAAAATAGTTGTTTGGTGTGCGAATCATTGTAGAGCGTGTGAGACATCTAATGAATACATCAAACAAGCAAGACTAGCCAAATTGGTGAACATGGGTATATCGCGTGTTCTTACTTTTCTGTTCTTCGTCTAATATTCTATGTGATTGTGTTCTATTTCGTTCTTAAATTCTAACACATATTTAGCATACTGATACTGATCCAAGTGACATGATATAGTCCCAATAATTAGATTAAATTTGCTTAAGCCAGGTTGAATTTTCTTAGGCATTGGTTGCTCGAAGGATGCTACTTGGATTTGAACAAATGTCCTTGACTTGGAAGATTTAGTTCATCCCGGCCATACTTGTTCACTCAATTGGTAATAGAAATGATGGTTCCCTTTGATTTGATAATTGCAATCCTCTAGGCTCTATCATGAAAGAGGTGAAATTAATTAAGACAAAAATAAGCAAAAGACGATAATATTCATATGTTTTAGCAAATTTTTGAAGGAAAGAAAAAACAAATGTTAATACTCTGTTTGTTCTAATAACATAAAGATAAACCTGTCAAATGATGAGTTTTTTAAAAGAAAATTTTCTACAAATATTGTAGGGATGGCATTATAGTAGTCAATCAATTGAACAAAATAAATAAAATAATAATGGCAAGTCAATAATTTTATGCAATTTTCTAGTTTAAAATAGGTATGTGTTGCCATTTTATAGAATAGACAAAAATATATGTATCTCCAATTCTGAAACTAGAAGAGCACTTTTTTAATTATCATTTTATTAAATCATTTTCTTGAATAGTATTGGCCAATATATACCTATATAGAATTAATATGTTTTTTTTTCTAGATTTCATTTAGAGCATATATCAAATATCATTGGTATTTAGTAAATTTTAGAATTAATATGTTTTTTCTAGATTTCATTTAAAGCAGATATCAAATATTATTGGTATTTAGTAAATTTCAGATCTTGGATGTATTGGTTTCAAGGCCTTACTCGCCAACGTGGCATCCCTTTCATGAGGATCACATGTCCACAAGATAACCGCATTCTATAAAAGTCAGACATGAATCTTGTCATGTAATATGAACATTGAACAAAATTATTTTACAACTTTGTATATATATGGAGAGTTATGCTAAGTTGAAAAATAGTTTCAGAATAGTGTTTTCATGAAGTTATAACTTGTCACGTAATAAATTTAAAAAATGTTATCATCTATAAATGGAACTAAGTTAGTTTAATTATCGATTATATAATATTTCGGCAAAGGATTTCATTAATGAGCTTTAATTGTTATGAAAAGAAAACCAACAAATAAACCCTTTGGCTTAATTTTTTTTTTTATTCTTGTTGCATAAATTTGCTTAGCTTGCATTCTAGAGATTTTATTGGAGGTTTATAAGTGCTTCATCACATCTCTCGAGTTCTTGATCCAAGTTCTATAGAAATTGTTATAAAATTGATGTTCAAAACTGGCCTTTTAAACAGTTGTGGAAGTAACACCACCAATCATGTAATTTTGAGTAAATCACAAGCGTAAATTAAAAGGTAACTTTTTTCTTCTACACAGACATTGCCTGATAGGTCATCAAAGATTGCTAATTGGTATCTTTTCCAAATAAATACTTGTGAACCTAAAATGTAGCATCTCTCGAGCTTGAACCCTTCTCTAACTCATTTTTAGTTCAGCTTTACCTAACTAAACTGTAGGATTAAATACATGTGTGTCAATAATCTGTTTACACAAAACGAGAACCGAAGTACATACCTCTTGAAGCCTGTTAATCTTTGGTACAAAAAAACTCATACTGCTAAAGCTAAACCCAAACTCAAAATGCGTCTTCGAACTACAATCTTTGTAGGATGAGAACGAAGAACTAAATTCATAATCCGTAGCAAAATAGGAATTTAGTTGCTATGTTGGGAGCTCACAGTAATTGGCTTAACTCTTTATAGGAGCACATAATACTCCTCATATAACCTCAGAGGCATGACCATTTATTTTATTATGGGCAAAGTGGTTTAACCCACTTCCTTATAATCCTCCAACAGTTAGTCACGTTAACGTTAAAAAATAAACAATAACTAACTAAGTCTTGTTGGGTTATCAGGATATCAACCTAAATGGGTTGGACCCTCTATTGGCGCCCCATTTGGATACCCAAAATTCAACATCGCCCACTCGTCCATGGCGGAGACGATGTAATTGTCACATCTACCAAAAACAGCTCAAACCAAAATAACGTAAATCCTTAATTGCCAGATCGTGCGACCGTTGAATTTGCCTACAATGCGGGAGCTCAACATCAAACCCGTTAGGGCTAACATAGAGATATTTACCCTTTTAAAGAAAACAGTGCTGGAACTTTTATGCTAAACTCAATTAGTTCACGTAGAGGCTATAACCCATAAACTCATAATACCCCAGACACATTTGAATTTCACTAGGTTAAGTATCTTTAATCCCTCAAAGAGCCATACTTAACCACCATTGGACCCAAGTCCATTTCATATCTCATTTATTACTATATCACTATTAAAACACTACAGTTGTAGACAATAAGTCCAGAACAAGGTGAAATTAAATTGTCTTCTCTTTGCCCTTATACTACTCATATATGAATCAACTACTTTCCCAGAATCGGTCCTTATAGTCTCATAAATCCTGACCTTAGGAATTGAAACTAAAGTAGCAACACTAATCCATGTCTTTGTATTATAGTCAAAGAAAACAAAGAGCACTTGATGTAGGAACAAGAATTTTGTCCTAAGAGACTCACACGGTGAGAAAACAAGGATTCATTCTCTCACATCCTTTAAATGGTCTCTAAGCATATGTAACATTCTCATAACATACTATTCTATAGACTTGTTGTGCAGACCTCAGTCTTGTCACTCCTAAAGTGTCTAAACAGACTTGTTGTGCAAACCTCAGTCTTGTCACTCCTAGAGTGTCTAACTCGAACATTTCAAATTGCTCACTTATCAAAGCGCTACATTTGAAATTTCACATCCGGTTATCATGTCACGGCAGACAATCTCATCTATATGAGCATTTGTCCTATGCTCATGCTGTACGGATCTTAGTTTAGTCGCTTTATGATCTTAGTTTTGTCCTATGCTCATTTTCCCAAGCGCCAACTCTGAAACTTCGTATCCGACTATCAGTACAGGTTAATATAGATGGCGGGGCATACTATATTCAGTTAATCCAAATTAACCTCATCTTGGCTCATTCCAAGGCGACATAATATTTCATATTGTTTGCTACCACGCACCAATTGATTGCTATCTAAACCATCAATAGCTCGCTTTGATCAACGATGAAGTCCTTTTTCTTAAAATTCTTTTTCAAACTCAAGCTTTGACTTTTCACCTTTACAAGTCAAACAGTTGACTTTGACCAAAAGTTAACCCCAGCACCAAATTGTTTTTACTATCTTTTCTTGTTGAATTTGACGTTCTGAACTCAATGGTGCAGGTTGCGTCTCCAAATTCTCTTCCGAAACTCCAAAATTAAGGTTTTAACTTCTTTCATTTCCTTTAGTCAAACTTTGACTAGTTGACCACTTTGTCATTTCTTGACATTTCAATTTGTTACCTTGTCTTCACATATATAAGTATACTCGTGTTATTAGGTATATATTTACCTCATTCTCTTCACACCACTATTCCATATAATCATAACCATACAGAGTTCATTATTAATTTTAGAGTACCACATTAATAACTTGGCCACACATACAAGTCTTACAATTATTAAATGTTTAGACTTGTTCAATATATTTATATGGCATGTCATATATATTAATTTGACTCGCTATAAACTTAATCTATTTTAGACTATTATTTAATTTCTAACGCTTGGCTACTAGGTTGGGTTTAAGTTTAATTGCCACATAATACCTAGCTTATCTCTTCCCAATTTACTAATTTGGGCTATCTTAATTTACCATTCAAGGTTTAGCTTTCAAAAGCTTATTTAATTAATAGATTAAGCTTTATAGTGTTCTTGATGATTAATTCCATTAATCATTTATCATGTTCGACAAAAATTTAATTAGCATACCTTCAAGTATATACGTATCTATACATATACACCTTCACGTTAACTTAAAAATGTCTATCCAATTAAAATTTATTTTCTTAATAAATTTTTCATATACATCGTATCAAAATTTCTTACAATATCTCCTTTAATCAAATACATTTATCGAACCTTAAAGATATTATATTACCTTATTATTAATATACCTCCAAGTATACATAATAATAAAATTCTAGATTTTGAATTTTCATAACCCATATTTACCCACATTTAATGCCTAACACATAGATTAGTTTAAAATATTTACTCATTTTTTACACCTTTTACTTCTGCAAATCTAGGTCTTAAACTTTAACCTTTATTTCATCATCTAAGATCTTATTTAAAAGTCTTGTTAAATATCCGGGATATTACAAGCGCAATTAAGCTGTATTATTAAACTGTAAAAGATAATGAGGCAAGTCTTCTACCCTACTTATATTACAAGTTTTATATGCTATTTACGACAACGTGTTATAAATTCATGGAAATGAAATTATTGCTATTTCTTTCAGCATAACTTCATAAATAAACATTTATTCGTGAAATATTATATTGTTATAATTCTTTGAGCTATTTTTGTCAAATCAAATTATTTTAGGACGACCTCTGGATGTAAAATAAACTGAGATGGACAACCCTTATTCATTGGAGAAAATACGATATGTTGGGTAACCAATGTAGAAATCGTTAATGAGTAGTTCAGCATATGTTATGCATAACAGTTCTTAGTCGAAAGACGGACGAACATTCGTTCTTAGTTTAATTACCACTCAGCTTATATTATGTTAAAAAAAATTGTTATAATCTTTCGTTGAACTATGATTCATTTAAATCCATATTGGTGTGAGTTCACTTTTCTGCTATGTGTTTAGACTTGTTGAGTAACTATATGCTCACTCTTGCGAATAAACCCTTATTTACAGACAAAGATGAAAAACCTAAGAGCTCTGACTCTAAGAGAAAAGGAAAGAAGAAATGCGTAGACTGTGATATCTTTTATTTGTTATCCTTTATGTATTTTGTATGTAGTTTTAATAACTTTTGTGTTAAGAACAAGCAACTGGGATGTTGTAACTGAATATTAAATCAATGATACATCTTATAATCATCAAACTGTGTTATGTCTTTACTTTGATAAAGCTTAAAATTGTTAAACTAACACAGTGTTGATAAAGAACTATACATCTGAATGAGGGTGTTAAATGATATTAGGAGTTCTGTAAGAACTGGAGTTATTTGATTAGGCACTAGTAAGGTGCAATCTTTACCGAAAGGCCCCCTCCGTTCTAAGAACAAACTTATTATTTAATACTGTGAATTTTGGATAGGTAGGGATTATCAATATGAAGAAATATCTATTGTTTATGAAACTATGTATTCGAGTGAGGATATCTTGCACATTGAACGTTCTGACTAAGAAATGAGAGTGGGTCATCTAATTTGGAGCCAACGCGGATTTATCTTTGTTGGAAAGCCCCCTCAGGACTAGGAACAATCTCTTGTGTTGGTACTATGAATCTTGGATATGTAGAAGCTATAAATGATAGAATATCTACAATCTTAAGGTTAAAATAGTAGAAGTGAGCACTAAGTCCGATGCAGCAAGTACATGACTTTGGGGGCGTCATAGGTTGGTATCAAATGTGTAGATTATATCTTTAAGGTAACAAGTATCTTAGGATATAATCGGAGGGAAGTAAGAATAAATGGACTTCTGAAGAGTCCTTAGACAATTAAAAGATATACATAAATCTTGAAATTCTTTAAACATAAAATGTTATTCGAAAGAAATATACTAAATAAAGTTAAACTCTTTTGTACGTAGGAGAAGTGATAAATAATGCACCTGACTTGGTCATTGAGAGTGATCCGGAGGAAGATCTTATAGAAGATTCGGGGGAGGACCTTACCCGTACCATCCCAAGATAGACTTTAACGAGATATCCGATGAGGATGATCTAAACGAGTACTAACATGATATAGAACTCCTAAATGCCGAGGATAATAATAATAATAATAATAATAATAATAATAATAATAATAATAATAATAATAATAATAATAATAATAATAATATAACAGTTTTAGATTTTTCAATCTAGAAATATTGGATACTACTCAACTGTTATATTTGTTGGATCATACCTTCAATCACGAGTTATCTCTAGTGTGTGTGTGTGTGTATATATATATATATATATAGGGTTTAACTAGCACGCCTGTCAACGATTTATAAAGGTATATAGTCCTTACTGCAATTTCTGCAAACACCGACCTAACCTAAACGCTATTTAAGTGATGTCCCACTAATTAAAACATAACCCTAGTATAGCACAAATCCAGGAATATTAAAAGGCATGATAATAATATATAAACTCTAAAC
This sequence comes from Hedera helix, assembly GCA_947179155.2. NCBI lineage: Eukaryota > Viridiplantae > Streptophyta > Magnoliopsida > Apiales > Araliaceae > Hedera > Hedera helix. The sequence goes on from OX359280.1 coordinate 11,515,796, forward strand.
TATTACATGTATGATCCTATGAAAATCTACTATTGAGATGGTGGTGACCTTTCGGCCTCTATAACCTATATAATTTCGTACTGTGTATCTTGTTCAATTCTAATAATTGATTGTTCTGTTTTTATTATTTTCTCTTGAAAATATTGTCTCCAATGGCTATTAGGAGAAATCTGTAGATTATGTTAACACCGATTATGTGACGCCCCCAAATTCGGGTCCCTCGAACCACGGGTTTGGTGCTCACGTAAGTATTCTACCCTGTCAACTCATACATCCAATCTGAATAAAATAATAATAACCATAACAACTTAATTTACATACATACATAACTAATCCCAAGTTCTACATACCTTTATACATACAAGCTGTCGTACCTGACATATTACAAAATATAACGATAACTACACAATAAAATCTAATAACATCACATCTATTGCTGGTTGGCTTTTCCTTTACCCTTATCTAGGCCGGACCCCTCGGTCTTCTCTGGCTTAGCTGAAATATCATGAATGAAAGCAAGAGTGAGCTTAAAATAGCTCAGCAAGTAATTAAACATGAGATAACATGATATTTCAGAATGATGAATATAACTCATGTACAATGAAATGTAGGTATACATATCAACATTGTCTTGTAGCAATTTAATAGATGATGAGAGGATCACAACATAAGCTGAACATGAATATCTGAGAACATGGAATTTTAATTGCTGTATGGTCACAAGACCAAGAACACGTTAAGAACAATACCAATCATCAAGATCAATATTGTCCATATAAATTATAATACGTTAAGAACAATATCAATCACAGAGACTGACATTGCCCAAGAGGTAATAACACCAGTTTAGATGCGTACTCTGGGTGATCAGCCCATCGTACTTTATATTGTGCACAACAAACATCTAGCGACGCACCCACGTCATAATTATTTCGTTTCTTTTATCCTTTATTCCCCTTTTTTTTAATAGGGTTGTTCTGTTACAGTATAACATAGAGTCCGCACCACAACAATGTGGATTGGAGAACATAACAATCAAAAACTGAATTTAACATGAAACATTTCACGTGTCTAGCCGGAACTAAAGTTGGCATCGACCTTTTCAATATAGTTCAATAAAGAATGAACTTTAAATGGTAATATGAATATACAACATGAATGCTTGTTCAAGAACTGCAATTAAAAGTTCGGTCAGAATACTTGCCTTGATCCTCGTCTATCACAACTGGTAAAGTATTATCCCATCTATAACCTACATGACCATAATATTGGTTCATGCATTAGTTATATACACATGCATGCCATAACTTGCTAAACAAGCTACTCGCTAACTATACATAATCCTAATCACGTAACACATTGTTCATTTAAACTTTAATATCTACCATATTGATTATTTTTATCAATTTATGGTTTACATATGTGTTTCTATCATTAAATATCAAAACATTGCAATTTGGAATTAAAAATTAATTTTTTTCAAAGCAGCAGGACTGCGCCCCGGCGCCGTAGACCTCACCCCCAGCGAATTCCTCTCGGTCACACAGCGCCCCGGCGGCAACTGAAGGCGCGGCCAGCGAAATCCTTGCAGTTGCACTGCGCCCCGACGCAGTCTCCAGTTCAAAACTCCTCACCCCGGCACAGTGCTGCAGTTTCTGAAATTTTTTTCTTTCCAAAAATCAAGCTAACTTTGGCCCTAATGTGAATTTCCCAATTCCAACATTTCACATAGCACATATATCATGCAATTTACTTGCGTGGGTCTTTGAAACATTTAAAAATCATTATTTGACCCTATTTTACCAAAGATTTCATTTTAGTCGCCGATTAACATTTTAAAACATTCGATTTGGTATGGCTTCCAAATTGATTCTAACACGTGTATCTATGTTCAACTTACATGCTTGGCCTCGTTTGACACTCAATTAACCAAAATGGCCAATAATCACACATTGGTTGAATTTCGTCATCTTTTCTAATTATCAAACTTAAACCAAACTTCATTCTTGGAACTCTACACTTTATATGCATGACCACATACACAATTTGCAACTTGATATGGTCACATAACTTCTATATGTACCTTCTAGTGCACTTTACAGATTATTACGTAGTCTACACAAAAAGTATAGCCTAATATTCAAACTTCCTTCCCAAAACATAACTTTTATACCATCTAGGTTTCTTTGATGTTCTTTAACACATGATAATGCATGTATTATATATCTTCATCCTCTCAAACTAGGTTTCCATCATGTTTCATAACATATAACACATAATCATGCTTTGAATCATAGTTTTTAGCTTGAATATTCATATGAATAGTGCACCACCTTTGATACTTAACTTAAGCAACTAAAATTTCATGATCAACCAATCACATAGCACTTAAACTCACAAAACTTCGCATAATCATCATGTAAAACTAAAAATACATGCATAGTTTCTTCTTTTCTTGCATGTAACCACATAAACTTCAATTATACAACTTGAACATCCATGTTACCTTCTTGTAGCTCTCATTCTTCTTGAAATAAAGCTTACTAAGGCTTGATGATCCACTTTGATGGTTTTTTCCTCAACCCTTGATCACTCTTTCTTGAACTTTCTTGCAAATCTTGCAAACCCTAGCTTCTTGCTCTCTCTTCTCTCTTTGAGCTCACTCTCACATAGCAACTTGGAAAAATGATAAGTGTAAATGCTGAAAACTTACTTAACTATGCTTATATCATTCTTCTAGCAACTAACCATGGTTAGCTTAGTTAATCTAGCATAGTTAAGAGCTAATAAGTCATTTTCCATGACTAAACAAGGTTATACTAGACATTTAACTCACTTGGGACACCATTGTCATACACCAATTCATCAAGGGTATCTTTAGTCATTTGTCACTTCCTAGCAAATTTAATTTTTTTCCTAGATCCTTAGTTTATTCCTTTTTAATCCAATTTAAATCCATTTAAATCCAAATTTGTTTCATAAATCTTACATTTAATTCTTCCATCAAATAGTTCACAATTCACTTGTCCCAAATTGCTTGTCTCACCTTAAAGAATTTTAATTTCCATTAATAACTTAGATATATATATATATATATATATATATATATATATATATATATATATAATAGATAATAATATCCATTTGTAAATTATAAGTTTATATATTTCAAAATGCGTATCGTTACAGATTAAGTCTTTCTTTATGATATTCTAACAAAGTATTTAAAATAACAACATAATTAACAGACATAATATAGCGAGGATAGAATACTTACAATAAAAGCAAAGCTTTATTTAATCAACGCTGGAATTTTTAATAGAGAGAGAGAGAGAAAAAGAGTGTACAAGAGAGAGAGAAGCAAATAAAACTTCTCAACAAGGGTGATAACATCCCTTAAATAGAAACTAAAATATATAGATAAACAGGTGGTATAAACAGGTGGTAAGTTTTGATTGAGATGCTGGTCCCGTCTTGCTTTGCTAGTAAGTGAGTGCGTTACATTAAATAATTAAAGGAGATGCATGCTTGTCTACTTTTCGTAGTGGGAATCTGCTTTTACAAAAACAGTGTTGTCTGTTTGTGCCGACGCTTCTTTCTGCTTTAGCTGGTAGATAATAATCATGCTTTCCCTTTTCCTTTCTTGTCATGTTGCATTTTTTCCGAAATCATTGATGTAAGAGAATCCCAAAAATCTCCCATTGTGGGATCCATGTCTTATAGTTCTTGACTTTCTCCTGCTAAGACATTGAACTTATTGTCTTCTTTCTGGTCTAAGTTTACTTTTTGAGTATTAGTAGAGGATTTCTTGGAGATATCATCTTTGACAAGAGATTGAAGAAATTGATTCTTCATAAAATCCATACTCTATACAATTAATTATGTTTAAGATAAATTTGGATTTTTCTGTCTTAATTATGTTTGGATTTTAACAAAAGGATTTACTGGTTGAGCTGGAAGTAATTTTGGCATTGCTTCCAAATAAGATTGAGTGTGTTGTTGTATCTTTTGGGTAATTTCTGTTAAAGAAGGGTTCATACCTTTATCCCACCATTTGGTATAAAATACTCTTTTAAGGCAAGGGATTCTATTATGGAAATCACATTTGAAATCTCACTTCCAAATCCATGGAAGTCCAAATCTGATAACAAAATGGATTAAGGATTTAGACATTGAAATCCACTACAAGAAAAAGGTCAATTCCGACGGAATATTCCATTGTATTTAGTGTTATTCCGTCGGAAATAGTGTAATTCCGATAGATTCGGCCGAAAATAATCACGTCGGGATTCTTCTCATCAGAAATTCGGTAAGAAATAATTGTTGGTTATTTCGTCAGCATTAGAGTAACTACGACAGAATACATTCCGCCGATAATATATTCCGTCGGCCATTCCTATTGTTTTTGCGACGAGAATTCCGTTAGATTAATTTTTTTCCCATCGAAAATAAGTAATTAATTCCGTCGGAAATTACATTGAAATTAACGAATTTCGTCGGTATTAGTATTTTAGAAAATGTTTTTAAATGCTTTAATTCCGACGTAAAGTTAGCCGAAAATATATAGTTCCGTCGAAAATAAGAGGTTTTTTTTTTATTGTGCTTTTTGCTTTTTCGGTGCTAGGTTTTAAAACCACATTTTTTGTACCTGCAAACCTGCTTTATCCCAACAACACAACAACAATCCATTATTTATGTTCATACACAACATATTTCTTCATATGAATTATAATAAATATAAATGATGACACATTATAAAATAAATCATCGTTTAAAGGTACAATACTTTACAAAACTCAACAAAATTACGATGAATTACAATCAATTAAAGTAAATACAACTAAATACAACTAAATTATAATATATAAAACTAAATGAAACTAGTACTACTAGCTGTCTGCAAAGAATCATCGGTCAGGGATCGACGGTTCTGCTGTGGTGTATGAAAATCATCGTCGTCACCCCCCCCCCCCCCCGCGCTCGCGATCGGCATTGCCAGCATGCTCGGAATTGCCATCATGTTAATACAATTACAAATATCAGTCATTAGTTCGTACATGAGACAAAAATTCACAACTAAATAATTATTACAGAACATGCAGAATATACAACATAAATTGAATACAATACCTGTGCAGTCGGGCACTGAGTCATCATTGGGCCAAAAGCCTCCAATAGTAGGGTAGTCACTATCCGAATCACCTCGTCTCGTATCACGGCGAACTGCTCCGGAGATATGCCCGTACTCTTGACACTGGCCCCTGCTGCAATGTCCTGAGCAAGCTGGTGAAGCCGAGTACTAGTAGGTAGGCTCTGACTATGGAATATCAGATCCGTACGAAACATGTCTGACATCGCCGCCATAACCCGCTGGAATAATGTGTCGTCCAAGCCAATGCCCGTATGAGATTGTCCAACATGTCCTCTCGAACGTTAGCTAGAACCTACAAAATTAAATATAACATAAAAAAAATATTGAATATCAATATAAATTTTGAATTAACGAGCAACATACTAAAAAAAATACCTCTGGTCAATGTATATGCCGGTACCCTCGGCAGTTCCAACACTCGATACTTGCTCGTAGTGTTACTAGGAGGATTTTGAGAGGCGACCCAAAGAGCCATCTCCTCATCCCTAGATAAGCTAATGTCGGACGATGGGATGGTGGAATCTCCCCTAGCAGCCTGCAACTCAACTACACGCTTGTCCCGAAGGCTCTGAAATCGGTCCTGCAATTTATTATGTATATGATAGTTTATTGACTCATTTTATTAAGTACATGATACTAATAATTACATAACTTTATAAAAACTCTTACCCGTATAGCTGTAGCTGCCTACGACATAGTACATTCCTTTAGCGTATGGGCTCTATCCCAAAACTTGATCATGGTGGGAGGTCGTCCCAACTCACCGCTCATGACCTAACAAATAAAATTTTAATTTATCCTTTATTTATTACATATTTTTATGAGAATATTAAAGTAAACAACTAAATATATACATACCGATTTCACTTTCTCAAATAACCGTGAACCCGTAGTATGTACTACTCGGAGCTGGCTACGATTTTTCTTCATTTGTTATGATTTTTTTTAAAGTCATCCGCATCCCAATGAGTACACATGACCTCACATGCTGCATCTGAAATAATATCGGGCTGATGGTCTCGAATAGTAGTCCCGGGCTGGTCTACAATTGCTCGGGCAACCCTATGTCTCATCTCGTACAACTAGTCGATGTAATTCTTCGCGACATGTGCAATAATAACACCGTCGCCAGCGGCCAGAGAGATGCCCTCCTCATATCTAAAATAAATCTAAGAAGAAGAACTAACTTATTAAAAAAAATAAATTGAATGTGTACGTAGTATTTACGTATACAGTTTAAATTATTTAAAGTAACTTACGTGAAAGTCACGTAACACGGTATCCATGAAGGAAGCATCATGCTGCGCGTACTGCGTTAATCGCATGCAGCCAATGGGGAGGTGTGTCAGACATATGGCGTGTAAAGTGGCCTTAGCCACAGGATCCATAATACTATAATACAAATCAAAGAACGAAAAGTTATGTTTATTGTTTTACAAAATAAAATAATTTAAGTTAACATAACGTTATTTTACACTTACTGCGCAGAGTCGACATCTACACGGACAATATGCACAACAGCTGGCGGACGACCAAATAACCCGAGGTTCGTCCCTCAGGGACGTCGACAAGCAGTATTTGTAAGTAAAATTGAATAATTAAAGTTAACAAATCAATTCCAAAACATAATCTATAAATATTAAGCAAACCTACTAGCTGTCGATGATGACTGATAGAGCTAAATTATACGATATTTTTATTCCCTAATACTTAGTTTTTATATTTATTGTGTGCTTAAATGATTAATTATTTAGCTTATTGTGGTTTTAATAGGTTTTATATGATTTTAGTTAATTTATGTTAATTTAGGTAATTTTATAGTATTTTTATATTTCTTTTTATTTATGTGTTTTTATTTATTATTATGTGTTTTTAGGATTTTTAGTATTTTTATATTATTTTTATTTATTTTTATATTTTATTTTGTAGGAAAAATAAGCTCGGGGGCAAATCTGTAAATTCTGCAAGAGTTGAGTGGCAAGACCGTAAATAACAAACGTGGATGGCACAATCGTAATTAAATCGAAAAGTGGCGACCGGTGGCATTTTCGTAATTAAACGAAAATCTGGGTCGCGCACCATGCGCGCAAGGAAGTCAGAAAGAGAAATTGAAACGACGCCGTTTTGGCGTGAACGGACAGCGACCGCGCAATGCGCGGAGTGCGCGGAAAACTGTTGACGCATGGAACGACGTCGTTTCGCCAAGCAGTAGAAGAAAAAAATAAAAGGCCGCGCAATGCGCGGAATGGTGGCTGACGTCAGCAAAACGCGTGACCGCGTTGACCGGTCAACTGTGGCGTCTTAAAGGGCTGTTTGGTTGCGCATTATTGCTAGCAGATCAGATTTTTCGGGATTATTTTAGATTTTTGCTACTTTTTGATTCCAAATTGGATTTTAATTCCAACTAGGGTTAGGATAATAATTATTTTTCTTTTTCTTTTATTTTTAATTGTAAATCCTATTAGGTTTTGGACAAGTTAGAGGCCTATAAATAGAGGGACAAGCTCTCTCATTATTCATTGTAAGCTTTTAGGAGTTCTTTCTTCTAATTTCTTGGAGAGAGCTTTTCAACTATTGAAGATTATTTTGAAGAATGTCAGGCTAAGTTTTTATTTTCAGTTCTAAAGGGATGTTGAACCTTATTTTTAATTAATGTTTTAATTGAGTTTTATTATTTATTCCTTCATGCATGAGATTTATTCTTGATAATCTGTTTTAATTGTTCTATGATATTTGCTTGATTAATTTGATAAAGGCCTGTTAGATTAATCAATAATTTATCATATGCTAGATTAAGATTTGATATTAAGCAAACGATATTTTATCTGATCATAAGTAGCAATTAATAATATTTGATTGTGGACAAACTTTTGAATATTATTATGATTATCAAGATGGCAAGTTAAATGGTCCACGATGTTGAGATTGTTGCTTGGAATAATCTAATTCTCTAATTTTTAATGCAACTGTTATATTAAGTCTAGACTGATAGTTCTAGGTTGTATGATAGTTAGGGTCTTTTGTGAGCGATTGCTGCATTAGATTTATAATTTAAGGAGGATTTCGGGTAGCTTGGCGATTGTCGGTTATCTAGGATTATTAATTTTAATTGAAGGAAAAGATAATAATAACTTGATTAATTTGTTGATTAAAAGAAGGGGATACTGAACTAAGGAACTGAAGTTTGTTTGATTTTTCTCATCTGTATTATTTATTATTTAGTTTTATTTTAATTAGTTAATTAATAATTCAAAACCCCCCATTTAATTAGATATTCTTGAAAACATTAGACTTATTAAAATAATTCACTCTCTGTGGGTTCGACTCTTACTTTCACTACTACATTAATATTTTTCAAAGTAAGATTTTATTTTTGGTTGCTTGCGACAGCTTTCCAAATTTTGGCGCCGTTGCCGGGGAGTGTTATTTGTTTTATTTATCTTTGTTTTCTTTAATTAACTATTTAATTACTTATTTATTTTTCTTTGTTTTGTAGTGTATGACCCGATCCTCTCAATTTGGTGAATTGAATTTTGATCCAGAGATCGAGAGAACTGCAAGAAGATTAAGAAAAGAGACTCGTCAAGCTAAGAGAACAGTTGAGGACCAAGCTTTCATATCCTCACCAGGCCTCAACGTTGCACTTGAACTCTACTCTAATGGTTCACCTAGCGATTCCGAAGAGGAGAAGATGGCTGTCAATAATAACAACAACAGGACTTTAAAGGAGTTGGCTACTCCTAATTTAAATCAACAGTCATTGTGTATTGAGTATCCTACTTTAGATGCTCCTTTTGAACTCAAATCTGGCCTAATTCATCTTTTGCCTACTTTTCGTGGTCTTACAGGTGAAGATCCATACAAGCATCTAAAGGAGTTCCATGTGGTATGTTCAACCATGAAACCACAAGGAGTCAATGAGGAGCACATCAAGCTGAGAGCATTCCCTTTCTCCTTAGCAGACCTAGCAAAGGATTGGCTGTACTTTCTCCCTTCAGGTTCAATACAATCATGGAGTGACATGCAAAGGTTGTTCTTGGAGAAATACTTTCCTGCTTCAAGAGTTGCCAACATAAGGAAGGAGATATGCGCCATCCGACAGTACAATGGAGAGACTCTATACGAGTATTGGGAAAGGTTCAAGAAGTTGTGCTCCAGTTGTCCACTACACCAAATTAATGAACAACATCTTATCCAATATTTTTATGAGGGATTATTGCCAATGGATAGATGTATGATCAATGCTGCAAGTGGTGGAGCACTAGTTGACAAGACTCCCGACGCTGCAAAGAACTTAATTGCAAATATGGCAGCTAACTCACAGCAGTATGGAACTAGGGTGGAACACTCACCGAAGAGGGTCAATGAGGTGAACACAGGCAGTATTGAGCAAAAATTGTCAGATTTAACTGCTTTAGTTTTAAAGATGTCCACGGGAAATACACCTGTTGCAAAGACTTGTGGGATTTGTTTGTCATCGGATCATGTTACAGATGCTTGCCCCACTTTACAAGAGGATGACACCACACAACAAGCCAACGCAGTAGGGAACTTCCAAGGACAACCTCAACGCCGATATGATCCCTATTCTAACACATACAATCCAGGATGGAGGGATCATCCCAATCTGAGCTACGGAGGAAATAGACCACCACCACCGCAACAAAATGCCTTTCCGAATAGGCAGCAAGGTTTCCAAACAGCTCAACAACAGTGCCCACCTCGACAAGTAACACCTACAAATTCTGGGACATCTTTGGAGGATATGTTCAAAGCCTTTATGAACCAAACCCAACAGTTTCAACAAGATACAAGGGCTTCCATTCACAATCTAGAAAGTCAGATGAGTCAGTTGGCTACAACCGTTGGTCAATTGGATTCTCAAGGCTCAGGAAAGTTACCTTCACAAACCATTATAAATCCTAGAGAAAATGCAAGTGCTATTACGTTAAGGAGTGGAACGCAGTTGGACACACCAAGGGCTACTGTTGAATTTGATGAGGATAAGGCTAAGGAAGAAGCAGAAATTTCAAAGGTAATCTCTAACCCTCCTATTCAACTTAAGTCTAATCCTTTACCTTTTCCTCCCAGGAATCTTAGAACTTCAAAGAAGGATGAGCAAGATAAGGAGATTCTAGAGACATTCAGGAAGGTAGAAGTGAACATTCCTCTATTAGACGCAATCATTATGCACTAATAAGAGGAAATTAAAAGACGATGAAAAAATGACGGTCGGAGAGAACGTGTCAGCGGTCCTCCAAAGAAAGATGCCCCCTAAATGTAAGGATCCATGTATGTTCACAATTCCGTGCAAAATAGGTAATACCAGATTTGAGAAAGCCATGCTAGATTTAGGAGCTTCAATCAATGTCATGTCATTATCTATTTATGCTTCTTTAAATCTAGGACCTTTAAAAAATACTGGTGTTATTATTCAATTGGCTGACCGTACTAACACTTATCCCGAAGGGGTAATTGAGGATGTGTTGGTGCAGGTCAATGAGCTTATATTTCCTGCAGATTTTTACATCGTGGATATGGAAGATGATACATCTCCAAATCCCGCCCATATACTGTTAGGGAGGCCATTTTTGAAGACAGCAAGAACCATGATTGATGTGCACAATGGAACCTTGACCATGGAGTTCGATGGCGAGAAAATTCAGTTCAATATCTATGAGGCCATGAGGTATCCTAGCGATGTCAATTCTGTTTTTGCTATTAACGTCATTGATTCATTAGTGCAGGATTCATTCGATCAAATGCATAAGGATAGCTTGGAGGTTGTCATCACAAAGAGTTTGGAGGTGAACCAAGAGGAGGAGATTGAGCAAACACAAGAATTGAAAGAAACAATAGCTGCTTTGCATTCATTGCCTAAAAGTTCAGCTAAGTATGCAGTTTCATCTATTCAATTACCTGTAACTCATCAAAAACTATTACCTTCTATTGTGCAGGCACCCACATTAGAATTGAAACCGTTGCCGACACATTTGAAGTATGCATACCTAGGGAAGGAGGACACCCTGCCAGTGATCATTGCCAACAATCTAACCAAGGTTCAAGAAGATAAACTGCTGCGCGTCTTGAGGGACCACATCACAGTCTTTGGTTGGACTATCGCAGACATCAAAGGCATAAGCCCGGCTGTGTGTATGCATCAGATACTTTTGGAGGAAGGAGCTAAACCAAAAAGAGAGGCTCAAAGGAGATTGAATCCACCCATGATGGAGGTAGTGAAAAAAGAGGTGATCAAATTGCTCGATGCAGGTATTATCTATCCTATCTCTGATAGTCAATGGGTAAGTCCAGTACAGGTAGTTCCAAAGAAATCTGGTATAACTGTTGTTAAGAATGATAATAATGAGTTAGTGCCCACACGGATGCAAACAGGGTGGAGAGTGTGTATCGATTATAGGAAATTAAATGCTGTAACTAGAAAGGATCACTTCCCTCTCCCCTTTATTGATCAAATGTTGGAAAGATTAGCTGGCCACACTTATTATTGTTTTTTAGATGGTTTTTCAGGTTATAACCAAATTGTGATAGCACCAGAAGACCAAGAAAAGACCACTTTCACATGTCCATTCGGTACATTTGCCTATCGAATGATGTCTTTTGGATTGTGCAATGCACCAGGTACTTTCCAAAGATGCATGGTGAGTCTATTTTCTGATCTTCTTGAGAAATGTATTGAGATTTTTATGGATGATTTCACAATTCATGGTGATTCTTTGGATGCATGCTTAGACAATTTAACTCGTGTACTCGACAGATGTTTAGAAACTAATCTTGTTCTTAATTGGGAAAAATGTCACTTTATGGTAGAACAAGGTATAGTACTTGGTCATGTAGTCTCAGCTAGAGGATTAGAAGTCGATAGAGCTAAGATAGACATTATTTCTGCTTTGCCTTATCCTGCCAGTGTGCAGGCGATCCGTTCTTTTCTTGGTCATGCAGGATTCTATCGTAGATTTATCAAGGACTTCTCAAAGATAGCCCTACCACTGTGCGAATTACTGAAAAAAGATGTGCAATTCCAATTCAATGACGATTGCAAGGAGGCGTTTAACAAGTTGAAGAAATTATTAACCTCCGCACCAGTCATACAACCACCAGATTGGAGTTTGCCATTTGAGATCATGTGTGATGCTAGCAACTATGCCGTAGGAGCTGTATTGGGCCAACGAGTGAACAAAGCTGTGCATGCAATCTACTATGCTTCCCGAACTTTGAATGCTGCTCAGATTAACTACTCAACAACGGAAAAAGAATTACTCTCTGTTGTTTTTGCTTTAGAAAAATTCAGATCTTATCTTCTTGGCACTAAAGTTGTAGTTTATTCTGACCATGCAGCTCTCAGGTACCTGTTAACCAAGAAGGATTCAAAACCGAGGATTATCAGATGGATCCTACTGCTCCAAGAATTCGACTTGGAAATCAAAGATAAGAAAGGAGCAGACAACTTGGTGGCAGACCATTTAAGCAGGCTGATTAAGGAGGAAGACTCTCTACCATTACAAGATTCTTTTCCAGACGAACATCTCCTTTCCATTGAAAATTCGGTACCCTGGTATGCAAATCTCGTTAATTATTTAGTTAGTGCTTACATGCCTAGTGAGTTTTCTAAACTCCAAAAAGAAAAGCTAAAACGAGATGCGAAATATTATGTGTGGGATGATCCGTACTTGTGGAAATTCTGTTCTGATCAGGTAATTAGAAGGTGTGTGCCTGATAGTGAGTTTTTGTCTATTCTTACTTTTTGTCACTCTTATGTATGTGGAGGACATTTTGGACCTAATAGAACAGCCCATAAAGTTTTAGAATCTGGTTTCTTTTGGCCAACTATTTTTAAAGATTCTTATCTGTTTTGTAAATCATGTGCAAATTGTCAAAGAACGGGTAATATCTCAAGTAGGAATCAAATGCCACAAATTCCTATCTTAATTGTTGAAATTTTTGATGTTTGGGGTATTGATTTTATGGGACCATTTCCTGCTTCTTATGGTAATGTTTACATTCTTTTGGCTGTTGACTATGTTTCAAAATGGGTGGAAGCTAAAGCCACTAGAACTGACGATTCTAAAGTTGTTGCAGATTTTATCAAGTCTAACATCTTTGTCAGGTTTGGAACTCCAAGGGCTATTATCAGCGACAAAGGAACTCATTTCTGCAATAGGATGCTAGCGGCTCTGCTTAAGAAGTACAATGTTATACATAGAGTCTCTACAGCCTATCACCCACAAAGCAATGGTCAAGCTGAAGTGTCCAACCGTGAAGTCAAGTCCATTTTAGAAAAGGTTGTCAAGCCAAATAGAAAGGATTGGAGTCTGAAATTAGAAGATGCACTATGGGCGTATAGGACAGCATTTAAAACTCCTATAGGGATGTCACCTTATAGGATTGTGTTCGGCAAGCCATGTCATCTGCCAGTGGAACTAGAACACAAAGCTTTTTGGGCGATCAAGCAATGCAATATGAACCTAGATCAAGCAGGAGAGCACAGGAAATTGCAGTTACAAGAGCTTGAAGAACTCCGAAATGAAGCATATGAAAGCGCGAAATTGTATAAAGAAAAGACAAAGGCATTCCACGATAAGAAAATTTTAAGGAAAACCTTTACAGTGGGTCAACAAGTCCTCCTATACAATTCCCGATTGAAATTATTTCCAAGTAAACTTCGTTCTCGATGGGAAGGTCCATTTATTGTTGTTAATATTTTTCCTCATGGTACAGTAGAAATCCATAATCCGAGTACTGGAAAAATATTCAAAGTGAACGGCCATCGACTCAAACCATTCTATGACGGTCATCAAGTGGAAAACATGGAGATCATGACACTGACGGATCCAGTTTACCAAGATTAAGAGCTGAAAGTGGTCGAGCAAATGACAATAAACAAAAGGCGCTGCTTGGGAGGCAACCCAAGAAATCAGATTTGCATTTCTTTTTCTTTTTTTCTTTTTATAGTTATTTATGCCTATTTCTTTGCATTATAGTTTACATTGGGAACAATGTAAATTTTAAGTGTGGGGGAAGGGATTTAGGATATTTGTTTTATTTTTAGGAAATTTTAAAAATTTGTTATTTTTAGGAAATTTAAAAAAAAAATTTGTTTTATTTATTTATTTTTTAAAAAAAAATTGTTTTATTTTTAGGTCAATTTTAAAATTTTCAAATTTTGGAATTTTGTGGGTAAATTCACTGCAAACCCTCACGAGACAAAACTCGTCCACTTGGGGTAACCTTGGGGTTTAAAGGCTTGTTGCACATGCTAAGTGTAACCGTGTTTCCTACGAAAATGGGGTAGTTTTTTTATTTTATTTTTAAGATGAGTCACTTGAGCAATGAGTTTATTGAATTTTAATTTTTAGCCAATGATAAATTTTGATTTTTATAACTCTTGAAAAAAAAAATGATAAATTTTTGCTTAGTCTGAATTTTGACTTTTTATTGATTATTACTGTGTTTGAGATTCTTTAATTTTTTATGCACTTATATCCACTTGTTTGAGCTAGTTTTAATAAAGAGAAAGTTTAAATGGTTAAATGCTTATGAAAGATATTTTTGAACTCTATATCTTATTTGATCATTAGTTAAAGTGAAATATAAGACAAAATATAATTTGGAGGAGATGATTTAGGTACTTTTCTAGGATTGTTAAATTGAGAAGAATTCTTGTGGTGGGTTGAGATGGAGCGTAAAACGCACTCACTCATAAACACATGAAAAAGCGAGATGGAGCGTAAAACGCACTCGCTGGTGAGATGGAGCATAAAATGCACTCACCGTGAAAAAAAGTGAAGAAAGAAAGAAAATGGGATGGAGCATAAAATGCACCCATTAAAAGAAAAAAAATAAAAAAAATATTTGAAAGAAAAAAATTGATAATCCTAGTATGTTTCATTGATTAAAAACCTTTTGATCTTCTGATTTATATTTGTCTGTATTAGCTGAAAGTGATGAGAAAAATAAGTATTTTGAGTTTTGTTGTATGTCTTTTATAAGGTAATTAATAACCTAAACTTATCCGAGTTTTGATTAGTTTAATACATTTGGATTCAGAAACACACAAAAGATCTTGAGTAGAGTAAGATTAATAAATATGTTAAAGTTCTAGATTTTGCATGGTTTTGAAACTTTCTATGAGTTATCATTTAAAAAATCTTTGAGGTTGATGTGAAGTTCATATTAATTTATTGCTCATGTAAAAAGTGGAGTTAGTTGAGTCGCTTTAGTCTGTTGGGCTAGTTAGATTTATTTTATTTTTGTTTATTTTTATTTTTGTTTTGCCCGAGGACGAGCAAAAGCTAAGTGTGGGGGTATTTGATAGAGCTAAATTATACGATATTTTTATTCCCTAATACTTAGTTCTTATATTTATTGTGTGCTTAAATGATTAATTATTTAGCTTATTGTGGTTTTAATAGGTTTTATATGATTTTAGTTAATTTATGTTAATTTAGGTAATTTTATAGTAATTTTATATTTCTTTTTATTTATGTGTTTTTATTTATTATTATGTGTTTTTAGGATTTTTAGTATTTTTATATTATTTTTATTTATTTTTATATTTTATTTTGTAGGAAAAATAAGCTCGGGGGCAAATCTGTAAATTCTGCAAGAGTTGAGTGGCAAGATCGTAAATAACCAACGTGGATGGCACAATCGTAATTAAATCGAAAAGTGGCGACCGGTGGCATTTTCGTAATTAAACGGAAATCTGGGCCCGCGCGCCATGCGCGCAAGGAAGTCAGAAAGAGAAATTGAAACAACGCCGTTTTGGCGTGAACGGACAGCGACCGCGCAATGCGCGGAGTGCGCGGAAAACTGTTGACGCATGGAACGACGTCGTTTCGCCAAGCAGTAGAAGAAAAAAATAAAAGGCCGCGCAATGCGCGGAATGGTGGCTGACGTCAGCAAAACGCGTGACCGCGTTGACTGGTCAACTGTGGCGTCTTAAAGGGCTGTTTGGTTGCGCATTATTGCTAGCAGATCAGATTTTTCGGGATTATTTTAGATTTTTGCTACTTTTTGATTCCAAATTGGATTTTAATTCCAACTAGGGTTAGGATAATAATTATTTTTCTTTTTCTTTTATTTTTAATTGTAAATCCTATTAGGTTTTGAACAAGTTAGAGGCCTATAAATAGAGGGTCAAACTCTCTCATTATTCATTGTAAGCTTTTAGGAGTTCTTTCTTCTAATTTCTTGGAGAGAGCTTTTCAACTATTGAAGATTATTTTGAAGAATGTCAGGCTAAGTTTTTATTTTCAGTTCTAAAGGGATGTTGAACCTTATTTTTAATTAATGTTTTAATTGAGTTTTATTATTTATTCCTTCATGCATGAGATTTATTCTTGATGATCTGTTTTAATTGTTCTATGATATTTGCTTGATTAATTTGATAAAGGCCTGTTAGATTAATCAATAATTTATCATATGCTAGATTAAGATTTGATATTAAGCAAACGATATTTTATCTGATCATAAGTAGCAATTAATAATATTTGATTGTGGACAAACTTTTGAATATTATTATGATTATCAAGATGGCAAGTTAAATGGTCCACGATGTTGAGATTGTTGTTTGGAATAATCTAATTCTCTAATTTTTAATGCAACTGTTATATTAAATCTAGACTGATAGTTCTAGGTTGTATGATAGTTAGGGTCTTTTGTGAGCGATTGCTGCATTAGATTTATAATTTAAGGAGGATTTCGGGTAGCTTGACGATTGTCGGTTATCTAGGATTATTAATTTTAATTGAAGGAAAAGATAATAATAACTTGATTAATTTGTTGATTAAAAGAAGGGGATACTGAACTAAGGAACTGAAGTTTGTTTGATTTTTCTCATCTTTATTATTTATTATTTAGTTTTATTTTAATTAGTTAATTAATAATTCAAAACCCCCCATTTAATTAGATATTCTTGAAAACATTAGATTTATTAAAACAATTCACTCTTTGTGGATTCGACTCTTACTTTCACTACTACATTAATATTTTTCAAAGTAAGATTTTATTTTTGGTTGCTTGCGACAGCTTCCCAATGACCCGCCCTGAGTACCGCCAGAGGATCCTGCACAACCACCACCGTGACGACCGCTACCACTATGTCTAACCATAAATATACTACTGAAATATAAAAATAAAATGCAATTAATATGCAGTTAATTAAATAAAATATATTTCTTAAGTTTATATTTAATACATCGTCAAACTCATCAGAATCATTTCATAGTCATCCTCGGATTCTGACACGACTTCTTCTTTATCAGTTTTGTCATTGTTATTATCTTATATAAAGACATATTCATGATCAACCACATCTTCCTCGACTTCGTCATTATCGGGTACGTCAATGACATCTACCAACACATCGTCGTTATGTAGGACTACCTGACTGGATTTGCTAACATCGTCCTGCAATGGCTCATTTATCTCAGACATATTAGTATCATCAAATGGATGAGTCTTTGTTGTGACAACTGTATACTAGGGGCTTTTACAATTTACAACATTAGATGCGTAATACACTTGAGTCGCTTGACTGACTAATACGAATACGTTAGCAGAATGTAACTTTGACTTTATATTTACTGTGACAATTCTGTTACGATGAACTTTAACACCCTTCTCAGTATCAAACCAGCGACATTTAAATGTAACTACTTTTTTATCCCGGGATAATTGAGCGTAATTACTTCTTCTAAATGTCCATAATAATTGGACTCCAAATCTTGGTAACAACTGCCCAACACGACAATACCAGAATTTATTGAAGTCGGTTCATTTATGTCATCGACCTTAAATCTATACCCATTGACGATACAGCCGGGAAATGAACTAATCAATTTGTAAGGTCCTTCGATGACATATTTAAAACGCTCATACTTGTTGTCTTCTACAACCCCTCTCTTAAACAACTGTTGAAAATTTGTAGTCGTGAATTGTGAGGATCCGAATTTTCAGGATTTCTTTAATAATATTAAATGAGAATTTAATTGATAAAATTATCAAGATGGTTTAATTATTATGATATTTTATGTTATTTAAGGCATGGAATGAGATTTAATTAGTAAATTAAATATGTGCAGAGATTATGATAAATAGTATTGAATTAAAGTAATTGAAAAGTAAATAAATTGTTTAAAAATAATATATGAGGAATAAAAGAAATTTCAGGTAAAGGTACACTAAATTGTACAATTAAATTGTTATGGAAATGCAGAAATTATGATTTAATTGAGGTTATGTGGTAATGTGAGATATATGAAATCGATATGTATATATATACATTTTTGTGTGTGTGTATATATATATATATATATATATATATATATATATATATATATATATATATATATAAGTGATAATTATAAATGTTATTAATTGTAGAAATTAAGGGATTAATAATTAAATTAATCCAAATTTAGAAATTAATTGTGAAGAAATGTAATTATATAGATTATATAATAATAAATTATATAATTTATATAAGGAAATTAAGATGTTGTATAAAGGAAATAATAATTATATAATTATATAAGAATAATTATATAATTTATATAAGAGAATTAAATTAACTAAGGATGGAAGAAAATTTTATAAATTGTATTTGTGTAAAATGGAATTTTTTTAAAAAGGAATAATGTAATTATATAAATTATATAATATTAAATTATATAATTTATATAAGGAAAGTTAATGTGAAAATTAAAGAAATGGAAAAGAAATGAGAAAATGAATGTTTTAATTTAATAAAAATTATGGTTATGTATAATGGAATTATTATGACTTTTATGAAAGATAATATTTTAAAAACGTGAGCATGTTAATGTAACATGTTGTCCAAGTAACGAAGTGAAAAATTATGAAAAATAATTTTTATAAGTTATATGATTTATTTTATGAATTTTGGAGGTATAAATTACCTCATATAGTTACATACATGACATTATGCGTGTACAAAATTTATCAAGTAAAGTACTCAAAAGAGATATTAAAATTATTTATAAATCAATTTATGATTTTTAGTGAGTTAAAATAAATATTTTATATATAGTATATAAAATATTTATTACATGATATATTTATGTAATGTATTAAATTAAATTTGCATGATATTTTTTTTTTTTTTTGAAAATCCGAAAGTTTCGAGTGGTTGGCAAGTTGAGGCGGTGGAATTGAAAAATTTCCAAAAAATGGTTAAGTGTTTACTAATAAAAAGGAAACAAAAAGCAAGAAATAGAAAGAAAACTCTCTTATTCTTCCACCACCATGACCACCCGAAACCACTACCACTCACCACCGACCACTATGGCTGCCAAGAGAGGAGGAATAAGCTTTAAGGAGGTTTTCTTTGGCTTGAGGAATGTATAAGAATTATTTATTTGGTTTATATTATTATTTTGATGTTAAATTAATTGTGTGGAAAAATATGAAATAATTATAATAATTATTCCAAAAAATTTATGGAGGTATATGTGTGAATTACATGATTTTTAGAGTTGTTTTGTGGGAAAAATTTGATCAAAAATGGAAATTTTTAGCTAAGTTGGTACACTGTTCACAGAAAAGAAACTGAAGAAGAAGAAGGGCTGCCGCGCATTGCGCGACAGCAATTTTTTTTTCCGAACGCGCCAATAAAACAGTGTCGTTTTGGAAGCCGAAGGGGGTGCCGCGCTATGCGCAGAGGATTTTTCCAGAAGCAGAAGTTAAACGACGTCGTTTGGCTTTGGCAGAGGGGGTTGCGCGCCATGCGCGGCCGACGGCACCGCTGGAAATTATCAGCGTGCCCCTGCCCTTTTTGAAAAATACCGAGCGTGTCCTAGACGCGCCAAATTTACAAAAATGCCCCTGATCTTTTCTATTAATGCCGGCTGTGTCCCTAACGTTGCTGAAGTTACGAAAATGCCCCTAGGCTTTCCGAGAAATACCGACTATGTCCCAAAGGGTGTGAAAATTACCAAAATGCCCCCATAAGTGATTTTAATTGAAATAAATGTTTAAAAATTGTTTAAAAATCATAGAAAATTATAGAAAAATACTAAAAATATATAAATGATATTTGGGCATTAAATTTAATATTTTTGTAAAAATATTAAATATTGGAGATTAATAATTAGATATTAATCTATTAAGTTTAAATGTTAGAAAATGATTAAATAAAAATCCGGACAACCCAATGTGCTAAAATTTATCCGATGAGCCGGGTTGTCCGTATTGAAGGTGTTAGATATTAAGTTAAATGAATAATTAGGGAATTGAGTTAATTTAATTAACCATATTATGTAATAATTGGCCCAGAGATGATATTAATTTAGTAAATTAATATCATAAAGAGATAAATAATTATTATTTGATTATTTATGATCATAGGTTGTACGAGGAGGACTATAAAAAGGGTAATTATTATTTAAAGCCACAATCCAGGCAAGTTCTTCAGTCTTTTTATGTTAAATGTTGGATTGTTATGATATGTGATTTTTGTTTTAAATGCATACAAATTATGTGTTATGTGATACGTGATTAATGTGGCAATAATATGTACTTTGTGAAATGATCTGAATGTATTTGAGATATAATGCCTGAATAAAAGCACAACACATGATGTATGACACACACCAATCATGTTAAGGTATGTGCTACGTGAAGCATGAAATGTGTTAACTGTTGAACTTGCTGAGCCGGTGTGCTCATTACTTGCTTAATAAACGTTTTTGCAGGAAAAAAAAAATTCAAGAATTTCAGATTATATAGAGACGGTTTACCAAGGAAGGTTATGACTGTTATTATATTTTAATGTTATAAATCATTGTGAATATATTTGCCAAATTACTTTGATATGCTATATGTACAGATAAGTGAGATCTGAATATGATATGTATAGTTAAACTGTGAACTGAAATTGTTCAACATGAATATTATGATAGAGACTATTATATATTTGATGATGAATCATGAAACAAGGAATATTTGTATGGATATGAATGATATTAAAATTTGATTGCTGAGCTTTATGATACAGGGAAAGAAAAGAAAAGTAAAGGTTACGATCCAGGGACTAGGATCGAGAAATTAAGTTTTTAAATATCCAAATATTTTAATACAATGATTAAGAAAAGTGAAAGAAAAATTTATACCGAAAATTTGGTAATTGATGACGATAATGTCAATAAATGAATTAATTAAGGTGATTAAAGATTTATTAATGAACCAAAATTTGGACGTGATGAAGATAATGTTTAATAAATAAGAAATTTAAGGTAATAAAGTTGGTCGAATTGCGGGGCCATTACAGTTGGTATCAGAGCTAAAGGTTATAATCCTTAGGAAAATGATACCTTAGGCTATAACCTAAAGTAAGAAAGAGTACGGTTAATTGAGTGTTCTGAAAACTCAAGCGTATGGTAAACTCGTGACTCATGATTATATGGTGGAACCCCTTTAGCGAATGGGCGACTATAGCCTGACTAGGACAAGTTCCTCAACCATATGATTATGGTAAGTTCCTGAGTCCAAATACGTGATAAGTTTGATGAACATGGGGGGAATTAAAATAGAAAGATATAAGTTAAGAGATATAGTTCTCTAATATGGGTTAAAGTGAAGGAAATATGAAAGATAGAAGATTATAAGAAAGAGATAAAGATGTTAAGAAAGATCTGAATGAAGGTAATGAATTGAGAAAATTTATAAGTTCAATTAAAAACATAATCAAAAGAATATTTGAAATGATTCAAAGATGAATCTCAAAGAAAATCAGGGGACACCTGATTCAAGCAATAAAGATGACAAAGAAATTTAAGAAGCAAAGGAAAGAGATCGTAATAACATGATCAGGAATGGTAAGAGGATCGTACTACGATACAATCACGAGATAAGGGAAGCGAGTAAGGAATAGATTGTAAAGCAAGGTCATGATGGGATCAAGTGAGAATGCAAAATAATAGAAAGACCTGTTAATGGTCAACAAGGTATAACTTGATGCTATAAAGAGATATTGTACTATGAAATAGCACAAGAAGAATTCAGAGAATGATGAGACATGAATGACAGAAAGGTTATGATAAGGGGGAGTAGAAACTTGGGTACGAAATTTCAATTGAGGACTCACGTGGTGACTGAATTGCACAATCCTTTGTATAGGCAGGGGATTTGTGTTTACTTAGTTACTATGTGATAATCATTGAAATGTTAGAGTCGTGCTAGCAGTTTTTGATAAATAAATTATATTAAATTTAGGCACGAGTTCTTAAAACTCATGCATGTGGTAAGTCCATGACTCATAATCGTATGGATGTTTTGAGCCCCTTAGCATATGGATAGTCTTTGATTTGTTCTCAGACTACATATTGCTAGGACAAGCTTCTAAACTCATATTTTTGTGGAAAGTTCCTGGACTCATAATGTGTGGCAAGTTTGATGAACTATACGGGGGTATAGAAAAGATGGAGTAAATAGAATTAATAATAGTCCTAACAATAAACCTTGTAATTAGGTGAAGAGCAGAAAGTGGCAGATGTTAGGGAATCTAGGATATTCCCATTCTTCTAGCTTTGCTAGACTTTGAAATTTTGGCCTCAAGCTAATTTTGCACGAATATACTTTGAAAAATATAAATGAAATTTTTAAGCAATCTAAAAAGTGTCTATGCTACTTGTTTCGGCTAGGCAAAAATATTTTTAACATCAAAATGTATTTCAAAAGAATCATCCATTTTAGCCGGGTGTAGATGTGATGAATGACGGAATGCTCAACATGTTGTTGAGACGGTGCGGTACTATTTCGTCATAAGATGATTCAACACCATAAAGTGTGGTGTAGGAATTATTAACGACGAAATTCTCCACGGACTGTCAAAATGATGCGGTAACATGAAGTCATAAATGATTTTGATTTATAAAAGTATGTCAAAGCTATAAGTCAATGCCATTTGACTCGGCTAGACATTTTTAAAAGTTTTGACATGATGAATGGTTTAAAAATTTCTGCGAGTTATAAATTGTTAAAAGTAAGTCTATGCTAATTGATCTAGTAAGACAAGCGTTGAAGAAATATAAGTCTGAGCTATTGATTCAGCTAGACAAATTTTAAATTATATTTATTGAATTCGTATTCTTTGAAAATTATACCAAATTAAATTATTTTCGAATGAATTCTAAGGCTGAGATGAACACAAAGATTAAGAATGTTGCAGGTTGATCAAATGGTCACCTGGCATAAGAAACACATGTATGGTGAAACATCCATCATTTTAATGACAGACTGATCCACTGTCAGGGTTTGCAGTATGAGGTACTCGGGGAGCGAAGTACTGTAAACCGGGATCATGTTCAGAATGTTATGAAAATTTATTATTTTAATGGGTTGCAGTATGAGGTACTCTGGGAGTGAAATATTGTTAACCGGGATAAAATTTCATTCAGCATACTACGAAAAGTTTTATTTTTTCTCTACTCTTATGAAGATTGGATGGTAGGATGTGGTAGCATTTTCTAACCGTGAGCGATAATGAAAATAATAATTGTGAAGTAAAGAAATTATGAAATGTGATGGATTAGAAAATTGCAATATCCAATGACGGTGAGAAAGGAATGAAATAAAGATATGTGGAATAAATGTAAAGAAATTGTGTAAGTTACAAATGAATGAAGTACGAGTACATAGAAATTTCGAGGACGAAATTTTATGAAGGAGGGGTGAATGTGACACCCAGGATTTTTGAAATAATTTTCAAATAAGGATTATGATGAATTAAGTAAAGGTTGGTATTTAAAACCTAGTGTTGAACGATAAAGGTATTAAGGAATGAATTATGAAATGTGAAGAAGATTTATATGAATTAAGAAAAGAAGGATGAATGTGTAAAGTATCAATAAGGTGAAATAGAGAATATGAAATAAGCGGATTGAGTAAGGGTAAGTATAATTAAAGAAATGAAATATTTCTGAGAATGAGAAACAATCTTGATAAGTATATCAAGAAATGAATTAAAGTATTATTAATAAAATTTTAGAGAATTGTGAAATGTAATATTACAAAGGAATTATGAATTGAAATAAGAATTGAATATTCTGACAGTTATGACCATTATGGTGTTATTCCTGTAAGTTAAAGAGGTAAAATATGATTATTATGGAATTAGTTGTTATTCACCAAGATAAAGGTATTGCAAGGTACTATAAATAAAATACGTATGAATATTACGACAATTATGATTTCGAGGACGGAATCCTGTTAAGGGGGAAAGAATGTGAGGATCCGAATTTTCAGGATTTCTTTAATAATATTAAATGAGAATTTAATTGATAAAATTATCAAGATGGTTTAATTATTATGATATTTTATGCGATTTAAGGTATGGAATGAGATTTAATTAGTAAATTAAATCTGTGTAGAGATTATAATAAATAGTATTGAATTAAAGTAATTGAAAAGTAAATAAACTGTTTAAAAACAATTTATGAGGAATAAAAGAAATTTCAGGTAAAGGTATAATAAATTGTACAATTAAATTGTTATGCAAATGTAAAAATTATGATTTAATTGAGGTTATGTGGTAATGTGAGATATATGAAATCGATATGTATATATATATATATATATATATATATATATATATATATATATATATATATATATATATATATATATATATATATATATATATATATATATATATAAATGTATATGTTTAAGTGATAATTATAAATGTTATTAATTGTGAAAATTAAGGGATTAATAATTAAATTAATCCAAATTTAAATAAAAAGTGAATGAGGGAGTTGGTAAAATTGTAATTATTGATTTTAGATTTTATCAGGAATTGTGGAGGAAATTTAGAAATTTATTGTGAAGAAATGTAATTATATAGATTATATAATAATAAATTATATAATTTATATAAGGAAATTAAGATGTTGTATAAAGGAAATAATAATTATATAAATTATATAAGAATAATTATATAATTTATATAAGAGAATTAAATTAACTAAGGATGGAAGAAAATTTTATAAATTGTATTTGTGTAAAATGGAAAATTTTTAAAAAGGAATAATGTAATTATATAAATTATATAATATTAAATTATATAATTTATATAAGGAAAGTTAATGTGAAAATTAAAGAAATGAGAAAATGAATGTTTTAATTTAATAAAAATTATGGTTATGTATAATGGAATTATTATGACTTTTATGAAAGATAATATTTTAAAAACGTGAACATGTTAATGTAATGTTGTCCAAGTAACGAAGTGAAAAATTATGAAAAATAATTTTTATAAGTTATATGATTTATTTTATGAATTTTGGAGGTATAAATTACCTGATATAGTTACATGCATGACATTATGCGTGTACAAATTTTATCAAGTAAAGTACTCAAAAGAGATATTAAAATTATTTATAAATCAATTTATGATTTTTAGTGAGTTAAAATAAATATTTTATATATAGTATATAAAATATTTATTACATGATATATTTATGTAATGTATTAAATCAAATTTGCATGATATTTTTTCTTTTTGAAAATCCGGAAGTTTCAAGTGGTTGGCAAGTTGAGGCGGTGGAATTGAAAAATTTCCCAAAAATGGTTAAATGTTTACTAATAAAAAGGAAACAAAAAGCAAGAAATAGAAAGAAAAGGAAAGAAGAAAGAAAAGAAAGCAAACTCTCTTATTCTTCCACCACCATGACCACCCGAAACCACTACCACTCACCACCGACCACTATGGCTGCCAAGAGAGGAGGAATAAGCTTTAAGGAGGTTTTCTTTGGCTTGAGGAAGGTATAAGAATTATTTATTTGGTTTATATTATTATTTTGATGTTAAGTTAATTGTGTGGAAAAATATGAAATAATTATAATAATTATTCCAAATAATTTATGGAGGTATATGTGTGAATTACATGATTTTTAGAGTTGTTTTGTGGAAAAAATTTGATAAAAAATGGAAATTTTTAGCTAAGTTGGTACATTGTTCGCGGAAAAGAAACTGAAGAATGTGCGGCAGCCATTTTTTTTCCGAACGCGCCAATAAAACAGTGTCGTTTTGGAAGCCGAAGGGGGTGTCGCGCTATGCGCGGAGGATTTTTCCAGAAGCAGAAACTAAATGACGTCGTTTGGCTTCGGCAGAGGGGGTTGCGCGCCATGCGCGGCCGACGACACCGCTGTAAATTACCAGCGTGCCCCTGCCCTTTTTGGAAAATACCGAGCGTGTCCTAGACGCGCCAAATTTACGAAAATGCCCCTAATCTTTTCTATTAATGTCGGTTGTGTCCCTAACGTTGCTGAAGTTACGAAAATGCCCCTGGGCTTTTCGAGAAATACCGAATATGTCCCTAAGGGTGCGGAAATTACCAAAATGCCCCTAGAAGTTATTTTAATTGAAATAAATGAATAAAAATTGTTTAAAAATCATAGAAAAATATAGAAAAATACTAAAAATATATAAATGATGTTTGGGCATTAAATTTAATATATTTGTAAAAATATTAAATATTGAGGATTAATATTTAGATATTAATCTATTAAGTTTAAATGTTAGAAAAAGATTAAATGTGAGGATCCGAATTTCCAAGATTTCTTTAATAAAATTAAATGAGAATTTAATTGATAAAATTATCAAGATTGTTAAGTTAATTACTGTTTTATGTGATTTAAGGTATGTGATGTGATTTAATTGATAAATTAAATCTGTGCAGAGATTATGATGAATTGTGTTGAAATTAAAATAATTGAAAAGTAAATAAATTGTTTAAAAAAAAAACAATTTATGAAAAATAAAAAAAATTATATGTAAAGGTACAATAAATTGTGCAATAAAATTATTATGGAAATGCATAAATTATGTTTTAAATGAGGTTATATGGAAATGTAAGAAATATGAATTATATATGTATATATATATATATATATGTGTTTATGCTTAATTGTTATAATTATAAATGTTATTAATTATGAAAATAAAGGGATTAATAATTAAATTAATCCAAATTTAAATAAAAAGTGAATGAGGGAGTTGGTAAAATTGTATGTGTTGATTTTAGATTTTATCAAGAATTTTGGAGGAGGTTTATAAATTAATTGAGAAGGAAAGGTAATTATATAAATTATATAATAATAAATTATATAATTTATATAAGGAAATTAAAATAAGGTATGAAGAAAATAATAATTATATAAATTATATAAGAATAATTATGTAATTTATATAAGGCGATTAAATGGAATAAAGTTGGAGGAAATTAAGAAATTATTTAAAAGGAGAATGTAATTATATAAATTATATAATTTATATATAAAGAAATTAATATGAATATTAAAGAAATTGAATAATAAATAAGAAAAAGGAATGTTTTAAGTTATTAAAAATTATGTTTATGAATAATTAAATTATTATGACGTTTATGAAAGATAATATTTCAGAAATGTGAACATGTTAGTGTAACATGTTGTCCAGGTAACGGAGTGAAAAATTATGAAAAATAATTTTTATATGTTCTACGAATTATTTTATGATTTTTGGAGGTATAAATTACCTCATATAATTACATGCATGGCATTATGCGTGTACAAAAAAATTGTCAAATAAAATACCGAAAAAGGTATTAATATTATTTATAAATCATATTATGAATTTTGGTAAATTAAAATAAATATTTTGTATTTATTATATAAAATATTTATTACACGAAATAATTACGTAATGTATTAAATAGGTAATTAAGCATGACTTTTGTGGCTTATCCGAAATAAGTCGGTGGTGGCATGCCTTGGATAAGTCGGTGGACTTATTAAGTTAGTAAAAATTAGTTAAATGTTTTTGGTTATAAAGGCAAGAGAGATAAAAAGAAAAGAAACAAAAACAAAAGCAACAAAATAAAAACAAACTTTTGTTCTCTCCATTTCATGCCACCGAACTCCACCACCATCTTCGCCGGGAAACGCCATAGCTGACAAGGGAGAGAGAAGTAAAGGTGTTAACAAGGAATTTAACAAGCCAAAGAAGGTATATAATTTAAATTATTTGGTGTATTTTGTTATTTTGGTAGTAAAATGATTTTGTGAAAGAAAATTGTAAATATTTAGAATAATTGTTCCAAATAATTTTTGGATATTTACATATGAATTATATGATTTTTAGGGTATTTATGTAGTGAAAGTTTGGATCAAAAATGTTATTTTGTTAGTTAAATTGCTTTCTGCCGGAAGAAGAAGATGAACAGTGAACAGTGACGACCGCGCCTTGCGCGCGGTCAAATTTTTTTTCTAAGCCGCCAGGTTAAACGACGGCGTATGGGGGGACGTAGAAGAGGCCGCGCATTTCAGAAACCAACCCAGCCAAACGACGTCGTTTGGCTGGCAAGGGGACGCCGCGCGCAATGCGCGGCGGTCGGTCACGTAGTGAAATGACCGGCGTGCCCCTGGGCTTCTCAGGTTATACCGAACGTGTCCCTAGAATGCCCCTGAACTTTTCGGATAATGACCAGCGTGTCCCTGACCCTCGGTTAATTACGGAAATGGCCCTGGACTTTCCGGAAAATTCCGGATTTGTCCCTAACGTTGCCGAAATGACGGAAATGCCCCCGGGCTTTCCGAAAAATGCCAGTTTTGTCCCTTTGACCGCGGAAATTACCAAAATGCCCCCAGAATCAGTTTTTAATGAAATAAATGTTTAAAAATTGTTTAAAAATAATAGAAAATTATAGAAAAATACTAAAAATATAGAAATGATATTTGAACATTAAATTTAATATTTTTGTAAAAATATTAAATTTTGGAGATTAATATTTAAATATTAATCTATTAAGTTTAAAAGCTAGAAAATGATTAAATGAAAATTCGGACAACCAGATATGTTAAATTTTATCCGATGAGCCGGGTTGTCCCTATTAGAGGTATTGGATATTAAGTTAAACGAATATTTTAAGGAACGAGGTTAATATAATTGGCCATATAAATTAATAATTGGCCTAGAGATGATATTAATTAATTAAATTAATATCATAAAGAGATAAATAATTATTATTTGATGATTTTATGATCATAGGTTGATCGAGTTAAGAGTTTGAGCTAACAATTTAAATAACTGGACGCCAGGCAAGTTCTTCAGTCCCTTTTATGTTAAATGTTGAACTATTATGATATGAAATTCTTATTTTAAATGCATACAAATTATGTGCTATGTGATAAGTGTTTAATATGACCACAATGTGTTCTTTGTGCAATGATATGAGATATATTGCTGTAGTTATAGCACAGGCACCTGATATATGACACACACAAAGCATGATAAGGTATGTGCTACGTGAAGTATAACTGTTGAACTTGTTGAGCCGTTGTGCTCATTACTTGCTTAAAATAAACTTTTGCAGGTTAAGAAACAAAATTTCAGGAATATCAGAATATATTAAAGACGGATTGTCACAGCAGGTTGTAAATGTAGTTGCTATATTTTCAATAGCGTAATTCAATGTGGTAAATTGCAAAGTTATATGGATATTTCGCATGTACATATATGTGGGATCTAGCTAAAGATGAACAGAGTTAAAATATGAACTATAATTGTTCAAGATAATGGTTGTGCTAGAAATTATTATATGTTTAATCTATGAATGATGATATAAAGAATATTTGTATGGATATGAATGGTATTAAAATTTGAATGCCGAGCTTTATGATACGAGTGAGAGAAAGAAAAAGTAAAGGTTGCGATTCATGGGATTAGGATCAAAATGTAAGGATTTTAAATATCCAAATATTTCAATACAATGATTGAATTAAGAAAAAGAAAAATTT
Organism: Hedera helix; assembly: GCA_947179155.2. Taxonomy (NCBI): domain Eukaryota; kingdom Viridiplantae; phylum Streptophyta; class Magnoliopsida; order Apiales; family Araliaceae; genus Hedera; species Hedera helix. Next base: position 11,545,766 of record OX359280.1, read on the forward strand.
ATACCGAAATTTTGGTAATGGTTGATTTTCAGATCAGATAGTGGATTAATTAAGGGTTTATATAAGGTAATTAAAGATTATTAACGGACCGAAATTTGGACATAAAGAAAATAATGTTTATTAAATACAAGATTTAAGGTAATAAAATGGGTCGAATTTCGGGGTCGTTACATTAAATAAAAATTTGGACAACCCAATGTGCTAAAATTTATCCGATGAGCCGGGTTGTCCGTATTGAAGGTGTTGGATATTAAGTTAAATGAATATATTAGGGAATGGGGTTAATTTAATTAACTATATTATGTAATAATTGGCCCAGAGATAATATTAATTTAGTAAATTAATATCGTAAAGAGATAAATAATTATTATTTGATTATTTTTGATCATAGGTTGTACGAGGAGGAATATAAAAAGGGTAATTATTATTTAAAGCCACAATCCAGGCAAGTTCTTCAGTCTTTTTATGTTAAATGTTGGACTGTTATGATATGTGATTTTTGTTTTAAATGCATACAAATTATGTGTTATGTGATACGTGATTAACGTGGCAATAATATGTACTTTGTGAAATGATCTGAATGTATTTGAGATATAATGCCTGAATAAAAGCACAACACATGATGTATGACACACACCAAACATGTTAAGGTGTGTGTTACGTGAAGCATGAAATGTGTTAACTGTTGAACTTGTTGAGCCGTTGTGCTCATTACTTGCTTAATAAACGTTTTTGCAGGAAAGAAATAAATTTCAAGAATTTCAAATTATATAGAAACGGTTTACCAAGGAAGGTTGTGACTGTTATTATATTTTAATGTTATAAATCAATGTGAATATATTTGCCAAATTACTTTGATATGCTATATGTACAGATAAATGAGATCTGAATATGATATGCATAGTTAAACTATGAACTGAAATTGTTCAACATGAATATTATGATAGAGACTATTATATATTTGATGATGAATCATGAAGCAAGGAATATTTATATAGATATGAATGATATTAAAATTTGATTGCCGAGCTTTATGATACAGGAAAAGAAAAGAAAAGTAAAGGTTACGATCTAGGGACTAGGATCGAGAAATTAAGTTTTTAAATATCCAAATGTTTTAATACAATGATTAAGAAAAGTGAAAGAAAATATTTATACCGAAAATTTGGTCATTGATGACGATAATATCAATAAATGAATTAATTAAGGTGATTAAAGATTTATTAATGGACCGAAATTTGGACGTGATGAAGATAATGTTTAATAAATAAGAAATTTAAGGTAACAAAGTTGGTCGAATTGCGGGGCCGTTACATGAATGATTCCAACTGTACTGCATTTAAACCTAGGTTTAAAGCACATGCTTCGTCTTCGAATGCACTGAAAAAACAGTTATAGCACGATTTAATTGTAGGCTAGGATTTTAAAATTAAATTTTTATAAATACTATGTGCATACGTTATGTATGACGATACTTCGGGCATATTTAGAAGCACATATGTAGATACAATTTTCAAATCTTTTTCACTTAAGTACGTCATCGTCTCATGGCCAAATGGTTTAGCCGGATAGGAAAATACAGCTAACTCATCAACATATGATTAGACTCCGACGACCTTATTTCGACTTAAACGATTGTGTTTCGTTGTGAAAACATCATCAAAATACAATGAGCTGAAGTTGACAAGCTCTTCCTCAGTGTACCGTTCAGCAATAGAGCCCTCTACACGAGCTTTATTTTTTACTTTCTGCTTTAAACGACGCATGTACCTAAAATACAATAATTAAGTTCACAAACATTACGAATATGAGTTATAAATATCATCAAAAAAGAAATGTAGTCGATAATACCTCTCAAACGGATACATCCATCGATATTTCATAGGTCCTTCATGCTTAAGTTCATATGGCAGATGAATAGGTAAATGCTCCATCGAGTCAAAAAACCCCGGAGGAAATATCATTTCTAACTTGCACATTGTCAGCACTATATTTTTCTCCATCTGCTCCACATCAGTATACCTTATAACCGTTGAACATAGATCCCAAAAGAAATTTGAAAGTTCGGTTAAGGAGTCTACAATTTTTCTGGGTAACATCTCGCGAAATGCAATTGGCATTAACTTCTGCATGAATACATGACAATCATGACTTTTGAACCCAGTAATTTTCAACTGTTCAACCTTACTACAACGACATATATTAGAAGCATATCCATTTGGGAGCTTCAACGCACTTATCCATTTGCATATGTCTTCAACTTGTTGCTTGGTTAAACAGAATGAAGCTTTAGGTTTTAAGTTGTTAAGTCGAAGCCACAAATCTGGCCATATGTTAAGTGCCTCCAGATTTTTTCGTGCATTGTCGTTGTCTTTTGTTTTACCACTCGCATCTAGCACGGTATAAAACAAGTTCTCAAATACATTCTTTTCTGTATGCATTACATCAATATAGTGACGGACTAAAAACGTCTCCCAGTACGGCAACTCGAAGAACATGGGCAAATGCGTCCAGTTATGAGTCTTGCCGTAACCTAGTGCTCTATATTTACTGTGCTCCTTCCCTGGCGGTGGAAATTTTAGTTCGTTCAGCCAACCGAAAACCTCGCTGCCTGACAATTGACCGACAACCCCCCTTTTCTCTATTTTTATTAAACTGTGTAGACATCTTTCTGTAATTATGATCAACGGGTAAAAATCTACTGGCAGTACCAAAGAAACTAATTTTTCGCCCATGTTTTAGATATGTACCTTGCACATCCCCCAAACAAACTGGACATGACAGCTTCCCGTGAGTCGACCACCCATTGATCATCCCAAGTGCCGAAAAATCAATGACAGTCCACAATAAGGCTGCCTTTATCAGAAAATTTTGCTTTATCGATTTGTCATAAGTCTGCACCTCCGTCTCCCACAACATCTTAAGTTCATCGACTAACGACCTGAGATACACGTTTATGTCCTTTGCAGGACTCTTATTCCCCAGTATGAGTACAGTCAAGAACAGATACGGATCCTTCATGCACATTGACGGTGGAAGATTGTAAGCTACCATGATCACTGGCCACACAAAGTATGGTTGACTAAAATAATTAAATGGACAAAACCCATCCGTAGCCATGCCAAGCATGGCATTCCTACTTTCCTCAAGAAATTGAGGAAAATTTTCATCAAACTTCTTCCACCCATCTCCATCTGCGGGGTGAGACAACTGACTAGGCATGATGTCCCTTGTTTTATGCCAAGTCATATGCACAACAGTGTGGGTCGACATGAATAGACACTGAAGTCTCGATACAAGAGGAAAGTACCTTAAGATTTTTTTAGGCACACACTTAGTTTCTCCCCCACGTTAAGTTGTCTTGTAACGAGGCAGGTTGCAAATGTCACACTGCAGTTTATCTATGTCAACCCCATAATATAACATGCAATCCTGCTCACAAGCATCGATCTTTGTATACCACAAATTCAAAACATTTACCATCTTTTTCACTTTATAATAATTTGAGGGCAGAGTGTGACCCTTTGGTAAGAACTCGCTGATAAGCCTAACCAACTCATTGAAACCTCTCTCACTGCAGCCATGCTCATTCTTGAAGTGTAAGAACTTCGTCACTGCAGATAGCCTAGTGTGCTTATCATTTCCATCGTACAATGGGACAGAAGATTTAGCTAGCATATTGTAAAAGGCTGTTGTTGTGTCCTTTGGCTCTTGATGACCAGTGATTGATGACTGCTCATTTGCACCCCAATCAATATTGTTAGGACCATACGCATCAACCAACATCTCCACGACATCATAACTATCATCGTATCGATCCCCGTGAATTGGTTGGCCTACACTGTCACTTATTTCGCTGAACTTAGTTGACTCTCCGTGATGAATCCATAGAGAATACCCATCTACAAACCCACGCGAGTACAAGTCATACTTAATGTTGTCGACTTTCTTCCAAATCAGGTGTTTACATTTGAAACACGGGCATCTCATCTTTCCGTTCGAATTATCAACATGTTCATTGGCAAAATTCAAAAATTTGGACACCCTATCACGATACTCAAGCAGTAATCCTCTACCATCAACCGGTATTCTACGGTACATCCAGCTCCGATCGTCTGACATATTTAACTGAACAATATAGGATATATTAAATTAACTAAGGTGCTTAGCGTATGTGTGTGTATTTATAATTCCTGTATGACTTCAACTTCTAAGTATACAGGTCAGGCTTCTATCCCGTTCCTAGATGCGTCTCCTCACTTGTGCCAACACCTTGAGCACGTTTTTTTCTATTTCAAGGAAATTTCAACAGCACCTCCTCATGGTCTCTAAGTACACGAAATAGACCACGTCAACGTAGGCTAAGTATGCACTCAAAGAACATGTAGAGATATCAGCGAAAAGTCCCCAAAACAAATAAAACGTAATCAAATTATTAGCACAAACCTAAGTGAGAGACATAACATCTGACAACAGTCCCAGACGGGGGACTATTCGGCATTCACTCGTAGTGAGTAAATGTCAAACGGGATTATAAGCACCTAACTAAAGTACATGCACAAGTGATTGAATTTATTAGACGATTTTCTTGCATACAGCGCAATTGAATTTCTAAAATCCTAACCAAACTGCATGTACAACTGATTTGATTAAATTGAGAGTATTCGATATTCACCCGTTACGAGTGAATGTCAAACGAGGAACGTTAAATTAATTTTATTTTGTTTTATTTTGTTTTACTTAATTTACATTATTTTAATTGTATTTAATTTAACTTAGTTTTATTTAATTTAATTTAATTATATTAAAATTATTTTATTTTATTTTATTTTACTTAATTTATTTTATTTTAATTATATTAAATTTAACTTAATTTAATTATATTAAATTAATTTTATTATAGTAAATTAATTTTATTATATTTTATTTAGTTTATTTTATTTTACTTAATTTAATTTATTTTTTCTAAATTATATTTAAGTTCACTTAATTTTATTTAATTTTACTTAATTTTACTTTATTTAATTATATTTAATTATATTAAATTAATTTTATTTTATTTTATTTTGTTTTAATGAATTTTATTTATTTTAAGTATATTTAATTTAACTTATTTTTATTTAATTTATTTTATTTTATTTTATTTTATTTTTATGTTAGTTCATTTTATGTTATTATTACTCAACTAAGTAAATACTACTTAGCTTATTTTAATATTGAAAAATTAGGAAAAATACATAAATAGATGTAGGGTCCACAAATATTGCATTTTAACAATTCTGACAGAAATTTCGTCGAGAATTCTGTCGAAAATAGCTAATGTAACAAATGCACAAAATAATAGGCATAAAGGAAATAACTATAATTGCACAAATTAAATCCATATACTAATATTAATTTTCAGACCAATATTCAAAATATGAGTAGACTGTTTAGATCTAACTCTTCAGCTAGTCATAGGTTAAGCCTTTCTTTTATTCCTGATTTTATCAACCAGGAAGAGCACAGTTATGATAATTTGAGTCAAGACCTTGGTAATTGGAACATACCTAATATTTCACCCAAAGAAATTTACAAGTCAACTTTTTCTGATAATTTTAAGTCTGATTATAATGTTAAAACTGTTGAAAAGGTTTATGCTATTAATAAAGAACATAAAAATTGCTCTTTATTAACTAATGAAGTTATTAAAAAACATAGACTTAAAGGATATAATTTTATTCACATAGGTCTAATTCAAGTTGCTGTTAAACCCCTAAGCATTAAAGGTATTAATTCTAGCATACTTTTATGTCTACGTGATGCTAGATATTTAAATTATGTGCCCAGCATCTTAGGCATAATGGAATCTAGTTTGCATAATGGACCTGTCCATTTTAACTGCTTTCCAGATTTTACATTAAACCTAAGTGACCCACATTTGTTAAAAGCATTAACTTTAAATATCAAAACAGCTGGAGAAATCACCCAAATGATTGAGGGATCTCAGACTCTTGCTTTGATATTTAGAATTTATTATAAAACTATGAAAACTAATTCAAATGTGAAAGCCTTAAGTAAAACTCCTAAAGATAAAACTATTCTTATTCAGAGTAGCATCAGTGATGCTAATATCCAAGTTCCAAAGACTATCCTTTGGAGAGATATAAATCTCCCAAGGAAATGGATATTAGAAAATAAAATGCCCCAGAGACCAGTTAATAATAACATAATGAATTTAGAAAATATTAAATAATACTTAGATGAAACTGTTCGGATAAGTTTTGATGATTCAAGACTTGGACGATCCTTAGTCATTGAAGATATTAATAGTACTATAACACCTTCTGTCAATAATACTATAGCATCTTCTAGAAAAGATCCAGAGTTATTAAGTAAAAATACTCTTCAAAATATTAAGCTAAAATGAGTTATCAATGAAGGACAGACTAGTCAACCCTGCTATTGTTGGTTTGCAAAAATATGACATACATATAATCAAATTATATAAGCGCAACGGAAGCAATAAAAATCAGATTTTAAAATTTTTATACAAACCAATAACCCGGATATTTCTTATGCGGCTATTATTAATTGAAGAAGGATAAAAGAATTTATACCTTTGTAGAACTAAGCTTCCACGGGTACAAGTTCATCTCCCTTTAATCCTTCACGTTCTTCTTCAAATTCACCAATTAGATTCCACGGATCAATGTTAGCTCCCCAAGTGTGAAGCCTCTAGAGGTGATCCACCAAGATATCTATGAATTAAAGAAGTGGATCTTGGTTTCTCCAAACCATGGGTGGCTAGCCCTATTCTCTCTCTCTCTCTCTAACTCCTTAGATATAGAGAATTATGGAGTACTCTCTCTAATCTAATGAAAGAGTGTGTAACCTTGATCTATGATAAGACTCCTCTTATTTATAGATCTAGTCAACCCTCCTAAACTATTTAGGATTAGGGTTTTAATTTAATTTCCAATTTAATTAGTAACTAAATTAATTAATTACAATTCCTAAACCATTTAAGAACATAATTATTTAATAATGAGAGTATTTCTTATTAATTAATTACTAAACCATTTAGTAACTTAATTAATTATTATAATTATAATTCCTAAACTATTTAGGAACTTAATTATTTAATAATAATATTACTACTTATTAATTTAATTCCTAAAACATTTAGGAACTAAATAATAATACTAGTAATAATAATAATAATAAGATTCCTCTTATTAATTTATAATTAGTATTTTTAAAATATTAAATTATAAATATTAAGCTATTTAATTTATTCTATCACCACAGTATAAATTAAATATACTTAATTTATTATTACAATTATGCCATCCACTTCTAAAATAAATATTACTCTTTTGCGGTGTGACCATTTAGGTTCTCCATAGTAAACTGGTTGTATAATAAATAAATTAGAACAATTCTAATTCATTTATTACAAATTAACTCTTTAATTCAGAATAAATAATTATTCCACAATAAGGGTAAGCCCCCTTAGTGATTAGTCGACTTTCCAGATAATATAGATTTCAACATTTAATTGTAAAAGAACCTTTCAGCAAATAGTTACCGTACAATTCAATCCTTCTACCATATAATGTCCCAATCAAATATAAGACACGGAATTTCTGTCAACTTTTATTTATTTGATTATATGCATTTCAATTCACAAATACACAACTCTAGTTAATGTAAATTAGAAACTCCTTTCTAATTCCATTCAACCCTGGCCAGGGATTTTCGAGTTGTCACTTATTGAATCGTATAGGACATTCTCTCCCTTTACTGGAAGTGGTAGATCATTTGTTGATCATTCACCTATCTCCATATGTACCTTATTATACCCAAGCATATCCTTTGATATACCAATAGGTCTTAAGGAATATGTCAAAGTATAACTTAGTACACACAAGATACTATGATGATCTCAAGTCCAAGGACCACTTGTACGACTATCACATAAGAAACTCCTATTGACAGACAAGTAAAACTCCATTAGGTGTTCCTTGAGTGAGTCACGTTCAGTGAACTTATTCTCTAATAAACACCTACATACTTGCTTTAGTGTCTCTACACAAATGATTATGAGATCAATCATCCTCTTCATAAGAGCAAGCATAGTATGTACCAATCTATTCGGATCTACTAATCCCCTTTTTAGTGATCCAACGATTAGGAACAATTTCAGTTTCGAGCTATCTTGAATTTAGATCTCATTAGCTTGATCCTCATCATGGTTCTAAAAGCATTGCTCGAAAACTATGAGTTTATCCATTTGATTAATTCAAGAAATTAATCATGAATAAAGAAATGTCTTGATACTTTTATTAATAAATGAACAAGATTACAAAGTATATGCTTATCACATCAAATGTGATTGGCTTGAGGGCATACTACTTTTAGCTATAATAATGAAACCGTTAGTCAGGATGGAGATAATGAACAACAATTATCACCTACACAGTCTGATTTTGAAGCAATTAACCATCAACTTAGAGTTTTAAGTAAAGAATTTAAACCTAAATGGGAAAGATTAACTAATAATTTTAATTCAAAAGAAAATAAAAATAAAAGACATCAATTTCGAGAAAACCATAATGAAATTGATAGAAAAAAGATAATTAAAAAATGGAAAAAATTTGTAATAAAAGAAAAGATAAATATTACATTTTATTCATGGTATGAAAGGTATTATGGAAAATGTAATGTTATAAAAAACATGGGTAAAGGAAGATGAAAGTAAAGTTTCGTCCAGTCATCCTCCTTTAGAAACGATAATAATAAAAATTCAAAACACTTCTGTCACTGCTAGTCCTTTCAAGATTGCTGAAGGAACTAATATTAATGAAAAGAAGATTATTGAACAAAATAATTTCACTAACCAATATTTAGCAACTCTAGGAAAACAGTTAGATAAAATTGAAGAAAAATTTGAAGATAAAATTATCAGTCAAGATGATAAAATTGAAAAACCTGTGTTAAACTTACACGAAAATAGGCAAGGTCTAGGATTACCTAGTTCTGATAAACAATTAGTTAAAACCTTGGATATGTTATTTAAAAATCTAGATACTACTGCTGAGTCTAGTGGATCTAAGTCTTTAGCTGTCATTGAAAAATATGATAGCCAAAGCGAAGATTCTAATAATAGTAAGTCTACCACCAAAGATAATTCAACTATTGAAGCAATTAAAAATACAATATACTAAACAATTGAAAGATCTTTTTAATAAAGATACCTCGGCTAATAAAATTAATAAATTAAAAGAAAAACCTGTTTTCAGCCTTAATAAGACTTTAGAAAGATTTAAAAGTCCAGTAAGAGAAATAACTTTACCTGAATTAAACCAAGAAGTTAATAATTTAAAACGAGAAATTTCTAAATTAAAGTAAGAAATTCCTGAGTTAAGAAATGAAATTAATAAACAAAAAGAAAAGGATACATTGTTAGTTAATAGCTCCTCTGATAGTGAAGATAATGAAGAAGCTGAAACTTCTAAAGTTAATAACCCAGATAGTGATAATGAAACCCTTAATCAACAAGGATTATCTTTAAGTATATTAAAATTTCTTACCATTCAAAAATGGTATATTAAAGTCACTATAATTATTAACAAAACTTTCACTTTAGAAATCCCAGCCTTAGTTGATACTGGTGCTGACTTGAATTGCATTCAAGAAGGTCTTATCCCGACTAGGTATTATGTAAAAACTACTGAAAGAATGACATCTGCTAATGGAAGTAAAATGGATATAAATTATAAATTACCTAAAGCTCATATCTGTCAAAATAATGTTTGTTTTGAAACATCTTTTGTTTTAATACGAAACATGACGGATAAGATTATTTTAGGATTACCATTTATATATTTACTGTACCCTTTTACTACTAATACATATGGTTTAACTAGTAAACATTTAGGGCAAGAGGTAACATTTCCGTTTATTAATAAACCTAAAAGAAAAGATTTAAGGATAATTCAAGATGAGTCAATTTCCAAAAAATTGAATATCTTAAATAATAAGACAAATCATTTAAAATACCTAAAAGATGAAATTAGGTACAAGAAAGTTGAAGAACGTTTAAAAAATAATAAGTTACAACAACAAATAAAATATTTTACAAAAGTTTTAACTGATTCTGTTTGTTCTGATCTTCCCTATGCTTTCTGGCACAGGAAGAAACATATTGTTAGGCTACCTTATGCTAAGGAATTTAAAGAACATTTAATTCCTACTAAGGCTAGACCTATTCAAATGAACCATGAACAAATGGAACATTGTAAAAAAGAAATTAATGATTTATTGAAAAAGGGATTAATTAGAAAGAGTAAATCCCATTGGTCATGTCCTGCTTTCTATGTTAATAAGAATTCTGAAATAGAAAGAGGAGTCCCCAGGTTAGTCATAAATTATAAACCTCTTAATAAAGTTCTTGAATGGATTCGGTATCCATTACCTAATAAAAATGATTTGATTAAAAGGTTAAGTCAAGCTCTCGTTTTTAGTAAATTTGACCTTAAGAGTGGATTCTAGCAAATCCAAATTAATGAGAAAGATCGTTACAAAACCGCTTTCAATACTCCTTTTGGTCATTATGAATGGAATGTCATGTCTTTCGGTCTTAAGAATGCCCCTAGTGAATTCCAGAATATTATGAATGATATTCTAAACCCTTTCAGTCATTTTGCTATTGTTTACATTGATGATGTCCTTATATTTTCCAATTCTATTGAGGAGCATTGGAAACATTTGAATTCATTTTTCCAGACAGTCAAAACCAATGGTTTAGTCATATCTTCTACAAAGTTTAGTTTGTTCCAAACAAAAGTCAAATTTCTTGGTTATCATATTCAATATGGAACTATTCAACCTGTTATTCGTGCTATTCAATTTGCTGATAAATTTTCTGATAAAATCCTTAATCAAACTCAACTTCAGAGATTTTTAGGATCTCTTAATTACATTGGTGAATTCTATAAAGATCTGAGAAAACAGTGTAAACCCCTATTTGAAAGATTACAGTCAAATCCTCCTCCTTGGACTAACGTTCATACTTCCATAGTCCAAAATATTAAAAAACATGTCAAGACTTTACCTTGTCTTGGCATCGCCAATCATAATGCATTCAAAATTGTTGAAACCGATGCCTCCGATATTGGATTTGGTGGTATTCTCAAACAAAAGTTAACCCCTACTTCTCCTGAGCAAATTGTTTCTTTCTATTCTCATGCTTGGGATTCTACTCAAATCAATTACTCTACTATTAAAAAAGAAATTTTGTCATTAGTTTTATGCAATAGTAAATTTCAAAGTGATTTATTAAATCAAAAGTTTTTAGTCCGATTGGATTGCAAATCAGCAAAATATGTTTTAGAAAAAGATGTTGAAAATATTACCTCTAAACAGATTTTTGCTAGATGGCAAGCCTTATTAAGTATTCTTTAATTTAATATTGAATATATTAAAGGAAGTAATAATTCTATCCCTGATTTCCTAACTAGAGAATTTCTCAATTCAGGAATCAAACCCGTATCTCCTTCCCAATGAGTGTGTGAGGTAGTGCATCTTCTAGCTGTGGTGGCAAAAGTAAAGCTGCAGTAAGTTCTTCTTCCCTTTCTCCAGTAACAGGGACAATAGTTCCTCACCCAAGTTATCCTCCTCAGTTACCTTCAACCAAATTCCAGGTTTTAGGTCAAATTCCTAAACCTTACAGTTCAGCCTTGGCCAGTCAACCTAAACCTTTCGACCCCTTCGAAAGCCAAGTTCAGCCAACCATTCTGACTTACCCCAAAGCTGAATATAATCCCAGCTATGAAGTTAACCTGTTTTATGTTGAACCCTCAATGAACCCTAAAAATGACCCTATTAAACTCGCCACCCAATTTTTTCCCCCTGGATGGCATTCTGTCCCTTTTGCTCCCCATAAGTCATTAACCTTTTATAAAGATATTCTTCTCAAAACTGAATCAGTTGCAATTAATCCTATTTATGCTCGAGATGATTCAACCAAAGTTCTTTACCATTCTCTTTATATTAAACAAATTTCTCCACCTTGGGGAAAGCATCTCTCTGATCTTTGTCCTCTTACTAATCTTAGTAACCCTGTGATTACTAAAGATGAAAGTTATTTTAATTACTATGATTACATGGAAGCCTGGCATAGAGTTTTCCTATACCAGAATCCTTCTTTTAGTCATTCGTGGTTCCTCCAATTCGACCACAAATTTAAAAGTCAAATTCCTTTCTGGTTTACCATTTGGTGGTCCAGATATGGTCCTCTGAGTTCTATTCTTCTTGAACTCCTTCTTTCCCAAGTCAACCATTAAAGTAATAACTCCCCATTTAATTCAAAAAATGAAGGTATCCCCATACTGCTTCGCTTTGTTAGTAAATATAAAATTCCTTGGATTTTAAAATGGCAGTATAACCTTCCTCAGTCCAGTCAACTTCCTATAGTAACCAGAATTTTCTTTGTTAAATGGTGGGATAAGTTTGATGTTAACAGAATTGTCAAACAAGTCCAAACTAAATTCCCTCCTACTCCAGTTAAACCAATTTCATCTTCCATCCCTGGAACTTCCAAAGTTAAAAAGGAAAAATCAAGCCCTTCTGCCTCCGTTGATTTGTCCAGTTGTTCAATCAAAGAATTAAAATTAATGGTTGATGCTATTAAAGCCAGAGTCTTTGAGTTACACCAGCAAAGTGATGAAGATGATAGTTCTGAAACGGTGTCAGCTTCCAGTCAAGCTTCTTCAATTAAAGATCCATATGGATCCATTTCCCTCCAAGATGCTCAAGATCCGTTTGCTTGACCTATTTACAGGGAATCTGGTCAAAAATTATTCCTGGCCCACGCCAGCCTCTCAGTTACCCTCTTTTAAACCAAAAGACGCACCCGATGTGCTTTTAGTCACATGCTGCTGCTTTTTCTGCCAAAAGTAGCTGAAAGTGAAGATGCTCCGACAATAGTCATTGTTCAGAAAAGTAAAGTGTCTGTAATAATTTATTTTTATAAAAATTTTGCGTCTGTATTCGTTTGCTTTTGTAATAGTAAATATTCGCAATCATGTAACAATTCGTTCCTTATTCTATAAAAGGAACCCAAACTCATTTGTTTAGGTAGACTGCGAACCCATAGGATAGTTTTGGTAAGAAACTTAAGAAGACTCAGAATTTCTTTTTTGACTAATCTTCAGTTTCTATTACTTCTTCTTATTTCTTGAGTCAATCTTTGTAATTATTTTCAAAGTAATCAAAGAAATTATTTTAGTAAACTTATTTGTTTTGCATTGGATTGGCATCTGTTGGCCAGAGCACAAATCTTGCATATGATATACAACTGAAGGTCCCTTCCCCTATTCCTATCATTTGCATCTGCATCTATACCGCCTATATGGTCGGTTTATATCTATACGTATAATTTAATTTCAGTCATTATATACAACTGAAGGTCCCTTTCCCTATTCCCTTCATATTGCATTCATATTAATTTGATTTTTGAAATATTTTCATTCAACATGAGTGAGTAATTCACGCCTATTCTCCTGGCCTATGGCCTTTCTACTTGCTTCCGCTTGTAATATATATATATATATATATATATATATATATATATACCTTACTATCAGACGGTGAGGCGGCAAAGGAGGCTGTAACGGGGGTGGCCACGGACGGCGGCAACGGACGACGGCGGCAACGGGCGGGGCAAACGGACGGAGAGGTGGGTCGGAGGTGATGTGAGGTCAGAGGGGAGAGAGAGCGACAGTGAGAGAGAGAGAAGAAATAAAATCGAAGGCGGCTGGGGGAAAAAGACAATGAAATAGGGGTTTTTAATTTATTTTCGACGAAATCTTCCGTCGAAATTAGGTCCATCGAAAATAAATTAAAAACGATAGATATTCAGTTGAGAATATATATTTTTTCCATCGAACTTATATTGCCAGGCGCGGGAACTTTGGCGCCAACGGGGGTGCTTTAGGATCGACGGAATTCGGTCGATTTTAAATTATTATCGAAATAATTAAAACCGACGGAATATTCCGTCGATATAGAATTATTTTCGACTGAAAAAATTTCGACGGGATAAATTCTGTCGGAACTAGCCCCTTTTCTTGTAGTGATCCCTTTATTTATTGATAAATGAGAATAGGCTATTTGCCAATCTTTAAATACTTCTCTAATAGGTTCTGGTAAAGTCTCCATTATCATTCCAAATTTTTCCCACCAAGCGATGAACCAATTTGACAAATCTGATTTAAGAACTTCGGGACATACACGAATAAACCATGTATGATTTCTGATAGAATTCTGGTAATAAAAAATATAGGTAAAGGAGTCAATATAATCCCAATAACTATATTTAGTTTCCCTGTTACTTAGTTCCAGTTGTCTGGTGGTATGAGGGTGAATGCCCCAATTAGAAATAGGCATAATATTCCTGATAGTCAAGTAATTAGACTACTTACTTTTAATGAATCATGGAGAGTATGTTTAATCTCCATAGATGTAGTTTCAAGCATTATATGTTCATAAATGTATCTAAACTGGTTAAAATGAGGAGAAAATTGTTGAGTCGTTAAATAACGTCTCTTAATTTTTCATGGATCATTCATCCATTTTTCATCTGCAGATTCAATATAAAGAACAATTTCTTCGATATTACTATTGAGAAAAGTATTGTGGTTCTGTTAGTAAAATATTTTTTGCTGTTTGACTGGATGTTTTCGGTTTAATATTTAAACTCAGAAATTCTGTTGTATACTATTGATATCCTCCGCCTTAGCCTCTTTGACCTTGGCCACGGCCTCTGCTGGTCATGAACCAGGTATTCTCTGGGTAGATAATCTGATAAAGAATTTTGTTCATCTTTGATGTACTTAATATCAAAGTCGAATATTGATAGGATACTCTGCCAAGAAGCAAATATCTATTTTGAAACAAGATTTTTAACATCATTTTTAAATATCTATTTTATGCAGACTAGTTAACACTAATAAGAAAATACTGATTTAAAAGATCATCTTTAAATTTTAAAACACATTTTATTATAGCTAGACATTCATGTTTAATAGTTGGATAATTTAAAGCAAGTCCTTTCCAGGTTCCAGAAGTAAATTGTAAGAGTTTTTCTTTGTTCTAATTAGGATTAAACTGCTTGAAAATACCTCAATAACCTTGATTAAAATCATATGTTTCTACTATTTTCTCCCATTCAAGGTTAGGTAAATATAGACAAGGTAACTGTTTAATTTTTTATTTTAACTTTTGAACTGCTAAAGTATGCTGACTGGTCCATAGCGAAGGGTTTTTCTGAAGTCTAGTATATAAGATAGCATCATCTTGTGAGAGTTGAGAATAAAAATCTCTAATATAATTAAGGCTACCCAAAAATCTTTTTAATTGAGTTTTGTCTTTAATTTCATCAAGGAATTTAGATGCAAACTCAATACTTCTATCGATTGGAATTATAGTTCCATTGCTGATTGTATGTCCAAGAAATCTTACTGTTGTTTGAAAAAGTTTCATTTTTGGTTTAGAAATTACTAAACTGCTTCGAATTATAAAATTCTTAAATATATAAAGATGTTTAATATGTTGATCTATGGATGAAGAGAATACTAAATGTCATCAATATAGCATCTACAAAATCTTGTATAAGGAGTAAACAAATCATTCATTATATATTGGAACTCTTATGGGCCATTTTTAACTCCAAATGGTAAAACATTCTATTTATAATGACCAAAAGATACTATAAAAGTTGTTTTATATCTATCCTGTTCAACAATTTGTATTTACCAATATCCTGATTTTGGATCAAATTTTAAAAATATTATAGCATCCTATAAACGATCTAGAAGATCTTTTTTGTTAGGAATAGAATATCTGATCCATTTTAAAACATTGTTAAGAGGTTTATAATTTATAACTAATTTGGGTGCCCCTCTATCTATTTCTGCATTTTTATTAACATAAAATGTTGTACAACTCCAAGGAGGTTGACTGGGTCTAATTAACTTTCTTTTTAAGAGAGTTTCTATTTCTGTTTTACACATTTCTAAATATTTTTTTTTTTCATTTGACTTGGCCTGGCTTTAGTAGGGATATTTTTTTCATTAAAGTTAGACTCTTAGGGAAGATATATGATATGCTTCTTTCTTTCCCAAAAAGCATTGTGAATATTACCATAGATTTCATATTGAAATTCTTTAGTTATTAGTTTTAATTTATTTTGTATAGAAGGCTATTTAATTCTTTATTCTATTGTAATGAATTTTAATTCTTTCTAAATAAAATTTATCTGTTTCTCTTTTGATTTAACTAAATCTTTTATCTGATCAAGCTCTTTAGTATATGGTTAATAAATTCAAATATTAATTTTCTATTATTTATTGTAGTGTGTATGCCTAAGGTATCAATTTTGGTGATAAGCATTAGTAAACATAAAAAATGTGTGCCCAAAATTATACTTTGAGACATATCTTTAATTAACACAAATGTTGTTGGAAGGGATAAACCTTGATTACATATTAAAACTTTTGGTAATTTATAATTGATCTTCATAGAGTTTCCACTTTCACTTGTCAAAGATTGAGTGATTTTCTAAAAATATTTAGTAGGAACTAATCCTTCTTGTATAAAGTTCATGTTAGTTCCACTATCAACAAGAGCTATTACATCTTTTATTATAAAGTCTGGATTAATAATAAAAGTGATTCTGATATACCATTTTTGAAAGGTGACTTTGTTCATGATTATTAAATATTGATCATCTATTTTTGAAGATTCAATTAATTCTTCAGGAGTCTTTTCTGTAGATGTTATTTGTTGCTTAATGTTTTTGATGTCTTGAAAAATGATTTGATTAGCTGTTTCTAATTACTTTATTTTAGTTTTTAATATATTTATTTTCATTTTTAGATCTTGTATAGATACAAGTTTTTCCTCGATAAGATTCTTCTGTATACGTTGCATAACTTCTCTCATACTATAATGTTCTATAGGAACAATTTCTGTTTTTTTATTGTGATTTTGATAACAGATTTGTAAAAAAATTATTTTTATGTTTGGGTCTTTAATTTGATTAGCTAGATCAAGCATAGATTTTGTTCATCTGTTAAAATATTTGTACTGGGTTTTCCAAGGTCAAGACCATTCATCTTTATTATTGTTTTCCACTAATTAGGATTTGATTTGCATCTTTGGCAAGGATGTTCTTCATTTTCTGAAAAGTTGGATTCTGACTCAGATTGAGAGTAAATTTCTGCTAATTCATTTTCAGAACTAGATTCTGATTCAGTATCAAAAATACAGTTAAGGATAGTTTGTTGAATCTGGTCTTCTATAGACATTTCATTTAGTTTCTGTTTAAATTTAGTTCTACATTTATTAGCATAATGTCCTATGGTTCCACACTTATAACATTTAATTTGGGATTTGTCTTTCCTAGGATAGGAAGATCTTTTCTTACGAGTATAATGGGGTTTTGCTTTACCTTGATTGTACTGATTATGTGGTTTTTTAGAATATGATCTTCTTTTATGTGGTTTTGCTAGTTGGTAGTGTTTCTGTTTTCTAGAGGGATATTGTATTTTAGTTTCATAGAAAAATTGATCACAAAATTCTCCTTATTCTTTTTTCTTTGTTAAATTCTGTTTTTTTATTAATTGTTGTAATTTTATGTCATTGCATAAAGATAATCATTCTTCAATAACAATGGCTATAAGATGGCCATAAGAATACTGATTATAAGGGATAGACATTTGATTATGTTTATCTCTTATCATTTTGCGAACCTTTTCTACAAAAAGAATAGGAAGACCATCAATAAATTTAGCTTTTCAATGTTCACTGTTAGCATCAGATCTTTGTATAACTTTCATTAAAAAGACATCTTCATACCATCTAAAGTGGGTTAAAGATGAACATCTGAAATTCTATAAAAGTTCTTTATTTCTATATGTATTTAATGTTTCTTGTCCTACAAAATGATTAATTATTGTTTGTATTAAATTATAGTAGGCATCTTCTTTCCTGGTTTTTGTTTGAGTTAAGGGATTTATTTCAATTTTAACGGCATTTACAATTTCATCCCTTTAATCTTGGGTTAGAACATTGTCTAACCATCATTTAAGGATTCATGTGAAACCATTAATTACAAAACGACAAATCTATTGATCAGTGTTATCATTCGGTTTGCATACTGATGCATACATTATCATTTGGTGCATAGTTTCAAAATTTTGATATTCGGATTTACCATTGATATTCCATTTGTAAATGGTTTTACCATGGTAAGATTTCTGAAAATGAAGAAAATCTTCTTCATAAAGAATATCTTGAGGAGTTGGTTTAGGATAATAATATTGATTAGGTCCTGTTAAAGCCATTCGGTTTGTAGGTTTTTTACTGTAAGAAATCTCATTAAAAGATTACATGTCCTGGAATTCATTTTGGATTTCAAGGATTTGAGAAATAAAGTATTCATCAGTTTCTTCTTCAATATGTGAAGAAGACGAAGACTTTGGTAAAGATATCATATTTATTTGGGTTTTTTGGCGTTCCTGGTCCTTTAATTTGTAAGTCTTTTATTTTTCCTACAAGTGTTGTCATAAATTCATCTTCTTTTTTAGTAGATCATATGTTAAAATTACTTACCTCCAGAGGAGGCTTTATGTTTATAGGTTGAATTTTCAATGGCTTAGGAGTTATGTGACAATTATCATATATGTTTTTAGTTTGTTCTTCAATTCTGCTAAGTTGTTTGCCTACAGTTTGGAGAAAAAGATTTGTATAATTATTTTGTTTATTTATCTGTAAAATATCTTTTAAATGTAATAAATGTTTGTGCTGGTAATTTTCAAGTATGTCAACATAAGGGGCTATAATTAAGCGTTTTTGATTCTCATCTATGCCGGAGGTTAATTCTAATGATAATGGTGGTGGATGTACTGATTGAATTATTTGACCATTTGTAGTAATTCAATCTTTTTGAATCCCTGTTAAAACATTTAATTATTGTTCTATATGTACTAATTTGGCAAAATTACAGTACCATTCAGGAAATGGCTTAATGTGCTGATTTTTATCTAAATGATAATAATATTGAATTTTAATTTGTTCTAACTGTTTTGAGTTATGGTTTTTAAAATACCATATTCTAAATTTCTAATATTTTTCTTGCATAAATCCTGATTTAATTGTCTTCTAATTTCACTATTTGGTGAAAAATCCATTAAATATTAAATTTCATATCATTATCTATTGGATTGTAAGTCCTTTTATTTGAAGGACCTGGTTTCATAAATCCTATGAGTTATTTGTGTTAGTTCCCAGAGGCACACAAGTGATCTAGAAGGGGGGTTGAATAGATCTCTTAAAAAAACTTTTTCTTAAAAGATTGAGTTCAAAGATTTAATAGCAATTAATAAACTTAATTAAGATTTGTTTGTACAGCGGAAAATTAGTTTGAAAGACACCCCTTATAGTTTTGTAAAACTTCTTTGTTGAGTTTAAGATTATTTAGAAGAAAGTCACTTGTTAGATAAACTAAGTCACAATCATATGTAAATATATATATATATATATATATATATATATATATATATATAAGACAGAATGTAAATGACTGAATGTAAATGACACCAGAGAGTTTAAAGTGGTTCGGAGACTGAATAACTCATACTCCACTCTTCTACTACAACGAGTAGGAAATCCACTAAGGATGGTTCATACGGAACCCTTCAAGCTCATTAGCCTGGAAACTCTGGTTCACTAAGAACCCTTCAAACCCAGCAGGTTTGGTTAGTTTAGTCACAAAGACAAGAACATTACTGCCCTCTTCAAGTCCAGCAGACTTGGCTCCTTTAGTCACTATGACAAGGACAACTGCCCTCTTCAAGTCTAACAGACTTGGCTCCCTGATCATTTGAAAGAAGTTGAAGTTGCTACTGAGTTGTACTTTAAGTCCTATTATCTTTAAATACTCAGTAGCAGGGTGTGATCATTCCTGGGATAATATTGAGTTCGGCAATGATGCTTGACTTCTTTATGCTCAATATCTTCTTGTGATCACCCATGGTGCTGCTAGGCTTTTGTGCTTCAACTCCTTTGATACTTGATAACTTCTCGAGATGAACTTCTGAGATGACTGTGATGCTCCTTTCTTTTGGTACTCAGTTGTTCCTTCTTATTATAGACAGATCATAGCTTCTCGAGATAGGCTTCTGAGATGACTGTGATGCTCCTTCCTTTTGATACTCAGTTACTACCATGTATGTATCAAGTTGGCGTTTAAGCTTCTCTCTTCCATGTGCCTAGCAGCTCTTAACACTTCTTCTGTAATAGAGTTATATATCTCTATGTCTTTCTCAATTCAGTGTCAGTGTTCTGATGGATCGTAGAGTCCTTCAGCATCTTCATTTTCTGTTCCACTCTACGATCGGTTGTTGTCTACCATCATATCTCTCGTGTATGTTTTTCTCAACTGCAACAACTCCCTTTTTTTTGTTTGTTATGTATGCGTTTATATCTCTGAGCATATTTTACCGTTGAGATAAATCCCGTTGGTTTCCTTTGGCTTTGTGCAGATCTTAAATATCTTCGACGTTTGACTTTCTTGCCACTTGTGTCAGTGCTTTTCCCTTTTCTGACATGTTCTGATATATTGACCTGTAGCTCAGCTTTCTCTGAATATATAGCCGTTGCACTTCCACAGTTGTTCAGTAAGGATTATTATTTCCTTTGTTAATTGATCTTCTGATTCATCAATAAATATCTTCCTTGACTTTTAGAACCAACTGTTCTGATGCATTCAGAGATGTCCCATTGGTCTGACTTTATTCACCATTTTCCTGAGCAGTGGGTCCTGACTTAGTCGGTTGGGCACAATATCTACTGTGACTCTGACATGCATCTGTATCTTAACAGCACTTAATCTTTCTTTAATCTGGGCGAGGAGTATTCCCTTTTCTCTTGCACCATATAGCCGTTCTGTTAGTCTACTTGCCTTGACCTGCTTAATGAATTCGTTGAGTGATATACTGTCTACTTTGTTTCTGCGAATTCAGCTTCATGAATGTTACTTGAGGTATGTCAAGTGAAACGTTGAGTTAGAACGATCTTTTCTCTAACTCTGCGACCTTGTTGCTCTGGTCAGATCGTAGAGTTTGTGCTTGCAATGCTTTGCTTTGATTTCGTTCTACGATCTTGTAGGTTTGATCAAATCGTAGAGTTAGTTAACTGTAGTGCTTCTTAGTGGAATCGTTGAGTTGTAGTCTGTGTTGCTTCATCCTTTAATTCTACTCAACGATTGTTCCATGTGTATAGCAATCTTCTGTATTGCCTTGTCATTTTGTTCCACTCTACGATCTCTTCTATATTTCTTCTCTGGTTCAGCGTTAATTGCAGGCTAGCTTGGCTGTCTGTTCGACGATCGTAGAGTTCAGCTCTACGATTTGTACTTTGAACAGTTCTTTAACTTTACTCGTATATCCTGTAGACTTCTTGCATATCTGTCTCTCTTTGATGATCGTAGAGTTATCCTGGTAAGGAGTCGTAGAGTTAACTCTACGATTTATACAAAATCGTTGAGTCTTCTTGGAAAGAAATCGCAGTGTCCGTTCTACGATCGTATAGACTGATCAACCTAACAGATTTGATCTTTTCTAACTAAGTCCTTTCTTACATTATTACATCATTACATATTGAAAGGACTTTTACAGACTTTGACATACACAAATACATCGATGATTCATTCTTATGCTACCCTGCTAATATCATACGTCTATTATGCAGAGTGACTTCTATTGAAAGATCAACCTAACATTTCTGATCTTTAAAATCTAAGTCCTTTGTACACATATATCTAAAAAAGGACTTTACAACTTTTTAATCCGATAACTTTCATTCTCTTTAATAAGCAACAGATAGTTTATAACAAGATCATATTTGTGCTATACAAGTGTGTGCACATCACAGTATTTAAGATAGATAATATATATCATACACCCATAACAATGTAAGCACATAATTAGATTAACATATAATCACTTTGTCAAATAACCTTTTAAACACTTTTAGACAAGCTGTGCTCATAAAAACAAGTAGAACATCTACGCACTTTTTCAGATTCACATTGTATATCAATCATGACAATCAATCATGTAAGCACATAAACACTTATAATCAATCATGTAAGCACATAAACACTTTCAGAGTATCTAAGTACATGATCAATTAAGCACATAAGCACATAATCAATTAAGCACACAAGCACATTAACACATATGCACTTTGTCAGATACATATTGACAATTAACCATATAAGCACATTATAAAATCGCTTTGTCAAATAACCACATAAGCACATTTAGCCCAGTCCTTTTTGCACAACAGTCATCATCATCAAATCAAACAACATTCAACAATCTCCCCCTATTTGATGATGACAAAACTAATAGACTTATTTATAAGACATTCATATAATGCATCTACTTGACAGGTAAATTATGTCTTACGATACAGTGAAATACTGTATGGCTAGTGCAAAAGGATGATTTTATTAAATGAGCATTTTTACAAAAGGTTATACATACTTACAGCTGCTCTTCACGTTTTAACTTTTCTCCCACTCAGTTTTGCTAGCTGTCTTCCTCTTAGCTGGTTGAATCTGATCTTCATAGCTCCCCCTAAGCTGTCTCCCCCTTAGTTGGTTGCTCCTCCTACTTCATAGCTCCCCCTTAGTTGGTTGCTCCTCCTACTTCATAGCTCCCCCTGTATTCTCTCCCCCTTAGTTGGTTGCTCCTCCTACTTCATAGCTCCCCCTGTATTCTCTCCCCCTTTTTGACATCATCAATTATGAAATGTAGGGAGCTTGCAGAGTTACTGCGGATTTTAGAAGGATATTTTGAAGTCTATCACAGAGTTTTGAGACTTTACGAGACTAAGAGTAAGTAAATTTACATGGTCCATAGAGTGTTGGGACTCTATGACTGGAGAATTGGTATTTTTGAGAGATGTTTGCAAAGTTTTGGGACTTTACGAACAGGGAGGTGGTGCAGGGTGATTAAGAGTTTAGTAAGTCATAGCCGAGGACTTTCTGATTTCTGCAATTTGATTTTCCACAGAGCTGGACAGATTCCAGATGGATATTTCCTGGCAACTTTGGTAGTGAGAATAGAAAGGTTCACTGCTTATTAGTGTGGTTGCAAAGGTCACTGCCTTTGTGAAATGTTGAGCTACTAATGAAAGATTTGGAAAGGTTGAGTAGCTCCAGCTGATAGAACTTTGATCATTCATGACTATAGCCCTTAGAAGTGGTAAAATGGGAATGAAACTCAACAGATGATTATGATCCCAAGCAATAGAGCATCTTTCTATCTGGATGGCATGCTTCCTTCTTTCTCTACGTCTCCTTTTGATCTGCTTCAATCGATATGCTTCAAATTTCTGCTTTTCCAGTTTTCTTAGTAGTCTTACTTTCTTCAGCTTCTTTTCAGCTTTCATCCTTATTTGTCTCTCCTTACGACTTGTTTTTGAACTCCTGCCTATTTTCTTCATAAAGCCACTTAATCCTCTTCTTGACCTTCTTGACTCGTCTTTTGATTTATCCAAATCATGAGTGCTGGTTTCTTCTTGAAGGTGTTTATCTTCTTTCACCCTAGTTTCTTGACAGTCTCCTTTTTCATCTGATTCAGTCTTCCCATCTTCAGAATTTGCAGAGCATTGTTCCCTTGATACATCATCTTCTTCAGCTACATCATTATCCTTGTTAAACTCAGGTGTTGAGTCTTTTTCAACTGGTTCAATTTCCTGATCAGAATCTAAAGAGACTTCCTTTTCAGACAGGCTATTTTTATGACATTCTGATCTTTCCTTTGAAGAGCCTATAGATGTTTCTTTTGAACTGTCAGAAGTTCTTTCGTCAGAATTCGAACTTGCTTCATCATCAATTTCTATCACCTGAGGTGGTCCTGCAGTGATTGATCTTTTCCACTGTTCTCTGATTCTCCAACTTCTTCTTGGAGCAATGTGATGAACTTTCTTTTCTGTTTTCTTCTTCTTCTTCTTTACTTCAGACATTTTGGGATTCATCTTTTCTTCCTTAGCTTTCCCTGAACAGACATCTTTCTCTTCTTCAGCCTTCTCTATTTCAATGAATTTTCTTTTCTTCTCTGATTCCTGACTATCATAGATCACAAGAGTTTTGTTTCTTGATTGTTCATTTTCTTTCTGTAATATCTCCTCAGATATTTCTTCCATTTCCCTTTTTCCTTTTCCTTTCGATTTCACCTCCATCTTACTGCTGAAGCTCATAGAACCTCGTGACTTCTTACCTTTATTAGCATGAGGGTTCTTTTTCCAATCTTCAAACAACCTTGGAGTAATTCTTTTATTGCAGTTTAGAACTTCTCCTTCATCTTCCCCAATTTCATTTGTCATCAATTTCTTCAGAATGATGCTTATGAATCTCCCATAGGGCATCTTGGGAATTGGCTTTCCAGCTTCAGCTCTTGTCTTAGAATCATCTATCCATCTCCTTATCCATCCTAAGAGAATTGCTCCGAAGTTGATTTTCTTTCTTTGAGCAATAGCAGTCATCAGCCTCAGTTGGTCTTCACTGATAGTATCATATGCAGTGTCTTTGCATAGAATACTCTTTCCAACAATGTCAGCCAGAAACTCATACTGCTGAGGGAAATCTTTCTTCTTGATTCCTTTGAGAGAAGACTTCTTTTCATAGCCCATCAATTCTAGTCCAAGTTCAATGTTAATCTTGTCAAGAGAAGTAATTCCTCCACTTGGAATACCTAGACTGAGATTGATTTCAGAAACTCCTATTTGCACTACGATTTCTTTAACCCTTGAGAAGAGGATGTTACCTCGATAATCAGCGTTTGAATAGAATTCTTTCACAAGCGAAGAGAAAATCCTGGTGCTAGTTTCCAAACACATGGTGAAGCCAGCATTCTTGACCAGATGTAAAATATCCTTGTATTTCTGTTCTGCATCTCCGAATTTTTTAAAACAAACAAGATTTCCAGGAATGACTTGAAGAGATGCCATGTGATTAAACTGATTTGGGGAATAGCACAGAGAAAGATACCAATATCGGTTTCAGAAGAATTTTCGATTTCTAGGGTTTTGATGCGTTTTGGGAGAATGGGTATTGACAACTGACGGGAAATGACCATTGTCAGTTTAAAAACAAGACTTATGCTAGTTCCCTCTTATTTTTGCAGAGTACACGTGCCAGATACTTATTTGAAGAACGTGGGTTTAACCTTTTTATTTTCCATAAATGGAGCACATCAATTATTCTAACCCACTTGAGTTTGAAGAGCATGAGGTTCACTTTCTCTGTATAGTAAGCTTGACCAGTTCGTAGAGTTGGCTGCAAGACACTCAACCATCATCCTTTTAATAGATGGCCTTGAGAAACTGGTGCGATTAGTACGCTGATAAAAAGGCTATGAAGGAGTTTACGGAGAAAAAAAAATTTAATCTGATATGCAGACATAGACTCAATATGTTCTACGATCAGGAAGATGATCATGGTGACTCTACGATTTAGGATGATATGGCTTGCTTGGTTATCAGTCATAGAATTTAGAGATTATAACCGAAGAGATAAGTGCATTTGGTTCACCAATCACATTGTTTTGGGACTTTGTGACTGGAATGAGAAAGGTATTCCAATGAAGAACCGATTTACCTTTTGCTTTCCTTCTGAAGTGCAATCGTAGAGTTATGATTTGAACTGCTCTACGATCTCTGTTAAGACTGGAGACTTTAGATGAATTCAGAGATCTTTGTTAAGCCTAGTTGACATCTCAATGACAGCCTTCTGAAAGGACTTTGTAAGGATAGTTGTCATGACTCTGGTTAACATGTAGAGGTTGCTCTTTGATTTTGCTGGTTTCGTAGACTGGTTGTAGAGAGTCGTAGAGTGACTGACTGTGTTGACTCTACGATCTTGAGCTTTATGACGAGGAGACAACTCTACGTTCTTTGGAGAGGACACTTTATTTTTCCAAGCCTTATTCTGCGATCGCCTGACATACTCTACGATCCTTCATGTGAGATGAACTTTCTTCTGACTTGAGTGATCTTTTATCTAACCATGATATTAGTGATAATCATTCAAACAAGATTCACTAAATCAATAGGTGAGATAAAGACTAATAGATGCCTCCTTTTATGGCCAGCTTCTTTCTCTTCTAGAGAATCCCAAGATTCAAATCTTCTTCATGCATCAGTATTCAGACTTCACTCAATCTATCAAAGATTGGCTTTCTTGAGATATCCTCCTTTATATCGTTGAGCTTTCTTCTTGAGGCTGTGGCATTGTTTCCTTCCTGTTGATCTGCTTGAATTATCTTCATCCAGAATGATTTGTGAGTATGCATGCTTATCAAGAGACTTTATGTTTAGCATTTTATAGCGCTGACTTCTTCATAGAATTAAGCAAATAAATCTTCAACCATTTCAAGCTTAGAGCTTCTTCTGTTGCATTTGAAGTTGGAGAGCCTGCTGCCAAAGGTTATGAGTGAACTTTTTTTTGAGATGAACTTTTCCTCTTTTCACAGATTTAAGGGTGATTTCTGAATCTTAGAGTAAATCATTCGTGATTACTCCTTTCTGCCTTGATCTCCTCACCCTTCTCATTCATAGATGGTTTTGAAGAATTTTGACACTAGGAGTATTTGCCTTTAAAGTCTGAGCATGTACGCATGGTGTGTCTGGTAAGGACTTCTTCATGTTAAGAGTTGCTTTGTACATGAATGAGGTACTTCAACTCTTCTCGATCTTTAATGATCTGCAGAATGATTCTTAGATCCGGTGATCATTGATAAACATATATGTCCATTCATTCGTGCTGAGTTGATTTCCAGGTCTCGGGCCTGATAACTGTGATTTGGAGGAATGACTTTGAAAACTCATCACCAAGGAAACTGCAGTGAAGTATACAACTGTGATTTGATCTTTCTCCCAATTTCAGAGAAGCAGTTCCAGAAGACCGTTGAAGACTTTTGAAATAGATTCCTTTAAAAACCAGTCAAGCTAGAGATCATCCACCAGAAGAAATGAGAAATGCTGCCTGTGGATATTATTGTTGATTACTATAAAATGTAGATTGACAGAACTCTTGATGCCATTCTTGGATAAAAGAAGCACTTCCTTTGACGCACATCTTCAGATAAGATCCTCAGAATATAAGTCCTTAAGCTTATCGGATAGCTTAATGCTGAGCCCATTGAGTGAATACTTAAATCAGAGACTGATTTCGGCTGCTGACATTATATAGAAAATCATTTAACACTTTAAGCATAGATTCCTGCTGAGCTTGCTTCTGCTATAAACTTTCAAACTGGTGAGAAGTAGATTTGTTAATGCTCGGCACAATGATGCTTCCTTTCAGAAGAATAGGATCCGGTGTCCTTTAGCATCAAGATTTGAACTTCCTTCATCATGCAGCATCAGTTTAATTTCGAAGGATTACTCGATAGCTTCTTCGCTGAGATCATCCGAAGCTGTCTTAGAAAGAATTAATAGCCATGTATAACAGCGTCAAATAGTGTGTCACTGATCAATCATTTAAAATTGTACCTACGAAAAAAAAATACATAAATTTGTAAGCTTGTTCATAAGAAATAGTTTACTTCAATTCTTAAGCTTAAAAACAGAAATTTCTAGTGCCATAGGATCTACTCTAAGCGTGAGCATTATGTTCGTGAGAACCTGCTCTGATACCAATTGTTAGTTCCCAGAGGCACACAAGTGATCTAGAAGGGGGGTTGAATAGATCTCTTAAAAAAACTTTTTCTTAAAAGATTGAGTTCAAAGATTTAATAGCAATTAATAAACTTAATTAAGATTTCTTTGTACAGCGGAAAATTAGTTTGAAAGACACCCCTTATAGTTTTGTAAAACTTCTTTGTTGAGTTTAAGATTATTTAGAAGAAAGTCACTTGTTAGATAAACTAAGTCACAGTCATATGTGTATATATATATATATATATATATATATATATATATATATATATATATAAGACAGAATGTAAATGACACCAGAGAGTTTAAAGTGGTTCGGAGACTGAATAACTCATACTCCACTCTTCTACTACAACGAGTAGGAAATCCACTAAGGATGGTTCATACGGAACCCTTCAAGCTCATTAGCCTGGAAACTCTGGTTCACTAAGAACCCTTCAAACCCAGCAGGTTTGGTTAGTTTAGTCACAAAGACAAGGACATTACTGCCCTCTTCAAGTCCAGCAGACTTGGCTCCTTTAGTCACTATGACAAGGACAACTGCCCTCTTCAAGTCTAACAGACTTGGCTCCCTGATCATTTGAAAGAAGTTGAAGTTGCTACTGAGTTGTACTTTAAGTCCTATTATCTTTAAATACTCAGTAGCAGGGTGTGATCTTTCCTGGGATAATATTGAGTTCGGCAATGATGCTTGACTTCTTTATATGCTCAATATCTTCTTGTGATCACCCATGGTGCTGCTAGGTTTTTGTGCTTCACCTCCTTTGATACTTGATAACTTCTCGAGATGAACTTCTGAGATGACTGTGATGCTCCTTTCTTTTGGTACTCAGTTGTTCCTTCTTATTATAGACAGATCATAGCTTCTCGAGATGGGCTTCTGAGATGACTGTGATGCTCCTTCCTTTTGATACTCAGTTACTACCATGTATGTATCAAGTTGGCGTTTAAGCTTCTCTCTTCCATGTGCCTAGTAGCTCTTAACACTTCTTCTGTAATAGAGTTATATATCTCTATGTCTTTCTCAATTCAGTGTCAGTGTTCTGATGGATCGTAGAGTCCTTCAGCATCTTCATTTTCTGTTCCACTCTACGATCGGTTGTTGTCTACCATCATATCTCTCGTGTATGTTTTTCTCAACTGCAACAACTCCCTTTTTTTTTTTGTTATGTATGCGTTTATATCTCTGAGCATATTTTACCGTTGAGATAAATCCCGCTGGTTTCCTTTGGCTTTGTGCAGATCTTAAATATCTTCGACGTTTGACTTTCTTGCCACTTGTGTCAGTGCTTTTCCCTTTTCTGACATGTTCTGATATATTGACCTGTAGCTCAGCTTTCTCTGAATATATAGCCGTTGCACTTCCACAGTTGTTCAGTAAGGATTATTATTTCCTTTGTTAATTGATCTTCTGATTCATCAATAAATATCTTCCTTGACTTTTAGAACCAACTGTTCTGATGCATTCAGAGATGTCCCATTGGTCTGACTTTATTCACCATTTTCCTGAGCAGTGGGTCCTGACTTAGTCGGTTGGGCACAATATCTACTGTGACTCTGACATGCATCTGTATCTTAACAGCACTTAATCTTTCTTTAATCTGGGCGAGGAGTATTCCCTTTTATTTTGCACCATATAGCCGTTCTGTTAGTCTACTTGCCTTGACCTGCTTAATGAATTCGTTGAGTGATATACTGTCTACTTTGTTTCTGCGAATTCAGCTTCATGAATGTTACTTGAGGTATGTCAAGTGAAACGTTGAGTTAGAACGATCTTTTCTCTAACTCTGCGACCTTGTTGCTCTGGTCAGATCGTAGAGTTTGTGCTTGCAATGCTTTGCTTTGATTTCGTTCTACGATCTTGTAGGTTTGATCAAATCGTAGAGTTAGTTAACTGTAGTGCTTCTTAGTGGAATCGTTGAGTTGCAGTCTGTGTTGCTTCATCCTTTAATTCTACTCAACGATTGTTCCATGTGTATAGCAATCTTCTGTATTGCCTTGTCATTTTGTTCCACTCTACGATCTCTTCTATATTTCTTCTCTGGTTCAGCGTTAATTGCAGGCTAGCTTGGCTGTCTGTTCGACGATCGTAGAGTTCAGCTCTACGATTTGTACTTTGAACAGTTCTTTAACTTTACTCGTATATCCTGTAGACTTCTTGCATATCTGTCTCTCTTTGATGATCGTAGAGTTATCCTGGTAAGGAGTCGTAGAGTTAACTCTACGATTTATACAAAATCGTTGAGTCTTCTTTGAAAGAAATCGCAGTGTCCGTTCTACGATCGTATAGACTGATCAACCTAACAGATTTGATCTTTTCTAACTAAGTCATTTCTTACATTATTACATCATTACATATTGAAAGGACTTTTACAGACTTTGACATACACAAATACATCAATGATTCATTCTTATGCTACCCTGCTAATATCATACGTCTATTATGCAGAGTGACTTCTATTGAAAGATCAACCTAACATTTCTGATCTTTAAAATCTAAGTCCTTTGTACACATATATCTAAAAAAGGACTTTACAACTTTTTAATCCGATAACTTTCATTCTCTTTAATAAGCAGCAGATAGTTTATAACAAGATCATATTTGTGTTATACAAGTGTGTGCACATCACAGTATTTAAGATAGATAATATATATCATACACCCATAACAATGTAAGCACATAATTAGATTAACATATAATCACTTTGTCAAATAACCTTTTAAACACTTTTAGACAAGCTGTGCTCATAAAAACAAGTAGAACATCTACGCACTTTTTCAGATTCACATTGTATATCAATCATGACAATCAATCATGTAAGCACATAAACACTTATAATCAATCATGTAAGCACATAAACACTTTCAGAGTATCTAAGTACATGATCAATTAAGCACATAAGCACATAATCAATTAAGCACACAAGCACATTAACACATATGCACTTTGTCAGATACATATTGACAATTAACCATATAAGCACATTATAAAATCGCTTTGTCAAATAACCACATAAGCACATTTAGCCCAGTCCTTTTTGCACAACAGTCATCATCATCAAATCAAACAACATTCAACAATTTGATTTTCAGAGAGTTGAATGCCTCTAATACGATCTTCAGTAAGAGGTTCAAATATTGATTATTTTGGAGAGTCACTAGAATGTTTACTAAGTATACTAGAAGATATACCTTGATAAACTGATTCTATATGTTCTGATGTTGAGTATCTAGAAGTTTTTGGAATATCTACTCTATAAGATGGAGTAGTTCTATAGCTAGTACTAGAAATACTTCTAGTTAAGGGTCCTTGGAATTTGAGGTATATGTTATCTTCTTGTGTTTGAATAACATCTTTCATAGATTGTCTAATGATAGGTTTTATCGGTATAGCACTAGGAATTTGTCATCTTTCAATAAATGTTATTTCTTCCCAAGAGATCATTCTGGGTACAACTACTTGACTACTAAATAAATTAGTGTCAATAAGAACTATTTGACCTTGTTCACTTTGCTTACTGATGTAAGGATTCAAGGTTGATAAAACCTTAAGATGTATCCGAAATATGGTTGCAAAAAGGGGAGATCCTGATAAATATTCATAACCACGTGATAAAATTCTAAGTTATAGTACTTTAGATAGATTTGTATCTATAAGTGCTACACTTAGATTTGTGTATATATTAAAAATATATAGGTCCATGAGATAGCTAGTCTCAATAGCTCCCATAAGAGAAACTTTCCAATTAAGGCATTTGTCATCTTTAAGAGTGCATTGGATACTGGTGTTTTGACCAATAAGCGTCAAAGGTTTAAAGGCTATATGTATTAATCTTATATGAACATATTTATATTTTTGCATAAAAGGATGTAAATCTTGTATTTGTAGTAGATAAATAATTTCATCATTATTCTGTAAGGGAATAGCATATTCAAAAGTTTTAATAATTTTTTTACTGGTAGAATCAAGTATTCCTATTTTATAAATAGTTTCTGATTTAACTTTAGGGATTGTCCATTTATCTAAAACTTTTCTAATATCTTGATAAGTAATTAGTTTTGTTGCTTCTGAAGTAGAAGCTGTTGTATTAGCTATGATTGTTACAGATGGAACCTAATTCTTCTATTGATTTAAAGTGACCATACATGTATAATTTAAAAGAAATATATTAATATCATGACAAATAATAAAACAAGGCTTGATATGCCGAAAGGGATCGAGTATATAATGGGAAACTCCTCTCCTTCCATCATCTGAACCTATACGAATATATGTATATATGCCATCCATAAGCCTAACATGACTCTACAGTAGCTCCTATACTAGCCTACAAGGTAGCTCTTACACCAACCCCATCCCAGCATGCCAACAGGTCACTTCCAACTCCTCCTAGAGCTGCCGAAAGGCCTACCCACTGGGCTGCAAATAGGGGCTGCCGAAAGGCCCTATATATATATATATATATATATATATATATATATATATTAGTCCCTTATTTTAATATATATGCATACAAGGCTTGGCAATTAATGTTCAGCTCTTGCTTCTTTTCCATGGGCTGCTTTACTAAATTCTATTGTGCCTGCCGAAATGGCACCAATGCACTCCCAAATTATAATTTTTCTTTCCCTTCTATTAGCATACAAACACCCAAATATACATATATAAATTACTCCTTTTCCCACACTTGCCTTAGTACTTAGCTGACATTTGGGTTAATCATTAACTTATGTTGGCTTAATTAAATTAATAAAATGCTACATATCCCCTAACTTCCCTCATTAATATTTTGGGTCATCATAAAATTTTTATTGAATAATACTCCATAACAATTAAGTTGATCACTTAATTACTTAACATAACCTTTAAGGCCAACATTCAAGCTAGATAATTTAATAACATAACTTTAAATCATAATCCATATAATTAACTAAATAATTTCAATTACATGACTTTTTTTTTCTTTTTTCCATTTTTAAATTGAAACAAATTAAATTCTTTAGTTTAATTACTAACCACATACTCTCCTCTATATATATATATATATATATATATATATGCATGTTCATTTAATCTAAACATTATACACAATAATTTCCATTTAAAATAAGGCATTTTTAAATATTTTTATTTTTTTAGTATCCAGGTTTTTACACTACATTTTGTATCCGTACATGTTTTCAATCCCAATAATAACACATACATATAAACTAACTTGCGATATATAAACTAACACAACTTTCAATCCCAACAATAACAATATATATAAACTAAGTTACGATGTACAATATAACTACAACTATAAGTTTTACGATTGCAATAACTTTTATGACTACAACTATGAATATATGCAAGTATACCTACAACTATCTATGACTATATACCATCGTCATCATCAGCGAGCTCGTCAGAAAGGCCCCGCTCGACATCGTCATCCTATTCATACATAAAAAATATGTACAATGTAAGAAAATCATTGAAAATTATAGAAATAACTAACCATGGTTGAATTTACATAACATGCAATTAATATAACTTAAAATAGATAAAATATCTGAGTAGTCGGGGGCTGACTCAGCATTTGGCCAAAAGCCTCTGTAAGTAGGGTAACCACAATCTGTACCACCTCGTCATGTATCGCGACAAACTGCTCCGGAGTGATACCCATTCTCTCAACGGTGGCCCGAGATACAATATCTTGCGCAAACTGATGAAGGCGCGCATGACTCGACAAATCCTAACGATGGAATATCGGATCCATATGAAATGTCTCTGACACCGCTGTCAAGACCCTCTGGAATAGCTGGTTATCTAAGCCAGTGCCGGAATGACATGATCCAGCAGATGCGTTCGGACGCTGGCTAGAGCCGGCGGAAATAAAAAGACCTTTATTTTACTAATTTCTAAAGCGATATAAATTATTAAATAACTTATAACGTTGTAAATACTGATTAACTCTAGGTAATGTATATGATGGTACCCTCGACATTTCCTGCACTCGATACCTATTGGTATTGCTACTTGGAGGATCTTGGATTGCCACCCAAAAAGCCATCTCCTCATCCCGAGATAAGGTAATCTCGGGCGGAAGGGTGGTGGAATCGAACATCTTAGGATCTCCTCTAGCAGCTTGCAACTCAGCTACACGCTGGTTCCTGAGATTCTGAAATTGGTCCTATAATTTATTATGTAAATGTTAGTTAATTAAATCATTTTATTAACTAACTAATATTAAAAATTATTTATGACAATAACAAATATTACCCGTATAGCTAATGTTGCGGGAGACATAGTAGAGTCCTTAGGTGTATAGGCTCTATCCCAAAACTCGAGCATACTGTGAGGTCGATCCAAGCTAGTTCGCATGGCTTAATAAATACATTAATATATAACATGTATTTAGTTTGCTTATTCTAATATATATTAAACTGCAAAAGTGAACACAAATACGTACCGACTTTAAGTCCTCAAATGACTGCAACCCAGTAGTATGTATTATTTGCTACTTTCTTCGATTCTTCTTTCGTTGTTCATACTACTTCTTGAAATCATCAGCATCCCAGTAGTATGCACACATGGCCTCTCACACTACATTAGATATGATCTAGGGCTAATGATCGCAGATATTAGTATCGGGCGGCTCCTTAACAGATCGGATAGCCCTCTGCCTAATCTCGTACAACCAGCCGGCGTAATTCTTTGTGATATAAGCTATAATTAATGATTTGTCGGTTAGCTGAGATAAGCCCTCCTCATATATATAATATATCTGTACTGACCGGGAATTCTAAGTGTCTTTAAAAATGATCAACTGGATTAATTAATTGAGACAACTAAGTTTTATTAAGGATGGAGAGTTAAGTCAAGATTCGATCTTACAGTCACTCACTGACTCATATTCATAATTTTTTGTGAACTTCAGACATTAATAAACTATACATCAGTTTAACTGATTTGCTTAATATGTTGAAGACTGTTGAAAGTCACTTTCCTTCCGAGAAAAATCAAGTCTTAATCATAGATGAATCTTTGAAGCAGAAGAAGATGGCCAAATGTGTTTCTGAGGAGTTAGAAATGATATAGAATGCAAACGAAAGACACTAATTAAAGAACATAAATAAAAGTGATCCTAAGGGCAAAGGAGTTTGCATTCATTGCGATTAGCTCGGCCACTAAAAGAATAATTGTAAAAGAGTTGCAGTAGTTAAGTAGAAGAAGCTTGGTGAAGTTTCTACTACAAATATAGATTTGTTCATAATGAAATATAACTTTCTATAAGTTAAGTTCTACTTGGGTATTAGATACCGGCTGGTGGTCTCACATATGCAAGTAGTTGCAGAGAATAGGCAGAAGTAGAAGGCTGAACTAAAGACAAGTAATTATGTGTGTGGAGAATCGAGCAAAAGGTTACTGCATTGCTTATGGGCAAGTCTATTAAGTTAGTAAGCTCTAATTATGTTGATTACTCGATGGACATTGCATACTTGACTTACATAATTTTTTTATAAAAAAATTGAACAAAATAAAGACAAAGAAATTATATGAATCATACATTCATATTGCACTGTAAAATCGGTCATATTAATGAAATAAGAAATAACAAGTTGTATAAAATAAATGAGTTTTTAGAGCCTTTTTTTATTATGAATCAAATACAACTTATAAATCTTGTACCATGGGTAATATGACTAAATTTCCATTTAGTTTACATGGAGAGAGAGTTGTAGAGTTGTTAAAGATGGTACACAAATGTGTATGGGACTTATGACAACAAATACAAAAAGAGGGTATTCACTCATTCCTTTTCCTGATGATTCTAAATTTTGATATATGTATTTGATGAAATACAAATTCAAATAATTTAAAATGTTCAAAGAATCAGAAGTAAAGTAGGGAAATAAATAGCCAAAAGTATTAAAGTTCTCTGATTAGATCAAGAAGGCAATACTTAAGTAGTAAGTTTCTAGATCATCTCAAAGTGAAATGGTAGTCTATCATAATAGACATGGTGATGAGCCATGATGAGTTTTACCAATCTTCCAGTATCCTTCTAAGGTTATGCCCTAGAAACGGCAACATATCTACTAAATAATGTGACGCCCCCAAATCTGGGCCCACACAGCCCATACTTGAGCCGTCAAAAGACTACAACAAAATTATTACAACAAAGCACAACGTACAACAATACAGTGTATAATAATACACAACTAAGTCTTCACTATTATTGCCACACTATTTTACAAAACGTGAAAACTATGATAACTATTCCTCGGACCCTCACTCCATTCCCCGGCTAGACCCTGTTATGTTTTCATCTCCTGTTGAAAAACAATGGAACAAAAGAAAGGGTGAGCTCAAATAGCCCAGTAAAGAATATCATGACTAAGATAATGACGAATAAATTATCATTAGTCTTCAACAGTTGAGTTCTTGATAGAATACAATAGACTACAAGGTTTATATCAAAAACTGCAGTTAAATTCTTAAACAACGTTCAGATCAATAATAGCAGCGGAATGAGTAATCTATTAGAAGAATAATGCAGACTATAATGTCCACTCGGTTCTCTTTTTAGGAAAAACATCATCAACTTTTATCATCTGAAATATCATTAGTCAAGATAATACAAATTCACAGTTCCTGATCATAATCATGCAGATCAACAGTTCATCTTTGCACTACGGGCCAAAGACATTCAATATAACACCAACGGTCATGATTATACCAGATTCAGCCTTTGGTCATAATCATACCAAACAACAGTTCATCTTTGCACTACGGGCCAAAGAGAACATTCACCACGTGCCATAAAAGACACCGAACAGATGTATCGCCTTTAACCTATTATATCTCCTTTAACCTATCATCTGTTCAACAAATATATCACATCTGTGCCCCCGGCCACAGATATTCACAACAGCTTGATTTTTGGATGATTAGAATGATATAAATGATGAACAGAAGAAATAGGATAACAATAAGTATCGGAAGTTTACTTTGTACAGATTCAAATAATGTCCAAATTGTCAACATGATGTGGAGTGAAATTTAAAAATGATATTCAAGATCCACAGTTCAGAATAACGGTTACAATTCAATAGAAAGGTTCACGTAAATAGGAAGGTTCAGTTGAAATAATGAAGTTCAACTATTATGGAACATATAATATTTTCAGGAATTATAGAAGCAATAGTTCCATAATAAATTTCGATTTAGGAGTATGAAAGAAAATAATATCCCTTACCGTAGCAGGTTTGATTAACAAAAGGTGAAGGAAATTAATACAAAGGGTTATTCACCAACAGGCGGCAATCCGCTCCGTAAGGTTACTCCCACAATTTAATAGAATTTGAGTACAAAGAGTTATTCACCAAACAGGCGGCAATCCGCTCCGTAAGGTTATTCCCACAATTTAATAGAATTTGAGTACAAAGAGTTATTCACCAAACAGGCGGCAATCCGCTCCGTAAGGTTATTCTCAGAGATTAATAATGAATGAATACGAAAGGTTATTCACCAACAGGCGGCAATCCGCTCCGTAAGGTTATTCCCACAATTTAATACATGGAAATAAAAGGCACGTCTTATGAGTAAGGAAGAAACAATATTATTATCGAGAATCAAATAATGATAATCCCTTACCATAGTATGTTTGAATAATGGAAGATGAAAAAGAAGGTATCCCTTACCATAGTACGTTTGAATAATGAAAGATGAAAAAGATGGTATCCCTTACCTCAACACGTGACTGGATATTGATTTAAATGAGGTTGATTAACTTGAACAGTACACGTATACTTATAGATCTTCACAAATACTCAAGATGACTTAAGCACACTTAGAGAGAACTTTCACAAGAAGTATTTAGAGAGAGAAAGAAAGAACAAGTAAGGAAGTTTATGAAAAATCCTTAAGTTAAGGCTTCTATTTATAGCCAAAAATCTTATCATTCATTTAATCTAAACCATTCATTTAAAGATCATCTTTTAATCTACACCATCCATTTCAAATATTATATTATCTTTAATCTACACCATTCATTTCATATCACCTAATAATCACCTAACTTTATATTATAAACAAATCAATTTAATTATTCAACAATAATTCACACTTTAATCTACACCATTCATTTCATATCACCTAATAATCACCTAACTTTATATTATAAACAAATCAATTCAATTATTCAACAATAATTCACACTTTAATCTACACCATTCATTTCATATCACCTAATAATCACCTAACTTTATATTATAAACAAATAACTTTATCAATTCAATTATTATGACTAATTGTTATAAATACAGTATAGTTAGCTCTTAGATATCAAGTCAATAACTTAATGAAATACAACTGTTTAAATAACATCATAATAGAGATAACAATAATGTAAAATAAAGCATACGTTACTGTGTAATGACAATTATTGATTCAATAATGTGAATTACTGTGCATATGTTACTGTGACAATTATTAGGTTCAATAATTTTAAAAACAGTGCAACAACAATTATTGACTCAATGATATAAAATACAGTGTAATGACAATTATTAAATCAATAATGCAAAATACTGTGTAACAATAATTATTGAATTGATAATATAAAATATTATGCAGTGACAATTATCGATGAAATGATGCGTAACAGTTACGGTGTCAATTATCAGACCAATAATATGAGACACTATGCAATACCGTGTGTTACTGTAGAGTACCGTGTGCTACAGAAAATACCATAAACTACCGTATGCTACTATTCTTTTATCACCGGTATTTTAACAGTTCCGTTGACTATTTTTATTTAAAAAGATTACTTCTGTCGTTTTCTATATCCGACAAATATTCCGTTGTGGGGTCCACCAATAATTTATTATTTCGGCGCCGTCGTACGGCACGAATATTCCCCGACCAAACGAATATTCCCCGACAAAGCGAATATTGTCCGACAAAATAAAATTTGCACATAACATCCTTAACTTTCAATTTTGTTAATTTAACCACTTACTGTTTCAAAAAATATATATATAAAGAAAAATTAAATTTTGTATTTCATAAAATTCGGGGTCTTACAAATAAGGTACATTCTAATTCGACCTAAGACTCCATATGAGATATAGATAGGGAAGAACCAAGTCTTAAGTGTGTTAAGATTTAGATTGTCCAACTTATGTTAAATAGTTTGGAAAGGGTAAGCTTGGTACAAGATCTAACAAGTGTAAACTTGTGAAATATCCTAAAGAAAGTTTAAGGTATAACTTCAATAATCCGACTAATTAAAATTTGTTTGTCGAAGCATGCTGCCTTCTACGAAAAAGTTGTTTATCCTTGAAGGGGTTAGTTGGAGTAAGATAGATCTTGAAGATGTTAAAGAACCATAAAACACTAAAGATCAAGTGAAGGAATCTATACAAGTAAATAAACCTATAGTACCACAACCAAGTCATAAATCTGGTTTAGTACCGAAGATACCTAAAAGGTATGGATTCATCATAGATGATGATGATGAGGTATGCATCATAGTGAATGATGATCCAGTTACATATGATGAGGTATAAGTAGTAGAGACTTAAGAGAAATGATTGATGACCATGGAAATCGAAATGCATCTTTTAGAAAGACTAAAGCAGATGGCAAAGTGGAGACCTATAAGACCTGACTAGTGGTAAAAAAATTCAAACAAGATCAAGGAGTTGATTATGATAAAACTTTTTACTAGTAAAAATGCATATAGTCATTCGAATTTTACTTGTTGTTGCAGCTTACTATACAAAATGACGTATGTATGATACAACTAGATAGATTTGTCTCAGAGATTGAGTAAATCAAATATGTAAGCTATAACGATCCATTTATGGATTGAAGTAAGCTTCTTAAAGATGAAACATCTATTTTGATGAGACAATCAAAGGAGTTTTACTTTATCAAAAACGAGGATGAACTAAGTGTGTACAAAGGTTAGTGGGAGCATTATGATATTCCTAGTATTATATGGTGGTGTACTACTGATAAGTAATGATATACTGATGTTACAATCAATAAAGATGTGGTTGTTTAAGCACTTCTCCATTAAGGACTTGAGAAAATCATCCTAATATCGGGGATAAATATCTATAAAGATAGATCGTAAAGGATGCTTAACTTAACCCAGAGAATGTACATTGATTCTATAATATGTACGAGACTTGTTGTTGCTTATCTATAATAAGCAGATATTAATCCAATCCTAAAAAAGAATATTAGAAAATAGTTTCTAATGGTTGGTCTAATTAAAACTAAGAGGGCTTAATAGACTCCTTTTTTCAGACTAACCAAGACAACAATAAATCTGTTTTAGGTTATATAATTACCTTGAACGATGAGGCAGTGAGTTGGAAAGGTTCCAAATAGCAAAGAGTTGTTGATCTAATAATAAAGACATAATAAATAACTATAAGTGAAACTGCTAAGGTGATTATTTGGTTCAACGAGTTCATTAAAGAACTTGGAATGATTCCTAGCATTAAAGGAGTTTAGTTCGCCGAGGAACCTGGGTCTCATCTAAATTCTCAACATGTGCTGCAGCACTTCCGTATGATTAAATGAATCATTGAAAATGAGACAACGGCATAGAGATGGCAGACTCTTACTACATCATTATAGATCAATTAACTAAAGCATTTACTAAGAAATTCGTACGCCACTTAGAGAAGAATTGTATGGGGATACCAAAGGGCGATTGACTTTAGTATAAGTGGGAGATTGAAAGTAGTATGCACTCAAGCCAATCACATTTGATATGATAAGCATATACTTTGTAATCTTATTCGTTTATTAATAAAAGTATCAAGGTATTTTTTTATTCATGATTAATTGGCTGAATTAATTATATGAATAAACTCATAGTTTTGAGCAATGCTTTTAGAATCATAATATTGATTATGCTAATGAGATCTAAATTCAAGATAAATCTAAATTCAAGATAACTCAAAACTAAAATGTTCCTAATCGTGAGATC
This sequence comes from Hedera helix, assembly GCA_947179155.2. Lineage (NCBI taxonomy): Eukaryota > Viridiplantae > Streptophyta > Magnoliopsida > Apiales > Araliaceae > Hedera > Hedera helix. Next base: position 11,586,544 of record OX359280.1, read on the forward strand.
ACTAAAATGGAGATTAGTGAATCCGGATAGATTAGCACATACTATGCTTGCTCTTATGAAGAGGATGATTGATCTCATAATCATTTGTGTTGAGATACTAAAGTAAGTATGTAGGTTCTTATTAGATAATAAGTTCACTGAACATAACTCGCTTAAGGAACACCTAATGGAGTTTTACTTATCTGTCAATAGGAGTTCCTTTTGTGATAGTAGTACAAGTGATCCTATAACTTGATATCATCATAGTACCTTGTGTATAATGAGTTATACTTTGGCATTTTCCTTAAGACCTATAGGGTATATAAAATGGTATGATCGGGTATAATAAGTTATATATGGAGGTAGGTGAATGGTCAACAAAGGATTTACAGCTTCCAGTAAAAAAGAGAATGTCCTATATAATTCGATAAATGACAACTCAGAAATTCTTGGCCAATATGGAATGAAAATTAGAAAAGAGTTTTAAATTTACATTAGAGTTGTGCATTTGTGAATTGAAATGCATATGATCAAATAAAATAAGACTTGACAGTAATTTCATGTCTTATATTTGATTGAGACATTGAATGGTAGAAGGATTGAATTGTACGGTAGTTATTCACAGAAAGATTCTTTTACGATCAAATGTTAAAATCTATATTATGTAGAATGTCGATTAATCGTTAAGGGGGCTTACCCTTATTGTAGAATTAATATTATTTATTAAATGAATTAAATAGTTGAATTCATTTACATATATATAATATTAGAATGTTTCTAATTAATTTATTCTATAACCGGTTGAATATAGAGAATCTAAAGGGTCACACCGTAAAAGAATAATATTTATTTTAGAAGTGAATGACATAATCGTAATAATAAATTAAGTACATTTAATTTATATTATGATGATAGAATAAATTAAATAGCTTAATATTTATAATTTAGTATTTTAGAAATACAAATTATAAATTAATATGAGGATTCTTATTATTATTATTACTATTATTATTACTACTCTTATTTAGTTCCTAAATGGTTTAGGAACTAATTAATATTAAGTTCCTAAATGATTTAAGAATTAATTAATAAGAAGTACTCTCATTATTAAATAATTAAGTTCCTAAATGGTTTATGAATTGTAATTAATTAATTTATTTCCTAATTAGATTGGAAATTAAATTAAAACCATAATCCTAAATAATTTAGGAAGGTTGTTTAGATCTATAAATAAGAGGAGTCTTATTTATAGATTGAGGTTACATACACTTTTACAAGAATTGAGATTGCACTTCAAAATTCTCTACATCTAAGGAGTTATAAAGAGAGAGAGAGAGATAGACTTAGGGCTAGTCACCCAAGATTTTGAGAAACTAAACTCCACTTCTTTAATTCATAGATCTCTTGGTGGATCACCTCTAGAGGTTTCACACTTGGGGAGCTAACATTGATCCGTGAAATCTAATCAGTGAATTTGAAGAAGAACTTAAAGGATTAAAGGAAGTTGAACTTGTACTTGTGGAAGTTTAGTTCCACAAAGGTATAAATCTTTTATCGTTCCTCAATTAATAATTATCGCATAAGAAAGATCTTGGTTATGGTTTGCAAAAAAATTAAAATCAGATTTTGCTTTGCTCCCCTTACGCTATACAATTTAATTGTATGTATGTCATATTTTGGCAAACCAACACATAGTTTCGTATATTCCCACTAATTCTCTTACTAATCACTAACCTCATAAACATAGCTTAGTGTCTTAATAAAAACTTAATAAACCTACACTTGTATTCCATTAACTCAAGTAATTAGCCTTCATATTCCTCCACATGCAATAAGTCTAACATTCATAAAATAAAAAAATAAAAAAACTCTCCCAACATTCTCTGCTAAAGTGATGTTTATACAAACATATAATATATAAAATACTTTAACTTAAATTTAGCATTTGCCATTAATATAACATAAACCAAATACATTACACACACACACACATTAATTACATACACTATCAAATTATTTTTACCAATATCAAATATTAAATATAATTTAATATAGTTATACATCTTTATTAAATATAACTATTCTATCAATAACCATGAAATTACGCCATAATAAAATTAATCATTTTTAATATAACGAATCACTATTTCAAAATGGTTAACATTTACTCATTAATTATTTTAGATAACTTATTACATAATTAGTATTATATAATTACATTACATCATTCACTCCATCAATTGTTATCAAATAACTTCATTATATATTAAATATATTTATTTAATATATATAACTTGTACTCACATAATAATTCAATTAACTTATTTAGTTCCAAATATACATATATAAACAGATATTAATTTACACTTGCATACAATATACATTATCAGCATACCCATAACATAAATACACACACATAATATATATATAATTAATAACACATAGTTTGATAAAAATCATTTCATTAGTTATATAACATTAATTTATTACAAAAATAACACTCTTAGTGTAATGAATCATTGTTATTAAAAATTAATGCATTAATTAATTTAAATAGTTCATTTGAATTCTATAATATTTAAATTGCACTACACTGTTCGTTCCATAAATGGTTTTCAACCAAGTTATTGATTAAATATTTTTATTTAATATATATTGATGCATTAAATTAAATTATTAATTTAATTCACAATTTTGGTTCCAACATATTTATTTTATATATTGGACCTCATTTCCATAATGAATAATAAATTTTTATTTCACTTCGTGAAATTATAATTATTAGGACATAATCTGCGATACATTTAATTATTATAACTTAATACCATTTAATTAAGTAAACTTTTTTGTTTAATTAAATAAAAGAATTATCCTCGCCGCTAATGAATGTTAAATTCAAGAATATCTCATCGCCACACAAAACATAATGCTCAAACCGTAATGTCTCATAATACTAAGTTTAATCTCGTAGATTAATTTAGACAATTTAATCCTTTCATCATCTTATTTTCAATTTCTTGGTTACTTTGAATCAGTAATTTTAATAGTTTAACTTAACTACTAAATTTGAATCCCAATCCACATATAAATATCCTCATATATTTAAATTTAATTATCACTCATCTACAAAGCATATTTTAAATAACAATTTATTTTATTTACAAAATTTTATATATGTAAAAATCCTCGAATATTACATTCTTCCCCCTTTAAAAAGATTTCATCCTCAGAATCGTATATCAACAAATTTAATTATAAAGACAAGGATAGTTCTTTATCTTCTTTTTGTTGAGCTCCCACTTCCTATGTATTTATGATATAATAAAGTACTAACTTCTGACTTCTTAGAGTTTCAAGGTTTACAATCTTCTTTTAGCTATCGATTAATACTCCATATTTAATCATTTAATAAACTTTATTAGGTATAAAGGAATATGTAATATATAGATCAAATAATATGTAACCATTTATATTATTAACTAGTAGAATACCTGGCACCATATATCTTGACGCCACTACATCCTGCACCGTCATATTAAATGTTCGAGCCATTGGTTAGCTCGGCTGAATTGGTGCCGTGATGGCCAGCTTGCTATTTTTGATATTATTGCCTTAAATATTATTTTCTCCGCCGAACATCTTCTTCTGGCAATATCTGGCAATGTGATCCTTTGATCCACATGTAAAACATCAATTTTTCTTTTAAAGGAGACAATTAGTAATCTGGCGTCCCTTTGTCCCTGTAAATAAATTCCATAATGATTTTTCTCACAAGTTTTACATGGTTAAAACTTCTTTTTCACTTCTCCCAGTTTACTCCCAAAATTATTATTGTTGTTATATTTTCTCCTATTAGAATTATTGCCAGTGCTACTTTTCACCTTCACTCTTCTTTGTCTTCTGATCTTGATTATATTTAGTCACCGCTTCATTACCACCCTCTGCTAATATGGCTTTTTCTAACACTCCGACAAACTTGTTGATTTGAAACATTGAAGCTCAACTGTAAATCCATGACTTCAACCCGAGCTCAAACGTTTTCTCCTTTTGTTCATCGGTACCCATTTGGTATGGGGCAAACTTTGACAGCTCATTGAATTTGGCATCGTATTCTGGTACAGTCATATTCCCTTGTTTCAGTTCTAAAAACTGAACTTCCATCTTATCATGTACTCACTGTGGAAAGTACGTTTCGAAAAACATCTCTTTGAATCGGTCCCACGCTATAACTCCCTTTCCTCCTTTACTTTTATTGGCTTGCCACCAATAACTTGCACCCCCTTCATCATAAAGGTAACAAAAGTAGTCTTTTGCTCCTCTGCTTCTCGAACAACATCAAACACCTTTTCAATCTCAATCACCCAAGTTTGGGCCTCTATTGAATTTGTTGTCCCCTCAAACTCTAGGGGGTCCTATCAACTTAAAGTCTTTAAAATTTACTATATGAGTTGGTGTCGGGTTTGGATTATTAGTTCTTGAGTTCCTATTTTCCATGGCTCCTGCTAGGAGATCTGTAATCCTTTACATTGGATTAACCAGATTCCTATCATTATTAACCTACTCTTCTGGCATCTGTCGGACCGAAGGTGCTCTTCGAGGTGGCATTTTCTGTTTCTTAAAACTCGTGTCTTCATTTATTCATTTAAATAATACGTTAAAAAAATTTCATTTCACCACTTAATTCATACAAAACACGTTTTCATAAACGTAGTCATATATACATATATCATAAACTGATACATCTTTCATTAAAACATAAAGCATACCGCCGGTTACATAACGCAAAGCATGGGATTTACCACACATCTCCTACTATGTACATCAAAAGTTAGGATTTACATTATATTTACATATACATACTGTGAGGATCCGAATTTTCAGGATTTCTTTAAAAATATCAAATGAGAATTTAATTGATAAAATTATCAAGGTTGTTAAATTAATTATTATTTTATGTGATTTAAAGTATATGAAGGGATTTAATTGATAAATTAAATCTGTGCAGAGATGATGATGAATTGTGTTGATTTTAGAATAATTGAAAAAGTAAATAAATTGTTTAAGAACAATTTATAAGGAATAAAAGAAATTCCATGTAATGGTACAATAAATTGTACAATAAAATTATTGTGAAGGTGCAGAAATTATTATTTAAATAATGTTAGGTGGCAATGTGAAATATAGAAATTTGATATGTATATATATACATTTGTATGTATATATATAAATTTGCATGTTTAATTGATAATTATAAATGTTATTAATTATGGCAATTAAGGGATTAATAATTAAATTAATCTATTTTTAAATAAAAAGGTATTGAGGGAGTTAGTAAAATTGTATGTGTTGATTTTAGATTTTATCAAGAATTTTGGAAGTTTAGAAATTTATTGAGAAGGAAAAGTAATTATATAAATTATATAATAAGAAATTATGTAATTTATATAAGGAAATTAAAATAAGGTATGAAGAAAATAATAATTATATAAGAATAAGTATATAATTTATATAAGGTGATTAAATGGAATAAGGTTGGAGGAATTTAAGAAATTATTTAAGAAAGGAGAATGTAAATATATAAATTATATAATATTAAATTATATGATTTATATAAAGAAGTTAATGTAATTTGTAAAGAAATGAAAAATAAATGAGAAAAGGGAATGTTTTAATTTATTAAAAATTATGGTGATGTATAATGAAATTATTATGACTTTTATGAAGGATAATATTTTAGAAACAGGAACATGTTAGTGTAACATGTTATCCAAGTAACGAAGTGAAAAATTACGAAAAATAATTTTTAGATGTTACATGAATTATTTTATAAATTTTGAGGTATAAATGACCTCAAATAAGTACATGCATGTCATTATGCGTGTACAAAATTTGTCATGTAAAGTACCCAAAAGAGGTATTAATATTAATAATAAATCATATTATGATTTTTAGTGAATTAAAATAAATATTTTATATACATTATATAAAATATTTATTACACGTTATAATTATGTAATGTATTAGAAAATTAAATTACATGCATGATTTTTTTTTACTTGGAACTTTCGGGAGAAAGCAAAGTCGGTGGAATGAAAATTTTTATTCAAAAAAATTGTGAGCAACTTGGGTGTATAAAAGAGAGGCAAAAGAACAAAAAGAAAGAAATAAATAAAAACAAAACATAAAGCAACTTTCCTCCTCCATTTTGCTTACCATCTGAATACGCCGCCACCTCCACCACCGGCAACCACCATGGAAGAAGTATTGGAGCCATCAAGAGGAAGAAGTTGAAGCTTTAAAAGGTATCAAAGTGGTTTTATTTGATTATTTTGGTATTTTAGATGATAAATTAATTTTATGGAAAATTAGAAAATAAATAGAATTATTATTCTAAATAATTTTTGGATGAAGAGGTGTAAATTATATGATTTTTGGGAGTAGTTTGTTGTGAAATTTTGAGAAAAAATTTGATAAATTTTGGCAAAAGGTGGCTACTGTTGCCGGCTGGAGAAGAAAGAAAAAAGGGAGGGCCGCGCATTGCGCGCGGCCAATTTTTGTCGAAGGCGGGATCGAAACGACGTCGTTTTGGGGCGCGAATTCGGTCATCCGCGCAATGCGCGGCTGTTGCTCCAAACGAGGTCGCTTGGTAGAAGCCGGAGAAGGGGCTGTCGTGCCATGCACTGCTGAATTTTTGGCGGAAAAGACGATTGTGCCCTGGACTTTTCGATAAATACCAAACGTGTCCCTAGAAGCACGGAAAATACGAAAATGCCCTTGGACTTTCCGGAAAATTCCGATTATGTCCCTAAGGGCGCGGAAATGACTAAAATGCCTCCAGAACTTGTTTTTAATTAAATAAATGTTTTAAAATTGTTTAAAAATCATAGAAAATTATAGAAAAATACTAAAAATATAGAAATAATGTTTGGGCGTTAAATTTAATATTTTTGTAAAACTATTAAATATTGGGGATTAATATTTAAATATTTTAAATATTAATCTAATGAGTTTAAAGGTAGAAAATGATTAAATAAAATTTTGGGACAACCAGATATGTTAAAATTTGTCCGATAAGTCGGGTTGTCCGTAGTGAATGTATTTGATATTAAGTTAAATTAATATATTAAGGGACGATGTTAATATAATTAACCGTATAAATTGAAAATTAGTCCGGAGATGATATTAATTAAATAAATTAATATCATAAATAGATGAATAATTATCATTTAATTATTTTATGGTCGTAGGTTGTTCGAGAAAGAGTGTTGAGCTATCAATTAATTAATTGGACATACAGGCAAGTTCTTCAGTCCTTAAATGTTAAATGTTGACTGTTATGATATGATAATATTTGTTAAATGCATATAAATTATGTGTTATGTGATATGTGGATAATATGACAACTATGTGTACTTTATGCAATGATGTGAGATATACTGCTATAGTAGAAACACAAGCACATGATGTATGACACACACCGAGCATGTTAAGGTATGTGTTACGTGACGCTTAAACTGTTGAACTTACTGAGCCGTTGTGCTCATTACTTGCTTAATATACATTTTTGCAGAGAAGAAATGAATTTCAGGATTATCAGATTCCATTAAAGATGGATTGACCTAAGAGGTTGTAAATGTAATTGTTATATTTTCATATTATAATCCAATATGGGTAAATTTGCTAAGTTTATGTTGATGCGTTGTATATGTATACATGCAAATTTGGTCCATATAGGACAAGTAGAATTAAAATATGAATTTGATTGTTTAATGTAGTTGGTATGAAAGAGACTATTATATGTCTAATTACGAATGATGATACAAAGAAATTTTGTATGGATATAAATGATATTAAATGGTTAATGTTGAGCGTTATGACACCTGTAATAAAAAGAAAAAGTAAAGGTTGCGATCCAGGGACTAGGATCAAGAAATGAAGTTTTTAAATGATAAAATATTTAATACAATAATTGAATTGAGAAAGTGGAAAAAAAATTATACGAAATATTTGGTAATTGTTGATTTTGAAATCAATTATTGGATTAAAGAAGGGATTAAAGATTTATTAACGGACTGAAATTTGGACGTAAGGTAAATAATGTTAAATAAACATGAAATTAAGGTAATAAAGTGGGTCAAATTTCGGGGTCGTTACACATACACCCATATCTATTTACATGACTCATAGTAAAACATGCAACGCGTTCTTGACGTCACTATCCTTCTAACTTTGGACAATCCTTAATATGATGATCAGCGGCTACACATCTAAAGCATCCCTATTTCTCCATTGTTTTGGGGCAAGCAGTTAGGAACGATGTGTCCCTTTTGCCCACATCTGTTGCACACTCTCTTACCTTTAAGACATACACCCAAATGACTCTTTCCACAGTTCGCACACTTTACCATCTTCTTCTGCTTTGGCTGACTTTCTTTTTGTTTGAGTTCCACTTCCTTTTGAAATTTCGATTACTTTCCACTTCCTTTTGAAATTTCGATTACTTTCAATACTATCTTCCTCAGCACAGTGTTCTTTCATCTTCTTCACATGATCGACACATCTTTCTTTATTTGGAATGATCACTTGCTTGACTTCCTCACTTTTCAACTGATTCTCGTTCTAAAGGTCCCCTATATTTTGCCTCCAACTCTCGTATCTTGTTATGTTTTTTAGTGTTCTGGACTAACGTACGTGCCCATGCCTATACTAATTCTCTCTTTTCGGCTTCTTTCTCCAATTCCAATTCCAATTCTAGCTTTTACTGACGCTTTGCAGCTTGTGCTTGTAACTCTTGTATACGCTTCTCCAAATTACTTACCTTATTCCCAACTCAATATTCTGGTCCAACAAACTTTCTACCTAGTTCCCTTTAACAAAAACATGTGTCACGTTGGCGCTTTCTTCCAACTCATCCTCTGACTTATTAGTCCACTCCTCAACATCCAATGCAAACTCGAACTCCCTATCCTCAATTGTAACCAATGGGCTTAGCTCCACTGGTACAACTGGTTTCACTACTACTGGAGATTCTTCGCATACTATATATATGTTTCAGAACTCCTCCTCCCTAAACTAACTCGAATGTTCGGTCTCTGCAATCTTGAAATTAAAAATTTGTGACAACATATAACCATTTAATGTCAAATAAACACATAAGTTATTTTATTATCTTATATTAATGAATTTCCTCAATTCCTTCCTTAAAACTCAATACGAGTTTTACCGACTTTTATATTCTCGATTATCTATAAGGTTATACCCGAAGGTTTCCCCACCTAAAGTTTATAACCTACAGCTCTTATACCAACTTGTGATGCCCCAAAATTTGGGTCCCTTTTTATCCTGGATTTGTTGCTCATGATCCAACACATTCATATATCTAAAATACCCAATAAATAGTATAACAAAAACTTACATTATATTAATACAGAAACTTACATAATACGTTCCCCAGGTTGTCTAACCTTGACTATTACAGCATATAAAAAAAAATATTTACATAATTGGACTTACCTAACTCAAAACAAAAGAGCTAAAACAAGTAATAAATACTCGTGCACTTTCTCTTTGCCTTTGTCTGTCACTATTCCTCTGAATGTTTCGTTCTTAGCTGAAATGTTAAGTTTAAGCAAGAATGAGAAATAAAAACACTCAGCAAGTATAATAGTTTAAGATGAACAATTCATATATGAATATGCTTTAATGAAAGCTTTCAACAATTGAACAAAGACTATAGATTTAAAATGAATAATTATTTCTCAAACTTCTGATTTACTTTGAAATCAAAAAACTACTGAGGGTCGCAAGACCTTGAACCTTATAGGTTAACAAGTAATTCTACTGTAACTGTATTCATACAAACTATATAAGTCGTGATGGTACGCAAGGGATCAGCCTTTTGTACCTATGTATTGTGTACAAACATTTTGTTCTCAAACGCGAAAGATCATAAATATAGTATCTGATAAACTTTTCCCCTAAGGTTGTTCATCTCAATTTTCAACATCTGAATCCTTACCAAAATAATTTGGTTCGGTTTAGCTTTCATAGAAAGTGAAGATTTAATAATCATATATCAATAATTATCTAGCCGAAGCAAATGACTTATAGTTACCTTAACAATTTATTTTTGAAAAGAATTCTAAACAACAACTTAAATAAATAATTGAATAACGACTACTACGAACAAAGCATTGTTCACAAAAATCATGAATTTAATATAATAAGCGTCTAGCTGACTCGATTAGCATAGACATGCAATGAAATTTTCCCTTTGAAAAGAATTTTGAATCAACAATGCAATTTGAAGATCATCGATATCATTTTTAAAACCAACGAGTATAATTTGATATTCGATATTAACGTTTGAAAATATAACTAAAATACTTGCATGGAATATAAGTAAAGGAAACTTGCACAATTATCAATTTTTGTAAGTTAGAAAACTTGTAATCAATTTAGAATATTCTTAGAGTGAGGGAACTTGCCTTCCGTTGTAAATTGATACCGCGTTTAGCTATTATACCTATTGCATAACCTTACCAATCACCGTAAACCTATGTAATACAAACCCAATCATTATCACAAAACTATACACACCATAATATAATTATAAGTTTTCGTTAACATTCGTTTAATCCTAGATTAATTAACTAAATCCTAATTAGTAACCACGTTGAAAATATTATTCCAAACAATAGTTAAATGTACATTAGCACACATTACATTATTATTCTATACTATTTAAATGTTAATACAACTAAACACATAATAATTTCTTATTTTAAATTCAACTTCATCCATCTTAATTAATATACAGATGTTAACGTATTTAACTATATTGGTTTAGTTATACCAAATATAGGTTAGTTTATAATTCTTAATACTTTTCATGTTGGTTAATGAATCCCTATTTAAATGTACATAACCCTAATTATATCTAGACTGCACAAATCCTGAACAAAATTGGACAACACCCAAAAATAAGTCCCCGAGTCCCGGCGCAGGTCCCCCGCCTGGGAGCCCAATAAGGACGCCCCAGCGCCCACCCCCTCTTCCCAGTTTTCTGGATTTCGTAGCTTCTTTAAATTTCATCGTTACTTTCAGAAATTTTAATTAACAGACCATTCATCCACTGACTCCCAAACTTATATACCACAAAAAGATCACGTCATAGTATTTTATAATTATCACCCCACCCAATTTAACCTTTTTGTGAGGACTCGAATTTTCGAGAATATTGTAATTATATTTTAATCATTAAAATTAGCAAGATTATGTGAATTCTTTCTGAAGGAAAAAAATATTATAAGATTAAGTTATGCAATAACATTTAATTGATAAATTAAATCTATGATGAGTTAATGATTAACTAGAATGAATAATTGTAATTGTAATTAAATAAATTATTCGAAAACAATTTAGGTGGAAGATATGTAATTGTACATCATTGTACAATAAAAATTGTACGATTTATGTTGGTCTTTTAAATCAGGTCAACATGTTATTTTTAAGGTGAAATAATAAATTATTTTAATGAAAAAAAAATCTTATGTATATTCATTTATGTAAGGATTATTGAGGTATAAAATTTTTAAAGTATGAGTGAGTAAGTGTAAAATTTATTTTTTATATATATGTGTGTGTGATTATTACATGTATTATTATTTAAGTTTACACATATGTATTTAAAATATATGTGTGTGTGTGCAAAACAAATAGTATATATATGGGATGAAGATCAAATTCGGATATAGGTAATATATTATGAAAGTGAATAAGTGATATATAAATTGAGTTACGTATTTTTTTTTTTAAATTAAGTGTATATATGTAATTACATACATATGAAGGAAGTAAAATTACGGAGAAATTAAGTGATGGAAAATTTATGTGGATTAATATTTAATTAATCCATAATTTTATGTAAAGAGTTATTATGAAAAATGTGGTGGATTAGCAATTAGATTAATCTGAAATTTAATTAAAAGCTAATGAGGGAGTTAGTAAAATTGTAAGTATTGATTATATAATTAATCAATAATTATGGTGAAAGCTTAGAAATTATTTAAGAGGAGAAAGTAATAATATAAATTATATAATAATAAATTATATAATTTATATAAGGAAATTTAAGTAAAATATTAAGGAAATAATAATTATATAAATCATATAAGAATAATTATATAATTTATGTAAGAGGATTAAATTAAATGAGGATAGAAGAAAAAATTATATAAATTGTACAATATTTTATTGTATAGTTTATATAAAGTGTAATGAATATTAAAGAAAATAGAAAATAAATGAAAAAGATGTTCGTTGTAATTTATTATGTTATGTTTTAGGTAAAATGGAATTATTTTTATTTTTTTTTGGGAAACAATATTGTGAAGATTAAATGGGATTGTTAATTAATTTTTAATACATAATATATATATATATATTATGTAGTTAATTGGTGAGTTTATGAAATGTCCATGTAACGAAGTGAAAATGTATGAAAATTAATTTTTATAAGTTGTATGTCTTATTTAAGTAATTTTGGAAGTATAAAATATTTCATGTAACTACATGCACGTAATTATGCATGTACAAAATTATTCAAATATAGTATATTAAGATGTGTAAATAATTGTTATAAATTATGTTATGATTTTTAGTTGATCAAAATAAATATTTTAGATACATTACGTAAATTATTTATTATACGAAATAACTACGTAATATATTAAAATATTTATGTAGGTTATGTTGTCAAACCGCCAGGTGGGTGAGATTTTTTTAAGGCGGCGGGCGTGATGATTCTTTCCAATTTGGTTAAGACATGAGGTGTTTAATTAAACTAAAGGAAAAAGAAAGAAATACATACAAAAGACACAAACAAAAGCAAACATTTCTCTTTCCATTTTTCTTTCACCACCATCCGAACCACCAAGCAAGGAGAGAATAAAAATTCTACAAAATTTTTGGTCCCATCAAGAAGGGTATCTAGTTTCAATAAGAAAGTTTCAAGCTTTTAAAATGTATAAAAGTCAATTATTTGTACATTTTTTTAGTTATTTATGGTGTTAATTAAATTTTGTGCAAAATTAGTAAATACTTAAGATAATTGTTGTTTATCATTTTTGGATGTATATATGTGGATTATATGATGTTTAGAGTAATTATTGTGGAAAAAAATTGGATCAAAAATATTAAATTTTGGAATTTATAGTGAATAGTCCCGAACATGGGCAATTCTATCCTTTTCGGTCCAGAATCTGGAAAAAATTTCTTCTACAAAGTTGTAGAAAATTAAATTTCATGTAGAATGGACGTAAGATTCGTAATTTTTGGATAAACGTGCTAATTACTGTGAATTTTAGAAGTTTCATCGCATTAAAAAATTAAAATTTAATTATTAAAGATATTTTGTGCTAAAATCATTTCTGGACATAAATATTTTAATATTATGTCTGATTTTTCTAAAATTTTTGGTGAATTATTTTAATGACCACGAATTTGATTAGACATTGTAATTATGATTATTAAATAATTAGCAATGAATTAAAAAAAAATTGTACTAATTAATTGTGCATTAGATAATTAAATAGATATACTTATGTATGTGTATATTTTTTTAAAGCAATAATTAACTAAAGCAAATATAATTGGATTATATTCTAAATCCAAATGAGTTGTTAAACTAGGTCAATTAAATTTACCTAGTAGCCCAAGTAATTAAATTAAACCTTAGTCCATGTAATTAATTAAAACAAGCCCAATGCTTATTTTAATTAAAGGTAGCATAGTTATTTAAATGCTATCCCAATGTGTTAATTAAATTGAGGTCAAACCAATTAATTGGATGAGCCCAATATATTAAATACTAGAGTCCAAGATGGAGCCCATTAGGAAGTCAAAATTGGTCAAGCACATTGTCATTCACCTAGTCAATCCATGCAATAATAAACCCAATTAAGCCTTAATTTCACCAACATTGGTGAATTAGTAAGGTTAATAAAGGATTAGTAATTGACTATAAATAAGATGCTCCACACTTGTGTCAAGTTTGTTAGTTCATTTGCTAGAGAATACAAGAAAGAAAATAGAGAGCATTTCCTAGAGTGAAAGAAAGAAACACTTGTGAGCTTAAGGAAATAACTAGAGGTTGAGCTTGGTGGATGATACAAAGGTTCACCACATACTTTGGTAGGAGAAGAAGAAGAGCACCCAAGACCACAAAGTTTGAAATTGCTCTAAACATCCTACATTTTATTTTTGTAGTCTAAATATGATTTGAATGGTTAAAATATATTTTTAACCGATCAAAAGTTATTTTGATGGTCTAGAAATATTTAACTATGTAATATATGTATATTCATACTTTGATGTGTTTATATCATGATTTGGTATGTGTATTTTGCTTAAAAGTGGTAGAAATGTTCATATCGAACTTTATCGGTAAAACCTTAACTAAGCATGTGATAATTAATGTTGTAATTTGAAATGTTCAAGTTGAAAAATAAATTTCTATGGCTAGAAAGTTATATATATGAGTTTTAAAGAAAACCCAACTTGAATCTTTCAAAAATATGTAAAAATAAAGAAGTTATGACTTTTACCGCAAAGTAGGTCATTTTGAAACCTTAAGTAGTTTAATCTTTAATTTGGTGTGCAAACGTTTTCAAAAAATGTGATTGAACCATGAAATGCTGTAAAACAAAAAGTTAGAAACACATCAACACTGATTTTGTGTCATTTGAATATATAGATTTCATTTAGTACAAGTTTTAATCAAAATAACTCAAGTTGAAATTTATCAAAACCTGGACACGAAATACCCGAGCTCCGATGGCGCTACCTCAGTTCAAAATTGAGCGCCGACAGCGCTCAGGTATTCTGTTTCCAGCGCCGGCAGCGCTGGAATCAGTTCATTCTGAGCGCTGACGGCGCTGAGCCGGATTCCCAGTTTGTCGGGTTGGGTTGGTTTTAGCCAAGTCGGGCCGGGTTAAAAAATGAAAAATATTCCAAAAATTATTTTATTATTTTTGGACTCAATAAGTGTATTTTTAAAATTAAGGATAGTTGAATTAATAAGTAAAAGAGGATAAATATTATTAAATATTTAATAATATAAATTAAGTTAATAAAATATTATTAAATAAATAACAATATTAGAAAATTATTAAAAGTATAATATTATTATAAGGTCAATAAAATATTATTAAATGAATAATAATATTAATAAGGGAATAAAATATTATTAAATGATTAATTATATTAGATAATTAATAAAATATTATTAAATGATTAATAATATTAGATAATTAATAAAATATTAGTAAATAATTAATAATATTAGATAATTAATAAAATATTATTAAATGATTAATAATATTATTAAATATTAATAATATTAGATACTTAATAAGATATTATTAAATAGTTAATAATATTAGATAATGAATAAAATATTATTAAATAATTAATAATATTAGTTAATCTAAGAAAATTTATAAGGTATTATTAAATGATGAATAATACCACAAGGCTAATAAAATATTATTAAATTGTTAATAATATTAGATAATTGTTTGAACTATATTAAATAGTTAATATAGGTTCTTTGTGTTTGAAATATTATCAAGTAGTGATAATATTTTCTAAGTGTTTACGTACCCGTAATTATTCAATTATGTGATTCGCAAGAGTTATAAAGGTCATTATACTTACAGGTATATGATACTAATTTAAGATCAAACTGATTTAATTGTTAGGTGCAAACAAGGATTATTAAATTAAATTGGTTAGCCGTATACGACGCACGAGGCAAGTTCTTTTTAACCCTAATTTGTATTTATTGTTGCAAATTTTCTTCAACTGTAATTACATTGAGTAATTCAATTATTATTGAGTAAGTATCTACACTCGTAGTTATTTGACAGAGCTTAAAGTGGATTAATTATCTAAAATTATTTCACATCATTATTTGTTATTGTATTCGCACATAGTGCTTTTGCAATCGTTTTAGTTCATTAATTCAAGAACTGTTTAAGAATGTCTAAGCTAATTGTTTCGGCTAGACAATGCATGTTTAAATTCATCAAATTGAATATTTTAAAAGCTTATCCAAACCAATTGTTAGTGCGGATTTTTATAGTAAGACTGATAATGAACAACCCTAGTTAAAAGGGGATTTTTATTTGTCGAGAAACCGAATTTGCGCAAGAAATCTAAATGTTATGCATATACATAGGACATAAGAGGACTGATCCACTCAAGTGTCCTGTTTTTTTTGAAGTGTCAGATATATATATATATATATATATATATATATATATATATATATGTCTGTTCTACCTTAGTAGCAGTTCATGGTCATTAAAGACCACTCAGTAGTAAAGAGTCAATCCATTCTTATATTGAAATATTGATTCTTGATTTCTTTCACAACTGTTATTCATTGTTGAAAGCCCTAATCATTATTTCCCTTTTTATCATGATATATCTTATGTTGTTGTTTATAAACTTGCTGAGCCATTTAGTTGCTTATTCTTGCTATATCATGACTTATTTTCAGCTAAGCCCGATGTTCTAAACAAGACAAAGGCAAGGGGAAAACAAACGCTTAGATTAGTAGATGCATGCTAGATTTAAATTATTGTTATGTAATTTTCCTATAAATCTTTTGTATTCCCTTAAGATATGTAAGGTTTATGTTAAGGTTAATCGACCTTGGGAAGTATAGCCTTTTTATAAATAACCTTTTGTATTATTCCGCGAAGTTTAAATGCAATTTATGTATTTAATTGTTAGTAAGTATTGTATAGTAGAGAACCAAACCCGAGGTTATGGAACCTGAATTTGGGGTCGTCATAATTATTGTGGAGCATGGGTATTTATTGTGTTTTATGGTAATTTAAAGTTAATGTAAAAATAAGTGAAAATTCATGGAAAATTTTATGAATGTTGAAAAATTACGAAACTTGGTGAAAATTTTTATAATATTATAAGATAGATATTGATGGTGTTTGGGGGTTACAAAAGTATGTTGAGTAATTATGTATATTTTAAAAGCTGTTAAATAATAGTTTTTATATATAAAAATAATTACATAAAATTGTCAGATAATTCAGAAATTATGAAAATTGGTCGAAAAGTCTAAAAATGATATTCTAGAGACTTTAAGATGTTGATGAGACTAATGTGATGTTGGGTTAATATTTTATTTTATTTTTAAAGTAAGAATTGATATAAATTACCAGAATGTAAGTGCAAGCGAACGGATGTAATATCCCGGATATTTAAATGAATTAGAAATAAAATATTTAATATTTAATAAAGGTTAGAGTTTAATAACCTAGTAGTGATAGATAAATAGAGGTCCAAATTAAATTTAACGGACTAACTTAGATATGGTGATATCAAAATTTTTGATAAGTTAGCAAGTAAAGTGATAATTCAATAAACTTGACTAACAGCAAGTCTAATTAAATTAAGAGAATTAATTAGTGGAGTTATGTAATTATGCGACGTGGTTGCATGTAAATTAAATGTGTATTTATATGAATATATATATATGCGTGCATATTTAGTAACATAATTTAATGGTTAATTAAATTGTGATAAATAGATAGATTAGTATTAAATTAATCCGAATTGAATTAAAAGGTTTATTGTGGAATTAATTTATTCATTAATCAACAATTATGCAAATTGTTGATAAATTATTTGTGAGGAATAATTATGTAATTTATATAATTATAAATTATATAAAGTAGTTGAATTAATTAAGGGAGATTAGTAATTGTATATATGTACAACATTTAATTTCATATATATGTACATATATATAAAGGGATTAAATTAATTAAGTAATTTTAAATAGTAATTGAATATATTAAATGAATATATTCTATAATTAAATAAATCATTGTAAATGATTTATGAGAGTGAGAAATTTAATTATACAATTATTTGTGTAATATTAATTAAATAATTAAATAAATTATTTAAATAAGAAATTGAGTAAATATATTATTATTTCAATGTAGTTTCGGGTAAATGGAATTATTTCCATAATTGATGAGAAATGAATTATTTAATGTAAATGTATTAAATAATTTAATTTATGGCGTAAATAATATATATTAAATTATATATTGTATTTATTTAAATTTCATAATTTATTGTGAAATTGTTTTTGAGGTAAGGTGATGTGTATAAATAATATATATAGTTTATATATATTATTATTAGCGAACACACTCTAAAGTTTTAAATATCAAAATAATTGACAAGTTGTCATTAATTAAATATTCAATTTAATTGAATATAATGAGTAAATTAAATTTTATAAATTAATTAATATGATAATTAATTAATGTAAATAATGTAAAATATTATTAATAATATTATTAGTCCATTTAGAAATTTAATACTTATGAGTTAGAATATTTAATTATTTATTCAATCTAATTATTTATTTAATCATGGATTGAATAATTAATGTGTAAATTATTAAATTAGCCCAACATGGGTCAATTAGTAGCCCAAGTGGAGAATAATAAAATTTGACAATTTAGTAGCCCAAACAATTTAATAGAAGCCCAATTGGTATTTTAAATTAAAGCCCAATGATTGGCCCACTTGAAAAATACTTAATTAAACTATTAATTAATTAAAAAGTAAAATGCAAGTGACAATCATTATGGGACAAAAAGTCCATCAGCCGTGCATAGTATGTAGGAGAGCAAAATTGTTTTTGTTTTGTTTTTCTTTTAATTGTTTAATAGCTTACTTGCTTGGACAAATATTGTACAACTAGTCATGCTTCTTTTCACCAACTTAGGTACTTTAGCCATTTCTTGTGCAAGTATCCAAGCTAGGAACATCATGAATTATAGATATAATTTTTATATCTAAGAATTTTACATGTATACTTGAAATGGTAGACATTACATTTCATTTATTTTTCCAACTTCCAAAAGAGAGAAGTGAGAGCAAATATACTTAAAAGAGGAAAAGTTCTTGGAGAGGAGAAGAAGATGAAGTGTTGATGCCATCAAGCACCATCCTTTACTTTGGGAATGAGAGAAAACAAGCCATGAGGTCCAAGAGGTAAGAAAAAAAAAAAAAAAACCTAGAAAACCCTAATCTTGTTTTTTTTCTTTCAAGTTCATGGTAGAAATATTAACATAATGATTTGTATAGTTAAAATCATGCTATGTATATTTATATAGGTTATCATGAGTTTAACTTATGTTTTATAAGCTTTAATGTTGGAAAAAAAAATGTTCAAACTTTGAAAATCAAGTTTACCGGAAAACTAAATCTGAACAGCCCATTCCCGGAATTACTGTTCACGATCGGAAAATTGGATTTTTGATCCGTCAATTTTGTTGGATAGATCTTGAAGTTATGAAAATTCTCCAACTTGAATGACTAAAATCCGATTTAAAACGAGTGAGATATGATTTTTCTACTAAAACACTCCACTGTCGGAAGTTTTGCGTGAACAGTCCGGTTTCAGGCTGTTTTCGGAGGTCAAATCATGTCCGAAAAATTAATCCAATAATGGAAAATTGTAGTTCGAGAAGATACGAACGCAACAATATAAAGTAGAGCTCCATCGGAGTTATAGAACTTAAGTTATTAAAGTTTTAGTAAGAGACCCCAAAAATAGGCAGAATCTGGAAAAGCTAAAAAGTCACTGCCGGTTTTTTTTCCGGTGAACCGGTCGGAGCATTCCGGCGGCCGGTTCACCCATTTCCCGGCCGGTTCCGGCGACGGTCAAAACTAGAAAGTTGCTTGGAATTTCGTGTACTATTTTCTGGAATTTAATGGTATTTTTATAATGTCAGTAGATATTTTTCATAATTATTAAATGATAAAAGCTTACTAAATGTATGAAAAATAATAAAAAGCATTTTTTTAATTTTGAAAAAAATATGAACAAATAACCAACTGATTATTTGAAGTGTTATAGGTATTGAGATGGTATTATTTCTAAAAATTGGTATTTTTCATATTATTTATGGTGAAAAGGTACACTAAATTGCGACTACCTAGCTAATAATTCAAGAAAATTATAAATAAATTGTTATTAAATCTTAAATATGTACTTTATGTATTTAATAATAATATCAACATGTTTGGAGAAAATAAATTAATTATTTATTATTTAATTGATAAATAAAGAAAGTAACTAGGTAATTATTATTTAATTTATATTAAATAGTAACTAAATCATGAGAAAGTGTTTAAAATAATTATTTATTATTTAGTTAAGAGTAAATAATAAATAAAGGTGACAAATTATAAATTCTTATTTAATTCTTATTAAATAATAATTAAAGAGAGATTAAAATTTATAAATTGATTATTTATTATTTAAATATTATTAAATAATAGATAAGGATAATTAAGTAATTAATTATTATTTAATTATCATTAAATAATGATTAATGGAAATTAAGTTATTAGAGTAATAATTTATTATTTAATTTAAATAATAAATAAGGATAAATAAATTGATTATTATTTAGCCTTAAATAATAATTAAAATTAACTAAATAATTAATTATTATTTAATTGACATTAAATAATAATTAAAGAGGATTAAAATTAGTAAACTATTATTTAATTTCTTTAAATTAAATAATAAGTGAGATTAATTACTTAGTTAATTATTAGTTGATTAATATTAAATTAAAGAAGGTTAAAATTAAATCAATAATTATTTATTATTTAATTATTATTAAATAATAAGTAAGTACAATTAGTTATTATTTATTTTAAGTAATAACTAAAGATAATTAATTAATTCCTATTTAATCAAGATTAAATAGTAATTAAATAGAGATTGAGTTAATAAAATAATTTGAATTTAATTATACTTTAATTAAACAATTGTAATAAGTTGTTTAAGGGTTTAATAAGAGTCCAACACTTAAGAAAAATATTTTTAATTATTAAATTATTAACCTAAATTGATTGAAGGTCTATAAGGTTAATAAAATTATTTTGACTGATGTAAATTATGTGTTAGTACTTATGTGTGGTAGACAAGTTCCTTAGTGACCGTATAGTTGTACAAATACACCGTACTAATTATTAGACCAACTTTGTTAATGTTAGGTCTTTCAAAGCCAGTTAGTTAAAGCTAGGCATTAATTGTAGCTGAGCAGACAGGCAAGTTTCCTAAACCCTACTCAATTTATATTCGAGCAGGATATATTATTTTATTGTTCAAGTTCCTAACTCAAACTCAAGTTGTTACGTTTCAAGCATGCTATGGTTTAATTCTGTATAATTATTCCACCTCTTTAAATTGTTGATTCGCACATAGTGCATGTTGCATGTGTTCATCAGGTATGAAAGACTGATCACCTTCATTACCATAAGGTTCAGTTAAATTTGTTCATGGTCATTATTGACACTCAACATTAATTAATTTAGTCATTCAATTATTGAAATTATGACTCGTACTCTTTCACAATTATTATATTATTGAAAATTCAAAAGCTTATTCTTTCTTTCAATCATGATATATCGTTATCGTATTTAAACTTGCTGAGCAAAGTCGTTGCTCACTCTTGCTATATCATGATAACAAATTTCAGAATAATACGAATGTCCAAGGAGAGACGGAGACAGAAGCAACAGACAAGATTATAGTGTTATGCATTATAACTAAATTGTTATATGATGTAAGTAATTTTGTAAACCTTTTTATGAATCTAAAGGTATATATGGAAGTTAAGGTTAGAAACCTTGGGAAATGTTGTAGAATAAACAATTTATGTTTATATATTCCGCATTAGTTATAGAACGTGTATGAAGATGATGTATCGTGACGTACCAAGTCTAGGGTTAAAGGAACCCGGATTTGGGGTCGTCACAGGTTGGTATCAGAGCTGATAGGTTATAGTTCTTAGGTAGTAGTACCTTAGGCTATAATCATGGAAAGATAATGAAGACAGTGAAATGATAAACTCAGATAGAGTTTAGAAATGAACATACACAGTTCATGAAGGAGAAAATAAATCTATATAGATACATAGATATATGAAAAGATTCAAAGAAGGATCTTCAAAGAGTGTAATCCAAATAAATGGAATAAGAATCAGGGAACACTTGATTCAAGAATTTAAAAAGAGAAGGATCGTACAGTAAAATGATCAGAGATGAATGATAAGATGATAGAATTAAACGATCCTAGAATAAAGGAGAAATAGTACAGTGAAATCAATTTTGATATAAGATCCCGATGATCATAGTAAAATCATGGAATGACAAATGGTCTATTAAATGATTAAAGAAGTGGTTTTGATAGCATGGTGCTATAACAATGAAGATACTGAAATAGTAACAAGTGGATTCTTGAAGTGTTGAGTGTGATAAGGTATGAATTGACAAAATTCATATCAAGTTAAGAGAAGTTAGAGGTTTGTAGGTTTTTAATTGAGGACTCATATTAGTGGCTGAGTTGTACAATTTCTTGTATGGGCAGGAGATTGTGTTTGGTTTGACGACCACTTGGCTTCCTATAATGATAATTAACTGAAACCTGGTGTCGCGCTATTCACTATATGTATGTTGAGAAGGTGATTCTTTTCTCATGTGTATAACGGATAGGTAGAGGATGTTAAGATAAGTTCGTGTTCTGAGAACTGACACGCATAGTAAGTTCGTGACTCACAGTCATGTGGTGGAGCCCCTCAGCGAATGGGCGACTTTAGCCTGACTAGGACAAGTTCCTCAAACCATATGATTGTGGTAAGTTGCTGAGCCCAAATACGTGGTAAGTTTGATGAACAGTAGGTATGGATAGAGTTAAGTAGTCAGGTTAAGGCTATAATGGATATAGTTATTAAGCTGGAAAAGAATGTGGAGGAAAAATTTGAGGTGTTTTGAGGTTTTAGAATATTCCAAATCTTCTAGCTATGCTAGACTTTGAAATTCTTAAAAATCGTGCCAAATTCGCACTTTTGTGCTTTTGAAAAGACAAATGTATTTTTGAAATCATTAATGCATTTAGTGCAGAGATGATAACCGATGGAGTCATCAATGCAGAGTAACCTAGTGTTGGATGTATTTTTAAGCCCACTATGGTATGATGTAATATGACAAAGTCAAAATGATTTTTAGTATTTTGAAACGTTTAAAGAAGAGTCTATGCTAATTGTTTCGGCAAGACAAATTGATTTGAAAATATCAAAATGTATTTATAAAATCATCACACGCCATTAAAGCCGTGGTGTGGGGATGCAAAGGACGGAATCCTCAACGTACTGTCAAGATGTGCGGTATCATGAAGTCATGAATTAATGACGGAATCCTCAACGTACTGTCAAGATGATGCGGTATCATGAAGTCCTATAAATGAATTTTAGTTATTTCAACTGATCTGAAATGATTTTTGAATCGTAATATACGAATAGTTCAATGATGTGAGTCTTTGTCATTTATTTCGACTAGACACTTTTGGTCAGAAATGACTCAAGTTTTATTATCCAATCCAAATTATTTTGGAACGGAATTTTGTAGTAAGTCTGAGGTGAACAAGTGCAAAAAACAAATATATTCTGTCGGTTAAAGCAGATATATTTTTGTCGGCATATAGCTCCGACTGGCGCCTAAAAACTAAGACGTTCTGCACGACGTATGGTACAATAGGCTGATCACCTAGTGTACACCTATGGAATATTTTCAGTCTTTGTGATTGATAAACACTCTGTTTATAAGTATTTACAGGGATAAATACTATTTATTCGGAATTCAGTTAATTCCATGTTCACAGTCTTTATGACTCCTCAGAATAGTATGAAAGTTTTAATGAATATTTTGATTTTCAATTTATTCTTCTGTAAGATATTGATTTTCAATTTATTCTTCTGCAAGATATTCCATTGTTCTGGAATTATGAGTTTAGAAGTATGAACTTCCTAGAAAAGGGTGGTCATAGAATTTGATGAGTAAAGATTTATATTCAGAGATGAAAATTGGTAGAAATGTGTATGAGATAATTTCGGGGACGAAATTTTTAGAAGTAGGGGTGAATGTAATATCCCGGATATTTAAATGAATTAGAAATAAAATATTTAATATTTAATAAAGGTTAGAGTTTAATAACCTAGTAGTGATAGATAAATAGAGGTCCAAATTAAATTTAACGGACTAACTTAGATATGGTGATATCAAAATTTTTGATAAGTTAGCAAGTAAAGTGATAATTCAATAAACTTGACTAACAACAAGTCTAATTAAATTAAGAGAATTAATTAGTGGAGTTATGTAATTATGCGACGTGGTTGCATGTAAATTAAATGTGTATTTATATGAATATATATATATGCGTGCATATTTAGTAACATAATTTAATGGTTAATTAAATTGTGATAAATAGATAGATTAGTATTAAATTAATCCGAATTGAATTAAAAGGTTTATTGTGGAATTAATTTATTCATTAATCAACAATTATGCAAATTGTTGATAAATTATTTGTGAGGAATAATTATGTAATTTATATAATTATAAATTATATAAAGTAGTTGAATTAATTAAGGGAGATTAGTAATTGTATATATGTACAACATTTAATTTCATATATATGTACATATATATAAAGGGATTAAATTAATTAAGTAATTTTAAATAGTAATTGAATATATTAAATGAATATATTCTATAATTAAATAAATCATTGTAAATGATTTATGAGAGTGAGAAATTTAATTATACAATTATTTGTGTAATATTAATTAAATAATTAAATAAATTATTTAAATAAGAAATTGAGTAAATATATTATTATTTCAATGTAGTTTCGGGTAAATGGAATTATTTCCATAATTGATGAGAAATGAATTATTTAATGTAAATGTATTAAATAATTTAATTTATGGCGTAAATAATATATATTAAATTATATATTGTATTTATTTAAATTTCATAATTTATTGTGAAATTGTTTTTGAGGTAAGGTGATGTGTATAAATAATATATATAGTTTATATATATTATTATTAGCGAACACACTCTAAAGTTTTAAATATCAAAATAATTGACAAGTTGTCATTAATTAAATATTCAATTTAATTGAATATAATGAGTAAATTAAATTTTATAAATTAATTAATATGATAATTAATTAATGTAAATAATGTAAAATATTATTAATAATATTATTAGTCCATTTAGAAATTTAATACTTATGAGTTAGAATATTTAATTATTTATTCAATCTAATTATTTATTTAATCATGGATTGAATAATTAATGTGTAAATTATTAAATTAGCCCAACATGGGTCAATTAGTAGCCCAAGTGGAGAATAATAAAATTTGACAATTTAGTAGCCCAAACAATTTAATAGAAGCCCAATTGGTATTTTAAATTAAAGCCCAATGATTGGCCCACTTGAAAAATACTTAATTAAACTATTAATTAATTAAAAAGTAAAATGCAAGTGACAATCATTATGGGACAAAAAGTCCATCAGCCGTGCATAGTATGTAGGAGAGCAAAATTGTTTTTGTTTTGTTTTTCTTTTAATTGTTTAATAGCTTACTTGCTTGGACAAATATTGTACAACTAGCCATGCTTCTTTTCACCAACTTAGGTACTTTAGCCATTTCTTGTGCAAGTATCCAAGCTAGGAACATCATGAATTATAGATATAATTTTTATATCTAAGAATTTTACATGTATACTTGAAATGGTAGACATTACATTTCATTTATTTTTCCAACTTCCAAAAGAGAGAAGTGAGAGCAAATATACTTAAAAGAGGAAAAGTTCTTGGAGAGGAGAAGAAGATGAAGTGTTGATGCCATCAAGCACCATCCTTTACTTTGGGAATGAGAGAAAACAAGCCATGAGGTCCAAGAGGTAAGAAAAAAAAAAAAAAAACCTAGAAAACCCTAATCTTGTTTTTTTTCTTTCAAGTTCATGGTAGAAATATTAACATAATGATTTGTATAGTTAAAATCATGCTATGTATATTTATATAGGTTATCATGAGTTTAACTTATGTTTTATAAGCTTTAATGTTGGAAAAAAAAATGTTCAAACTTTGAAAATCAAGTTTACCGGAAAACTAAATCTGAACAGCCCATTCCCGGAATTACTGTTCACGATCAGAAAATTGGATTTTTGATCCGTCAATTTTGTTGGATAGATCTTGAAGTTATGAAAATTCTCCAACTTGAATGACTAAAATCCGATTTAAAACGAGTGAGATATGATTTTTCTACTAAAACACTCCACTGTCGGAAGTTTTGCGTGAACAGTCCGGTTTCAGGCTGTTTTCGGAGGTCAAATCATGTCCGAAAAATTAATCCAATAATGGAAAATTGTAGTTCGAGAAGATACGAACGTAACAATATAAAGTAGAGCTCCATCGGAGTTATAGAACTTAAGTTATTAAAGTTTTAGTAAGAGACCCCAAAAATAGGCAGAATCTGGAAAAGCTAAAAAGTCACTGCCGGTTTTTTTTCCGGTGAACCGGTCGGAGCATTCCGGCGGCCGGTTCACCCATTTCCCGGCCGGTTCCGGCGACGGTCAAAACTAGAAAGTTGCTTGGAATTTCGTGTACTATTTTCTGGAATTTAATGGTATTTTTATAATGTCAGTAGATATTTTTCATAATTATTAAATGATAAAAGCTTACTAAATGTATGAAAAATAATAAAAAGCATTTTTTTAATTTTGAAAAAAATATGAACAAATAACCAACTGATTATTTGAAGTGTTATAGGTATTGAGATGGTATTATTTCTAAAAATTGGTATTTTTCATATTATTTATGGTGAAAAGGTACACTAAATTGCGACTACCTAGCTAATAATTCAAGAAAATTATAAATAAATTGTTATTAAATCTTAAATATGTACTTTATGTATTTAATAATAATATCAACATGTTTGGAGAAAATAAATTAATTATTTATTATTTAATTGATAAATAAAGAAAGTAACTAGGTAATTATTATTTAATTTATATTAAATAGTAACTAAATCATGAGAAAGTGTTTAAAATAATTATTTATTATTTAGTTAAGAGTAAATAATAAATAAAGGTGACAAATTATAAATTCTTATTTAATTCTTATTAAATAATAATTAAAGAGAGATTAAAATTTATAAATTGATTATTTATTATTTAAATATTATTAAATAATAGATAAGGATAATTAAGTAATTAATTATTATTTAATTATCATTAAATAATGATTAATGGAAATTAAGTTATTAGAGTAATAATTTATTATTTAATTTAAATAATAAATAAGGATAAATAAATTGATTATTATTTAGCCTTAAATAATAATTAAAATTAACTAAATAATTAATTATTATTTAATTGACATTAAATAATAATTAAAGAGGATTAAAATTAGTAAACTATTATTTAATTTCTTTAAATTAAATAATAAGTGAGATTAATTACTTAGTTAATTATTAGTTGATTAATATTAAATTAAAGAAGGTTAAAATTAAATCAATAATTATTTATTATTTAATTATTATTAAATAATAAGTAAGTACAATTAGTTATTATTTATTTTAAGTAATAACTAAAGATAATTAATTAATTCCTATTTAATCAAGATTAAATAGTAATTAAATAGAGATTGAGTTAATAAAATAATTTGAATTTAATTATACTTTAATTAAACAATTGTAATAAGTTGTTTAAGGGTTTAATAAGAGTCCAACACTTAAGAAAAATATTTTTAATTATTAAATTATTAACCTAAATTGATTGAAGGTCTATAAGGTTAATAAAATTATTTTGACTGATGTAAATTATGTGTTAGTACTTATGTGTGGTAGACAAGTTCCTTAGTGACCGTATAGTTGTACAAATACACCGTACTAATTATTAGACCAACTTTGTTAATGTTAGGTCTTTCAAAGCCAGTTAGTTAAAGCTAGGCATTAATTGTAGCTGAGCAGACAGGCAAGTTTCCTAAACCCTACTCAATTTATATTCGAGCAGGATATATTATTTTATTGTTCAAGTTCCTAACTCAAACTCAAGTTGTTACGTTTCAAGCATGCTATGGTTTAATTCTGTATAATTATTCCACCTCTTTAAATTGTTGATTCGCACATAGTGCATGTTGCATGTGTTCATCAGGTATGAAAGACTGATCACCTTCATTACCATAAGGTTCAGTTAAATTTGTTCATGGTCATTATTGACACTCAACATTAATTAATTTAGTCATTCAATTATTGAAATTATGACTCGTACTCTTTCACAATTATTATATTATTGAAAATTCAAAAGCTTATTCTTTCTTTCAATCATGATATATCGTTATCGTATTTAAACTTGCTGAGCAAAGTCGTTGCTCACTCTTGCTATATCATGATAACAAATTTCAGAATAATACGAATGTCCAAGGAGAGACGGAGACAGAAGCAACAGACAAGATTATAGTGTTATGCATTATAACTAAATTGTTATATGATGTAAGTAATTTTGTAAACCTTTTTATGAATCTAAAGGTATATATGGAAGTTAAGGTTAGAAACCTTGGGAAATGTTGTAGAATAAACAATTTATGTTTATATATTCCGCATTAGTTATAGAACGTGTATGAAGATGATGTATCGTGACGTACCAAGTCTAGGGTTAAAGGAACCCGGATTTGGGGTCGTCACAACGGACATGCCAGGTTATGTTCGAAATGTTAAGTGACATATACGGTTATGCTGTTAAACTAAACCATTGTGTTGGGGTTATAACTGACTATATTTAATTGAAATACTAAATATAGGCTGTACGATGACGATTTTGGTCGAGTTATATTAATCGGTGAACTACGGACCGAGGCAAGTTCTTCAGTATTTGTTGTTAATTGTTTATCTGTTAGTATATATTAACTTTTGTTCAAATGTGTATAAAATTATGTGTTATATGACCCATTGTTGATATGACCATGATGTGCATTCAGTGCAATTATGTGACTATATGTGAAGTTGTTCAATGCCTTCTTTAGGTAATTGTTAATTTGAGTTAGATATGATGCACGTGAAGTACATTGCTTTAGTAGAAGCACAAACACATGATGTACGACACACACAGGGCATGTTATGTTATGTGTTACATGAAGCATGAAATGTGTAAACTGTTGAACTTGCTAAGCCATTGTGCTCATCCTTGCCCAATATTAACATTTTGCAGGTGAAAATGAGAATCCTAGAATGTCGGGATATAATAGAGTTATGTTACGACATCGATTAAGGTTATAATGTAATTGTTTTAGATTTCTGATATAATGATTCGTTGTAGTTGGAATTATTTAAGCTTATGGTAATTATTAATATGTTAACGGTGATATGAGTCCTGATCGGACTGTTAAAGGATTACTTAACTTTTTTTTTATTTATGGTATTGATTGAATTATGCCAAAAATTCTAAGCAGATAACAACCAAAGTCCAAAGTGATACTAAATTATAAATTTTGAACCATCATACGTTTACAATTGGGGTGATGAGTCAAACCAGATAATAAATGGGATTGACAGTGAAAGTAAAAAGTAAAGGTTGCGATTCTGAGACAAATGATAGAGGTAAAAAAAAATTATACCGAAAAATTTGGTAATTAATGATGTAAAGTTAGTTAACGGATTAAGCCATGTGATTAAAGATTTATTAACGAACCGAAATTTGGACGTTAGGAAGACAATGTATAATAAATGTGAAACTTAAGGTAATAAGGTTTGTCGAATTTCGGGATCGTTACACTTTTAACATATAAATCAAAAAGCTTGAAAATGATTGTTCAACAATTTTTTATTTCAAAACTAGTTTGATAAAAATTCTTCCAAAACCATTTTGGATTACTTTTAAAACCATTATACCGCTAGCATAACCTTATTACACATGTATGCACATAAAGTTCCAATAATGGATCATGGATTCTTAAGTTTTTATAAAATTTGCTTCCTTGAAGCATTTAATCAAACATCTAACATGCATGCATTTCAAAACCCATTTTCATATGAATTCATATATGACACATAACCTCTAATTACAAACCCCACCATATATGTGACACCCCCAAATCTGGGCCCACACAGCCCAAACTTGAGTTGTCAAAAGACTACAACAAAATTATTACAAGGTAGTACAACGTTTAACAATACAGTGTATAATAATACACAACTAAGTCTTCACTATTATTGTCACACTATTTTACAACACATGAAGACTACGATAGTTATCCCTCGGACTCTCACTCCATCCCCCGGCTAGACCCAGCTACGTTCTCATTTCCTGTTGAAAAACAATAGAACAAAAGAAAGGGTGAGCTCAAATAGCCTAGTAAGAAATATTATGACTAAGATAATGACGAATAAATTATCATTAGCCTTCAACAGTTGAGTTCTTGATAGAATACAATAGACTATAAGGTTTATATCAAAAAGTGCAGTTAAATTCTTGAACAACGTTCAGATCAATAATAGCAGCGAAATGAGCAATCTATTAGAAGAATAATGCAGACTATAATGTCCACTTGCTTCTCTTTTTAGGAAAAGCATCATCAACTTTTATCATCTTAAACACCACTGGCCATGATAATACAAATTCACAGTTCCTGGGCAGAATCATACAAATCAACAGTTCATCTTTGCACTACGGGCCAAAGATATTCAATATAACACCAACGGTCATGATTATACTAGTATTCAGCCTTTGGTCATAATCATACCAAACAACAGTTCATCTTTGCACTACGGGCCAAAGCGAACTTTCACCACGTGTCATAAAAGACACCGAACAGATGTATCGCCTTTAACCTATTATATCGCCTTTAACCTATCATCTGTTCAACAATTATATCGCATCTGTGCCCCCGACCACAGATATTCACAACAGCTTGATTCTTGATGATTAGTACAAATAACAGTGATACAAATGATGAACAGAAGAAACAGGATAAACAATAAATATCGGAAGTTTACTTTGTGCAGATTTAAATAATGTCCAAATTGTCAACATGATGTGGAGTGAAATTCAAAAATGATATTCAAGATCCATAATTCAGAATAACGGTTACAGTTCAATAGAAATTTTTAGAAAAATAGGAAGGTTCAACTGAAATGATATTAGATGAAGCACAAACTATTTAGGAACATATAATCATTTCAGAAAACTTTACCAAATAGTATTTATCATAGTAAGTTAAGAGTATAAAAGAAATAATATCCCTTACTATAGTAAGTTTGAATAATAGAAGATGAAAAAGATGGTATCCCTTATTAGTACAAAGGAAAATAATATCACTTACGAATATGAAAGAAAATGATATTACAAATGAATATGGAATAAAAGTATCATGTGATAATTCGTGTAGACAAATTATTTCCACAAGAGACAAATAAGAAATTTACAAAGGGTTATTCACCAACAGGCGGTAATCCGCACCGTAAGGTTATTCCCACAATTTAATACATGAAAATAAATGACACATCTTATAAGTAAGAAAGAGACGATATTTGTAACGACCCCGAAATTCAACCTACTTTATTACCTTAAATTTCATATTTATGAAACACTATCTTTATTTACGTCTAAATTTCGGTCCGTTAATAAATCTTTAATCCAATAATTGATTTTAAAATCAACAATTACCAAATTTTTGGTATAAATTTTTCTTTTTCTCAATTCAATCATTGTATTAAAATATTTGGATATTCAAAATCCTTACATCTGGATCCTCGTCCCTGGATCGCAACCTTTACTTATTCTTTCTATTACAGGTGTCATAACGCTCAACATTAACCAATTAATATCATTTATATCAATACAATATTCTTATGTCGTAATTCATAGTCAGACATATAATAGTCTCTATCATAATATTCATGTTGAACAATTGCAGTTCACAATCTAAACTATACTTGTCATATTCGGATCCAACTTATCTGTACATACAGTATATCAATATAACTTTGACAAATTATCTACCTTGAATCATAATATAAACATAGAATAATAACGTTCACAACCTTTTAGGAAAACCCGGCTCTATATAATCCAATATTCTTGAAATTCATTTCTTTCCTGCAAAAATGTTTATTAAGCAAGTAATAAGCACAAAGGCTCAGCAAGTTCAACAGTTTATGCTTCACGTAGCACATAGCTTATTATGCTTGGTGTGTGTCATACATCATGTGTTTGTGCTTCTATTATAACAAAATATTTCATATATATTCATATCGTTGCACAAAATACACATTGTGGTCATATTAATCACGTATCACATAACACATAATTTGTATGCATTTAAAACAAGAGTTGTATATCATAACAATCCAACATTTAACATAAAAGGACTGAAAAACTTGCCTGGCGTCCAGTTATTTAAATTGTTAGCTCAAACCCTTAACTCGATTAACCTATGATCATAAAATAATCAAATAATAATAATTTATCTCTTTATGATATTAAGTTACTTAATTAGTATCATCTATGGGCCAATTATTAATTTATATGGTTAATTATATTCACCTCGTCCCTTAAATATTAATATAACTTAATATCAAATACCTTTGATATGGACAACCCGGCTCATCGGATAAAATTTAGTATTTTTGGTTGTCTGAAAATTTTATTTAACCATTTTCTAATTTATAACCTCATTAGATTAATATTTATACATTTAAATATTAATCCCCAATATTTAATATTTTTACAAAAATATTAAATTTAATGCCCAAACATCATTTCTATATTTTTAGTATTTTTCTATAATTTTCTATAATTTTTAAACAATTTTTAAACATTTATTTCAATTAAAATCACTTCTGGGGGCATTTTGGTAATTTCCGCGCCCTTAGGGACATGATCGGTATTTCCCGAAAAGTTTTGGGGCATTTCCGTAAATTCAGAGCGTGCTCGGTATTTTCTAGAAAGGGCAGGGACATTTTCGTAATTTCCTCCCTCAAAAAGCAGTCGCGCATCGCGCGGACCCTCTCAGTTGCTCCAAAACGACGTCGTTCGGAGGCCTGTTCCGGAAACTTCTGCCTGTCTAAACGACGTCGTTCGGCATGCGGGTTTTGGTCGTCACGCATCGCGCGGACCTCCCCAGACGCGGCCCAAAACGACGCCGTTTTGAGTCTGCGCTGGAAAAAAAATGGCTGCCGCGCATTCTTCTCACAGAAGTGCACCAACTTTTCCAACAAAATACAATTTTGCACATAATTTCCCAACATAATTACACCAAAAAAACATAAAATTCATAGATATAGATCCAAAAATTATTTAGAACAATTATACTAATTATTTATAATTTTTCCACAAAATTATTCTAAAATCATAAATACATAATTAAATCAAATAATTTATTTTTTTATACCTTCCTAAGCTTGAAAAATCTTTCTTGAAGGCTTCTTCTTCATATGGATGGCACCAAAAATTTTCTTCCCTCTCGGTGATGGTGAAGCTCGGTGGTCATGGTGGTGGGAGGAGATGGAGAAAGAAAAATGGTTTGTTTGGTTAGCTTTTCTCTTTTTTTTTTCTCCTTTCTTATTTCTTTATTTCCTTTCCTTTTATAAGCAAAACACACTTAGAATTTTGGCTAAAAAAAATCCACCGACTTTGCTATCACCGACTTTGTTGCTTCTCGAACGTTCCAAATTCATGCAAATTAATAAATTTAATACATTACGTAGTTATTACGTGTAATAAATATTTTATATAATATATACAAAATATTTATTTTAATTCACTAAAAATCATAACATGATTTATAAATAATATTAACACCTTTTTCGATATTTTTCTTGACAAATTTTGTACACGCATAACGACATGCATGTACTTATATGAGGTAATTTATTCCTCCAAAATTCATAAAATAATTCAT
The DNA here is from genome assembly GCA_947179155.2 of Hedera helix. Lineage (NCBI taxonomy): Eukaryota > Viridiplantae > Streptophyta > Magnoliopsida > Apiales > Araliaceae > Hedera > Hedera helix. The sequence continues at coordinate 11,620,400 of OX359280.1, forward strand.
ATAGCTCATAAAAATTATTTTTCATAATTTTTCACTTCATTACTTGGACATCATATTGCATTAACATGTTCACGTTTCCGAAATATTATTCTTCATAAAAGTCATAATAATTCCATTATACATAAATTTAATTTTTAATAACTTAAAACATTCATTTTTCTTATTTATTATTCAATTTCTTTAATAATCACATTAACTTTCCTTATATAAATTATATAATTTAATATTATATAATTTATATAATTACATTATTCCTTTCTAATTATTTCCATTTTCCACAAATACAATTTATAAAATTTTCTTCCATCCTTAATTAATTTAATTTTCTTATATAAATTATATAATTATTCTTATATAATTTATATAATTAAATTTCCTTCATATAACATTTTAATTTCCTTATATAAATTATATAATTATTATTATATAATTTATATAATTACATTTCTTCTCAATTAATTTCTAAACTTCCTCCACAATTCCTGATAAAATTTAAATCAATAATTACAATTTTTACCAACTCCCTCATTCACTTTTTATTTAAATTTGGATTAATTTAATTATTAATCCCTTTAATTTTCATAATTAATAACATTTATAATTATAACAATTAAACATAAACACATATATATACATATATAATTCATATTTCTTACATTTCAATATAACCTCATTTAAGACATAATTTCTGCACTTCCATAATAATTTAATTGTACAATTTTATTGTACATTTACATGAAAATTCTCTTATTCGTAATAAATTATTTTTAAACAATTTATTTGCTTTTCAATTTCTTTAATTCCATACCATTCATCATAATCTCTGTACAGATTTAATTTACTAATTAAATCTCATCTCATACATTAAATCACATAAAATAATAATTAATTTAACAATCTCGATAATTTTATCAATTAAATTCTCATTTAATTTTATTAAAGAAATCTTGAAATTTTGGGTCCTCACAATATTATTTTCGAGAATCAAAGAATGATAATCCCTTACAGTAGTAAGTTTAAGAGTATGAAAGAAAATGACATCTCTTACAAGTAAGAAAATAATACCATTTATGATGATGAAAAGAATGATACCCCTTACCTTAACACGTGACTGAATATTTATAAAAATGAGGTTGATCAACCTATATATTTATAATATAATTAGTAATTACCACATATAAATTTCAAAGTGTATGAACTATAAAAATTATATATATTTAACATAATTTTTGTAGTATAATATAACAACTTTAAAATAGTTTTTAAAATAATATTCCAAAATAAATCTTTCAAAGAAAGCTTTTAAAAATGAATCTTCTCAAAGAAGAGTCTTCTAAAGGAAGATTTGTGAATACCGTGAAAAATCGGAATTTATGAAATTATTACACTTTAATAAAACACTTACTTGAAAAATTCTTGCACTCCTTTTGGTTTTCAAACACTCAAGATAACTTTATTATTCTCAGAGAAAACTCATAAAATACTTATAATTTTTTTTTATGTTTTAGGTGTGATTTTTCTGTTCAGCTGAGCAAACTATTTATAGGAGAAAATAGGATACTATGCACGGTAGATGGAGGTTGTTGGCATGCCAATGCTGAATAATTCAGCAGACAGCAGCCTAGTGCAAAATTCTTCTCCAATTTCTTCACCAACCATGTGGGCCCCACCAATGGGTCCACATGTTTTTTTACTATTCATTTAAATAAATTATTATTATAATCAAACTACTCATTAATTATACAATAATTCAGGTAATGCTACAACAATGGTAATAATAATTTAACAATAATTTAAGAACACACTACTGATAAAATATTAATTTAATAATATTTAATACAGTACATTTGCTACTGTGACAGTTATTTGGTTCAATAATGTAACCCCCTGTGTAATGACAATTCTTGATTCAATTAAATAAAATAATGCGTAATAGCAATTATTGAATTGATAACATAAAATATGATACAGCGACAATTATTGATGAAATGATGTGCAACAGTTACGATGTCAATTATCAAATCAATAATGCAAATACTGTGTAATAATCACTTTATCAGTTCAATAATATAAACACCGCACAATACCTTGTGCTACTGTGTAATGCCGTGTGCTACTATGTATTATCGTGTGCTACTGTAGAACACCGCGTGCTACAGTAAAATATCAAAAAATACCGTATGCTATTATTCTTTTATCATCGGTATTTTAACAGTTTAAAAGTGATAACACCGTTGACTATTTTTATTTAAAAAGGTTACTTCTGTCGTTTTCTATATCCAATAAATATTCCGTTGAAGGGTCCACCAATAATTAGTTATTTCAGCGTCGTCGTACGACCCGAATATTCCCCGACCAAACGAATATTGTCCGACATAATAAAATTTGCACATAACATCCTTAACTTTTAACTTTGCCAATTTAACCACTTACTGTTTCAGAAAAATATATATGAAGAAAAATTAAATTTTGTATTTCATAAAATTCGGAGTCTTACATTATATCTTCAGAATCCATCTGATTCTTCAACAATTAAACCTCCCACAACCAACAATTCACTATAATTAACCATTAAAATTAACTATATTCTATGAACTAATAAAGAAAAGACATTATACCCTTTTGTATGAAACTTTAATTGATGAACTTAATCTCTTCTTGAATCTAATTTCTTCTTAAATGAAGTTTTGTTCATCACTTTATCAATTCCTAACTTGACTTAACATCCTTTTTACAACATGACAAGTTTTTGAGTGGAATTTGTGAAGGTTTATGGTAAGGGTATGAAGAGCTTGATATGGAACTTGGAGACTTAGAAATCTTCAAACTTTGGTTTGGTGTATAAACTAAACATGCATAGCTCTGTATATTCCCACTAATTCTCTTATTAACTACTAACCTCACAAACATAGCTTAATGTCCTGACAAAAACTTAATAAACCTACACCTGTATTCCATTAACTTAAGTAATCAGCCTTTATATTCCCCCACATGCAATAAGTGTGACGACCCCAAATTCGGGTTCCTTGAATCTCGGATCCGGTTCAACACGAGTACAACCTTTTCCTTATTGTTTATGAATTACAACAATATTATAATTGATAAATAACCATTTATTTACAATTTTACAACATCTCTTTCTATTCCAGAATCGAAATCTTTATACATTCCTAGTATGTCTTAATATCATGCACGATATGACATTCTATTACAATCAACTTATGTATTTAACACTTATATAACATACCAACTAAAGTCTTATACTACACAATCATTTACCTGTCCAATTCGGACTAATATCTACAACAAATACTTAGATCTTCGGTGAAAGTAATATGCTTTCCTATTCCTTGATCTTTATCGAGAACTTCAAATAATTTGCACTATCTGAAAATGTTGGTTTAGGCAAGAGTGAGCACGACGGCTCAGCAAGTCTAACAGATAGTACATAACACATAGTTCATATTTATACATGCTTCTCATGCTTCATACATTACATTATATGAATGCATCATGCTTCTCATGCTTTGTATTTATTTATGCAACATACTGATCATGCATTGGAATGAATACATAATATACAGTTCAACTTATTCAATTAATTCAGGCTTTCTATCATATAGAATCAACACACCTCATATGGTTTCACAAAAACATATTTAATTCAAATTCTCACATGCTTCAAGTGCACACACAACAGTTATACACATAGCAACAATATCTGAAAAACTTGTCTGGTTCGCTTCTACCAGTTATGCTTATTTGCGTCTTTCGTTCAACTTACAATTTATATATAAAATTGACATAATCATTAATTAAAATGACTATAAATTAGTCTTAACTTAAGACCTTAACTTTAAATTATTAACTCTTAAGATGTTCGATAAACGAACCCTTAAGTTCCGGACAAAAACCCTAGCCCAAATACAGTTCGGACATAACGGGTACGCTTACCCAACTTACGCATTCACTATACGTTCATCGTACGACCCATTTTTATTAAGTTGTCTAAATTAGTCACAAGTGGACTATTTACATTGGTTAAACATTCTTCTTTTATATAACTTAATGATTTAGACATTTAATAATATAACAAATACCCCAAGATATTATCAACATTTGATAATATATAACTACATTCAAATATTATTAATCATTTAATAATATTATACTCACTTATTAATATTATTAATCATTTAATAATATTTTAATCACTTATTAATATTATTAACCATTTAATAATATTTTAATCACATATTAATATTATTAACCATTTAATAATATTTTAATCCCTTATTAATATTATTAACCATTTAATAATATTTTAATCACATATTAATATTATTAACCATTTAATAATAATTTATTCTCTTATTAATATTATTAATCATTTAATAATATTTTAATCTCTTACTAATATTATTAATCATTTAATAATATTTTAATCACTTATTAATATTATTAACCATTTAATAATATTTTATTCACTTATTAATATTATTAATCATTTAATAATATTATTAATCATTTAATAATATTTTAATCACATATTAATATTATTACTCATTTAATAATATTTTAATCATTTACTAATGTTATTAATCATTTAATAAGTTTTTAATCATATACTAATATTATTGATCATTTAATAATATTTTAATAATCTTCAATTAATACCAATAGTTAACCTTTTAATTGTGTTAACCTTAATCTTTAACTTAAACATTTAGCTATCATTTAGTCACTAATAGACTCTCTAACAATAGCTTATCTTTATTTCAATAGTGAAATTATCTTTTGTTAAGTTTTACAATGGCCGACAAGCGAAACTTTCAGTTCCGAACAAGTCTAGATTAGAATTTTAATTTTATTAACAAGCACGGGCATATCTACGCCGCCCAAGGCCTTTCTAGGGCGTATCTATGCCCATGGGCAGAATCTGGGCGTATTCTGGGCGTCTAGACGCCGGGGATTGGTTGTCGGAACCTCTCTCACTAGTTTGGCCATAACTTTGTCATACGAAAATATTTTGAGCTGATTTTTGAGTCTAAATTCATTAGAATTTCATGATCTACAATTTCTCTTAAAATCACAAATCCAAATTCCTAACGGAACTGGACTAAAAATGGCTCACAAGGACAGAGTAAAAACTAAAATCACAAATTCTTGGTTTTAAATGTTCAAACTTGAATAAAATAAACTCTACACCTCCAAATGACACCAAATTAGTGTTGTTATCTTCATAACTTCTTGTTTTATAATATTTTATGATTCAATCACATTTTTGAAAATATTTTGATAAGAAATTTAAGATCGAACCGCTTAGGTTTTCAAAACGCCCTATTTTGCGGTAAAAGCCATAACTTGCTTATTTCTTCAAAATTTTCAATCGTTCAAGTTAGGTTATCTTCACAATACATAAACCTATCTTTCAAGACTCTTAGATCATAAATATAACCCACACATCTCAACTTATAATCATCAATCTAGTTATTTAACTAAGGTTTTTACCAGTAAATCTCTATATGCACATTTCTTCTAATTCTTTGCATACAACCTATATAAATACATGTATTAACTATATCAAACCATGAATATACCTATATATTATAGTTTTAGACTTCTAGATCATCAAAATAACTTTTGATCGGTTAAAAATATATTTTGACCGTTTAAAACTTATATAAATTATAAAAATGCACTAAGGAAGAGTTAGAACACTTTTCAACCTCTTGGATTTGAATGTTCTTCTTCTTGATCTTCTTGACTACCCGAAATAGCTATCCTTCTTGATGTGAACTTGGTAAGGACTCCTCCTTGACTATTCTCTAGCACTTTTCCTTGGTGGATCTTTTTAACTCTCTCAAATGAGCTCTCACTTCTCTCTAAAATACTTCTCTCTCTATAACTTGGTGAAATGAACAAATGACCAAACTTTTCCAAGCCTTGGTAATGAGTTCTATTTATAGGACTTAACTAACCTCACTTATCATCAACTAATCAACTAACATAGGTGAACTAAAGGGTTAATCCATGCTTACTATTTTAGTGAATGACTACTTGATGGACTTGGTGATTGACCAAGTGATTGACCACCATGAATGACAATTTTGATTGACTAGGGTGGTTGGGTAGTTGGTGAGCAATTCACCCAACACTTAACCCACATGTGGTTAACTCTCATAAGACATATGGTTAAAGTACTACACTTAACCTTGGTCACTTAAAACTCAACCTTAGTTAGGGCTCATCTTATTTATATATCTCACAACAACTAACCACAATGTGGTTATTTCTCTACATTAAAATGACCTAGGTTGGTTCACTCACCCAACCATGGTCTAAACTCATCAATTAAACATACACACATCTTCCACCAAATAACCCAAGTAGGGTTAATGCTCTACAATCAAGTATACATACATATCTAACATTGGTTAAGATTTTATTTTTATTACCACTTATGGTTAATAAGTAACCCAACAATGGTTAGTTCTTTAAAACAAAAATTCATAAGAATTGATCATCTTTATTGACTAGGGTTGGTGAACCACCCATTGGTTAATTCATTTAACCAACATTGGTTAACTCTCTACCAATTCATATACTTACTACATATATATCTCTACATATTCACCAATAACCTTTTATTTAAATTACATCATAGCTTGAATTGACCAATTTAAATTGAATACAAGCAACATACATTTTTACTCAATCTCCAAGTGGGACCCCATGTTTGGTCAACACTCCACCTTTTTTCCTTTATTTTTATTATATATATATATATATATATATATAATACTTGCAATTTCTACTAACAATTAACCAAGATATGGTTAATTCTCTACACTTAACAATACTTGAATTTATTCTCCCAACATATTGACCAACATTTGACTTTTAAATTTGGACTCAATATTTGGGCTACTAGTTTATTTTGCATTGGGTTCCCTTATTTAATTATTTGGGCTACCCAACACAACTCAAACATCTTTATAACTTGGGCTAGGTAATTAATTTAATTGGACTACCACCACATTATATACAATACTTGACAACATAATTTAATTGGACTTATATTAATTACCTCTTGGACTATAATCAACATAACATTTGGGCTTATTATTTAATTATCCACCTTCAAGCAAATATTCTCATATTGGGCTTGCTTCAAATCCATTAATGGACTCTATACAACAACTTAATAATTAAGTTAATTACTTAATTAATTAACTTCATAATATTGTCATTCTAGACAACCATTCTAATTTTTCTATAACTTTAACTCTTAACTAATATAATTAACCTAGTTAATTATATTTCATGACTTTCCTTCTTACACCATATTTAAACTAATTAATTTATTAGCTTAATTGAGTATTAACTTACTCATCATCTTATTTGGCTAACAAGCACACTTTAGGTATATATATATATATATATATATATATATATATCCACCTTCACTTTTCAATTGAATTTATTTCCTTAATAAATTCTCTACATGCATTATTACAATATTCCCACATTTAATTTCTAACAAATAAATTATGTTAAAAAAAATATTGTTCACCCAAATTCTACACATCTCACTTCTCAAACTCTAGGTTTTAAACCATAACCTTTAATTGATTATTTTAAATCTTATTTACAATTCTTGTAAATATCTGGGATATTACAATAAGTCTAATATACATATAAAAAAAACTCTACCAACATTCTCTAGTAAAGTGATGTTTATACAAGCATATAATCTTATCGTCGTTGACTTGCTCAAATGCAAAATTGAGAAGCTGTCCAGCCCCACTACGGTACTCAAAGCTAAGCACACTCTTATTCGTGGCTACTCTACACTCCATCCAACTTCGATCAACAGACATCTTATACTACGGTCTGCTATATACATATATGGAAAATCAAAACATAATCAAGTGGGAAGTTTAATGTATATGCATGCATATGAATTTCCTAACTTCATCTCTCACTATAACGGGCTAGGCTTCTATCCCATTCCCGAATACGTCGCCCCACTGATACAAACAACTTGAACACATCTTTAAATTTTAAGAAATTTTGGCAACACCTGCACATGGTCTTTAAGTACACGAAATAGACTAACAGATCATAGTCTAAATACGCACCCAAAGAACATCAAGAGATATATACTGACAGAAAATTCTCAAAATTTAAAGACGTGTTCAAGTTGTTAACACCGGCATAAGTGGGATCGAAACATTCAAGAACAGTCCCAAAACAGGGACTATTCGAGATTCACTTCTAATAAGTGAATCTCAAATGGATTTCTAAACTTCCTAAACTATATAATTTATTGCAGTGATTTCATAACATAATTTCTGTTGAATTTGTCCCATATCTCTTTTGACTCAGTCTTTCTCAACTTATTTTACTCATACTCATTCACGAAAATAAGATACAAGTATACTGGCCCCTGCTTGTAGCCTAAGTAGAATATACAGAAATAGAGATATATAGAAAGAATTTAAAGAGAAAAAGAAGAAAAAAGGATAGAAAACTCAATAATCCCTACTGCATTTGTGAGTGAGAAGAGAGAAAGAGAGAGAGAGAATAAGGAGAAGCAACTAAAATCTTCACTCAATTTATTTCACAAAATTCATATTATCATACTTGGGGAATACTTTTACCATTACATCTACATATAAAGAGAACAAATGCTGAAAATAACTCTCATGACCTACATCGTTATCCTTATCCTTCACTCAAGACTATCTAACCATATATGTATTCACATGCTCACTCAAAGTATACTAACTCCATAATATAATAATTTATTACTTGTTGCCCAAATTGCTTTATACCTAACATTCCCTTCCCCTTAAAAGCATTCATGCCCTCGTTGATATGTGATTTTCTGTTTACCAGTCTTGGTAGCTCTCACCACCTTTCTAATGTCAAAAACAAAACTCAGGAACTTGTTTAGTGAAACATTTACCTTCACATATTCCCTTGAACCAAATGTTAACACTGACAACTTTAGATTTTGATTTAGTATAACTTCTACATTTCAAAAGCTTGCCTCGATTAGTATTAGCTTTAGCATACCTTCAGTTCTTGAATTTCTCTTTCTTCAAATATAACCACCATTGATACTTACTTATCTCCATTATAACTAGCTGATTTGTAACACACTCTCTTTAATATGCAGCTGCAAATCTAACTATTCCACTTGGGATGAAATTTTGTGGATTAGCCATATCAGCAATAATTTCTCAAAATTGATGCCAGCATTGTGAATAATCATCTTTTAAAATAGTCTTAGCATGTATTGCACAAAATTTGTCTACTGTTATTGCAACAGTTGTAACATTTCCAAAGTGATCCAACCTTTCTTGAGCTATAAAGTAGAACAAACAACCCTTTATTATCTTTCTGTTGAGCACCAATGCACACCAATAAACAGATGTCAATTCAAAAGCAAGATTAATTCTCTTGGCTACCACACCCAGTCACAGCTTGGTCCTATGACCATTTGAAAAAACAATTGAAACATTATTTTGTAGCTTCTTCATTCATCAAGGGATTCACTTTTGCTATAGGCCCTAGCTGCTTAAGTGCAATCAGATTATTCATCAGGATCTCATGACCATGGTCAGGAGGGCTTAGAAACTTCACATAAAACATGATTGTTGTCCAACTCCACTAATATGGGTTTGCTAGCTTTAGAGAATCTTTGGAGAAGAAGGTTGAAATTAGCTTTTGTGCTACACCTTCCCTTTTTAGACAAATTTCTCTTGCAAATAAACTCCCAGACCGAAAGTCCTCAAGGTTTAATCCCATTTTGTTTATCCAAGGAATAGACTTACAAACCATTCTCCTTTGATGATAGACAACTTACCTTCAGCATCAATTGTTCCCAAGAATGTATCTCTACTTTTCTTGAAAATGAAGCTAGTCTCAAGAATATGATTACCTTGCACTTTGACTGCCTCTTTCCATGTATCTTTCTTAAAAATCAATACATTCAATGGTTGCCATTCTCTATTTGCAGCAGAAATTTTTTCTCTTCTTCCTTGAATTTTTTATGCAACAATTATTGCTAAAAAATTCTTGTCCAGACCATAATCAATGGCCCTATAAAGGCTAACATTCTTGTAAACCTCTTCACCATTGATGTAATCCCTTAGAAGTAGTTGCCCATTTTCATCAGCACAAGATGTTTCTTCATCATGAATTGGACAGTCAAAAATTCCAGCCTCTTTATCTTTAAAAATTGTTATGAAGTATTGAGGTGTCATACAGTTGTGCCCCACATCATGGTTTTCAACATAGTAATAACAAAATCCTTGGCATGCATTAAGGGATCTAAGTAATGAACTAGGAACATAAAGAAATAGGTTGTACTCAAGGTAGGGAGGAAGTTTTGGTGTACTTGTTTCCTTCAAATGTGAGTTTTGTATAGAGGTTTTGACCTTATCTCTCCAAGGTTCAAGTGATACAAACCAGTCATTTTTGGACTATTTTTGGATGGCAAACATCACCTAAAGTGAATCCCATTTTATCAAAAAGTTCTGCATAAATCTTTGGACCTTGTGAAGCTGAAATTTATGTCACTCACTCATCATTTTTTGGTCTAACTTGCAGCATGTGAGGTGGGTTAACAACTCCCTTAACAAGGAAACTCTTTGTTGTTGTTCAAAAAGTACAAATACTCCCTCTACCTTCATGAATCCTTGCTCCACTTCAGGGTAATTGTCAAACACTAGGTTTAAAAGTTCCTAAAACCCTAAACTCTATTTATGTTTTTGGTTAATATTGATTAATGTATGTTTGTTGTTGGATAATGATGTTTTGATGGTGGAATATAGTGGTTCCGAAGAAATAAAGAGTGTATATTGGTAAATATGTTGGTAGATCACATATTTGTGCATAAAGAGTTTTGGTGTTAAATGTTAAGGGTATGATTTTGAAAAGCTTACTTTTAATGTTGTTTTCAAACAAAAGAGCTCTCTTTGTTTTGATCATTTTAAAGATCTAAGTGAGTTATTTTGTGTATCAATGAGTTTCGATGACAATCCAATTGGAACGATGGGAAAATGTGCAAAATTGGATTTATAAAGATTTTTCAAGTAAATTATGTCTTTTGAAAAACCTAGTTTTAAATCTTGTGTTTTCAAATAAGTCATCTTGTATGGTTGAATGTTTTTAATGATCCATGAGTGTTTATAAAAGATCTAAAGTTTTGATAATGTCCTATGTTAGAAAAATGAGTGGAAATGGATTTATAATGATTTTTGTCGAAAAATCCCTAAGTGTTGGTTTAGAAATTGAACTTCATTTTAAGCTTAAAAACGTTTTTCAAATAGGTAAGATTTTGTGATTTTGATTAAGCTATGAACATTTGAGGCTGAGAGATGAAAAATCTGGGTTTTAGATAAACTTTAAAGATCTGGTGGTGTGGCACGGCTGCGCGTCTTGTTGTATAAAACCTGGCGCGGGGGCCAAGTCGGAGATTTTGGGTTCTGCCTGTTGGGCGCGGGGGCGTCAGTTTCAGCATGAAACTTAACGCAACCGCGCCGAGTCAGGTAAGTTGACAGGGTCAGATCAAATCCGATCTGGGTTGGGTTTTCGAAAATAAAATTTAATTTTTGGGGATCCAATGTTTAGACATTATAATATGTCCAAAAAAGGTAATTTATGTACAAGAAGAAGACGGAGTTAATGTAAACCAATTTGGTTCAAATAGTGATCGCTTAGTAGATCGACTTACTAAATAGGTCATACGAGGGATAATAAATTAAAGCAATGGTCTTAAGATAAGAATAAGCTAAGGGTCATGAATAAAATGTAAAGTATAAATAAACGTGTTATATGTGTAAATAATGCAAAGTATGTTTGAAAGATAAATCATGTATGAAAATGTGAAGTATGTATAAACTGATAAGTATGAGAAATGTGAAACGTACTATGTGATAACTATTAGACTTGCTAAGCCGTCATGCTCATTCTTACAAATAAATCTTAATTTGCAGTAAAGGGAGCATATATGTCGAATCAGGCTGTGAAGAAATAGAATGAAGACAGATTAAAGAAACATGTTAATATATGTTAGAACTTAAATCATTATGACTTTTTTGATAATGAGATTAGGAAGTATATTTTATTTTTTCCCCCCTATTTGTAAATGAAAATTGTAAGTTGTAATAACTTTGTAATAATATTGGATTGTAAGAATATTATTAAATTAATAATATTGAGGAATGATCAATGAACATAAGCAAGTTAAGTTTCAGTGTGATAATCAAACTTTGTTATAGAATTTGTTAATTATGTAGATGTAACCCTTGTAGGTAAAGATATTTTGTAAAGGCGTTTTGTATTGATGCTTGTAAAGAGGTTTTGTAAATAGTAAAGCTTAATGTTGTTAAGTTAGTAAATCTTTTAGCTATGCTAGATGATTTTTAATGTTTTGGGTATTGTTTAGATAATCTTTTAGCTATGCTAGATGATTGTTAATGTTTCGGATATTGTTTAGATACGTGAATAAGATTGTATAGAAAAAACGTTTTAGTGTTGAATTGTGAGTCTTTGTATACTCACAAACAATGTAATAGAATGAACTCATAATGTTTATGATTGTGAGATGTAATAGAATGAATCATAATATATATGATTATGGGAAATAAGATGAAGATGTAAAGATTACAATTTGAGAATGAAGAAAAGTTGTAAAGTTTTAAATTTAATGAATTTTTAGCAAATATATTGTGGTGATTGTTGTAAGGATTAAGAATGAGGTTATACATTAACGCACAAGGTCGGCTGTAGCAAGTACAAGAATTCTTGGGTAGTTATAAATACAAACTTGAGATGATTGAGTTCCTTTCCCTCTTCATTTTCTTCATCAAAATTGTTCCTTCTCCTCCATTGGATATTATCTACTTCATTTATTCTGTCACTTAACTTCTCAACATGACTGGGATTCCTAAAAAGTCCCTTATCTTCTCAATGGCCCATCTAAACTGGCATCTTGCCCTCTCTTCCTTTTATCTCCAATAGGGTTAAAAAAAACCACCTCATAATCTAAGACTTTTTACATCAACAACTCATTATTCCGCTTATGAAGTAATCCATTATTTCATCAATGAACTACTACTTCTCATTGGTATAATCATATCTCTATAGGTCAGAAAATCATGTTGAAACATTTGGTTAAACATTTGGTGAGCAAGTCAAGCCATGGTTCTTAGAAATTTAAAATGAAAGTGAATCAAAGAACAATTGTGATCATGGGTTTGAAAACTAAATTTAAGCAGTAGCAATATTACTTAAATTAGAATTGTTTAACTAGAGTAGCTTTATAAGTGAGAAATGGACTTCTGAAGCAAATGGAGTATCCTAGACAAACAAAACTTAATTCCAACTACTTGCTGCTTGGTTGAAACTTATCAGAGTAAATAAGCACACAAATAAGGTATAGCACCAAAGGTTTCAACACTTGGTATGAATATTAATTACCAGGGCAATAACAAGTGCTTATACTAACAAATAAGTTGAAACTGTTGGTGTATGGAATGAAAAATGAAGTAAGGACTGGATTTTGAAATTTTTGGTTTTTGATTGTGTTACACAGATGTTACGTATGCTAAACAAAGTAAATCTAGTCTTACAAACACAAACAAAATCAGTTTAAACCAAATTATATCATAGAATCAGAAAATTTTGTCGTTAAAAAAGAAGTAGCAATTTACGGATTGAAATATGCTCGAGCATTGTTGTTTATGAGAAATAAGTTTTGGCTATCTATATGTGACTGAAACGGGTGAGTTAGAATAATATTATTCCTAATACAAGTGATTTAACACTTGAATTTGCTGAGTTGCATGTTTGAAGAAAAACTAAGCCCCCAAAGTGGTGATATTTACTACCTTGTGGTTGGAATCTGGAGCTGTTGGTGGTGTTTTTGGGCTGAGATTAGAGAATCTTAGAAGTACAACAGAGACTAGAAGGAGTAGATTTCAGTTTAGGTTTAAAGAAGAGAAGAAATGAGAACAAGGATAAAGAAAAAATAGATGATTTGAAGGAAGAAGTTGATGAGTTTGGATGGAAGTTAGAGCTCTAATACCAATTTGTCAGGCCCTACCTAACCAAAAAATAAGAGAGAAACAGACATACAGAGAGAAACAGAGGTATAATTCAAGAAGAAAAGGGAGTAAGGAGAGGAACTCAATGATTTTTCACTGATCATGATATATATATATATATATATATATATATATATATATATATAGAGAGAGAGAGAGAGAGAGAGAGAGAGAGAGAGAGAATAAGGAGAAGAAACTAAAAGTTTCACTCCTCAATTCATTTCACAAAATTCATATCATCATATAATACTCTTCCTTTTACATCTATATATAAAGAGAACAAATGCTAAAAATAATTCTCCTAACCTACACCACTGTCCTTATCCTTGACTCAACAGTAACTAACCACCCGTGTGCTCACATGCTCACTCAAAATATACTACCTCTAAATTATACTAATTTATTCCTTGCTTCCCAAAATGCCCTCTGCCAGACAAAGTATGTGTCAAGGAGTTAATTTTACATTGTACCTAAATTTGTGGTATGGTATGCTATGCAACATAAAGAGTAGAAGACTTAGATACAGGTTCGGGGATACTTTACATGCATATATGGCTAGTATATACTCCCTCCGTTTCGAAAATATAGGATCTCTGTTAACTTTTTGAAGTTAATTTGAGATATTTTTAAATTCAAAATTGATATGAATTAATTTAGTTATAGATAATATAATTGTGAAAGAAAGAAAATAAACAACATAAATTTAACTGTGGTTTGATCCTCAATGACCATTTTCCACAATCGATTTCTCTATAATAATTTTAATAATGCCACTTTTAGAATATAATAAAAGTTAAAAAGCCCTCTATCTCATCGACCAAAATAAAGTTACATCTTCTCTCAGCCCTCTAGGACGTTACCAGATTTTGGTTTTGTACTCAATAACTAAACTAAGACTTTTTTTACAAATTGGTACCTAGATCTTTCCTTTCACTAATCGATGTGGCACTATTAAATACAAGGGTAATATTCCCACAAAAGTAATAGGGGTTTCCTAACAAAAGCAATTACTATACGTGTTTGAAAAAAGATAGTCGCTTTTATTTTGGGTGTTTTATGCATTAAATTTTATAGTCACGGGATTTCATATGTCGAGAATATAAATTTTAGTTTTGTTCTTTACTTGAAATAACGAGAATCTAAATTCTAGGCTTAACTAAATGGATTCGTCCTGAACTTAATGCCCACTGGTGGAAGAGGAAATATCACATATGCAGAAGTAGTTGCATTCTTATTGGTCTGCACCTATAGCGTTGATTAGAACTTCAAATTGATGTTGTAGAGATTAATGCTTTAGGCAATTAATTAGGCTTGGGAGAGATTCTAAATAGTCAGGCTATGAGGGCTCTGTTCCTTCATTCTCAGATTTTGAAGATCAACATGTTCATTTAAGGTTGCTTGCTCAATTGCTCATATTTTCAGATAGCCAACTCAGTCGCGGATAGAATATAGCCAATACAACTCATTCACATGGTGGTTCTAAAGTTTTTTTTTTTTATTTAAGTCGTACAGTGTCATTATAGTTACTGCACAACATGATATAGCTTTGTTTTCTTTTTGGCCTCCTTGAGGTTCTATTTACTTTGTAGCAGGGTTTCATATCAAGCCCCCTTCACTACTCCTTTTCCTTTTGATACAATTTCATAGGTTTTTCAACACCAGTCGTACAGTGATTCAACAGTTTTGTGTTTTGGAAAACGTGTTTGAGTGCTTATGATCAGGGGAAGCTACTAATTTAATTAGAGGAGCAATTCCTACTTGACTACCGATGTTTGTGCATTAATATTAAATGCAAGGCTTGTAATGCACCAATATATTACAAGTTTGCCTGTGATAAAAATTGTAAATAAAAAAAAAACGAAAAACTATAGCCCGGATATTATATAAATTTCCAAACCACCCTCGATCACGCTTGTGAAGTAAAAAAATCCTGGCTCCTGCCATGTTCTTTTATGAGTAATATGACCTATTTGGCCGAGGACATTGGAGAATAGTTGGCGCAATGTCTACATTAAGAAAGAAGTGATGGAACTTACCTTTCTGACGGGTAGGGAGACGTTAGATATGATGTCTTCTTCAAGTGAGCATTCAAAGAGAGAACAGTAGGCTTCTTTCCTTACTCCCACCAGATGACGAGGCGATGATGCACAAGCTATTTCAACAATAACTTGTAGTTGGTTGATACCTTTATTCCTTGATTTCAAGGCCTTACTCGCCAACATGGCATCCCTTTTAGGAGGATCACGTTTACACAAGACAATGCATTTTGTAAAAGTCAGACATGAATCTTGTCATGTAATATAAACACTTAACAAAATTGTTTTACAACTTTGAATATATATAAAGAGATAAGCTGAGTTGAAGGATAGTTTCAGAATAGTGACTTCATGAAGTTATAACAGTTTCTGCAAAGGATTTCATTTATCAGCTTTAATTGTTATGAAAAGAAAACCAATAAGTAAATCTTTTGTCCAATTTTTTTATTCTTGTTACATAAATTTTCTTCACTTGCATTCTAGAGATTTTATTGGAGGTTTATAAGTGCATCATCACATCTCTCGAGTTCTTGATCTAAGTTATGCAGATATTGCTATAAAACTTGATGTTCAAAACTGGCCTTTCAAATAGTTATGGAAGCAATACTAACAATTATGTAATTTTGAGTAAATCTCAAGTGTAAATTAAAAGACAACTATTCTCTTCTACACAGACACTGTCTGGTAGGTCTCGAGGATCGCTAATTGGCATATTTTCCAAATAAATGCTTGCAATCCTAAAATGTAGCTGCTCTCGAATTTGAACCCTTCTCGCAGGCCTTGGTAATGAGGTGGGATTTGAAGGCATCTAGGGCACCATTGTTACATATGCTTATGAGATTCTTTTCTTCAATCGACTTTACACTCTTTTCTGCCTGAGCCCTAAATTTATCTACATAATTTGATAATCCCTCATTCAATTTCTGTGTAATTCTCATCAGCTCCTTAATGGTCACCTGTTTTAACATATAGAAAAAACTTCTTAAAAAATTACAACTTCATGTCATCCCAGTCTTGGACCGATCCTTTTTCCAAGTTATAGTACTAGCTGAAGGCACTATTTGTCAATGTTTTGTTGAACTCCCTTAATAAGATGTTATGATTGTTGGCTTCATCATTGCCCAACCACTGGGACATTGATTCCACAAAACGTGCAATATGCTCCGTCGCATTCCTTTCTTCATCCCCATTATACTTAGGGAATTGTGGCGGGTGTTTAATATATCATGCAGGGTATGGCTGTCTTCTCACATGCGCCAGGTATGGTGGGGTGAAGTCCAATTCCGCAGGCCTAGTTGTCTTCCTACACATCAAATTGATCACATCCATCATGTCTTCTTTCATCACATGCTAACTAGATACAAGAGCTTTCTGGGATGTCATTACATACTGGTTCATTTGGGGTGTGGGTGGTAAGGAGATTTGTTAATGCACACTTGCATCCTGCTAAATTTGTTGGTGGTTCAGTTGTTGGCTGTGGATTAGGATGGTTCGTACCTGCACTTGTGTGAATGGTGGTGTATTTATCGGAAGAATTGGTTGTTGGAAGGGACTTACTTCTGCCCTTCGTTGTGGCGCATCACCACTATGCCGAGGTTCAAGATTTACAACGGGGATCTGTTAGGTTTCTATCACTGGAGGCATATTCTGTTGGTTCTTATTGCTATCATCGACTACCATTTGTTGTTGCTTCAACCTCCTAAGAAACATAGCTTTAAAGGCAGGGACTTACATCATCTGCTGACGAAAAATGGCCATCTCCTCTTGCTGTCTCTACATCTCCATCATCATGCTCATCATCATTCCCTGGCCTTCTTGTACCTCTTTCACCACTTTTACCATTTCCATCTGCATATTGTTCATCACTATAGTTTGTTCTCCCATAACCTCATCACCTTGTCTTCCAGCACTTCCTTGCGTGTTAGTGGTCTGTATTTGGCCGGTCATTGGACAAGTAAAACTACTGTCAAAAGCTTCCTCAATGATTGGTCGGACAAGGTCTAATTGTCTTACAAAAAATTCTGGCAAATTAATGCTCGTGGATGGCTAAATTCTTCCAGAAACTCTCCCACTTCGAGTTATGTGGACATACTCTTCAGAAACTCTTACCTCCCCAGCAGAGTCACCAAAAGAATGTAAGCAAGGAGATTTCGTACATTGTTAGGGTTAGGGTTCGTAGTAACGGTGGAGGCAAAAAATCTGCGAAGAATACATAATCGATCAACGGACTAGAGAGGGGAGAAGAACTGGTGAACAAATACCTAAGTAACATGTGGAAGAACTCTCGAGGTCCTAGCGTAATTACCAATGTCCAAGAGCCTTATCTGGTGTTAGGTGATCTCGAATGAATTCAAGATAGGCTCAGAGGTCCTAAGCTAACACTTGATTCAAAGTCGTTCACAAGTCTAGAGAATTCTTCGAGCTCCCTTGCGTTTAAAGAGATAATCCTCCAAGTGGCTGAAAATCCAAAAAGTCCCCTCTATTGTGAAATGAAAGGCTATTTATAGAGTTGTCTAGCACATGGGTAATGTGTCAGACACATGTCTCTAAGGGAAATTCCAGAAATACCTTTAGTAATAGGAAAATTTCTAGAAAGCCCTTGGTTACCCGGATAATGCCCAGATCATCCACTTCTTCTAGCCATTAATCTAATCTCTAAACCAATTCCCAAAATGAGTTGCCCCCACAAGCCTTCTGCCTCGGGAATCATGAGGGCCCCTCCCGGGTCTCGTTCATTTATTTCCATCTTACTCACTTTAGTTCATTTAATCCATTAGGTCAAATGTAAACCCTAATTTTATACACGGACTCACAGTAATGATGATGATGTACATGACTATGAAATTATATTATTTTTTTCCAAAAAGTGGGGCTTTGAAAAAATTAAAAAAAAAAACTAAGAACAATTTAATAGTGGTGTATGATAATAGAAATGATAGTTAAAAAGTAATAAAAAATAATAATAATAATAATAATAATAATAATAATAATAATAGCATGTTATTTATATTTATATATATTATAAAACTAAATTAAATTAAAATTGAAGATTATTAAGAGTGTGTTTGAGATTACTTATAAGTTGTTAAACCTGTTTACAATCAATTTTAAGAAACAAAATTTTTTTTTTGATAATCTAATTTTACAATTATTTATAGTAACTTATTATAAAAGTACTCAAAAGCTCCAATTTAGGGCTTTTCAGTTATTTGCCAAGTCTAATTTTAAAATTCATTGTTTGATTTATCCCTATAATTTGTGATTATACATGTTAATTGCTACGTAAGGCAGGCGTGATTTGATTGTGTACCTTATGGACTTGTAGAGAGAGTTGTTCTCCTTGGGTCACCAATTGCAATTAGAGATGAAAACTGGGAAAACCACTAGGAAGGTATTAGACTGCTATTGTTTTCGTTGATATTTTCTCTTGTTGTCTTTTAAGCATGTTCAGTGTCGACTGATTTCTATTATGTTCCACGTTATATTCAGAAGCTACCTTTGGCTATTTTATAGGTGGTGGCTGGTAGAATTGTGAATGCATATTCTACAAATGACTGGACGCTTGGAGTCACGTTTCGTGCATCATTTTTTATAACTTACAAGACTTGTACATCATTTTTCATTATCTTTAAAGTGTGCAAATTCCAAATGAGTACATCTAATTTGCATTGGAGGGAGAAAAAAAAAAGTAATCATATGTACTAAGCAATGATGTTCAAACTTTTATAGAATGTGGAAAACTTGTTATACTGATTTGCATATATGTAATAGGTGATTGTATATGGAACCATATGGTGATTGTTAATCCAGTCTTGGATAGGTAATTAACTAATAATTCAGCGGACATGAGTCAGGCATGCTGGTTGCTCACTTATTCAAGCATACACATTCTTTGTGTTGGTTGGTAATTAGTTATATTGAAATTCCATACAGTTTGCCAAGATATACACATTTTAGGAGGAAAAGTTTTGGCACCATTCATAACAGTCAAACTCTGGTCACTTTCCAAACTAACAGAGACGACAATCCATACGTTATGGATATTGAGGTTTTAATCATCCAAGTGCTTTCTCTGTTTCTCTCTGTCTCTCTATGTATTTCATGTGGATATATGTGTGCGTGTTTGTCCTGCAGTTTATTAAAGGGAGTTGATTTGAGTGTGTTTTCGGTACATCTTTGTATGGCTAAAACTTTCATATTAGGTTCCTTAACTTACTGTGCCTAGGGCAGAACGAGGTCTTTCCAAGTTCTGTTATGTATTGAGAGAAATTTTGTTTGAGGACTTCTTAAATTAAGGGGTTCTTGCTTGTATAGGCAGACTTGTTTTTTGGATCCGGCTGCTTTTTTTTATCACTGTGATGCCGCCACCTTTTGGCATTTTGTGTTAATAGTACTACATTTACTTAAGAAAATTAATTTTCATATTAGCTCTCCTGTAGCACTGAGACACCCTTAAAATTTGTTGTATGTTGTGAATTAATACAATCATGTTTGAACAGTCTCCTTGCTAAAGGATTAGCTATAATTCAACCAATCGATATACCAGGAATTGAGAAAGTATCTACTACCATCAAGATTTGCTTATATATTTAGTATTCCTTTCAGTAGATGAATCAATTTGATAGTTTAAAATGGACGAGTTATCCTATTTTTACATTGTGCTTTAAAGCGATTTCTGTATGTAAAAATCAATAAGTATATGTTTAATTAGTTTTATAATCGAAACCACACTAAATGAAATCGCACCGCATGTTTCAAAACCGTACCGTACCAATCACAAGCGATTTCATATACGATTTTGGATTTGTCAAACTGTACCTACGCGATTTCACGTGCGATTTAAGTTTTAAACCGCACTATGCTATCCCCTAGTTCGAACATCGGTCTTTTAGGCTTACTTTACAAATAAAATAAAATAAAACAGTTACAAAATAATTAATATGGAGAATTAATTTTTTGAAATAGTTTTGATATAGTTATTATTTCTAATACAGAACTCCTGATGTTGCTTCTGTGGTTTACATCAAATGGTCTTTGTGATGTTGAAACTTTGTCATGACAAAATAAATTTAAAATCTTACAGTTTCAAAATAGAGGAAGAATTATTATTTGTTTGATATTTTTCCTTTTCACCAAGTAATTTACTTACTTGATGAGAGAGACATTATTTGAATATTGAATAATAAGTAAGGCTTAGATTTTTTTCCTTGAATGATAAAAATTTACGGGGGCATGACATCTACATGATTTTTTTATTTATAAAAACTTAGAATTAAAGTTAATTTGGATATATTTAGACATAATTTGTTAAATAATTATATTTTATATTAAAATTAAATAATATTGATTTTAATATTTAATGAAATAATTTAAAAGTTAATATAAAAATATATATATATATAGCAGAACCCATTTTGAATCTAAAAGTATAAACACGGTTCAGATTCTTTCAACTTAATCTAATGGCTCATATTTAATCTCACAAAAAAATTCACACCCAAATCAAATTTCTGATAATAAAAATATCCAAAATAATAATAATAATAATAATAATAATAATAATAATAATAATAATAATAATAATTGTAATTTTTTATTAAGTCGTGCATTCAAGCATTAGCAATTATTAGTATATATATATGATGGATCTAAAACATAATTTTTAAATAACATATATATCTTAGATGGCATGAGATTTTCTATAACCAAAAATACTCTATATGTTTTTGTCGAGACTTATGACAAGGGTTTTTAGGGTCTATGATGATTGTATGTTCCGTCGTCGCAACTCTATAAAAAAAATAGGACTATAGCGACGATACATACTCTCACCATTATTCCGAAAAACAATCGTCATAGGTCTCGACACAGAGAAATAGAGAATTTGGTTATAGAGGATTTGAACTCCTCTTAGGTAGCATACATTTATCAAAATGGTGTCACCTTTTATTTTATTTTTAAATAATATTAAAAGAATATATGTCATGATGTAACATTTCACAATTCCACTTGCTTTTTTTTTAATTTATAAAAATGTCATCAAATAATTTTTAAAACGATATTGTGACACCCCCAAATCTGGCCCCACACAGCCCAAACTTGAGTTGTCAAAAGACTACAACAAAATTATTATAAGGTAGAACAACGTTCAACAATACAGTGTATAATAATACACAACTAAGTCTTCACTATTATTATCACACTATTTTACAACACGTGAAGACTACGATAGCTATCCTTCGGACTCTCACTCCATTCCCCGGCTAGACCCAGCTACGTTCTCATCTCGTGTTGAAAAATAATGGAACAAAAGAAAGGGTGAGCTCAAATAGCCCAGTAAATACTATCAGGACTAAGATAATGACGAATAAATTATCATTAGCCTTCAACAGTTGAGTTCTTGATAGAATACAATAGAGTACAAGGTTTATATCAAAAATTGCAGTTAAATTCTTAAACAACGTTCAGATCAATAATAGCAGCGAAATGAGCAATTTATTAAAAGAATAATGCAGACTATAATGTCCACACGATTCTCTTTCAAGGAAAAACATCATCAACTTTTATCATCTGAAATACCATTAGTCAAGATAATACAAATTCACAGTTCCTGGTCATAATCATGTAGATCAACAGTTCTTCTTTGCACTATGGGCCAAAGACATTCAATATAACACCATCGGTCATGATTATACCAGATTCAACCTTTGGTCATAATCATACCAAACAACAGTTCATCTTTGCATTATGGGCCAAAGATATTCAATATAACACCAACGGTCATGATTATATCAGATTCAGCCTTTGGTCATAATCATACCAAACAACAGTTCATCTTTACACTACGGGCCAAAGAGAACATTCACCACGTGCCATAAAAGACACCGAACAGATGTATCGCCTTTAACCTATTATATCGCCTTTAACCTATCATCTGTTTAACAATTATATCGCATCTGTGCCCCCGACCACAGATATTCACAACAACTTGATTTTGGATGATTAGAATGATATAAATGATGAACAGAAGAAACATGATAAACAATAAGTATCAGAAGTTTACTTCGTGCAGATTCAAATAATGTCCAAATTGTCAACATGATGTGGAGTGAAATTCAAAAATGATATTCAAGATCCACAGTTCAGAATAACGGTTACAGTTCAATAGAAAGGTTCACGTAAATAAGAAGGTTACAGTTCAGAATAACGGTTACAGTTTGAATAATGGAAGATGAAAAAGATGGTATCCCTTATGAGTATAAAGGAAAATAATATCACTTACGAATACGAAAGAAAATGATATTACAAACGAATATGGAATAAAAGTGTTATATGATAATTCATGTAGACAAATTATTTCCACAAGAGACAAATAAGAAATAAATACAACGGGTTATTTACCAACAGACGGTAGTCCGCGCAGTAAGGTTATTCCCACAATTTAATAAAATTTGAATATGAAGAGTTATTCACCAAACAGGCGGAAATCCGCACCGTAAGGTTATTCTAAGAGATTAATAAGGAATTAATACGAAAGGTTATTCACCAACAGGCGGTAATTCGCGCCGTAAGGTTATTCCCACAAATTAATACATAAAAATAAATGGCACATCTTATGAGTAAGAAAGAAACGATATTATTTTCGAGAATCAAAGCATGATAATCACTTACCGTAATAAGTTTGAATAATATAATATGAAAGAAGATGATATTCCTTACCTTAACACATGACTGGATATTGATTTAAATGAGGTTGATTAACTTGAACAGTATTCGTACACTTATAGATCTTCACAAATACTCAAGATGACTTAAGCACACTTAGAGAGAACTTATACAAGAAGTATTTAGAGAGTGAAAGAAAGAACAAGTAAGGAAGTTTATGAAAAATCCTTAAGTTAAGGCCTCTATTTATAGCCAAAAATCTTATCATAACCAAGATTTCCTAATTTAATTCAAACCATTCATTTCAAGATAATGTTTAATCCTCACCACTCATTTCATCTTTTAAGATTTCTTTAATTTAAATCACTTATTTAAAGATCATCTTTAATCTACACCATCCATTTCAAATTTTATATTATCTTTAATCTATATCATTCATTTCATCTTTTAAGATTTCCTTAATTTAAACCATTCATTTAAAGATCATCTTTAATCTACACCATCCATTTCAATTTTTAATCTATACCATTCATTTTATATCACCTAACTTTATATTATTTATTATAATAAACAAATAACTTTATCAATTCAATTATTCAATAATAATTCACACTTATTCATTATTATGACTAATTGTTATAAATACAGTGTAGTTGGCTCTCTGAGTTAGATATCAAGTCAATTAATTAATTAAATACAACTGTTTAAATAACATCATAATAGAGATAACAATAATGCAGAAAATATGTAAAATAAAGAATACGTTGCTGTGTCATGACAATTATTGATTCAATAATGTGAATTACTGTGCATATGCTACTGTGACAATTATCAATTTAATAATATGAATTATTGTGCATGTGACAATAAAGTCAAATATTGTACGATAACTACTTTATCAGTTTAATAATATAAAACACTGTGCAATGTCGTGTACTACTGTGCAATACCGTGTGCTATTGTGCAATACCGTATGTTACTATTCTTTTACCACCGGATATTTCAATAATTAAAAGTGATAGTACCATGGACCATTTAAAAATTATTTATGTCATTTTCTATATCCGATAATTATTCGTTGTGGGGTTCACCAATGATTGGTTCGTACGGCGCCGTCGTACGAATATTCCCCGACAGAACAAATATTTCCCGACCAAACGAATATTTTTCGACATAATATAATTTACACATAACATCCTTAACTTTTAACTTTATCAATTTAACCACTAACTGTTTCAGAAAAAATATATATATGAAGAAAAATTAAATTTTGTATTTTATAAAATTCGTGGTCTTACAACTTCCCCTCCTTATGAAATTTCATCCTCGAAATTGACGTAGCTTGCATAACGAAGAGATAAGGATACTTTGATTTCATCTTAGATTCTAGCTCCGAGGTCATTTCCTCAGTATCTTGGTTCCTCCATAAAACCTTAACTTGAGGTATAACATTTTAGCGTAGGATCTGCTCCTTTTTATCTAAGATCTTAACAGGTACCTCCTCGTACGTTAAATCCTCTGCTATAACGTCTGGTTCTAACTCAATGACGTGGTTTGGGTCCTTCACATATTTACGTAGCATAGATATGTGAAAAATGTTATGGATGCGGGACATACTAGGTGGTAAGGTTAGTCTGTAGGCTACGGTTTCTACTCGATCGAGGATTTTAAATGGGCTAATAAATTGAGGGTTGAGCTTTCCTCTCTTTCCGAATCTCGTAACCCCTTTCCATGGAGAAACACGTAAGAATACATGATCTCCGACGTTGAATCTCTCATCTCTCAGATGAAGATCAGCATAACTCTTTTGTCGTTCTTGTGCGGTCTGTATTTGTTGTCGGATCATTTGGATCTTTTCTATTGTCAAGCATACCAACTCGGGTCCCAACAATTTTGCTTCTCCTACCTCATTCCAACATACTGAGAGCGACACTTCCTTCCATGCAAAGCCTCGAATGGAGTCATGTCTATGCTTGCTTGGTAACTGTTGTTGTAGGAAAATTCCACCAATGGCAAGTACTTATCCCAACTTCCTTTGAAGTCTAGTACGAAAAGTCTCAAAAGATCTTCGAGGGTCTGGATCGTCCTTTCCGATTGTCCGTCCGTTTGAGGATGGTATGCAGAACTAAAACGTAGTTCAGTGCCCATAACTTTTTGTAGACTGATCCAAAAGCGTAAAGTGAATCTAGGATCTGGATCAGAAACTATGGAAACTGGCATGCCATGCAATCTCACAATCTCATTTATGTACATACCGGCAAGACGTTCAAGTGAAAAGTTTTCTCGTATAGGTAAGAAATGAGCGGATTTGGTCAATCTATCTACGATGACCCAAATTGAATCTAAGCCTTGAGAAACCTTGGGAAGACCCTTCACAAAGTCCATATTGATGTGTTCCCACTTTCATTCAGGAACCTCAAGTGGTTGCAATGGACCCTTAAGTACTTGATGCTCTGCCCGTCACGAAGTCCATATTGATGTGTTCCCACTTCCATTCAAGAACCTCAAGTGGTTGCAATGTACTCTTAGGTACTTGATGCTCTACCTTGACACGTTGACAAGTTAGGCACCTTGAGATAAACTCTGCAATCTCCCTTTTCATATTGTTCCACCAAAATGTATATTGAAGATCTCGATACATCTTGGTACCTCCTGGGTAGATTGCAAACGGCGTGTTGTGTGCCTCCATCATGATTTTATGCTTCAATTCAGGATCGTTAGGAACACAGAGTCGAGAGTTAACTCGAAGTATTCATTTCTCGTCGATTCTTACTTCGGGAATGGCACCTTCTTGTACTTTCTTCATCATGTTCATCAGCTCCGGATCAGTAGCTTGAGCAGCTTTCATTTTATCGATTAAAGTTGGTTTTACCCGTGCGTGCGCAATCTTCAAGTGGTTCATTGGTGTTTTTAGCTCTATCTCCGTCTTTTACAAGTCGTACAAAATACACTTTTGTGTTTTCAGCAATGCAATTGTACTCGCATAAGATCTTCTGCTCAAAGCGTCAGCTACTACTGGATTGTGTGGTCATAATCCTTCAACAGCTCAAGCCAACGTCATTGTTTCATGTTGAGTTCTTTCTGGGTGAAGAAATACTTGAGACTTTTATGATCCGTATAGATATCCACTTTCTCTCCGTACAAGTAGTGTCTCCAGATTTTCAACGTGAAAACGACCGCTGCCAACTCTAGATCATGAGTAGTGTAATTTTTCTCATAATCTTTGAGTTGTCGAGATGCACAGGCTATCACATTTCCATGTTGCATAAGAACACAACCTAGACCTTTGCCTGAAGCATCGCTGTAGATGACAAATTCTCCTGATCCCGATGGTATGGTCAGAACAGGAGCTGAAACAAGTCTCCTCTTGAGTTCTTGAAAACTCTTCTCGCATTTCTCGCTCGATATAAGTTTTGTACTAGAACGAATGATACCGATATCTAATAATTAAACTTTCAACTCTTGGTGTTCTATGGGAGCCATTTGGTATGGGGCTTTGAAAATAAGCTTAGTACCGATTTCAAGGTTAATATAGAATTCAATTTCTCGGTTTGGGGGTAAACCAGTAAGTTCCTCAGGAAAAACGTCAGGAAACTCATTAACAATGGGAATATCATTTAAGTTTGACGTATTTTTGTTCAAAACAGTGACATGAGCTAAAAAGGCTTGACATCCGTTTTTCAATAAACGAATGGCTTTATGGCTAGAAATAACAGTTATAAATTTCAATGGTTTAGTTGCTTGAATTTGCATAACAGGTTGATTAGGAATATGAAAACTAATAATCTTATGAAAACAATCAATTTTAGCATGATGGATAGTCAACCAATCAATTCCTAAAATCACATCAAATTCATGCATCTCCAAAGAAATAAGGTCAACAGGTAATGTGAGGTTGTTGATTTGAACTAGGCAAGGTTTATAGACAGTAGATGTGATAGATATTTCTCCCAATGGGGTTTCAACTGATAAGTCAAAGTCTAAGTTTTTCGAAGTCAAATTTAAACATTGAGCACACATATGTGAGATAAAAGAATGGGTAGAGCAAGTATCTAACATGGCATAAACTTCACAAGAATTTATAAATAGCTTACCAGTTATCACTTCATTTCGTTCTTGATTGTTATCGTCAAATTGAATCCCTTATTCGGATCTTCACGTATTTCAACCATAGGAATACCACTAAATAATTCTCTAACGAATTGTTTCTCGGTTTCCTCAACTTCATCAGTGGTAACATACCAATGATTTCTATAAGAATAGTATTTTCGATACACTGCAGTTTCCACAATAGCGACTAACTTAACCTGAATTCCTCTAAATTATAATGCCCAAAAGTATAGAAACATCATTTTTAGATAATCTTGAAAATCATAGCTGGAACACCATAAATTCCAAAGACTGATATGAAAAGTCCATATATTCTAATCCTTTGTTATAGAGCATAACCAGGTGATATGACTCTCCCAATTAGTGAGCAGATTAAAGGTAATAATTTTCGCAAGTTCATTACATCCTTTAATTGCTTCTAAGAACGGATCTGGAACGACTGTAGTAGAGCTTTCACCTTCATCCTTCCTGGATAGAACACGAATAAATTTTGCCTTAGGCAAAATATTTAACTCTGAGTTTGTAGAAGAATTGTTTGTGGCCTCTTGATTCTCAGTTACATTGGCTTCGGGCACTCCATTGTTAACTTCCTGATTTCCAGATGACATACTTTACTGTGGTCACAAAATAAATATTAGTTAAACAAATCGACTCATCACTTTCTATCCTTATATTAAAATCGACACATTAGATAAAATAATCTAATTTAGGTGGGACACACTAGTGACTGATTCTATTCGTCTCTCCCCTCCTAGTTCTAACCTCGGATCTCCATTAAAGATCATATCCCTAAGCTCTGATGACAACTGTGACACCCCCAAATCTGGGCCCACACAGCCCAAACTTGAGTTGTCAAAAGACTACAACAAAATTATTACAAGGTAGAACAACGTTCAACAATACAGTGTATAATAATACACAACTAAGTCTTCACTATTATTATCACACTATTTTACAACACGTGAAGACTACGATAGCTATCCTTCGGACTCTCACTCCATTCCCCCGGCACCCAGCTACGTTCTCATCTCCTGTTGAAAAACAATGGAACAAAAGAAAGGGTGAGCTCAAATAGCCCAGTAAATAATATCATGACTAAGATAATGACGAATAAATTATCATTAGCCTTCAACAATTGAGTTCTTGATAGAATACAATAAACTACAAGGTTTATATCAAAAATTACAGTTAAATTCTTGAACAACGTTCAGATCAATAATAGCAGCAGAATGAGCAATCTATTAGAAGAATAATGCAGACTATAATGTTCACTCGCTTCTCTTTTTAGGAAAAACATCATCAACTTTTATCATCTGAAATACCATTAGTCAAGATAATACAAATTCACAGTTCCTGGTCATAATCATGCAGATCAACAGTTCATATTTGCACTATGGGCCAAAAACATTCAATATAACACCAACGGTCATGATTATACCAGATTCAGCCTTTGGTCATAATCATACCAAACAACAGTTCATCTTTGCACTACGGGCCAAAGAGAACATTCATCGCGTGCCATAAAAGACACCGAACATATGTATCACCTTTAACCTATTATATCGTCTTTAACATATCATCTGTTTAACAATTATATCGCATATGTGCCCCCGGCCACAGATATTAACAACAACTTGATTTTGGATGATTAGAATGATATAAATGATGAACAGAAGAAACAGGATAAACAATAAGTATCAGAAGTTTACTTCGTGCAGATTCAAATAATGTCCAAATTGTCAACATGATGTGGAGTGAAATTCAAAAATGATATTCAAGATCCACAGTTCAGAATAACGGTTACAGTTTAATGGAAAGGTTCACGTAAATAAAAAGGTTCAATTGAAATGATGAAGTGCAACTATTATGGAACATATAATATTTTCAGGAATTATAGAAGCAATAGTTCCATAATAAGTTTCGATTTAGGTGTATGAAAGAAAATAATATCCCTTACCGTAGCAGGTTTAATTAACAAAAGGTGAAGAAAATTAATATCCCTTACCATGGTAAGTTTGAATAATGGAAGATGAAAAAGATGGTATCCCTTATGAGTATAAAGGAAAATAATATCACTTACGAATATGAAAGAAAATGATATTACAAACGAATATGGAATAAAAGTGTTATGTGATAATTCGTGTAGACAAATTATTTCCACAAGAGACAAATAAGAAATAAATACAAAGGGTTATTCACCAATAGGCGATAGTCCGCGCAGTAAGGTTATTCCCACAATTTAATAAAATTTGAATACGAAGAGTTATTCACCAAACAGGCGGTAATCCGCGCCATAAGGTTATTCTCACAGATTAATAAGGAATAAATACGAAAGGTTATTCACCAACAGGCGGTAATCTGCGCCGTAAGGTTATTCCCACAAATTAATACATGAAAATAAATGGCACATCTTATGAATAAGAAAGAAACGATATTATTTTTGAGAATCAAAGCATGATAATCCCTTACCGTAGTAAGTTTGAATAATAGAATATGAAAGAAGATGATATTCCTTACCTTAACACGTGACTGGATATTGATTTAAATGAGATTGATTAACTTGAACAGTACTCGTACACTTATAGATCTTCACAAATACTCAAGATGACTTAAGCACACTTAGAGAGAACTTATACAAAAAGTATTTAGAGAGTGAAAGAAAGAACAAGTAAGGAAGTTTATGAAAAATCCTTAAGTTAAGGCCTCTATTTATAGCCAAAAATCTTATCATAACCAAGATTTCCTAATTTAATCCAAACCGTTCATTTCAAGATAATGTTTAATCATCACCACTCATTTCATCTTTTAAGATTTCTTTAAATTAAATCATTCATTTAAAGATCATCTTTAATCTACACCATCCATTTTAAATTTTATATTATCTTTAGTCTATACCAGTCATTTCATCTTTTAATATTTTCTTAATCTAAATCATTCATTTAAAGATAATCTTTAATCTACACCATCAATTTCAAATTTTAATCTATACCATTCATTTTATATCACCTAACTTTATATTATTTATTATAATAAACAAATAACTTTATCAATTCAATTATTCAACAATAATTCACACTTATTCATTATTATGACTAATTGTTATAAATATAGTGTAGTTGGCTCTCTGAGTTAAATATCAAGTCAATTAATTAATTAAATACAACTGTTTAAATAACATCATAATAGAGATAACAATAATGCAGAAAGTATGTAAAAGAAAGAATACGTTACTATGTCATGACAATTATTGATTCAATAATGTGAATTACTGTGCATATGCTACTGTGACAATTATCAGTTTAATAATATGAATTACTGTGCATGTGACAATAAAGTCAAATATTGTACGATAACCACTTTATCAGTTTAATAATACGAAACACTGTGCAATACCGTGTACTACTATGCAATACCGTGTGCTACTGCACAATACCGTATATTACTATTCTTATACCATTGGGTATTTTAACAATTAAAAGTGATAGTACCATTGACCATTTAAAAATTATTTATGTCATTTTCTATATCCGACAATTATTCGTTGTGGAGTTCACCAATGATTGGTTCGTACGGCGCCGTCATACGAATATTCTCCGGCAGAACGAATATTTCCCGATCAAACGAATATGGTCCGACATAATATAATTTACACATAACATCCTTAACTTGTAACTTTATCAATTTAACCACTTACTGTTTCAGAAAAAATATATATATAAAGAAAAATTAAATTTTGTATTTCATAAAATTCGGGATCTTACAGATATCATTTTTAAAAAATATATATTATTTAAAAGATATATTTTAAATTATATATATATATATATATTAAATTTATAGAACAGAAAAGTAGTACATCTTAAAGTCAACAAAGGCAATTGAGGGTGTCTTTTGAAATATAGGTTTGAAGCCATGTGAGGGGAGCTTAGGTTATAAGGTGATGAATTTTATTTATAAATAGTTAAATTAAAAAAATTCTTTAAAATTAATTTTTTTTATTTAGTTATAAGTTTTTTAAAAAAAAAAAATTGTTGTTTAAAAAACATGACTTACAAGTTATTTTTTATAAATTAATCAATCATTATAAAATAACATTAATGTCCTTTTTATTTTTTTAATATTTTTTTTATTAAAAGATATTTTAATAATTTTTATATTTTATTTAATTTATAAATCATTATTAGTCGAACATATTTACAACTATTATTTATAATTTTTAATTTATAAATAAAAACAATATCGAATATTTTTATTTATAAATTTATTAAAATTTTAATTTATAAATTTATTAAAATTTTAATTTTAAATTAAAAAAAAAATTATTTCCAAACAAATCATTTGAGCGATAATAAAGATAAAGATGGGAGATCTCGATGCATATAAAGTTAAATTAAAGTTAAAGTTCATCTGTCCTCTAGCATTCATTATTAATAAAGTCGTCTGAGCAAAATTGACTTTCTCTCCATCGTTTGAGAAGTTTAGTTTTGAAAATAGTGACAATACATTCTCTATTTAGTACTATAATGCAGTAATTGTTGAAACAAGGAATCATAGAAGTGAAAAAGTTGAGATTTTTAGATCATCTGTCTTGTAGCAATCAGTATCACAATCTCCCGTCCAGTCGTTAAAGTTGACTTTTACCTTTTTGACTACATTTTTTTTTATGAAATAATTATAGTATAAAAATATTACGATACTGTAACAAGTGGTAGAGAATTCGAAAAGTAAATTAAATGGAAACATCGTGGTCAACACCTACCACCAAATTAAGATTTCTATTAATAAAAGTCTGTGAAACTGAAATACTCGCATATATTTCTTATCATCAACGGCTCCCTTATCTTTTTCATTTTGATCAGAAGACCTGCCAAACAAACCAATGGGAGAAACCTTTCTTGCTTCTTTCGTCATTCTGGTGCTTGATCGGTTGACTTCAGACGAGGTGTTGAACGTTGCGAGCGAAATACAACCCCAACTCAAGGAGTGGACCGAAATTCTGAAAATTATTCGGAGAGTTCTCGCTGATGCTGAGTTGAAACAGTACAAAGATCCAGACGTAAAGGAATGGCTCAACAAACTGGAGGATCTGGCTTACGACATGGATGACATAATCGACGGCTTGGTCACTGATCAAGTTGGGCCTCGCCCCCGTTCTCAAGCTAGCAGCAGCACCAGTCAGGTATCCTTTAACGAATTCTCCCCTTCTACCGATCTGAGAGAGAAAATAAATGACATATCTAGAGGATTCAAAGAGATTGTTGGGAAAATTGGTGATCTTTCTTTGGAAAAGAATAAGAACATTGTTGGAGGAATCCAATCCCCGTCCAGCACATCCTCTTCTTTGGCACAACCTCACGTGTATGGCAGAGAAGAAGGAAAAAAGGCAATACTAAAAATTCTGTTAAATGATGAGGCAATTTTTGGGGACGAATGTGTGATTCCTATAGTTGGTATGGGTGGAGTTGGTAAAACTACTCTAGCTCAGCTCCTCTACACTGACGAGGAAGTGAACGGCTTCTTTGATCTAAAAGCGTGGGCTTGTGTCGGTATTGTGTCCGATAAGTTTGATGTTCTTAGAGTGACAAAGAAAATTTTAGAGTCACTCACCAGAGTAGATTGTAACTTGAAAGAATTAGATTCAGTTCACGGGAGCCTCCAAGAGAAATTGTCGGGGAAAAAATTTCTTGTGGTTTTAGATGATATATGGAAAATAGAATATGGTGATTGGAACAGTCTGAAACTACCTTTCTTTGCTGGGGCTCGAGGAAGCAAAGTTATTGTTACAACTCGTTCTGCAGATGAGGCAAAAAAAATGAGTCGTATTGAAATACATGAGCTGAAGCAGTTGGGAGACGACCATAGTCTGTCTTTGCTTGCACGTCATGCACTTGGAAGGGATAGTTTCGAGGAACATCAAGATCTGAAAGAGATTGGAGAAAAAATACTGAAGAAGTGTCAAGGTTTGCCCCTGGCAATAACAACGGTTGGTGGCCTCTTACGTACTAAAGAGCAGCATCAAAGTCGATGGGAACATATACTTCATAGTGAGGAATGGGATTTATCAGGCCGTATCCTTCCAGCTCTCTTGTTAAGCTATCATTATCTTCCTTCTCATCTAAAACGCTGCTTTGCTGCTTGTGCAATAATTCCAAAAGATTGTGAATTTAGCAAGAGCGAGCTTATTTTATTGTGGATGGCCATGGGTCTTTTGCGGCAATCGAGAGAAATGAATTGCCTAGAAGATTTTGGTGCTAAATGTTTTGATGACTTGTTATCCAGATCTTTTTTCCAAAATTCAGCAAGAAGTGAATCACAATTCGTTATGCATGGTCTCATAATTGATGCAGCTGAATCTGTTACGGGAGAAATATGTTGTAGGTGGGAGGATATGTTGGAAAATACTAAGATTTCCAAACGGGCTCGTTACTCATCATTTACTGGTCAAGCTTGTGATGTATTTGAAAACTTCAAAGATTTTAACTCTGTCCAACGGTTACGAACTTTCGTGTCCTTTGGAAGTGGTGCTCCTACCTACAGCTTACCTGACAAGGTTTTGGTTGACTTGGTGCCGAAGTTCAAATTTTTGAGGGTGCTATCTTTACGTCATTATTTTATAACTGAGCTGCCAGACTATATCGGGGAGTTGAAACATCTACGGCACCTCGATTTATCTTATACTTACATACAAGTGTTACCTGCCTCGATATGTACGCTCTACAATTTGTTAACGTTATCAGTTAATTGTTGCTGTAGCCTTTATAATTTGCCTGCCGATATTGGTAACTTAATTAACCTTCATCATCTTGACAACGCCTATACTGATGAATTAAAAGAGATGCCTTGCGGGATTAGTAAACTTGCAAGTCTTCAGACATTGTCGAAGTTTGTTGTGGGGAAAGGTAGTGGGTTGAAGCTACGGGAATTGAAGGATCTTATGCTTCGAGGGAGTCTTTCCATTCATGGACTTGAAGATGTGATGGATAGTCAGGATGCAGAGGAGGCAAGTCTAAAGCTTAAGCATGATCTTGATGAATTAGAGTTGGTATGGAAATCCGATGATGAGCCTCATCATGATGCGGAACTTGAATTTGATGTACTTGACAAGCTCAAACCACAGAGAAATCTGAAGAAGCTCAAAATAAATGGATATCGATGCTCAAAGATCTCCAGTTGGGTAGGTGATCCTTCATTCCTTGAACTAACTATGATAAGTATCATTAATTGTAGAAAATGCACATCCTTACCGCCACTTTGGGAACTGCCCGTGCTCAAGCACTTGAATATCCGAAAGATGTTTGAATTAAGAAGCATTGGTGTTCAATTCTACAATGATAAACATTCTGAAGTTCCAAATCTATCTCTAGAGACTATATATTTTGGCGACATGCCAGTGTGGGAGGAATGGTCAATATGTAGAGGTGGTGTGGAAGTTATGTCACTATTTCAAAGCCTTCGTGAGCTTACTATGAGGGATTGTCCAAAACTTACTAGGCTTCCACTGATGGCACTTCCGTCACTTTCCCGCCTAGTTTTTGATAATTATCATGGGCCGGTGCTAGAAAGCTTATCTGATGTTACCTCGCTGTGTAGATTGTCGATTCGGAATGCGATGGGTCTAACTTGCCTACGTGATGAATTTCTGCAGTTCTGCGGGGTACTAGAACATCTAGATATTGGTTTTTGCACAGAACTTGTGAGTTTATGGCCAAATGGGTTTCCACCACAAAACCTTGTTTGTCTAAAAGAGCTAACAGTTGATCGTTGTCCCCAACTTCTATCTTTGGGAGAAGAACGAGGGCTCCCTCGCAACCTTGAGATTCTGACATTAGATTACTGCCTTAATCTGGAGAAAATGCCATATGGGTTGAGCAACCTCATATCCCTTAAAAGATTGAAAATTTCAGGATGCCCAAAAGTAGAGTCATTCCCAGCTGTTTCCCCCATGCTTAATACTCTGGATATTGAAAGTTGTGGGGCTCTCGAGACCCAGCTGCCAAACTACAGTGCCAATATTTCTAATCTTGATGTGGACATCTCGTCAATGTCTTCACTCAATATTGAGTCGTTGCAAAACTTTGCAAATCTTGGTTCCTTAGATATTTGCCGTTGTGATGGTCTGGAGTCTTTCCCTGAAAGCATATGGGCCGCCGCCTCGAAACTCAGAATTCTCAGAATTTTGGACTGCAATAATTTAAAGTCGTTGCGTTTTAATCAAATTCAAAGGAAGCACGGGGTATCACTAGAAAAGCTGGAGATATCGGGATGTCCAAAATTGGAGAACTTTCCGGATGGGGATTTGCCCCCCAACTTAACAAGTCTTCATGTCAGGAACTGCGGGGAACTCCTGAAACCACTTTCAGAGTGGGGCGTACACGGACTTGCCTCTCTTGATGAATTCTCCTTATCTAATTTTGTTGGGGATGATCAGCAATTTCTGCTTCCTCCAACTTTGACTCGACTTACGATTGATGGGCTCCCAAATCTGGAAAACTTATCTAACGGCCTCGAAAACCTCAGCTCACTCAAAAAACTAACTATTCAAAATTGTCCTAAGCTTCGGTCCTTTCCTAAAGGAGAAGTGCTTTCCAATCTTTCAGAATTGACTATCTACAAGTGTCCTATTCTGAATAAACGGATAGAGGATGAAGGATACTATCAGCCTATCCTTGCCAGCATCCCCAGTGTGACTTTTGCCAGAATCCCCAGTGTGAAGACTTTTGTCAGTATGCGCAGTGTGCTGCATACACAGCGTGGAATTGTGAATCTGATGACTGATGAACTTAGCTCAGCTGCACCATGATCAGTTCTTCTCCACGTACAACCAATTTCTTATACTGTATTTTCTTAATCTGCTCAACTTCATTGTATAATTGGAGATTTTATTTTTATTATTAGTGTTTTTTTTTTTTTTTATAAATGAAATTGAGATCCTTGTGCATGCATCAGTTAGAAGCAATATAAAGATACGTTTGATATAACTGTGTATATGTTTAGAGATTAGTCTTGTGGTAATGCCTTTGTGATCATTGTTTTACTGGATGCGCTCTTTGTAATATATATACTGCAGTAGATACTTTGTTTTTCTTAATTGTACTATTTGTTTAGTAAATTAAGTAACTGTTAAGAAAAAAAAAAAAATTGAAATTTGAGTTCTATGCCTCAAAAAGCAGCAACAGCTTATTTCGGGAACGACCTTAATTTAACATTCAAAATCAGAGTTTCTTTGCCTTGGTAACAGTCTTTGGAGTTATTTAGAGTGCTTACATTTGTGAAGTGAAATATACCATTTTCATCTATTATTATAAAGCGTCTAGTTTTTATAACTATTTTTTGGTAATTCTGGGTTACATCTTATCATAAATGGAGTTTAATTAATTTTATTATTTTTGTTCTTGAAAAACGGTTGTTATCTTCATGTTCACTCATCCACTCACCCATGTTAGTTTTTTTTAACTGTTTGTCACAACTCTCTTCCACCATCCTCTAAATTCAAGGGTATAAACAGACAAGTCTAAGTATACATTTTGTGATTTTAAATCAATTCTTTTATATTTTAAAATTTTATATTGCGCACACAGTGTGTGCCTAACGACTAATAACGAATACTGTGTATCGATAATTTTATCATGGGGTTTTAAATACATTATGTTTCACAATGAGTTGCCATCTGTTACGCTTGTGTTTTTCGTTTATAAAAATTTAGTGTTATTTTTAGGAAAAGAAATATGCTTTTACTACAACGGGTTTGAAAGATTACTTTTATTATTTTTGGAAAATAAACGGAGCTACAGATACGAGCCCCATCCTCTTAGACTCTTAGAAGTGGTATTAAACTTGACATTATGAAAGCTTACGGCCTGGTTAGATTGAAGCTCGGAATTGATATGTTGAGTTTTGTGTACTTTCCTTCTAAGTTCTAACTTTATAAATGGGTTGAGACTTCCATATCCCCTTCTTTATCTCGCTCTCTTTTTGTTGATGGGTGTTGAATGGTTACTTTATTGGTTATTTAGGAATTAGGTAGGATGGTCCCCTTTCCTCTAACTTTTTCTTCTAGATTTGGAGGTTTTGTCCTTTATCATGAATATCTTGATTAATTATAGAGAATCCTAGTTCCATTGGAAACGTGATAAGCAGAGAATTACTAACTCGTGTTTTGCTAATGATGTCATTTTCTTTGTCACAAAAGATGGGAGCAATTTGTTAAATTGATAAAAGGAGGACTACTTATTTTTTATATAAAAAAAAATCGATGAAGTCTAAACCCCGTTAAAAGTAATGTGTGTTTGTCCAAGAGTTGGGCATTCCCTTATGACTTCTAGAATAACTTTTTGAGAATTGTTGGCCTCTCATTGATAAATTAACTACTACAGTAAAAAGTGGTATTATTTTTTTATGACACAGAGATTTAAAAGAAGGGTTAGATAGATTATTTTTAAGTTATAAAATTCAGATTAAAGTTATTTAGCAAATAATTTATCAACTAACTTTTGACAGTTATGCACAACGGAATAGTTGAGTTTTGTAAATGGCCTTCAAATTAAGATAAAATAAAGATCTCGGGTATGACTTTAGTGATATAAAAATATGAAAATCAGTCAGATGATATTATAATTATATATCAGTTGATATGACAGTTGTACGGCAGTTATATAAAGCAATAAAAGCGACAGCGATTTCTAAGAAGTTCAGAGTCTAAACTACTCATAGTCCTCTCTATCACTCTACTAACCAGTGATCGTCCACTATAGGATAAAGTTCACTTAGACCGGGTTCTTCTTAACCAATTACAATCTCACTTAGTGAACTGATTCCCTTAGAATCAGACGAGCACTCTGTCTGGACTTTACAACCTCCCTTTGGAAAACTGATTCACTTAGAATCATGTGAACACTCTGTCTTGACTTTACAACCTTCCACTGGAGAACTGATTCACTTAAAATCAGGCGAACACTCTGTTTCGACTTACAACCTCTATTTGGATAACTGATTCACTTAGAATTGGCGTGCACTCTGTCTCGTCTCTCAGATCACTTAGATCTCTTTGTAGTTGAGGTACTACTAAGTTGCGTTTAAACTCCTCTTCAGA
Organism: Hedera helix; assembly: GCA_947179155.2. NCBI lineage: Eukaryota > Viridiplantae > Streptophyta > Magnoliopsida > Apiales > Araliaceae > Hedera > Hedera helix. Next base: position 11,659,423 of record OX359280.1, read on the forward strand.
ATGACTTAGCAGCAATGATCAATTTCTCAGAAATAATAAAGTGATTTATGAATCATATAGTAACTTAAGCTAAATCGTAGTGTAGCTCTTTAGAATTGTAAAGTTGGTTAGTTTTTCAGACTTGTGTTAAGATTTGATCGATTCTTTATATCTCTTTTTTAGATCTTCTCGTTTTATTTCAACCAATCACTTGATGTTTGAATGTTGAATCTCTATTTATAGATTTCCTTCTAGAAGTTTGTCCGTTGGAAATTCCAGTTGTTTAGCCACAAAAGTCTTCTGTCAGTCTGTTGTAGTCGTCTATGACTGTAAATTGTGTTAGGCCTTGTTTGTATGTTGTGGCAGACTATTATTTCCAAATATAGTTATTGGAGTTTTGGCTGATTGGACATTTCCTTTGCTGTCACACACATCAAAGATCTTTCAGGATTGTGGTGTGTTGAGGAAACTTTATATCCCAATGATAACTTACAAGTTTGTACTTTATGATTATGATAGACTTGAAGCGTAGAGTCAATGATTCTAAGAATTTATTCTATAATTCTTGGTAGTTCTTCGTTTTTGTCTTTTGTCCGGTGACTCTACATTCTGGCTTTATTCTTCGGTCACTCTGCGAACTTCCATTACCTTTACAATATGCTCAACGATTCTGCCAGTTGTGTTAGTTCACTCTGCTATCTCAGAGGAACTAAGTCTCAGCTCTGCGAACTTGGACTTCTTAGTCTATTACAAGTTCATACTTTACTATTTGAATCAACCTAACATATTTGATTCTTAAGTCCTTTTACAATAATTAACTCTGTAAGGACTTTATATATCTTTCTTTCCTAAGTCTTTGTACAATAATTATCTCTTTAAGGACTTTACAATATTACTTGTTTTTCTCTTTATAAATATACATTAAGCTCTTTGTCATCATATAATCATTAAATCCAACAACAGGGTTTAAATATAAATGCACTAATAATCTCTTCCTATTTGAAGATGACAAAAATAAGTAATTATCAATAATCATCAATCACTCTAATGCATATAATACATAATTTAAACATGTTCTTAGATACAGCTAGAAGTTGTATTTTCTAGAAGAATATATGAAATTATTGATGTATGAATGTTGATTTACAAAATATACAAAAATGAATTATTATAGTTAAAAAAAAAAAATATTGTAAAGGCTTATCTTCTGTTTGGCTTATGGGCACTCGACGACTCTGGCTTCTTTGCAGCACTCTTAGATCGTCGATAGGAAGATGGATTTCTTCGTTCCCTCCGATGATATTCCCTTCTTCCTTCCTCTTTCCTCTACCTCATTTCTTCCATTAATTCTTGTGGCCCGAGATGTGGAATTTTTAATCGTTCTTTTCCTACAATGTAAACCCCTTGTGTATTTCTGTTAAGGTACATTGGGTCATTTATAGGGGCCTTTTTGCCAGTATAAGATACTCCACTCGACGATCCAATATGGGCAGAAGATCGAGCAAAAGGGATAGCAACTGTAACTGGAGGAGGAGCAGCTGATGATTGTTGAGCTTGATGATCTTGGCTTTTCTCCCCTTTTTTGGCAGCGACATTCTGAAGTTTGTGACTCCTTTGGTTAACTCCTTAATTGTGTTCAACCAATGCATTAAGTTCCTTTTTAGTGACCATGATTTTGACTTCCAGTTTGTCATGCTTTTTGTTTGACCTTTCTCGTTCTTGGTTTACCAAAGCTACGGCATTGTCAGTCTTTATTAGTGACTTTTTGACTAAGTCCTTGAGTTTGTTATTTTCATTACTCATTTGAAAGATTTTGCTTATGACTAACTCTATGGATTTGGCATTCATCTCCAGAAGATTTCCACACCCTCACAATGCTTTGTTATTTGTCATGAGTATAATTCATCTGTCTTATCTACATGCTTTATTACTGTCTCTATTATCTCCTTCATACGATTGCCTAGTTTGTCTGACATTTGTTGAGGAATATTATAGGCGTCCTTGATGACGTAAAGTAGACTCTTCTTTACTCCTTGCTTTAAAGCCCTTACTGCATTCTTGAATCACATCCCTTAGCATTAAATCATGTTGAGCTTTGGATGGGACTAGAGGTGAGCATTCAAGTAAAATCGAAAACCAAATAGTCATAACCAAAAATCAAAATTTGTTCATTTTTAATATCCGAATAACTACCCAAAATATGAGACAACTGAATAACCGAATAGTAAACTGAATTACCAAATTTACTATTCGATTATTCAATTAATACCCGATATTAACATGATTAAAATTAACCATTTACCTTGACTGAAGCTAACTTATTCTAAAAGCACACCCAAAGGCCAAAGCCTCAAAACCCACCATTTATGTCGGGAAGCATAACAGCTTTAGCCAAAAACAAATATCTCAATCTACAACTCTGCAAGGTGGGAGGGAAAAATTGTACTTAGGGAAAAGCAACGTCATATTCCTTCCAACCTCATGTAAAAATGAAAATTTTGATGATTTAATGCCATCTGAATTGAATAAACACTTCGCAAAGATGACGGTTTCATGACCCTATCCGAAATTGGGGAGAGGCAGAGTCGAATTCATGGAGAAGCGGAGGCGAAGTGATAGCGAGAGAGAGAGAGAGAGAGAGAGAGAAACTATTGAGAGATTTGGGGGTTTTGGGCTAGGGCGGTGAGAAAGAGGTTGTCAAGCAGAGAGAGTGAGAGTTTGAGAAACTGAATGCGAGTTTGAGAGGAGGGATGTAGGGAGTGTTCTGTTGTTTTAACTCGAGGCTTTTTAAAAAAAAAAACTTATTTGGTTACCCGAAATAATAAAAATCATTATCCAAACCCGAAACCGAAAATCAAAAATTAATTCTGGTATAACCAAAATACAAAAAATAACTGGAAAATCACAATATTTTGGTTTAAAAAATCGGTTATGTTTGGTTATTTGGTTATACCCTATTTTTGCTCACCCCTAGATGGGTCAAAGGATATACGTTGTAGGAGCCTGTTTAAGGCAACTTTGTATATCTGTGGCATTGCCAATATTGATCTTTTTTTAAAATTGATCAATACTTTGTGGTATAATATGTGTACAAGTATGAAGGTTAGTCTATGAGGTTGAAGGGTTATCTATATAGGTTTGTGATGTGGAAAGTATATATGTACATGTATGAGAGGTTGAAGGTATAATAATGTAAGTGTTATAGGTTTTGTGTTAGGACACTATTTGAATAAACGGCAAGATTGGTAGTAGATAGTAGGGGTTCTCATTTATTCTTTGATTTGTATCTGCTCGATCTTTAGCATGAGACTCCCTCTCAACCATTGCTTCTTCGACTAGATCCTCCCCTAAGCCAAAGGCTCCCCCACACTAGTAGTATCAATTCCTAAGGGCTCGTGCACATCCGATGTCCTTGCCTTTTCTTCATCTTGATTTGGCTCCGATAGAGTTATAATCACAGCCATTCCTTCTTTCCCAATTATTGTCTCAGGTGTTGCAGCCTTCTCAACCATCACTTTATTATTTTCAACCTCTATTGGCCCTGGCATAAAAGTTGTGACACCCCTAAATCGGGTACCTTTAACCTCGAGTTTGACGCTCACGGTACAACATATTCATCACACACATCTACACATTCTTCATTATATGACATAATTAAATACAATGTCCGCTAATATAATAGCTTAATAACATCCCAAGTTATACTAACCTTTACTAAACAAAACACATCTTAATACAAAAGATTAACATCGATAATAACATAATATTAAATACATTAATGTCCTATGCTTTCGCCTTTCCTTTGTAATTATCCTTCTTAGAGCATTCAGAAATCTCGGGCTTAACTGAAAATGTTTTATCATAAAGCAAGGGTGAACAACTACTTTGCTCAACAAGTTTAAAGTATACAATGAATAACAATCAAGAATATAAGAATTTATCTTTTTGAGACTTCAACAACTTTCAATAATTATGAAGAATTAAGCAAACAAAACACTTCCAGTAAAAGAAGATTTTTATCTTTTCATGCTAAGTGGTCACTACGGACTGTGAACTCTCACTAGGGTTAAACAGGTATTTCCACTGCAACCCTACAGAATGTTTATCAATTACTAAGACTGACAACATCTGAAAATAAGTACTTAAGGGGATCAGCCTATTGTACTCTATGTTATGCATAACATTCAAATCTTAGCGCGCGAAGTCAGTTTCCCGCCACAATAGTACCCCTTAATTAGGGTTGTTCATCTTAGTTTTAACTTAAGAGTCCGAACAAAACAAATTGGATTGGATTAGCTTTAATGAATTTTGACGAGTTCAATATCTTACTAAACATCAGTCTAGCACAAATGACATAGACTCACATTTCTCAAAAATAGTTCATACAATATAGAACTTTAAAACTTTAATACTTGAACAAATACTTTCAAAAGCACGTGAGTGCAATCATGACATACAAATACTAATTATATAACTTCAATAACTTGTTTGGATAGAACACTTTCCTGATACGTTGCTTACAGATTATGCTAACGTATCGTCCTTCGTATGACCTACATATTATTAATAAGGTCGAACTACCAATTAGTCACTATTGTACCTCACATATTAGTTTAATGTATTTAAGTATTGATCATATACATAAATTTATTTTATTTTTCCAAGAAAAATCTGACCTGACCCAGCCCGACCAAACCTGGAGAAAATTGTAGTGCCAAAACAGATAGGTCTAGCGCAGTTGCGCTAGCTTCTGGTGTCGCAGCGCTGCAACCCAGATTTTAAAACCATAATTTTTCTATTTTTTTGATTTTCTTAGTTTTGAATATACTTGTTTCTATGTTTAATAACTCCTCCATTTTTACTCATATTGAGCTCATACCATAGCTTGTTAGGTTCATATATTTAGCAAAACCAAAAGCCATAATCATTTTCCAAAAACATGTATTAATTAACATGGTTGTCTAACATTCTAGGTTTTCAAAATAACATACATTACAAGAAAAATCATTATAAATCCGTTTTAACACGTTTTTCGTTTGTTCAAACTAGGTTATCTTCATAAATCACAAATACACAACATATATCTTTTAGGTTTTCAAAAGATTACATACATGTTGAGTTCAATAACTTAGCAAAACACTTTACTCTTGGTTTTAAACTATTATCATGCTCATATATATATATATATATATATATATATATATATATATATATATATATATATATATATATATATATATATTTCTTACATTATACACTAAATCACACACTAACACATAGCTCCATCCCATATCCATCCTTATACCTTCAGAGCCCACTATGGTTCCTCTTCACAACACAAAATCTGATAACACATAAAAATAACTATAACATAAGTTAAACTACAAGTTTTAAGGCTCAAGAACACTTTCCAACCTTTATAGCAGTTCTCCTTCTTGCTAAATGGATGGATGCTAGGCTTGACCACCTTCCTTTATTCCTTGGTATACCCGAAATGGCTTTCCTTCTCTATGTTTTCTCTCAATCTCTCATCTTTTCTCTCTTTCTTCTCTATATATCAAACTCTCAAGACTTCTTTCTAAACTTTTTTTTTGGAAGTATGAAAAGTCTTGCAAAGGAAAATGGATGGGCTATTTATAAGGCATCTCCTCTAGTTATACATATATGTATATACCTAATACTTGCATTAATAAGTCAAACTTGACTACTACATTAACCCCTATATTAGCCCCTAGTTTAGTCTTCTAGGTTAGCCCCTAAAGGACCCCTAGTTTAGCCCCTAAATGGCCCCCTACAAATGACCCCTAGAATGGCCCCTACAAGTGACCTCTACAAGCCACCAAAAGCAATAACTAGCCCCCCCCCCCCCCAATGGGGCCCACTAGCCAGCCCCGACTTCTTCTTTCTTCTAATTTTCTCTTTTCTCATATATATATATATATATATATATATATATATATATATATATATATATATATATATCTCCCATACTTGCATTATGCATTGGGCTACCTCTTTGTGTTAAACATTGGGCCTCTCTAATTAAAGTTGGAATTAGGTTTGGGCCACTTAATTCTCTATAAGTTGGGCTTACATATTTTAATAACATAAGACGTAACTTGTAACTTTCCCAATTAATATCTTAGGCCATCATAAATCCATTATTGGATCTTACTCCATAAAATAACAATTAAGTTGATCACTTAATTAATCAAAATCCTTAACATTGTCATTCAAGGCCAACATTTAAACTTTGTTAATTGTTAACATAAACTTAGATCATATATCATATAATTAACTTAATTAATTATACTACATGATTTTTCTTTTCATTCCTTAATTAATTGGTTAATAAATAAACACACAACACAATTACACATAAAAATTCTTCTCATTATAAATAATTTAATATTTTATTTACAATGCCACAAAATACTCTCGATCATTATATTTTTCCCTCCTTATAAGGATTCACTATAATAAAGTTAATCAAAAATATTTGGATAATTCTTTCTCATCTTTTCTTCGACATTGTGGTTACTCCATACTACATTTACAGAAAATATTGCCTTATTTCTTAATACTTGTTTTTTCCTATCAATTATCTGGACATGAACTTCTTCATATGATAAATCTTTCTTGGTCTGTATAGGTTCATAGGCTATCACATGTTTATTGTCTATTTTATATAAACGTAACACTAACACATGAAACACATTTTGAATGTTCTCCACTTTAGAAGGTAAGGCGACCTCATATGCCACTTCACCTATTATCTTCAATACCTTAAAAGGTCTTATGAACCTAGGGCTTAACTTTCTTTTCTTTTCAAATCAAATCAAATCTTCTCTTTTTAGGGAGACACTTTCAAAAACACATAGCTCTCGACGTCGAAATCTCGCTTCTACCTATGCTAGTCTGCATACTTCTTCTGTCTATCTTGAGTTGTTATCATTCTCGTTCTTATTACTCAGACAATTTCTGCAATTTGTTGAACCAATTTTGGTTCTAAAAGTTGACGTTCCTCTACCTTGTCCCAATACAAGGGTGTTATGAACTTTCTCCTATATAGGGCTTCATAAGGCGGCATGCCTATACTAGTGTGATAACTATTATTATACGCAAGCACTACCATAGGCAGGTGATCGTCCCAATTTTCCTTAAAATCCATAACGTAGGCTCTTAAAATGTCTTCCAAAGTTTAAATTGTTCTCTTGCTCTACCCGTCTGTCTGAGGATGATATATAGTACTCTACCTTAACTCAGTTCTCATTCATTCTTGAAGGCTTCTCTAAAAATTCAACGTGAAGTGCGGATCTAGATTAAATACAATCGATACCGATATTCCATGCCTTGAAACAATTTCCTTGACATATAACTTGGCCAACTAATCCAATTTGAATATGATCTTGATCGACAAGAAATGTGCTAATTTAGTCGATCTACTATAACCCATATCGTGTCATATCCTTCTTGAGTAGCGAAAACTCTACCACAAAATTCATCGTAATATGCAAACATTTTCATTCCAGAATTTTTAGGGTTGTAATAGTTCACTTGGTCTTTAATGTTCTACCTTAACCCTCTGACAAGTTAGGTACCTACTAACATACTCTGCTACTTCTTTCATCATATTCGACCAATAAAAACGTTGAAGTAGATTTTGATACATCTTCATATTATCCGGGTGTATCGAATATTAGGAGTGAGCATAATTTGGTTATAACCGAATAACCAAACCAAAATAACCGAACCGAAATTTTATAACCGAAATATTACGATTATTTTGGACAATTCGGTTATAACCGAATTTTATTTTGATTTTCGAGTTCAATTTCGGATAGTAAAATTTTACTATTCGGTTAACCGATTAACTGAATAGTAAAATGTAACAAAAAAAATCACTTTCTTTATCCAAATACAAAAAATATACCACCTTCTTTTTCACCAAATATCACTTTCTTTTTTGGGTGTTAATTTCGGTTATTAACCGAATAACCGAATAGTAAATTCGGTTATTCAGTAATTCGGTTATCTACTAATTCGGTTACCAATTCGGACATAAAAAATGTGTTAATTTCGGTTTTCGGTTTTAACCAAATAAGTTATTCAATTCGGTTATAACCGAATTGCTCACCCCTATCGAGTATCTCGAACTATGGGCCTCTTATAAAATTTCTTCCTTCAAATCTAATACAGTAGGTACCCATACTTTCTCTTCAAATATAAGGATTTCATCCTTATCCATCTTGAATTTAACTTCATCTCCTTCAAAAACTTACTTTCTTATTTTCTCACATTCCTCATCTTTATTCTGTGCTTCCTTCACTTGGTCTGATAAGGTTGGACAAACCTTCATTACAAACAACTTCTCCTCCAAATCATTCGAACATCTTACTTCTATTTCCATCCTCGCCATCTCATTTATCAACTATTCTTGAGCTGTCAGTAATCGACAACTTCTCCTTACCTTTTTTGTTCAATGCGTCAGCTACTACGTTGGCCTTTCTCAGAAGATATAGAATTTCACAGTCGTAATCTTTTATCAACTCCAACCATCTTTTTTGTCGCATGTTGCATCTGTTCATTCTTTATCTGACAGACCATTGGTATGTAAACTTCAAAAAGCCTTGTATGGTTTAAAACAAGCTCCAAGGCAATGGTTTGACAAAATTTCTGGAGCACTTCTCAAATATGGTTTTTCCCAATCTTATAATGACTCATCTTTATTTCTTCTGAACAATGAACAATGTTTTCTTGCTTTACTGGTGTATGTAGATGATATCATTTTTGCCAGTCCAAACATTTCTCTTTGTTACTACTGTCAAAACTTATCTGCATTCTCAGTTTAAGATAAAAGATCTAGGTGCATTGAAATTTTTCCTGGGCTTAGAAATTGCTAGATCTTCTGCTGCATTGTTCTTAATCAGAGGAAGTATGTTTTCGATATTCGTAAGGATTGTGGTTTAACAGCAGCTAAATGTTCTAAGGTCCCTATGGAACAAAATCATACTTTATTATCTGCTTATGGTCCTGTTTTTCCTAATCCTTCTCAGTACAGGAGACTTGTTGGTCGAGAGATCTATCTCACTATTACAAGACCAGACATTTGTAATAGTGTCCATAATTTGAGTCAGTTTCTGGTTCATCCTAAACAAGTTCACATGGATGCTACGCTCAAACTAGTCAGATACCTCAAAGGTTCACCAAGTCAGTGCTTGCTTCTATCCAGTTCTAATTCATTACAAATGAGAGCATATACAGATGTTGACTGGGGTGCTTGTAGAATTACTAGAAGATACTAGATATTGTATTATGCTTGGTAATAGTCTTTTATCCTGCAAATGCAAGAGACAATCCACTGTTTCTAGGTCCTCTGCAGAAGTAAAATATCGAGCCATGGTCAATACAGGTTGTGAAATAACTTGGCTAGTATCATTGCTTAAAGATTTTGGTTTGCCAAATTTGACCAGTAACCTTGTTCTGTGATAACCAGTCTGCTTTGCATATTGCGTCCAATTCTGTTTTTCATGAAAGGACTAAGCATATTGATATTGACTGCCATTTAGTTCGAGAGAAGTTGCTTCAAGGTTTAATCAAAACTGCTCACTTGCCTTCTCTTATGCAACCAGCTGATTTGTTTACTAAAGCTTTGAGTCATGACAGTCTGCTCAAGTTTCTGCACAAGTTGGGCTGCTGGAACTTGTTCTAGCATTCCAACTTGAGAGGGGATGTCAATGTACATAATCATAAGAAAGTTAGTTGCTGCTAAAGTCAGTTTCTGGACGTTTTTATAGTTGCTCATCTGTTATTAGCTTCTTATTAAGTAAGGGTAGAGTAGTAATTTGCTACAGTATTTTAGAGGACATCTGTGTAATTTTAGTTCTTTCAGTTATTAGTTCTGATAGTAGTAGCTTTGTATATATACAGTTCTTTAGTTGTTGTGTAAGAATAAGATTAGTGAATAACAAAATCTGTTTTTCTTCCTTTCTTCTTCATTTAAGTTCTCCACACACGCCCTTACCGCCACTTTGGGAACTGCCCATGCTCAAGCACTTGGAGATCAAAGACATGTTTGAATTAAGAAGCATAGGTGTTCAATTTTACAATCATGGCCACTCTTCTGAAGTTCCAATTCCATCTTTAGAGACTCTCTCTCTTGACGGCATGCCAGAGTGGGAGGAATGGTCAATATGTAGAGGTGGTGTGGAATTTAAGTCACGATTTCCACGCCTTCGTGAGCTTACTATGAGGAATTGTCCAAAACTTACCAGAATTCCACTGATGGCACTTCCATCACTTTTCCAACCTAAAATTTGATAATTATCATGGGCCGGTACTAGAAAGCTTATGTGATGTTACCTCGCTGTGTAGCTTCTCAATTCAGAATGTGATGGGGCTAACTTGCCTACATGATGGATTTCTGCAGTAATGCAGGGCACTAAAACATCTAGATATTCGTTCGTGCAAAGAACTGGTGAGTTTATGGCCAAATGGTTTTCCACCACAAAACCTTGTTTGTCTAAAAATGCTGTCAATTCATCTCGTTCCCAACTTCTATCTTTGGGAGAAGAAGAACAAGGGCTCCCTCGCAACCTTGAGATTCTGACATTAAAGACCTGCCCTAATCTGGAGAAACTGCCATATGGGTTGGGGAGCCTCATGTCCCTCGAAAGATTGAGCATTTTAGAATGCCCAAAAGTAGAGTCATTCCCAAGGTCAGCTGTTTCCCCCATGCTTAATACTATGGATATTGAAAGTTATGGGGCTCTCGAGACTCAGCTGCCAAACTACAATGCCAACATTTCTAATCTTTATGTGATCATTTGGTCAATGTCTTCACTCAATATTGGGTCGTTGCAAAACTTTTGCAAATCTTGGTTCGTTATATATACACTATTGTGATGGTTTAGAGTCTTTCCCTGAACTGGATGGGCCACCACCTCGAAGCTCAGATTTCTCACAATTTGGGACTGCGATAATTTCAAGTCGTTGCGTTTTAATCAAATTCAAAGGAACCACCGTATATCACTAGAAAAGCTGGAGATATCGGGATGTCAAAAATTAGAGACCTTTCCAGCTGGGGATTTGCCCCCTAACTTAACAAGTCTTCGTGTCATGAACTACTGCGGGAAACTCCTAAAACCACTTTCAGAGGGGGGGCCTCCATAGACTCGCCTCTCTTGATGAATTGTCCGTATCTAATTATGATTGTGATGGGGATGATTAGCTTCCTCCAACTTTGACTAAACTTGTGATTGAAGGGCTCCCAAATTTGGAAAGCTTATTTAACGGCCTCCAAAACCTCAACTCACTCAAAGAACTAACTATTGTAAATTGCCCCGAGCTTCGGTCCTTTCCTAAAGAAGAAGTGCTTTCCACTCTTTTAGAATTGACTATCGACAACTGTCCTATTCTGGAGAAAAGGATAGGGGATGAAGGATACTATCAGCCTATCCTTGCCAGCATCCCCAGTGTGAAATACGAGAGTGCGAAATTTGCTTATCGTGACCTGTATTATCGTTCGGTATAACTGTGTATATATGTTTAGAGATTAGTCTTGTGGTAATGCCTTTGTGATCATGGTTTTACTAGATGTGCTCTTTGTAATATAGATACTGCAGTAGATACCTTGTTTTTCTTAATTATACTATTTGTTTAGTAAATAAATAGCTGTTAAGAAAAAAAATTAAAAATTGAATTTTGAAATTAAAAGGAAGCAACAGCTTATTTGGGCAACGAACTTAATTTAATATTCAAAATCAGTGTTTCTTTGCCTTAGTAAGTAACAATATTTGTTTTTCTTAATTATACTATTTGTTTTCATGTATTATTATAAAGCCTCAAGCTTTTTATAACTATTTTTTTGATAATTTTGGATCACACGTTATCCTAAAAAGAGTTTAATTAATTTTATTCCTTAAACGCGATTATCCGAAAGGGCATGGCTATGCGAGACACGATAGTATTTGAAATTTGGAATTAACCTATAAATGCGAAGCCACAATACTATTGCGAGACACAATAGTGTTTGCCCAGTAATTAGATTGAATTTGCTTAAGCCAAGTTGAATTTTGTTGGGCATAAAATTCAATTTTTCTCTTCACGATAAATTACTAAAGCGGCAAATTATCTCTCCCAAGTCCCAACCCACATATAATACTCGTTCACCTTACACCAATCCACATACAATGTTTGTTCCCGCTCAAGTATATATCTTATGAATCTTATGCTTATTAAATTAGTAGACTCCATTTTAAGTACAATAGATCTTGAGATTAAAATAATTTTATACTCAAAATTATAAAATTAATATTAATTTTTTAAAAATTAATTTTAAATATTTACAAACTCAAAATTGAGATTAATTTATATATTTAGTTTATATTAATATGAATATGAATATAACAAAGTATTTAAAACTATTATTATATATAAGATTTATGATTTTAAAAATTAAATAAATTATGCTAATTTTAAATTTAAAAATATCTTAAATTAATTTTTAAAAAATTAATATTAAATTTATAATTCAAAATGAAGGAAGTAGTTTTTTATTTGAATTTTATACTTTTGTCATTTATTTTGTTCTACCTTGGTTAGCCTCAAAAGGAGCAATCATATCATTTTCGCATTTAAAATAATTATGATTCCGAGGACGGAATCCTGTTAAGGGGGGAAGAATGTGAGGATCTGAATTTTCAGGATTTCTTTAATAATATTAAATGAGAATTTAATTGATAAAATTATCAAGGTTGTTTAAATTAATCATTATTTTATGTGATTTAAGGTATGTGATAAGATTTAATTAGTAAATTAAATCTGTATAGAGATCATGACGAATTGTGTTAATTTAAAATAATTGAAAGTAAATAAATTGTTTAAAAACAATTTATGAAGAATAAGAGAAATTTCTTGTAAAGGCAATAAAATTATTATGGAAATGCAGAAATTATAAATTAATTGAGGTTATGTGGTAATGTGAAATATATGAAATTAGATATGTAAATATATACATTTGTATATATATATATATATATTTATATAAATGTATATGTTTAAGTGATAATTATAAATGTTATTAATTATGAAAATTAAGTGATTAATAATTAAATTAATCCAATTTTAAATGAAAAGCGAATGGGGAAGTTAATAAAATTGTAATTATTGAGTTTAGATTTAATTAAGAATTATGGTGAAAATTAGAGATTGATTGAGAAGAAATGTAATTATATAAATTATATAATAATAAATTATATAATTTATATAAAAAAATTAAAGTGATGTATAAAGGAAATTATAATTATATAAATTATATAAGGATAATTATATAATTTATATAAGAGTATTAAAATAATGAGAGAGTTAATGAATGTATAATTATTGATTATCTAATTAATTAATAATTATGGAGGAATTTAAGAAATTATTTAAAAAGAAAATGTATTTATATAAATTATATAATATTAAATTATATAATTTATATATAAAGAAATTAATGTGAAATGTAAAGAAATAAAATTAAATGAGGAAAAAGGAATGTTTTAATTTAATAAAAATTATGTTTATGTATAATAGAATTATTATGATTTTTATGAAGGATAATATTTCAGAAACGGGAACATGTTAGTGTAATATGTTGCCCAATTAATGAAGTGAAAAATTACGAAAAATAAATTTTATATGTTATATGAATTATTTTATGAATTTTGGAGGTATAAATTACCTCATATAATTACATGCATGGTATTATGCGTGTACAAAATTTGTCAAGTAAAGTACCCAAAAGAGGTATTAAAATTATTTATAAATCATATTATGATTTTTAGTGAATTTAAATAAATATTTTATATTTATTATATAAAATATTTATCGCACGTTATAATTACGTAATGTATTTAAATATTTAAATTGCATGCGTGATTTCTATTTGGAATGTTCGAGAGAGAATTAGCCGGTTGCTAAGTCGGTGGAATGAATTTTTAATTCAAAAAATTTAAGCAACTTGGGTTTATAAAAAGGCGAAAAAAGGAACAAGAAAGAAAGAAGAAATAAAAAGGGAATAAAAAAAAAAAAAACCAACACCATTTGTTCCTTCCCTCCACCCGAGCACTACCACCTCCGCCCAAGACCACCATCGCTATCAAGGAGAGACATCAAGGAGTGATATTAAGCTTCAAGGATGGAGTTTAAAAGCTTTAGAAGGTATAAATAAATTATTTTGTAATTTATTTTGATATTATGGTGGTAATTTAATTTTGTGGAAAAATAGGAAATAATTAGTAAAATTATTTCAAATAATTTTTGGATGAAGATATGTAAATTATGTGATTTTTTTTGAATAGTTTTGTTGTGAAATTTTGGAGAAAAAAATGGAGAAAAATTAAAAAGCTGGTGCACTGTTCACGGTAGAAAGCTGAAGGAAGAAGAAAATGGCGCCCGCGCATTACGTGGGGCCATTTTTTTTCAGACGCCGCGATATAAACATCGTCGTTTTAGGGCAGTAAAGGGGGGTCGCGCGTTGCACGGCTGAAGTTTTTGGAACAGGCCAGGAAACGACGTCGTTTTGGCCGATGCATGCGGGGGAAATTACCGTTTTGCCCCCGGGTTTTTTTCAGAAAGGACCAGCGTGTCCTTTGGGCCATCTGAAATTACGGTTTTGCCCTTCCCTTTTTGAAAAATACCGAATGAGTCCCTAGAAGCGTGGTAATTACGGAAATGCCCCTGGACTTTCCAGAAAATTCTGGTTATGTCCCTAAGGGCGCAGAAATTACCAAAATACCCCCAGAAATAATTTTTAATTGAAATAAATGTTTAAAAATTGTTTAAAAATTATAGAAAAATAATATAAATACAGAAATGATGTTTGGGCAATAAATTTAATATTTTTGTAAGAATATTAAATATTGGAGATTAATATTTAAATATTTTAAATATTAATCTATTAAGTTTAAAAGTTAAAAAATGAATAAATGAAAATTCGAACAACCGAATATGCTAAAATTTATCTGTTGAGCCGGGTTGTCCGTATGGAAGGTGTTTGATATTAAGTTATATTAATAAAATGAAGGAATGAGGTTAACTTAATTAACCATATTAATTAGTAATTAACCCGGTACCCTAAAATAAACTGTCGGGTAGGGTTAATTATATTATGGATGATATTAATTAATTAAACTAATATCATAAAAGGATAAATAATTATTATTTGATTATTTTATGATCATAGGTTAATCGAGTTAAGGGTTTGAGCTAATAATTTAAATAACTGGACGTCAGGCAAGTTCTTCAGTCCTTAAATGTTAAATGTTAACTGTTATGATATGATAATATTTGTTAAATGCATATAAATTATGTGTTATGTGATCTGTGAATAATATGGCGGCTATGTGTACTTTGTGCAATGATATGAGATATATTGTTATTGTAATGTCCTAGAATTTCCACGTCATTATTAATTAAATTATTAATTTAATTTCCGACGAGTTAGTTTTACGAGATTATTTAAATCTTTTTATGTGATTAATTAATTATGTGATTAAATGATTATGTAATTAATTACTAAAATTAATTAAAGGGGGGTCACTAATATGTTATTTAAATTAGTGAACAAACCCTAAAGTTTTAATATCAAAATAATTGATAAGTTTCCTATTAATTAAATATTCAATTAAATTGAATATAATGATTTAATTAAATATAATAAATTAATTAATATGATTATTAATTAATGTAAATAATGTGAAATATTAATAATAATATTTATTAGTCCATTTAGTAATTTAATACTTATGGGTTAGAATATTTAATTATTTATTCAATCTAATTATTTATTTAATCGTGGATTGAATAATTAATGTGTAAATTATTAAATTAGCCCAACATGGGTCAATTAGTAGCCCAAGTGGAGAATAATAAAATTTGACAATTTAGTAGCCCAAACAATTTAATAGAAGCCCAATTGGTATTTTAAATTAAAGCCCAATACTTGGCCCATTTGGAAAAACAATTAAATAACTAATTAATTAATTAAAAAGTGAAAAGTGACTCAATTTTGGGACAACCAACTTGCTATCAGCCGAGAGCATGCAAGGAGACAGAGAAAATTTGATTTTTTTGTTATTTTTCAATTATTTAATTAAAAGATTGCTTGTTTTATTTTTAAAGTACATAAACACCATTCTTCTTTTCACCAAATGTGTCATGCAACCCATTCCTTGTGCTAGCTTGTGTAAGTATCGTTGCTACTCTCATTATGATAATTTTAATAGATATAAGTTTTATATCTATCCAAATTGTAAGTATACTTACAATTTAGGAATGCATGTTGGTCATTTCTTCTTCTTCCACTTTGTAAGCTAGAGAGCATTTGAGAGTGTAGAAAAATATTTTGAGAGCAAAAATACCAAGAGAAGGAGTTCTTGGTTCATGTCATCTTCTTTCACCACATATTTTGGAAGAAAAAGGAGGATAGCCATTAAATCAAGGTAATGGTTATTCTAAATCTAATTTTGTTTTAAACTAACATGTGTATATAAATATGTTAATATAGTTAATAATGTGTGGTAGTAATATTTAGGCCATGCTTGAGTTTAATATGCTTGGTTTGTATTTTGGTATTATTTGTATGCTAAAATATGTGTTTAATAGTGTATAATCAAGTCTTGAAATATATGACCAAAAATATTTTTATAAAACTTAGATTTGATGTTCTAATATTATAGAACATTAAATCATGAGAAAAACAAAGTTTGAATCACTCAAAATGGAGTTATATACAAAAAGTTATGAGTTATGGTAGTTTATGCGATGTAAAAATTTTTATAAAAAAAGAATGATATTAAATCATGAAAAATTAAATTTTCATGTTATAAATTGATATTAAGTGATTGGTAAATTTTTTGGATTTTTATTGAGGATTTAAAGCTTACTTGATGGTATATTTTTATTTAAAATGGGTATTGCCGGACACTGTTCACTGTCTGCAAAGAAAAAAGAAAAAAAAAAAAATTAATTTCCGCGCAATGCGCGGACAACTGTTCACCGAAAACGCGGAGACAAAACGGCGTCGTTTTGTTTAAAGAAAAAAAATCAATCCGCGCGTACGCGCGGAAGCCATCAGCAGTGTCCCAAAACGGCACCGTTTTGGGCCTGCTTCCGGATAACGCGCGCAATACGCGAGAACCGTTCCGGGAATTTACCAAAATGCCCCTCCGTGTTTTTCTCGGCGAAATTACTATTTTGCCCTCGGATCAGTTTTCAACTTATTTACAGAAATGCCATTCGGGTTTAATTTAATTAATTTAAATATTTAAAAACTAATTTAAAATTATAACAAAAATAATAATAATACAAAAATGATATTGGGAAGGATATTTTTAATTAAGTTTAACATTTAAATATTTTAAATATTAATCTAGTTAGCTAAATCATGGTTAAGTTAAATAAATTTATTAGTTATTTATTATTTAAAATGTTAATAATAAATAAAGGAGATAAATTAGCAATTATTATTTAATTCCCATTAAATAATAATTAAAGAAGATATAAAAATTTATAAATTAACTATTTATTATTTAAATATTATTAAATAATAAGTAAGGATAATTAAGTAATTAATTATTATTTAATTAACATTAAATAATGATTAAGGAAAATTAAGTTATTTAATTTAAATAATATAAGGATAAATAAATTAAATTTTATTTAATCTTAAACAATAATTAAAATTTATTAAATAATTGGTTATTATTTAATTGACATTAAATAATAATTAAAGAGGATTAAAATGAGTAAACTATTATTTAATTTCCTTAAATTAAATAATAGGTAAGGTTAATTACTTAGTTAACTATTAGTTGATTAATATTAAATTAAAGAAGGTTAAAATGAATCAATAATTATGATTAAATAATAAGTAAGTACAATTAGTTATTATTTATTTTAAATAATAACTAGAGTTAATTAATTAATTTCTATTTAACCAAGATTAAATAGTAATTAAATAGAGATTGAATTAATAAAATAAATTTAATTTAATTATACTTTAATTAAACAATTGTAATAAGTTGTTTAAGGGTTTAATAAGTGTCCAACGCTTAAGAAAAATATTTTCTAACTTATTAGATTATTAACCTAATTTGATTGAGGGTCTATAAGGTTAATAATATTATTTCGACTAACGTAAATTATGTGTTAGTACTTATATGATAAATAGGTACCTTAGTGAGCGTATAGTTATGCAAATACGCCGTACTAATTATTAGACCGACTTTATTAATGTTAGGTCATTCAAAGCCAGTTAGTTAAAGCTAGACATTAATTGTAGCTGAGCAGACAGGCAAGTTCCTTATCTCTAAACTCATTTCATTGAGCAAATTATTTATTTAAGCTTGAACTGTTATTTCCAAGCATGCTTTGAGTGGTTTAATTACTTTACAATTATTCCACATCGATATTATTGTTATTCACACTTGATTGCACTTGAGATTGTACAGTCATTGACTTGTACTTAATTACTGTTCTACTGTGTAAAGAACTGTTCAAAGTAGGTCTAAGCCATTGTTCGGCTAGACATTTATGTTAAAGATTTTAAAAGCTATCCAAATCATTGAAGATGCGGATTCTTAGACTATTATGAACACCCCTTTATTATAGGGGAGTACCCTGTATCTAATATCAGGTACAAAAATACGGAAATTAAATGTTATGCATACACATATTGTACTGAGGCTGATCCCCTCGGGTACATATTTCTGGTAGTAACCATTGAGTCAACCTGCTATTGACTACAGTGGATATTTATAGTTCCTAGTCTAGTTGACTATCCTAATTTTAAAAGCAACTTATTATTCCTGCTTATGTTATTCACATTATTGAATTGTTCAGCTATTCCCTTTCATTCATGATATATTGTTCCTTGTTGTTATTTAAACTTGTTGAGCAAACTAGTTGCTCACTCTTGCTATATCATGAAACCTTATTGCAGTGCAACCCGAGACTTCGGGAAAGAACAAGGGTAAAGGAAAGATGAAGTAATAGACTTCAAGATGCAGCCCTATAGTTAATTTAAATTAACTGTTATGTAATATAAACCCTAAGTACTTTATTAAGGGTATTTGTGTGTTATTTTTGTAAGGTTATCGTATCTTGGGACTAGTAACACCTTTTGAATGAACAACATATGTTTATTATTCCGCATTTAGTTATTGTATGTTGTTTAGAGGTGAATGTTTGTATTGGATCGTAATGACCGGATTCGGGTATTTGGAACCCGAATTTGGGGGCGTCACAGGTTGGTATCAGAGCTGTAGGTTAGAAATGTTAGGATTGCGAAACCTAAGTTATAACCTTAGTATTAAACTCGTATTGAGTGTTAGGAGATAAATCGAGGAGATTTATCCTATGTGGTTTTGATGAATTGGGGAATTCATCGAGTCGAGTCGTACCCAATGAAATATAATTTCATTTCTTCAATGAATATATTTTATTGTTGTACTGATGTTAGTTGTTCTGTTGTGTTATAGGATGGCTATAGGCGAGACGAGCGGAGCTCGAGAGGACGTGGTATTCATTGATATTCCAGTGGATACGCAGCAGTTGGTAGGGTATGCACCCGTTGCACCTGTAGCACCAGTAGGAGAGTCCGATCTGGAGGAGGATGATAGTAGGGATGCTGCGGAGCCCGTCAGGGGTGGGGTGATGAGGCCCTATAGTGAGGAGGAAGCCGAATCTGAGGATGAGGCCGATTCTGAGGATGACGAGCAGGAGGAGCCAGCAGAGTATGCTGATGGCATGGGCACTACTGCCAATGACATCATCGATACTTTGACTACGGCTAATGATGAGCTAGAGGAGAGGGTTCAGCACCTAGAGGAGCAGAACCAGATTCACCAGCAGACTGAGGAGCAGTATAGAGACGCAGCTTACATGTTCTCTGGTGAGAACATGGAACTTAAGGAGAAGATGGCCGATTTGCAGGCCAAAATTCAGCAGTTGGAGAGCGTTGCACCTCCGTTGGGTCCTACTGTGCAGCAGCTGATGATCCAGAATAGTCAGCTGAGGCAGACGGTGGAGAGGTTGGATGCTAGGGAGATGGCTAGTCAGACAGTTCTCCAGACAGTCAGGGCTGAGCTTGATAGGGAGAGAGCTGCTAGGGTCGACACCTTAGAATATGCTCTTGGCACTTCATTTGATCGACTGAGGCGTCGGGTTAGGAGGCACCCTAGGGAGGCGGGTAACAGCAGACGCTGGATTCGTCGCCGTACAGTGGAGGAGTTGGCCCAGCAGGCTTTACGCAGGGCTATTCGTAGGACTGTTCACCGCAGCAGGCGGTGATTTATTATTGTTATCTTATTTGTATCTAGAAGTAGCAAGTCCCACATTTTGTTTCTATTAGGGAGGTTTCAGCTGTTGTAAGCCTTTATATTTTTATGTATGCATAGGATGTCAGTTAGACCCCAACTTTTGTTCTGTTAGGGGGGGTTGATGGTTGTGAATCCTCACTTTTGTTCGTCAGAGGATAGTCGTTATTAGGCAACTTGTGCCTTGAGCGTTTATAGAAGTATGCCACTTGTTGAGTCTGTACTAAAACATTGGTATATGAATATAAATGCAGTTATTTCCTTGTTTAAATCAAATATGCTTGATATATAGTTTAAATTTAAATGTTAATTTGGCTAACATAATGTGTAGAACTATAAGCATAAGTCTAAGATTTGCTCTTTAGCAGATCATGCCGAGAGGTAGACCACGCAATCAACGTATCCCAGAGTCAGTGAGTGAGGTTGGGGATCAACCCAATCCTATGAGGATGTTTGCAGAAATGCTGGCGGAAGCCATGCAAACTAGACCCCCACCAGTGGTAGTACAACCAGCACCGCAGTCAGCGCCGCACTTGGCAAACTTTAAGGACTTCAAACTGGTTGGACCACCGGAGTTTCAGGGAACTCTAAACCCGATCGAAGCATAGACTTGGATCGAGGAAATGGAGAAGGTGTTTGAGGTCGCTAGGGTGGCCGAAGCACAGAAGACTAGTTTCGCTACCTTCATGATGAAAGGGGAGGCGAACTACTGGTGGAAGGCCAACAAGGGCCGTGCGGGAGAAGGCGTCATCACCTGGGCACGCTTTAAGGAAATGTTTCTGGAAAACTACTTTCCAGAAAGCATGCAGCAAGAAATGGAGGTGAAATTCCTCGAGCTAAAACAGGGGAGTATGTCTGTGGCCGAGTATGCGGCCAAGTTTAATGAGTTGGCAAGGTTTGCAACTCATCAAGTGGATACGGAGGCTAGGAAGGCTCGGATGTTTGAGTTGGGACTGAAGCCGTAGGTGTACCGTTCTGTAGCGGTATTAAAAATCAAGAGCTTTGCAGAACTATTGGAAAGGGCAATCATTGCAGAGGGTGGCAGTGAGGCCCTGGCTAAATTCAACCAGGAGAGGAAGAAAGGTCATGAAGGACAGAAGACGGGGAGCAGTGGAGGCAGCAACCCCAATAAACGAAAGTGGAATGAAAGTCAATCGTCCGGAGGTAACAAATCTGGAAGAGAGGCTAAGAAAGTAGGCAAATGCAACAATTGTGGTAAGAACCACACGGGCGAATGCTTGAAAGGGAAGAGTGTTTGCTATAGCTGCGGACAGCCAGGGCACATGGCTCCACAATGCCCGAAGAAGATGAAGGGAGTATGTTTCTCCTGTGGAGCAACCGATCATCATGCCAAGGACTGCCCAAAGAGGAAGGGAGACGCTGGGAGTGGCAACAGAGGCAATAGCAGCAACAACAACAATAACAACAACAACAACAGGCTGAGCATTGGAGGGCCAGCCAGTCAGGCCAACCGACCCACAGCGCGCACCTTCAACATGACTGTGCAGGATGCAGTCGACTCCAAGGACGTGGTGTCAGGTATCATCCCGATCAATGATATTAATGCATATGTATTGTTTGATTCGGGTGCTACCTGCTCATTTGTTTCTGAAGATTTTGCTAAGAGATTAGATTTACCTCAAGAAAAACTAGAACACCCTATGAACGTAGAAGTAGCAAACAAAGAAATCATTCCCGTAGACTACATTCATAGGAACTGTTGTGCTGAATTACGAGGGTTTAGACTTAACGTAGATTTGATACCGATTCGTTTGGGGGAGTTTGATGTAATCCTAGGGATGGATTGGCTATCGAGTCACGGGGCGGTTATTGACTGTAAGAAGAAGTGTGTGCACTTAAAGACTCCGAATAAGTCCAAAGTTATATTTTACGGTAGTAAATCGCCGAGACAATCAAGTTGTCTGACGATGATGCAAGCACGAAAGTTGCTCAGGAAAGGGTGCGTAGGTTATTTGGCTCATGTGGTCGATACTCAACGTGTCGAGGGCGAACTGAGTCAGATACCTGTTGTACGGGAATTCGCTAATGTTTTCCCAGAAGAGATTCCGGGGTTACCGCCGGACAGAGAAGTGGAGTTTGTTATTGATTTGGTACCGGGGACCGCACCGATATCAAAGGCGCCGTATCGTATGGCACCAGTAGAAATGAAAGAATTGATGGTTCAGCTGCAGGAACTGTTAGATAAAGGTTACATCAGACCAAACGTGTCACCATGGGGAGCGCCAGTTCTGTTTGTAAAAAAGAAGGATGGTTCGATGAGGCTTTGTATTGATTACCGGGAGTTGAACAAGGTCACCATTAAGAACAGATATCCGCTGCCCAGAATTGATGATCTGTTTGATCAACTTAAGGGAGCGAAATACTTTTCGAAAATAGATTTGAGGACGGGTTATCATCAACTGAAGGTGAGGGAGGAGGATATCCCGAAAACGGCATTCAGAACTCGTTATGGTCATTTCGAGTTTCTAGTGATGTCATTTGGACTGACGAATGCACCAGCGGCATTCATGGATATGATGAACAGAGTGTTCAAGCAGTACTTGGACAAGTTCGTGGTCGTATTCATTGATGACATATTGGTGTATTCGAAGACGGAGGAAGAACATGCAGAACACTTACGGATCGCATTGGAGGCTTTGAGAAGGGAGAAGCTGTACGCTAAGTTTTCGAAGTGTGAATTTTGGTTGCAGAGGGTGCAGTTTCTAGGTCATGTTATCGACAAAGACGGTGTTTCGGTGGATCCAGCGAAGGTGGAGGCAGTTATCAATTGGGAACAACCGAAGACGCCGACTGAGATCAGGAGTTTCTTAGGGTTAGCGGGGTATTATCGGAGATTCATTCAGGATTTTTCGAAGATAGCATCACCGTTGACCAATCTTACCCGAAAGACTGTGAAGTTTGTTTGGTCGGAGAAGTGCGAGGAAAGTTTTATGGAGTTGAAAAAGAGGTTGAGCCAGGCACCAGTGTTGGCTTTACCGGACGACACGGGAGGGTTCGTAGTGTACAGTGATGCGTCACACAAGGGTCTTGGTTGTGTGCTAATGCAACACGGCAAGGTCATTGCGTATGCGTCACGTCAGTTAAAGGATTATGAGAAGGGTTACCCGACTCATGACCTGGAGTTAGCAGCGGTAGTTTTTGCCCTGAAGATTTGGAGGCACTACCTATATGGCGAGAAGTGTGAGATATATACAGACCACAAAAGTCTGAAATATATCTTCACTCAAAAGGAGTTGAATATGAGGCAGCGCCGATGGTTAGAATTGATCAAAGACTACGACTGTGAGATTCTGTACCATCCGGGCAAGGCCAATGTAGTAGCAGATGCTTTGAGCAGAAAAGGCAGGGAGAAGTTGTTGAAGCTAACAAATCAGGAAGAGTTGGTGAGAGATTTTGAACGTTTGGAGTTGGAGATCAAATATCCGATGGAGCCAGACGAGAAGTTATTTACAGTATCAGCAAGCCCGACCTTATTAGACAAGATCAAAGAGGCTCAGGAAAAGGATGAAGATTGTGATAGTATTAAGAAGTGACTTGCTGAAGGCGAGGAGCTTAAGTACAAGATTGATAGCACAGGGTTGCTAAGGTTTGAAGGGAGAGTTTGGGTACCGTTAGATCCGGAGCTTCGGGAAGAGATTCTTCAGGAAGCTCACAGTACAAGGTACTCAGTACATCCCGGGAGTACGAAGATGTATCAGGATTTAAGGAAATATTTTTGGTGGCCGAATATGAAGAAGGAAGTGGCAGAATGTGTCAGTCGATGTCTGACATGCCAGCGGGTTAAAGCAGAGCATCAGCGGCCGAGCGGACTGCTTCAACCACTAGAGATTCCCGAGTGGAAGTGGGAGCACATCACGATGGATTTTGTGGTGGGTTTGCCACCGACACATAAAGGTTTGGACGCCATCTGGGTAATAGTGGATCGTCTGACCAAGTCAACTCATTTTCTACCTATCAGAATACGGTACAATCTGGAGCAGTTAGCGAAGCTCTATGTGAAGGAGATAGTGTCACGACATGGAGTACCGGTATCGATTGTGTCCGACAGAAATCCGCGCTTCACGTCAAATTTTTGGAAAAGTCTGCAAGCAAGGATGGGTACACAGTTGAGGTTGAGCACAGCGTACCATCCTCAAACTGACGGCCAGAGCGAGCGAACGATTCAGACCTTGGAGGATATGCTCCGTGCGGTCGTGATGGACCTAAAGGGCAGTTGGGATGACCATTTGCCACTGGTGGAGTTCGCTTACAATAACAGCTACCACGCTAGTATCGGTATGCCACCATACGAAGCGCTTTATGGAAGAAAATGTCGAACACCGTTGTGTTGGGACGAGGTCGGTGAACGAAGAATGCTTGGACCTGAAATGGTGCAGCAGACTGCAGACACAGTACAACTTATCAGGAATCGACTGGTAGCAGCTCAAGATCGTCAAAAGAAGTACGCAGATTTGCATCGCCAAAAGCGGGACTTCGATGTGGGCAGTTTCGTATTTCTGAAGGTATCTCCCTGGAA
This sequence comes from Hedera helix, assembly GCA_947179155.2. Classification (NCBI taxonomy): domain Eukaryota; kingdom Viridiplantae; phylum Streptophyta; class Magnoliopsida; order Apiales; family Araliaceae; genus Hedera; species Hedera helix. The sequence goes on from OX359280.1 coordinate 11,684,302, forward strand.
GGGGAAGATCCGTTTTGGTAAGAAGGGCAAGTTGAGCCCTAGGTTCATAGGACCTTTTGAAATCTTGAGGCGAGTCGGTGAAGTGGCGTACGAGGTAGCATTACCTCCTGAACTGGAGCACATTCACAACGTGTTTCATGTGTCAGTGTTACGGCCATATAAACCGGACTACAAGCACGTTATCTCCTATGAACCAATTCAAGTCGAGAAGGACTTATCATATGAAGAAGTTCCTGTTCAGATACTCGATAGGAAGGAACAGAAACTGAGGAATAAGATAATTCATTCTGTCAAGGTACTTTGGAGAAATCACGCAATTGAAGAAGCTACGTGGGAACTAGAGGAAGAAATGAGAACGAATTACCCGTTTTTATTTGAGTAACCTTATTTTTCAATTCCGAGGACGGAATTTTTATAAGGGGGGGAGAATGTAATGTCCTAGAATTTCCACGTCATTATTAATTAAATTATTAATTTAATTTCCGAATAGTTAGTTTTACGAGATTATTTAAATCTTTTTATGTGATTAATTAATTATGTGATTAAATGATTATGTAATTAATTACTAAAATTAATTAAAGGGGGGTCACTAATATGTTATTTAAATTAGTGAACAAACCCTAAAGTTTTAATATCAAAATAATTGATAAGTTTCCTATTAATTAAATATTCAATTAAATTGAATATAATAATTTAATTAAATATAATAAATTAATTAATATGATTATTAATTAATGTAAATAATGTGAAATATTAATAATAATATTTATTAGTCCATTTAGTAATTTAATACTTATGGGTTAGAATATTTAATTATTTATTCAATCTAATTATTTATTTAATCGTGGATTGAATAATTAATGTGTAAATTATTAAATTAGCCCAACATGGGTCAATTAGTAGCCCAAGTGGAGAATAATAAAATTTGACAATTTAGTAGCCCAAACAATTTAATAGAAGCCCAATTGGTATTTTAAATTAAAGCCCAATACTTGGCCCATTTGGAAAAACAATTAAATAACTAATTAATTAATTAAAAAGTGAAAAGTGACTCAATTTTGGGACAACCAACTTGCTATCAGCCGAGAGCATGCAAGGAGACAGAGAAAATTTGATTTTTTTGTTATTTTTCAATTATTTAATTAAAAGATTGCTTGTTTTATTTTTAAAGTACATAAACACCATTCTTCTTTTCACCAAATGTGTCATGCAACCCATTCCTTGTGCTAGCTTGTGTAAGTATCGTTGCTACTCTCATTATGATAATTTTAATAGATATAAGTTTTATATCTATCCAAATTGTAAGTATACTTACAATTTAGGAATGCATGTTGGTCATTTCTTCTTCTTCCACTTTGTAAGCTAGAGAGCATTTGAGAGTGTAGAAAAATATTTTGAGAGCAAAAATACCAAGAGAAGGAGTTCTTGGTTCATGTCATCTTCTTTCACCACATATTTTGGAAGAAAAAGGAGGATAGCCATTAAATCAAGGTAATGGTTATTCTAAATCTAATTTTGTTTTAAACTAACATGTGTATATAAATATGTTAATATAGTTAATAATGTGTGGTAGTAATATTTAGGCCATGCTTGAGTTTAATATGCTTGGTTTGTATTTTGGTATTATTTGTATGCTAAAATATGTGTTTAATAGTGTATAATCAAGTCTTGAAATATATGACCAAAAATATTTTTATAAAACTTAGATTTGATGTTCTAATATTATAGAACATTAAATCATGAGAAAAACAAAGTTTGAATCACTCAAAATGGAGTTATATACAAAAAGTTATGAGTTATGGTAGTTTATGTGATGTAAAAATTTTTATAAAAAAAGAATGATATTAAATCATGAAAAATTAAATTTTCATGTTATAAATTGATATTAAGTGATTGGTAAATTTTTTGGATTTTTATTGAGGATTTAAAGCTTACTTGATGGTATATTTTTATTTAAAATGGGTATTGCCGGACACTGTTCACTGTCTGCAAAAAAAAAGAAAAAAAAAAATTAATTTCCGCGCAATGCGCGGACAACTGTTCACCGAAAACGCGGAGACAAAACGGCGTCGTTTTGTTTAAAGAAAAAAAATCAATCCGCGCGTACGCGCGGAAGCCATCAGCAGTGTCCCAAAACGGTACCGTTTTGGGCCTGCTTCCGGATAACGCGCGCAATGCGCGAGAACCGTTCCGGAAATTTACCAAAATGCCCCTCCGTGTTTTTCTCGGCGAAATTACTATTTTGCCCTCGGATCAGTTTTCAACCTATTTACAGAAATGCCATTCGGGTTTAATTTAATTAATTTAAAAACTAATTTAAAATTATAACAAAAATAATAATAATACAAAAATGATATTGGGAAGGATATTTTTAATTAAGTTTAATATTTAAATATTTTAAATATTAATCTAGTTAGCTAAATCATGGTTAAGTTAAATAAATTTATTAGTTATTTTTTATTTAAAATGTTAATAATAAATAAAGGAGATAAATTAGCAATTATTATTTAATTCCCATTAAATAATAATTAAAGAAGATATAAAAATTTATAAATTAACTATTTATTATTTAAATATTATTAAATAATAAATAAGGATAATTAAGTAATTAATTATTATTTAATTAGCATTAAATAATGATTAAGGAAAATTAAGTTATTTAATTTAAATAATATAAGGATAAATAAATTAAATTTTATTTAATCTTAAACAATAATTAAAATTTATTAAATAATTGGTTATTATTTAATTGACATTAAATAGTAATTAAAGAGGATTAAAATGAGTAAACTATTATTTAATTTCCTTAAATTAAATAATAGGTAAGGTTAATTACTTAGTTAACTATTAGTTGATTAATATTAAATTAAAGAAGGTTAAAATGAATCAATAATTATGATTAAATAATAAGTAAGTACAATTAGTTATTATTTATTTTAAATAATAACTAGAGTTAATTAATTAATTTCTATTTAACCAAGATTAAATAGTAATTAAATAGAGATTGAATTAATAAAATTAATTTAATTTAATTATACTTTAATTAAACAATTGTAATAAGTTGTTTAAGGGTTTAATAAGTGTCCAACGCTTAAGAAAAATATTTTCTAACTTATTAGATTATTAACCTAATTTGATTGAGGGTCTATAAGGTTAATAATATTATTTCGACTAACGTAAATTATGTGTTAGTACTTATATGATAAATAGGTACCTTAGTGAGCGTATAGTTATTCAAATACGCCGTACTAATTATTAGACCGACTTTATTAATGTTAGGTCATTCAAAGCCAGTTAGTTAAAGCTAGACATTAATTGTAGCTGAGCAGACAGGCAAGTTCCTTATCTCTAAACTCATTTCATTGAGCAAATTATTTATTTAAGCTTGAACTGTTATTTCCAAGCATGCTTTGAGTGGTTTAATTACTTTACAATTATTCCACATCGATATTATTGTTATTCACACTTGATTGCACTTGAGATTGTACAGTCATTGACTTGTACTTAATTACTGTTCTACTGTGTAAAGAACTGTTCAAAGTAGGTCTAAGTCATTGTTCGGCTAGACATTTATGTTAAAGATTTTAAAAGCTATCCAAATCATTGAAGATGCGGATTCTTAGACTATTATGAACACCCATTTATTATAGGGGAGTACCCTGTATCTAATATCAGGTACAAAAATACGGAAATTAAATGTTATGCATACACATATTGTACTGAGGCTGATCCCCTCGGGTACATATTTCTGGTAGTAACCATTGAGTCAACCTGCTATTGACTACAGTGGATATTTATAGTTCCTAGTCTAGTTGACTATCCTAATTTTAAAAGCAACTTATTATTCCTGCTTATGTTATTCACATTATTGAATTGTTCAGTTATTCCCTTTCATTCATGATATATTGTTCCTTGTTGTTATTTAAACTTGTTGAGCAAACTAGTTGCTCACTCTTGCTATATCATGAAACCTTATTGCAGTGCAACCCGAGACTTCGGGAAAGAACAAGGGTAAAGGAAAGATGAAGTAATAGACTTCAAGATGCAGCCCTATAGTTAATTTAAATTAACTGTTATGTAATATAAACCCTAAGTACTTTATTAAGGGTATTTGTGTGTTATTTTTGTAAGGTTATCGTATCTTGGGACTAGTAACACCTTTTGAATGAACAACATATGTTTATTATTCCGCATTTAGTTATTGTATGTTGTTTAGAGGTGAATGTTTGTATTGGATCGTGATGACCGGATCCGGGTATTTGGAACCCGAATTTGGGGGCGTCACAGTTATAGTAGAGGCACAACACGTAATGCATGACACACACCAAGCATGATAAGGTATGTGCTACGTGAAGCATGAACTGTTGAACTTGATGAGCCGGTGTGCTCATTATTTGCTTAATAAACATTTTTGCAGGAAAGAAATGAAATTCAAGAATATTGGATTATGATAGAGATGAATTGCTTAGAAGGTAGAAAACGTGATTGTTATATTGTTAATATTATAATTCATTGTGAGAAATTTGTTAATTTACTGTGATGAATTGTATGTATATATAAGTTGAATATGGATATGATAAAAGTTCAATTATGAACTGTGATTGATCAGGATAATTGTTACGATAGAAATTATTATATGTTTGATTACGAATGACGCAACAAGGAATATTTGTATGAAAATAAATAACAGTAAATTTTGAATGATGAGCTTTATGATATTTGTAACAGAAAGAAAAGAAAAAAGTAAAGGTTGCGATCCAGGGACTAGGATTGAGATATAAGGATTTTACATTTTCAAATATTTTAATACAACGATTGAGAAAAAGAAAATTTTATACCGAAAAAATTGGTAATTGATGTTTGTAATGTCAATTAATGGATTAAAGAAGGAGATTGAAGATTTATTAACGAACCGAAATTTGGACGTAAGGAAGAGAATGTTTAATAAATATGAAATTTAAGGTAATAAAGATGATCGAATTTCGGGGTCGTTAGAGTTGGTATCAGAGCTAGAGGTTATAACCCTTAGAAAAATGATATCTTAGGCTATAACCTAAAGTAAGAAAGACTACGGTTAGTAAAGTGTTCTGAAAACTCAAGCGTATGGTAAACTCGTGACTCATGATTATATGGTGGAGCCCCTCAGCGAATGGGCGACTATGGCCTGACTAGGACAAGCTCCCTAAGCCATATAATTGTGGCAAGTTCCTGAGCCCAAATACGTGATAAGTTTGATGAACATAGGGGAAATTAGAGAGCTATAAGTTAAGAAATATTGACTAAGGTTAAGGAAATCATAAAGATATAAGATTATAAGGAAGAGATAAAGATGTTAAGAAAGATTTGAATGGAGGTAACAAATTGAGAAAATTTATAATTTCAATTAAGAATATATCTGAAGGAATAATTAAAATGATTCAAAGATGAATCTCAAGGAAAAATCAGTGGACACCTGATTCAAGTAATAAAGATGATAAGGTAATCTAAAAAGTATAGAAAGAAATCATAATAATATGATCAGGGACAGTGAGAGGATCGTACTACGATACGATCACGAGATAAGGGAAGCGAGTAAGAAGTAGGTTATGAAGCAAGATCATGATGGGATCAAGTGAAAATGTGAAATAACAGAGAGACCTGTTAATGGTCAAAAAGGGTTTAATGTTATAAAGAGATATGGTACTATGAAATGGTACAAGAAGAATTCAGAGAAATGATGAGACGTGAATGACAGAAAGGTTATGATAAGGGGGTAGAAAGCTTGGGTACGAAATTTCAATTGAGGACTCACATGGTGATTGAGTTGCACGATCCTTTGTATGGGCAGGGGGTTTGTGTTTACTTAGTTACTATGTGATAATCATTGAAATGTTAGAGTCACGATAGCAGTTTTGATAGGTAATAATATTAAGTTTAGACACGAGTTCTTAAAACTCATGCATATGGTAAGTCCATGACTCATAATTGTATGGTATGTTTGAGCCCCTCAGCATATGAATAGTCTTTGATTTGTTCTCAGACTACATATTGCTAGGATAAGCTTCTAAACTCATATTTTTGTGGTAAGTTCCTGGACTCATAATGTGTGGCAAGTTTGATGAACTATACGGGGGCTATAGAAAGTTGGAGTAGTTAGAAATTTTAATATGATAAATAACAATAGTCCTAGCAATGAATAATATAATTAAGTAAAAGAACCGAAGGTGGCAGATGTGTTAAAATGTTAGGGAATTTAAGATATTCCCACTCTTCTAACTTTACTAGATTTCGAAATTTTTGGCCTCAAGCTAATTTGACACGAATGTGCTTTTGAAAATGCAAATGAATTTTAAGCGATCTAAAAAAGTGTCTATGCTACTTGTTTCGGCTATACAAAAATATTTTTAACATCAAAATGTATTTCAAAATAATCATCCATACACCTTTTAGCCCGGTGTAAATGTGATGAATGATGAAATGCTCAACGTGTTGTTAAGACGGTGCGGTACTATTTCGTCATAAGATGATTCAACACCATAGAGTTTGGTGTAGGAATTATTAACGACAGGATTCTCAACGCACTGTCAAAATGATGCGGTAACATGAAGTCATAAATGATTTTGTTTTATGAAGGGATGTCAAAGCTATAAGTCAATGCCATTTGACTCGGCTAGACGTTTTAAAAAGTTTTGACATGATAAATGTTTTAAAAATTTCTGCGGGTTATAAATAGTTAAAAGTAAGTCTATGCTAATTGATCTGGCTAGACAAGCGTTGAAGAAATACAAGTCTAAACTATTTGATTCAGCTAGACAAATTTTGAAATATATTTATTGAATTCGTATTCTTTGAAAGTTATAACTAATTAAATTACTTTTGAATGAATCCTAAAGCTGAGATGAACAAAGAGATTAAGAATGTAGCAGGTTGATCGAATGGTCACCTGGCATAAGAGACACGGGCATTACAGATTGTTCTACTGGAGTGCCAAATTACGGATTAAATATACATCACTTTAATGGCAAACTGATCCACTGTCAGGGTTTGCAGTATGAAGTACTCGGGGAGCGAAGTACTGTAAACCGGAATAAATGTTCATTCAGCATATCATGAAAGTTTTCCAAAATAAAAATTTTGAATTCATCTACTCTTATGAAGATTGGATGGTAGGATGGGGTAGTATTATTTAAATGTGAGTGATAATGAAAGCAATAATTGTGAAATAAAGAAAGTATGAAATGTGATGGATTAGAAAATTGTAATGTACAATGACTACGAGAAAGGAAAGAAATAAAGATATGTGGAATAAATGTAAAGAAATTGTGTAAGTTACAAATGAATGAAGTATGAGTACATAGAAATTTCGAGGATGAAATTTTATGAAGGAGGGGTGAATGTGACACCCAGGATTTTAGAATAATTTTAAATAAAGATTATAATGAATTAAGTAAAGGTTAACGTTTAGAACTAGTGTTGAATGATGAAGGTATTGAGGAATGATTTATAGAATGTGAAGAAGAATTATATGAACTAAGAAGAGAAAGATGAATGTGCAATGTATAAATGAGGTGTAATAGAATGTATGAAATAAGTGAATGAAGTAAGGAGATATGCGAGTAAAGAAAGGAAAGTTTTTGGAGAATGAGAAACTATTTTGATAAGTATATCCAAAAATGAATTAATGTATTATTAATAAAATTTTAGAGAATTGTGAAATGTAATATTACAAAGGAATTATGAATTAAGTTAAGAATTTAAATATTCTGATAGTTATGATCATTATGGTGTTATCCATATGAGTTATGGAAATTAAAAAGGAAAGATATGATTATTATGGATATAATTGTGATTTATCAAGATAAAGGTATAGCGAGGTGCTATAATGAAATACGTATGATTATTACAGTAATTATGATTCCGAGGACGGAATCCTGTTAGGGGGGAAGAATGTGAGGATCCGAATTTCCAGGATTTCTTTAATAATATTAAATGAGAATTTAATTGATAAAATTATCAAGGTTGTTTAAATTAATCATTATTTTATGTGATTTAAGGTATGTGATAAGATTTAATTAGTAAATTAAATCTGTATAGAGATCATGACGAATTGTGTTAATTTAAAATAATTGGAAGTAAATAAATTGTTTAAAAACAATTTATGAAGAATAAGAGAAATTTCTTGTAAAGACAATAAAATTATTATGGAAATGCAGAAATTATAAATTAATTGAGGTTATGTGGTAATGTGAAATATATGAAATTAGATATGTAAATATATACATTTGTATATATATATATATATATATATATATATATATATATATATATATATAAATGTATATGTTTAGGCGATAATTATAAATGTTATTAATTATGGAAATTAAGTGATTAATAGTTAAATTAATCCAATTTTAAATGAAAAGCGAATGGGGAAGTTAATAAAATTGTAATTATTGAGTTTAGATTTAATTAAGAATTATGGTGGAAATTAGAGATTGATTGAGAAGAAATGTAATTATATAAATTATATAATAATAAATTATATAATTTATATAAAAAAAATTAAAGTGATGTATAAAGGAAATTATAATTATATAAATTATATAAGGATAATTATATAATTTATATAAGAGTATTAAAATAATGAGAGAGTTAATGAATGTATAATTATTGATTATCTAATTAATTAATAATTATGGAGGAATTTAAGAAATTATTTAAAAAGAAAATGTATTTATATAAATTATATAATATTAAATTATATAATTTATATATAAAGAAATTAATGTGAAATGTAAAGAAATAAAATTAAATGAGGAAAAAGGAATGTTTTAATTTAATAAAAATTATGTTTATGTATAATGGAATTATTATGATTTTTATGAAGGATAATATTTCAGAAACGGGAACATGTTAGTGTAACATGTTGCCCAATTAATGAAGTGAAAAATTACGAAAAATAAATTTTATATGTTATATGAATTATTTTATGAATTTTGGAGGTATAAATTACCTCATATAATTACATGCATGGTATTATGCGTGTACAAAATTTGTCAAGTAAAGTACCCAAAAGAGGTATTAAAATTATTTATAAATCATATTATGATTTTTAGCGAATTTAAATAAATATTTTATATTTATTATATAAAATATTTATCGCACGTTATAATTACGTAATGTATTTAAATATTTAAATTGCATGCGTGATTTTTATTTGGAATGTTCGAGAGAGAATTAGTCGGTTGCTAAGTCGATGGAATGAATTTTTAATTCAAAAATTTTAAGCAACTTGGGTTTATAAAAAGGGGGAAAAAGGAACAAGAAAGAAAGAAGAAATGAAAAGGGAATAAAAAAAAAAAAACCAACACCATTTGTTCCTTCCCTCCACCCGAGCACTACCACCTCCGCCCAAGACCATCATGGCTATCAAGGAGAGACATCAAGGAGTGATATTAAGCTTCAAGGATGGAGTTTAAAAGCTTTAGAAGGTATAAATAAATTATTTTGTAATTTATTTTGATATTATGGTGGTAATTTAATTTTGTGGAAAAATAGAAAATAATTAGTAAAATTATTTCAAATAATTTTTGGATGAAAATATGTAAATTATGTGATTTTTTTTTTGAATAGTTTTGTTGTGAAATTTTGGAGAAAAAAATGGAGAAAAATTAAAAAGCTGGTGCACTGTTCACGATAGAAAGCTGAAGGAAGAAGAAAATGGCGCCCGCGCATTGCGCGGGGCCATTTTTTTTTTCAGACGCCGCGATATAAACGACGTCGTTTTAGGGCAGTAAAGGGGGGGGTCGCGCGTTGCACTGCTGAAGTTTCTGGAACAAGCCAGGAAACGACGTCGTTTTGGCCGACGCATGCGGGGGAAATTACCGTTTTGCCCCCGGGCTTTTTCAGAAAGGACCAGCGTGTCCTTTGGGCCATCTGAAATTACGGTTTTGCCCTTCCCTTTCCGAAAAATACCGAATGAGTCCCTAAAAGTGCGGTAATTATGGAAATGCCCCTGGACTTTTCAGAAAATTCCGGTTATGTCCCTAAGGGAGCGAAAATTACCAAAATGCCCCCAGAAATGATTTTTAATTGAAATAAATGTTTAAAAATTGTTTAAAAATTATAGAAAAATACTACAAATACAGAAATGATGTTTGGGCATTAAATTTAATATTTTTGTAAAAATATTAAATATTAGAGATTAATATTTAAATATTTTAAATATTAATCTATTAAGTTTAAAAGTTAGAAAATGAATAAATGAAAATTTGGACAACCGAATATGCTAAAATTTATCTGTTGAGCCGGGTTGTCCGTATGGAAGGTGTTTGATATTAAGTTATATTAATAAAATGAAGGAATGAGGTTAACTTAATTAACCATATTAATTAGTAATTAACCCGGTACCCTAAAATAAACTGTCGGGTAGGGTTAATTATATTATGGATGATATTAATTAATTAAATTAATATCATAAGGGGATAAATAATTATTATTCGATTATTTTATGATCATAGGTTGATCGAGTTAAGGGTTTGAGCTAACAATTTAAATAACTGGACGTCAGGCAAGTTCTTCAGTCCTTAAATGTTAAATGTTGACTGTTATGATATGATAATAATTGTTAAATGCATATAAATTATGTGTTATGTGATCTGTGGATAATATGGCGGCTATGTGTACTTTGTGAAATAATATGAGATATATTGTTATAGTAGAGGCATAACACGTAATGCATGACACACACCAAGCATGATAAGGTATGTGCTACGTGAAGCATGAACTGTTGAACTTGCTGAGCCGTTGTGCTCATTATTTGCTTAATAAACATTTTTGCAGGAAAGAAATGAAATTCAAGAATATTGGATTATGATAGAGATGAATTGCCTAGAAGGTAGAAAATGTGATTGTTATATTGTTAATATTATAATTCAATGTGAGAAATTTGTTAATTTACTGTGATGAATTGTATGTATATATAAGTTGAATCTGGATATATTAAAAGTTCAATTATGAACTGTGATTGATCAGGATAATTGTTACGATAGAAATTATTATATGTTTGATTACGAATGACGCAACAAGGAATATTTGTATGAAAATAAATAACAGTAAATTTTGAATGATGAGCTTTATGATATTTGTAACAGAAAGAAAAGAAAAAAAGTAAAGGTTACGATCCAGGGACTAGGATTGAGATATAAGGATTTTACATTTTCAAATATTTTAATACAACGATTGAGAAAAAGAAAAATTTATACCGGAAAATTTGGTAATTGATGTTTGTAATGTCAATTAATGGATTAAAGAAGGAGATTGAAGATTTATTAACGAACCGAAATTTGGACGTAAGGAAGATAATGTTTAATAAATATGAAATTTAAGGTAATAAAGATTGTCGAATTTCGGGGTTGTTAGAGTTAAAATACCCAGTCGTAAAAGAATAGTAACATACGGTATTGCACAGTAGTACACGGTATTACACAGTAGCACACGGCATTGCACAGTGTTTCGTATTAGTAAACTGATAAAGTGGTTATCGTACAATATTTGACTTTATTGTCACATGCACAATAATTTATAATATTAAACTGATAATTGTCACAGTAGCATATGCACAGTAATTCACATTATTGAATCAATAATTGTCATTACACAGTAACGTATTCTTTCTTTTATATACTTTCTGCATTATTGTTATCTCTATTATGATTTTAATTAAACTGTTGTATTTCATTATTAATTAATTTGATATCTAACTCAGAGAGTCAACTACACTGTATTTATAACAATTAGTCATAATAATGAATAAGTGTGAATTATTGTTGAATAATTGAATTGATAAAGTTATTTGTTTATAATATAAAGTTAGGTGATATAAAATGAATGGTATAGATTAGAATTTGAAATGGATGGTGTAGATTAAAGATGATCTTTAAATGAATAGTTTAGATTAAGGAAATCTTAAAAGATGAAATGAATGGTATAGATTAAAGATAATATAAATTTTAAAATGGATGGTGTAGATTAAAGATGATCTTTAATTGAATGGTTTAAATTAAAGAAATCTTAAAAGATGAAATGAGTGGTAAGGATTAAACATTATCTTGAAATGAACGGTTTGGATTAAATTAGGAAATCTTGGTTATGATAAGATTTTTTGCTATAAATAGAGGCCTTAACTTAAGGATTTTTCATAAACTTCCTTACTTGTTCTTTCTTTCACTCTCTAAATACTTATTGTGTAAGTTCTCTCTAAGTGTGCTTAAGTCATCTTGAGTATTTGTGAAGATCTATAAGTGTATGTGTACTGTTTAAGTTAATCAACCTCATTTAAATCAATATACAGTCACGTGTTAAGGTAAGGAATATCATCTTCTTTCATATTCTATTATTTAAACTTACCACGGTAAGGGATTATCATTCTTTGATTCTCGAAAATAATATCGTTTCTTTCTTACTCATAAGATGTGCCATTTATTTCCATGTATTAAATTGTGGGAATAACCTTACGGCGCGGATTACCGCCTGTTGGTGAATAACCTTGCGTATTCATTCCTTATTAATCTCTGAGAATAACCTTACGGCGCGGATTACCGCCTGTTTGGTGAATAACTCTTCGTATTCAAATTTTATTAAATTGTAGGAATAACCTTACTGCGTGGACTACCGCCTGTTGGTGAATAACCATTTGTATTTATTTCTTATTTGTCTCTTGTGGAAATAATTTGTCTGCACGAATTATCACATGACTCTTTTATTCCATATTCGTTTGTAATATCATTTTCTTTCATATTCGTAAGTGATATTATTTTCCTTTATACTCATAAGGAATACCATATTTTTCATCTTCCATTATTCAAACTTACTATGGTAAGGGATATTAATTTCCTTCACCTTTTGTTAATTAAACCTGCTACGGTAAGGGATATTATTTTCTTTCATACATCTTAATCAAAACTTATTATGGAACTATTGCTTCTATAATTCCTAAAAATATTATATGTTCCGTAATAATTGCAATTCATCGTTTCAATTGAACCTTCCTATTTACGTGAACCTTTCTAATGAACTGTAACCGTTATTCTGAACAGTGGATCTTGAATATCATTTTTGAATTTCACTCAACATCACGTTGACAATTTGGACATTATTTGAATCTGTACAAAGTAAACTTCTGATACTTATTGTTTATCCTGTTTCTTCTGTTCATCATTTATATCATTATAATTATCCAAAATCAAGTTGTTGTGAATATATGTGGTCAGGGGCACAAATGCGATATAATTGTTAAACAGATGATAGGTTAAAGGCGATATAATAGGTTAAAGGCGATACATCTGTTCGGTGTCTTTATGGCACGTGGTGAATGTTCTTTTTGGCTCGTAGTGCAAAGATGAACAGTTGTTTGGTATGATTATGACCAAAGGCTGAATCTGGTATAATCATGATCGTTGGTGTTATACTGAATATCTTTGGCCCGTAGTGCAAAGATGAACTGTTATTTGGTATGATTATGACCAAATGCTGAATCTGGTATAATCATGACTGTTGGTGTTATATTGAATGTCTTTGGCCCGTAATGCAAAGATGAACTGTTGATCTGCATGATTATGACCAGGAACTGTGAATTTGTATTATCTTGACTAATGGTATTTCAGATGATAAAAGTTGATGATATTTTTCCTAAAAAGAGAAGCGAGTGGACACTATAGTCTGCATTATTCTTCTAATAGATTGTTCATTCCGCTGCTATCATTGATCTGAACGTTGTTCAAGAATTTAACTGCAGTTTTTGATACAAACCTTGTAGTCTATTGTATTCTATCAAGAACTCAATTGTTGAAGGCTAATGATAATTTACTTGTCATTATCTTAGTCATGATATTCTTTACTGGGCTATTTGAGCTCACCCTTTCTTTTTGTTCAATTATTTTTCAACAGGAGATGAGAACGTAGCTGGGTCTAGCCGAGGGATGGAGTGAGAGTCTGAGTGATAGCTATTGTAGTCTTCACGTGTTGAAAAATAGTGTGAAAATAATCGTGAAAGACTTAGTTGTGTATTATTATACCATGTATTGTTGTACGTTGCACTACTTGTAATAACTTTGTTGTAGTCTTTTGACAACTCAAGTTTGGGCTGTGTGGGCCCAGATTTGGGGGCATCACAGCTTTGGTCTTCTAATGGTCCAAATTAGAGAGCATTTTAGCAAGCCTAGGATTTGAGTCCAAGAGTGGATATATTGCTAGCCCAACCTAGTTAAGTGACCAAGGAGACCAATGTTGCCTTATTTCTCTAGCCCAAGTGCTTCAGTCTTTCGTGATCCAAGTTAAAGAACATTTCCAACAAGTCTGTAAGCTCTCAAGAGTCCAATGTTGCTCTATTCCCGGCCCATACGTGCTTATCTACATGTCAAGAGTGACTCTCATATTGGGACAACATGAACGACTAGAACCTGAAATCCATGGACTGGATATTTAGTGACCGGCGCAGCAAATCTTAGGAGCATGTGTGGGAGATCACCTAGGTAGCTATAGGAGGTGGTTAAATGAGTGAACCAAGGGTCCTTAATAGATGGAAATGAGGGGGGGCTGCTCAGCTTTAATGCTCAGCCCTTGTGCCATTTCAAACCATCATCAATTGCTAAAGAAAACAGAGTAAACAATTTAGAGAGAGAGAGAAGAGTGCACGGTTGGAGAAGAAGAAGTAATCCAGAAGTCTTTTAGCCATCATCAACCAAGAATTTAGCTAAGTTAACCAAGGTATAATAATTTCTTCCTTTAAGCTCCATTAATTCTATGCTTTTGTATGATCATATAAGTGATTGTTGAATAATATTGCTGTGGGAGTTTTGTTGTGTTTGGAGGGTCATGAAGGACCCGGTGGTATAAGGATGGGTATGTGAATGGAGATTATGTGATTTATGTATTTAGATGGTTATAACAAGTTTATATTTCAAAGATGCATACCAAGTATTTGACAAAATTCCTAAGAGAAAAGAATGTCTATGTTTTATAGTTAAGTTGTGGTTTTCAAACTCAAGAGATGTTTATGTGTGTAAGTTATGAGAACTAAACATGTTACAATGAATTAAAGTTAAAAATGGAAGCACATTTTTATGAGCTATATAAAAAGGGATTTTATGTGTTAGGTTTGTAAACAAGTTTGTTGGTATGTGTGTATTGACTCATGAGAATCTTAAGAAAGCTTGGAGTTGTGCTCATGAGTGTCATAAGCTAGATGATCATAATGTTATATGAACCCATCACAAGATATGAAAGCTTGGTGTGAAATGTTTAGCCAACATGTATGCTATTTTTCGAGTAAAAAAGGTGTGTTTTCATGTGATGAGAATGATATCTTGAAGCTATGATGAATAACATATTTCATAAAGAAATCCATGAAAGACTCTATTCTTCCAAGTAATTTTGCATGCAAATTGGTTGTAAACATACATTTCATGAGGGTAAATTGTGATTTTATGAACTAAAAAATCATGTATACTCAAGGTTTGGAAAATCTGGAAGCAGGGGAACTGCTGTAAAATTCTGACGGAGTAGCGAGGTCGCGCCACTTCATAGCGAGGGCTCGCCACTATTCAAAAAAAATTAAAATTAAAAATTAAATTATTTCTTAAATGAGATTCATTAAGTTTTCAACTATGATAGTTTATATTCAAATGATGGTTTATTATAATGGAGCGGCATGAAGCCATACGAGAAGGTTTATAAATCAATGAATGTGTAAATAACCTATGTTGTGGGTCATGTGACCATATGTGATTAGATGGTGTGTATGTGATAACTAGACGTTCAAGTGAATCGATTTATAGCTATACCTAATTAGCAAATCGATGACATGGGATGTGTAGGTCAATTCGATAACGAGATAGAATAGTTAAGTGTAATCAACATATCAGGCAAGTGTCCTATCTAAATTCTTTATTGGTACATAATTGTTATACGAATGCAATGCTTCGCACTTTGTGCTTCTTGTCAGAATATTCATATATTGAATTGTTCATGCTTAAAGTTCTTTGACTTGTGAACTATTATATGAAGGTCTAATCCATTTGATCCGGTTAGACCAATGTTGGCAGAAGTTATTAAATTCAAATAAATTCTTTGAAGCTAATCCAAGCCATATTGTTGTGGTGCGGAATCATAATGTAAAACTGATATGAACAAAACCCTAATATAGGGATTTTTTATCGGTTAATCCAATATAGAAAAATTGAACGATATGGATATTCGTAAGTACAAGAGACTGATCACCTTAAGTACTTGTGAGAATATTTTCATTCATTCAAATGTTAAATATTCCGTAGAACTAACTGTTCATATCTCATTATTATTCATGGTTCTTTATAACAACTTGTCATGTTAACGCAGTTATTTATCAGTTATGAGAATGTTATTATTTATGTACTTCACAATTCTTGTTCAATTGTTGAAGGCATTAAGAAACTTATTTTGTTCATAATAAACCTTTATTGAACGATTTAAACTTGCTGAGCAAATTTGTTTCTCACCCTTACTTATATTACCAAATGTAGCTAAGCCCGAGAATTTGGAAGGGAATAAGAAAGATAAAGGCAAAGGCAAAGTCCAAGACTAGTTTAATTGTATTTACTTTCATTTTATCTATGATGTAGAATTTATAAATTGTATGATCAGATCTAAAGTTAGAAACCTGGGATGAATGTAAGAATGATTTAAGTCTATGTAATATTTATATTTCCGCGAATGAATGGGTAGATGTATAGTATGTATGTGTGGATTGTGAGCACCGAACCCGGAGTTGCAAGAACCCGTATTTGGGGGCATCACAGGTTGGTATCAGAGTTGTAGGTTATAAACCTTAGGTTGAGGGGAAAACCTTAGGAGTGTGACCTTAATAGAACTCATATCGAGTTGTAACTGAATGGTGAAAAAAAAAATTGACTTATATGTTATGTGGATGAATAAAATGACTTCTTCTAGATGCTAATTATTGGTTTGGTTGTCGGATGTCAAAAGTTGGAGAATTGAGTAGGACTGTTAAAGAGGTGCTCCTAGATATCCATACGGATATGGGAGAACCGACAGAGTTTAAGCCTGAGACCGATCCTGAGGAGGATCACATAGCTGAGACTAATGAGGAGCTGGTAGCCGATGAGGAGCCAGCTGATGTGGACAAGCCTATAGCTGAGATTGAGGAAGGGGTGCAGTACTATACTTCACCGGATGAGCCGTCAGCTGAGAATCCTTGGGTAGGGCAGCTGGTAGATGAGAATCTGAAGTTGAAAGACAGGATTATGCACCTAGAGGAGGAAAATCAAAAACATCAGGATATGGAAGACCAATACAAGTCTGTGGCATATCAGTTTATTGATAAGAACATGGAATTGGAGGATAGAGTTCGTGAGCTGCAGGAGGAAAACCACGAGTATCAGAACGTGGTGGGACAGTATGAGTCACTAGTACATCAATTGATGGCAAAAGTGACTGAGATGAATGGGAAGTATCTAGAGGTTGAACAAAAGAGAGATGAGCTTCAGATGGAGAATGAGGCCATGAAAGCCGAGTTCGATTTAGAGATTGCTGATAAGATAAGAGTTGAGGAGGCTTGGAGCAGGTCTGCCAGACGGGTAGATCAACTGGAAGGGGAGGTCAGAGCCAAGAAGGTTAAGATAGATTATATGAGCTATGCATTCAGCACGGCTGTGGGAAGATGGTTGAATAGGGTGCACAGGTACCCTGCAGAGGAAGGACAGACTAATCACACCATGAGTCAGCAATTGGTAGATTACATAGGCCATCAGGAGTACGATGATGCCATTCAGCGTGGCATGCTTGGATAGTTGGTCTATCTGTTGCAATTATATCTATATGTTAATGTAATCCCGACTTTTGTATAGTTAAGGGATGTTTAAATTGTCCCCCAAGCTTTTGTGATAGTAGGGGCTAAGTTTGTGTGAATCCCATCTTTTGTTTAATGGGATAATGAACGTTTATAGCAATATGTTATGTTATGTAAAGATGTTATGTATCACTTTCTGGCATATGAATATAAACGAGCTTTATTAAAAATGTGTTCTATGATGCTTAGATGATTAAATGTTTAATGCTTGAAGATAAATATTGAAATAATAATACAAAGTTTTAATTAAACAGAAAATTCCGCCACGAAGAAGAATACTAGCACACCAAGAAGAGTCTGTAAAAGATGAGAGAGGTCTAGTTGACCCAATGCAACGTTTTGTAGATCTCCTAGTAGGAGCAATGCAAAGGAGAGAACCTCATGTAACTAACCCAACTCCGGTAGTGAATCCACAAGCTAGTTTTAAAGAATTCAAGGTTGTAGGACCACCAGAATTTAAACGAACCACGGATCCAATTGAAGCTCAGACTTGGGTGGAAGAAATGGAGAAAGTCTTTGAGGTTGCACGCATAAGCGACGAACAGAAAATAGCTTTCATTACCTTCATGACGAAGGGGGAAGTTAACTACTAGTGGAAAGCTAATAAGAACCAAGCGGGAGAAGGAATAGTACCATGGGATCGTTTCAAGGAGCTATTTTTCGAAAATTACTTTCTGACTAGCCTACAAGCAAGAATGGAGGTCAAGTTTCTAGAACTTAAGCAAGGGAACATGGCAGTAGCTGAATATGCTGCCAAGTTCAATGAATTAGCAAGGTTTTCTCCACTCCAAGTGGACACCGAAGAACGCAAGGCAAGAAGGTTCAAGTTTGGATTGAAGCCATGGATATATAGCAGAGTTTCAGTTTTACAGATTAACTCTTTCACAACACTGTTAGAGAAAGCAATAATAGCTGAGGGTGGAAGCGAAGCCCTGATAAGGTACAATCAAGTGAAAAAAGGGAAGAAGAGCGATGGTGGGAACCACGAAGGTAGCAGCAAGGGAATTAACTTTGGGAAGAGGAAGTGGAACAGTAAAAACAACAATTCTGGGAATAATCAAGGGGATGGAAAGAAGAAGAGTACAGTTTGTGGGAACTGTGGCAAGAGCCATCAAGGTGTCTGCATGAAAGGAAAGAATGTATGTTATAACTATGGAATGGAGGGACATATTTTGCCCAACTGTCCCAAACCAAGGAAGAACCAAGGATGCTTCATTTGTGGTGCTACTGATCACGTAGTCAAGAATTGTCCGAAGAAAGGATCTGGGGGAAGTGATGGAAATAGGGGAAGTAACAACAAATTTTCAATCGGAGGACCAACGCAGCCTAACCGACCAATAGCAAGGACATTCAACATGACGATTCAGGATGTGGTGACCTCTAGAGACGTTGTCATCCCAATCAACGATATAAATTCTTACGTTTTATTTAATTTGAGTGCTACTTGTTCTTTCATATCTGATGAATTTGCGCAACGACTAGAATTATCCCAAGAGAAACTTGAATCCCCATTGAATATTGAAGTAATTCCTGTTAGGTATGTGCATAGAAATTGTTGCGTGACTATAAGAGGGCACAAGATGATGGTGGATTTAACTCCAATAAGGCTAGGAGAATTTGATGTATTCCTAGGAATGGATTGGTTATTCAACCATGGTGCAGTTATAGACTGCCAGAAGAAGTGTGTAAACCTGTTGACTTTAAAGAAGTCAAAGGTAGTGTTTTATGGTAGCAAATCGCCAAGACAATCATGTAGTCTGACGATGATGCAGGCCAATAAACTATTAAGAAAAGGATGTGTAGGTTATCTGTGCCATATAGTGGATACCCAGAAAGAGATGAAAGAAATCGGACAGATACCTGTAGTGAACGAGTTTGCGAATGTTTTTTTGGATGAACTACCAGGTCTGCCGCCAGACCGAGAGATTGAGTTTATTATAGATTTAGTACCGGGAACAGCACCGATATCGAAGGCTCCATATCGAATGGTGCCTGTAGAAATGAAGGAACTAATGGTCCAATTACAAGAGTTATTAGATAAGAAGTACATTCAACCGAGTGTGTCTCCGTGGGGAGCATCGATGCTATTTGTAAGAAGAAGGATGGGTCGATGAGGCTTTACATAGACTATAGAGAGTTGAACAAAGTCACAATCAAGAACAAGTATCCACTACCAAGGATCGACGATTTGTTTGATCAGTTGAAGGGAGCGAGATATTTCTCCAAGACAGACTTAAGAACTGGTTACCGTCAGTTGAAGGTAAGAAAGGAGGATGTGCCAAAGATAGCATTTAGGACTCATTACGGTCATTACGAGTTTCTAGTGATGTCGTTTAGATTGACAAATGCGCCAGCAGCATTTATAGATTTGATGAATCGGGTATCCAAGCAATATTTAGACAAGTTTGTAGTGGTCTTTATTGATGATATTCTAGTTTACTCCAAAACTGAGGAAGAGCATACCAAACATCTAAGAATAGTGTTGGAAACCCTGAGAAAGGAGAAGTTGTACGCGAAATTTACAAAGTGTGAATTTTGGTTGGAAAGAGTTCAGTTTTTAGGACATGTGATTAATAAAGAAGGAATATCTGTGGATCCGGCAAAAGTGGAGGCGGTGATTAACTGGGAGCAACCCAGGACGCCGACAGAAGTACGAAGTTTCTTAGGATTAACGGGTTACTATAGAAGATTTATCCAAGATTTTTCGAAGATAGCGACTCCGTTAACTATCCTGACAACAAAGACTGTAAAGTTTGTTTGGATGGATAAATGCGAGGAGAGCTTTAGGGAGTTAAATAAGAGGTTAAGTCAGGCACCTGTCCTATCATTGCCAGATAGTACAGGAGGATTTGTAGTGTATAGTGATGCATCGCATAAAAGACTAGGTTCTGTGCTTAAGCAAAACGGTAAAGTCATTGCATATGTGTCACGTCAGTTGAAAGATTATGAGAAGAACTGTCCGACGCATGATTTGGAATTAGCGGGAGTGGTTTTTGCATTAAAAATTTGGAGGCATTACCTCTATGGAGAGAAGTCTGAGATATATACAGACCATAAAAGTCTGAAATATATTTTCACCTAGAAGGAGCTTAATATGAGGCAGAGAAGATGGTTGGAGTTAATTAAAGATTACAATTGTGAAATTTTGTATCATCTGGGGAAGGCCAACGTAGTGGCCGACACGTTAAGCAGAAAAGGTAGAGAAAGATTAATGACGTTGACTGTTCAGGATGGATTAATCTGAGAAATGGCAAGGTTAGAGTTAGAAATCAAAATTCCGGAAGAATCGAAAGAAATGTTATTTGCAATAAGGGTTTGACCGACTCTATTGGACAGAATAAAAGAAGTGCAAGAAAAAGATGACAAATGTGAAAAGGTACGAAAGAGAATTGTTAAAGGAGGGGAAGTTAAGTATAAGATGGATAAGGATAACATCCTCAGATTTGAAGGAAGAGTGTGGGTACCATCAGTACCGGAATTAAAGGAGAAAACTTTGCAAGAAGTTCATAGCTCAAAGTATTCGGTACACACAGGTAGTACAAAAATGTACCAAGACTTACGACAACATTTTTGGTGGCCGAATATGAAACGAGAAGTGGCAGAATGTGTGAGCCGATGTTTGACGTGTCAAAGAATTAAAGTAGAACATCAGCAACTAGGTAGTCTATTGCAACCCTTAGAGATACCCGAGTGGAAATGGGAGCACATTACGATAGATTTCGTTGTTGGACTTCTAGTTACCCTGAAAGGATTTGATGCGATATGGGTAATAGTAGATCGGTTAACAAAGTCAGCACACTTTTTGCCAATCAAGATCCGATTTAATTTGGATCAATTGGCCAAACTATACGTCAAAGAGATCGTCTCAAGACATGGAGTTCCAGTGTCAATAGTGTCAGATCGAGACCCGAGATTTATTTCAAAATTTTGGAGAAGTTTTCAAGAACGAATGGGAACGCAGTTGAGATTGAGTACGGTATACCATCCTCAGACAGAAAGACAAAGCGAGAGAACTATTCAAACATTAGAAGACATGTTACAAGCGTGTATGATGGGTTTTAAGGGAAATTGGGATGACCATTTGCCTTTAGTCGAGTTTGCATATAATAACAGTTACCATGCAAGTATCGGCATGCCGCCTTATGAAGCATTGTACGGAAAGAAGTGTAGGACACCTCTGTATTGGGATGAGGTGGGAGAACGTCAATTATTATGACCGAAAATGGTACAGCAGATAGCAGAGATGGTTAAAGTAATAAGAACCAGACTTGTAGCAGCACAAGATCGACAGAAGAAATATGCAGATTTGCATCGTCAGCGTCGAAACTTTGAGGAAGGAAGTTTTGTATTTTTGAAAGTATCTCCCTGTAAAGGGAAAATAAGATTTGAAAAGAAAGAAAAATTAAACCCTAGGTTTATAGGACCTTTCGAAGTTCTGAAAAGAGTTAGAGAAGTGGCATATGAGGTAGCTTTACCTCCCGAACTGGAACATATTCACAATGTGTTTCACGTGTCAGTGTTACGACCATACAAGCCAGATTATAAGCATGTGATCGCGTACGAGCCGATTCAAGTCCAGAAAGATCTAACGTATGAAGAAGTTCCTGTTCAGATCATTGATCGTAAAGAACAAGTTTTAAGAAATAAGCTAATACCTTTTGTAAAGGTATATTGGAAGAACCACAGCGCTGAAGAGGCCACGTGGGAACTCGAAGATAAAATGAAGAATAGTTATCCCCATCTCTTTGTGTAACCTTCTATTTGCGATTCCGGGGACAGAATCCTTATAAGGGAGGGAGAATGTAATGACCAAGAAAATTGTGTAATATTTATTTTCAATAAAATTATGTGAATTTGAATTCTTTTATGTGATGTGATGAGTGTATACTTAAATTGAGGATAAAAAGGAAAGCCAACATGTAATTATTTAGAAATGATGTGTAATTAAATTACATGAATGATGAATGATGAATTGAATTTAAAATTTCAAGGGTAAGACATTAATAATGTTAATTAGCCCAATTTCAATGTAATTTTCGGGTGAG
This sequence comes from Hedera helix, assembly GCA_947179155.2. Lineage (NCBI taxonomy): Eukaryota > Viridiplantae > Streptophyta > Magnoliopsida > Apiales > Araliaceae > Hedera > Hedera helix. The sequence goes on from OX359280.1 coordinate 11,707,231, forward strand.
GGATGTTTGGCCCAAATTAAGGTGTATTTTTTTAGCAAGCCCAAGTGATTTGGTCTTCTAATGGTCCAAATTAAAGAGCATTTCAGCAAGCCTAGGATTTAAGTCCAAGAGTGGATATATTACTAGCCCAACCTAGTTAAGTGGCCAAGGAGACGAATGTTGCCTTATTTCTCTAGCCCAAGTGATTCAGCCTTTTGTGATCCAAGTTAAAGAACATTTCCAGCAAGTCTGGAAGCTCTCAAGAGTCCAATGTTGCTCTATTCCCAGCCCATACGTGCTTATCTAATCTCAAGAGTGACTCTCATATTGGGACAATATGAACGACTGGAACCTGAAATCCAGGGACCGGATATTAGGTGACCGACGCAGCAAATCTTAGGAGCATGTGTGGGAGATCACCTAGGTAGCTATAGGAGGTGGTTAAATGAGTGAACCAAGGGTCCTTAACAGATGGAAATGAGGGGGGGCTGCTCAGCTTTAATGCTCAGCCCTTATGCCATTTCAGACCATCATCAATTGCTAAAGAAAACAGAGTAAACAATTTAGAGAGAGAAGAGTGCACGGTTGGAGAAGAAGAAGCAATCCAGAAGTCTTTTAGCCATCATCAACCAAGAATTTAGCTAAGCTAAACAAGGTATAATAATTTCTTCCTTTAAGCTACATTAATTATATGCTTTTGTATGACCATATAAGTGATTGTTGAACTATATTGCTGTGGGAGTTTTGTTGTGTTTGGAGGGTCATGAAGGACCCGGTGGTATAAGGATGGGTATGTGAATGGAGATTATGTGATTTATGTATTTAGATGGTTATAACAAGTTTATATTTCAAAGATGCATACCAAGTATTTGACAAAATTCCTAAGAGAAAAGAATGTCTATGTTTTATAGTTAAGTTGTGGTTTTCAAACTCAAGAGATGTTTATGTGTGTAAATTATGAGAACTAAACATGTTACAATGAATTAAAGCTAAAAATGGAAGCATATTTTTATGAGCTATATAAAAAGGGATTTTATGTGTTAGGTTTGTAAACTAGTTTGTTGGTATGTGTGTATTGACTCATGAGAATCTTAAGAAAGCTTGGAGTTGTGCTCATGAGTGTCATAAGCTATATGATCATAATATTATATGAACCCATCACAAGATATGAAAGCTTGGTGTGAAATGTTTAGCCAACATGTATGTTATTTTTCGAGTAAAAAGGGTGTGTTTTCATGTGATGAGAATGATATCTTGAAGCTATGATGAATCACATATTTCATAAAGAAATCCATGAAAGACTTTGTTCTTCCAAGTAATTTTGCATGCAAATTGGTTGTAAACATACATTTCATGAGGGTAAATTGTGATTTTATGAACTAAAAAATCATGTATGCTCAAGGTTTGGAAAATCTGGAAGCAGGGGAACTGCTGTAAAATTCTGACGGAGTAGCGAGGCCGCGCCACTTCATAGCGAGGGCTCGCCACTATTCAAAAAAAATTAAAATTAAAAATTAAATTATTTCTTAAATGAGATTCATTAAGTTTTCAACTATGATAGTTTATATTCAAATGATGGTTTATTATAATGGAGCGGCATGAAGCCATACGAGAAGGTTTATAAATCAATGAATGTGTAAATAACCTATGTTGTGGGTCGTGTGACCATATGTGATTAGATGGCTTGTATGTGATAACTAGACGTTCAAGTGAATCGATTTATAGCTATAGCTAATTAGCAAATCGATGACGTGGGATGTGTAGGTCAATTCGATAACGAGGTAGAACAGTTTAACTGTAATCAACATATCAGGCAAGTGTCCTATTCTAAATTCTTTATTGGTACATAATTGTTGTACGAATGCCATGCTTCGCACTTTGTGCATCTTGTCAGAATATTCATCTATTGAATTGTTCATGCTTAAAGTTCTTTGACGTATGAACTATTATATGAAGGTCTAATCCATTTGATCCGGTTAGACCAATGTTGGCAGAAGTTATTAAATTCAAATAAATTCTTTGAAGCTAATCCAAGCCATATTGTTGTGGTGCGGAATCATAATATAAAACTGAGATGAACAAAACCCTAATATAGGGATTTTTTATCGGTTAATCCAATGTAGAAAAATTGAACGCTATGCATATTCGTAAGTACAAGAGGCTGATCACCTTAAGTACTTGTGAGAATATTTTCATTCATTCGAATGTTAAATATTCCGTAGAACTAACTGTTCATATCTCATTATTATTCATGGTTCTTTATAACCACTTGTCATGTTAACGCAGTTATTTATCAGTTATGAGAATGTTATTATTTATGTACTTCACAATTCTTGTTCAATTGTTGAAGGCATTGAGAAACTTATTTTGTTCATAACAAACCTTTATTGAACGATTTAAACTTGCTGAGCAAATTTGTTGCTCACCCTTGCTTATATTACCAAATGCAGCTAAGCCCGAGAATTTGGAAGAGAATAAGAAAGAGAAAGGCAAAGGCAAAGTCCAAGACTAGTTTAATTGTATTTACTTTCATTTTATCTATGATGTAGAATTTATGAATTGTATGATGAGATTTAAGGTTAGAAACCTGGGATGAATGTAAGAATGATTTAAGTCTATGTAATATTTATATTTCCGCAAATGAATAGGTAGATGGTAGGTATGTATGTGTGGATCGTGAGCACCGAACCCGGAGTTGCAAGAACCCGGATTTGGGGGCGTCACAGGTTGTCTCAAAAGGAGCAATCCTATCACTCTCGCATTTAAAATAATTTATACAACGCACACAAGTCTTCATTTAAGGAATCTTACTATTTGTTTCGTTATTTTCTCTAAATTTGCAAACAAATAGGTGATTTAGAATCATATTACTTCGTTTTACCTTGGTTAACCTCAAAACGAGCAATCCTATCACTCTAGCATTTAAAACAATTTGTACAACGCACACAAGTTTTCATTTAAGGAATCTTGCTATTTTTTTCGTTATTTTCTCTAAATTTACAAACAAATAGGTGATTTAGAGTCATATTACTTCGTTCTACCTTGGTTAGCCTCAAAAGGAGCAATCGGTCACTCTCGTATTTAAAATAATGCGTACAACGAATATAAGCCTTTACTTAAGAAAACTTGGTATTTATTTCGTTATTTTCTCTAAATTTACAACTAAATAGATGATTTTGAGTCATATTACTTTGTTCTACTATCGTTAGCCTCAAAAGGAGCAATCCTATCACTCTCGCATTTAAAACAATTTGTACAACACACACAAGTCTTCATTTAAGGAATCTTGCTATTTGTTTCGTTATTTTCTCTAAATTTGCAAATAAATGGGTGATTTAAAATCATATTACTTCGTTTTACCTTGGTTAGTCTCAAAAGGAGAAATCCTATCACTCTCGCATTTAAAACAATGTGTACAATTAACACAAGTCTTTATTTAAGGAAACTTGGTATTTGTTTCGTTATTTTCTCTGAATTTATAAATAAATAGGTGATTTAGAGTCATATTACTTCGTTCTACTTTGGTTAGCCTCAAAAGGAGCAATCCTATCACTCTCGCATTTAAAATAATTCGTGCAACGCACACAAGTCTTTGTTTAAGGAAACTTGCTTTTTGTTTCGTTATTTTCTCTAAATTTACAAACAAATAAGTGATTTGGAATCATATTATTTCGTTCTACCTTGGTTAGCCTCAAAATGAGCAATCTTATAACTCTCGCATTTAAAATAATGCGTACAATGAACACAGGTCTTTATTTAAGGAAACTTGGTATTTATTTCGTTATTTTCTCTGAATTTGTAAATAAATAGGTGATTTAGAGTAATATTACTTCGTTTTACTTTGGTTAGCCTCAAAAGGAGCAATCGGTCACTCTCGCATTTAAAACAATGCGTACAACGAATATAAGCCTTTACTTAAGGAAACTTGGTATTTGTTTCGTTATTTTCTCTAAATTTACAACTAAATAGGTGATTTATAGTCATATTACTTCGTTCTACTATCGTTAGCCTCAAAATGAGCAATCCTATCACTATCGCATTTAAGAATACGTACAACGCACACAATGCTTTATTTAAAGAAACTTGGTATTTGTTTCATTATTTTCTCTAAATTTGAAAACAAATAGGTGATTTAAAGTCGTATGTTGTAGATTGAATGAGATCCTGTCAATTTTGGCTAGGTGTTCATGAACACAGTTGTCATAGGGATATAAATAATTAATTGTCTAGTAGCTACCAAGCACCATGAGTTAATGGAGAATTTATTCAGTGTTTTTGGGATATGATCATGCAGTACTTCAGGTCAATTGTATATTGTCATTTTAGTATGTATAGTGGAACATTTATATTTAAATTCACTGATGATAATACGTAATTGACCTAAAAACACAACATGAAAATACTCCAGGTGGAATGAATAATTTTTCTGAGTCCATGACCACACCTGCACCAACTTTGTGGACGGACTTAGCTATAACTGAAGGTGGGAAAATGACTTCTTTCGTGATTAATGGATCTAGCCTTGATTTTTTTCCTTTTTATCATGCACTCATGTTGCTTTTTGAGTTTAGCGTGTTGTTCAAGACTCAGAAATAGTCTATGTTTGCAGGAGACTTGTGCATCGAATACTACCTATATATATATGTTACTAAAGCAGTAAATAAAAGATATACAATTTCAAGGCACATAACCCAAGTAAACTTAAAAAGAAATTGACAAGTAATTTATAGTTAAACTCTAATAGTGTCTAATCCTTTCATATAAATTTCCTATAAATTTTTGTCGATTTTGAAAACTTAAATCTATAAAACAAATTTGGGAGGATTAAATTCAATTTCCGGTCTTTTATTTATGAGCTTTTAACACAACATATTTTAATGTGTTATGAGTTTTAGAAGGAAATTTTGACTTAAAAAAGTATATTATTATTATAAAATTATATTTGACAACTATTATAAGTGTAACATCCCCAAATTCGGGTTCCTTTAACCCTAGACTTGGTACGTCACGATACATCATCTTCATACATGTTCTATAACTAATGCGGAATATATAAACATAAATTGTTTATTCTACAATATTTCCCAAGGTTTCTAACCTTAACTTACATATATACCTTTAGATTCATAAAAAGGTTTACAAAATTACTTACATCATATAACAATTTAGTTATAATGAATAACAATATAATCTTGTCTTTTGCTTCTGTCTCCGTCTCTCCTCGGACATTCGTATTATTCTGAAATTTGTTATCATGATATAGCAAGAGTGAGCAACGACTTTGCTCAGCAAGTTTAAATACGATAACGATATATCATGATTGAAAGAAAGAATAAGCTTTTGAATTTTCAACAATATAATAATTGTGAAAGAGTACAAGTCATAATTTCAATAATTGAATGACTGAATTAATTAATTTTGAGTGTCAATAATGACCATGAACAAATTTAACTGAACCTTATGGTAATGAAGGTGATCAGCCTTTCATACCTGATGAACACATGCAACAAGCACTATGTGCGAATCAATAATTTAAAGATGTGGAATAATTATACAGAATTAAACCATAGCATGCTTGAAACATAATAACTTGAGTTTGAGTTAGGAACTTGAACAATAAAATAATATATCCTGCTCGAATATAAATTGAGTAGGGTTTAGGAAACGTGCATGTCTGCTCAGCTACAATTAATGTCTAGCTTTAACTAACTGGCTTTGAAAGACCTAACATTAGTAAAGTTGGTATAATAATTAGTACAGCGTATTTGTACAACTATACGCTCATTAAGAAACTTATCTACCAAACATAAGTACTAACACATAATTTAGATCAGTCAAAACAATATTATTAACCTTATAGACCCTCAATCAAATTAGGTTAATAATTTAATAAATTAGAAAATATTTTTCTTAAGTGTTGGACACTTATTAAACTATTAAACAATTTATTATAATTGTTTAAACAAAAGAGTTAAAAGACATTTTCTTTATTTCATTTAATTACTATTTAACATTAATTAAATAGTAAGTAATTAACTACATTTAGTTATTATTTAATAATAACTTACTAGATTTATTTATTATTTAAAATTAATTAAATAATAAATAATTATATTATATTATAAATAATCAAATATCTTTAGTTATTATTTAATAATAACTAATTAACAAGATTCATTTATTATTTAAAGTTAATTAAATAATAAATAACAAAATTATATAGTAAATACTCAAATATCATTAGTTATTATTTAATAATAAATAATAACTAACTGAATTTATTTATTATTTAAAGTTAATCAAATAATAAATAATTAAATAATCAATCTTAGTTGTCTTTAATTATTATTTAATAGTAATTAAATAATAATTAATTAATTTATCATCCTTGTTTATTATTTAATATTAATTAAATAATAATTAATTTAATCATAAATTCAGAAGATATAATATTAAACTAACTAGATTAATATTTAAAACATTTAAATATTAATCCTAAATATTTATTATATTTGAAAAATATAATATTAAACTAACTAGATTAATATTTACATCATTTAAATATTAATCCTAAATACTTATTATATTTGAAAAATATAATATTAAACTAACTAGGTTAATATTTACAACATTTAAATATTAATCCTAAATACTTATTATATTTGAAAATATAATATTAAACTAACTAGATTAATATTTACATCATTTAAATATTAATCCTAAATACTTATTATATTTGAAAAATATAATATTAAACTAACTAGGTTAATATTTACAACATTTAAATATTAATCCTAAATACTTATTATATTTGAAAATATAATATTAAACTAACTAGATTAATATTTAAAACATTTAAATATTAATCCTAAATACTTATTATATTTGGAAAATATAATATTAAATACCTAAATATCACTCTTGTATTATCATTATTTTTGTTATAATTTTTAATTAATTTTTAAACATTTAAATTAATTAAAATTAACCAGAATGGCAAAATCGTAAATAAACTGAAAAACCGGACGGAGGGGCAATCTGGTAATTTCGCCGGAAATTTTATTACCGCGCATTGCGCGCGTACCAAAAGTACCGGCCCCAAAACGGTGCCGTTTTGGAGAATCATGGCTGACTTCCGCGCGTAACGCGCGGGTTACCTATTTTGCATCCTAAACGGCGTCGTTTGATTTCGCCCTCGGCAGCAAATTGCTGGCGCGCAACGCGCGGCCAGCTTATTTTTTATTTTTTTTATTTTTTTCTCCAGCAGGTTGTCTACAGTGCCGGTAATATACTCCACTTAATAAAAATTATACCTTCAAGTAAGCTTTAACTCCTCAATAAAAATCCAAAAAAATTACCAATCACTTAATATCAATTTATAACATGAAGATATAATTTTTTCATGATTTAATATTATAAAATTTTATAAAAAAATTTTACATCACATAAACTACCACAAATCATAACTTTTTGTGTATAACTCCATTTTGAGTGATTCAAACTTTGTTTTTCTCATGATTTAATGTTCTATAATATCATAACATTAAATCTAAATTTTATAAAAGTTATTTTTGGACATTATCTTGAGATTTGATTTAACACCACCAAACACATGTTTTTAGCATATAAATTATACCAAAATACAAACCAAGCATATTAAACTCAAACATGGCATAATTATTACTACTACATATTATTAACTACATTAATATATTTATACACACATGTTGGTTTATTTAAAAAATAAAAAATAAACTACATTTAAAATAACCATTACCTCATTCTAATGGCTATCTTCATTTTTCTTCCAAAATGGGTTGTGCAACTTGAAGATATGCACCAAAATCTCCTTATCTACCTTCTCCATGCTCTCTCTCAAAATTCTTACTCTCTAATTTGGAAAGTGAAAGAAGAGAAAATGACTAACAATTCTCTCTCTCTAATGACTTAAGTCTTCCATGATGTATAGATATATATCTTATATCTATGAAATTAGACCAACACAAGCTAGCTATTGGATGCTTACACAAGAAAGCTAACCCATGCTTTAGTTGGTGAGGATTTTGTGGGAAAAGACTCACCAAAAAATTAAAACAAGCAACCTAATTATTAAATAATTAAATAATAAAATAAAACAATTAACATTTCACTCTCTTTCTCACCATCTTGGACGGCTGACTTGGGGACTTTGTCCCAAAATAATTGACACAAGTCTCTTTTTTTAAACAAATAATCATTTATATAATTAATTTCCAAATGGCTCAAGCTTTGAGCTTTATTTAAAATACCAATTGGGCTCCTATTAAATTGTTTGGGCTACTAAATTGTCAAATTTTATTATTCTCCACTTGGGCTACTAATTGACCCATGTTGGGCTAATTCAATAATTTACACATTAATTATTCAATCCATGATTAAATAAATAATTAGATTGAATAAATAATTAAATATTCTAACCCATAAGTATTAAATTACTAAATGGACTAATAAATATTATTATTAATATTTCACATTATTTACATTAATTAATAATCATATTAATTAATTTATTATATTTAATTCACTCATTATATTCAATTTAATTGAATATTTAATTAATGACAACTTATCAATTATTTTGATATTAAAACTTTAGAGTGTGTTCGCTAATAATAATATATATAATCTATATATATTATTTATACACATTACTTTACCACAAAAACAATTTCACAATAAATTATGAAATTAAAATAAATACAATATATAATTTAATATATATTATTTAGGCCATAAATTAAATTATTTAATATATTTACATTAAATAATTCATTTCTCGTCAATTATGAAAATAATTCCATTTACCCGAACATTCATTAAAATAATAATATATTTACTCAATTTCTTATTTAAATAATTTATTTAATTATTTAATTAATATTACACAAATAATTGTATAATTAAATTTCTCACTCTCATAAATCATTTACAATGATTTATTTAATTATAGAATATATTCATTTAATATATTAAATTACTATTTAAAATTACTTAATTAATTTAATCCCTTTATATATATGTACATATATATGAAATTAAATGTTGTACATATATACCATTACTAATCTCCCTTAATTAATTCAACTACTTTATATAATTTATAATTATATAATTTACATAACTATTCCTCACAAATAATTTATCAACAATTTGCATAATTGTTGATTAATGAATAAATTAATTCCACAATAAACTTTTTAATTCAATTCGGATTAATTTAATATTAATCTATCTATTTATCACAATTTAATTAACCATTAAATTATGTTACTAAATATGCACGCATATATATATTCATATAAATACATATTTAATTTACACGCAACCACGTCGCATAATTACATAACTCCACTAATTAATTCTCTTAATTTAATTAGACTTGCTGTTAGTCAAGTTTATTGAATTATCACTTTACTTGCTAACTTATCAAAAATTTTGATATCACCATATCTAAGTTAGTCCGTTAAATTTAATTTGGACCTCTATTTATCTATCACTACTAGGTTATCAAACTTCAACCTTTATTAAATATTAAATATTTTATTTCTAATTCATTTAAATATCCGGAATATTACATTCACCCCTTCTTCTAAAAATTTCGTCCCCGAAATTATCTCATACACATTTCTACCAATTTTCATCTCTGAGTATAACTCTTTACTCATCAAATTCTATGACCACCCTTTTCTAGGAAGTTCATACTTCTAAACTCATAATTCCAGAACAATGGAATATATTTGCAGAAGAATAAATTGAAAATCAATATCTTACAGAAGAATAAATTGAAAATCAAAATATTCATTAAAACTTTCATAATATGCTGAGGGGTCATCAAGACCGTGAACATACGAGAGGAATTAACTGAATTCCGAATAAATAGTATTTATCCCTGTAAATACTTATAAACAGAGTGTTTATCAATCACAAAGATTGAAAACATTCCATAGGTGTACGCTAGGTGATCAACCTATTGTACCATACGTCGTGCAGAACGTCTTAGTTTTTAGGCGCCAATCGGAGCTATATGCCGACAAAAATATATCTGCTTTAGCCGACAGAATATATTTGTTTTTGCACTTGTTCACCTCAGACTTACTACAAAATTCCGTTCCAAAATAATTTGAATTGGATAATAAAACTTAAGTCAATTCTGACCAAAAATGTCCAGTCAAAATAAATGACAAAGACTCACATCATTGAACTATTCGTATATTACGATTCAAAAATCATTTCAGATTAGTTGAAATAACTAAAATTCATTTATAGGACTTCATGATACCGCATCATCTTGACAGTACGTTGAGGATTCCGTCATTAATTCATGACTTCATGATACCGCACATCTTGACAGTACGTTGAGGATTCTGTCCTTTGCATCCCCACACCATGGCTTTAATGGCGTGTGATGATTTCATAAATACATTTTGATATTTTCTAATCAATTTGTCTAGCCGAAACAATTAGCATAGACTCTTCTTTAAACGTCTTAAAATACTGAAAATCATTTTATGACTTTGTCATACTACATCATACCATAGGTGGCTTTAAACATCCAACACTAGGTTACTCTGCAATTGATGACTCCGTCGTTTATCATCTCTGCACTAAATGCATTAATGATTTCAAAAATACATTTGTCTTTTCAAAAGCACAAAAGTGCGAATTTGGCACGATTTTTAAGAATTTCAAAGTCTAGCATAACTAGAAGATTTGGAATATCCTAAAACCTCAAAACACCTCAAATTTTTCCTCCACATTCTTTTCCAACTTAATAACTATATCTAGTATAGCTTTAATCTTGCTACTTAATGCTACTCATACTCACTGTTCATGAAACTTACCACACATTAGGGGTTCAGGAACTTACCACAATCATATGGGTTAAGGAACTTATCCTAGTCAGACCAACATCGTCCATTCGCTGAGGGGTTCCACCATACGATTATGAGTCACGAACTTACCATCAATATGAGTTTTAAAAACACGTACTTATGTTAATATTCTCTACCTACCCAATATATTATGAGAAAAGAATCACCTTCTCACCATATATCGAATAGCGTGACACCGGGTTCAAATCGATTATCATTATAGGAAGCTAAGTGGTTGTCAAACCAAACACAATCTCCTGCCCATACAAGAAATTGGTCAACTCGGCCACTAATCAATATAGAAAGTCAAGCGGTCGTTAAACCACGAACAAATCCCCTGCCCATACAAAGAACTGTTCAACTCAACTACTATATTAATATAGGAAGCTAAGTGGCTCTAAAACCAAGCACAAATTCCCTGCCCATACAAAGAATCGTACAACTCAACCACTAATATGAGTCATCGATTAAAAACCCACAAACCTCTAACTTCTCTTAACTTGATATGAATTTTGTCAATTCATACCTTATCACACTCAACACTTCAAGAGTCCACTTGTTACTATTTCAGTATCTTCATTGTTATAGCACCATGCTATCAACACAACCTCTTAATCATTTAACAGACCATTTGTCATTCCATGATTTTACTATGATCATCGTGATCTTATAACACAATTGATTTCACTGTACTATTTCTCCTTTATTCTAGGATCGTTTAATTCTATCATCTTATCATTCATCTCTGATCATTTTACTGTACGATCCTTCTCCTTTTTAAATTTTTGAATCAAGTGTTCCCTGATTCTTATTCCATTTATTTGGATTACACTCATTGAAGATCCTTCTTTGAATCTTTTCATATATCTTTGTATCTATATAGATTTATTTCCTCCTTTATGAACTGTATATGTTCATTTCTAAACTCTATCTGAGTTTATCCTTTCACTGTCTTCATTATCTTTCCATGATTATAGCCTAAGGTACTGCTACCTAAAAACTATAACCTATCAGCTCTGATACCAACTTGTTACATCCCCAAATTCGGGTTCCTTTAACCCTAGACTTGGTACGTCACGATACATCATCTTCATACATGTTCTATAACTAATGCGGAATATATAAACATAAATTGTTTATTCTACAATATTTCCCAAGGTTTCTAACCTTAACTTACATATATACCTTTAGATTCATAAAAAGGTTTACAAAATTACTTACATCATATAACAATTTAGTTATAATGAATAACACTATAATCTTGTCTTTTGCTTCTGTCTCCGTCTCTCCTCGGACATTCGTATTATTCTGAAATTTGTTATCATGATATAGCAAGAGTGAGCAACGACTTTGCTCAGCAAGTTTAAATACGATAACGATATATCATGATTGAAAGAAAGAATAAGCTTTTGAATTTTCAACAATATAATAATTGTGAAAGAGTACAAGTCATAATTTCAATAATTGAATGACTGAATTAATTAATTTTGAGTGTCAATAATGACCATGAACAAATTTAACTGAACCTTATGGTAATGAAGGTGATCAGCCTTTCATACCTGATGAACACATGCAACAAGCACTATGTGCGAATCAATAATTTAAAGATGTGGAATAATTATACAGAATTAAACCATAGCATGCTTGAAACATAATAACTTGAGTTTGAGTTAGGAACTTGAACAATAAAATAATATATCCTGCTCGAATATAAATTGAGTAGGGTTTAGGAAACTTGCATGTCTGCTCAGCTACAATTAATGTCTAGCTTTAACTAACTGGCTTTGAAAGACCTAACATTAGTAAAGTTGGTATAATAATTAGTACAGCGTATTTGTACAACTATACGCTCATTAAGAAACTTATCTACCAAACATAAGTACTAACACATAATTTAGATCAGTCAAAACAATATTATTAACCTTATAGACCCTCAATCAAATTAGGTTAATAATTTAATAAATTAGAAAATATTTTTCTTAAGTGTTGGACACTTATTAAACTATTAAACAATTTATTATAATTGTTTAAACAAAAGAGTTAAAAGACATTTTCTTTATTTCATTTAATTACTATTTAACATTAATTAAATAGTAAGTAATTAACTACATTTAGTTATTATTTAATAATAACTTACTAGATTTATTTATTATTTAAAATTAATTAAATAATAAATAATTATATTATATTATAAATAATCAAATATCTTTAGTTATTATTTAATAATAACTAATTAACAAGATTCATTTATTATTTAAAGTTAATTAAATAATAAATAACAAAATTATATAGTAAATACTCAAATATCATTAGTTATTATTTAATAATAAATAATAACTAACTGAATTTATTTATTATTTAAAGTTAATCAAATAATAAATAATTAAATAATCAATCTTAGTTGTCTTTAATTATTATTTAATAGTAATTAAATAATAATTAATTAATTTATCATCCTTGTTTATTATTTAATATTAATTAAATAATAATTAATTTAATCATAAATTCAGAAGATATAATATTAAACTAACTAGATTAATATTTAAAACATTTAAATATTAATCCTAAATATTTATTATATTTGAAAAATATAATATTAAACTAACTAGATTAATATTTACATCATTTAAATATTAATCCTAAATACTTATTATATTTGAAAAATATAATATTAAACTAACTAGGTTAATATTTACAACATTTAAATATTAATCCTAAATACTTATTATATTTGAAAATATAATATTAAACTAACTAGATTAATATTTACATCATTTAAATATTAATCCTAAATACTTATTATATTTGAAAAATATAATATTAAACTAACTAGGTTAATATTTACAACATTTAAATATTAATCCTAAATACTTATTATATTTGAAAATATAATATTAAACTAACTAGATTAATATTTAAAACATTTAAATATTAATCCTAAATACTTATTATATTTGGAAAATATAATATTAAATACCTAAATATCACTCTTGTATTATCATTATTTTTGTTATAATTTTTAATTAATTTTTAAACATTTAAATTAATTAAAATTAACCAGAATGGCAAAATCGTAAATAAACTGAAAAACCGGACGGAGGGGCAATCTGGTAATTTCGCCGGAAATTTTATTACCGCGCATTGCGCGCGTACCAAAAGTACCGGCCCCAAAACGGTGCCGTTTTGGAGAATCATGGCTGACTTCCGCGCGTAACGCGCGGGTTACCTATTTTGCATCCTAAACGGCGTCGTTTGATTTCGCCCTCGGCAGCAAATTGCTGGCGCGCAACGCGCGGCCAGCTTATTTTTTATTTTTTTTATTTTTTTCTCCAGCAGGTTGTCTACAGTGCCGGTAATATACTCCACTTAATAAAAATTATACCTTCAAGTAAGCTTTAACTCCTCAATAAAAATCCAAAAAAATTACCAATCACTTAATATCAATTTATAACATGAAGATATAATTTTTTCATGATTTAATATTATAAAATTTTATAAAAAAATTTTACATCACATAAACTACCACAAATCATAACTTTTTGTGTATAACTCCATTTTGAGTGATTCAAACTTTGTTTTTCTCATGATTTAATGTTCTATAATATCATAACATTAAATCTAAATTTTATAAAAGTTATTTTTGGACATTATCTTGAGATTTGATTTAACACCACCAAACACATGTTTTTAGCATATAAATTATACCAAAATACAAACCAAGCATATTAAACTCAAACATGGCATAATTATTACTACTACATATTATTAACTACATTAATATATTTATACACACATGTTGGTTTATTTAAAAAATAAAAAATAAACTACATTTAAAATAACCATTACCTCATTCTAATGGCTATCTTCATTTTTCTTCCAAAATGGGTTGTGCAACTTGAAGATATGCACCAAAATCTCCTTATCTACCTTCTCCATGCTCTCTCTCAAAATTCTTACTCTCTAATTTGGAAAGTGAAAGAAGAGAAAATGACTAACAATTCTCTCTCTCTAATGACTTAAGTCTTCCATGATGTATAGATATATATCTTATATCTATGAAATTAGACCAACACAAGCTAGCTATTGGATGCTTACACAAGAAAGCTAACCCATGCTTTAGTTGGTGAGGATTTTGTGGGAAAAGACTCACCAAAAAATTAAAACAAGCAACCTAATTATTAAATAATTAAATAATAAAATAAAACAATTAACATTTCACTCTCTTTCTCACCATCTTGGACGGCTGACTTGGGGACTTTGTCCCAAAATAATTGACACAAGTCTCTTTTTTTAAACAAATAATCATTTATATAATTAATTTCCAAATGGCTCAAGCTTTGAGCTTTATTTAAAATACCAATTGGGCTCCTATTAAATTGTTTGGGCTACTAAATTGTCAAATTTTATTATTCTCCACTTGGGCTACTAATTGACCCATGTTGGGATAATTCAATAATTTACACATTAATTATTCAATCCATGATTAAATAAATAATTAGATTGAATAAATAATTAAATATTCTAACCCATAAGTATTAAATTACTAAATGGACTAATAAATATTATTATTAATATTTCACATTATTTACATTAATTAATAATCATATTAATTAATTTATTATATTTAATTCACTCATTATATTCAATTTAATTGAATATTTAATTAATGACAACTTATCAATTATTTTGATATTAAAACTTTAGAGTGTGTTCGCTAATAATAATATATATAATCTATATATATTATTTATACACATTACTTTACCACAAAAATAATTTCACAATAAATTATGAAATTAAAATAAATACAATATATAATTTAATATATATTATTTAGGCCATAAATTAAATTATTTAATATATTTACATTAAATAATTCATTTCTCATCAATTATGAAAATAATTCCATTTACCCGAACATTCATTGAAATAATAATATATTTACTCAATTTCTTATTTAAATAATTTATTTAATTATTTAATTAATATTACACAAATAATTGTATAATTAAATTTCTCACTCTCATAAATCATTTACAATGATTTATTTAATTATAGAATATATTCATTTAATATATTAAATTACTATTTAAAATTACTTAATTAATTTAATCCCTTTATATATATGTACATATATATGAAATTAAATGTTGTACATATATACCATTACTAATCTCCCTTAATTAATTCAACTACTTTATATAATTTATAATTATATAATTTACATAACTATTCCTCACAAATAATTTATCAACAATTTGCATAATTGTTGATTAATGAATAAATTAATTCCACAATAAACCTTTTAATTCAATTCGGATTAATTTAATATTAATCTATCTATTTATCACAATTTAATTAACCATTAAATTATGTTACTAAATATGCACGCATATATATATTCATATAAATACATATTTAATTTACACGCAACCACGTCGCATAATTACATAACTCCACTAATTAATTCTCTTAATTTAATTAGACTTGCTGTTAGTCAAGTTTATTGAATTATCACTTTACTTGCTAACTTATCAAAAATTTTGATATCACCATATCTAAGTTAGTCCGTTAAATTTAATTTGGACCTCTATTTATCTATCACTACTAGGTTATCAAACTTCAACCTTTATTAAATATTAAATATTTTATTTCTAATTCATTTAAATATCCGGGATATTACAATAAGGATAGTTTTAATATTTTAATGTCATCTATTTATTTTTTTTAAATCTCAAATCTTCCCAAATTTGGAAAAAGAATATTTGATTTTTTTATTTATTTAAAATTTCTCTCTTTTCTTTTCTATTTTAAATATTTAAAACATCATTAATTCAATAACGGTTCGACCACTGGTTGAATCAGTGATTCATCCACCCGGTACCTTTTTAGATTCAATCACCAGGTCTAAAAACCTTGGTTTGAACAACCACTTTTTAAAAGTAAATATAAACCAAAACACCTTTTTGGGTGGACTAGGGTTTCTGTTCGGTACTCAATCGATGAGTTTAATTACGTTTGAAATGTGACACCCCCAAATGTGGGCCCACACAGCCCAAACTTGAGTTGTCAAAAGACTACAACAAAATTATTACAAGGTATAACAATGTTCAACAATACAGTGTATAATAATACATAACTAAGTCTTCACTATTATTATCACACTATTTTACAATACTTGAAGACTGCGATAGCTATCCCTCGGATTCTCACTCCATTCCCCGGCTAGACCCAGCTACGTTCTCATCTCCTGTTGAAAAGTAATGGAACAAAAGAAAGGGTGAGCTCAAATAGCCCAGTAAAGAATATCATGACTAAGATAATGACAAATAAATTATCATTAGCATTCAACAATTGAGTTCTTGATAGAATACAATAGACTACAAGGTTTATATCAAAAACTGCAGTTAAATTTTTGAACAATGTTTAGATCAATAATAGCAGCGGAATGAGCAATAATTATCCACTCGGTTCTCTTTTTAGGAAAAACTTCATCAACTTTTATCATCTGAAATACCATTAGTCAAGATAATACAAATTCACAGTTCTTGGTCATAATCATGCAGATCAATAATTCATCTTTGCACTACAGGCCAAAGCATTCAATATAACATCAACGATCATGATTATACCAGATTTAGCCTTTGGTCATAATCATACCAAACAACAGTTCATCTTTGCACTACAGGTCAAAGAGAACATTCACCACGTGCCATAAAAGACACCGAACAAATGTATCGCCTTTAACCTATTATATCGCCTTTTAACCTATCATCTGTTCAACAATTATATCGCATCTGTGCCCCCGGCCATAGATATTCACAACAACTTGATTTTGGATGATTAGAATGATATAAATGATGAACAGAAGAAACAGGATAAACAATAAGTATCAGAAGTTTACTTTGTGCAGATTCAAATAATGTCCAAATTTCAACATGATGTGGAGTGAAATTCAAAAATGATATTCAAAATCCACATTTCAGAATAACGGTTACAGTTCAATAGAAAGGTTCACGTAAATAGGATGGTTCAATTGAAATGATGAAGTACAACTATTATGGAACATATAATATTTTCAGGAATTATATAAGCAATAGTTCCATAATAAGTTTCGATTTAGGTGTATGAAAGAAAATAATATCCCTTACCATAGCAGGTTTGATTAACAAAAGGTGAAGGAAATTAATATCCCTTACCATAGTAAGTTTGAATAATGGAAGATGAAAAAGATGGTATCCCTTATGAGTATAAAGGAAAATAATATCACTTACGAATATGAAAGAAAATGATATTACAATCGAATATGGAATAAAAATGTCATGTGATAATTCGTGTAAACAATTATTTCCACAAGAGACAAATAAGAAATGAATACAAAGAGTAATTCACCAAACATGCGGTAATCCGCGTAGTCAGGCTATTCTCAAAGATTAATAAGGAATGAATACGAAAGGTTATTCACCAACAGGCGGTAATCCGCACCGTAAGGTTATTCCCACAATTTAATAAAAATTGAATACAAAGAGTTATTCACCAAACAAGCGGTAATCCGCGCAGTAAGGTTATTCTCAGAGATTAATGAGGAATGAATAAGAAAGGTTATTCACCAACAAGCGGTAATCCGCGCCGTAAGGTTATTCCCACAAATTAATACATGGAAATAAACAGCGCATCTTATGAGTAAGAAAGAAACGATATTATTTTCGAGAATCAAATAATGACAATCCATTACCTTAACACGTGACTAGATATTGATCTAAATGAGGTTGATTAACTTGAACAGTACATGTACACTTATAGATCTTCACAAATACTCAAGATAACTTAAGCACACTTAGAGAGAACTTACACAAGAAGTATTTAGAGAGAGAAAGAAAGAACAAGTAAGGAAGTTTATGAAAAATCCTTAAGTTAATGCCTCTATTTATAGCCAAAAATCTTATCATAACCAAGATTTTCTAATTTAATCCAAACCGTTCATTTCAAGATAATGTTTAATCCATACCAATCATTTCATCTTTTAAGATTTCTTTAATCTAAACCATTCATTTAAAGATCATCTTTTAATCTACACCATCCATTTCAAATTCTATATTATCTTTAATATATAACATTCATTTCATCTTTTAAGATTTTCTTAATCTAAACCATTCATTTAAAGATCATCTTTTAATCTACACCATCCATTTCAAATTCTATATTATCTTTAATCTATACCATTCATTTTATATCACCTAACTTTATATTATAAACAAATAACGTTATCAATTCAATTATTCATCAATAATTCACACTTATTCATTATTATGACTAATTGTTATAAATACAGTGTAGTTAGCTCTCTGAGTTAGATATCAAGTCAATTAATTAATGAAATACAACTGTTTAAATAACATCATAATAGAGATAACAATAATGCAGAAAGTATATAAAAGAAATAATACGTTACTGTGTCATTACAATTATTGATTCAATAATGTGAATTACTGTGCATATGCTACTATGATAATTATCAGTTTAATCATATGAATTATTGTGCATGTGACAATAAATTCAAATATTGTACGATAACGACTTTATCAGTTTAATAATACGAAACACTATGCAATATCGCATGTTACTTGTAATACCGTATATTACTATTCTTTTACCACCAAATATTTTAACAATTAAAAGTAATAGTACCATTAACCATTTAAAAAATATTTATGTCATTTTCTATATCTGACAATTATTCGTTGTGGAGTCCACCAATGATTGGTTCGTACGGCGCCGTCGTACGAATATTCCCCGACAGAACGAATATTCCCCGACCAAACGAATATTGTCCGACATAATATAATTTACACATAACATCCTTAACTTTTAACTTTATCAATTTAACCACTTACTGTTTCATGAAAATAAAATTAAATTTTATATTTCATAAAATTCGGGGTCTTACATGAGCTTTTTTAGGAGAAAAAAAGAAAATAAGAGAGATATTAAACAAATTCTCTCCAAAACTTGAGAAGATTTGGAAAAAAAAAATTATTAAAGACTTGCACTATGTTTGTGATTTTGAAAAAGAGAGGGGAAAAAACCAAATTATTAGAGAAAATAGAGTGAGAAAAAAGAAATCGATCTATTTTCATTCCTTGTGTTATGAGATTTAGAAGAAAATTTTAATTTAAAAGAGTATATTATTATTTTACCCTTATAAAATTACATTTGAGAACTATTATAAAGATATTTTTAATATTTTAATGTCATCTATTTTTTTTTTAAATATTTGAAATTTTTTTTATTTAAAATTTCTCCCTTTTCTTTTCTCTTCTCAAAAAATTCACAAACAAGGATTTTTATTCAGTTTTCACATCTATATAGCTCGTTAACGATACTTTTCTACCCTACGTATAGCTCTTAGTGGAAGTGATTGTAAATTGACAAATGATTAAAAAAATATATTCTACAATTTTTTGCCTAATAACGGTGAAAATTAGTGTTCGAAATATTGTACTCCTCAATAAGGGTTATAGGATGTCGAAATTTTATAACATTTTATAATTTCAAAATATATATATATATATATCTCTAATTTTAGAATGAGCCAAAAAGAAAGAAAAAAATCTCTAATTTTATAAAGTGAGTATATTTTAACTCCACGTATCCTCTTTCTCATTTTTTTTGAATCTTTCAAAAAAATTCATTTTGCAATGTTGTATACATTTTTGTTCACATTGCACCTGATCATTAAGAACTAAAATGAGAATGAAACAAACCTTCATTGAAGACCAAACGTTATCAACTTTTACTTAACAACTTCACCACAAAATAAACAGGAAAGTCGTCTCTTAAGACAAATGTTACCATATAAAATCATAGGAAATCTCATTTGTTCTTCAAGTCTTATATTCTGCAAGCAACACCATATATACATATGCATATATTTTAAAGAGGCCAACTGAAAAGCAATCGAAACTCCGAGTCAAAGATTTCCTCCAAGCAGTGTCACCAGGAAGTCCTGATAGTATCTAGATGTGTCTCCTTTAACTGCATCGTCAAGGCTAGTTTTGTTTGCTTTGAGATATTCTTCTCTGATTTTCATCGTATCAATTTCAGCTCGAGTTACAATTGCTCTGGTAAGCAAATCTTCATCGGTTCCGAGACCAATGATTGAAGCTCTAACAACCTAGTGATAATTGAAAACCAAATGTTGGTTACTCAGTTTGATTTTGTACACTTTGGAAAATGGGTCAAATCATGTATATGTGGCTATGGAGGTATAGGTGTTCTGATGTTCATGTTTTAGCAAAAAAGGAATTAAATATAGAGAAAAGAACTTAGTTGCTTAAATCACCTCAGCAAAGTGTTTCTCTGGAGTGTCGATACACCCAATTATCAGTCTCAAAATAGATTCCAAGATACCATTGCCACGGCTATTAATGTCCTGTCAAGAGATTCGTCTAAATGAATAGGCCAATAAAGACAAAAAATTGAAAAGTGCATACAAATGATTTGCTAGTGAAAAAGATGAACCTGGTCAATGGTATTTCCATAGTTCTGCATGTAGCACTGGAAAGTTGCTTTAAGCTGAAAAACATTTCTAGTGCTGAGTATACACACAACATTATCGTGATCCAGTTGCTTCATCAAAATTTGTAATGTTTGAATTCACTAGTTCTTTATCATATCTGTAGGAACTCACCAAACCCACCAGAATCTGTACAATACCCCATAACGCCTCAATTGAAAATTTATCAGTTCAAAGCAATGTGATTGTGTTGATCAAGTGTTAAATGAGTTAGAGATTGTTGGCGTGTTCTCATAAAAATTAAAACCCGGTACATTCCACTTAGCCATAACCTCTTGAAATATTTCTTTTCGCAAGAATGTAGGTATACTATGATGAAAATTCATGAGTCTTCACAAAAGTTGCCAAGTATTATTATTGACCTAACGAATTGCGTATTGGTAATTGCATTTCTAAACATGATACTTTTATGTCCCAATACTCTAAATTCAGCGTACAAGATTCTTATATCTCTCACACCGTTCCCAGTCAAATTAACATTTCTATTAAAAGAAGAATAATCACACACACACATAGTAAGAGAGAGACGACCACTCACATGATGATAAGAAGCATATCTTAAACAAATTAGTGTACAAGTTATTTAGAGGAGCATCATTTTCACATGTGTTTTTTATATTTCTACATAGTTCCCTCTCACATGATGGTGTGACTCACTTTATGCTTATGTGAGAGAGGACATGTGGAAATATCAAAAACACATAGAAATATTAATTACCATTATTCATAAAGTATAATACTCGGATAAGTGTACTAAAGCGAACCACAAACCTAAGCAGAGAAATGACTAAACCTATCCCCCACGTACGACGTACTAGGTAAGTTGAGGTACCACATCCTCATACCCATACCATGTACCATAACGTATCATTAACCAGAAAGCATTGGTCTTCACATCAAAGCTAATGTCGTTTGACACAAATTCACAATCCAATCGAATAAGAAATGTGGACTTCTTATAAAAACCAATACTAGCAGTTAGATGGTGAAAACTTTTGGGAATCTATAATATAAAACAGAGCGGCTCAAATATTAAGGCTTCAACATCCAACGGTCTCAAATTAATTTAGGCTTCAACATCCAACAGTCTAAAATCATTTGGGGCTTTAACATCCAACGGTCACTAATCTATCTCTCATTCCCCCCTCCCAATTCAACATCTTTTTTTCACAAATTTATCCACTCACATTTTTCGCCAAAATCAAATTCACCACTACACTATAATAATAATAATAATAATAATAATAATAATGATGATGATGATGATGATGATGATGATGATGATGATGATGATGATGATGATGATGATGATAATAATAATAATCATAATAATTACTATAATAATCATAATAATAATAATAATAACAACAACAACAACAACAACAACAACAACAATAACAACAATAGCAACAATAGCAACAACAATAATAATAATAATAATATGTATATGTAATCGAATATAGAAAGAAGAGTTAGGTTAGAGAATTATGAAAATGAAGAAAGCATATGTGAATTGATGCTTTAGTTATGTATATTAATAAATAGCTTAATGAATAGGCCTGGAAAGGCGAGAGTATGAGAATGTGGTGTGTTGTCGCATGCATACAAAAATAAAAATCTTACTTTGGAAAAATAAATATGTAGTAGTGCAAGTAAGAGTCGATCCCACAGAGAATGATTATTTAATTTTATGTTTTTGCAAACAAAAATTGGAGGGTTTTTGAATCAAAGAAATAATTTAAATAAAACTAACTAAAATAATTATGCAAGTAATTTAATAAAATAAATGAGAAGAAAAAAACCTTGGTTTAAGTCAATATCCACTATCAAGAATTTACAACTGATCACTGATGCAAGAATAAATCAATTCATATTTTAAATATTCAACGTGGAATAATTACTCCCATTCGAATAATTTTTCTATCTCTCCTTAATTTTAGTTAAGCAGAAACAAGCGATCTAAATAACTCTTACTACTAAATAATCTCAGACAAGCGCTAAAGATTTAACCTAGTAGCAGCATAAAGAAATAGAGAGATCGTTGAACTAAACAACACAATCCAAGCGTCTACATTTAATTTAGATGAATATTTTTCCTAAGATATAACAATCTTTTGATAAGCAAAATAATTATTAACCTTAGCTGCTTCGCAAATTAAAGTGACCAAACAATTACGGATTTGATATTTAATTTAGCAGTAGATTTCAACGAATAATAAACTAGTATGCATCCTAGCAATTAAACGAATTAATCATAAAATTAAACACAGAAAAATATTCAATACTCAAAATATAAATTGAACAATTAAAATAAATTAGATCTCACAGTGTATAAATCTTGATGGCTTCGATCACTTAAACCAAGAAAAATAATTTAGCTACTCATAATTGTAGAGAACACTAAAGAATAGAAGAAAGAATTTTTATTCTAATAGAAAAGTTGTATGTTACATTTTGTGTCAAGCTCTCTATTTATAGGCCCCATAATCCTCCTAACCCTAGTAGGAAGTACACTTTTCAAACCCTAATAGGATTTAAAATACAAATAAAAGTAAAAGAAAAATAAAATAATTATTATCCTAACCCTAATTGGAATTAAAATCCAATTTGGAATCAAAAAGTAGCAAAAATTCGCAAATAATTCCGTTTTGGCCAATTTTCGCGTCTGCCAAACGCATCACTCGCTATAGTGACAACGCACAGCTGCCCGCGCATTGCCTCCTCTGCTGAAACGGCGTCGTTTCGATCTTCCTCGCGTCTGCTGCTTGGACGCGCATTGCGCGAAGCCTGTTTCTTCCGCTTAGACCAAAACGGCGTCGTTTTTCTCCTTGCTGCTGACTCCCCATCCGCGCGCATTGCGCGCGAGCCGAATTTTCATGAAATTACAAATTTGCCCCCAAGCTTATTTTTTTCCTACAAAATATGATATAAAATAAATAAAAATAATATAAAAATCCTAAAAACACATAATAATAAATAAAACACCTAAAACACTAAAAATAAATAAAAACACATAAATAAAAAGAATATAAAAATACTATAAAATTACCTAAATTAACATTAATTAACTAAAATCCTATAAAACCTATTAAAACCAATATGAGCTAAATAATTAAACATTTAAGCATACAATAAATATAAAAACTAAGTATTAGGGAATAAAAATATCGTATAATGTAACTCTATCAGAATGACAAGGTAAGTCAGTATGCGTAGAAAATGAGTAACAGTTTGACCTAATCGGTCTATTAAGAATTAACGAAATATTAAAAAAAATTGATATGTGAATATATGAAATTGTCAATGAATTAATCTTAATTGATTAGAGTGAGGTAAATATCTATACAATGTGTATGTATACAAGGTAATACTCCTGAAAGTGAGTAGAAGGAATTTAGTGTGAAAGTATAATTTGAATTGGCGTATGTGTGCTAAGTAATGTACCAAAGAACGTAAAAGTCATATAATGGCTATATCAACGAAAAAGGATAAAAAGATAATGAATTTTGGTAATTCGAGCGCAGTTTGCTTTTTAAGGAAGCGATTTATGAAAAAAATGAGTATCTCAACTAATTGAGATGTCGGGAATTGGAATTGATTAAATGTGGAACCAAGAAGGTTCGTAAGAAACGAGATATGTATGTTATGGTTAAAAGAAAGTTATGTAATCGATTTGCAATTAAATGGCTATTTAAGTCGTAAAATGAGTTGATGTAAACGTAGTACGACAGAAAGCGAGTGACTTAATCGGTCAATCGAAAGAAGAACCTATTTAAATGAGCATGAAATAAATTTAATTAAAGGAAATTTCTATTAAATTGAAAATCTAGCAAAGTTGGATAATGACCAAAATGCCCCTCAACAATTTACCTAATGACCATTACGTCCTAAAGGGCAAAATAACCAAAATACCCTTGACAAATTGAGTAATGATCGCTATGTCCAAGTGGTGAAATGTCAAAAATGCCATTGACTTAATGTGTGAAATGACCAAAATGCCCTTGGTTGGTTTAATTATGGTTAGGTTGACTTAACCCAACTTAGGTTAAGTCTCATACACTTAAAAAGCAAGAGAGCCCTCCTCCTTCACTTCATTTTACTGATTTTTAGCCCTAAGAAAGAGAAAGAGAGAGAGAAACAATGGATATAGAGAGAGAAAGCTTGATTACATGAGTCATGATGCTTGGATGGTATTGAAGCAAGAAGAAAAGAGGAAGATCTTGTCAAGACAAAGCTTTCTATGCAAAGAATTTGGTCATCCAAGAAGGTATAAAAGTTTTCTAAGCTTGAAACTTTAAGTTATGTATGTCAAAATATGTATTTGTGGTTAAAGATATGATTTATGTAAAAAAAAAAAAAGGTGGCTAGAATTGGAAGTTTAGGATTAAACCTAAATATATAAGGTTGAACATATGTATATGAGGTTGATGTGTGTGAAAGATAGCATGATAATGTTTAAAAGTATATAAAGCATGATTTATAGATAATCATGTGTTTATTCAAGCTAAAAACTATGATTTGTTGGTTGATCATATGTAATATGTTGAAACTTTTGATGAAAACCTAGCTAGGAAGGTTGGACATGTTTAAAGCATGAGTAATTTTATGCTAGATAGCTTTAAAGATGCATTGAAGGTTGACAATCATGTTTTGTAAAAGAAGTTACAATATTAGGCTATAATTTACAATGAAATCAAATCATAATCTGTAAAGAGTTTTGAAAGGTGCGTTTAGAAGTTACGTGAATACACAAAGTTGTTAAATGTGTATGTGGTAGCCTATGTGGTTTATGGAGTTAAGTTTAAAGTTTAAAATTTAAAAGTTGACAAAATGCCGTCAAAGTGTATTTTTGGCAATTTTGAGGAATTAAAGGTGAAATAAAGTCAAACGACTTAGTTTTATGTTATTACACGTGTTTAGGTTGATTTAGTAATCAACGAATGAAAATTTGAATGAAAAGGCGATTCAAACGATCGAAATCGATCGTTTCGATACTAAATGGATTTTAACGGACAAATATTGCCTCGTACGAAGTTTTTGAGGTTTTAAAAGTTTGGACATGTCATATATGAGTTATATGAACTTTTTCAATTGTTTGAATGAAGTTTTAAAGCAAATGGTCAAAAATCACAAAGTTGAAAAAATTGTGTTTAGAAGTTAGAGAAATTTTCTAAGTCTGAAAATGTATTGAAACGCCCTCCTATGGGCTAGTGTTTCACTGATTTAAAGGAGCCAAATGAGGCAAGTAAATTTTTTGTAAAATACTAGGTAGTAAGACCTAGTTCTATTATAAATTTGGAGTTAATTGGATGTATATTGAATGAGTTAAAAATCAGGAAAGCGAAAGTAAAAATTAGGATTTCTGTTCCATAGGACTACGCCGGGGCGCAATGATTTGTACTGAACACTGTGTCGGGGCACAATGTACTGTTCATGGCCAGGAAGATTTCGTAACCAGCGAGGTCTGAAGGCGCGGGGGTGCAGTTGCTCTGCACTTGAAAAGCATTTAAGCTTTCAAAAAGCTATGTTTTGACGTGAAATGATAAAAATAGGTTATGTAAAACCTAAATAAATAAGAATGGCCAATATAAAGGGTGTCAAAGCATAATGAGATAATGAATGGCATAATGTAACATGCTTAAAGCTAAGTCCAATCATTATATAAGTTTTAAAAATGTCGGTAACGAGTTAGGATGTATTACTAACCTATATAAAGTGTAATACATCAAAAGTGAAATGAATAGAGATTATTGGTTAAGAAATTATGGATAAAGTTTGATAAGTCATATTAAGTCTTATGATCTTATAATGACATATAAGTGCAATGTTGACAGATAAGGTTCGGATTAGTAACCCGAGGCAAGGAAAGGATAGGAAAGCCAAGCAAGGCGGTAAAGGTTAAGTAAATAAATGCAGAACATGTAAGTTTTTGGGACTTAAATGTACTAATTGTTCTATGTGAACTATGTAATAGTTGAAATGTGCACTCCGTGCAACTATGTGTATTAATTATTAAGTGGAATATGTGTCATTAAGCATAGCATGGTAAAGTAGAGGATACATGATGCATAAATATAAAGTGTAAGCATGAAAGATGTTATCTGATTGACTTGTTGAGCCTATGTGCTCACTCTTGCTATGAACTAACATTTCAGGTAACGGTACGAGAAGGCCGGAGGTTCCAGTGCAACTAAAGGTAAAGATTAATGAAGGCATAGATCACCATGAAAGAAATTTGTTATGTGTATCTATGTATCAAGTTGAATTTTAAAAAATTAATATTAAATTTATAATTCAAAATGGAGGAAATATTTTTTATTTGAATTTTATACTTTTGTCATTTATTTTGTTGGACAAACTTTTTGTTTTGTAACATCTTTTGATGGACAAAAGAATAAATATTTTGGTCAGGTGTTCCTGAACACAGTTGGTATAGAGATATAAATAATTAATTATCTAATAGCTACCAAGCATCATGAGTCCATGACCACACCTGCACCAACTTTGTGGACGGACTTGGCTATAATTAGACCTGGTAAACGGGTTGGGCCGAGTTTTCAACAACTTGAGTTAAAATGGGTTAGACTAAAAACGGCCTAATTTTTTATTAGCTGAAAAAGTTCAGCCCGTGGCCCGCGAGTCATTTGAGTAATTTTTTTGTTTAAATTTTTATTTATTTATTTATTTTATGACTTATAATTTGAAATAAATATTAAAATTAATTATTTACAATTATGACATATAATTTTTACATAATAACTTAATATTATTAATAAATAAAATAAACAATTAATAATTTTATAGATATTTTATACTCTTATACATTAACATGTAACTAATCTTATGATTAATTAATTGATAAATATATATAATATTAATTATTAAAGATAAGAGATAAAAGAATAAAAGAAAGAAGACTAAAAGTGATAAATATCTTATTCATAATACTTTTTTGTATTATTATTTAAGATCACGTGTTAAAATTTATTCTTATATTCTTTATAAAAAAAAATTTGATTTATTTTTTAAGTTAATATTTTTTTTTTTGGTCAAAAATGTCAAACAATAAATATATATATTAGCCAGGGGGCCAAGCAAAAAACAGCCCAATTTTTTTTTTCGATTACATTTTGAGGGTCTAAAGCCCACTTTTTGACAGATGGACTGGGCCAACCCCCGGGCCCAGGCCAAAATTGTCAAGTGTAGCTATAACTAAAGGTGGGAAAATGACTTCTTACGTGATTAATGGATCTAGCCTTGATTTTTTCTTCTGTTAGTCCTTCCTTTTTTCTTTTTACCATTTTACTGTGTTGTTCAAGTCTTGGAAATGGTATATGTTTGCACGAGGCTTGTGCGTCGGATACTACCTTTATATATGTTACTAAAGCAGTAAATAAAAGATGTACAATTTCAAGGCACATAACCCAAGTAAGCATAAAAAGAAATTGACAAGTAATTTATAGTTAAATTCTAATAGTGTCTAATCCTTACATATGTTGACGATATCCCCTAACAAATTTCCTATAAATTTTGGCCGGTTTTGAAAAGTTAAATCTATAAAACAAATTTGGGAGGATTAAATTCAATTTCCGATCTTTTACCCTTATAAAATTACATTTGACAACTATTATAACAATATTTTTAATATTTTAATGTCATCTATTTCTTTTTTTTTTTTAAATCTTAAATCTTTTTTTTTAGTTTAATTTGGAAAAAAAATATTTGAATTTTTTTTATTTAAAATTTCTCTTTTCCTTTCTCTTCTCAAAAAAATCACAAACAAGGGACTTTTATTCACTTTCCATTTCTATATATAGCTCGTTTACGATAGTTTTCTACCCTACATATAGCTCTTAGTGAAAGTGATTGTTCTATCAATCTTTCTTACAAGAGTATCCATCTCCCAAGAATTATGTAAGTATTGTTCTACCAATATACCTTTGTATTTTATTTTTAATTATTTATGGATAAAAGGTTAGTTTTATTTATTGAATCGTAAGATATATTTTTTGTATCAGGTCCTTCTGGGGGACCGGATTTAGGGACTAGTCCAAATTTTTTTCTTTTAACTCTCAAAATTTTTATAATATTTATTTTAACTCAAATATTTACAGAATTCAGTAATTTAGACGTATTTTGAATGCATGTAAAAACACTAGAATCGTGAAGATCGGCCGACGTTGGTCAGCTCAGTGACTCCAAGGTTGATTGTAAACATGGTCATCATGATTAGTGGTTGAAACGTTCTTTGTGTAGACGTAAAGGGTGTCTGGCCATGTAAATTTAATGAAGATGTGAATCAACTATGGACCTTAAACTAATGGTACAATTCGATCTAACGGGAAGTGCATGACCGCCTATGGATTTAAACCCAGACAATACATAATGAATTAAATTGTGCAACTGTTGTGCCTACTGCCACCAAATGATGGGATAATGGAACAATTATAAATGCCAAAGTCTCGATTTGTGTTGACGGTAGGGTTATCAGGGAGTAGTGGCACCAAACTCACTATGGCAAACAATTTCTACGACTCCCGCCAAGGTTGGCTCCTTAGCAATAACACTGCACCCATTGTGACTCATATTGTTGGGTTTAAGGATCTTTACTTCCAAGCAAATTACGCAAATACTGTGTGGATAGGAGTGTGTGAGCAACAAAATTACACGTAGCTGGCCATCTGACAGGAGGAAATGTGGTGATTGATCCATGTGATGGCGGAGCTGGCCAGCGGTGGATGTTTACTATTGATCGTAGCATTTCGAATTTGGACACTGTCCTTGTAGTGGATGTGAGGCGCTCGGATTTAGACCTTCGCCAAATAATTATCTACACTTTCTATTGTACATCTAACCAAATATGGCGTGCATGGCTTCTTTTAGTTTAAGTTACTTAGTATGAGTATATGATTAAATAAGTGATGTATCACATACTTATAATTAAGTTCTTTAATTTGCTTGTGTTTATGTATGGTTTACATGGTGGTGGAAATTAGTTTGTACGCTCCATTGATCGATATGATCTTCTATTAAAGGTAGAAGAAGCTATCCTAAAATTATTGTAATGCAATAGCCAAATTCATGAGTTGATCTCTTTCTCATCCAGAATATGTTAGGAAAAGTGAACTTAAAAGAATATTAATTCTAAAAAATATTTTTTTTCTCTATGTGCAATTAAATAGGAGATCAACAAACACAGTAATAAGAACAACAATAACAAATAAGCATCCACAAATAAGTCACCACATTTTATTGTGGAAATCTCTTGAAGAGAAAAAATCATAGGTCGAATTCCGAATTTTGACTGTATTGATAATAATGGGCTTATGATATTATTTTCATGTTTACGCCTCAAAATTGAGGTTAACAACAAATTGAGATAGTACAAATTAAAATTATACCTTTAATTTGATTTCTCAACGTGATTAATTAAGTTCATCACACAAAACACTCTAGACACTTCAAACAATAAAGTCTTCAAGTTTACAATTGAACCAGGATGACGACGAAAACTTATAAGCAACAAACCGTAATTTTCTCAATTTATTATTTTGGTGGCGCTATACTTTTTGTTACAAGACTTATTATCTTCTTGCTACCGAGCTTGTACTATAAGACTATCCAATGTCTTATTTTATAGGGTTCTTTACAGTAATATACAACAATTAGTAACAAATTACAAGATTAGTGCACAAATAAAATAATTAAAAAAAAAAGTACAACTAAGATAAATTAATTACACCACGTATCTTTAGAACCCTGAAAATAAGGAGAAACTGCCATATCCGGCAGTTACCAAAACAAAATCCATAATTCAAAATAAAATAAAAAAATCACTTTCTTCCTCGTCGGGCACTCCTTCCATCAAACCAGAAAAAAAGATGACCATTATCACCACCCTGAGAAAAAAATGAAGAAGAATACCATGATGGGGAGAGGCGTAGATGGGGCGGCGGAAGCCAGGCGGTTATTGGGGCAGAAAGAATCGGTGATTATCGTCGATGAAGCCGATGGTGAGCTCATGGGTAGCTTTAGGGAGGGGTAGGAAACAGTGGACGGCGACGACTGTATCGTCGTGATGGAAAGGAGTTGAGAAAGATGGAGTAACCAACCCATAATACAAAGGTAACTAAACCTTAATATAAATGTAACCAAACTTAATACAAATGTAACTAACCTTTAATACAAAGGTAATCAAATCTTAATACAGATGTAACCAACCTTTAATACATATGTAACTAATCCTTAATACACAGGTAACCAAAACTTAATACAAAAGGTATCCAACCTTAAAATAAAGGTAACTAACCTTTAATACAAAGGTAACCAAGCCTTAATACAAATACAAAAGATATCCAACCTTAAAATAAAGGTAACTAACCTTTAATACAAAGGTAACCAAACCTTAATACAGAGGTAACCAACCATTAATACAGAGGTAACCAAACCTTAATACAGAGGTAACCAACATTAATACAGAGATAACCAAACTTTAATATAGAGGTAACCAACCTTTAATACAAAGGTAATCAAAAATAGTTACTACACATTCAGGCTAGAGTTACTGCACGAAAAAACTTCATGGTTGAAAATCAATATAAATAAATAAATAAAAATAATTTAAATCGCGGTTGGTTAGCTACTAGTATACTTAATAATAATAATAATCGTATGAATGATTTTTAGATGGAGATGGTGGGGTGAAGGCAGGGAATTGTTCTAACAGAGCGGAGTCGTTGCGGCTTGATGAAGGCAAGGAATTGTTCTAACAGGGATTTTTTCTAAACTTTACTTGCCAAGTCCGACCTCTTCCCAAAGTGATGACTGACGGGTCCTCTTTTTTTTATTTTTTTTTTAAAGAAAAACAAGCAGGCGTATCCCCATTCCCCAAAATGGTTATAATGCTTTACATGTATCATGGTTTCTTTTTCCTTTATTAGACAAGTGGCGGTATCCCCAAAGTAGTCACTTTTTTAATTACTAGACATAGTCACAAGGACATGTCTCCTCTGTGACTTTTAGCAATAGGCATGGTGACTGGTATAATAGAGTCTAGAGGAGAGAGATGCACTAAGATAAAGCAGCGGAGGAAGTTTGGAGAAGATGAAAGAAAAGAAATATCAGAGTATTTGGAGTATAGATATTGTTAAGTAATTTGACTTTTGAATATTGAAATTTGAAATTTGGAACCAACTACCCATTAAATCACCTAACTAAATTAAATGAATAACAATACACTAATTTAGAAATTAAATATTAAATATGTACTAATTTTTGTAAATATTTTATGTATGCACTTCTATTGTAATATTTTTTTATAATGTACTAGTAAATGCAATTCTTCCTATTTTATAGTACTTTTTTATAACCCATTAATTCCTATTATGGATTGAAACTTAACATCAAGCCCACCAAATGTTCCCGATTTTTGAGCCTACCAAATCATATCATGGGCCAGATGCATAATAAGTTAGATCCACCACATATCAAGTCGTTGGAGATTTTGGAATGTCGAAAATTGGAGTCCTTTCCGGATGGGGATTTGCCCCCAAACTTAATAAGTCTTAGTATAGGCTTATGTGGGGACTCAAGAAACCACTTTCAGAGTGGGGCCTCCATGGACTCGCCTCTCTTGATGAATTCACGATAATTGGTGGATTCCAGAAATGGTTTCCGTATCTAATTGTGATGATCAACAATTTTTGCTTCCTCCAAGTTTGACTTGACTTCAGATTACAGGGCTAACAAATTTGAAAACCTTATCTAACGACCTCCAAAACCTCACAACTCTCTCAAAGAGCTACATATCAGATATTGCCATAAGCTTCGGTCCTTACCTAAAGGATTAGCTGTCCTATTCTGGAGAAACAGATAGTGAATGAAGAAGACTATTAGCCTATCCTTGCCTGTATTCGCTACTTTTATAAATTTGAAATTTGATGTGATTCATTTCAATTATATAAAAGAATAAATGTTATAAATTAGTAGTAATAATTCATTTGATGACAAGGTTTTGGGGAACAAGTGGGAGAAATTAAAATACAAAATGAGAGTCATGCAGACTTTTTAAGGATTTCATTTAGGCTTGAGCCCAATTCCTATGAAAATGTTTTCATTTGATAAATTATTGAATTACTCCCTCCACCTCAAAATTAGAAACATTTTTAATTTAACAATTAATTAAAAAATAAATTATTTCTTCAACTTTTCCCCAACATTGGTGAAAAATAGTGTTTGAAATATTGTACTCCTAAATAAGGGTTATGAGATGTGAGAAATTTTATATTGTTTTATAATTTAAAAATAAAAGTGTATCGCTAATTTTAGAGTGAACAAAAAAAAAATCTCTAATTTTATAAAGTGAGTATATTATATTTCAACTAAATGTATCCTCTTTCTCAAAAATTTTGAATCTCAAAAAAATTCATTTCGCAATGTTGTATACATTTTTGTTCACATTGCACCTGACATTAAGAACTAAAATGAGAATGAAACCAACCTTCATTGAAGACCAGACTTTATCAACTTTTACTTGACAACTCGTGAAACAAATGTTACCACTGTATACTGAACAAACAATCAAAATATAAAATCATAGGAAATCTCATTTGTTCTTCAAGTCTTATATTCTGCAAGCAACACCATAAATACATATGCATATATTTTAAAGAGGCTAACTGAAAAGCAAATGAAACTCTGAGTCAGAGATTTCCTCCAAGCAGCGTCACCAGGAAGTCCTGATAGTATCCAGATGTGTCTCCTTTAACTGCATCGTCAAGGCTAGTTTTGTTTGCTTTGAGATATTCTTCTCTGATTTTCATCATATCAATTTCAGCTCGAGTTACAATTGCTCTGGTAAGCGAATCTTCATCAGTTCCGAGACCAATAATTGAAGCTCTAACAACCTGGTGATATTTGAAAACCAAATGTTGGTTACTCAGTTTGATTTTGTACACTTGGGAAAATGGGTCAAATCATGCTATATGTGGCTATGGAGGTATAGGTGTTCTGATGTTCATCTTTAGCAAAAAAGGAATAAAATATAGAGAAGAGAACTTAGTTGCTTAAATCACCTCAGCGAAGTGTTTCTCTGGAGCGCTGATACACCCAATTATCACTCTCAAGATAGATTCCAAGATACCATTGCCACAGCTCTTAATGTCCTGTCAAGAGATTCATCTAAATGAATAGGCCAATAAAGACAAAAAATTGGAAAGTGCATATTGAATGATTTGCCAGTGAAAAAGATGAACCTGGTCAATGGTATTTCCATAGTTCTGCTTGTAGCACTGGAAAGTTGCTTTGAGCTGAAAAACATTTCTAGTGCTGAGTATACACACAACATTATCATGATCCAGTTGCTTCATCTCAATTGCTTCATGCAGTACTTCTGCCTCAAAATTTGCAATGTCTGAATTCACGAGTTCTTTATCATATCTGTAGGAACTCACCAAACCCACCAGAATCTGTACAATAATACCCCATAACGCCTCTATTGTAAATTTAGGAGTTCAAAGCAATGTGATTGTGTTGATCAAGTGTTAAAAGCAGTTGGCATGTTCTCATAAAAATTAAAACCCCTGTACATTCCACTTAAGCCATATCCTCTTGAAATATTTCTTCACGCAAGAACGTAGGTATACTATGACGAAAATTCATGAGAGTTCACAAGAGTTGCCACGTACTCTTATTGAACTAGGGAATCGCGTATTGGTAATTGCATACCTAAACATTATACTTTTACGTTTCAATACTCTAAATTCAGCGTACCAGATTCTTGTATCTCTCTCACGATTCACACTCAAGTTAACATTTCTATTAAAAGAAGAATAATTACACACACACACACACATATAGTTAGAGAGAGATGACCACTCACACAAGATGATAAGAAGCACACCTTAAACAAATTAGGGTACAAGTTATTTAGGAGAGCACTGTTTCACATGTGTTTTTGATATTTCTACATGGTTCTCTCTCACATGAAGGTGGGACCCACTTTAAGCTCATGTGAGAAAGGACCATGTGGAAATATAAAAAACACATGGAAATATCAATCACCGTTATTTATAAAGTATAATATAAGAGCGTCTCGGATAAGTGTACTAAAGCGAACCACAAACCTAAACAGAGAAATGACTAAACCTACCCCCACGTATTGTGTACTAGGTAAGTTGACGTATCATGTCCTCATACCCATACCATGTACCAAAACGTATCATGAACCAGAAAACATTGGTCTTCACATCAAAGCTAATGTCGTTTGACACAAATTCGCAATCCAATCGAGTAAGAAATGTGGACTTCTTATAGAAACCAATACTAGCAGTTAGATGAAGAAAACTTTTGGGGATCAAATCTACGAAAGGCAACAATAAAATAAAGAAAAGCGAACAACATTATATTAATATAGTTGATCCTCAAAAACCTGCTTTTACAACCAACTCCACTGTAATAATCTTAATAATAACTTTTTTTGAATGGAATAAAAAACTGAAGGCAAAAAAAATACTCACTCAAAACTGAAAACTCAGTAACACTCTATCAAATCTCTATGATGTTATAAGATTTTAGTTTTGTACTTGACAACTAACCTTAAAACACTATTTCTAGTACCCGCATCTTTTCTTTCACTGATCGATGTGGAAATCGGGACTATTACGTACTATACTATTAGTTGACAATTTATCTGTATGGTGCTTTAATTTATTTACTTGATTTAATGATGATGTAATAGGATTTATTTTAAAATATGTGTCAAAAATCCTATTATGAAGTCTGTATGATTGTCTTGATGTAAAAGGACTTGGTATATCTTTGGGCTTAGAAAAATGATGCATTAGAAGAGCCCATTTTACTTATTTAATCTTTTAGTAGAGCACTGTATTAAGGTTTCGATGTAATCAGCAGTGAAGTCTACTAAGTGAAAATATGAAGACTAACAGAGCTTGCAAGATATAGTACTAGTAGCAGAGTTTATGTGACTTAGCAGAGTATTTCATCAGAAGGCATATCCAGTATAGTGTTTAGTAAGGAAAACTAAACATGTAGAGTAGAGTAAATGAGTTCGAAGAGTCATCAGCAGAGTTCAATCAGCAGAGCACATCTTGTAAAGTCTTATCAGACGAAAGGAATGCTGACTCAGTAGATAAGCATTAGTCAAACGGTCAAATAAATAGATGTTGACATGCATTTATTGAAGTTGTCCTAGCACTGCTCCACTACTGGCTAAGACACTGTAGCTATTGGACAAACAAAGGACAAAGATCTGCTAGAATTTAGAGCTCTCAATAAGACTAAGCCGTGTGTCATTAATGACACATTTATCAATGGCAGATTTTCTGAAGAGCTTATAAATATCTAACCCTTCGGTATGAAAAGGTTAATCATGAACTTGAAACTCCAGGAAAAAGAGCTCTACCAAAAGCACTATATGAACCACTCTACTGAAAGAAAGGGCACTTTACGTTTGCTACATATCCACTAAACTAAGGAGCAACTCAAAAGTGTAGCATACCTCAGAAAAATCAATCATTTGTTAAAATAATCTGTGTGATTGTATAGTCTTTGTGACTGAAGAAATTATTTGTAAACTAAAGTTGTAATTGATCTTTGTGATCATTTCATCTTACTTAGTAAAGGATCCCTTCACAATGAAGAAGAATAGTGGACTAGGAGATCTTTATGCCCTAAGCCACTTGAAACTCATGTGTCCATTTACTTTCAGTCTTTCATTTAATTGCCTATTATTTTAGTTGTTCATGCCATTGAGGTTTTAAAAGGGGTGTTTAATTTAATTATTCTGTTGCAAAACTCATTTGTTTTTAAGTCTCTCTCTAAATAGTTTTTAAGATCTATTCAAACCCCCCACCCCTCTAGATCTACTTTGCCATTTCAAGGCCTAACACATACAATAGCAATATTACTATGAAAAGCATGATTCTATTTTTGAAATAAGGTCCAAGGGATTTGTTTCCTAATAATTCCTCCCCCAAATAGAATCCCTAAAAGTTTCAACTTCGTCATTGAATTTCACTTGGTTGTTGTTCTTCTTGGTCTTATTTTCATACCTTGGATGTCCATCAAACAAACAAATTAGATTTTAAAATTCTAACTTTGACGAATTTATTTGAATATTTGATTACTTTTCAAGAATCTCTATCACCCACATATGTATGTCTATGCAAGGAAACTTCTCCCAAAGAGATTATATCGACTTCAAAGAGGTATGTAACAAATCTTGACAAAGATATTCTAACATTAATGAATTAATTTGAATATCTTAGATACTTTTCAAGAATCTCTATCACCCAAATATGTATGTCTACGCAAGGAAGCAAGGAAACTGCTCCCAAAGAGATTATATTGACTTCAAAGAGGTATGTAACAGATCTTGGCAAAGATATTGATAATACCAAAATGAACTTTGAAACGAATATTTCCAACACCTTCAATCTTTACTTTCTTAAATCCCTACATTGATATAGCTAGTTCTCCCATTTCCTTTCAAGGTTTCAACGAAATTTCTCTCTTTGCACATACGCATGAAAGCAGTATAAGCCAATATGTGAGCATCTTCATTTTGATAATCAACTTCACAACCAATCTTGGTCATCAAAACATTACCACCATTATCTAACTAATTAACACCTGATTTGATAATCAACTCTAATTTCTCCTTGAGCTTTTCAACAATTCTTGAAACTTGTCATGTCCTCCTTGAATTCCAGCGTTGGGATTGGATGTGACCTTTCTTTATTAATTGTAGCAGTCTTTCTTACTATTGTCTACAAGACTAGATTTTCATTTTCCTATATGATCGTCTCTCCATTGACTCCTCCTTTGATTACAACTATCATCGATTAGGCTTTTTGTCACCGATAATATTGCTCTTTCCCATCAAATTTTAACATTCTCACAGGAGAGTAATCACATCATCTAAAAACAAAAGTTGACTTACACACTGACATAATTATAATTATTATTATTGATTTACGCACTAACAAATATGTTAGTGTTATTATGTTAGTGGATATCCTAACCCTTTAATCGTACTAGGAAAATACTCTCTCCATTCCTTATTATTTGACGTTCTAGAGAGCAATTTTTATTCTTATTTATTTGACGTTGTAGATTCCTAGGATATATTGATTACATTGTTTCCTAAATTTAAACATCAATACTCTACTGGAGCCTCTCATCTTTCCAAGGCTATTTTTTCTCTTTTAAATTATTCCTACTTCCTAAATGACCGGATCACTCTCTTTCTCTCTCGTTCCTAATCGATTTTGGAGAGAGAATTAACTTCACAATTCATTGAGAGGGGTATTTTTTATAATACATAGCAATTTAGTGGAGTAATTATAGGAATACTTAACTTCCTTAATAGTTGTGCAAAGCTCTAAAATGTCAAATAATTAGGAATGGAGGGAGTAGATCATAACGGCTATAGGACACCTCCATTAAAGTTATAAATATGGGTACAAAGACTATAAAATAGTGACTCCACTAAGGCTTGAACTCATTACCACTCCCATCTAGTAAAGGGTATGATACTACTTGAGCAAGAGTCCATGGTCATTAAAAAATAAATAAAAATTAAACTCAAAAAGATATGATTTAACATCAGACTCATTTGAATGTAGCAAACAATACCTCAACTCAAGACTAACGTGTACTCGAATCATAGGAGCTAGTAATCGTATATGCTCATATTGGTGACATTATTCTTGTTGTAATCAAAGAAGGGTTGTGCTAGAAACATATACTATCACGGTTAATTATAAGAACATATTTGCAGCAAGGATTTACATGACCTGGGCAAAGATGATACCAAGAGCAAAGACTTACCTCATCTTCTAATTTTTCTTTTGTACTTGATAACAGTCACTAACCTAATAAAAGTATTTAGATTATGATGGTGATACATCACTTCATTCATCTTCAAAGATTACAACTCCATCTACAAGCATAATCTATTGCAGTGATTTCATAACATAATTTCTGTCGAATTTGTCCCATATCTCCTTTGGATCAGTCTTTCTCAACCTATTTTACTCGTACTCATTCATGAAAACAAGATACAAGTATGTCAGCCCCTGCTTGTAGCCTAAGCAGAATATAGAGAAATAGAGATATAGAGAGAAAATGAAGGAAGAAGGATAGAAAACTCAGTAATCCCTACTGAGTTCATGAGTGAGAAGAGAGAAAGTGAAAGAGAATAAGGAGAAGTAACTAAAAGCTTCACTCAATTCATTTCACAAAATTCATATCATCATACTTGGGGAGTACTTTTTCTTTTACATCTACATATAAAGAGAACAAATGCTAAAAATAACTCTCATAACCTACATCGCTATCCTTATCCTTCACTCAAGAGTAACTAACCATCTATGTGCACACATGCTCACTCAAAATATACTAACTCTTGAATATACTAATTTATTACTTGTTGCCCAAATTGCCCTTTGTCTAACATTCCCTCCCCCTTAAAAGTATCCGTGCCCTAATGGATAGTGTGATTTTCTGCTTACCAGTCTTGGTAGCTCTCACCACCTTTCCAGTGTCAAAAACAAAACTCAAGAACTTGTTTAGTTAAATTTATGCCTTCTCATACTCCCCTGTACCATAAGTTAACACCGGCAACTTCAGATTTTGATTTAGTGTAACTTCTCTGTTGCAAAAGTTTGCCTCAATTAGTATTAGCTTTAGCATACCTTGAGTTCTTGAATTTCTTTTCCTTCAAATATAGCCACCATTGATAGTTGCTTATCTCCATCATAACTAGCTGATTTGTAATACTCTTTCTTTAATATGCAGCTGCAAATCTAACTATTCCACTTGGGATGAAATTTTGTGGATTGGCTATATCAACAACTATTTCCCAAAATTTCCCAAAATTGATGCTAGCCTTGTGAATAATCATCTTTTAGAATAGTCTTAGCAAGTAATGCACAAAATTTGTCTATTGTTATTGTTGCAGCTGTCACATTTCCAAAGTGATCCAACCTTTCTTGAGCTATAAAGTGGGACAAACAACCCTTTATTATCTTTCTACTGAGCACCAATGCACATCAATAAACAGATGTCAATTCAAAAGCAAGATTAATGCTCTTGCCTACCACACCCAGTCACAGTTTGGTCCTATGACCATTTGAAAAACAACTGAAAAATTATTTTGTAGCTTCTTCATTCATTAAGGATTCACTTCTGCTATAAGCCCTAGCTGCTTGAGTGCAATCAGATTATTCATCAGGATCTTAACAGCACCTTGGTCAGGAGGACTTAGAAATTTCACATAAAACATGATTGTTGTCCAACTCCACTGCTATGGGTTTGTTAGCTTTAGAGAATCATTGGAGAAGAAGATTGAAATTAGCTTTTGTGCTACACCTTTCCTTTTCAGATAGATGTCTCTTGCAAATAAACTCCCAGACTGAAAGTCCTCAAGGTGTAATCCCATTTTGTCTCTCCAAGGAATAGACTTAACAAACCATTCTCCTTTGATGATAGACAACTTGCCGTTAGCATCAATTGTTCCCAAGAGTGTATGTCTACTTCTCTTTAAAATGAAGCTGGCCTCAAGACTATGATTACCTTACACTTTGACTGCCTCTTGCCATGTATCTTTCTTCAAAATCAGAACATTCAATGCTTGTCAGTCTCCTTTTGCTGCAGAAAATTTTTCTTTTCTTCCTTGAATTTTTTGTGCAACAATTATTGCTAAAAATTCTTGTCAATACCATAATCAATGGCCTTATATAGGTTAAAACTCTTGCAAACCTCTTCACCATTGATGTAATCCCGTAGAAGTAACTGTCCATTTTCATCAGCACAAGTTGTTTCTTCATCATAAATTGGCAGTCATAAATTTCAGCCTCCTTATCTTTATTAAGTGTTATGAAGTATTGAGGTGTCTTACAGTTGTGCCCCACATCATGGTTTTCAACATAGTAATAACAAAATCCTTTGTATGCATTGAGGGATCTAGGCA
Source organism: Hedera helix (assembly GCA_947179155.2). Taxonomy (NCBI): domain Eukaryota; kingdom Viridiplantae; phylum Streptophyta; class Magnoliopsida; order Apiales; family Araliaceae; genus Hedera; species Hedera helix. Next base: position 11,748,689 of record OX359280.1, read on the forward strand.
ATGAGCTAGGAACATAAGGAAATAGGTTGTACTCAAGGTAGGGAGGAAGTTTCAGTTGACCTTATCTCTCCAAGGTTCAAGTGATACAAACCAGTCATTTTTGGACTGTTTTTGGATGGCAAACATCACCAAAAGTGAATCCCATTTTCTCAAAAAGTTCTGCATAAATCTTTGGACCTCGTGGAGCTGAAATGTAGGTGACTCTGTGTGAGGCGGGTTTACAGCTCCCTTAACAAGGAAACTCTTTGTTGTTGTTCAGGAAGTACCAACACTCCCTCTTCCTTCATGAATCCTTGCTCCACTTTAGGATAATTGTCAAACAATGGGACTTCATTAAACCAGAACTCTTCTTAAGATTTTGGTTGTTTAGCACAGTGTTCAATGTTGTCAATGAAGTCGGTCTTTTCAACAAAGAAATGATTCCCTTCATTTTGTGGTGGTTCATCATAAGTAGGTGGACCATCATAACATGGAGCCTCCTTGCAGTCCTACACCCTACTCCTAGCATCATCACATTTAGTAAATGATGAAAAGACGAACTTGAGATTCTTGAGTTCCTTTCCCTCTTCATTTTCTTCATCAAAATTGATCCTCCTCCTCGATTGGATATTTTCTACTTCATTTGCTCTATCACTTAACTTCTCGGCTAGGATTCCTAAAACGTCCCTTATCTTCTCTATGGCCCATGTAAACCGACATCTTGCCCTTCCTTTTATCTCCAACAGAGTTAACAAAACCCACATCATAATTTGAGTCTTTTTGCTTCAACAACTCATTATACCACTTATGACGTAATCCATTTTTTTATCAATGAGCTTCAACTTCTCATTGGTATAATCATATCTCTAGACTATAGGTCTGATAGAGTTAAATTATATGCTATTTTTATTCCCTAATACTTAGTTTTTATATTTATTGTATGCTTAAATGTTTAATTATTTAATTTATTTTGGTCTTAATAGGTTTTATAGGATTTTAGTTAATTTATGTTAATTTAGGTAATTTTATAGTATTTTTATATTTCTTTTTATTTATGTGTTTTTATTTATTTTTAGTGTTTTAGGTGTTTTATTTATCATTATGCATTTTTATTATTTTTATATTATTTTAAATTATTTTGTAGGAAAAATAAGCTTGAGGGCAAATCTGTAAATTCTGCAAAGATTTAGTGGCAAAATGGTAAATAATTATGGCTGAATGGCAATATCGTAATTGGCAAAACCGGTGGCATTTTCGTAATTCAGCAGAACAGTACCGCGCGCATTGCGCGCTTGGCGGTAAGAAGGTCAACTAGCGTGTACAAGCAACGACGCCGTTTTGGGTTGAAGAAAGAAACGGCCGCGCAATGTGCGGGAGGGGCTGCGTGGCACGGGCGCGTGGATTAAACGCGCCAACGGGAAAAAAAAGAAAGGCGGCTGGCAGTTTCTCTCCCTCTCCGCGTGGCTCTTCCTTTTCCTTCCTTATTTTGGATTTCCTACACTGCAATACAACAAATCAGTAGAATAAAAGTCCAATTTTAATTTGGAAAAGAAAACAATAATTCTTTATTTTATTTTTAATATTTTATTTAGACTTCCAATTAGGATTAGGATAATAATTATTTTATTTTTCTTTTATTTTTAATTGTAAATCCTATTAGGGTTAGGAGGATTTTTGAGCCTATAAATAGATAGCTTGACACACAATGTAAAAAACAACTCTCATTAGAATAACAATTCTCTCTTCTATTATTTAGTGTTCTCTACAATTATGAGTAGTTAATTTATTTTTCTTGGTTTAAGTGATTGACGCCATCAAGATTTATACACTGTGAGATCTAATTTATTTTAATTGTTCAATTTATATTTTGAGTATTGAATATTTTTCTGTGTTTAATTTTATGATTAATTCGTTTAATTGCTATGATGCATACTAGTTTATTATTCGTTGAAATCTATTGCTAAATTAAATATCAAATCCGTAATTGTTTGGTCACTTTAATTTATGAAGCAACTAAGGTTAATAATTATTTTGCTTATTAAAATATTGTTATATCTTAGGAAAAATATTCATCTAAATTAAATGCAGACGCTTGGATTGTGTTGTTTAGTTCAATGATCTCTCTATTTCTTTATGTTGCTACTAGGTTAAATCTTTAGCGTTTGTCTGAGATTATTTAGTAGTAAGAGTTATTTAGATCGCTTGTTTCTGCTTAACTAAAATTAAGAAGAGATATGAAAATTATTCGAATGGAAGTAATTATTCCACGTTGAATATTTAAAATATGAATTGATTTATTCTTGCATCAGTGATCAATTGTAAATTCTTGATGGTGGATGTTGACTTAAACTAAAGCGTTTTCTTTTTATTTATTTATTGCATAATTATTTTAGTTAATTTTATTTAAATTGTTTATTTAATTAAAAAACCCCCAATTTTTGTTTGCAAAAACATAAAAATTAAATTAATCATTCTCTGTGGGATCGACTCTTACTTGCACTACTACATATTTATTTTTCCAAAGTAAGATTTTATTTTTGGGTGCTTGCGACATCACACCAAATTTTGGCGCCGTTGTCGGGGAATGATTTTAATTTAATTTTGTGTTTTTGTAAATATGTATTTAATTTAGTAATTTTTTTATTTTTATTTTTAGATTTGATTTTTCTAGTTTTTTTCATAATTTAATTTAGTGGTGCAGGTTCAAGATGGAATTCATGCATGATTATGTCAATGAGGTAACTATTTCTTCTCTTGAGCAACAGATTAATGATCTAACTTATCTTGTTTATCAAATGGTTGCAGGTAATGCACAACCAATGGAAGCTTGTAGAATTTGTGCGGTGGTAGGACATCCAACTAATATGTGCCCCATTCTTCGAGAGGAGTCCTATGAACAAGTGAATATAGCAAGTGGTTTCCCTGGTCAACCCCAATGGAGATATGATCCCTACTCAAACGCGTATAATTCAGGATGGAGGGATCATCCTAATATTAGCTATGAGAACCCACAAATGAATCCGCCTACAAATCAGAATTTTTCAAGTTCTCAACAATCCATGCAGCCATATCCCCAACAACAACAGAGTCAATCAAATAATTCTGATGTGTCTTTAGAGGATATGATTCAACAACTTACCGCTAACACTTTACAATCACAACAGGGCCAATCATTTTATTCTGATATGTCTCTAGAAGATATGCTTAAATTAATTGAAGCCAACATTTTACAATTTCAACAGGATAATTTGCAATTTCAACAAGACATGCAGGCACGTATTCAAGAAAATAATGCAATTATTCAGCGTTTGGGTACTCAAATGAAACAAATGGCCATCGATCAATTGGAGGAGCAAAGTTTTGAGCAAGTACTTTCTCAAACGGTGAATAATCCAACAGAAAATACAAGTGCACAAGTGTTAAGAAGTGGTAACAATATAGAAGATCCAGAAAAGACAGTACCTCCATCACCGAAGCAAGAGGAAGCAAACAGCATCAATAAAGCGAACAGTGTTAAAATAAACAATGATGTTGTTTTTGATGACGACATGCTTAAGGTGGCGGAAGTTGTTGAGGAGATAAACAAGGAAAAGTTAGAGATTGCAATTACCAACAATTTGGAGTTAGAGGAAGAAGAAGCAATTGAGCAGAAACAAGATTTGAAGAAGGACAAAGTTCCATTACATTCTTTGCTAATAATTTTTCATAATAATGCAATTATTTCCATTCCATTGCCTGTTACTCATAACAAATTTTTATCTTTTGTTTTGCAGGATCCCATTCCGAATATAAAGACTCTCCAATCATGTTAAATATCTATTCATTGAAGATGGAGTAAAACGTTCATGTCACGTGCAAGGGAAACTAAATCTACCTATATGAAGAATGACGTGATGGATGGGGTACTCAAAATTCACGAAGTTGGACTAACGTAGTACTTTGGTCTGCTGTCAAGCCAAGGACAATAAACAAAAGCGCTGCTTGGGAGGCAACCCAAGAAATCAGATTTGCATATCTTTTTCTTTTTCCTTTTATAGTTATTTGTGCCTGTTTCTTTGCATTATAGTTTATATTGGGGACAATGTAAATTTTAAGTGTGGGGGAAGAGATTTAGGATATTTATTTTATTTTTAGGGAATTTTAAAATAAAATTTTGTTTTTTAGGGAATTTTAAAAATTTTGAAATTTTGAATTTTGTGAGTAAATTCACTGCAAACCCTCACGAGACAAGACTCATCCACTTGGGGTAACCTTGGGGTTTAAAGGCTTGTTGCACATGCTAAGTGTAACCGTATTTCCTACGAAAATGGGGTAGTTTTTTATTTTATTTTTAGGATGTGTCACTTGAGCAATGAGTTAATTGGATTTTAAATTTTTAGCCAATGATAAAATTTTGATTTTTATTTAATAACTATTGGAAAAATGATAAATTTTTGCTTAGTTTGAATTTCTGATTTATTGTTGATATTTACTTTGTTTGAGATCCTTTAAATTTTTATGCACTTATATCCATTTGTTTGAACTAGTTTTAATTAAGAGAAAGTTTAAATTGTTAAATGCTTATGAAAGATATTTTTGAACTCTATATCTTATTTGATCATTATTTGAAATGAAATATAAGGCAAAATATAATTTGGATGAGATGATTCAGGTAAATTTTCTAGGATTATTATTAGAAAAAAAATTATGTGGTGGGTTGAGATGAAGCGTAAAACGCACTCACTCATAAACACATGAAAAGCGAGAAGGAGCGTAAAACGCACTCGTTGGAGAAATGGAGCATAAAATGCACTCACTGTGAAAAAAAAATGAAGAAAGAAAAAAAATGGGATGGAGCATAAAATGCACCCATTAAAAGAAAAAATATTTGAAAAAAAATGCATATTAATAAACCTAGTGTATATAATTGTTTGAAACCTTTTGATCTTCTGATTTATATTTGTCTGTATTAGCTGAAAGTGATATGAAAAATAAGTATATTAAGTTTTGTCGTATGTCTTTTATAAGGTAATTACTAACCTAGACTTATCTAGATTTTAATTAGTTTGATACATTTGGATTCACACACACACACAAAAGGTCTTGAGTAGAGTAAAACTAATAAATATGTTAAAGTTCTAGATTTTGCATAATTTTGAAATTTTTTTTGAGTTATCATTTAAAAAATATTTGAGGCTGGTGTTGAAATTTACATTGATCTGTTGCTCAAGTAAGTTGTTTGGTTATTAGTTTTAATTTTATAGTTTTTGTTCTTGTTTTGCTTAAGGACAAGCAAAAAGCTAAGTGTGGGGGGATTTGATAGAGTTAAATTATATGCTATTTTTATTCCCTAATACATAATTTTTATATTTATTGTATGCTTAAATGTTTAATTATTTAATTTATTTTGGTCTTAATAGGTTTTATAGGATTTTAGTTAATTTATGTTAATTTAGGTAATTTTATAGTATTTTTATATTTCTTTTTATTTATGTATTTTTATTTATTTTTAGTGTTTTAGGTGTTTTATTTATCATTATGCATTTTTATTATTTTTATATTATTTTTAATTATTTTGTAGGAAAAATAAGCTTGGGGAAAAATCTGTAAATTCTGCAAAGATTTAGTGGCAAAATGGTAAATAATTATGGCTGAATGGCAATATCGTAATTGGCAAAACCGGTGGCATTTTCGTAATTCAGCAGAACAGTACCGCGCGCATTGCGCGCTTGGCGTTAAGAAGGTCAACTGGCGTGCACAAGTAACGACGCCGTTTTGGGTTGAAGAAAGAAACGGTCACGCAATGCACGGGAGGGGCTGCATGGCACGGGTGCGTGGAGTACACGCGCCAACGGGAAAAAAAAGAAAGGCGGTTGGCGGCTAGCAGTTTCTCTCTCTCTCCGCGTGGCTCTTCCTTTTCCTTCCTTATTTTGGATTTCCTACACTGCAATACAACAAATCAGTAGAATAAAAGTCCAATTTTAATTTGGAAAAGGAAACAATAATTCTTTATTTTATTTTTAATATTTTATTTAGACTTCCAATTAGGATTAGGATAATAATTATTTTATTTTTCTTTTATTTTTAATTGTAAATCCTATTAGGGTTAGGAGGATTTTTGAGCCTATAAATAGAGGGCTTGACACACAATGTAAAAAACAACTCTCATTAGAATAAAAATTCTCTCTTCTATTCTTTAGTGTTCTCTACAATTATGAGTAGTTAATTTATTTTTCTTAGTTTAAGTGATTGAAGCCATCAAGATTTATACACTGTGAGATCTAATTTATTTTAATTGTTCAATTTATATTTTGAGAATTGAATATTTTTCTGTGTTTAATTTTATGATTAATTCGTTTAATTGTTATGATGCATACTAGTTTATTATTCGTTGAAATCTATTGCTAAATTAAATATCAAATCCGTAATTGTTTGGTCACTTTAATTTATGAAGCAACTAAGGTTAATAATTATTTTGCTTATCAAAATATTGTTATATCTTAGGAAAAACATTCATCTAAATTAAATGCAGACGCTTGGATTGTGTTGTTTAGTTCAATGATCTCTCTATTTCTTTATGCTGCTACTAGATTAAATCTTTAGCGCTTGTCAGAGATTATTTAGTAGTAAGGGTTATTTAGATCGCTTGTTTCTGTTTAACTAAAATTAAGGAAAGATAGGAAAATTATTCGAATGTGAGTAATTATTCCACGTTGAATATTTAAAATATGAATTGATTTATTCTTGCATCAGTGATTAGTTGTAAATTCTTGATGGTGGATGTTGACTTAAACCAAGGCTTTTTCTTTTTATTTATTTATTGCATAATTATTTTAGTTAATTTTATTTAAATTGTTTCTTTAATTAAAAACCCCCCAATTTTTGTTTGCAAAAACATAAAAATTAAATTAATCATTCTCTGTGGGATCGACTCTTACTTGCACTACTACATATTTATTTTTTCAAAGTAAGATTTTATTTTTGGGTGCTTGCGACATCACACCAAGGTCAAAAAATCATGTTGAAACATTTGGTTAAGCATTTGGTGTGCAAGTCCAGCCATGGTTCTTAGAAATTTAAAATGAAAGTGAATCACAGAACAAATGTGATCTTGAGTTTGAAAACTAAATTCAAGCAGTAGCAATACTACTTAAATTAGAATAGTTGAACTGGAGTAGCTTTATAAGTGAAATAAACTTCCTCAGTGAAGCAAACTGAGTATCCCAGAAAAATAAAACTTAATTCCAACTACTTGTTGCTTCAAAGTAAATAAGCACACAAATAAGGTATAGCACCAAAGGATTCAACACTTGGTATGAATACTAATTACCAGGGCAGTAACAAGTGCGTATACTAACAAATAAGCTTAAACTGTTGGTGTATGGACTAAAAAATGAAGTAAGGACTCGATTTTGAAGTTTTTGGTTTTTGATTGTTTGCACAGATGCTAAGTATGCTAAACAAAGTAAATCGAGTCTTACAAACACAAACAAAATAAGTTTAAACCAAATTATATCATAGAATCTGAAAATTTTGCCGTGAAAGAATAAGTAGCAATTTACGGATTGAAATATGCTTGGGTATTGCTGTTTATGAGAAATAAGCTTTGGTTATCCATGTGTGACCAAAACGAGTGAGTTAGAAGAGTATTATTCATGACATAAGTGATTTAACACTTGAATTTGCTAAGTTGCAAGTTTGAAGAAAAACAAAGCCTCCAAAGTGGTGATTTCTGCTACCTTGTGGTTGGAACTGGAGCTGTTGATGGTGTTTATGGGTTGGGATTAGAGAGTCTTAGAAGTACAACAAAGACTAGAAGAAGTGGGTTTCAATTTGGGTTTATAAAAGAGAAGAAATCAAAACTTGGGGTCAGAGAAGAAACATAGTATTTGAAAGAAGAAGATGATGAGTTTGGATAGAACCCAGAGCTCTGATACCAATTTGTCAGGCCCTGCCTAACTAGAAAATAAGAGAGAAATAGACATACAAAGAGAAACAGAGATAGAATTCAGGGAGGAAGGAGAGGAACTCAGTGATTCTTCACTGATCATGAGATATGTACATATATATATAAAGAGAGAGATAGGGAGAATATGGAGACGCAACTAAAAGCTTCAATCTCAATTCATTTCACAAAATTCATATCATATAATACTCTTCCCTTTACATCTATATATAAAGAGAACAAATGCTGAAAATAACTCTCCTAACCTACACCACTATCTTTATCCTTAACTCAAGACTAACTAACCACCCATGTGCTCACATGCTCACTCAAAATATACTAACTAAATTATACTAATCTATTCCTTGCTTCCCAAAATGCCCTCTGGCTGATAAAGTATGCGTCTAGGAGTCAAATTTACAATGTGCCTAAATTTGTGGTATGCTATGCAACATAAAGAGTAAAAGACTTAGATACAGGTACGGGGATACTTTACATGCATATATGGCTAATATATACTCCCTTTGTTCGAAAATATAGGATCTCTTTTAACTTTTTGAAGTCAATTTAAGATATTTTTAAATTCAAAATTGATACGAATTAATTTATTTATAGATAATAAAATTATGAAAGAAAGAAAACAAGCAACACAAATTTAACTGTGGTTTGATTCTCAATGATCATCTTCCACAATCGATTCCTCTATAATAATTTTAATAATACCACTTTTAGAATTGAATAAAAGATAATAAAAAAAAAGCCCTCTCTCTCATTGACCAAAACCAAGTTACATCATCTCTCAGCCCTCTACGACGTTATAAGATTTTGGTTTTGTACTCAACAACTAAACTAAGACTTTTTTTACAGATTAGTATCTAGATATTTCCTTTCACTAATCGATGCGGCACTATTAAATACATGGGTAATATTCCCACAAAAGTAAGAGCCTAAACTAAGACTTTTTTTACAGATTGGTATCTAGATATTTCCTTTCACTAATCAATGCGGCACTATTAAATACATGGGTAATATTCCCACAAAAGTAAGATTTCCTAACAAAAGCAATTACTATGCGTGTGAAAAAGATAGTCGCTTTTATTTTGGGTGCTTTATGCATTAAATTTTATAGTCACGGGATTTCATAAGTCAAGAATATAAATTTTAGTTTTGTTCTTTACTTGAAATAATGAGAATCTAAAATTCTAGGCTTAACTGAATGGTCCTGAACTTAATGCCCCCGGCCGGAGGAGGCAATATCACATATGCAGAAGCTGCTGCATTCTTATTGGTCTGCACCTATAGAGTCGATTAGGACTTCAAGTAGATGTTGTAGAGAGTAATGCTTTAAGCAATTAATTAGGCTTGGGAGAGATTCTAAATAGTCAGGCTATGAGGTCTCTTTTCCTTCAATCTCAGATTTTGAAGATCAACATGTTCATTTAAGGTTGCTTGTTCGATTACTCATATTTTCAGATAGCCAACCTCAGTCGCGGATAGAATATAGCTAATACAACTCATTCACATGCTGGTTCTAAAGTTTATTTTTCTGATTTATGTTGTACAGTGCCACTATAGCTGCTGCACAACATGATATAGGTTTGTTTTCTTTTTGGCCTCCTTGAGGTTCTATTTATTTTGTAGCAGGGGTTTCGTATCAAGTCCCCCTCACTACTCCTTTAGATACAATTTTCATAGGTTTTCCAACTCCAGTCACTTCAAGTGTTTAAGAATCTCATCTAAAAGCTTGTAATTCAACAGTTTTGTGTTTTGGCTAACGTGTTTGAGTGCTTATGATCAGGGTAAGCTACTAGTTTAATTAGGGGAGCAATTCCTCCTTGACTCCTAAGGACCGATGTTTGTACACTAATATGAAATGCAATTTGTTCCCTACAAAATGGCATCTAATGCACCAATATATTTCAAGTTTGCCTGTGGATAAAAATTGTAAATAAAAAAGAACGAAAAAACTACAGCCCAGATATTATATAAATTTCCAAACCACCCGCTCACACTCGTGAAGTAAAAAAATCCTGGATCCTGCCATCTTCTTTTATGAGTAATCTGACCTACTCGGTCGATGACATTGGAGAATAGTTGGCATAATGTCTGTATTAAGAAAGAAGCAATAGAACTTACCTTTCTGACGGGTAGGGAGACATTAGCTATGATGTCTTCTTCAAGTGAGCATTCAAAGAGAGAACAGTAGGCCTGCCTTACTCCCACCAGATGATGAGGCGATGATGTACAAGCTATTTCAACAATCACTTGTAGCTGGTTGATACCTTTATTCCTTGATTTCAAGGCCTTACTCGCCAACATGGCATCCCTTTCATGAGGATCACGTGTCCACAAGATAACCGCATTCTGTAAAAGTCATACATGAATCTTGTCATGTAATATAAACACTGAACAAAATTGTTTTACAACTTTGTATATATATGGAGAGATAAGTTGAGTTGAAGAATAGTTTCAGAATAGTGTCTTCATGAAGTTATAACAGTTTCGGCAAAGGATTTCATTTATCAGCTTTAATTGTTATGAAAAGAAAACCAACAAGTAAACCCTTTTGCTCAATTATTTATTCTTGTTGCATAAATTAGCTCGGCTTGCATTCTAGAGTTTTTATTGGAGGTTTATAAGTGCTTCAACACATCTCTTGAGTTCTTGATCCATGTTCTGCAGATATTGCTATAAAACTTGCTGTTTAAAACTGGCCTTTCAAACAATTGTGGAAGCAACACCAACAATCATGTAATTTTGAGTAAATCACAAGCATAAATTAAAAGGCAACTCTTCACTTCTACACAGACACTGCCTGATAGGTCACAAGGATCGCTAATTGGCATCTTTTCCAAATAAATACTTGTGATCCTAAAATGTAGCTGCTCTCGAGCTTGAACCCTTCTCCAACTTGTTTTTAGTTCAGTTTTACCTAACTAAACATATAAAAGAGATAGAACGATACAGGCTCACACACAAACACATGATCACAAATGTAATTACCTTCATTTGTAAAGTGAATTTGACAAATAATATGTTCACCAAATACAGCACTGTATATCCATGTGGTAAGCCACTTTCCCCTCAATTAAAAAATTAATAACATGCTGAAAATCATTATATCTAAACAACTCACAGTAACAGAATGCATCTAAATTCTAAAAAAGGATGCCACAAAAGAGAGATTCGAATTAAAAGCATTTCTCTTGGTTCTGAAAATTGGTTCATGTTGATCAAGATTTCTATATTTAACTTTTTTTCCTTAAAAGATACTTCATATCCTATAACAAGACCAAGTAAAATATATTATGTAAATAACCAGCAGGAATGGGGAAATAAAATTAGAAATCAAAACAATAAAAACAAAAAGATCTAGGTAACTTGGGCCTGCCAGAGATCAGCTTTTACATTTGTAATCATCAAAACTTTATGTGAGCTTATGTAACAGTACATTATCAATTCTGAGTCTCAAAGTTGATTCGTTTTGTCCTTCTTAAGAAGATCGTTTGAGATGTCAAAATTATCAAATATTTTCCAATTGGCAAAATGCAAAGATTTTGATCCTTAATTGTTAAGATGGATGTAAAAATGGCATTCATAATATAAAAGGCATACATTAATCATAGCCTACATGTAAATACTACATCCATACCAAAATGAGTGACCCCTTTTGTAAGTCAAAGTTTAAAGTAACTGTTGATTTCAAATAATAACAAATAAGATGAAATCCGACTTAAATACCCCTTCCGTCCAAAAATGACAGTCACCTCTGTTTTTACGCATTAAGGTTCTCAATGACGCATTTAAATATAAATGATTAATTTTTATAGCAAAATTTAATATTTAAATAGTTAATGAAGAAAAATTACTGTGCCTGGAAGTCAACAATAGCGAATTGTTGACAATCTTTAACATGCATAAAAGACAAAAAATAAATGGAAATGAAATTCTGGTACAGTAGAATAAAGGAATTTTGTTCATTGACTTTCAAAGAATTACGACCTCCGTTCCAAAATTAGAGATATATTTTGACTTTTTGAAGTCAATTTGTGAAAATTAAAACCTCAAAATTGATATGATTTCATTTAAGTTTTACAAGTAATTAACAAATATTTTAACTAATATACCATACATACATTCGTTTATATTAACATTTATATAATACTCCCTCATTTCCAAATTATTCCATCATTATTGACTTTTAAAAGTTAATTCCATATACTTTCAAACTCAAAATTGATATAATTTACTAACAATTCTGAAGCAATAAATCTTAAATTTGGTAAATAGTTTATTCATCGTTATATTGACTAAAATTAAATGAATCTATTTCAATTTTGAGTCTAAAAATGTCTCAAATAAACTTCAAAAACTAAATAATGGTCTTATATTTTGGAACGGCGAGAGTAGTTTACACTATACAATAAAGATATTTGTTTATACTGAAACATATCGATTTTGAAGTTTAGGATTTTATAAATTGACCTCAAGACAGTCAAAATGTATTCATTTTAGGGAAATCCAAAAACAAAAAAGGTTAGGACACTCAATTTAGGATACAGGTAGACTGAAATATTATATTAAAGTACACCATTTCATCATAAAATACACACTTATAGACTGAAAATAACTGTGGAAATTGAGGTACATTTCAAATAGCCATACCCTGAAATCCCCAGAGAGTTCAGATTCAATAGACTTGATAAGGGACTCTTTGTAAAGCTGCTCATATGTCTCTCTGATCTTCCTCCTTTGGCTCACATTTCTATGCCCTAATATCCAAATTAAGCCCTTCTCGTCCGTTCCCCATCCTGGCCATAAACCCAAAAAAATATCAGCAAAATCAACACATTCATATACTTACATGAACAATGTGTTAAAAAAATTATTAATTTTTTTTTAAGAAAATAAATAACTAAATAAAAAGTAACTGGGTTCCCCTTCCAGGCAACAAACCCAAAAATTATCAACAAAACCAACACATATTCATATACTTACATAAACAATGTGTCATAAAAAAAAATTAAAAATTAATTATGAAAAGATGGGGATTTTCATGAATTCAACATAAACCCATTTTGATCATATCAAAAAATGCATGAAGAAATAATTAGAAAAATGAGAAATAGAATGAGAAATTGACCTTTGAAAGCTTTATTTATTCTTTCAGCGTCTTGGGTTGGAGAAGGAACAATATCTGGCACTCTAAGGGTACCCATTTTATTTTATTTCTGGGATTTTTATTGGGAATCCCAAAAAATGAAAATGCATGAATTTGATGGAGAAAATAGCTTAACTGCTTCTGAGCTCAGCATCAGTCTGCATTTATCGGTTTCTTTTTCATATTAGAATATTACAGAGCTGGGAACGTGGAACAGAGGACTTGTGGACTATCTTCGGGTTTGACCAATATACCCCTATTTCGATTTTGATTGCCTTCAGGGTCTTTTTTCCTTTTTAAATTATTTTTCTAAATAAAAGAAACTGAATCGAAGGAGACTTGCAAAAAAGGATCTCCTTTGAAATAAAAAATGTATCCCCTAAAATTATCTTTTTTTAAAATTATATTATTCTAAAAGACAATTCACATTTAAATTTAAAGTATCTCATCTCACCACTCTGTCAAACGAACACTTAAAAATATAATTTATTATTTATTAGAATTTATAAGGTAGATGACATTTGACTATCGATAAGAAGAAAAATACTGGCCTCCAAATATTAGTTAAGGAACTTTATTAATTCTCTCCAAATATTATTATTATTATTTTCTATAATATACAAATTTTTATTTTTGCCTAACTTATGTTAAACGGGTTGTGATAGATTCATTAATAGAGATTAAGATTACATATTAACCAAAAAAAAATAATTGAAAATTCTTTATTCATCAAGTCATTATTAAGCTATCAATATTGTTAAAATAACAACAATATTAATTGTAAAATAATATATATTGTTTAAATTATTAAATGACAGTTAAATTAGTTATAAAAAATATTATTAAATATATATTTATTATAATATTATTATTTTTATTCAGACAATATAACAACAATTTCTTACAATAATAATGGACCTTTAATTTATAAAATGTGTGAAACACATGTATCAATTTACAAGTTCAAATGTTGATTGAATTGATGTATAATTAAGCTTATAACAACATGTTAACAACCGATAGGGCAAAATTTGCCCCACGCACCAACTTAATTATTGCCAACTAATTTAGTGGATAAGAAAGCCTTTATGACACAAGGCATGTCATTGTTCTTCATCGTGATTCTTGCGTTTCAGTCTCAATTGATAATGTTTATGGAGAATAAGATATTAAAGTCGATACTTTTAAAATAGTTGGTACTTATTTGAGATAAAATCAGTACCCTTATTTAAAAAAATCAGTTATTTATATTTACAATAGTAATTTAGTGCATGTTTTTTAGAAACTTTATATACGTTGGTAGTGTTTAGTGTGTTTAAAATATTTGAAAACTCAAAATTTAGTTAAATTTTTTATTTATTTAAATATTTCAAACGTGTAATATACTAAAATTAGTATCATGCGTTTAGAGGTCAAAATGCTGTAAATTTTATCTTCACAGTGTTAGAAAATAAAATAGTACTTCGTGCATAATTCTTTCTTCTGGTTTTTTCTTTTTCTTTTTGGGCCAAAGACAATTTTTTATTATATACTCTCTCTTTTTTAAAATTAAAGATACATTTCTAAAATGATAATTTTTAAAAATAATTCTATGTTCCCAAATATAATTTAAGTATTAGCTAAGAAATAGTTGTGATAGTTTGATATTAAAAATAATAAAAAATAATAAAAAATTAAAAATATAATATCACTTTATAATTTTAAAAAATATATATCTCTAATTTTAACATATTAAAAATAAATATATTCTTAATTTTGAAACAGAAAAAATAATTAACCATGAATAATGTGACAACAAAAATAAACAAAATGATCACATCACATTTTAAAGAATTCTCATCCCTCTCTTACTCATTTTCTCCTGTTTTATCAAGTTGTGTCGCTTTCATACTTTTTCTTTTGAAGAAAAAAAAGCATGCATTATCTCCGTTTCGTAAATAGAGTTTTATTTTAATTGTTTTTGAATAAAATAATTTTTTTTAAATAATATAGATTCACGTTATTATAGTTGTATAGTCCTTATTCGTTAATTATTTAAACTGTCTAAATACTAGTATTAGTTACAAAATTAGTTGTTTCAAAACTTTTAATAATTACAGCGTCTTTAAGGTTTAATATTTCTGAATTTATTTTCTAAAAGAAAAGGTCAACATTTGTGGACGGTGGGATTAATTATTCATTATAATTATAATGACAGGGCGGTTGCATTTCCTTTATTATATATGTCTCGTGTAGCTCACTAATTGCACGTACGTTTCTATAAACAAAACATTGACTGATGAACCAAATAAAAACTAACCGGAAATTTTAACAATTTGGAATTTAAATGTCAAATGCCCTTTGCACGAAAGTTTTTTTTTTTTTTTTTTTGCAATTTAGTGTGAAAATGGTTATAAAATCTCAATATTACTTTTTTAAAATTTATTAAAAAAAATAAAAGAGAAACAGGTTAGTATTTAATATAAGAATAATATAAGAAATTAAGTAATCAATACTTCCTTAAAATCTACAAATGACAAGTAAAAAGAAGCAAATATTATCTAAAACGACAAATAAAAAAGAACGGATAGAATTATGTGTTCTGTCAAATTCTACCGAGGGGGAATACAGATATTGTAAAATTTTATGGGCAAGTGTCTTTGCTCCTACGTGGTCCCCACAAATTCCTTTATGGACTTCCCGAAGAGCGTAGTCGAATTCCCTTAGGGCGAGACATCGGAGCAGCGGGAAGAAAATGATCTTTGATACAGCTGATCATTGACGATGCAATACTTGGTAGATTTGTACTTTATTCTTCAGGCTGAAGACTTATCATTAGGCAGTTCACCAGTTAAAAGGAATTTAAAGATTTGGGTCATTCAAGAATCTTCCTGTTCAATATCCATAACTATCTGAACCAAGGTGCTCGGATGCTGAAGATCTTCCAGATAAACCGGTCCCTCTAACTCTCCTTGGTCGGTGGTTGCCAACTTGGAAAGGGCATAGGCCATTGTATTTTCCGATCTGATCACGCCTATGATATGATATTTCTCGAAGAATGCTAACAATGATCGTACTAGTTGGAGATAGGCCTGTAAGTGAACTTCTTTTGCTTCATACTCTCCTAATACTTGTTTTACTACCAATTGGGAGTCGTTGTATATTACCAAGTTCTTCACCTCCAGACTACGGGCCAATTTTAACCCTGTCACTAATGTTTCGTATTCGACTATGTTGTTAGTGGCCATGAACCCAAACCGAATAGATTGCTGTACTCTGAAGCCTTCTGGAGAAGTGAGGATTATGCATGCACCGCTCCTTGTCCCAGTAACGGATCCGTCCACGAACAAGGTCCATACAGACTCTTCGGGAGTTATCGTCACTTCCTCATGGTCGGGTTCTTTCTCTTCCGAATCATCGTGGAACGAGCACTTGATGATAAAATCAATGAGCGCCTGTGCTTTTATGGCCATCTGATGATGGAATTCGATATTGAATTGACTTAGCTCAATAGCCCATGCTGCCAGTCTTCCCGATGACTCTGGTCTGTAAAGAACTTTTCGTAAAGGCTGATCTGTGAGGACGAGGATGGTTCGCCCCTGGAAGTAATGTCTGAGTTTTCGACTGGAGATAACTAATGCGTAAGCCAACTTCTCTAGATTTGGGTATCTTGTTTCAGCATCCCGAAGTGCATGGCTTACGTAGTAGACCGATTTTTGTCCTTGCGAATTTTCCCTTATCAAAGCTAACCCGATTGCCAAGGATGTGGCAGATAAGTATATTTGTAAATCCTCTTCGGGAAATGCTTTACTCAATATCGGAGGAGAAGAGATATATCTTTTAATTTGTTCGAAAGACTATTGGCAGTCTTCCGTCCATTGAAATGTCTTCTGATTCTGAGCTCCCTTCACAAGAAAGGGAGACATTTCTCGGCTAAGCGCGCCACAAACCGACGAAGAGCTGTCAACCTCCCCGTCAACCGTTGAACTTCTTTGAATGTCTTCGGAGGCTGCATTTCTAGGATAGCCGATATCTTTTCGGGATTTGCCTCTGTCCCTCTTCGGCTAACCATATAACCTAAGAACTTGCCTGACCCGAGGCCAAAAGTGCACTTTGTTAGGTTAAGTCTCATGTTATGAGATCTAACATTCTCGAAGCATTCTTTCAGGTTTGATAAATGGTCTTCTTCCTTCATGCTACAAACGATTATGTCATCAACATAGACCTCCATGTTCCTCTCGATTTGGTCGCGGAATACCCTGTTCATCATTCGCTGGTATGTGGCTCCGAGATTGATTAAGCTGAAATACATGACCTTGTAGGCATAGATGGCTCGGTAGGTGATGAAAGCCGTGTTCGGGATATCGCTTTCAAGCATGTCGATTTGATTATAGCCCGAGAAAGCATCCAGGAAGCTCATTACTATATGTCCCGAGATAGAGTCGATTAACTGGTCGATGCTCGGGAGAGGGTAGTAGTCTTTAGGACATGCCTTGTTCAGATCTGTATAATCTACACACATCCTCCACTTCCCATTATGCTTTTTAACCAGCACCACATTGGCAAGCCACACTAGATATATAATTTCAAAAATGAAGTCAGCAACCAAAAGTTTATCAATTTCTTTGTCAATTACCTTTTGTCTTTTAGGAGCTATGTTCCTTCGTTTCTGATTTATGGGTTTCGAGCTTGGGCTCACACTCAGTTGGTGCACGGCCATGGTCTTATCAATGCATGGCATGTCGGCCAGAATCCATGCAAAGATGTCCGAATATTCCTGCAAGAGAGCGACTAGCCGAGTTCTGGTGTCTTCCTGAAGGCCAGTTCCAATCTGTACAATTTTTTCATCATCTTCTTGGAATAATGGAACTTCAACCGTGTCTTCGGTTGGTGTTGCTATTGGCTCAATACATCCCTCGGTGAAAGGTTCAAGCTCAATCTTCATGGTGGCTTTCTGCTTATTGTCACTAATAGGGGATGTCTGAATGGTCTGTAGATAACATTTTAGGGAAAGATCCTGGTCACCGACTGATTCCCCGATCCCATTTTTGGTTGGAAATTTTATCTTCAAATGCGGGATAGAGGTAACGGCTTTTAATGTTGATAGGGTCGTTCTTTCCAAGATGGCGTTGTAGTTGCTTTCCACTTGGACTACGTAGAAACGGACCATAATAGAAGCTTGCTTCGGGGCAGTCCTGAAGATCACAGGCAATTCAATCGTCCCTGCTATACGGACTGGGTTATTCCCGAACCCGTATAAGGGGGACTCATTGCAGATCTCCAGCTTCCTTCCCCCTAAGTCCAGCCGATTGTATGCTCGGCTATAGAGTACATCGACTGAACTCCCATTATCAACAAGCATCCTCTTCATTCGACTTCTGTTTCACTTGTATGAGGGAAGTCATCATTCTGGCATGTCTTTTGTTGCTCCCGAAGCGGGTATAAAATTGCTCCTGCAATTCTTCCCATGATTTGATAGACTCGGATGGGAGGGAGGTGACCCATTCTCTAGCAGTCTTCTTCAGAGTGGATAAAAATAGGTGGCACATAGCCACTGTATCATGGTCGTGGAAGTGCATGGCCTGTTCGAAAGAGTAGGTGTGATCGTGAGGGTCTCCCGTTCCATCATACATCTCCAGAGTGGGTACTTTTCGTCTTCGGTCGATCCTGGCCTCTTTTAGGTCTTTTGAGAACGGAGAGAACTGGGCCTTCTTGGCCCCATAGTACTTATCTGAAGCTTTCTTGGGGGAGGATTCTCCCGTGTGGCTCCCATAACTGCGTCTGTCCTCCTGATCTTTCTTTGAAGGCGATCTGGCTCGTTTCCGCAAGTCCACCGTCCAAATCGACTTGGAACGAGCCGACTCTTTTTCTCGATGTCGAACGCCACCCCCCCAGCGTTCGGTTTGTCTGTCATCCTGTCTGTCACGGTGATCTGAGCGGGAGGTCGAGCCTCTCTGGCTCACGAGATCATTACCTGCCTCGGTTAATTTCTCATACTGCTTGTCAAGCTTCTTCTGCTGGATATCTAGAGCCCTTTTCTTATCGAGGATCATTTGGAGGCGACGTTCTTTGTCTGCCGCCATCTCCCGTCGAGACTGAGATGGTGGTGGTCGTCGTGAATGACTCTGCGATTGTAAAGTTTCCATGTCAATGATAATTGATGAAAATTTTACTTGGTACTAAATACTAGCCCTCCTTCTAGCGCCAATATTGATGTCTGATTCTGTCTGGCTGTCCTGCTGGCCGTCTGGGAAGAATACCTGCACAAAAGTCCTAACGACTTGGCCCGTTGATGGACTCCTCCGGTGTGAATGTTAGTGAAGGTTTCAAGATTAGTCAACATTAATGAAGGCTTGAATATCTAGTATAGTAGAATAATGTGTATGTGTGCGTAACATTTACCTCCATCATTGACTGGGTATTTATAATGCATACCTGACTCTTATCGATTCTTCTTAGGATTGTCTATCAACGTGTTATAGTTTGAATAGGAAGGTAATATCTTAAACCATCTAGGAACCTGACTCCTATTCTAATTTGGATTAGATATAGTAAATAGTCACAGTCTAGATTGGTTTAGGGACCTAACCCAAGCCAATCAGACTCAGAAGTCTTCATGAAAGACTACCAGACTGACGGTCCATTGGGCCTAGCCCAATATGAATTCCCGGATCAGGCCTGACGAAATATACATCCTAACAGATATGATTACAAGGGTCTCATTATTTTGACAATATTACTTAGAATTATAGTGTAATTTTTTTTTTTTTTGGATATGTGGTTGTCATATTCAAAATTGAACAATTTTTAGTTCAAATTTCATTAAATATTACAACCATAGATTCATGACATTATCTGCAGTTAACATGAAAAAAAAAAACTCAAGTATTTTAGACTGGAAATATTGAGCCTTTATTGTATTCACTAAATATTACAGCTATTTTGTAGCAATTATATATTATATGTTATTGCACACGTTCTTGAGCTAGTAACATAAATTTGACACTACAAGTCTGCAATAGAACCATGAGGAAATGAAAGGGGGTGGGAGTCCCTCTTTTATTACTGGATTTCCAAAAGAAGTTTTTTCTTATAAAAAAAATAATATAATTATTGTATTATTTTCTATTCAAAAAAAATATAAAATCCATTACCAAGGTAATTTAGTTAACTTTTATTGATGGGTCAAAGGGGTTCAAATTTGTATAACACTTGGTATAAACTTGGCTCACAGAAATTTGTTTCTTTATCACCATATTTCTTTAGTAAAAACACTTTGTTTTTAAATAAATTCAAACACATTTTGACATAATTTTTTTCTAAAAATTAACATAATAGTTTTTTTTTTTTAATTTTGATATAATAGTTATTAAGTGATGTCATTGCTATCTAAAATGAAATAAAGAAACTTATACTATGTCCTAAACAATAATTGTAAAATAGGGATACTATATGAGTCTTATTATGTATTGTTATAAATTTGTGTCAAATTACAATTGCAAAATATATCAATATATGAGATTGAATAGAATTATAAGAGAACCGCACTTATTATTCATCTATCCAAAAAAATACCACTAATACTTATCCATGTAAGTGATAATTAAAAAATCGACGTAAACATTTGTAATATATATCAATATATCATTTTTCATAATATATTTGTGGTTGTTATAATTAGTTGACTATACTATTTGTTTTTTCTTTTCAAAAGATATAATTTTGGGGATTTCATTAATCAAAGTTTTTTAGTTCAACATATTTCATTAATAGTTTATTATTTTATTAATTAATATCGTATTATTTTCATTGGGAAAAAGTTAGAAATCTTAATTTTTTGTCTCAAATGATATGATATTAAATATTTTAATAATATTTTGAGTCATAACCAATCACGAAATATGTAATTACTTAACCAATATAATGGTAACACGTCATTTAAAATCCTAAATATTTAAAATTCTTGGAATTACTCTTTGGATGGTTAAACTAAATGTACTAGTCTAGTGATAAGATCTTTGTTTTTTACTATACAAGGTTAAAAATTCAAGTTTAGTTCTCAGTAAAAGTCAAAATCAACGGATATTACCAGATTGAAAATAATTTTTCTTTAAGATTACCCAGGTTCTTCTTAAATTTTAAGATAAAAATCCATAGTTAGAATTGAATTATAATAATATAAGGTAATAAAAAAAATAAAAATAAAAACTCTTGCGAATGGTTGTTACAGCCAAGTACAGTGAGCTACAGTTACATATTTCATCTACAATTATGAAGATAGGGTAGTTCAAAAGTTCACTACGTTAGTCATAATCAATGAAAACAAACACATGGGACTATGGGAGGAAGCCAAGAGACACGTGCACCGGGCAAGGCCATACAAATAATGTAAATAATTATTACATGTCATTTTATACAGCTCATGCTTAGCTGTAGACGTTGAACAATCTAATCCATTTAAAAATAAAAAAACACCACATTTGTGGCATGTGATATTCTACATCATACACAATTATTTAGGTTCACTTTATCGGTTGTCAATGCGGACAAATCAACATTAGTTAGCAGGTGGGCTCAAGTTCAGTTAATTATTGGTTATATCTGTTTGTTTGTTTATTTATTACTATAAATTATTGGTGACCTCGATATATTAAAAAATTATTTTATATTTTAAAATAGGTAAATAGTATATTTTTTTTTTTATATATTTATAAGTTTTACTACAGACAAGTTCCATAGATATATAAAAAATATATATATATTATTTATTTATTTTAAGAGTATGAAATAATCTCTCCGATTTACCAAACTCTACTTCAAAAATAAATCTTTGAATTCGTTTTAGTCTGACTTTTTTTTAAAAATAAATAGAATAGTGGTACCAAATGTTATGAACACGAGGAACCCTCAGACGTGTAGACGAGATAAAAAAAATATAATTTTTATTATTAATTTATAAAATTAATTTGAGATATATTTTAATTTAAAATTGAGAAAATTAGTTAAAAATTATGAAATATTGAATTTTTATAATTAATAATATTTTTTAAATAAGTTTTATAATATTTATTAATGTATTTATTAAAATTAAGTGAATTCGTATCAATTATAAATTTTATAATATCTCAAATTGCTTAAGAGATTACTAATTATATTATATTTCCAAACAGATGGATTACAAGTTTCGTGCCCACGAAAAAACCGAAGTAAAAAGAATGCCAATTTCTGTAATGTTCAATTTTTTAATTAGAAGTTTATACAAATATTATTCAATCTTAGAATATCAATTATGTAATGTTTATAATTTTAGAAACTAATCCTATTAACATTCATCACAAAAATACAGGCGGATTGACTGGAGATATTAAGAAAGAAATTTGACCGTAATTTAAGAGAAATTTACATTGCTTGTCTTAAGATTTTTATTAAATATTAATTTTTTTTATACAGAAAACCCATGTATCTTTTGTGTTGCGCATGCACTAATATTAAATAAGTCTAGCTATGTATTTTGATAAATTTATATCGAATTATAATTATAAAATTTATCAATACATGAAATTGAACAAAATTATAATAAAGAGAGTTTTACTTATTACACATTTTTTCAAAAAAAATTACTATTAATACTTTTCACATAATCAACAACCCACGATTCGCAAGAAAAGACTTTCCCTTTTCGTTACACTCATCTCCCCTCGTGGGAGACAACAAGAACAACAACATCCAACTCTTAAGTAGCACTTCCGGCTAGTTAAAGGCAATGAGTTGCATGTGCATTTCAAAAGCTAAACTCATGTGATAGCACTCGTGGCTCGTACTCATGAGTCACTCCATTTCTTAGAGTTAGATTTTAAACACCCAAGTTTTGTGTTGAAAGAGTCGAGAAAATGATATAAAATATTTGAGTTTGATTTAATGTATATTGTATATTTGGTACCGCGTATTTGTGTTAGATCATATTTAATTGGTTTAAAAAATGATATGTAATGTTTAGTGTATTTTACATGAATAAGTTTTAATCATACCCTTATTACATGTGTATTCCATTACCTTGAATGAACATGCAATCACATGTATAATGTGTTAGTCAAATCAACCAACTTTAAGTTAACTTTATTCATATTTTGGCTCATATAAGCGGCAATTATTCCCTTTCCAATCTATTTCTCCATTACCTTCAACGAAACTCAAATGTGCAACACAACCACTATATATTAGGCTGAATAAAATAAATACGGTTTCAAATTGTAATAATATTATTAGTTTTTTAAAATTAATTAAAATATCTTTAAAATTTTAAGATAATTTATTAAAAATTATGAAATAATAAATCTTATAATAAGTAATATTTTTTAGAGATTTCATAATGTTCATAACTATATTTACTAAAATTTAAAAAGCTTATTAATTTTAAAATTTTAAAATATCTCATGTTAATTTTAAAAAATTAATAATAATTTTACATTTTTAAACAGATAGAGTATATATTTTGAACTAGTTTTAACAATCGCTTATTATTATTATTATTATTATTATTATTTAGAACAACTATAAAATTATCTGAATGAATATTTATTATTTTCTTTTAGAACACGTTCTATTACAATTCAAATCTAGTCTAATGGTCCAAGGGGAGTCTAGGGAAGGGGTCAGGAGAGAAACTAAAAAAAATTAGAGAAAAATTATTTTTTTCATATAGTGCCTTGATTAATATGTTTATTGAATTTATCATATAAACCAACTTTTAAAAATGGGTAAAGCTACATGTCTTAAATTTTTTGTCGTAAATATGTCTCATATGATGTAATATTGAATAAGACAGAATATATTTTATGACATATCCAATGACGAAAAATTTATCAAAGCCGATAACCTATTATTTGACACGTTGTTTGAGATAAAAAATCTAAAATCTTTAATATTAACCTTTTAATGAGACGATCAATCAATTAAAGATATAATTTTTTTTGTGATAAAAAAAAACCCGACAATTAACACTCTTTCTTGCTCAAAAGGTGGGAGTATATGAAAAAGAAATAAGCGTTGCAATATTTATGGTCATATTAAGCAAAGGCGTTGGCAAAATAATTAATGAGGCATGTTCCCAAACGGACCAAGGACCAGCTCGTCATTCTTTGTTTTGTCTGTTCCATTATTGTCCTTTCATATTTTTCAAATTGACGAAAATATCCTCACTGCAGCATATAAATATAGCACAAGAGAATGTTCCTTTCAACGAAAACATTTCTCTCTCTAAAATATAAAACAAAAATTAATGGCAGAGACAGATAATTTTGGAGTTCTCACAAAGGCGTTTTCAGGTTCTCTTTCCATTCCAATTATTTTACATAATCTGAATAATATGTTCTTTTAGCTGTTTTATCTTTTGATTGCATAATTTGGGGATGAATCAATCGAGTTATATATATGTGTATGTATATATATTTGTATATGTATGCCACTTTGCCATGTTCTTGTTAATTTCTGATCTTTTGATAATATATAGTGCTAAAGAACTTAGCATTACTTTTATATTTGATACTGACTACTTATTTTTTTAATTATACTATTCCATATTATTCAGTTATTTACACCTAATTTCAGTTCACAGTTCAGTTATTTATTGACCATTTCTTCAATTCTTTTTTCTTTGTTTGGAATTTTTCAGATGAATGTATATGATTTACTTGTGGAATTAAATTTCTTTAAACTATAAAAACTGATATTTTGAGGTGAAAAAAAATGATATTTTCACGTGCGAAAAAGATATTTAAAAAAGATTACGGTTGAGCATTATTCATTCTTATAAAATAATACTCCTTCCGTTCCAAAATATAAGATATAATGTCAACTTAAATCATATTTAAACTCAAATATAACGCAAGTTTCTTTAGATTTAGTCAATAAATTGATAAGAATATTATAAACTATCTAAACAATACTGTTAATATTTAATGAACTATTGGCATATGACTTTTACCCAAATGTAGCTACAAACTATTTTGTTTTGCTATTTCCTTTTTTATTTGGTGGAAAGAAATTTAGGGTATAAAATCAATATCATTTACTGAAAAGTTTTAACCAAGTGCTTTTTTAGAACTACATTTTAATTCGCTGAAATGTTACAACTAAGTATGATTTGAATTTGATATTCTAGGACTTGGAGTTGATGAGAAAGCCTTGATATCAATATTGGGGAAATCGCATCCAGAACAGAGAAAATCCTTTAGGAAAGGAGCACCTCAATTTTTCGTAGAGGATGAACGTTTATTCGAGAAGTGGGAGGCTCAACACATTGCTCAACTCCAACATGAGTTTTTACGCTTCAAGGTACACGCATCTTTTTTCCTAGCTTATTAATGTTTGGTCGTCAATAATTGCAGAAACCAAGACAAGGGGTTCTATAAAAGGAATTCAGATGGTGAAATTAATTCAGAGTGCATTTATCATTTTCCTATAATCAACTGTTAAAAATTAGAAGTGATTAATATGGTTTGGCATCTTTATTTTCAAAATTGATTCCTATTTGTGTGAAAAGTCCCATATGAACTCTCAATGTATACTCCATTGAATTGTATGAATGCTTATAGATTTTTTTTTTTCATTTTTCATTTTTTTTTATGTTTCCTCCTAGGTCTTTGCCCAAATATATGATTATGTGAAAATTGTTGCATTTTTTGTTACTCTAGATTAGCCCTTATGGATAACTAATGTTGCTTGAGCGTCAATACTTGTAAACTTTTCTCATTCTCTAGTGACAATATGTTGGTTTGAATGACTCATGAAAAACCAAATACTAGGCTAATTGGACTCAATGACATTGCAATTTGTGAAGCTTTCTCTAGTGACAATATGTTGGTTTGAATGACTCATGAAAAACCAAATACTAGGCTAATTGGACTCAATGACATTGCAATTTGTGAAGCTGTTGCTTTTATATATGATAAACAGAATGCAATTGTACTTTGGGCCATGCATCCATGGGAAAGGGATGCTCGTTTAGCAAAGGAGGCTTTGTTGAATGGACCACAATTGTTTGGCGTGCTCGTAGAGATTGCATGTACTAGATCATCGGAAGAGCTTTTGGGGGTCAGAAAAGCCTACCACTCACTTTATGATCACTCCATTGAAGAAGATGTTGCTGTAAAAATTCCCGGCACTGAACGTAAGGTGAGAGCTTTTACTTCTAGTGCTTGAAAAATTACATGTCCCAGAAATAAGTTTGAAGGTTTCTTCAATATATGTATATTATACTTGAGATATTAAAAAATACTATATATTTTTTTGAATGAAAAATTAATGCATTTATAGAAGCATGGTTCCTTACAGTTTACCTTATCATCCCACAAAAGATTTGAGTCCAATTTTTTTTTAATTTTAATAAAGAGAAGCTTTCTATATCAAGTTGGACCATTCACTTTTAGAGTAATAATGTTTACCTTATCAGTTTACCTTATCATCCCATAATGTTTTATAGGTTTGCGGCAGTTTGCCTAACAAAATGGAAATATTCTTATTTTTACACTGATGGTGGATCAAAATATAAAACGTTATGTAATTCCAGTTCGAAAAATGATGCACCCACAACATTGATATAATGCTCCTTTTTTTTTACTCCATTTGAGGTGAGTGACATGATGAAAAATTGAGGATGAAATTGTCATTTGAATCTCTTGTTGAATTCTTTTGTTGGTTGGCGTAGTATTACTCTTCCAGTTCTAAAAGATAAATGTTACGTGTAGAGGTATTACACTTGGGAAACCTTTTATATTCACATCTAATATTTATATGGAGAGCAAATAAATTCTTCATCAAAATGTAAAATTTTGTCTTATAAGTTCTATTTTGTGCATTGACCAGTTGTTGGTAGTACTTGTGAGTTCTTATCGATATGAAGGTCCACGAGTTAATGAAGAAACTGCAAAATCTGAAGCCAAGATATTGCATGATGCCATAAAGAATGCTGCTAAGAAGAACCCCATTGAGGATGAGGAAGTTGTGAGAATTTTAGCAACAAGAAGTAAGCTCCACATCAAGACCATATTCAAACATTACATAGAAATCTTTGGCAAACGTATCGATGAGGTATGAAATGGAGATTCCATTTAAATAACACATTGTTTAGATAATTTGAAAAAAAAAAACTAGATAAAAGAATGTTGCAGTAGCTGCTCACAAGAAATTAGACAAAAACAAGAGACAACAGAGGACTTGAGGAAATAACCTATCAACATAGAAAAAGAACAAAAAGAAAATAGATAAAACAAGAGACAACAGAATGGCATTGAATGACTAATATGATGAGTCTAGACATACATGATACATCTATTTAACATAGGAGATTGACCATTTGATATAAATGATAGGATAATTTAATTGTTTTATTCTCTTTAAAGTTTGCGAAATTTAGCTAAGGCCATTCGTGAAACAGATACGGACTGAGTTCATGGTAGTTTGTTGAGAAATTATAAGGAAAAAATGAGAGTTGTTGTATTTTGGTGACAATTGATAGCTTATTGATCAATAATACTTTAGAAACACCCTAATTTCACTTAAACTCTCAATTCTTCCTTCTTCAGGATCTTGATACCGAGTTGATTTTAAAAGAGATAGTGCAATGCTTATCTACTCCAGAAACATATTTCAGCAAGGTGATCAGCTTAACCATGAAATATATCTCGATTTAAAAAAAAATATTGAGTTAACTTTTAATTTAATTGCTTACCGAATTTAACTTTACATCCTTATATGCTCCAGGCTTTGGATGAGGCCTTGAAAAGCGGTGCAGATGAGGAAACAAAGGATGCTCTAACTCGAGTAATCGTTACCCGAGCAGACGTGGATATACAGAAGATCAAAGAAACATACCATCACAAGTATGGTGTTCATATCTCAGACAAGATTGAAGATATAGTTAATGGAAACTATAAAGATTTCTTGCTTACCTTGCTTGCAAGAGGAAGTTAATTTAAAAACTCACTGAATTTTGTTGCCATACTGTTATTCCCCGCACCTTCTTCCCCTTCTGG
Source organism: Hedera helix (assembly GCA_947179155.2). Lineage (NCBI taxonomy): Eukaryota > Viridiplantae > Streptophyta > Magnoliopsida > Apiales > Araliaceae > Hedera > Hedera helix. The sequence goes on from OX359280.1 coordinate 11,776,764, forward strand.
TTGTTTTTGTATTTTTGTGCTTGTATGAGTATCAGATTACCAATATTTTTACATGTTTAAAATATTTCTAAGTTGTATTCATTTGCTTGTTTATCTATTTTTTTCTTCTTCCACCAGCATGTATCAAAGTTGCTCAAAAGAATTTCAAAAGAGGGACTTAATTACCAAGTTAAAAGGAGGTAATGTTTTATTTTTAGTTTTATTTTTCCAAAAATTTATGAAACTATTATGAAGTTAAATTAATCCATTAGTTTATGAGTTATATCTAGCAAAATTTTATGTAAAACCCCTTCTAGTTTATCTAAACTTATTTCAATTAAAATGATGATTGTGTGCTATTAACACCAAACAATAATGAAACAATTAATAGTCATAGAGTGCAGGAAGGTGTTTTCTACCTATAGCCTATAGTCTATAGCCACACACACACACACAGAGATAGATATGTTATTCCATATATATTATATGATATATCTGTTATTCTATATATATGTATGTATGTGTATATATATATATATATATATATATATATATATATATATATATATAGAGAGAGAGAGAGAGAGAGAGAGAGAGAGAGATATGACGGTTCAAAAACATACCTCTTAAATAACATACATTTGATAAATGTATGCTATTTAAGAGAGGTATGTTATTTAAGAGGTATGCTTTAGATTCGTCATATATATATATATATATATATATATACTACTACTACTGCTGCTGCTGCTGCTGCTAATCAAGGCGTTTTTTTGTTTGGAATATTTTGCACCAAATAGGAAAGAGCGAAAGAAGAATATTGAAATTCATGATTAATTTTTTTTTCTTTTATTTATTTATGTATTTATCTTTAAGATTTTTATTAAGTTTATTACTTTACTCCTTTTCTCATGTTTGGCATTATTCCTTCGAATTGCCTGGCACTTTCGTGTTATTGAATAATTGTTGATACTATATTCTGAAGGATCATGGACATGAGTACGAGCCTCCAAGTTATCCAGTTCATCAAAATGCTACTGGGTATTTATGTATTTTTTGTTATATAGATGCATATAGATGCATTTTATGTTATTTTGATAGATCTGGTTTCATGTTTAGATCTTCCTCAAGGATCATGTTTTAATGGTTCAGTTATTGAACTGGGAAGAGATGGATTCTTTTTTCTGAATTGGGTTCACTAGATGGGTTTTTTTTTTTCTTTTTTCAACTGGGTTTATTTTAAAAAGATATCAATTTGGATTTTATTAGTGTGCATTCTAATAATAAAAAAAGGGTTCTTTACAGTTACATACAACAATTAATAACAAATTACAAGATTAATGCACAAATAAAATAATTATAAAAAGAGTGCAAGTAGGAGAAATTAATTCCACAACATATCTTTAAAACTCTGAAAACAAGGAGATACTGCCATATCCGGTCATTACCATTATTTGCAAAACCAAACAAAACGATCAAACTAAACAAATCCCTCCATAACTGCAGCAACTTGATATCCACTGCTTTGTAAACCAAAAGAATCACTTCATTCTCGATACGGAAAGCAAATCAAATGTCCTAATGTCTCGGCTCTAATTTCCTAATCCTTCCATTCATGATTTAAGCAAACTGAGGAAACATGCAACTTTGATATTGGAATAACAGATCAACGCCAAATCAATCGGAGAAGACAAAATCTTCTGTCACGACTCAACTCTGATATCGGAGAAGACGAAGCCTCTTGTCGCGACGCAACTCATAATCGGAGAAGAAGAAATCTGTTGTCGCGACGCATCTATGTGAGGACCCGAATTTTCGAATTTCCTTAATAAAATAAAATAAGAATTTAATTAACAGAATTATCAAGGTTGTTTAATTTATTTGTGATATTATGTGATTTAAGGTATGAGATAAGATTTAATTGGTAAATTAAATCTATACAGAGATGGTGATAAATTGGGTGGAATTAAAATAATTGAAAAGTAAATAAATTGTTTAAAAACAATTTATTAAGAATAAAAGAAATTTCATATAATGGTACAATAAATTGTATAATAAAATTATTATGGAGGTGCAGAAATTATTATTTAAATAATGTTATGTGGTAATGTGATGTATGGATTATATATGTGTGTGTGTGTGTGTGTGTGTGTGTGTGTGTGTGTGTGTTTTGTGTGTGTGTGTGTGTGTGTTTATGTTTAATGGTTGTATTTATAAATTCTATTGATTATGAAAATTAAGGGATTAATAATTAAATTAATCCAGAAATTTATTAAAAGTTAATGAAGGAGTTAGTAAAATTGTAGTTATTGATTTTAGATTAAATCTGTAATTATGGTGGAAGTTTAAAAATTAATAAAGAAGAAAAGTAATTATATAAACTATATAATAATAAATTATATAATTTATATAAGGAAATTAAAGTGAAATATGAGGAAAATAATAATTATATAAATTATATAGGAATAATTATATAATTTATATAAGAAGATTAAATTGAATAAGGATGGAAGAAAATTTTTATAAATTGTATTTTGTGTAAAATGAAAATTATTTAAAAAGGGATAATGTAATTATATAAGTTATATAATAATAAATATTATTTAATTTATATAAGAAAGTTAATGTAAATAGTAAAGAAATGAAAAATGAATGAAGAGAAGAAATGTTTTAATTTATTAGAAATTATGTTTATGTATAATGAAATTTTTATGATTTTTGTGGAGGATAATATTGGAGAAACGTGAACATGTTATTGTAACATGTTGTCCAAGTAACGGAGTGAAAAATTATGAAAAATAATTTTTATGAGGGGTATGAATTATTTTATGAATTTTGGAGGTATGAATTACCTCATATAATTACATGCATGTCATTATGCGTGTACAAAATTTGTCAAGTAAAGTAACCGAAAAATGTATGAATATTATTTATAAATCATAATATGAATTTTAGTAATTTAAAATAAATATTTTATGTATATTACGTAAAATATTTATTACACAAAACAATTACGTAATGTAGTAAAATACACTAATTATGCATGTTTTGGTTGCAAATTTCGGATGGCAAGTTGGGGCGGTGGAATTATTTTTACTTTCCAATTTGGTTAAGTGTTAGTATAATAAAAGGAAAGGAAAAGTTAAAAAAAAAAAAAACAATGAAAAGGAAGAAAAGAAAACAAAAACACTCTCATTTTCTCCTTCTTCCTCCCGACCGAGAGCCACCACTACACCACCAGTGCAACTCCATAGCCACCAAGGAGAGGAAATAACAAGTTTCAAGGAGGATTTTTCATGCTTTTATGAAGGTATAAATTAAATTATTTGATTTATTTTGTATTTATGGGTGATAAAATAATTTTGTGAAAAATTAGAAAATAATTAGAATAATTATTCTAAATAATTTTTGGATGTATATCTATGGATTATATGATTTTTGGAACAATTTTGTTGGAAAAAATTAGAGCAAAATGAAAGAATTTTGCTTGGGTTGGTACACTATTTTGGCAGGAAGAAGAAAATAATTTCTGGGCTTCCGTGCATGGCGCGACAGCCATTTTTTTTCCAAACGCGGGTGTTAAATGACGCCGTTTTGGAGCGCTGGGGCAGGGCCGCGCCATGCGCGGCTGTGATTTCGTTCGTCAAAGGCCAAACGGAGTCGTTTGGTGCGGGCAGAGAAGGGGCCGCGCGCCATGCGTGGCCGACGGCACCGCTGAAAATTACCAGCGTGCCCCTGGCCTTTTCGACAAATACCGAACGTATCCCTAGAGCGCGAAAATTACGAAAATAGCCCCGACCTTTTCAGGAAATGACCAGCGTGTCCTTGAACCGCGAAAATTACCAAAATGCCCCAAAAAAATGTTTTTAATTGAAATAAATGTTTAAAAATTATTTAAAAATTATAGAAAATTATAGAAAAATACTAAAAACATAGAAATGATATTTGGGCATTAATTTAATATTTTTATAAAAATATTAAATAGTGGAGATTAATATTTAAATATTTTAAATATTAATCTAGTAAGTTTAAAAGTTAAAAAATGATTAAATGAAAATTCGGACAACCAAATATGCTAAATTTTATCCGATGAGTCGGGTTGTCCGTATTGAATGTGTTTGATATTAGTTAAATTAATATATGGAAGAATGAGGTTAATATAATTAACCATATTATTTGATAATTGACCCGGTACCCTAAAATAAATTGTCGGGTAGGGTTAATTACATTATAAATGATATTAATTAATTAAATTAATATCACGAGGAGATAAATAATTATTATTTGATTATCTTATGATCATAGGTTGTACGAGAGGTATTATAGAATGGGTATTTATTAATTCCACAATACAGACAAGTTCTTCAGTACTTTGAAATTAAATGTTTATCTGTTATGATATGTTAATTCTTGTTCAAATACATATAAATTATGTGTTATGTGATATGTGGATAATATGACAACAATGTGTATTTTGTGTAACAATATGAATATATGTGAGGCATAATGCTTGAGTAGAAGCACAACACATGATGTATGACACACACAGAGCATGTTAAGTTATGTGCTACGTGAAGCATGAAATGTGTAAACTGTTAAACTTGCTGAGCCGTTGTGCTCATTACTTGCATTGTAATGACCACGAATTTCATTAGTCATTGTAAATATAATTAATAAATATTTAGCAATGAATTTAAACTTTTTGCATTAATTAATTGTGCATTAGATAATTAAATAAATGTACTTATGTGCTTGTATATTTATTTAAAGAATTAAAGCAATGTGTATAATTAATTAAAGCAAATCTAATTGGATTATATTTTAAATCCAAATGAGTTGATAAACTAGGTCAAAGATATTAACCTAGTAGTCCATGTAATTAATTTAATTACTAGCCCATGTAATTAATTAAACAAGCCCAATGCTTGATTTAATTAAATGTAACCTAGAATAATTAATGTAAGCCCAATGTGTGATTTAAATTGAGTCCAAACAATTTAATTGAATGAGCCCAATATGAGTATTCCCAAGCCCAATGTGAAGTCCAATAAAGGTCAAAACTTTGGTCAATATATATATATATATATATATATGCACAATTTAACATTTAAAATAAATCAAAAATGGGGCAAAAATGAAGGGGAATGGCCGGCCAAAGTGGGCCCCTTGGGGGTGGCTTGTGAGCTTCATTTTGCTTAAAAATCAATCCATGTCATAAGTTGCTCAACTACCCTAGTCATTCCAAAAGTCTTTCAAGTAGTCATTCAATGGAATAGTAAGCATACTTAGCTTTTAATTTCACCAACATAGCTTGATTAATGAATTGATGTTAGATTAGTGGTGGGCTATAAATATGATACTCTACACTTGAGCCAAGCTTGTTGGTTCATTTGCTAGAGCATATTACAGAGAAAGAGAGAGCATTTTCTAGAGAAAAGGAAGATACACTTGTGAGTTGAGAGAAAAAGCTAGAGGAAGACCTTGGTGGATGTCCACTAGCTACACAACATACTTCGGTAGAAGGAGAAGAAGAGCAACCAAAACCCAAAGGTTTAAAAGTGCTCTCAACTTCTTCTTATTTCATTTTTGTAGTCTAGAAAGCTTTTGATCGGTTAAAATCTATTTTTTAACCGATCAAAACTCGTTTTGATGATCTAGATGTATTTATCTATGTAATATATGTATATTCATAGATTTATGTGTTTATAACATGTTATGGTATGTTAGAAATGCATAAAAATGGTAGAAAAGTTCATAACACGTTTTACCGGTAAAACCCTAACGATACATGTTATGTTTAATGATGTAATTTGAAATGTACAAATCGGAAATTGGATTTTTATGGCTAGAAAGCTAGATCTATAAGTTTTAAAGAAAAACTCTTTTTGAACTTTTCAAAAATATTGAATAACAAAGAAGTTATAGCTTTTACTACAAATGATGTCGTTTTTCAACCCTAAGTGGTTCGATCCGTAAATTTCGTGTAAAACGTTTTCAAAAAGACGATCGAACCATGAAATATTGTAAAACATTAAGTTAGGAACACATCAACACTGATTTGGTGTTATTTGGATGTGTATATTTCATTTAATCAAGGTTTGATAAAAGGATATCAAAACTGTCAAGAAAAATCAAATTAGGGCTTCATTCTGCCACTCGGCGCCGGGGCGCAGTGTTCAGTGCAATACACTGCGCCGGGGCGCCGTGCACTGTTACCAGAAAAAAATAAAAAAAACTGAACCGGGTCGGGTCGGGTCGGGTCAGTCGGGTCGGGTCGGGTCTGGTTAGGGTCAGAAAATGAAAAATGTTCCAAAAATCATTTTAGTATTTTTGGACTTAATAAATATATTTTTAAATATATATATAATTGATTTAATGATTTAAAAGTGTATAAATATTATTATTGAAATAATAATATAATAAAGGTAATAAAATATTATTAAATAAATAATAATATTAGAAAATTATTAAAATATTATTAAGTGTATAATAATATTATAAAGTCAATAAAATATTATTAAATGATTAATAATATTAGATAATTAATAAAATATTATTAAATAAATTAATAATATTAGATACTTGATAAAATATTATTAAATGATTAATAATATTAGATACTTAATAAAATATTATTAAATGATTAATAATATTAGATACTTAATAAAATATTATTAAACGATTAATAATATTAGATACTTAATAAAATATTATTAAATGATTAATAATATTAGGTAATGAATAAAATATTATTAAATGATTAATAATATTAGATACTTAATAAAATATTATTAAATGATTAATAATATTAGATATTTATTTGAAATATATTAAATAATTAATATAAGTTCTTTGTGTTTAAAATATTATCAAGTAGTGATCATATTTCCTAAGTGTTTAATTACCCATAATTAATCAATTATGTGGTTCGTAAGGTTTATAAAGGTCATTATTACAAGTATATGATACTAATTTAAGATCAAACTGATTTAATTGTTAGGTCCGTACAAGGATTGTTAAATTAAGTTGGTTAGCAGTAAACGACGCACGAGATAAGTTTTTTACCCCTTAACTTGTACTTATTGTTGCAATTATTATTCAACCTTAATTACATTGAGCAATTCATTTATTGTTGAGCAAGTATCTACACTCGTAGATATTTGACAGACCCTTGAGTGAATTAATTATCGAAAATTACTTCACATCGTTATTGATTATTGTATTCGCACATAGTGCTTTTGCAACTGTTTAAGATGTCTAAGCTAATTGTTTCGGCTAGACAAATGTATGTTAATTCATTGAATTGAATATTATAAAAGCTCATCCAAACCATTGGCTGGTGCGGATTCTTATAGTAAGACTGAGAAAGAACAACCCTAGTTAAAGGGGATTTTTATTTGTCGAAAAACCGACAGCGCGCAAGAAATCTAAATGTGATGCATATACATAGGACATAAGATGACTGATCCCCTCAAGTGTCCCGTTATTTTTAACAAGGAGTCAGACATTGTATGTCTGTTTTACCTTAGTAGCAGTTCACGGTCATTAAAGTCCACTCAGCAGTAAAGAGTCAATACATTCTTTTATTGAACATTGATTCTTGATATCTTTCACAATTGTTATTGTTGAAAACCTTGAAGTTATTTCCCTTCATCATGATATATCGTATGATTGTTGTTTATAAACTTGCTGAGCCTTTTAGTTGCTCATTCTTGTTATTTCATGACTATATTTCAGCCAATCCCGAAAGCTCTAAATCGGACAAAGGCAAGGGGAAAGCGAATGCTTAATTTTAGTAGTTGCATGCTAGTTTAAATTACTGTTGTAAATATTTTGTATTTTTCCTTAAGATATGTAATGTTTAAGATTAAGGTAATAGACCTTGGGAAGTGTAGCCTTTTGTTAAGGAACCTTTTGTATTATTCCGCGAAGTTTGAATACAATTTATGTATTTCATTGTTGTCAAGTATTGTACAGTGAGAACCAAACCCGAGGTTAAAGAACTCGGATTTGGGGTCGTCACAGGTTGGTATCAGAGCTGTAGGTTAGAAACGCTAGGATTGCGAAACCTAGGTTATAACCTTATTACTAAACTCATATCGAGTGCGTTAGGAGATGAATCGGGGAGATTCATCATGTTGTGTATTTTTGGAGGTGGATTGAGAAAATCCATCGAGCCGAGATGTACATGATAAAATATCATTTCATTTCATCAATGAATATATTTTATTGCTGTACTAACATGTGTTATTTGTGTGATTGTAGGATGACGGAGATCGGGCAGTCGAGTCACACTGTTGAGGAGGATTATATTAATATCCATATGGATACTGCACAGTCGCTGGTGGTTGCACCTGTTGAGGAATTGGAGTCAGATCCCGAGGAGGGAGATCGCGTGGAGCCCGTCTGGGGCAATGTGAAGAGGCCTTACAGTGAGGATGAGGCAGAGTCTGATGAGTCCGAGGAGGAGGAGTCAGCTAATGGCATGGGCACTACTGCCGCTGACATCATAGAGGGATTGACCACTAGGAACGAGGAACTGGAAGCCAGGGTCCAGCATTTAGAGGAGCAGAATCTGACCCACCAGCATATGGAGGATCAGTACAGAGATGCAGCTTACCAGTTCTCTGGCGAGAACACGGAGCTGAAAGAGAGTATTGTAGGACTGGAGGATCAGGTACAGGAGTACGAGGGATCGGTGGAGCACTTCACAGTGCTAACTCATCAGCTCGTAGATCAGGATGTGGAGCTGCAGGCCAAATTGATAGTGGCTGAGACTAGGTTAGCCGAGGCTGAGCTGAAGGTTCAGTAGGTTCAGGCAGAGAAGACCGCCATCCGTGTACACTGGCAGGAAGCGATAGAGGACAGGATGGAGATGGAAACGCAGCGTGATGCAGCTCACGGACAGATGGTAGAGTTGGAGGACGAGGTTAGGGAGAAGAGGGTGAGGATAGATAGACTCAGTTACGTCTATCGCTCATCCTTTGGTAGATTCCAGAGTAGGGTGCACTATTACCCTGCTGAGGAGGGCCAGACCTTGCACACCATTAGTAGGGGCGTGGTCAGGGCTATTGGAGATGAGGAGTACGACGATGCGGTTCGTCGAGGGATGCGCCGTTAGTTGTATTATTATTTCCTTTATTTATGTACATAGATGCAGTAGAAACCCAACTTTTGTCTTGATAGAGGGTTAGTATGTTGTAAATCCCAACTCTATGAAGTTGTGGGATATGTTTACGTTAGATCCCGTCTTTTGTTTTAACTATCGGGGTTAGCAGCATTTATAGCAGTATGCTTATGATGTAAAAGTGCTACGCACTGTGTGTTAGCATATGAATATAAATGCATTTCCGTTTATGTTTATATGTGTTGAGATGATTATTTGTGCCTTAGTTTAAATAACTTAAGCTACAAAACGGAAGTAAAAAGATTGAAACAACTTTAATAAATTAAATTTTCTTTATACAGAAAATGCCGTCACAGAGAAGAAATCAACGACTACCCCCACCACCACCTGAAGAATCAGTTAATGCAGGAGGGGTACCACCAAACCCTGTCCAAGAGTTCGTGGAAATGCTAATGGGAGCATTCCGCGGACGCAACGCAGAAGCTACTGGAGTACCAAACCCTGCCGCTCCACTAGCAAGCTTTAAGGATTTCAAACTAATAGGACCACCCGAATTCAGAGGGACCACAGATCTTATAGAAGCACAGACCTGGATAGAGGAGATGGAAAAAGTCTTCGAGGTCACACGAGTCGCGGAGGGGCAAATGACCTCATTTGCTACTTTTATGATGAAAGGGGAGGCCAACCACTGGTGGAAGGCCAAAAAAAGTAGAGCAGGGGAGGGAACGATCGCGTGTGCGCGATTCAAAGAAGTATTCTTGGAGAACTACTTTCCAGAGAGTACACAGGCTAGGATGGAAATCAAATTCCTAGAGCTTAAGCAGGGTAACTTGTCCGTATCCGAATATGCGGCCAAGTTCAATGAATTGGCAAGATTTGCTCCACATCAGGTGGACACTGAGGCGAGACGCGCCAGGAGGTTTGAGCAGGGGCTGAAACCGTGGGTTTACAGTCGGGTAGCTGTTCTCCAGATTACAAACTTTGCAACATTACTGGAAAAAGCTATCATAGCTGAAGGAGGGAACGAAGATTTAAACAAGCACAACCAGGAACGGAACAAGAAGAAGGGTGAAGGAGGAAACCGAGAGGGTAGCAGCGGGGGCAGCAACTCAAACAAATGCAAGTGGAATAACAACAATTCGGGGACACCCCAGGGAAGTGACTCTAAGAAAGTCAGCAAGTGCAGTAACTGCGGGAAAAACCACGCAGGGGAATGTATGAGGGGGAAGAACGTCTGCTATAACTGTGGGCAAGAGGGGCACATCGCTCCTAATTGTCCCACACCAAAGAGGAAGGGTTGTTTCGCCTGCGGGGCCATGGACCATCAGTTTAAGGATTGTCCAAAGAAAAAGAATACCGGAGGGAGTTCGGGCTATAGGGGAAACAACAACAACAACAACAACAACAACAACAACAACAACAAACTGACCATTGGAGGCCCGGTGCCACAAAATAAACCAACGACACGGACTTTCAACATGACGGTGCAGGACGCCGTTGAATCAAAAGACGTGGTGTTAGGTATTATTTCGATCAATGATATAAATGCTTTTGTATTATTTGATTCGGGTGCTACCTGTTCATTTGTGTCTGATGAATTCGCTAGACGGTTAGAATTGCCTAGTGAAAAACTAGAGAACCCAATGAACATAGAAGTTGCAAATAAAGAAGTGATTTCTGTAGAGTATATACATAGAAATTGTTGTGCTGAGATCAGGGGTCAGAAGTTGAGGGTAAATTTAATCCCGATACATTTGGGGGAGTTTGACGTTATACTTGGAATGGATTGGTTGTTTAACCACGGAGCGATAATTAACTGTAAAAAGAAGTGTATACACCTTAAGACACCGAATAAGTCTAAGGTTGTATTTTATGGCAGTAAGTCGTCTAGACAATCAACATGTCTGACGATGATGCAGGCCAAGAAACTGTTAAAGAAAGGTTGTGTAGGGTATTTGACTCACATAGTGGACACACAGATGGTGAATCCCGAGATGGAGCAAATACTAGTAGTTAGGGAGTTCATGGACGTGTTTCCAAACGAACTGCCAGGTTTACCGCCAGATAGGGAGATAGAATTTGTAATTGATTTGGTACCGGGGACAACACCAATATCAAAGGCACCATATAGGATGGCTCCGGTAGAAATGAATGAGTTAATGATTCAACTGCAGGAGTTGTTGGATAATAAGTACATTCAGCCAAGTGTTTCTCCATGGGGAGCACCGGTGTTGTTTGTAAAGAAGAAGGATGGATCGATGAGACTGTGTATGAATTATAGAGAACTGAATAAGGTAACAATTAAGAACAAGTACCCGTTGCCAAGAATTGACGATCTGTTCGATCAATTGAAAGGGGCGAAGTACTTTTCAAAGATTGACTTGAGGACTGGTTATCATCAGTTGAAAGTCAGGAAGGAGGATGTACCCAAGACGACATTCAGAACTCGATACGGGCATTAAGAGTTTCTGGTAATGTCGTTTGGACTAACGAATGCGCCAGCCGCATTTATGGACATGATGAACAGAATATTCAAGCAGTACTTGGATAAATTTGTAGTCATGTTCATTGATGATATTTTGGTTTATTCCAAGACGGAGGAGGAGCATGCTGAACACCTAAGAGTGGTGTTGGAGATTTTACGGAAGGAGCAGTTGTATGCTAAGTTTTCAAAGTGTGAATTCTGGTTGGAGGGAGTTCAATTTTTAGGTCATGTTATTGATAAGGAAGGAGTTTCAGTGGATTCAGCGAAGGTTGAAGCGGTGATGAATTGGGAAAACCAAGGACGCCGACGGAGGTTAGAAGTTTCTTAGGATTAGCGGGTTACTATTGGAAATTCATTCAAGATTTTTCAAAGATAGCAACACCGTTATTAACGAGGAAGACGGTGAAATATGTATGGACGGAGAAGTGTGAGGAGAGTTTTCAGGAGCTAAAGAAAAGACTTAGTGAAGCACCTGTATTGACTTTACCGGACGATACAGGAAGTTTTACGGTCTACAGTGATGCATCGCACAAGGGACTTGGCTGTGTGCTTATGCAAAACGGCAAGGTCGTTGCGTATGCGTCCAGACAGTTGAAGGATTATGAGAAGGGATACCCTACCCACGACTTGGAGCTAGCAGCGGTAGTGTTTGCCCTTAAAATTTGGAGACATTATTTGTATGGAGAGAAATGTGAGATATTCACAAACCATAAGAGTCTGAAGTATATCTTCACACAGAAGGAGTTAAATATGAGGCAAAGGAGATGGTTAGAGTTGATCAAAGACTATGATTGTGAAATTTTATACCATCCCGGCAAGGCCAACGTAGTAGCAGATGCTCTAAGTAAAAAGAGCAGGGAGAAATTGTTCATATTGACAGATCAGGAACAATTGGTTCAAGAGATGGCTCGAATGGAGTTGGAGGTGAGAAATCCAAATGAATCAATGGAAGTGGAAGCGAGCCCAACCTTGTTAGATAGGGTGAAAGAGGCTCAAGACAGAGATGAAGAATGTGTCCGAATAAGGATGAGAATTGTGACGCCCCCAAATTCGGGTTCCAATACCTCGACATTTGTGCTCACCAAAATAAACATCCAAACACCTTCAGACAACATATATAACTAACGCGGAATAAATAAACATAAGTTGTCTATTACAAAAGGTTCACTATGGTCCCAAGGTCTATAACCTTAATTACAAACATCATGAATACATAATAATAATAAATGTGTCCACGATTACAAAACAGAACAGTAGCATATAATATTTAACATGCATCTATTCTTTAAGCTTTCCCTTGCCCTTGTCCTTTTTGGAACTCTCGGGTTTAACTGCAAATAATTCATGATACAACAAGAGTGAGCAACTACTTTGCTCAGCAAGTATAATATGAATCCACAAGATATATCATGAATGAATAAAACAGAAATCGAAATGAATTAACGATATTGAAACTGGTTTACATAATTCAATAGTCAAATGAAAGAATGAAGATTGATTATTTACTAAACAACATAATCAAGACTCAGAATAAAAGATTAGAGAATTGATTATTGACTACTGAGTGGTCAAATAGACCGTGAACTCCCAGGTATCAATCATTAGACTGACCCTTTTATAAATTTAATCCGCCAGTATTGTACTCAAGGGGATCAACCTCTTGTACACCATGTATATGCATAACATTTAACTCTGACTTGTATCGGAATATCCGACACTTAATATTTCCCCCATTAAGGGTTGCTCTCTCAGTCAAGAATCTGCACCAATGACTAGTTTGGATAGCTTTTAAAATAAATTTAATTGTCGTCTAGCCGAAACAATTGGCATAGACTTCTCTTTGAATAGTTCTCGAAAAGAAAACTTTAATGAGTCTATGACTCAATAAAAGAATCACAGTTCAACTGCACTATATGCGAATTTCAATAAACACAATGATGTGGAATAATTTATACTAAATATACCACTTAACAATGTCTGCGAAATTTGCTCAATGTAAATATTGAGTAAGGATAGAGAACTTGCCTGGCTCGCGGCGTATAGCTAATACCGTGAAATTAAACCTCATTTGAAAGACCTAACATTAATAACGTTGACCTATCAATTAGTATGACATATAGGGATTTATGCTACGTCTTAATTAAGTTACCACTTAAGCACATTGACTCCCTAACACATACCTCCAAGATAATAATATCATATTTGGATAATAACCTAATTACAAGTTAGTATTATTAATCACATGATAATACCTTAATTCAATTCCCAATATTATTAATTATTTAATGATATTTTAAGGGTTTACTAATATTATTAATCATTTAATAATATTTTAAGTATTCACGTACCCTTTAATTATTATTTAATATGTAATTAAATAATAATTAATTAACTAATTAACTTTACTTATTATTTATTATATTAAATAATAAATAATTAGATTATTAACTTCAATCTCCTTTAATTATTATTTAATATTAATTAAATAATAATTTATTAATTATTTAACCTTACTTATTATTTAATATTAATTAGATAATAATTAATTAGTTTAATAACTTTAATATCCTTTAATTATTATTTAATATTAGTTATATAATAATTAATTAATTAATTAACCTTACTTATTATTTAATATTAATTAAATAATAAATAATTAATTTATTAACCTTAATTATCCTTTCATCATTATTTAATATTAATTAAATAATAATTAATTAATTATTTAACCTTACTTATTATTTAATATTAATTAAATAATAAATAATTAGTTTATTAACCTTAATTATCCTTTAATAATAATTAATTAATTAATTTTTTTTAACCTTAATTATTATTAAATAATAAATAATTAGTTTTCTAACTTTAATATTCTTTAATTATTATTTAATATTAATTTAAATAATAATTAATTATTTATTTAACTTTACTTAGTATTTAAGCGCAATTAAATAATAAATAACTAACTTATTCATCATAACATCCTTTAATTATTATCTAATATTAATTAAATCATAATTAATGAATTACATAACTTCATATTTTATTTAATATTTATTAAATAATATTTAATTAGATTATTAGCCTATTTATACACAAATAAATAGCTAATATATAGTGAATCACTCCAATAATTTCAAATTTTATTTTATAACACTTAACTAGCATGCCAATAGGTCAAATATTATTTTTCTGAAATTAAAAATAATTTTCCCATACTTATTAGCAATTTAGTAAGCTTTAATCCACCATTAATTCTAATAAATACCAAATTACAAAAAATTTTGGATTTTAAATTTTTATAATTTTCTTCATAAAATAACAAGCATTTTCTGTTTAGGAACCGAAGCAAGAACCGGCCTAAAAAGAACTGAACCGGCCCCCCTAAGATTTCAAGAAAAATCGAAAATTGGCGAACCGGTCGGTTTTTTTTCCAAAAATAGGCAGATTGCTTTTATGTTTTTCCTGACTTGGGGTCTCTGGCTAGAACGTGAATAAAATGAAATCTACAAGTCCGTTCGAGGCATATTTGGTATCGATGGATTCGTAACTTCCCGAACTATATTTTTCTGTCATCAAACATCAAATTTGGATTTGTTTTGGTCACAGAAATTGGCTCCAAACCGGACTGTTGTGCACAACCCTAAAACAGTGGGTGTGTTTTGGTTGAAAAATCATAACTTGCTCATTTTAAATCGGATCGAAGTGATTCCACTTGAAGAATCTTCGTATCTTACATATCTAACACTAGAAATTTATGGATCATGAATCCGACTTACGGATCAAAATTTCGGTAAGTGGCTGCCATGATTTTGGTTACTTGGTTTTCGTCGGTAAAAACTTATTTGATGATTTTGATGAAATCTTTCCACATGAATACACCCAAAAATTCATATTAAACCCATGTAACCCTATATATATCAATCTAGCATGTTTCTACCTTTTTAGATTTTGAAAATTAGTTTTCTACCAAAGAAATCACATAATGGATAAGAAGGAGCAGGAAACTAGGGTTTTATGTGATTTTATACCTCTCGCTCCTATTAGCTCGCTTCCGTTGCTTTCCGAAGTAGTCGAGAAGTTGTTGGACATCCAAGAACTACCTCCTAGCAGCCGAGTACCCTCACACACTCTCTTGGTATTTTTCTTTTGTTCTACTCTCAAGAACACTTTAAGAACTTCCTTGCTTCTCTCTAACTTTCTTGCTTTTCTCTCTACGATTTCTTTAGCAAATGAACCAACTCTTGCAAGAGTTGGTCAAGCCTCCTATTTATAGATGTTTTCTAAGCTTAGTTAGGCCCTCTTAATTAATCCATACTTGGTTAATTTAGTCCCTAATTAGTCAACAAACATGTTCCACCTTTTGGGGGAATTGATGGGGTGTTGGGAAGAGTTTTTGTGGGAGTAATTTGGGGAGCTTGGAGACATGAGCCCCCTCCCCTTAATGCTGCCGAGAGCCCCCCCTATTTCCCCTAGGTTTTTGATTTTCTTTTAGCATTTTATTTGGCTATTATACATACATATATATATAAATCAATACTTGTAAGTATCTTGACCATTTGACTTTGGTTTGGGCCATCATTTGGGCTCTAGGAATTAATTTCATTGGGCTACCAATTAATTCCACTTGGGCTCCCAATTTAATTTACTTGGGCTCCCATAATTAATTCTAGGGTTTATTAAATTAAATTCCAATGAGTTAGACATTAATTGTTACCCTTAATTCACATAATATAATTGGTAACCAAAATTAATCCTAGCATGCTCACGGCTACGCTTAGGGTTATAATCATCAAAGGTCCTACTTGGATTAATTAAATCATCCAATTAGGCTTTTATTTAATTTATTCCGTCTACCGTGCGCCGATTTAATTATAAAACCTAACGATTAGATTATCGGTTTAGGGTTTCGTTCGTATCGTTATTGTTATTATTATTTCTAGGTTAGTCACTTGGTTTAACAATTCCACCGAGTGAGCTTCCCTCATACACATTGATATGATTATTCATGATGCACAATAAATTAAACATTAATTTCATTTCATTACTTAATTATGACGCAAATTTTTATCGAACTATTTCATAATATTTTGGGTCATTACAAGAATGACCGAAGGAGAAGAGGTCAAATTCAAGGAGGATAGCATGGGATTGCTAAGGTTTGAAAATCGTGTTTGGGTACCCCTAGTGCCTGAATTACAAGAGGAGATTTTACAAGAGGCCCACAGTACGAGATACTCGATACATCCGGGAAGTACGAAGATGTATCAAGATCTGCGTCAGCATTTTTGGTGGCCAAATTTAAAAAGGGAGGTTGCAGAATGTGTCAGCCGATGCTTAACTTGTCAAAGGGTAAAGGCCGAACATCAGAGACCAAGTGGATTACTACAGCCGTTAGAGATTCCTGAGTGGAAATGAGAGCATATCACAATGGATTTTGTGGTAGGACTTCCAGCAACACAGAAGGGATATGACGCGATATGGGTGATTGTAGATCGACTAACAAAGTCAGCGCACTTTTTGCCGATCAAGATTAAGTTCAGTTTGGATCAGTTGGCTAAACTGTACATCAAAGAGATAGTTTCGAGACATGGGGTGCCGGTATCGATTGTGTCAGACAGAGATCCGCGCTTCACGTCAAAATTTTGGAGAAGTCTTCAGGAGAGATTGGGGACACAATTAAGAATGAGTACAACATATCATCCGCAGACCGATGGGCAACGTGAAAGAACAATACAGACATTGGAGGATATGCTCAGGGCCTACGTGATGGATTTTAAGGGCAGTTGGAAAAACCATCTACCACTAGTTGAGTTTGCATATAACAATAGTTATCATGTAAGCATAGGCATGCCGCCTTACAAAGCATTGTACGGAAGAAAGTGCAGAACACCTCTATGTTGGGATGAGGTAGGAGAACGCCGACTGTTGGGGTCAGAATTGGTTCAACAGACGGTGGAAATTATCAAGGTAATAAGATCTCGGCTAGTAGCAGCTCAGGACCGTCAGAAGAAGTACGCCGATTTACATCGTCAGAAGCGAGACTTCGAAGTTGGGAGTTTTGTGTTTATGAAGGTATCTCCCTGGAAAGGGAAGATCAGATTTGGAAAGAAACGGAAGCTGAGTCCGAGGTTCATAGGACCGTTCGAGATATTAAAGAGAGTGGGTGAAGTGGCGTACGAGGTAGCTTTACCTCCTGAACTGGAGCATATTCACAATGTGTTTCATGTGTCAGTGCTGCGACCATACTGTTAGGGTTTTGACACAGTGAAAGCAGCGGAATTTAAATTTTTTTTCGAAACCCTAAGACAGGATCCATGCGAAAACAGATTAATCAGAGGTTTAGATTATTTTACCGATTATTTTTCTCTCTAGCCTCTTTTTGAAAGCGGTTAGGGTTTTAGTTTTTCCTTACGTGACTTTTAGACTACTGATATATCATATATATAGTAGTTAATAGGAATTAACTAAAACCTAAAATAAATACAAAAATAAAATCCGAATTTATATATATTATATTTTAATTAAGTCTTACTTAATTAATATACATATATACAAATTATCCTATTAATTTAAATTCGTAATTTTTAAATACTATCAATCATATTGACATATTTAAAATACTTACAATTTAAATTAATTCCCTTTTAATTACGTTCTAAGTGTGTGACCCTATAGGTTATTATTATGTTGGCAATAATTTTAAAATCATATTATAAAATTATAAACAGTGAGCGGCATCTAGTAATGCATCACTGCTACCCAAATAATAATAAGATCGGTGATTCAATACAACCTTTTCGTGACCAATGTTTCAATGTAATTTAATCCTTTTAACCTTATATCCTAGATTAAACTCGAGGCATGGAATGTGTCATACTCTTCATAATTTAATCTGAGTTTTCTTGATCAATGAGTAGACTATATGAAACAAATCAATATTTGAGCATGGTCATGCATTTCATAGTCCTACTAAATCAAGAGGCCTATGGATATCACCCATAATATATAGGAGCGTTAAATTCCATCTTTATCACTCATATTCCTCACACGATTCATGATGTACCCAATAATCACCTTTATTGTCCACCCTATTAAAGGTGACAGTTGATGATATCAAAGTACACAAATTCTCGTGTAATAATATAGTGACTTCAGGTCGGAGGATCATTACATCATTGTCACTATAAGAATTTCTTATGACACTTTGCATAATGCTCCATGTAGAATTCTCATGGTGGGTCTGTCCAGTACATTGTTCTCTAACATGTACCTATGCATTGACTCAAATATCTTATATATTTATGACCAATGAGATTTGGCCATCAGTCAATCCACATACTAGTCTCAATGCATCATTGTTGTCCCATTAACAATGATACTCGACTAGGGACATTTAAGAGCAATGATACTAATTATAATTATATAATCTCATGTTCAAGTCACATACTTAAAGCTATATAATTCGTATCATTATTCTAAGGGCTTTTATTATGTTAACATTTATATAACGCAGTAAATGAAATCATAATAAAATAATTCATTTATTCAATCAAATATAATATCAAAAATGTTAAGCAATTACATCAAATAATTAGCCTCTAGGGCATAAACTCTAACAATCTCCCACTTGCACTAGAGCCAATCACTCATGTATCTAATACCCATGGAACTAGTGTGACCTTCGTGCTTCTGCTGCGACAAAGCCTTGGTCAGTGGATCTGCAACATTATTATCTGTTGGCACTCTGCATATATGTACATCTCCTCTATTAATGATTTCACGGATGAGATGGTACCGCCTAAGTATATGCTTGGATCGTTGGTGAGATCTGGGTTCCTTAGCCTGTGCAATGGCTCCATCATTATCACAGTATAACTCAACTGGATCAACAATGGTTGGAACAACACCAAGTTCAGTGACGAACTTTTTAATCCATACAGCCTCCTTGGCTGCACTAGAAGCAGCAATATACTCAGTCTCTGTTGTAGAATCGGCTACTGTCTCTTGCTTCGAACTTTTCCAGCTAACAGCACCACCATTAATGCAAAACACAAAACCTGACTGAGACTTATAGTCATCACTGTCAGTCTGGAAACTAGCATCTGTGTAACCCTTTACTGCCAGTTTATCTTCACCTCCATATACCAAGAATGAATTCTTAGTCCTTTTTAGGTACTTGAGGATATTCTTGACTGCCGTCCAGTGACCTTCACCTGGATTCGACTGGTATCTGCTCGTCATGCTCAAAGCATACGAAACATCCGGACGAGTACATATCATTGCGTACATGATAGATCCAATTGCCGAAGCATAAGGGATCTTTCTCATACGCTCCTCATCATCTTGTGATTTAGGACATTGGGCCTTAGAGATCTTTACACCATGAGTCATAGGTAAGTGTCCTCTTTTTGCCTCTTGCATGTTGAACCGTTTCAACACTTTATCAATATATGTACTTTGACTTAGGCCGAGCATTTTTCTCGATCTATCTCGATAGATCTTGATACCTAAAATGTAGGTTGCATCACCCAAATCTTTCATGGAGAAACATTTTCCTAACCATGTTTTTACAGCCTGTAAGGAAGGAATGTCATTCCCAATAATTAATATGTCGTCTACATATAATACCAGGAATACAATCTGACTCCCACTAACCTTCTTATATACACAAGGTTTATCTTCATTTTTTATAAAGCCAAACTCTTTGACTGCTTCATCAAATCGAAGATTCCAACTCCGAGAGGCTTGCTTCAATCCATAAATGGATCGCTGCAGCTTACATACCTTTCCAGCATCCTTTGGAGTGAAAAAACCCTCAGGTTGTGTCATGTACACATCCTCAAGGAGATTTCCATTAAGGAAAGCAGTTTTGACATCCATCTGCCAGATTTCGTAATCATAAAATGCTGCAATAACAAGTAAGATCCTGATGGATTTAACCATTGCCACTGGAGAGAAGGTTTCATCATAGTCAACACCTTGAACTTGTTTGAAACCTTTTGCTACCAGTCGGCCTTTATAGGTTTGTACATTACCCTCCATGTCGGTTTTCTTCTTGAAAACCCATTTGCACCCGATTGGTTTTACTCCTTCGGGTGGATCAACCAAAGTCCATACTTGGTTAGTATACATGGAGTCCATCTCAGATTTCATGGCTTCAAGCCATCTCTCAGAATCTGGTCCATTCATAGCTTCTTGGTAGGAAGCAGGCTCATCCTGATCTATGAGCATCACATCGCCGTTTTGAGTCCCAAGAAATCCATAATATCTCTCGGGCTCTTGGCGTGTCCTACTAGATCTACGAATGCCTTGTGTAATTTGAGCAGGTTCACTTTCCACAATATCTTGTGGTTCCTGCTCATGTTCTAACTCAGGTTCAATGATATTTTGTGGTTCTCGAATTTCTTCGAGTTCTACTTTCCTTCCACTGTTTCCTTTAGAGACAAATTCTCTTTCTAGAAAAATACCAGTTCGAGCAACAACTACTTTGTTCTCAGAAGGTTTGTAGAAATAATACCCTTTTGTTTCCTTAGGGTATCCCACAAAATTACTTTTGTCAGATTTGGGTCCGAGCTTGTCAGAAGCCAGACGTTTTACAAACGCCTCGCAACCCCAAATCTTCATGAACGACATACTAGGACGTTTCCCAGTCCACATCTCATATGGTGTCTTTTGAACCGTCTTTGTAGGAACACGGTTAAGTGTGAATGCAGCTGTCTCTAGGGCATGACCCCAGAAACTTATTGGAAGATATGCATGACTCGTCATTGATCGTACCATGTCCAACAAGGTGCGATTCCTCCTCTCAGACACACCATTCCATTGTGGTGTTCCAGGTGGAGTGAGTTGTGATATAATACCACACTCTTTTAGAAGGTCATCAAAATCTTGGCTTAAGTATTCACCACCTCGATCGGATCGAAGGGCTTTTATGCTTTTGCCAAATTGGTTTTGAACTTCATTCTTGAATTCCTTGAACTTTTCTAAGGATTCGGATTTGTGTCTCATAAGATACACATATCCATATCTACTGAAGTCATCAGTAAATGTAATGAAGTAATATAACCTACCTCTTGCCAATGAACTCATGGGTCCACATACATCACTATGTATAAGTCCCAATATATCACTAGCCCGTTCACTATGACCAGTGAAAGGGGCTTTAGTCATCTTACCTAATAAACAAGACTCGCATTTCTCATATGATTGAAAATCAAATGAATCCAAAAATCCATCTTTATGGAGTTTGGATATGCGTTTCTCATTTATATGGCCTAAACGACAGTGCCAGAGATATGTCGGATTTGAATCATTTGATTTAAATCGTTTTGTATTTATGTTATAGATAGGCATCTCTAAAGCAAGAATATAAAGACCATTAAACAATTGTGCAACACCATAACATATTTCATTTAAGTAAAACGAACAACTGTTGTTCTTTATTAAAAACGAAAAACCTTTCTTGTCCAAACAAGAAACAGAAATAATGTTTTTGCTCATAGCAGGCACAAAATAACAATCTTCTAACTCTAATACTAGCCCAGTGGGCAAAGATAAATGATAAGTTCCTACGGCTAGTGCAACAACTTTTGCTCCATTCCCAACTCGTAGGTCAACCTCTCCTTTCGCCAAAGTCCTACTCCTTTGGAGTTCCTGCACATTAACACAAATGTGAGAACCACATCTAGTATCCAATACCTATGATGTAGAAGTGGACAAATTGACTTCTATAACATATATACCTGAATCAGAAGTCGTACTTCCTTTCTTTTTCTTCAGTTCTTCCAGATATGCATGACAATTCCTTTTCCAGTGTCCAGGTTTTCCACAAAAGTGACAATCACCTTCTTTAGCTACCCCACCTTTAGGTTTTAAAGCCTGTTTGTTTTTGAAATTTGGTTTGGCACCAGATTTAGATCCTATCTTCTTCTTGCCTTTCCCTTTTCCCTTAGCATTCCCCTTTTGTACCATCATTATGGGATCGGGTCCTGCCTTTTTCATGTTGTTCTCGGTAGTTCTTAACATGCTCAACAACTCAATAAGTGGTTTCGTAATTTCATTCATGAGGTAATTCATGACAAATTGCGAGTAGCTGCTGTTCAAAGATTGTAAAACTAGATCAGTTTGGGCTTCCGCAGTAATCGGAAAACCCAACCTAGCAAGGTACTCAATATACCCAATCATTTTCAGAACATGTGGACCAACTGGATCACGTTCACCCATCTTGCAGTGATACAACGCCTTGCTTGTATCATACCTCTCCTGTCGAGCATGCCCTGCGAACAATTTCTTGAGATGCTCGATCATCTTATAAGCATCCATTAACTCATGTTGCTTCTGAAGCTCAGAGTTCATAGTTGCTAGCATGAGACAACTCACGTCTAGAGCATCATCTTGATGCTTCTTGTAAGCATTATGCTCTGCACGTGGTGCAGTGTTAGCTGGTGCTGCAGGAATGGGCCCATCAAGGACATAGAGCTTGCGCTCTTGTTTGAGGACAATCCTCAAGTTCCTATGCCAGTCTAGGAAATTAATTCCACTCAGCTTTTCCTTCTCAAGGACTGATCGTAGTGAAAGACTATTTGTGTTGTTGGTTACCATTGATATCTACAATTTATAAGTGCAAAAATAATAAGTCAAATTGCAGAGTTTTGATATTATGTAATTGATAATAGTACATTCCAAATATACCTCCTACTATTTTAATCAAATTAATAGCCCTCACCATTAATTCGGAAAACATTTTCTATTAAATCTTTCTAGTGAGCTAAGATCCATATTTCATTACGCCTTAAGTTAGCTTTGGCTAATCTCTTAAAACATAATTATTTAGGTAGACAACCATTTGTCAATTATATCATATATAACTCTTAGATAGTTTGGTGAACAACATTTGTTCTAGTCCATCTAATGGTACCTGCCAAACTCTATGCCTCTAAGTCCACAATCCTATTGGGATAACTTAGTTAAGTCGGGCCCAATGATTTTAACATTTTGGATATCACAATTATCCTATTGCATCTTACCAAGATAAATGGGGTACTTTGCTTTGGCAAACCTACATTCATCGATCAAGGTCTTGATGAGTGTCATTCATTGGAAGGCATCTGATTTAAACTTAATAATTTTATGAGGGATTTTATTAATTAATTTAGATCTCACCAATTTTAATCTTATTAAGCATGCACGTTATTTATCATAGCATATCGTATACAAGCATAAATAAAGTGCAAAAATTAAACGTGTCACAGTTATGGCCCAACCCTATGTCAATCCTTTCAAGCTAATGAAAAGATTGAAGGTCAGTCTAAGGTGGTAAAAGGTCTTCAAAACAGTAGCTTCGTTGGACCTTCCTCGTTCACGTGTGTCTCCTCTCCATCATCATCTTGTCTTCTTGATTACACTTGTACATTACATGTTATAAAGAAACCTCGAGTTACATTCGAGGGGATTTAGATGAGAATAAAATATTACATCAGAATATAGAAAGGCACGCATGCAAGCCGTATTTGAAAAACCAAAAACCACTAATCCTATGGGTCAAAAGAGCCATAACTGTGCACCATGCATATCACAATAAGCACATAACACAATTTATATCATTTAAAGAAAATTATAAAAAATATTTGGGGTCACGACCATCGTGCGCTATGGCGGGGGGGTCCAAGGGGGGGACTCCCCCCCTGGCAGTGGTCTCGCTGACCGGTCAGCGAGCAAGGTCGGGGGTAGCGCCCCTGGAATTTTTTTTTATTTTTTTTAAAACTACAATCCGTATATGAATCTCTGAAACAATTTCAGAATCATATACAATCCACCATAGTAACAATACACCCAGAACATATCATATATGTCCAAGTTCGATTAATCAAATTAAATCGAATCTTCATGCTTCTAATCCAATTAGAACAGAAGACGTACTGTTATTCCACCTTGTAGGATACGATTAACAGAAATCATATACATGCATATATATTACAGATTTCCAGAATAACCATACATGCAGAATATCATATATTCAATTTCAGATCGGTAAACATGCATCATCATACATCATATATATCGAATACAATAAAACACGTAATCTAAATCAATCGTTTCGCAAGTAGCTCTGATACCACTGTTAGGGTTTCGACACAGTGAAAGCAGCGGAATTTAAAAATTTTTCCGAAACCCTAAGACAGGATCCATGCGAAAATAGATTAATCAGAGGTTTAGATTATTTTACCGATTATTTGAGATGGACAGAAGACGATGGAATTCTGGAACGGCTTCGAATCTTCAACGCAATCCAGCGACTGCGTCTCTACGGTATCCACACGAACGCTCCGCGAATCGTCCCACGATCTGCAGCAAAAGGAACCGCGGTACTAGCCACCAAGATCAGGATTTCCCAATTATTTTTCTCTCTAGCCTCTTTTTGAAAGCGTCTAGGGTTTTAGTTTTTCCTTACGTGACTTTTAGACTACTGATATATCATATATATAGTAGTTAATAGGAATTAACTAAAACCTAAAATAAATACAAAAATAAAATCCGAATTTATATATATTATATTTTAATTAAGTCTTACTTAATTAATATACATATATACAAATTATCCTATTAATTTAAATTCGTAATTTTTAAATACTATCAATCATATTGACATATTTAAAATACTTACAATTTAAATTAATTCCCTTTTAATTACGTTCTAAGTGTGTGACCCTATAGGTTATTATTATGTTGGCAATAATTTTAAAATCATATTATAAAATTATAAACAGTGAGCGACATCTAGTAGTGCATCACTGCTACCCAAATAATAATAAGATCGGTGATTCGATACAACCTTTTCGTGACCAATGTTTCAATGTAATTTAATCCTTTTAACCTTATATCCTAGATTAAACTCGAGGCATGGAATGTGTCATACTCTTCATAATTTAATCTGAGTTTTCTTGATCAATGAGTAGACTATATGAAACAAATCAATATTTGAGCATGACCATGCATTTCATAGTCCTACTAAATCAAGAGGCCTATGGATATCACCCCTAATATATAGGAGGGTTAAATTCCATCTTGATCACTCATATTCCTCACACGATTCATGATGTACCCAATAATCACCTTTATTGTCCACCCTATTAAAGGTGACAGTTGATGATATCAAAGTACACAAATTCTTGTGTAATAATATAGTGACTTCAAGTCGGAAGATCATTACATCATTGTCACTATAAGAATTTCTTATGACACTTTGCATAATGCTCCATGTAGAATTCTCATGGTGGGTCTGTCCAGTACATTGTTCTCTAACATGTACCTATGCATTGACTCAAATATCTCATATATTTATGACCAATGAGATTTGACCATCAGTCAATCCACATACTAGTCTCAATGCATCATTGTTGTCCCATTAACAATGATACTCGACTAGGGACATTTAAGAGCAATGATACTAATTATAATTATATAATCTCATGTTCAAGTCACATACTTAAAGCTATATAATTCGTATCATTATTCTAAGGGCTTTTATTATGTTAACATTTATATAACGCAGTAAATGAAATCATAATAAAATAATCCATTTATTCAATCAAATATAATATCAAAAATGTTAAGCAATTACATCAAATAATTAGCCTCTAGGGCATAAACTCTAACACATACAAGCCAGACTACAAACATGTCATATCCTATGAGCCAATACAAGTCAAGAAAGACTTATCGTACGAGGAAGTTCCTGTTCAGATACTAGATAGGAAAGAGCAGAAATTACGGAATAAGGTTATACATTCCGTCAAAGTCCTTTGGAGGAACCACAACGCTGAGGAAGCTACGTGGGAGCTTGAAGAAAAGATGAGGGCTAACTATCCGAATCTTTTTGAGTAGTTTAAATTTGTAATTCCGGGGACGGAATTCTTATAGGGGGGGGGGAGAATGTAATGACCACGAATTTCATTAGTCATTGTAAATATAATTAATAAATATTTAGCAATGAATTTAAAATTTTTGCATTAATTAATTGTGCATTAGATAATTAGATAAATGTACTTATGTGCTCGTATATTTATTTGAAGAATTAAAGCAATGTGTATAATTAATTAAAGCAAATCTAATTGGATTATATTTTAAATCCAAATGAGTTGATAAACTAGGTCAAAGATATTAACCTAGTAGTCCATGTAATTAATTTAATTACTAGCTCATGTAATTAATTAAACAAGCCCAATGCTTGATTTAATTAAATGTAACCTAGAATAATTAATGTAAGCCCAATGTGTGATTTAAATTGAGTCCAAACAATTTAATTGAATGAGCCCAATAGGAGTATTCCCAAGCCCAATGTGAAGTCCAATAAAGGTCAAAACTTTGGTCAATATATATATATATATATATATATATATATATATGCACAATTTAACATTTAAAATAAATCAAAAATGGGGCAAAAATGAAGGGGAATGGCCGGCCAAAGTGGGCCCCTTGGGGGTGGCTTGTGAGCTTCATTTTGCTTAAAAATCAATCCATGTCATAAGTTGCTCAACTACCCTAGTCATTCCAAAAGTCTTTCAAGTAGTCATTCAATGGAATAGTAAGCATACTTAGCCTTTAATTTCACCAACATAGCTTGATTAATGAATTGATGTTAGATTAGTGGTGGGCTATAAATATGATACTCTACACTTGAGCCAAGCTTGTTGGTTCATTTGCTAGAGCATATTACAGAGAAAGTGAGAGCATTTTCTAGAGAAAAGGAAGATACACTTGTGAGTTGAGAGAAAAAGCTAGAGGAAGACCTTGGTGGATGTCCACTAGCTACACAACATACTTCGGTAGAAGGAGAAGAAGAGCAACCAAAACCCAAAGGTTTAAAAGTGCTCTCAACTTCTTCTTATTTCATTTTTGTAGTCTAGAAAGCTTTTGATCGGTTAAAATCTATTTTTTAACCGATCAAAACTCGTTTTGATGATCTAGATGTATTTATCTATGTAATATATGTATATTCATAGATTTATGTGTTTATAACATGTTATGGTATGTTAGAAATGCATAAAAATGGTAGAAAAGTTCATAACACGTTTTACCGGTAAAACCCTAACGATACATGTTATGTTTAATGACGTAATTTGAAATGTACAAATCGGAAATTGGATTTTTATGGCTAGAAAGCTAGATCTATAAGTTTTAAAGAAAAACTCTTTTTGAACTTTTCAAAAATATTGAATAACAAAGAAGTTATAGCTTTTACTACAAAGGATGTCGTTTTTCAACCCTAAGTGGTTCGATCCGTAAATTTCGTGTAAAACGTTTTCAAAAAGACGATCGAATCATGAAATATTGTAAAACATTAAGTTAGGAACACATCAACACTGATTTGGTGTTATTTGGATGTGTATATTTCATTTAATCAAGGTTTGATAAAAGGATATCAAAACTGTCAAGAAAAATCAAATTAGGGCTTCATTCTCCCACTCGGCGCTGGGGCGCAGTGTTCAGTGCAATACACTGCGCCGGGGCGCCGTGCACTGTTACCAGAAAAAAATAAAAAAAATTGAACCGGGTCGGGTCTGGTTCGGGTCGGGTCTGGTTAGGGTCAGAAAATGAAAAATGTTCCAAAAATTATTTTAGTATTTTTGGACTTAATAAATATATTTTTAAATATATATATATAATTGATTTAATGATTTAAAAGTGTATAAATATTATTATTGAAATAATAATATAATAAAGGTAATAAAATATTATTAAATAAATAATAATATTAGAAAATTATTAAAATATTATTAAGGGTATAATAATATTATAAAGTCAATAAAATATTATTAAATGATTAATAATATTAGATAATCAATAAAATATTATTAAATAAATTAATAATATTAGATACTTAATATAATATTATTAAATGATTAATAATATTAGATACTTAATAAAATATTATTAAATAATTAATAATATTAGATACTTAATAAAATATTATTAAATGATTAATAACATTAGGTAATGAATAAAATATTATTAAATGATTAATAATATTAGATACTTAATAAAATATTATTAAATGATTAATAATATTAGATATTTATTTGAAATATATTAAATAATTAATATAAGTTCTTTGTGTTTAAAATATTATCAAGTAGTGATCATATTTCCTAAGTGTTTAATTACCCATAATTAATCAATTATGTGGTTCGTAAGGTTTATAAAGGTCATTATTACAAGTATATGATACTAATTTAAGATCAAACTGATTTAATTGTTAGGTCCGTACAAGGATTGTTAAATTAAGTTGGTTAGCAGTAAACGACGCACGAGATAAGTTTTTTACCCCTTAACTTGTACTTATTGTTGCAATTATTATTCAACCTTAATTACATTGAGCAATTCATTTATTGTTGAGCAAGTATCTACACTCGTAGATATTTGACAATCCCTTGAGTGAATTAATTATCAAAAATTACTTCACATCGTTATTGATTATTGTATTCGCACATAGTGCTTTTGCAACTGTTTAAGATGTCTAAGCTAATTGTTTCGGCTAGACAAATGTATGTTAATTCATTGAATTGAATATTATAAAAGCTCATCCAAACCATTGGCTGGTGCGGATTCTTACAGTAAGACTGAGAAAGAACAACCCTAGTTAAAGGGGATTTTTATTTGTCGAAAAACCGACAGCGCGCAAGAAATCTAAATGTGATGCATATACATAGGACATGAGATGACTGATCCCCTCAAGTGTCCCGTTATTTTTAACAAGGAGTCAGACATTGTATGTCTGTTTTACCTTAGTAGCAGTTCACGGTCATTAAAGACCACTCAGCAGTAAAGAGTCAATACATTCTTTTATAGAACATTGATTCTTGATATCTTTCACAATTGTTATTGTTGAAAACCTTGAAGTTATTTCCCTTCATCATGATATATCGTATGATTGTTGTTTATAAACTTGCTGAGCCATTTAGTTGCTCATTCTTGTTATTTCATGACTATATTTCAGCCAATCCCGAAAGCTCTAAATCGGACAAAGGCAAGGGAAAAGCGAATGCTTAATTTTAGTAGTTGCATGCTAGTTTAAATTACTGTTGTAAATCTTTTGTATTTTTCCTTAAGATATGTAATGTTTAAGATTAAGGTAATAGACCTTGGGAAGTGTAGCCTTTTGTTAAGGAACCTTTTGTATTATTCTGCGAAGTTTGAATATAATTTATGTATTTTATTGTTGTTAAGTATTGTACAGTGAGAACCAAACCCGAGGTTAAAGAACCCGGATTTGGGGTCGTCACAGGTTGGTATCAGAGCTGTAGGTTAGAAACGCTAGGATTGCGAAACCTAGGTTATAACCTTAGTACTAAACTCATATCGAGTGCGTTAGGAGATGAATCGGGGAGATTCATCATGTTGTTAGTGTATAAAGTTGTTATGATTACTGTATAGAGTTACGGTGTTTTATATTGGTTTATTTTAATATGGTGGTTACTTATTGGCTACATTGGTTACTTGCATACAACTATTATAATTTAATTGGTAACAAATATCAATACACTGATTATTTCTATTGTAAGATGAATGTACAAATGTGTTTTATGTTTTGGTTACTAACATAATGTAGTTTGGTTACTAACTAACATTGATTTGGTTACTTTACAAATACTTATTCTGTTGTCAGGCAATGGAGATGATTCCAGTTGTACTTTATTTCAACGGTACATGGACTGTTAGTAACCAATACACCAAATTTGAAGTTACCGGCATACTAGTTCCATCAACTTGTACGTTCAGAGAAATGCAGAACATAATATGCAGTGCATTACGGCTAGACACAAACGCAACAACATTGTCAATAAAATTTCAGATTAGAAGCGATATTCCACCGATCAGTATATCAGATGAAGCAACCTTAATATTCTTTATTGAAGTCAGTAGAAAATCTGATGAGCAAGGTAAATTCCCAGTGATTATAGAAACTGAACACAGAAGGGAACGCACAACAATCTTGCATAACTTGACAAATGTAGAAGAAACTATAATTTACAATGTAACGCCAATCAGATCAACACAAGGGAATTCAACACTAGTTCCACTACCAACACACGATTGCCAAATTGGAACGCAATATGCCGATCACCTTACAATGAAAATTATTGAATAATAACGAGACAGATAACATGACAGATCATACACAGAAGAACGATATGATGATGTAATAACAGATCCGAATGAACGTGAAGTACAATTATATCAAACCTACAAAGACAAAAAAATTCTATCACAAGCTATGAGGCTGCATTCAATTAGGAAAAACAAAAAACACAAAGTTCAACGAACAAGTCATAGAGACTTTGTGCTAGTGTGCGTATATGATGAAAATTGTAAATGGAAGATAAGAGCATTCCAGTCAACATATTGTTGGGAGACCACAGACAGGCAAATAGTGAGTTGGTCAGTGAATGCAAAATGCACAAATTAACAAATTTGAAAAAAATATACACAACAACCGATATTGTGGAGGACATGATGACAGAATATATGTATCTATCTCTTACCAAAAAGCACGAAGATCGAAGGAGAAAGCGTTGGAAAACGTAAGAGGAAATCCACACGGCTACTTAATGATCCCATCATGGTTACACATACTGAAGAAAACAAATCCAGGTAACAATTAAAAATATTTTATTGGTTTTTCATAATAGTTGGTTACCCAACTAAACTGATTTGGATACCACTAACCAACTGAATGGTTACAAACTAGTAGTGA
Organism: Hedera helix; assembly: GCA_947179155.2. Classification (NCBI taxonomy): domain Eukaryota; kingdom Viridiplantae; phylum Streptophyta; class Magnoliopsida; order Apiales; family Araliaceae; genus Hedera; species Hedera helix. The sequence continues at coordinate 11,808,114 of OX359280.1, forward strand.
TTTGGATACTGTATACTACTTGGAATTTTAATGATAATGTTCATGTTAATCCATCATTAGGTTCTGTCACATCCCTTGAGTTGGAAACAAATGGTTGTTTCAAGTATTTATTCTTTGCCATTGGAGCTTCCATTCAAGCATGGAACCATTGCTTTCCAATAATTGGAATCGATGGAACGTTCATACAATCAACTTACGGGGGGACACTACTGATAGCAAGCACACAAGATGCAAATCGAAACATTGTTCCGATTGCTTTTGCAGTGGTTGACAACAAAAATGAATTATCTTGAAGATGATTTTTTGTAAATTTGAGAATTGCTTGTGGAGTTAGGGAAGGCCAATGCATTGTCTCAGATAGACATGAAGCCATTATACAAGGACTGAATTTTGTGTTTCCGGACGTCATGCATGGTTCCTGCACATACCATGTACTGAAAAATATAAAAAATAGATTCAAAAAGAGATGAGAGGAACTTAAATAGGCTTACAACGGGATTTGTAGAGGTTACACTATTGAACAATTCAACAAACATATGGCTTAACTTGATGCCATTGATCCTCGAATAAGGACATATTTGGAGGAAGAGGTCAAGTTGGAGAAATGCACCAGGCTCCATGGGACTGTAAGCAGATACTCAACAATGACTTCAAACATCGCCGAATCTATTAACAATGCAATCAAGATGATCAGAGATCTTCCAGTTGCATTAATGATTAAATGCCTACGTTGTCTGATTCAAAAGATGGTATTTCACAAACAAACAAGCAGCCATATCAACATTCATAACACTTTCCACAACAGCTGAGGGAAGGTTGCAATCTAATATCATTAAATCAAAGAAACTTAAGGTAACTAATACAAAATTTAAATTATTACATCATAAGTTGCATTTGTATTTTATAGAAACCTATTTGTTTACTATTGGTTACTGTGTAACACTATACTGTCTAATGTTGTCTTAGTTACTGACTAAAACTAACTTGGTTACTATGTAACATTATAGTGGTTACTGACTAATACTGACTTATTTCCTGACTAATGGTAACTTGGGTACTATGTAATATTATTTTGGTTACTAACTAATACTTAATTGCTTACTGGATAACATTATAATGGTTACTGACTACTGCTGAGTTGGTTACTGTGTATCATTATACTGGTTACTAATTGATGCTTGTTTGGTTACTCTGTATAATTATAATGTTATTGTGTTTTGTAATTGTAACATTGAGTTGTTTACTTTACTATATTTATTCTGTTTTCAGACAATGAAAATGATTCTAGTTGTACTTTATTCTAACAATACTTAATTTGTGTTGTAGGTTGAGACATCAAACTTAGTGATTTTCACTGTTTACGATGTCTTCAAACAATATGTTGTGGACATCGACCAAAAGACATGCACATGTCGTAAATTTCAATACCATGAGATGCGTTGTCCGCACGCTGCTACTGTTATGAACAAGCGAAATTTGAGTTGTTATAATTTTTGCTCTAAAAATTACTCTAAAACAACTTTGGTTGACACATATTCAACTTCCATCATGCCGTTAGATGACAAAGAAAACTGGGATATACCATACGAAGTAAGAAACATAAGTGTAAAACCATCGAACACAAGAAGACTAGCGGGAATACCAAAAATAGGGAGGTACAAACACGGGTCTGAACTTAAAATTCAAAACAAATGCAGCAGGTGCCAAGAAAAAGGACACAACAGGAAAACATGCAATAATCCACCTGTTTTAAGACCAAAAAAGGTCTGATATAGTGCAATTACATTAAGAGTGTAAATACATGAATATATAATTGTTTACTACGAGTAACCATTATCCATATGGTTGGTAACATTTTTTATTGTGTACAGTAAACAAAATTGTTATTGATTAATATTTTGATTTCTGATTTCATTATGAGTTTTCAATAGAAAGCACACATATAAATACATTGTACAATTGTTAACTATTCTAAAACATTTTAATGTAAATTTGTTTACCACCTAAAATAAAATTTTTACCACTTCATTAATGTTTAATTACTACCAGCTAGATAACTATGTAATTTAAAAGTATCCATCAGCTAGATAAATGGGAACCCACACATGTACACTATGCATTGACTATAAATCAGACACATACATTTAACACTTTATAACATTCGTGATACAAACTTATAACTATTTGGTTACCAACAAAAACAAAAATTGTTAACATATATGTAGGTTTGGATATTTACCTAACATTTCAACTTAAATAGCTGATATATACTGATTTTAACAAATTTTATGTCAATTTTTCACTAATAAATAACAAAATGGTTACCTATATAATAAAAATAATAGTAACTAGAACAAAACAAGAATCCATCTTAGGAAATCATGTATAATAAACAATTACAAATTAACCAAAAAAAATAATTACTAAAATCCCTCATTGATTGTACAATAATAGTAGTCAAAAACCATTAAATAACGGTAAAACAAATATAATAAATAAGTAACCAAATAGTTACATAACAGTAACCATAAAATGTTTTAATGGTAACCAAAACATAAAACAACCTGTGTATCCAGCATCCTGTAATGAAAGTGATATTGTTTGTTTAGGCAACCCAAGTATACTCTGACATGTACATTTCACAATTGATATATCTTGAAACAAGCTTGTAACTCCCTGGTTACTATCAAAACAATATTTGGTTACCTTTTTATACATATTTAGTTACCAACTGTACATCTCAAACAATGTAGCAAACACAACTTAAAAGAAACAAAAACCAACCAATAAACAATGTTACTTTCATTACTGCTAAAATTCTCAAATATGTAATCCTATCTACATAAGATCCAATAAACATCACAAACTCATAACCCATACAAAAATGTTGTGTATATCCCAAAAAAAAAAATGTTTTGTATATCCCAAAATATGTCCTTATCTCAAAAAATATTGTGTATATCCCAAAAATGTTGTGTATATCCCAAAAAAAATAAAATAAAATATAAAACACAATTAATAAATACAAAACACAAGATCCGAACTAATCAAAATCTAGAACAAATCTTCCTGGAAATTCTCTGTCAGTCTCATATCCCTCTAACTATTTGTTCCTTGCATGCATATATAGGTTTATGCATAACTTCTTTTGATACTGCGCAATGGGAAATGGAATAGGAATTTCATCAAATTTCTGATGAATGACATGCTCAGCGAAACATATCGTGAACATCCCGCAATCACTACACAAACAGAAAAAAGATAACAAAAATCAAAACTAAAATCAACCTATATGCAATAATTTAAAAAATGTAAACAATGTAACCCTTACCCCTCGATTTGTTCAGGAACCGCCTCTGCAAATTCCAACTCAATTATATCATCTTCCTCCTTGTTGCGATACGGTTCACTGCTAAAGTCAATGTCAGACTTATCCCTCCAAAAACCACTCTTGCGCAATATAGTAAGAATAATGAATATGTATGGCTCACAAACATCCATAATTTTTGTTTGCATGGATTTCTTTTTTGGAAGCAAAGAATTATAAACAGTTAGACGTCTATGATGCACATCAAATGTCAACAAAAACTAATGTTCCGGTGATATCATATGAATAGGGAACAACACGTAGTCAACATTTCTCCATGGTGTGTTGACATCCATAAACAGCCCATGGATGTATTCAGCAACATCACCCTCCCCAGACAAAACACTCGTATTTGCATTTTTACTTGTATACTCATCGAAAAGAGCGGTCATCTTGTTATGAAACCAACAATCCGTAGTTGTTGCCTTTATATGAACACTGTTGGAATGTCTGGCCAATTTACGAAAATAATATAACGCAGCATTGATGTGCTGAACCAGAAAAAATAAAATAATATTACACAGTTGTTGAAAAATGTAAGCATGTAAAGAATGTAACCAACTCTGTTAATACTAGTTACTACCCCAATTAAAAAATATAACCATGTCTAGAAAAACATAATTTTTTTAAAAAAGAAGTCACATCGTCGTCTAATCATTGTCCAGGAGTCTTTAATTTGTAAAACCACATTTTTGATGATATTGGGAGAGACCCAAATTCAAAAGCAGGTTCAATATTATCGTTCTTTCCAGGGAATTTGTCGGTCTTTCAATATAAAAACATATTAGTATACACGCTAACATTAACAGTTACCGTAGTAGTATACACTACCCAAAATCAGACTTGAACAGACAATATTTAACATACTAATCAACAACTTAATTGTAAACAATAACCTGGTAACCAACAAATATTAATATAAAAACCATAATGAAATAGTAAGCAATACATAACAAAAACAGTAACCAAAAATATAAAAGAATAGTAACCATAAAATAATTTAATGGTAACCAAAACAACAACATCATCTACTCAAAAATAATTTTAGACAACATGAATGTACTAAACAAATACCTAGTAATTAATCAAAATATAATATAAAGTAACAAACACTTTACTTCAATGGAACGTTAACATAAAACAAATATTACATGATAGTAACCAAAATATAATATATTAGTAAACAAAACATAATATGACAGTAACCAATATATAATATGACAGCAAATAAAATAGAAATATAATGTAATAAAAAACAATTTAACCAACATGCATATACCTAACAATTACATAGTAACTAACATATAATATGATAGTAACCAAAAAACCATTTTGAGAAAACAACAATGGTATCCAACTTATAATATAACATTAACCATAACATGATAAAGCAGTAATCAAAACATAAAATAATAGTAACCATGACATTTATTTAATATTAACCATATGTTTCTACAAAGAAAACAAATTTACTTGTTTAATAAAAAAACTATAGCATTCTTAACAATAAAAAATAAACATTTTCCTGTTGTTTAGACAAATTTTAAACCATTGTTCAAACAATGCCTCTTCAAACTTTGATGGCATATCCATGCATACTTCCGAAAATGCAGAAAGACATGCAAGTGTTTGACTAGCACCCACGGCAGTAGACGATGAACCAGTCGATCTAAACGTTGATGTATATGGAGACCGCAAAACGGCACTCTTTGCGTGTTCACAAACAGGTCTACCACCGGCTTTATGGACATTTTTCTACAACTCATCACATTAAACTATGTTGTGTGTGGTCAAAACCATCTGATCAAGGGCATACTTCCTTTCTTTCTCACATTTATTCCTCTGTTTATATTGACATAAAGGGTAACAAATACAATTTATATTTTCAACATAAACACATGCAGTTAACAACTATATGCAATAAAAAAAATGAATGAACAATAATCGACATATTAAAGTGAACATATCATAATTGTAACCAAAACAAAATAAATTACTAATCAAATTATAATATAATAGTAACCAACACATAATGTAATAGTAACCAACCAATATTATAATAGTAAACATAATATATATAATAGTAACCATATCACAATATAACAGTAACCAGAACCAATTGCATGTAAAAAGAAGGAAGACATGTCATTATAACACTAACCTCAGCAGCAACATACACAACAATCTCTTTTCCAGTGCATTGGCTTAATATGTCAAACGATGGCATGTCATTATTCTTGCCAATCTGTGCAAAATAAAAAACAACCAATTAATCATTAAAAAAAAAGACATATCACACAACAAAACAAACAAATATGTCTAACCTTGACATTTTCTACATCATCATTAATTTTTATTTCATGATGTTCTTCAACCACAACATTACGTTTAACTTCATTACCAATCTCAATTTCATTCCTATCCTTCTTCTCAAAAAAATTCAACACATCATCAGCATCCTCATCAACATGGGAGTCTTCACACTTTTTAACAACTTCATCAACCATAACAACATCTTCACACTCTTTAACGACTTCAGTTTCAAACTCATCATTATTCTCATCGACTTTCAACCCATCATCACCAACTTCATCATCATCATTATTATTACTTTTAAGAATATCATCATCATCAACAACATCATCAGCTTCATCAGCTACATCAACTTTATCATCATCATCATCATCATCACCGCCATCATCATAATCATAATCATCATCAGAATCACCATCAACTTGTTTGTCCCCAACATCTTTGATCCCGCGTAACTCATCTCTAATAATGGACCTAAAGTCCTTACATAACTGAACATGTAAAACATACATATCATCCTTAATATCAGCCCGCAATTTTATAATGTCTTTCTTAATTTCAGACACTTTCTTCTCCAACGGCCTAAACCGTTCATCAATTGCATCTTTAACTTCAGAAATATCAAATCCAATGTTGTCACCCTTCACTTTTTTTTCAACCTTCTTATTAGCATCCTTCCCATTGAAAAATTGAAACTCGCCAAAATCAAGCCGATCCTTCTCCTCGGACGTGGGAATCAAACTTTTTATCCTCAACTAAAAAACATTAAGTACATTTAGTATAACATTTGACAAACATTGTACAAATACAGTAAAAAAAATAGTAAATAAAGAATCATGAAACATAATTAGTAACCAACTACCTACATATAGGTAACCAAATGTATATAAATCAGTAACCAAATCAATGAATAAAGGTAGCCAATATTTGTCTAACCGAGTAACCAACAAAATTGTTATTAGCAACATAAGGGTAATTTAATTAGTAACCAAATGCGTATATTCAGGTAACAAAATACATTGTTATTATTAACATACACATAAATAATCAGTAACCAAATGAGTATATAAAGGTAACTAACTACTTTGTTAACAGTAAAATTCACAAAATATAATCAGTAACTAAATATATAACTAAAGATAACTAATTATACTCTTAGTAGTAAACTGCATACCTGTTTGGAATAAATACTAAATCATTCAACTTGTCATTCGTAGGGGGCTTTACTAGCTCCTTTTATCTAAATAAACGGACATCCGACGGATGCTCATCGTTGCATATGCCCCAATTTTTGAATATCGGAATGGTTTCAAACATAAACACTTGGAATACATAAGGTAACCCATTCAACTTGTATAATTTTGTATAATGATCCTTGTAGAAATTATATATTGACCCATCATTCCTTCCTTTCTTCAAACGCCCCTTCAACGCATTGGACAAAGAGTACTTTGTCATCTCGAACGCGACTTTCCCCCAAGGAAAACTACTAACATCACCATAACATAAAAAATTGACCATTGTCCCATCCACATAATTTTCAGAAACTATGGATAAAATGAAATTAAACGCCAAAAAAATCAATGACATCTTAATAGCCTCATCATCGTCATCAAAAACTGTCTTCCGATAAACCCTACCTATACTTCTACGCGTCACAACTTCATCCCCAAAAAACTTTTCAACAAGCATATTCTTCATACCTTTATACGCAGTTATATCATCCTCACCCTGCCATCTCAACCCAGAAATTAGACAGAACTTAGGCAAACCAAATCTGACCCTTTTATCACCAAACAAAAACCACATTTCACCATCATCACTATGGTGAACCTCCCTTACAAGAGCATGGTGAATAATCTAGGAATACATTTGGTGCTGATCACCAAACTCCAGAAAATTCCCAAAACATGTTGCCTTAAACTTCTCTAACTGACTTTCGTTCAGTTTCTTGGCAATAATGCTGGGGACTTCCACGTCGCACCAATATATAACTTTTCTAGTAAATTTTCTGTTGCATCCCTCATAATACAAATCCTATAACTGCAAATAAACAAGATCAAATTTGCACAATTATTAGTAACCAATATAAAACATTATTTATACCATAAACAGTTACATAGTAACCAACAAATAATATCATATTAGCAAAAACATAATATAACAATTACACAGTAGCCAAAACAGACTATAAAAAGTTTCCAACATCCCACATTAACTGCACAAAAATAGTTACCATATCATAATATAACAGTAACCATAACATAATAAAGCAGTAACCAAACAATTATATTATATAATCTAGTGCTAACCAAAATATTAACAAGATGTAGTACATATCAGTTTATATAGTAACCAAACAGTTATATGATAGTAACCAAACAGTTATATCATAGTAACCGAACAGGTATATCATAGTAACCAAAACATGTTTTCATGGTAACCGAAACATGATCAACATGTAGACCAAATCCATTTCAGCCAACAAATGTATACTACACAAATACATGGTAACCAAAACAACATACAAAAGTAACCAAAATACCAAATTGAGGGAACAATAATAGATTCCAAATGATAAGCAAACATTAACAACAAACATACTAAACAAGTAACCAAATAGTTATATCATAGTAACCAACATATTTTTCCATGGTAACCAATACATAACCAAACATATAAATCAACCACATTTTAGTCAAACATGTATACTAAAGCAAATATATGATAACCATAACAACAAAAAAACAGTAAACAAAGTCCCAACTCAAGGGGACAAAAATGGTATCAAAATCATAATCTTACATTAACCAAAAACATACTCAACAAGTAACCAAATATACCAAATCGTTTGAAAACAAATGGTATCCAAATCAAAATCTAACATATGGTTGAAAACAAATGGTATCCAAATCTAAATCTAAATCATTCAACTTGTGATTCGTAGGGGGCTTCACTAGCTCCTTCCATCTAAATAAACGGACATTCGACAGATGATCATCATTGCATATGCCCCGATTTTTGAATGTCGGAATGGTTTCAAACATAAACACTTGGAATACATAAGTCAAAATCTAACAGTAATCGAACAATTATATGATAGTAACCAAAACATCTTTTAATGGTAACCATAACAGAATAAAAAAGTAAACAAATATACCAAATCGATTGAACACAAGTGATATCCAAATCAAAATCTAACAGTAACCAAAAACATACTAACTAAGAAACCAAACATTTATATGATCATAAAATAACAAAATTTAAATTAACAAACCTTTAAAATTCTTTCTGCTGGAATTATATTCTGGCCAAGCACTTGTCCTTCTGACTTAACTACATGGAAATAAAAATCATCATCTAAATGCACTTCAGAATGCTTGATATCACTATGAATCACCATCCTATCCTCACTCTTACTCGATTTTTGACCTGCATTCTCCCCTTTCTCCTTACTCTCCACAACAAACTTCTTCAAGCCCTTTGCATAATCATCCTCCGTGATTCTCTTCCTATTTTCCTACTTCTTCATTGTATCAACCATTCTACACAAATTGAACGAATAGAACATAATTGCTAATCGAACGAATAGAAAAACGAAAATGGCGACCAACTAACATAAGTTATCTGTGCTGACAGAGTAACAATAATAACAATACAACTAGACGAAAATGGCGATCACGATAACTAACAACGATAACAAGTAACAACACTCAGACACACGATCAACAGAGAGAGAAGAAAGGGAAGAACACGAACAGAGAGAGAAGAAAGGGAAGAACACGAACATAGAGAAAAGAAAGGAAAAGTCGTAATGGCGGTTATCACGTTTTTCAAAACAAAACAATTCATTTTAAGTTGGACACTAATTTGTCATGTCAGCCATTAATATTAATCCCTTAAATTAAGGACTTATAATTATATTAATATTGTAAATAAAAATAAAAAAGGGTAATATTTTTATAATTATTTTATAGAGGTATGATTTTTGTAATTATTTTTAAAAATGTATTAACATATGTAACTTTTCCTAAAAAAAAATCCTGAGGGCCGGCCCGGCCCAATTCGGGCCACGGGCCGCATATTTTCATCCCACAAAAACCTAGGCCATTTTGGCCCCGCTTGAATTTGGCCCGACCAGCTTATGGCCTAACCCGTTTGTCAGGTTTATTTTTCAAGTGGTTTAGGGTAATCGAAAGCCCTTAATCCACTCTTCTTTGAGAGAAGAGAGATACTTCACTATGATAATAATTCACTTAGAATCCCAGTATGTAAAGTACATGTGAAGTTTCACAAAGACACACTTGGTTCTTTTTACAAGCACAAAGAAGAATAAATAGAGTTGGATCTGTTGTTATGTATCTACTAGAAGAAATGGATATTGCAGCTATCAAAGATCTTGATATTTCGTCCAAGTCTTGGATGGAGCTTTGGATAGAGATTATAGAGAAAACTTTGAGCACATAGATGATATTTAAATCCATTGTCTTTTACGCATAATTGCCTCTATCTTGATCTCTGCCTTTTATAGTGCTGCTAGTCTTCAAAAACCTCGTTTTGTCCTTAGTTGATATACCCATTTAAATTGAAATTATGGATCTCATAGTATATATCAACTCTACGACCATTTATATAAAAAAATTGTCACCCATAAATAGCCATTTGACAAAAAATAAATCATTAATTAGAAAACATACATACATCATCAACACAGACCAACATAAGTTGACTAACAACTTAGTATAGGCCAATTAAGCATGTTGTCAGCCCTAGACAGATCCATTGCTACTCCTTACGCTATGTTGACATGGGCTATAAGTATGCTATCTGAGTAGTAGCAAACCCTAAAATGGCCAAGAATGTCATCAAAGATTACTACAATAACCTTCTTAGAAATGCAATAAACACTTAATTTATAAACTCTGAATGTCATGTCATTCTTTTTTTTTGTGTGGTAAATAATGTCATGTCATTCTAGTGTAACGTAGAATGTCATGCTACGTTTGGAATCAAGTTAGAAATGGAATAACTCATTTCTATAAAATGAATAAAAATCGTATTTGATTGTTTAATTAGAATGGAATGAATTATTCATATTCTTGCCAAATTTGTGAATTTTATTTGTAATAAAATTAAGCATACACGTAGCGAATATGAACTGAAATATTAAAACTTTTCGATTACCTTTGAAGCGTATGCCCACGATCACGAAACGGCTAGAATCACGTTTAACAAACAATGCTCTCAGCGATAATTTAGACTACAAATGAGTACTAAATATATCTTCCACAATTCGATAAGTTACAAACTTACAAGCTTCACAAATGACTTCTAATGGCTTATAAAAAACTCTCTCTTTTGGTCTCAAGTTGTTTGTTGCTTGATACTTCAAAATGATCAGTATTGCTCTATTTTTATACTACTCTAAGAAGTGTAACTTACATATATTAAACAATAAGTAATTCATTTGTAACTCCCAAATGAATTACACTAATTAAAATGTAACTCCCATGTTTAATAAATATATTACTCCCAAGTTGTAACATATGTAACTCCCAATTGATTAGAATGTAACTCCCACTTGATTAGAGTGTAGCTCCCAAGAGAATAAATAGATAGATTAACACACACATATTCATTGTATCTAGAGAATGAACCATGTGGTTATATTATACCTACCGGGTTGTTGGCTCCATAGGCGCTCCAGTTTGGGTCCATTAACGAACATCTCTCACTCGCCTATGGCGAGGACGACATTGTTATCATATAAGCCAATAAAGTCCAAACGTGTAAGTTAAAAATTTGTTTAACCTCCGAATTGTGCGACCGATGAGTTTACCTATAATGCGGGAGCTCTAGTTTAAACCCGTTAGGGCAAAAATAGAGACATTAACCCTTTTAACAAAATTAAATATGCAATGTGGGAGCCGTCAAGCTAAACTGGTTAAGGTTTGCATTGGGGCTACAACCTTTCAAACTTAACTGCAAACCTTTACTTAATTAGCCAAAATCTTTATTTAGCATTCATGTAAAAATCTGATATGCCACAAGCCCTATCCACCACATCCGAATATAGACAAAGTTTGTGAGAGATGATGTGTCAGCGAATTTTGGGTCTCAAGCCTCGTAAGAACATGCGAGCCATTCAGGCTTCATCGTCCGCCAAATGAGGCGTGAATCGAGATAACTCCGCAAACTTGACTTCGTATTGAGAAATAATCAAGTTCCCTTGTTCTATTTTAATAAATTCCACCTCTTTCATATGGCGGACACTTTCTAGAAAATACTTGTCATTAAACAAATCATAAAACTCCATCCAGGACATCTCAAGTGCTGAATGATGGGTACACTTTATCGATTCCCACCAATGGTCTGTTTCTCCTCTTAGCATGAAGGTAGCAAATGGGACCTTCTAATCATCAGTGCAGCGTAGTACATCAAATATCTTTGTCATCTGCTTCAACCATGCTTCTGCCTTAAGTGGGTTCGGTTTTCCAAAAAATTCGGGTGGTTCCAACTCCTTAAACTGCTTCGCAGTGACCATCCTCGAATTACCAGCATTTCCACCTGTGGGAGTTCCTCTTGTTTGATTTTGCATGAATTGCATAAAGTTTTTAAAGAAATTGTCATAATTCACGTGGCCAACAACATTATTTTTGAAAGCTGCGGGAGGATTATTTGTAGCCTCCTGATTTTCTGCAACATAATTCAGTCCTTGGTTTTTAGATGCCATTCTGAATGTGGTCACAAAATAAAGGTTAGTTTAAACAAATTGACTTGTCACTTTTTGTCGCTTCATTCAAGCCAACTAGTAAAATTTAACTTAGGTAGGACACACTAGCGAAGAATTCGAATAGTCTCACCCCTCCTGGTTCTAATCTCAGATCTTCATGCAAGATCATATTCCTAAGCTCTGATACCAACTGTGATACTCCAAAATTGGGCCCATACCACCCAATTTGAGTCATCAAAAGACTACAACAAAATTATTACAATACACTGTTCAGTACCCAATAATACATAACTAAATTTTCACAACTATTACTATTCTACAATACAGTGAAGACTACTATAGCAACTATCTCGGACCGCTATTCCATTCCCCTTTCCTCCCTACTAGTCCCGGCTACGCTCTCATTTCTTGAATAATTGAACAAAAAGAAAAGGGTGAGCTCAAATAGGGTAAGGAATATCATGACTAAGATAATTAAAAATGAATTATTCATAGCCTTCAATAGTTGAGTTCTTAATCTAATATAATAGACAACAAGTTTTAAATCAACAACTGCAGTTGAGTGTTAATAGAATAATATGAACAGCAAGATTTAAAATCAAAATAACAGTTAAATTCTTAAACAAAGTTCAACTGCAGAGAAATAACCACCACTAAGAGAATCAAGTAGATCATGATGTCTACTAGCATCTCTTTTTAAGAAAATCAATATCAACTTTTATCATCTAAAACACCACTGGCAATGTGTCGACGCCGGAAAAATTATCTCCTATTAATAATTACCCTTTCCAATTTTAGCCTTTTAATTATGAGAGGTGATTTTTTGGAAAAGATAGGTATAAGTGTTGGCAATGTTTGAAATGTTGATTTTATGATGAGCCAATTGACCAAAGTCGCCAGTTGGTATGTTTGAAATGGATGTACCAACTCATTCGAGTTTTAGTTTTCGTAATCGTGCTGGCTCATGTATGACTCCGAATTAATTGGCCTACAAACCGAGCTTCACAGAGTTCGGGGCTTCCTTAAGCGAGGGGAATGTGTTAGGCACCCCCCCGACTTCCATGAAAACACGGTTACTGCAATCTTGATGTTTTCCTATCCTTTTAAAATCCCAAAACATGTATGTGTGTGTGTGTGTGTGTGTGCCTAAATGAATGTTGTGATTAATTTTGCATGCAAATCCGCCTTGATTTTTTTGTAGAAAACGTGCTTTATCTAGAAAGCATTTTAGAACGTCTTTTGACCCATACGAAAAGGCTTTACTTTATAATAGATATTGATTTTAATTTCAAAAAGCGATGAGATTTTTATTAAGTGTCATTTTAGAAAAAAACAAGGGTTTTTTAAACTTTCCTCAAATAGGAATTGAGACTATACATTACCTTTTGACAGTAAAGTAAAATAAAATAAGGGCAACTTCTAGGAGCTCTTTAACCCTATGCACCAAAGTTTAATGAAAACGTTTATCTATTTCTACAAAATTATTTTTAATGATGTTTAAAAAACGATTGTAGCCTTTTCATTAAATAGGAATCAACGTTCATTAAAACTCTCGAATTTAAGCCTCGTGATTCTAATACCCTAATTTGATTACTTTTAGAAAGTCTTTATCATTTTGTTTTTTTTTAAATCGCTTTTCATGTCGCAAATCAAATCAGGCATTAAAAAATGTGTCGAGGCTATTCATGGGCATGTGAGCCATCTAAATAACCCCAAACACCCACAATCACATATTCCACTATTACGGGGCCTTAAACCCGATTTCGACTCGATATTGTTTTAAGACCCGAAATTTACATATGTACAATAAAGGGCACATCGCCATAACTACTGTTGAAGGTTATTTTGATTTGATGATGATAATTGTTGTGCACAAATGATTGTGGTAAATGTGCTTACATGGTTTATTGTCAATGTGTATCTGACAAAGTGCTTATGTGTTAATGTGCTTATGTGCTTAAGTGATTATGTGCGTAGATACTCTGAAAGTGCTTATGTGCTTAAATGACAAAGTGATTATATGTTAATCAAATTAGGTGTCTACATGATTATGTGTGTATGATATTTTACCTATGTCTAAATAATGTAAATCCAGACACTTGTTTGACACAAATATGATCTTGCTGAAAACTATCTTGTCTTATAAAAGAAAATGAAAGTTATCCAGTTCAAATATTGTAAAGTCCTTTTAAAAGATATCTGTGTACAAAGGACTTAGATTTTAAAGATCAGAAATGTTAGGTTGATCTTTCAGTAAGAGTCACTATGCATAAAAGATGTATGATATAAGCAGAGTAGCATAAGAATGAATCATTGCTGTATTTTATGTATGTCAGAGTCTGTAAAGTCCTTTCAATATAATGATGTAACAATGTAAGAAAGGACTTAGTTAGAAAAGATCAAATCTGTTAGGTTGATCTTATGTTTGATTTGATCAGTCTATACGATCGTAGAACGGACACTACGATTCCTTGCAAAGAAGACTCAACGATTCTGTATAGATCGTAGAGTGAACTGCATGACTCCTTACCAGGATAACTCTACGATCATCAAAATCAAGTCAGATGTGCAAGAGGTCTACTGCATTTACAAGCTAAATTAAAGAACTGTTCAAGTGCAAATCGTAGAGCTGAACTCTACGATCGTCGAACAGACAGCTAAGCAAGCCTGCAGTTAACGCTGAACCAGAGAAGAAATGTACTCTACGATATACACGTTCTAGCAAGATCGTAGAGTAAACTTACAAAGCAAGCATACGAGATCTATACGATTTGCACAAATAAAAGAAATCGTGGAGTAATACAGGATGACAAGACATTACAGAAAAGTGCTTCACACATGGAACAATCGTTGAGTAGAATTAAAGAATGTGCCAACAAAGACAACAACTCAACAATTTCACTAAGAAGCACGGCAGTTCACAAACTCTACGATTTGAACAAAGGGACAAGATCGTAGAACGAAATTATAAAGCAAAGCACTGCAGACAAAGTCTACGATCTAATCACAAAAGCAAGATTGCAGAGTAAAAGAGAAGTTTGTTCCAACTCAACCATTTACCCGACATACTTCAAATAACGAGTGGAGCTGAATTCGTAGAGTCCAAATGAGAAGACAATCACTCTACGAAATCAATAAACAGCAAAGAATCATAACTGCAATATAGTGTGAGAGAAAAGAGAATACTCCTCGCCCAGATTCAAGAAAGAGTAAGTGCTCTTGAAAATTCAGATGCATGTCAGAGTCACAGAATACTTTGTGCCTAAACAACTATAAGTCAGGACCCACTGCTCAGGAAAATGGTGAATAAAGTCAGACCAATGGGACATCTCTGAATGCATCAGAACAGTTGGTTCTAAAAGTCAAGGAAGGTATTTATTGATGAATCAGAAGATTAATTAACAAAGCAAATAATAATCCTTGCTGAACAACTCTGGGAGTGCAATGGCTATAAATTCAGAGAAAGCTGAGCTACAGGTTAATATATCAGAACATGTCAGAAAAGGGAAAAGCACTGACACAAGCAGCAAGAAAGTCAACATCGAAGATATTAAAGATCTGCAAAGCCAAATGAAACCAACGGGATTTCTTTCAACGGAAAAATATGCACAGAGATATAAAGGCTAAAATAACTCACAGAAAATGTAGTTGTTGTTAAGAATACAAGTGAGATGATGGTAGACAACAACTGATCGTAGAGTGAAACAGAAAATGAATATGCTGAAGGACTCTACGATCCATCAAAACACTAACACTAAATTGAGAGAGATATAGAGATAAATGACTCTATTACAAGAAAAATGTTCAGAGCTGCTAGGCACATGGTAGAGAGAAGCTTAAACGCCAACTTGATACATACATGGTAACAACTGAGTACCAAAAGGAAGGAGCATCACAGTCATCTCAGAAGCCCATCTCGAGAAGCTTTAAACTGTCTATGATAACAAGAAACAACTGAGTACCAAAAGGAAGGAGCTTCACAGTCATCTCAAGAGTTCGTCTCGAAAAGTTATCAAGTACAAAAGGAGCTGAAGTGTAAAAGCCTAGCAGCACAATGGGTGTTCACAAGAAGATATTGATCATATAAAGAAGTCAAGCATCATTGCCGAACTCAATATTATTCCAGGAATGATCACACCCTGCCACTGAGTGTTTAAGGACAATGGGACTTAAAGTACAAACTCAGTAGCAACTCCAACATCTATCAACAAGCAGGGGGTCAAGTCTGTTGGACTTGAAGAGGGCAGTAATGTCCTTGTCTTAGTGACTAAAGGAGCCAAGTATGCTGGACTTGAAGAGGGCAGTAATGTCCTTGTCTAAGTGACTAAATTAACCAAACCTGCTGGGTTTGAAGGGTTCTTAGTGAATCAGAGTTTCCAGGCTAATGAGCTTGAAGGGTTCTGTATGAATCATCCTTAGTGGATTTCCTACTCGTTGTAGTAGAAGAGTGGAGTAGGAGTTATTCAGTCTTCGAATCACTTAAAACTCTCTGGTGTCTTTTATATTTAGTCATTTACATTCTGTCTTATATATATATATATGACTGTTAATTGGTTTACTTAACAAGTGGCTTTCTCCAATATAGTCTCAACTCAATGGAGCTGTTTTACAAATCTTTAAGGGGAGTTTTCAAACTAATATTCCGCTGTGTAAACAAATCTCAATTAAATGGATTAATTCGTAATAAACTTTTGAAGTTAAAGAAAAAAAATTTAAGAGATTTATTCAACCCCCCCCCCCTTCTAGATCACTAGTGTGCCTTTGGGAACTAATAACTACATATACCAAAAATTGTTCATCTTTGGAATTTGATCACAATGACCTCATTCCTAGGCTCACAATCCCAAAATCACCACACGACAATAATATGGACACAATGGAAAACTCAATAACACTAGATTTACTATTACACCACAATAACCTAAAATAGCAAGTTAAAACACTATGAACTATACATTACAATAATAAACTATATATCACCATACGGATATCATCGGGACATTAGGAGGAAATTTCGTTCCGACGGAACCCTCACTAATTATCCCTAATCCATTTATCCATACTAATACAACAAAGATACTACATTCAAACAACCCAACAACAAGAAATCATAAGTAGAAAACAAGATAAAAACTTCAAGAAATGCCCTTTTTCACCTTGCAAAACTTCAAGAATCACTTTATACTTCACAACCAAATATAGAACAAAAGATTGGACAAATATTGAAGCTAAAAAGAGACAAAACCTCTCTCTCTATATATTCTATCTCTATTTCTCCATTTCTTCCCCCCTTTTCTCTCTTTTCTTTCCCGGATGAAAAAATATTCTATTTCTATCGAGCCACGAAAATGCCCAAAAGTCTTTGGTCGTAGATACACCTGCGGCCGCCCGACTTTCTTTCCTCGATTCTCGTGTCATGCAGTCTTAAATCATCATTTTTCACTATATTATTTGTATCTCACAATCTAGGGACTGTTGGTAGGATGTATTGATTGTTTTGGTTTATCTGGATTAATTCGTATCCCTGTATCACGTATTTCGATGTCAATTCGTTGTCGTGTTTGCTTGTCAGGACTGTGCTAAAATTCACCATTCCCTCTCGCAGGCCATGCGAAATGACGATTTTGCCCTCCTGCCCAGGTTAGTAGACAAGTGCAATATTTGGGTATCTATAGCTGCCCCTCTTTATCATGTTTATGCAATGCAATATATAATGAACATGAAAAAGAAGTAGACACCTGACGCATGATAATGACAACATATATTAATGATGCAACAAGATATACGAGATGATGCAATGTTATATGCAACACATTCATGAAAAGGTCAATTCAAAGTTATGAATGAATATCGCTCGGGTTTCGTCGCTGATTGATCGTTTCGTCGCTGTCAGGTCTTGTCTTCAACAGATCGTCTTGTAATCATCGAGTTTCATCTTCAATTGATTGACTTGGGGCTGTCGAATTTCATCTCCGACATGTTGTCTAGGGGCAGTCGGGTTTCATATCCGATTGGTCGTCATGGGGTTGTCGGGTCTCGTCTCCGACTGATCGTCTCGTAGGTGTCGGGTCTCATCCCCGATGAGTCATCTCGTGAATGTCAGGTTTCGTCTACGACTGGTCATCTCGTATATGTCGGGTTTCGTCTCTGACTGGTCGTCTTGTGAATGTCAGGTTCCGTTTCTGACTGGTCGTCTCGTGAATGTCAGGTTTCGTCTCTAACTGGTCGTCTCGTAACCATCGGGTTTCGTCTCCAACTGATCATCTCGTAGATGTCGGGTCTCGTCTCCGACGGGTTGTTTCGTTAAGGTTCGTAATTTTATATTTCAGTCGTAACAGGCTTTATGCGGGCTCGGGGTAACAAAAGAGGAGCTGGGGCCCCACCTAGACAAGCTGCAGATGCATCTACTACTGGGATCGGCCACTATTTCAAATCGCGATCCCTTCAGATCTGTCACTTCCAACCCTTTTTCCTCTATACATTTTCGGTTTTCCTCGTCCCGCCTCGTCCTTTTGTGTCTTTTTGGATCTTTCCCGCAAACTCCGCTCCGGTTAAATCACTCTTCACACTTCGGGTAACGTTTTGAATCCTTTTTCTTTTATTTTAGTTTTCGTTCTGCTATACATTTGTTTGTTTAAATGTTTTAACTTAGCAATGCATGCCCACATGAGATATTCGTGTTCATTGTAGTGTACATAAACAGCAGGTCATGCAAACTGCTTTACTGTTTTGGGAACATTATTGTTTTAGCCATTTTATGACCGCGATGAATCATTTTCACTTGCATTTGGGATTGTTGGTTGTCTGATTTTATTAAACATGCCTAGTTGTGCATGGGAAGCCCATTTTACAGACGAAACTCTGCCGAAATTTTGGAAAATCTAGCGCACCCCTAGGGACTCATTTATGCATTTCAAATCTCATATCATCATAAATAAACATGTTATGCTACCCTATTATTACTTAGCAATATGTAATAAGTTCTTTAAAAAATAATGGGCTAAGGATATACCTCCTTTTCGTGGTGTTGTTTCAACCATGGATCCTGATGCTCCGAGCAATTCTACTATGCCCGGGGTTGCAGGGGTCCGCCGTCGTAGAGCGGCCACATCGGCTCCAGCTCCGATTCTGAGCCGTCATTCCCACCAGCTGGCAGAGTCTGTCATTCGTCCCGTCCATCCTGATGTTGGTACAGATGCCCCAATCGAGGTAGAGGCAAAGGCAGAGGCGGGTCCTTCTGGCACAGCGGTTCCTCCCCCCATTCATCGGATCTTACCAGGGGCCCTTGTTAGGATGCCGGACCAGCTCGGTCCCGATCTCAGTAGTCACCCATCAGCATATCTTGTGGCTAACGAGGTATATCCGCTGTTTAAATTCATTCAAAACCCACATGGTTATCTTGACTGACTGTTTGGTGGCTGTCATAGGTTCCTGAGTTTACCCAGCCTCGGGGTAATTGGTTCGGCATCTATACCTTCTACCATGCGCTGCATCCTGATTATCGCGGGATGGTGGACTCTTGGGGTTTCGGCTATTTTTTTACCATCGCTCCCCGCCAATGTCCATAGGGCTATATGCGGGCATTGTTTGAGCGGTGGTTCCACCAGACCCAGTCGCTTTATATTTTGGATTACGAGCTGATGTTGACACCCCTCGATTGGCGATATATCACCTGCGTAGAGTTCCCCAGACCCCGTGTTCCCCTAGAGCTCGACATTACTCCCACAGTCGTTCAATCGTTGCTGGGGTGCTCTCCTCAGGACAAGGTCTTTAAGGCCCGCAACATTCAATCGGGAGCTCTGGCTGTGGATGCTATTGGAGGGGTCCTTTCTGAGCCGTTCCCTGAGGACCGATCCACCTGTGATTTCCTGCTCCGACATTTGTTCTTGACCATCATGAGGGGTTGTTTCTTGGGGAACAACTCCTCGACCATTCACTTCAGCATCATCGGGATTACCCGGGATGTCAATCGGAGCGGGGATTATGACTGGGGTTCTTTCACATTCGCTTACTTTCTCCACGGTCTTCGCCTTCGCTCAGAGAGGCAGACGGATGCTTGGCTCGGATTCTATCCTTTTCTGCTAGTAGGTCTCCTTTATTATACCGTCTTCCATTCTGTTTCATTTCTTTGCCCATGCCTGGTACTTACGCCCCTTCTGTTTCATTTATCAATTCTAGGCTTATGAGCGACTACCATGTCTGTGGCCTATTACTACTCTCGGTCCAGAGACTTATCCTAGGGGTCGTTGATGGCATCACAGCACTCTTGAGGAGACCTCAGTGTCAGACAGCTTTACCCACTGTCGGCTGCAGTTAGAGTTGATCTCATTAGCGGATGTGACCTGGGTTCCCTATACCGCGGAACATCTGGCGGCTGGCCTCGCCGGTGGTTTCCCTGCAGATCACGAGTTCGCTTTATCCACCCGCCGCATTCTGTTATTGACTTATGGTGGATGGGAGCTATACTTGGGGGAGCGTGCCATCAGATGTGTATTTGGAGAGGTCTGTATCCCTTTTGCCCCTCCATCTTGGAGATTTTGGCCCATAGATGCTCAGCTCTCAGACGCCTTAATGGTCGGGGAGGATGGATTTGAAAGTAGTATGCCCTCAAGCCAATCACATTTGATGTGATAAGCATATACTTTGTAATCTTGTTTGTTTATTAATAAAAGAATCAAGGCATTTCTTTATTCATGATTAATTACTTGAATTAATCAAATGGATAAACCCATAGTTTTTGAGCAATGCTTTTAGAACCATGATGAGGATCATGCTCATGAGATCTAAATTCAAGATAGCTCAAAACTAAAATTGTTCCTAATCGTTGGATCACTAAAAAGGGGATTAGTAGATCCGGATAGATTGGTACATACTATGTTTGCTCTTATGAAGAGGATGATTGATCTCATAATTATTTGTGTAGAGACACTAAAGCAAGTATGTAGGTGCTTATTAGAGAATAAGTTCACTGAACGTGACTCGCTCAAGGAACACCTAATGGAGTCTTACTTGCCTGTCAATAGGAGTTCCTTTTGTGATTGTAATATCCCAAATATTTTCCAAAGTGATCTAATAAGATCTAAGCAAGGTTGTCAATTCAAAACCTAAATAAGGATTTCTCAAGCATACCTTGAGTTATCTGAATGAATATATACGACTCAAAACTGCGATCGTATACAACTAAGAGGTTAAATTCTTTAACCTAAACTATATGTTATGTGATTAGTAAAGCTTGAATTGAGCTTTTAAATGTTCTGTATGAATTATATATGTGTAGGATTTTGTGTTTTGGTTCAAGTAGTTAACCTTAACACTTATTAAAAATCAGAAGTCAATTTAGGGCAAAAACCTAAATTGAAAAAAGAGTTAAAACCTAAACCCTAACCCCAGGGTCTAAACCCTAGAAAATAACCTACGCCCTTGAGCAAAATGTGAAGGTTAAATTGACATTCTGTTTCAAGATTCAACCTTCCCACGCTTTAAAAACACGTAATAGTCAGTAAAAGTTTTTCTCGAAAAACGTGTAAAAAGCACTATTCACGAAGAAATGTTTTTCATTCGTTTGATCGTTTCTTTCATCTGTAGGACTTCTTGTATTTCACGACATAGTGATAATATGAGGTTTAGATGCCAGAGAATCAATAAAATTTTCTTGGGAAAAAGACGAAAAAGACACGATTTACGAGAAAATGTTTGTCGTCTTTTCGAACGTTCTTTTCAACGTTTGGACTTTTTCCATTTCACGTTATAGCATTTATACGGGGAATAGATACCAGGGAGCCACTGATATTTTTCCCAAATTAAAACGTAAAACGCTCTTCAAACGGAAACGCTTTCTATTTTTGATCAAACCGTTGATGGATACAGTGTTGGTATGCAACACCGGTGCGTAATAAGCAATAAAAGATTTTCTCGAAAAGTGTGTCGGGAATAAGACGAAATAGGGAAAAGACAAAAATAAATATTATTTTTGACTTTTTGGTCGTCTAACCATTTTCTGAGAAATGGTCGCCAAAAACACTATTCACCGAAAAACGTGCCAAGTCTTTTGGACTTTTCACTTTACAAAATAGTGTTTATTCGGAACAAAACTCAGTAATATCAAATTTTTAAATCAGTAGAAGTTAACCAAATTAGTTGGAATCAGACTGTTATATAATTAACTGCTAATTCATCCGTATTGTTTTCATCAAACGGAACATGAGATAGGTTAACATTAAATTTGAATAATCAAATTTATCAGATTAATACCTAATTATATTATTCCATCATAATTAGTGTCTAGAATGAAAGAAATTTATCAATCACGTCGCCCGGTAGGTGTATTTGGGAAAAATACACGGAAGATTATCCGAGATTAATTCAAGGAAAACTTCGAGGGTCAGACGAGACATCATATTAATACTGTATGATGTATTTTATGAATAAAATATGTATAACTAATTAAAACGTAAATTACTAATGCGAAATATTTTAAATTAATCGCACGCGATTTATCCGATATACAGAAGTCGGAAGAAAGAGCTCACCAAGCTTGCGTTGGAAGCTAAAAGAAGTGTGTTGGAGAAAATTTTTTTTGCTTGTTCAAGAAGCTTGGTCCTAATGACCAAAATACCCTAACTTTGAAAGTCCTATAAATAGAAGGCTTAAGTTCATTAGTTCTTTACCATTTTTGAAAGCTAAAGAGCAAATATAGAGAGAGTTCTTGTGAGACAAGAATCGATTGCAAAGAAATAGTTAAAGCTTGCAATAATAAAAGGTACGATTCTTGATCGTTATTATGCTTAAAGTTTTATTTTATCGATGAGGCTCAAGAACATAAGTCGTAGCCATGTACGATTTTTCGTTCTCCGTGTTCCTTATGACTTGAGCAAGTCGTTGTTATGTCAAATTTCATTTCATAGTTTAAAGTTCAAGAACATACGTCGTATCCATGTACGGTTTATCCGTTCTCCGTGTTCTTCGTATGTTCTGGAGTATTATTATAAATTGTTATAATTAAGTAAACAAGTCGTTATAATGACCAAATTTTGTCAATTATAAAGTGTTATAATCACATATGTAAGCAGTTATAATGCTCAAATTATTTCAAGTATGAAATCCAAAAGCTTAAGAACATAAGTCGTTACCATGTACGATTTTTCGTTCTTCGTGTTCTTCATGTGTTCTTGAGCAAAAGTCATAATTTCTACATAAGTAGGTTTATGATTTGATAATTTAGTGTTATGGGATGATGAAACATGATGGCCTTGCTAAATAATGCTTGTGGCATCAAGTTTTAGTAGTCGAAACGAAGAACGATGAAACTTTGTTCTTCGTGTTCTTCGATTCGTTCTTCGTGTTCTTGAGAAAAAGTCATGAAATCTTATATACGTAGGTTTATGATTTTGTTATTTTTATGTTATGAAGTGATACGAAGTGTTAGAACATGTTATCTTAGCAAATTAATGCTTGAGGTATCATGTTTTACCAATCGGATCAAGGAAAGTTAAGTATAATATACTAGCAGAATATTTTTGGTAATTTCCGAAAATTTAATGTCTGAATATGCCTTAGCAACCTAAATGAAAGTTGTAGATCATGAAATTCTAAGCAATTTAGACTCAAGAATCACTCAAAAATGTTTCTGTATGACAAAGTTATGGCTGTCGCAATAAAATAGGTCGAAGCTGAATTTTTTTTTTAGGACCATTCGGATCCTAGCACTAAATTTTGAGATTTTGAGTTCGCCACTTAACGAAATGATTCCACCAATGAAAATAGTCTAGTTAAGTTATTCTAAGACTTATTTAAAAGGAAAATTTGATAAACTAACATTCGGGGTCGCGTAGCCCTTTTTGTAGGCGTTTAACGATTTCCCGGGAAACCCTAAAACATGGTTTTAAGGCAAGTCTTCTAACTCTTGTTATGTGCTACTTGTGTAGTATTGTTAAAATGATAAATGAGATGTGAATGTCATGTTATTATGTAATAGATGATATGTGAAGCCTTTAACTGATGTTTAAAAGCCTTCTAACTGTTATGTGATATGTTTACGAGTTATGAACATGATTTATACACTTTGTGTGTCAATGTGATATAAACTGTTGGAACGTGAGTTATATGTGATATTGAATGGAGAATTATATTCAGTCAATGCATGTTAAAGTTTATATGAAATCATAAACTGCGTATGTGCTGTATGTTAGACTTGCTGAGCCGTCGTGCTCATTCTTGCGAATAAAACCTTATTTGCAGATTAAAGATGAACGTTAAGAAGATCATGAACTTAAAGATGCAGCATAGATTAGGTTTTCATGTAAATTGATTGTATTTGTATATGTCATATTGACTGTTGTAATACGAACAAACAAACATGTAACCGAATATTGAATGAATGATATAAATTATTATCATCAGAATGTTGTTATGTCTTTATTTTGATATAACCTAGAATTGTTAAAACTTAACATAGTATTGATAATGATCTACTTATCTGGATGAGGATCAGTAAATAACTTGTGAGTGCTGTACATCCGAGACAGGACTAAGCGATGTTGACTGGTCAAATCCATCGTTAAGGTTCCTCGGACCCAGGTATAACTCGTTATTACTATTCTGAATACCATATAAGTAGGATTATTGATATGAAGAGATATCACTATAAACAAATATGTTTCAAATGAGGGTTTTAACTAGTTGGGTAATGTTCTGTACGGAAAGAGAATTTTGCACCGGACAAAGATACAACCATTTGTCACGGATAAAGATGCAAACATTTATCACGGGTGAAGATACAAACATTCACCGCGAGATTCTCTGTTCCCAAGAGTCGTCCTAATGATTTAATTCCGTGGATGTTGGAACATGTAAAGTTATAGAATATTTAAATCTTAAGGTTAAAATTAGACCGTTATATATGGTGTTATCCATTTATACGGATGAAATACAAGTTGATACTTGTATACTTATGAGACTGAGATCAAGTTAAGATCCAGGGACAAAGTTAAGAGAAATTTTTAATGTATAGTCTAAAATAAGACTAATTCAACCAATATGATTATGGGATCATTGGTTAAGTCGATAGATGTATGAAATTAACGCACAAGGTCCGCCGCATCGAAAGTGCGGGGATTTTGGGGGCGTTACAGTGATAGTAGTACAAGTGATCCTTGGACTTGAGATCATCACAGTATCTTGTGTATGATGAATTATGTTTTGACATATTCCTTAAAACCTTTAGGGTGTATCAAAGGGTATGATCGGATATAATAAGTCATACATGGAGATAGGTGAATGATAAACAAATAATCTACCACTTCTAGTAAAAGAAGAGAATGTCCTATGCGATTCGATAAATGACAACTCAGTAGTCCTTGGCCAAGGCAGAATGAAAATTAGAAAGTAGTTTCTAATTTACATTAATTAGAGTTATTCATTTAAGGATCGAAATGCATATAATCAAATAAAATAAGACTTGACAGTTATACCATGTCTTATATTTGATTGGGACGTTGTGAGGTAGAAGGATTGAATTGTACAGTAACTATTCGCTGAATAGGTTCTTTTGTGATTAAATGTTGAAATCTATATTATCTGGAAAGTCGTTGATCGCTAAGGGGGCTTACCCTTATTATGGAATAAATATTATTTATTTAAATGAATTAAATAGTTTAATTTATTTATATAAATAAGATTAGAATAGTTCTAATTAATTTATTCTATAACCGGTTTAATATGGAGAACCTAAAGGGTCACACCGCAAAAGAAAAATAATTATTTAAGAAGTAAATGGCATAATTGTAATAATGAATTAAGTATATTTAATTTATACTATGTGGATAGAATAAATTAAATAGCTTAATATTTATTATTTAGTATTTTGGAAATAGTAATTATAAATTAATAAGAGGAGTCTTATTATTATTATTACTATTATCATTATTATTTAGTTCCTAAATAGTTTAGGAATTAATTAATAAGAGTACTCTCATAATTAATAATTAAGTTCCTAAATAGTTTAGGAATTATAATTATTATATTAAATTAATTAAGTTCCTAATTAGATTAGGAGTTTAATTAAAAACCATATTCCTAAAGGTGTTAGGAGGGTTTACTAAGTCTATAAATAAGAGAAGTCTTATTATGGATTAAGGTTACACACATACACTTCCATAAGTTTTGGGAGAGTACTCACATATTCTCTAGAGAGAGAAAACTAGGGTTTGTCATAACCCACTTCTTGAATTATTATTATTCCTTGGTGGATCACCTCTAGAGGCCAAACACTTGGGTGGCTAACGTTGATCATTGGAATCCAATCGGTGAAATTCAAGGAGATCGTGAAGGATTTGGAGGTGAACTTGTACCCGTTGAAGCTTTGAGTTCTACAAGGGTATATCTCTATCTTCTTCTTTATTAATTAATAATTGCGCATAAAGGTCGATCCTGGATTATGGTTTGTAAATTTTTAAATTTAATTTTACCATGCTTCCGCTATTTTATGCAATTTGATTGCATCTATGAATATTACAAACCAACAGTGGCATCAGAGCCAAACTTTATGCGAATTATTAATTGTTTTAATTTCATATATGTATGGGTATATGTTTAGAACAATTTATTGGGCATAATTTATTGTATAAAATTATTATCTGAGGAGCGTTGGGGCGCTTTGAGAGTTGATGTCCTGATGGCTTGTGTCATATCAGTTCTATACATGCCTGCCGGAGACGATCTCCTGGACATGTGGGTTGTTGTAGCGGTCCAGGCCCTTCAGGAGGATCATACCATCCTTCCTATGATACTTGTAGAGACTTACATGTCGGCCTCATATTGTCAATCCTTCCCAGGCAGAATATTCAGAGGAAGCTCCACTTTATTATACGTATGGTTTATTAGCCACCTCAGGCCCATCGGGCAGCTCCGTCGACATGGGTTTTGCTTTAGCCACAGCTTGGCCATGCAGTTCTCATTCCGCCCCCAGTGATGTACTGATGTAGCTTCGTGGAGGGAGTTCTTATCGGCCATTGAGGAGCCCTTTCATCTCTTGATCTACTCGGGTTATTGCTCCTTTATGAGCTTCTTGACTCATGTGCCCCCTTTGGATTTCCTCCCTCTTCCCGGTTTGAGAGGAGTGACGATTTATCATCCCTTAGCTGTTATGGGGCAGTTTGACCAAATGCAGGAGTTTCATCTTTTTGCGGGTGCAGCTGATTACTGATTTCTTATATCACTTCAGATAGAAAGGGAGATGCTGAGGGTATATGATCTTTGGTCTCACAAGGTCTCGGCCGAGTTTGGGGATAGTCATCCTGGTCAGACACCCGATTATCTGCGGTGGTTGCGTGGAGATCCTGAGATTGCTGATTTTGACCAGACTGAGGTGTTAGATGGTTCTCGAGGGTTTTTTTCAGATGAGACTAGTTCAGATGTGGGTATCCCTCTGGAGTTTTCAGAATTAGTGGCCAGATCTGATGTTGAGGACATTCCTTCTTTGGTACATATCTCTTGCTTTGATTCGGCGGATCGTATCCAGAGACTGGTGATTGAGGGTACCAGGTTCCGCTCAGCATTGAGTGCTACTGAGATTGAAAGGGATATCGCCCACGCCGAGCGGGATGCTACTGTACTAGCTCAGGATGCCGCCCTTTCTGCCAGAGATAACATCACAGAGCAGTTCAGAGTTATTATGGAGGCCCATTCTGAGACCGTCAGTAGTACTGCTGCTCTTTTGGTCCGGATTGACATGATGGGGTAGTAGATTGCAGGCGAGCCCGAGGTTTACGATGCATTGGCTATTCTGTCTCTCCTGCTTCAGCTGGTTTTTGATCTGTAGATTATTTTACTCCCTGCATAGACTATGTCAGTTTCATCATTATTTAAAGAGAGACTTTGTAATTAAAATGTTTTATATAGAGAGAGAGAGAGATAGAAAGATTTATGGTTTAGTCATTTCCCTTTTTGATGTATCGTCGCCCTCTATTGGATCATCATTTTATCCAGCTGATTACGATTTTGATATATTGCCTTCTTTCTTTTCTCAAGTCTTGATTGGGATTCAATAGATATCGCCGCACGACCTTCTGATTTCATCGGAGTGAGTCTCGGATTTGAGCTGATTATATGACTGGTTTTGGTAAGATCTTGAAGGTATTTTATTAAAGGAGGTTTTCTGGGCTTTTGGAAACGGGTTTTGTATAGGGAAAAGATTTATTATTTTGTAGAGAACAGACCAGGCCATGATGGCTGCCTACGTACTCCCACAAGGTCAGGAGATCAGGTCCTACGTAGTTCAAGTTGCAAGGAGAGATAGAGATTTTTTTATTTTATTTTTTTAAGCGTAGAACCATTTCACCGAGTCAGAATTTAGGGGCTGTGGAAACACCACGCCATCCATTTCTTGTAAGATGAGGGCCCCTCCGGATAGGACTTTCTTGATCACAAAGGGTCCTTTCCAATTTGGAGCAAACTTCCCTTTTGCTTAGTCTTGACAGGGCATGACCCTCTTTAATACTAAGTCATTTTCTTTGAACTTTTGGGGCGGTATCTTTTTGTCGTACGATCGAGAGATGTGTTACTAATACAACTGACCGTGTAATATAGCAGCCACCTTCCTTTCATCTATCAGGGCTAGTTGGTCGTACCGATTTTGCATCCAGCCCTCCTCGTCAATCTGAGCATCAAGCAAAATTCGAAGGGACGCCATCTCCATCTCAATTGGCAAAACAACCTCTATCCCATATACCAAGGCGTAAGGGGTTGCCCCTGTAGACGTACGAACTGATGTTCGATATACAAACAGTGTGAGGGGCAGCAAATCCGGCCATCCCCGATGATTGGCGAACATTCTTGCCATAATCTTCTTTATGTTCTTATTCGCAGCCTCCACGGCCTCATTCATTTTGGGCCTATAGACGGAATTGAGATGTTTGATCTTGAATTGGTCGCATAACTCCTTCATAAGGGCATTGTTCAGATTCTTGGCATTGTCAGACACCAAGATTTTGGGCTGCCCATACCGGCAAATGACATGGTTCCTGATGAAATTGACTATGATTTCCTGTGTTACTTTGGGGAAAGAAGTTGTTTCCACCCACTTGGTAGAATAATCAATCATGACGAAGATGAACCGGTGGCCATTGTCACGGGTCCGATTACATCCATACCCCACATGGAGAAAGGCCAAGGGGAAGTCATACGGTGCAGTTCATTGGGAGGCGCATGAATCACATTACCGTGTGCCTGGCATTGGTAACATCGCTTGACATGATCGTCACAGTCGGCCTTAAGTGATAACCAGTAGTGTCCCATTCTCAAAATCTTCTTGGCTAACATCGGTCCATTCATATGTGGCCCACATACTCCACCGTGTACTTCGTCCATGATCTTCTATGCTTGAGTTTCATCCACACATCGCAACAATCCCAAGCCAACATCCCTCTTATACAGGGAATCTCCGCTCAAATAGAATTTCATCGCCGTCTTTTGGATTCTTTGCCTCTCCGTTCGGTTCGCTTGGTCAGGGAGAAATCTATCTCTCAAATATTCTCAGATGTCATGATATTAGGGCTGATTTGGGTGAACCACCTCATCTGATAACTCTGCAACGTGTTTTTCGTAAACGGGGGCATTTTGTGCCATTATTCCAATCTGGGGAGTAGCTCTGCTTTTGAGTATATGGACTAATGAAGCCAAGGTGGCCAATGCATCGGCAAAGTCATTTCGTCCCCTGGGAATATGTCGGAAGGCTATGTCTTCAAATTCTTGCATTAATCGGATAACACACCGATGGTACGGGAGTAACCGAAGCTCCTTAGTGCTATACACCCCTGTCGTTTGTCTGATTACTAACTCTGAGTCTCCGAATACGGCTAATCTTTTCACTCCCATATTACGGGCGAATCTGAGTCCCAATATACATCCCTCATATTCAGTCGTATTGTTCGAATTACTGAATTGTAATTTGGTAAGAATAGGGTATTGCTCGCCCGTAATAGAAACCAGGACCGCTCCGGCTCCAGCCCCTTCAGCATTCATGACACCATCGAAATACATTTTCCAAAATTGCCCTTCATCATCAAACCTCGTATGTTGGACCCACAATATGTCTTCACCTGGTAGAGAAGTTTCTAAAGGTTCCATTCCTCCTGCCGGCATCTCCGATAATTAATCTGCAATCCCCTGCCCCTTTACAGCTTTCTGGGTAACATAGAGGATGTCGAACTGCTGTAAGATTAACTGCCACCTCGACAATCGATAATTGAACATTGATCTTTCAAATATATACTTCAGGGGATTAATTCGCGAGATCAAGTAGGTAGTGTGTCCATGAAGGTAGTGCTGTAATCTCATAGCAGCCCATGCCAAGGCGCAACATGTCCTTTCGATCGGGGTGTAATTCTGTTCACAGCTGCTGAATCTCTTGCTGAGGTAATAAATGGCATGCTCCTTGCCTGATTCATTTTTCTGCCCCAACATACAACCCATCGCCATGGCATTAACAGATATATACATGAACAGAGGGATCCCATCCTTCGGAGGTACCAACACTAGCGCCTCTGTTAATTGCTTCTTAATGGTCTAAAAGGCCTTTTGGCACTGCTCGTTCCACTCTCGGGAGGTATCTTTCCTTAACAGTTTAAAGATTGGTTCGCAGGTGGTCGTCAAATGGGATATGAACCAGCTGATGAAGTTTATCCCCCCCCCCCCCAAGAATCCTCTTATCTCCTTCTCTGTACGAGGTGCTGGCATATCCATAATGGATTTAATCTTAGCCGGATCTAATTCAATGCCCCGGTTGCTCACCAAGAACCCAAGGAGCTTGCCCGACTGAACTCCAAAGGCACACTTTGCTGGATTAGGCTTCAAATTGTACTTCCTGAGTCGATCAAATAACTTCTTGAGATGAGCCACATGGTCAGATTCAACCCTTGATTTCACAATAATGTCGTCCACGTAGACCTCTATCTCCTTATGCATCATGTCGTGGAACAGGGCCATCATTGCCCTCTGATAAGTGGCTCCTGCATTTGTGAGGCCGAAAGCAAGTCATCTATAACAAAACATGCCCCAAGGGGTGATGAAGGCAGTCCTTTCTCGATCCTCCTCCGCCACCATTATCTGGTGATACCCCGTGAAGCAATCGACGAATGAATACATTTCATACTGGGTCGTATTATCCACCAAGATGTGTATGAAAGGCACTGGGAAATTATCTTTGAGATTGGCCTTATTCAGATCCCTATAGTCAATGCATACTCTCACCTTTCCTCCGGGCTTCGCCACTGGGACTATATTGGAAAGCCATTCTGGGTAAATGGACACCATGATGATTCCAGCTTTGAATTGCTTGACTATCTCCTGCTTCACCTTCAAGCTCCACTCCGGTTTTAGTTTTCTCAGTTTTTGCTTAACCGGCTTAAAACCCTCCTTGATGGGCAATCGATGTTCTACAATATCCGTGGACAATCTGACCATGTCGTCATGTGACCAAGAAAACATATCCTCATATTGGCTTAACAACTCAGTTATTTCTGCTTTTTGTTTGGGGGTCAGGCATGCCCCTATTTTTAGCTCTTTAGGGTTTTCAGGGGTTCCTATGTTGATGGTGATGATTTGATCGAGGTTGGGTTTGGGTTTATCCTCGACCCATTCTCTGATTTCGTCGGGCGTGTCGTCATTACCTATCTCATCCTGCTCA
Source organism: Hedera helix (assembly GCA_947179155.2). Lineage (NCBI taxonomy): Eukaryota > Viridiplantae > Streptophyta > Magnoliopsida > Apiales > Araliaceae > Hedera > Hedera helix. The sequence goes on from OX359280.1 coordinate 11,840,208, forward strand.
ATTCCCATCAAATCAAAATCCAGTTCTATATCAAAATCGTAATCATCTTTCAAATTTGGAAAATTGTTTGTTAGGCTAGAATAATTCAAATTGGGACACCTGACATAAAACAAAAATATTTGTCATATATATAAACATTTCAGTACATGAATTTCTTTTTCGATAACGTGACAAAATATGACATAGACGTGCAGGTATATAAAACAAAAACACCATCTTAAAAACCCTTGATCCCCCTATTGGACGGGATTCTCTGCCACTCCTGGATTTACCCATTTCTGGATATCACCGGCTGCACGGTCCAATTTGTGGTGATCAATTCGGTTTTAAAGTGAGTGATGGAGGGGGCCTCTGTATTTGGAACCTCCTCAATGATAGCAGCGATTTGGTCTTTACTTTTATTTACACTTCCTTCGGGGACTGCTAGTCCGGCCCAATCGATGAAAGGCATGATCTGCTTGCCTTTTGATAATTTCTCCTTCCCCTTTTCATTGCTCGCTGACTGTCCTGTGAGATGGCACTTTATCTCGAACTGCTCCATAATCTCTTGCAAGAATTCCTCCCGCTTTGTCGATTCTTTGGTTGGGGGAGCCTCTACTTCACTTTTTGCTTAAGAGACAGGCCTGACTATCTTTGGGGAATGCTCTTTGTCGATTCCTGGAATTGGGATCCCGGCTAGCCGAGTGAGAATCCTTTTGTATGGGTTCTTCTGCCTTTGGCTTCCGTAATATCCTAGCCTTGCTTTTTCTAACTGTGTTGGCATCTGAATGGGCTCGATGATCCCCTGACCATTCTTTCCCAATCCTCGCCCTGACTCGAATTTCATTGCAATCATTTCCCGAGCGATAAATGTGAGCTCCGGAGATATTCTAGGCTTCAAAGCTAGAGCCCCCAGATACCGGTATTGAGGGGTACTGATTTCGAATGCTTGATAGCTGACCGGCTCGACTGACTCATCCAGATTGATCACTGGCATACCTTTCATAGAGTGAAGATGATAGTTGGGCTCTGCGGCAATCGTCACTAAGTTCCCGTCAATGATGAATTTGATTTGCTGATGCAATGTAGAGGGGACTGCCCCTGCCATATGTATCTAAGGTCTTCCCAGCAGCATATTGTAACTTGCAGCAATATCCAACACTTGGAAAGAAATGTCGAATGTGTAGGGGCCGATCTCAACTGGTAATTCTATTTCTCCCACGGTGTCCTTTCGAGATCCATCGAAAGTCCGACCCACCACTAGACTGGCCTGCAGGCGCTTGGGGTTGATCTTCACTTTTTCCAGGGTGTTATATGGGCAAATGTTTAGAACCGATCCACCATCAATTAGTACTCCATTCATTACATACCCCGAGGAGACGACCACAATGTGCAACGACCTTCGGTGTCCTCTCCCTTCCTTGGAGATGTCGTCATCGGTGAATGATATCACATTGCTATCCAATAAATGGCCCACTAAATGGTTGAATCTTTTTGTGCTGATTGTCTTAGGGATGTGAGCCTCCTCTAGGACCTTTGCTCAATATTTGATGGTGATGATTGGATGACAATACCAGATCTAGGATCGACGTCAGAGGCGGTTCCTCCTTCAACACCTTAACCACCCTTGCTTCGTTGTGATTCATTTTCTTAAAGAATTCCAAGGCCTTCTCCTCCGAGATCCTCCCGCTTTCTTTTTCCATGCCCTCAAGGACTCGCCTCGGCAGATACAAAGGATTTCCCTTGGAGGTAACTGACGCATAGCTAGCCATTTCCTCTGGCTTTCCCCCGTAACTCCATGGAACAGCTTTCAAACTTGTAATTGGCATTTGCGATCTAGCTGCTATAATGAGGGGTTTCGGAGCTGACAACCGGATAGGTGCCTTTTTGGTACCTTTGCTCACCCCAGCCAATTGAAGTGGTTCACTTTGCGTGCTCTCCTAGACATTGGCCATACCAACCACTTTGTCGATCCTTCTTATGTATCTTAGTTTCAAAGGCCCCTCTGCCTTGCTGGTTTCAATTACGTTGACACCTCCCCCATTATGCTCGGGCAGAGGGTTGACCTTGACGTTTGGTGATTCCGACTGCTCTACCACAATTTCTCCACTATCAATCATATTTTGTATCTTGTGCTTCAACGTCCAGCATTCCTAAGTGTCGTGCCCCGGGGACCCTGAATGATAGGCACATTTCTTGCTCAGATCATACATCTTCCCTTTTGGGTCAATCGATGGTGCTAGCTCCATAATCTTCTTCTGGGTTATTAACACAGCCAAGATTTTCTCTAAGGGATCCCCCAACGGGGTGAATTCACTATCTCGGGTATTTTCAAATCTCCTTCGCCCTCCAGGCCTCTGATCGGTGAAAGTTGGCTGTCGAGGGGGCATAATCCTTTGCATCCGAACAGGAGGGCTATTCTCTGCTTTCCCAGACGGCCCTTGTAGGACTAGGGATACATCATCCTCCTTTTGTTTCTGTGTCCTACAGGAAGTATTACCATAATTTCCGCTTTGAATCTGCTCCACAACAGCTTCGAGAGTCGTGAAGTCTCAGATCTTTCCAGATTTCAATCCCATTTTGGCCATTTCCCCATGTTTAATCATTTTCGCAAATGGTTTCCCGATTCTAGCTATTACCCTCTCGTAATAAGGAGCCTCTTAGATATCTATAAAAGTCATCACCATCTCTGTCTCATTCATTGGTGGGTTCACTTGCGCGGCCATCCTTCTCCATCGCTGGGCATAATCTTTAAAGGACTGCTTGGGCTGCTTCTTAATCTTCGTCATTTGGTATCGATCAGGGGCCATTTGCGACTGGAAGCTGTATTGGGTCAGGAAGGTGTGGGCCAACTCCTCCCAGTTGTGAATTTTTGCATTATCCAGCCTGGCATACCTAGTCCTAGCCTCTCCTGTTAGACTTTTCTGAAAGAGCTGCATCCTCAATGATTCATCCTCAGCGTACGCCCCAAGCTCTCCAATATAGACCTTTAGGTGAGTGTAGGGGTCCTCCGCCCCGTTGTACTTTTCAAACTCTGGGATTTTAAACTTTTCGGGGTATCTGGTTCTCGGAAAAACACACAAGTCAGAATAATTGACACTACCATACGATCCAAGCCCTTTCATGGTCCTGATGGCCTCTTCCATCTGTTTCATCTTTTTGCTAAAATTACTTGTACTTTTGTCCTCGGGAACAACAATAACTTCCCTTGGCTGCTTGATTTTAGGAGTTTCTTGGGTCGTCCCGTTCCCCTGTGATGATGCCCCCAGTGGATCCTCGAGTTACGGCCCCGATTTCAGCTTGAAATGCTCCTTTAATAACATGGTTATCTCAGCCATTTGATTTTTTACAGCTTCAAACTCTTCCCGAGAGATAGGAGCCGGGTTAAGATTAGGATTTTTGGCCATCTCGATTGTTGAATCCCGGGCTTTTTTAGATCGAAGGTGGGTTTGAGGAGCAATCCTAAATAAAACAACCCAAGTTTAGTTTCGGGGAATGACACAAATGGATGCATGCTAAAGCGAATATCTCTGTGTTTTTGAGTTTTTTAATCTTTTCCTGCAAAACAGTGTTAATGGTCCTTTATTTCAACCAAGGTATGCTAATGTGAATTTATGATGCTCTCCAAGCTTTCCCTGTAAAATAGAGGTTAGCACTTTATTTTGACAAGGTGGGAGATATACAAAAAACATTTGACTTTAAACATGACATCATGTGCGTAAAGCGTAATAGGGTATGAAGAGACTTCTCATGCGTTGGGTTTATCTGAGGCTGACCTACCCTAAGTTACTCTCGTGGACTTTTCAGCATGAAGGTTCCCAGATCTTCGCAACATACTAGACGGGAATAAATCCGGTCTTTCAATTGGATTGGATCTGAGTGGATGCTTTTCCTGAGCCTCGCTAAAGAGCTCCCCTTTGAGTCCAGTATTCCACATCTGACGGGTTTGCCTCAGGAGGAGGAACTGCTCAATCATACATTCATCATACCTCACCGCATGCATATGATGACAATAAAGCCTTCAAAAGATAACGCAGTCACAAAACTCGCACATTCATTTATACGCGTAAAAAATGTAAATCAATGCAAATATTGCAACCACGCATTCGATTCGCAAATATTTAAAAGATAAGAAAGCATCAAAATTTGAACGTGGCTTAAGCCCTCTAATGTTCTCAGCGGAGTCGCCAGCTGTCGACACTGGGAAAATCGTCTCCTATTAATAATTACCCTTTTCAATTTTAGCCTTTTAATTATGAGAGGTGATTTTTTAGAAAAGATCGGCACAAGTGTCGACGAGGTTTAAAAGGTTGATTTTATGATGAGTCAATTGACCAGAGTCGCCAGTTGGTATGTTTGAAATGGATGTACCAACTCTTCCGAGTTTTAGTTTTCGTAATCGTGCTGGCTCATGTATGACTCCGAATTAATTGGCCTGCAAACCGAGATTCACAGAGTTCGGGGTTTGCTTAAGCGAGAGGAAGGTGTTAGGCACCTCCCGACTTCCGTGAAAACACGGTTACCGCAATCTTGATGCTTTCCTATCCTTTTAAAATCCTAAAACGTGTATGTATGTGTGTGTGCCTAAATGAATGTTGTGATTAATTTTGCATGAAAAGCCGCTTTGATTTTTTGTAGAAAACGTGCTTTATCTGGAAAGCATTTTAGAACGTCTTTTGACCTATACGAAAAGGCTTTACTTTATAATAGTTATTGATTTTAATTTCAAAAAGCGATGAGATTTTTATTAGGTGTCATTTTACAAAAAAAAACAAGGGTTTTTTAAACTTTCGTCAAATAAGAATCGAGACTATACATTGCCTTTTGGCAGTAAAGTAAAATAAAATGAGGGCAACTTCTAGGAGCTCTTTAACCCTATGCACCAAAGTTTAATGAAAACGTTTATCTATTTCTACAAAATCATTTTTAATGATGTTTAAAAAACGATTGTAGCCTTTTCATTAAATAGGAATCGACGTTCATTAAAACTCTCGAATTTAAATCTCGTGATTCTAATACCCTAATTTGATTACTTTTAGAAAGTCTTTATCATTTTGTTTTTTTTAAATCGCTTTTCATGTCGCAAATCAAATCAGGCATTAAAAAAATATGTTGAGGCTATTCATGGGCATGTGAGCCATCTAAATAACCCCAAACACCCACAATCACATATTCCACTATTACGGGGCCTTAAACCCGATTTCGACTTGATATCGTTTTAAGGTCCAAAATTTACATATGTACAATAAAGGGAACATTGCCGTAACTACATATACCAAAAATTGTCCATCTTTAGAATTTGATCACAATGATCTCATTCCTAGGCTCACAATCCCAAAATCACCACACGACAATAATATGGATACAATAGAAAACTCAATAACACTAGATTTACTACTACACCACAATAACCTAAAATAGCAAGTTAAAACACTATGAACTATACATTACCATAATAAATTATATATCACCATACGGATATCATCGGGACATTAGGAGGAAATTTCGTTCCGACGGAACCCTCACTAATTATCCTTAATCCATGGATCCATACTAATACAACAAAGATACTACATTCAAACAACCCAACAACAAGAAATCATAAGTAAAAAACAAGATAAAAACTTCAAGAAATGCCCTTTTTCACCTTGCAATACTTCAAGAATCACTTTATACTTCACAACCAAATATAGAACACAAGATTGGACAAATATTGAAGCTAAAAAGAGACAAAACCTCCCTTTTTTTTTATCAAAATCGTAGGTTTTCTCTCTATATATTCTATCTCTCTTTCTCCATTTTCCCCCTTTTTTGCTCTTTTCTTTCCCGGATGAAAAAATGGACGCTGTATAGATATTTAGAGGCAACCGCAGGTGCATCTGTGCCTGCTGTCGCCATCTCACCTACCGCCTCGGCTGCCGTGTGTTTTCTCGAGCCATGAACACCCAAAAGTCTTTGGCTGTAGATACATCTGCGGCCGCCCAACTTCCTTTCCTCGATTCTCGTGTCATGCAGTCTTAAATCATCATTTTTTGCTATATTATTTGTATCTCGCAATCTGGGGACTGTTGGTAGGATGTATTGATTGTTTCGGTTCGTCTGGATTAATTTGTATCCCTGTATCGCGCAATTCGATGTCGATTCATTGTCGTGTTTTCTTGTCATGACTGTGCTGAAATTCACCATTCCCTCTCGCAGGCTATGCGAAATGACGATTTTGCCCTCCTGCCCAGGTTAGTAGACAAGTGCAATATTTGGGTGTCTACATCATGATCATGCCACACAACAGATCTTTTTTACCTCCGGCCAAAGAGAACATTCATCATTTTTCCTTGTCATCCGACCAAAGACACCCAACAATTATATCGCATTTATCCTATATCGCCTTTAACCTATATCGCTTTTAACTTATCATTTGTGTCTCAGGCTACAGATATTCAGAACAACCTGATACTTGATGATTGAAATAACAACAGAGATATAGATAATGAGCAAAAAAAACTGGAGAAACAATAACATGAGAAGTTAACAAATTTGACTTTGTCCAGATTCAAATAATGTCCAAATTGTCAACATGATGTATAGAAAAAGGTGTTCAAGTCCAAGAGTAATGTCCAAGATCCATAGGGAAGAAGTTCAACAGTAAGGTTTACGGTACAAGAAATTAGTCCAAAATATTCACAGTTCAAATATGACGATGGGAATTTAATAGGAATATTCTTGTCAAAGGTTATTAGATGAATTGCAAACTATTAAGGAAATATTAATGAATTATTAATTCAAGAATTTTTACCGTTTAATAATATTAGAGGTACAAATGAGATACTTTCTTATCGTAGTAAGTTTAAGTAATAGAATATGAAAAAGATGGTATCCCTTACAAGTAAGAAAGAAAATGATATCCCTTTATGATAATAAAAAGAATGATACCCCTTACTGTAATAAATTTAAGAGTTTGAAATAAAATGATATCTATTACCGTAATAAGTTTAAGAGTTTGAAAGAAAAGTGATATCCCTTACCGTAATAAGTTTAAGGGTTTGAAAGAAAATGATATCCCTTACCTTATCTCATGACTAAATAGAGCTTTTATGAGGCTGATCAACTTGAACAATACTCGTACCCTTCCAAATCTTCAACGTTTAAGCTAATTTTAATGCACTCAGAGAGACATTTATACTAAGAAATATCTAGAGAGTGGAAAGAAGATTGAGTGAGGAATGTATGAAACTCTTTAAGCTAAGCCCCTTATTTATAGCCAGAGCCTAACCAACTTTTTCACACACACATTACACATTTTAATCTCATCGTTTAATATGAACTATTCATCAACCAACACACGTTTCACACTTTAATCTGCACCATTCGTTGACTAACACGCATTTCACGCCTATACGTGTTACATATTTACAAGCGTTACACACTTACGCGTGTTACACACTTTTATATTATTTTATTGATTTAATATCTCAATTATAAAACAAACAACATTTTTTTTAAATAATAAATTTGTCTAACTGTTTAAAATCCGTGACTACTACTGTAAAAATTATTGGCCCAATAATGCAAGATGCTATGCATTATGACAATTATTGATTCAATAATATGGAATACTGTGCAATTAATAATGTAAAATATTGTGTAATGACAATTATTGATTCAATAATGTAAAATACTGTGTAATGACAATTATTGATGAAATACTGTGCAATAGACACTTTATTAGTTCAATAATTTAAACATTGTGTAATACTGTGCGCTACAGTAAATACCATATGTTACCATATTTTTATCACTGAGTATTTTAACAGTTTAAAGTGATAATATCATTGACCATTTTTATTTAGAAAGGCTATTGTTGTCGTTTTCTACATCCGACAATAATTCGTTATGGGGTCCACTCATAACTGAATATTTTGGGTAACATGATTTATAAATAATTTTAACACCACTTTAGGGTACTTTATTTGACAAATTTTGTACACGCATAATGACATGCATGTAATTAAATGAGGTAATTTATACCTCCATAATTCATTAAATAATACATATAACATATAAAAATTATTTTTCATAATTTTTCACTTCATTACTTGGACAACATGTTACATTAACATGTTCACATTTCTAAAATATTATCCTTCATAAACATCATAAAAATTCCATTATATATAAATATAATTTTTTTAATAATTAAAATCTTTCTTTTTCCTCATTTATTTCTCATTTCCTTACTAGTTACATTTCTTTCTTATATAAATTATGTAATTTAATATTATATAATTTATATAATTACATTTTCCTTTTTAAATAATTCCTAAAATTCCTCCATAATTACTTTTATTTCTTTAACCAAAATTATACATTTATTAACTCTCTCATTAATTTTATCCTTTTATACAAATTATATAATCATTCTTATATAATTTATATAATTACTCTTCCATTTTACTTTAATTTCCTTATATAATTTATATAATTCATTATTATATAATTATATATTTACATTTTTCCTCAATTAATTTCTAAACTTTCTCCATAATTATTGATTAATTATATAATCAATAATTACAATCTTGCTATTTCCCTCACTAACTTTTCATAAATTTTCAGATTAATTTAATTATTAATCCCCTTATTTCCATAATTAATGAAATTTATAATTATCAATTAAACATGCAAATTTATATATATACAAATGTGTGTGTGTGTGTGTGTGTGTGTATATATATATATATATATATATATATATATATATATATATATATATATATATATATATATATAAATCATATATATATACATATCTAAATCATATATTTCACATTACCACATAACACCATTTAAATATAATTTTCGTATTTTCATAATAATTTTTATTGTGCCTTTACAAGAAATTTCTCTTATTCTTCATAAATTATTTTTAAACAATTTATTTACTTTCCAATTATTTTAAATTAACACAATTCGTTATCATCTCTATACAGATTTAATTTACTAATTAAATCTCATCACATACCTTAAATCACATAAAATAATAATTCACCAATGATTTAAATAACCTTGATAATTTTGTTATTTAATTCTCATTTAATATTATTTAAGAAATCCTGGAAATTCGGATCCTCACATTCTTCCCCCCTTAACAGGATTCCGTCCTCGGAATCATAATTGCTGTAATAATCATACATATTTTATTTATAGCACCTTGCTATACCTTTATCTTGATAAATCACAACTATATCCATAATAATCATATCTTTACCTCTTTAATATCCATAACTCACATGGATTACCTCATAATAATCATAACTGTTAAAATATTTAAATTCTTAACTAAATTCATAATTTCTTTGTAATATTACATTTCATAATTCTCTAAAATTTTATTAATAATACTTTAATTCATTTCTGGATATACTTATCAAAATAGTTTCTCATTCTCCAAAAACTTTCATTTCTTTAATCGCATATCTCCTTACTTCATTCACTTATTTCATACTTTCTATTACACCTCATTTATACTCTACACATTCATTTTTCTTTTCCTAAATCATATAAATCTTCTTCACATTCCATAAATCATTCCTTAATAATTTTATCATTCCACACTAGGTTTTAAATGTTATCATTTACTTAATTTATCATAATCCTTATTTGAAATTACTCCAAAAATCTTGGGTGTCACATTCACCCCTCCTTCATAAATTTCGTCCTCGAAATTTCTATGTACTAATATCTCATTCGTTTGCAACATACACAATTCTTTTGCATTTTTTCCACATATCTTTCTTTCCTTCCTTTCTCGCAGTCATTGTACATTACAATTTTCTAATCCATCACATTTCATACTTCCTTTACTTCACAATTATTGCTCCCATTATCACTCAAATTTAAATACTACCCCATCCTACCATCCAATCTTCATAAGAGTAGAGGAAATCAAAAAAACATTATTTTGGAAAAAATTTCATAATATCTGAATGAACACATATCCCGGTTAACAGTATTTCACTCCCAGAGTATCTCATACTGCAACCCACTAAAGTGATGAACTTTCATGATCCCGGTTTAGCAGTATTTCACTCCCAGAGTACCTCATACTGCAAACCCTGACAGTGGATCAGTCTATCATTAAAGTGATGGATGTTTCACCATACTGTGTCTTTCTATGCCAGGTGACCATTTGATCAACCTGCAATATTCTTAATCTTTTTGTTCATCTCAGCCTTCGAATTCATTCAAAAGTAATTTGATTGGTTATAACTTTCAAAGAATATGAATTCAATAAATATTTTTCAAAATTTGTCTAGCTGAATCAAATAGCTTAGACTTGTATTTCTTCAACGCTTGTCTAGCCAGATCAATTGGCATAAACTTTCTTTTAACAATTTATAATCCGCATAAATTTTAAAACTTTCATTATGTCAAAACTTTTTAAAACGTCTAGCCGAGTCAAATGACATTGACTTATAACTTTGACATACCTTCATAAATCAAAATCATTTATAACTTCATGTTACCGCATCATTTTGACAGTACGTTAAGAATCCTGTTGTTAATAATTCCTACACCATACTTTATGGTGTTGAATCATCTTATGACGAAATAGTACTGCACCGTCTCAACAACACGTTAAGCATTCCGTCATTCATCATATTTACACCGGGCTAAAAGGTGCATGGATGATTCTTTTAAAATACATTTTGATGTTGAAAATATTTTTGTCCAACTGAAACAAGTAGCATAGACACTTTTTAAATCGCTCAAAGTTCATTTGCATTTTCAAAAGCACATACGTGCCAAATTAGCTTGAGGCCAAAAAATTTGAAATCTAGCAAAGCTAGAAGAGTAGGAATATCCTAAATTCCCTAACATTCACCTTCTGCTTCTTTACTTAATTACCAGCTTTATTGCTAGGACTATTATTATTATCATACCAGAATTTCTAACTACTCCAACTTTTCTATACCCCCGTATAGTTCATCAAACTTACCACACATTATGAGTCCAGGAACTTACCACAAGAATATGAATTTAGGAACTTGTCCTAGCAATACGTAATCTAAGAACAAATCAAAGACTATCCATATGTTGAGGGGCTCAAAACATACCATATGATTATGAGTCATGGACTTACCATATGTATGAGTTTTAAGAACTCGTGTCTAAACTTAATATTATTTATCTATCAAAAACTGTTAGCGCGACTCTAACATTTCAATGATTATCACATAGTAACTAAGTAAACACAAGTCCCCTGCCCATACAAAGGATTGTGCAACTCAGTCACCACGTGAGTCCTCAATTGAAATTTCGTACCCAAGCTTTCTGCCCCCTTATCATAACCTTTCTGTCATTCATGTCTCATCATTCTCTGAATTATTCTTATACTATTTCATAGTACCATATCTCTTTATAACATCAAGTTATCCCCTTTGAATCATTAGCAGATCTCTCTGTTATTTTACAGTCTCATTGGATCCCATCTTGATCTCACTTTACAATTTATTCCTTATTCACTTTCCTTATCTTGTGATCGTATCGTAGTACGATCCTCTTACCGTTCCTGATTATCAGGTGTCCCCTTATTATCTTTGAGATTCATCTTTGAATCATTTCAAATATCCTTTCAGTTATATTCTTAGTTGAACTTATAAATTTTTCTCAACTCGTTATCTTCATTCAAGTCTTCCTTAACATCTCTATCTTTTCCACATAATTTTATATTTTTCAAATTTCCTTAATCGTAGTCAATATCTGAGAACATTTTTCTCAACTTATATCTCTCTATTCTAATCCCCTCATGTTCATCAAACTTATCATGTATTTGGACTCAGGAACTTACCATAATCATATGGTTGATGAGCTTGTCCTAGTCAGACCATAGTTGCCCATTCGCTAAAGGGCTCCATCATATAATCATGAGTCACGAGTTTACCATACGCTTGAGTTTTCAGAACACTCAACTAACCGTACTCTTTCTTACTTTAGGTTAAAGGCTAAGGTATCATTTTCCTAAGGGTTATAACCTCTAGCTCTGATACCAACTGTAACAACCCCTAAATTTGACCCACTTTATTACCTTAAATTTCATATTTATTATACATTATTTTCCTTACGTCCAAATTTCGGTTCGTTAATAAATCTTTGATTACCAAATTTTTCGGTATAAATTTTTCTTTTTTCTTAATTCAATCATTGTATTAAATATTTTATTATTTAAAAACTTAATTTCTCGATCCTAGTCTCTGGATCGCAACCTTTACTTTTTCTTTCTATTACCATTATCATAAAACTCAACACTCACAATTTAATATTGTTCATCTCCATACAATTATTTCTTGATTCATAATTCATAATTAGACATATAGTCTCTATCGTAACAGTTATCTAGTACAAATCACAATTCATAATTTAACTTTACTTGTTCTATCTGGATTCCACTTGTACATGCATATATCACATCAATAAAAACTTTGCAAATGTATTCACATTGAGTTATACTTCTGAAATTATAACAATTACATCTACCACCTTTTGAGTTAATCCATCTCTAATATATTCTGATATGCCTGAAATTTGTTTCTTTACCTGTAAAAGTTTATTTTAAGCAAGTAATGAGCACAACGGCTCAACAAGTTCAACAGTTTTTGCGTCACGTAGCACATACCTTAATATGCTCGGTGTGTGTCATACATCATGTGCTTGTGCTTCTACTATAGCAATATATCTCATATCATTTCACAAAGTACACATAATTGTCATATTATCCACATATCACATAACACATAATTTATATGCATTTAAAACAAGTATTAGTATATCATAACAGACAACATTTAACATTAAAGGACAAAAGAACTTGCCTGAAAATCCAACTATTAAATTGGTAGTTCATACCCTTTACTCGATCAACCTATGATCATAAAATAATCAAATAATAATTATTTATCCTCTTATGATATTAATTTAATTAATTAATATCATCTCTGGACCCATTATTAAATAATATGGTTAATTAAATTAACCCTGTTCCCTAATATATTCATTTAACTTAATATCCAACACTTTTAATACGGACAACCCGACTCATCGGATAAAATTTAGCATATCTTGTTGTCCGAATTTTCATTTAATCATTTTCTAACTTTTAAACTTAATAGATTAATATTTAAAATATTTAAATATTAATCTCCAATATTTAATATTTTTACAAAAATATTAAATTTAATGCCCAAATATCATTTCTATACTTTTAGTAATTTTCTATAATTTTTAAACAATTTTTTAAACATTTATTTCATTAAAAACTAATTTTTGGGGGCATTTTGGTAATTTTTGCGTCTTTAGGGACACATTTGGTATTTTCCGGAAAGTCGAGGGCCATTTTCGTAATTTTTGAGCGTCAAGGACACGTCGGGTATTACCTGAAAAGGCCAGGGGCACATTCGTAATTTCGCCCCAAAAACCGCGACCGTGCCTGACGCGGCAGTCCCTCGTCCGGCTTCCACCAAACTGCGTAGTTTGGAGCCACTGTTTGGGACAGCCGCGCATTGCGCGGACGACTGAATTTTACGCCACAAAACGGCGTCGTTTCCTCTGAGGCGAAAGAAAAATTGACAGTGCGCAATGCGTGGTCGTCCCTTTTCCATTCTTCTTCTTCCAGCCGCGAAACAGTGCATCAACTTTTCAACAAAAACACCATTTTTATCAACTTTTTCCTAACAAAATTATTCCAAAAATCATATAATTCATAGATACACATCTATAAATTGTTTAGAATAATTATTCTAATTATTTTCTAATTTTCCACAATAATAATTTAATACTATAAATACCAAAATAAATCAAAATAAATTAATTTATATCTTCTAAGTGCTTGAAAATCTTCTTTAAAGCTTGTTGATCACCCTTGTTGGTACCAAAAATTTTCTTCTTCTCAGTGGCCATGGAGTCGGTGGCTACGGTGGTGGAAGAAATGGAAAAGAATAGTTGGTTTGTTATTTTTTCTTTCTATTTTCTTTTCTTATTCTTGTTCCTTTTTATAATCTTCAAGTCACTTAACCCTTTTCGCATAAAAAAAAAATTCCACCGACTTTATCAAGCCACCACCGACTTTGAGAATTCTCGGACGTTCCACACAAATCACGCATACAAAAATTAATTATTTTTATACATTACATAATTATATCTTGTAATAAATATTTTATATAATACATATAAAATATTTATTTTAATTCACCAAAAATCATAACATGATTTATAAATAATTTTAATACCTCTTTTGGGTACTTTACTTGACAAATTTTGTACACGCATAATGACATGCATGTAATTAAATGAGGTAATTTATACCTCCATAATTCATTAAATAATACATATAAAAATTATTTTTCATAATTTTTCACTTCATTACTTGGACAACATGTTACATTAACATGTTCACATTTCTAAAATATTATCCTTCATAAACATCATAAAAATTTCATTATATATAAATATAATTTTTTTAATAATTAAAATCTTTCTTTTTCCTCATTTATTTCTCATTTCCTTACTAGTTACATTTCTTTCTTATATAAATTATGTAATTTAATATTATATAATTTATATAATTACATTTTCCTTTTTAAATAATTCCTAAAATTCCTCCATAATTACTTTTATTTCTTTAACCAAAATTATACATTTATTAACTCTCTCATTAATTTTATCCTTTTATATAAATTATATAATCATTCTTATATAATTTATATAATTACTCTTCCATTTTACTTTAATTTCCTTATATAATTTATATAATTCATTATTATATAATTATATATTTACATTTTTCCTCAATTAATTTTTAAACTTTCTCCATAATTATTGATTAATTATATAATCAATAATTACAATCTTGCTATTTCCCTCACTAACTTTTCAGATTAATTTAATTATTAATCCCCTTATTTCCATAATTAATGAAATTTATAATTATCAATTAAACATGCAAATTTATATATATACAAATGTGTGTGTGTGTGTGTGTGTGTGTCTATATATATATATATATATATATATATATATATATATATATATCTAAATCATATATGTATACATATCTAAATCATATATTTCACATTATCACATAACACCATTTAAATATAATTTTCGTATTTCCATAATAATTATTATTGTGCCTTTACAAGAAATTTCTCTTATTCTTCATAAATTATTTTTAAATAATTTATTTACTTTTCAATTATTTTAAATTAACACAATTCGTCATGATCTCTGTACAGATTTAATTTACTAATTAAATCTCATCACATACCTTAAATCACATAAAATAATAATTCGCCAATAATTTAAATAACCTTGATAATTTTGTTACTTAAATTCTCATTTAATATTATTAAAGAAATCCTGGAAATTCGGATTCCCACAAATTTTAAGTTAATTTTTAAAAAAATAGTAATAATTAAATAATATGAAATGGAGAAAATAATAGACATGAATAATAACAATAAATGAATAAGTGTTACATCCAAGAAATAGTGCCATTTGTGCAATTGGCGTTGGTTGTATTTGGACCACTTATAAAGCTGATGTGAAGATTCGTTGGAACTAAGATTAGGACAACGCATATGGTTAAGGGTTAATTTTGATTTATAAAATTTAGTTATAATTTTATTTAAGAATTAAAATAATATTATATATTTTTAATATAGATTGTGTTGGTTAAAACTATATAATTATAAGTTAACTCATAATTTAAATTTCCAGGTTACCATTACTATGATTCAATTAAATAAATTATTTATGATATTTAATTTCTATATTCTTTCACTTCTTATTTCTAATATTTTATATATTCTTCCTCTCTCTAAAAATTTTTATACACACTCTCTAAATTTTAGATTTTCTCTCTCTAAAATCTTATTACATTTTCTTTCTCTAAAATCTAATTACACTTTCTCTCTGTAAAATCTGATTATACATTCTCTCTAAAATTTGATTATATTTTCTCTCTCTAAAATTTAATTACATTGTCATATTAAACTAATGTGAAACTATCAACAAAAGTAAAATAATTGAAAATACATAAATATACTACCTCCGTTATAAAATTAAATATACATTTTGATTTTTTAGAATTAATTTATAAAATCTTAAAATTTAAAATTGATATGAAAGTGAATAAATTATTAATATTTTGTGTATGATTGTTATAGTTGTATATATGGGATGTTGAACCCTTTTTTTCTATATTGGATTAGTTATATACTAGCTAGTAGGGTTGTAAATGGTAACCGAAAAATTCATATTCGTCTGCATTCGTATTCGGAAAAAAATGAATATTATTCGCATTCGAAAAAAAAATGAATATATCCGTATTTGGTTTAAAGGTATTTGTAAATAAATAGATATGAATACAGATATAGGCGTATTCGTATTCGTTTAACATCCGACCGTAAATATATCCAACGGATATCTGAAATCCGAATTCGGATTCGTATCTGGAATTCGTATTCAAATAACTTATATATATATATATATATATATATATATATATATATATATATATATATATATATAATAAGCAAAATAATTTTTTTTAGTGGGCTTCTTTATATAATAATTATTTTTCACTATTATATGAAAATTATTTTTAAAATATGTCATCACTTCTAAAAAGTAAGAAATAACACTTTTATTATAATATTAATAAATTGAAATAAATTAATTTAAGCATAGTTAATGAATTTTTACTATTATAAAGTTAAATTATCTAAAATGTATCATTTAACAAGTGTTATAATATAACTTTTGGATCATTTAACAAGTGTTATAAATGTTATAAATATCATTTAAATATTATAATTATAGTTTATAAATATTCATACACACTACAATATTATTCCAAACACATAAAATAGACATCAACTTATTAATAGACATCTAAACTTTAATAAGTAGAGCATTCATTTTGAAATTTAGGATTTCAAAAATAATGAAAACTTATTTGAATTGTAATTTAGAGCATTGATTAATGTATTTATTAAAAATAAATAAATTAACATTCATTTATTAATGAACTATACTTTAAAACTCATTATTTCCCCCCTTATTTTAGTTATATATAGTGTTACAATATATCTAAAATATATCATTTAACAAATGTTATAAATATCATTTAAATGTTAGAATTATCATACACACTACAATATTACTCCAAATTAACACATAAAATAGACATGTACTTATTAATGGACATCTAGACATTAAAATAGAGTATTCATTTTGAATTTAGGATTTTAAAAATAATAAAAACTTATTTGAATTGTAATTTATAGTATTTATTATTATATTTATTAAAAATAAATAAATTAACATTCATTCATTAATGAACTATACTTTAAAACTTATTATTTTTCCCTTACTCTAGTTATATATAGTGTTACAATATATCTAAGATGTATCATTTAACAAGTGTTATAAATGTTATAAATATCATTTAAATGTTATAATTATAGATTATATGTAATGACCACGAATTTCATTAGTCATTGTAATTATAATTAATAAATAATTAGCAATGAATTTAAAATTTTTGATACTAATTAATTGTGCATTAGATAATTAAATAAATGTACTTATGTATGTGTATATTTATTTAAAGAATTAAAGCAAGGTGTATAATTAATTAAAGCAAATCTAATTGGATTATATTTTAAATCCAAATGAGTTGTTAAACTAGGTCAAACATATTAACCTAGTAGCCCATATAATTAATTTAATTACTAGCCCATGTAATTAATTTAACAAGCCCAATGATTATTTTAATTAAAGGTAGCATAGTTATTTAAATGCTAGACTAATGTGTTATTTAAATTGAGCCCAAACCAATTCAATGGATGAGCCCAATATATTTAATCCTAAGGTCCAATATGGAGCCCAATAGGAAGTCAAAAATGGTCAACATTGTTACATATATGAATATATATATATAGGAGTATATATATATAATTAAAGCATTAAAAATAAATCAAGAATGGGTGATTAAATCCCATTTTTGCTGAGATTTTAGGGGACCCACTTGGGGTTGCTTGATTTTGCAAATTGCTTCCTTCACACACTAGATCAAAGTGGTTCACCAACTCATGTCACTCAACTTGTCATTCACCTAGTCAATCCAATAAATAGTAATCCAACTTAAGCCTTAATTTAACTATGTTGGTGAATTAAGAGATGTTAATGAAGGATTAGTAATTGACTATAAATAAGATGCTCCACACTTGAGCCAAGGTTGTTGGTTCATTTGCTTGAGAATTCAAGAGAGAAACTAGAGAGCTTTTGAGAGAAAAGTGAGAAACACTTGAGAGTTGTGAGAAGAAAGCTAGAGCTTGAGCTTGGTGGATGACACAAAGTTTCACCACTTACTTTGGTAGAAGAAGAAGAAGAAGAGCCTTCAAGACCACAAGGTTTAAAAGTGCTCTAACTTCTCTTAAATTTCATTTTTGTAGCCTAGAATGATTTTTAACGGTTAAAATCTATTTTAAACCGATCAAAACTTGTTTTTATGTGCTAGAAGTATTTAACTATGTAATATATATATATATATATATATATATATATATATATATATATATATATATATATATATATATATTCATGGTATGATGTATTTATATCATGTTTTGGTATGTGTAGATTGCATAAAAATGCAAGAAATGCTCATATGGATTTTTACCGGTAAAACCTAACTAAACATGTTGTGCTTAATGTTGTATATTGAAATGTATAAGTTAGAAATTGGATTTTTATGGCTAGAAAGTTAGATACATGAGTTTTAAGGAAAACCCAACTTGTATCTTTCAAAAATATGGAAAAACAAATAAGTTATGGATTTTACCGCAACGTAGGTCATTTTTAAACCCTAGATGGTTCAATCTTAATTTTTCATGTCAAAACGTTTTCAAAAATGTGATTGAACCATGAAATATTGTAAAACAAGAAGTTAAGAAGACAACAACACTGAGTTGGTGTCATTTGAATGTATAGATGTTATTTTGTTCAAGTTTGAACTAATAAATCCAAGGATTTGTGAAGTTAGATATCACTTTGTCCTTGTGAGCAGTTTTTAGCCCAGTTCTGTTTTGAATTTGGATTTGTGATCTAAAGAGAAATTGTAGAGGGAGAAATTCTAACGAGAATGGACTCAAGAATCACCCTAAAATGTTTTGAAATGAATAAGTTATGGCAGTTTTAGTAAAAGAGGTACGGACAGCCAAAACGAGCGCCGCCAGCGCTGTCCCAATTTAAAAAAGTCAAAATTTTGATATTTTAAAGTTTTACTGTGACACCCCAGGATTTTATAGAATTTCTAAATGAGGATTTTGAATAATTAATTAAAGGTTATTAGATAAAATCTAGCGGAATGATAAAATATATTAAGCAATGATTAAATGTGAATTATTGTATGATCAATGTGATAAAATGATCTATGTGAGTAAGTTGATGTTTAAGAGGGACTCTTGATATAATAAGGGTTTATAAAATGTTATGGATCAGTTAGCTATTTACGATGTAGAAGAGATTTGAGTTATGAAGGAATTATAATGAAAATTAATTTGGAAGATTTAATGGTAATACGAATGATTATAGATGAATGATTGATGGTAATGCCTACATTTTTAAGGCAATTTAAAAGGAATTATTGTAAGACATGATGTTATGTGTCAACAGGTATTAAATTGATTATGTATATATGTGCTATGATAGAGAAAAGAAGGAGCGGTTGTACCAAATTGGTATATTGAGGGATTAAAGGAATAATATGATTAATGATTTATGAATGTTTTGATGTTATAAGGAAATTGATATTTATGGATTTAAAGAAGAAAATAATTGCTATGAGGTGTAAATATGAAATGTAATACTCCGAATGTGATTAGAAGGAATGTATATAGCATGCATATTGAGAATTAGCATTATGAGTATTAAGTTAATAAGGAAATAATGTAAAGTTGTATTAAGGTATTATGAATTATATGATTTAAGATATGGACTTTTGGTAATTTAAGTAAGGCTTGCTGTTCAAGGAAGTGGTTGATGAAAAGATGAGCAATTCGATGGTATTGAGATGTCGCTAATTGAAACTTATGGAATTGATTTATTGTGGAACAGAAATGGTTTGGAGGAATTAAGATTGAATTGATATGCAAATTTGGTAATTAGGTGAGTTATTATAGATTAAAGAAATTCGATGTTCAAAGTATGACAAGTGTTATGGGATAAGTAAATTATGGAATATTGGAATGCTAGAATGAAATTCAAGTCTAATGTAACGAATTTGGATCAAAATGGACTTGGAATGGTTAGGAATAAGTATGGATTTTAAAGAATTAAAATTCTCTAGGAAAATGGCCAAATGACCAAGTTATCCTCAATAATTCAAGTAATGACCAATGTGTTTTAAAAAGGAAAAAGACCAAAGTACCCTTGACAATTTGGATAATGATATATGTGTCCCCAAGTGGTGGAATGACAAGAATGCCCTTCACTTATAAAGTGAAATGACACAAGTGCCCTTAACCATGCTAGAGTTAGGCTAACCACCTATGGTTAGTTGTTGGAGCAAATATATTATATATGTATGTAGTAAGCTTAGCTGATTTCATTTTCATTCCTTCGAATGGTCTAGCAAAGTTGAGAGCAAAGAGAGAGAAGAAAAGAAAAATAGCTAGGGTTTTATGAAATTCAAGGAATCATGAAAGATTCAAGAGCAAAGGTGTTCAAAGAAGGAAGAACAAGCCATCTAAAGTGTAGAATCAAACACCTAGAAGTTTAGAATCAAGAAAGAAGGAAGCTACATGAGGTAAAAGATGTTCGAGTTATAAACTTTGAATGTTCATGTGTTTAAATTTAAGAACAAGGGTAGCCATGCATGGATTAGTAGATAGAAGTAAAGATTTTTGTGAGTTATTTGTTGTTTGTTTAGTATATGATGAAACCCTAGGCTCTAAGGTTGTGAAGCAAGGGTGTTATACTATTATGAATGATTTGAAAGTTATAAATCATGATTTAAGATATGATCATGTGATACATGTTGATAGATTTGATGAAAATCTAGTTGAATGTGTTATTCATGTAAGAAACATGTTTTGTTGAAGAAAATGTAATATTAAGTTATGATTCATGAAGAACTATGTGTTAGATGGGGCTAGATGTAGTGAAAACCTAGTTTAAAAGGTTAATTATGTTCTATGCAAGAAAATTATTGTGCTAGATAGCAAGCTAGATGCATAAATGGTGTAAAAGCATGACTTGTGATAGATAATTACAATATTAGGCTATACTTTTTGGATAAACCAAATTGCAATCTGTAAAGTGCACTAGAATGTGCATATGGAAGTTATATGGGCCTATGAAATCGTTAAATATGTATATGATTGCCTATGTGGTGCATAGAGTCAAGAGTTGTAATGGAGGTTAAGTTTTGAAAATGAAAATTTTGAAAAAGTTAGTGAAAATCCAACCAAAAGGTGATTTTTGGCAAATTTGAGGAGTTAAAGGTGAAATGAGGTCAAACACTTAAGTTTTATGATATTACACATGTTAGAGTCGATTTAGTAATCAACGGATTTCAATTTGAATGAATTGGCGATTCGAACGATCGAAATCGATCGTTTCGAATCGAAATGGATTTTTATGGACAAAAATCGCCTTGTGCGGAATTTTACGGTTTTGAAAGTTGGGACATGTCATATATGATGTATGTGAGCTATGTCAAGTGTCGGAATGGAATTTTAAAGCTTATGGCCAAAAATCACAAGGTTGCAAAAGTTGAATTCTAAAGTTCTGAAAATTTTTCTAAGTCTGGAAACAAGTTGAACAGCCCTCCTACGGGCTAGTTTTTCTATGATTTAATAAAGCCAAATGAGGCAAGAGAAAATTTTCTAAAATACTATGGTATAAGGTCTACATGTGTAACAAATTTGGTGTCAATTGGATGTATGGTTAAAGAATTAAAAATCAGCAAAGCAGGAGAGAAAATCAAAATTTTAGATTTTGGAACCGGGGCCGGGGCCATGGTTTTGTAGGCAAAAGCACGACCGGGGCCATGTTTGGCTGAGAGGTTTTGACCGAGGCCACGGATTTCTAGGCCAAAAGCCGGTCGGGGCCGTGTGTAGCAGACTTTAAAAAAATGATATTTTTGACCCAAAATGAAATGTTTTGATACTAAATGATGGAGATAAGTTATGTAAACCCTAGATTGATAAAAATGAACTATGTAAAGGGTGTTAAGGTATAATGAGATAATGAATGGCATAATATAACATGCCTAAAGCTAAGTTAAAGCATGCTAAATGTTATAAAAAAGATCGGGAATGAACTAGGATGTATTATTAACCTATGTAAGGTATAATACATCAAATGTGAAATGATTAGAGACGATGGGTCGTGTAATTATAAGTTAAGTTTGACTAAGACTGTTAAGTTTTATGATCCAATATTGATGTATAAGTTATGAATTGACAGATAAGGTTCGGACTAGCAACTCGAGGCAAGAAATGATTGACAAGGCCAAGCGAGGCGGTAAAAGTTAAGTTAAATAAAAGCATACAGGCAAGTTTTTCAGACTTGAGCGTACTAACTGTCCTACGTGAACTATGTGAAAATTTGACATGTGCACTCCGTGCCATTACGTGATTTAACTGTTAAATGCAATACGTGAAATTAAGCATAGTATGATAAAGTAAATGATGAATGACGCATAGATATAAATTGTAAGCATGTAATGTGTTATCTGAATTACTTGCTGAGCCAATGTGCTCACCCTTGCTACTAACTAACATTTCAGGTAAAGCATGAGAAGGCCGGATGATCCGGTTCAACTAAGGTAACGGAAGTGAATGTATGGACAAGCATGAGGAAAAATTGTGGCATGTAAATTTGTATAACTGCAAGTTATGTAATAGTTGTTTTTAAATGATCAATCGAGATGGTATAAGAAGATATATGGTTTGTACATTCCTATAGGTAAATGTTCATGTATGTATTATTCAAAATAGAGATTGTAATGAGGTAAAGTTATGTGTATGTTAAGTTGAATTGTAAATGTGATAAACTCGTATGTATGGAGTAATTAAGCGGTCAAAATGATATATGACACATGTATGTAAACAGGTATATACGAACAGGAACAGGTATATGCAAATAGAGCCATATATATAGACGGAATAATGACGAAATTTATTTACTGTATATGATGTAAATCAAAATGTTGTATATGATATGAAAATTGGAATAGACTAGGTCACAAATTATAATGGCTAACCTAAGTTGTAAGGAAGAGTAAGTGAACGTTACGATCCTGAGACGAGTAAGGAAGGTAAAATTAAATAAGTTTTTTTTAAAAAAAAAAAAAAAAAAAAAAGGACCGCATTTAAAGTCAAATAAAGGATTTTAAAGGTCAAAGGTAAAGTTTTGACGCACGAGATCCCGGTTAATACGGTTTAAGATTTATGTTTATGTCATCCAGAATAGAATTGATAGAATTAAGGAAGGTGGGGATCTCGGGGCGTCACATTTACCAAGTTAGAACTCTGGTTTAACTTGTCAGTTAATAAAAAGTTTAAACGAAACACCGTTAGGGACTTAAAACCCAAGATAAACTTGTAAAATGAATGTGTATATGGAGTTTATTAATAACTAATGGGTAGCTAAATGTTTAAAATAAAGACTAAAGATAACACAATTAAAAAGTTAACCATTGGTATTATTTGTAATAAAATATTATTAAGTGATAAATAATATTAATATGTGATTAAAAGGTTATTAAATGTTTATAACATTTGTAAATGATTAAATATTGCTACATGGGTAATAATATTACTAAATTAATAAAATATTATTAAATAACTAATAATATTAGTTAATAAATAAAATATTATTAAATAATTCATAATATTATTAAATAATTAATAATATTAGATAATTAATAAAATATTATTAAATGATTAATAATATTAGATAATGAATAAAATATTATTAAATAATTTATAATATTAAATAATGAATAAAATATTATTAAATGATTAATAATTTTAGATAAAGTAATAAAATATTATTAAATGATTAATAATATTAGATAAGATAATAAAATATTATTAAATGATTAATAATATTAGATAATGAATAGAATATTATTAAATGATTAATAATATTAGAAGGTTAATAAAATATTATTAAATTATTAATAATATTATATAAGAGTTTGAACTATATTAAATAATTAATATAGGTTTAATGTGATTGCAATATCATCAAATGATAATAATATTTTCTAACTGTTTAAATACCCATAATTAGATAATTATGTGGTTAAGTATTAGAGATGTAAAATATATAGATATTCTTATATGAATGTGTATATGATACTAATTTAAAGATCAACTTGATTAATTATTAGGTCTATCTAAAGAGAATTAAATTGAATTAGTTAGCAGTAGACTATGCACGAGGCAAGTTTCTTCTTAACTATAACTTGTATTTATTGTTGCAAGTATTCTTCAACCTTATTTACATTGAGCAATTTAATTATTGTTGAGCAAGTATCTACACTCGTAGTTATTTGACAGACCTTTGAGTGAATTAATTATTGAAAATTACTTCACATCATTATTGTATTGTATTCGCACTTAGTGCCTTTGGAAATGTTATAGTTCAGTAATTTACGAACTGTTTAAGAATGTTTAAGCTAATTGTTTCGGCAAGACAAATGCATGTTTAAATTCATCTAATTGAATATTTTAAAAGTTTATCCAAACCATTGGCTGGTGCGGATTCTTATAGTAAGACTGAGAAAGAACAACCCTAGTTAATGAGGATTTTTATATTGTCGGGTAATCGAATTTGCGCAAGAAAACTAAATATTATGCATATACATAGGACATGAGAGGATTGATCCCCTCAAGTGTCCCGTTATTTTTAACAAGGTGTCAGACATTGTATGTCTGTTCTACCTTAGTAGCAGTTCATAGTCATTAAAGACCACTCAGCAGTAAATAGTCAATCCATTCTTATATTGAATATTGATTCTTGATATCTTTCACAATTGCTATTGTTGAAAATCTTGAAGTTATTTCTCTTCATCATGATATATCTTATGTTGTTGTTTATAAACTTGCTGAGTCATTTAGTTGCTCATTCTTGCTATATCATGACTATATTTCAGCTAAGCCCGAATGCTCTAAATCAGATAAAGGCAAGGGGAAAGCGAATGCGTAGATTAATATATGCATGTTAGTTTTAAATTACTGTTATGTAATTACTGTGTAAATCTTTTGTATTTCCCTTAAGATATGTAATGTTACGATTAAGGTTAGTAGACATTGGGAAGTGTAGCCTTTTGATAAGGAACCTTTTGTATTATTCCGCGAAGTTTGAATACAATTTATGTATTTCATTGTTGTTAAGTATTGTACAGTGAGAACCAAACCCGAGGTTAAAGAACCGGGATTTGGGGTCGTCACAGTATAAATATTCATATACACTACAGTATTACTCCAAAATAACACATAAAATGGAGATCTACTTATTAATACACATCTAAACATTAATAATTAGAGTATTCATTTTTTAATTTAGGATTTAAAAAATAATGAAAACTTATTTGAATTATAATTTAGAGCTTTGATTATTGTATTTATTAAAAATAAATAAATTAACATTCATTCATTAATATGCATGATTTAAACTTTAAATTGTGATTGGTTATGAGTAATTATTTAATTTTTTTCTTTATTTTTTATAAATAATTTGAATTAATTTTAGGTGACTGTTAAACAAATTCGGATAGCTGAATATTCAAATAATCTGTTTATTCGAATAAAATAAACGGAAACGGATATTATTCGTATTATGATATTATTTCGAATATCGGATATGGATAATATTTTTAAAATTCGTCTGATACCGAAAACGAATACGGATATCGAATTAATTTTTAAAATACGAATACTACTGCATTCACATTCGTTTATATACGTTTACACTCCTATTAATTAGTATTGTTTTGTCAAGAAAGCGGGGAGAATGCAATTTTTGAAACCTACAGTCCACGTGATTATTATATATATATTCATTTTTTTGATGGATTAGGATTAGGATTAGCCATTCATTTATTTGCTGATGAACATTGTTCAATTATCTATACCATTACTGTATAGTACATCAACTCGTGAAGTATCAAATATTAACATCATTTGGATTTGAAATTAAAATTTGTGTTTAAAGTAGTTTAACTGGCTTAGAATTATTTTTCTCTTTGAAAATATGGTTCCAAATTTTATTCAACTAGGATTAGGATTAGCCATTCATTTATTTGCTGATGAACATTGTTCAATTATCTATACCATTACTGTATAGTACATCAACTCGTGAAGTATCAAATATTAACATCATTTAGATTTGAAATTAAAATTTGTGTTTAAAGTAGTTTCACTGGCTTAGAATTATTTTTCTCTTTGAAAATATGGTTCCAAATTTTATTCAACTTAAAAGATTAAAAACAGTTAACCAATCCAATTAATTCCAATTAATATAGGTTAACTCAATGGTTTTGTAATTAGATTGCCAGGCCTAATTAGGACAAGGCTTTTATATAGTACTAGATATTCTTTTCTTTTTCTTTTTTCTATTATATAGATCATTTAAGACATAATTATACATATTAAATTTTTTTATTAATACTAATATTAGATAATTAATATTAATTTAAAATTTTATTACTATTTACGTATTAATTAATTATTATTTTTTCTATCTCTCTAAATTATTCTATTTTTATGAATAAAATAAGAAATGATTAGATATGGTTAACCTTTGTCATTATGATATGGTGACCCAAATAGATGACATCTATTGCAAGAGATTTTTGAAGATAAAGATGATCTTTATTTGAAAGAAAATAATAATAATAATACTGTTGGAGGAATCCAATTTCAGTCCAGCACGGTACGAAAAAGATTGCCGACTATCCTTGTGATGAAATTTTTTGTAATTAAAATTTTTTATTTTTTTGTATCGAGATTTATGATTACGATTTTTAGGATTTATGACGACGGTATATCTCATCGTCGTAGTCTTATAAAAAAATTGGACTATGACGACAATACATACCGTCGTTATAGACCCTAAAAATTGTCGTCTCTTTTCATTTATACAGTATGAAATACGTGTATTTCATAAAATTATCCTTACTTTAAAGATATATTATAATTGTAGTATCGTTCATGTGTATATTGTCAGCTAACTCCTTTTATTTTTTGACTACTTTTTTAATGAAATAGTTTTTGACTACTTTCTTTTTAAGAAATAATTATAGCTTAAAAATGTCACAGTAATAGAGTAGTAAAAAATATATTGTGAAAATAGTGTTTGTAACAAGTGGTAAAGAACTAATAAGTAGAGTAAGAAATTTACTCTTCTTTTTTTCATTTTCCCCTTTTACGTAAAAATAGTGTAAATAGTTGGTTATTATTATTTTGGAGAAATTTAGTGGTAAAGAAATGGATAAGAAATTAAATGAAAACTTCAAGGTCATAGAATTAGAGAAGAAATTATATATACATCAAATGGTCTTGTGATGTTGAAACTTTTTATCATGACAAAATAAAATTGAATTATCATTTGTTTGATATTTTTCCTTTTCACCAAGGAATTTACTTACGCGATGAGAGTCCTGAGACAGACATTTTTTGAATATTGAATAATAAGTAGGGCTTAGATTTTTTTCCTTTAATGATAAAAATTTACGGGTCGGGGCATGATTTCTAAATGATTTTTTTATTTATAAAAAAAATTGTATTAAAGCTAATTTGAATATAATTAGACATAATTTGTTAAATAATTATATTTTATATAAAAATTAAATAATATTGATTTTAATATTTAATGAAATAATGTAAGAGTTTAAAACAAATATATAAATTAGTTAATCTCAAATTCATATTACTATTTTAGGTAATCTCAAATTAAATGTCTACTTACCTTTAATAATTTATTTTTTATAATAATTTATCTATAATATCTTTAGTATTAATTATCATATTTTTATTCTTTATATATATTTATAAAATATTATGAATTATGTATAAGAAATTATACACTTAAATAAAAATAGTGACAATACATTCTCTATTTATGCCGCAGTAATTGTTTAAACAAGGAATCGTAGAAGTGAAAAAGTTAAGATTTTTAGATGATCTGTCCTGTAGCAATCAATTTCACAATTTACCATCTAGTTGTTAAAATTAATTTTTACTTTTTGACTACTTTTTTAACAAAATAATTTTATTTTAAAAATCTCACGATAATAGAGTAGTAAAAATTATATTGTAAAAATAGTGTCGGTAAGAAGTGGTAGAGAACTCATAAATATTGTAGAGAGTTTACTGTTTTTTTATTTTTCTTTTTTACGTAAAAATAGTAGTATAAAGAGTTTGTTATTATTATTGCGGAGAAATTTAGTTTAAATTTCGTTATAAAGAAATGGAGAAGAAATTAAGTTGAACCAGAAGATGACATCAACGCCTACCATCCAAATTAAGATTTCTATTAATAAAAGTCTGAACCTGGAATAGTCACATATTTCTTATCATGAGCCTCCCGATCTTTTTCATTTTGATCAGAAGACCTGCCAAACAAACAACCAATGGGAGAAACCTTTCTGGCTTCTTTCGTCATTCTGGTGCTTGATCGGTTGACTTCAGACGAGCTGTTGAACGTTGCGAGCCAGGAAATACAACCCCAACTCAAGCAGTGGACCAAAGTTCTGAAAATATTCGGAGAGTACTCGCTGATGCTGAGTTGAAACAGTACGTAGATACAGATGTAAAGGATTGGCTCAACAAACTGGAGGATCTGGCTTACGACATGGATGACATAATCGACGGCTGGGTCACTGATCAAGTTGGGCAGCGCCCCCATTCTCAAGCTAGCAGCAAGACCAGTCAGGTATCGTTCAACCCATTCTCCACTTATACCGATCTGATAACGAAAATGGATGAGATCTCTACAAGATTGCAAGAGATTGTTGAAGAAAAAGATGATCTTTATTTGAAAGAGAATAATAATATTGTTGGAGGAATCCAATTCCCGTCCGGCACTGCCTGGGAAAGATTGCCATCCTCTTCTTTGGCACAACCTCACGTGTATGGCAGAGGAGAAGAAAAAAAGGCGATACTTGAAATTCTGTTAAATGATGAAGCAATTTTTGGGGACGAATGTGTGGTTCCTATAGTTGGTATGGGTGGAGTTGGTAAAACTACTTTAGCTCAGCTCCTCTACGACGACAAGGAAGTGAATAGCTTATTTGATCTAAAAGCGTGGGCTTGTGTTGGTTTTTTGTCCGATAAGTTTGATGTTCTTGGAGTGACAAAGAAAATTTTAGTGTCACTCACCAAAGAAAATTGTGACTGGAAAGATTTAGATCCAGTTCACGTGAGACTCCGAGAGGAATTGTTGGGGAAAAAATTTCTTGTGGTTTTAGATGATATATGGAAAATAGAATGTGATGAATGGAACAGTCTGATTCTGCCTTTCTTGGCTGGGGCTCGAGGAAGCAAAATTATTGTTACAACTCGTTCTGCAGATGTGGCAAAAAACATGAGTCGTATTAAAATACGTGAGCTGAAGCAGTTGGGAGACGACCATAGTCTGTCTTTGCTTGCACGTCATGCACTTGGAAGGGATAGTTTCGAGGAACATCAAGATCTGAAAGAGATTGGAGAAAAAATACTGAAGAAGTGTCAAGGTTTGCCTTTGGCAATAACAGCCGTTGGTGGCCTCTTACGTACTAAAGAGCGGCATCAAAGTCAATGGGAACATATACTTCACAGTGAGGTATGGGATTTAGAAGGCCGTATCCTTCCAGCTCTCTTGTTAAGCTATCATTATCTTCCTTCTCATCTAAAGCGTTGCTTTGCTGCTTGTGCAATAATTCCAAAAGATTGTGAATTTAGCAAGAAAGAGCTTATTTTATTGTGGATGGCCATGGGTCTTTTGCGGCAATCGAGAGAAATGAATTGCGTAGAAGATTTTGGTGCTAAATGTTTTGATGACTTGTTATCCAGGTCTTTTTTCCAAAATTCAGCAAGAAGTGAATCAAAATTTGTTATGCATGATCTCATAATTGATGCAACTGAATCTGTTGCGGGAGAAATATGTTGTAGGTGGGAAGATATGTTGGAAAATACTAAGATTTCCAAACGGGCTCGTTACTCATCATTTATTGGTCAAGCTTGTGATATATTTGAAAACTTCAAAGATTTTAAGTCTGTTCAACGGTTACGAACTTTCGTATCCATTGATTTTTCCTTTGATCAACGCTTACCTGACAAGGTTTTGGTTGACTTGGTGCCAAAGTTCAAATTTTTGAGGGTGCTATCTTTACGTCGTATAAGTGAGCTGCCAGACTATATCGGGGAGTTGAAACATCTACGGCTCCTCGATGTATCTTATTCTACCATGGAAGTGTTGCCCGCCTCAATATGTACACTCTACAATTTGTTAACGTTATCAGTTAATGGTTGCTCTTGCCTTCGTAATTTGCCTGCCGATACTGTTAACTTAATTAACCTTCGTCATCTTGACAACACCTATACTTATAGTTTAGAAGAAATGCCTTGCGGGATATGTAAACTTGCAAGTCTTCAGACATTGCCGAAGTTTGTCGTGGGGAAAGGTAGTGGGTTGAAGCTACGGGAATTGAAGGATCTTATGCTTCGAGGGAGTCTTTCCATTTATGGACTTGAAGATGTGATGGATAGTCAGGATGCAGAGGAGGCAAGTCTAAAGCTTAAGCACCATCTTGATAAATTAGAGTTGGTATGGAAATCCGATGATGAGCATCCTTATGATGAGGAACTTGAATTTGATGTACTTGACAAACTCAAACCACATAGAAATCTGAAGCTGCTCATAATAGATGGGTATCGATGCTCAAAGATCTCAAGTTGGGTAAGTGATCCTTCATTCCTTGAATTAACTGAGATATGTATGATTAATTGTAGAAATTGCACGTCCTTACCGCCACTTTGGGAACTGCCCATGCTCAAGCACTTGAAGATCAGAGACATGTTTGAATTAAGAAGCATAGGTGTTCAATTCTACAATGATGGCCGCTCTTCTGAAGTTCCAATTCCATCTTTAGAGACTCTCTCTTTTGCCGGCATGCCAGAGTGGGTGGAATGGTCAATATGTAGAGGTGGTGTGGAATTTAGGTCATTATTTCCACGCCTTCGTGAGCTTACTATTAGGAATTGTCCAAAACTTGCTAGGATTCCACTGATGGCACTTCCGTCACTTTCCCACCTAGTATTTGTTATTTATCATGGGCAGGTGCTAGAAAGCTTATCTGATGTTACCTCGCTGTGTAGCTTGTCAATTCGGAATGCAATGGGGCTAACTTGCCTACATGATGAATTTCTTCAGTTCTGCAGGGCACTAGAACATCTAGATATTCGATTTTGCGATAAACTGGTGAGTTTATGGCCAAATGGGTTTCAACCACAAAACCTTGTTTGTCTAAAAAAGCTGACAGTTAATTCATGTCCCCAACTCCTATCTTTGGGAGAAGAAGAACGAGGGTTCCCTCGCAACCTTGAGATTCTGACATTAGATGACTGCCTTAATCTGGAGAAACTGCCATATTTGGGCAACCTCATGTCCCTTAAAAGATTGAGCATTTTTGAATGCCCAAAAGTAGGGTCATTCCCAAGGTCAGCTGTTTCCCCCATGCTTAATACTCTGGATATTGAAAGCTGTGGGGCTCTCGAGACCCAGCTGCCAAACTACAATGCCAACATTTCTAATCTTAATGTGGGCATTTGGTCAATGTCTTCCCTCAATATTGAATCGCTGCAAAACTTTGCAAATCTTCGTTCCTTATGTATACACGATTGTGATGGTCTGGAGTCTTTCCCTGAAACCGGATGGGCCGCCACCTCGAAGCTCAGATTTCTCACAATTCAGTACTGCAATAATTTCAAGACGTTGCGTTTTAATCAAATTCAAAGGAACCACCGTGTATCACTAGAAAAGCTGGAGATATTGGGATGTCCGAAATTGGAGACCTTTCCAGATGGGGATTTGCCCCCCAACTTAACAAGTCTTCATGTCACGTACTGTTGCCGGAAACTCCTGAAACCACTTTCAGAGTGGGGCCTCCACAGACTCGCCTCTCTTGATGAATTGTCCGTATCTAATTATGATTGTGATGGGGATGATCAGCTTCCTCCAACTTTGACTAAACTTGTGATTGAAGGGCTCCCAAATCTGGAAAGCTTATCTAACGGCCTCCAAAACCTCAGCTCACTCAAAGAACTAACTATTGTAAATTGCCCTGAGCTTCGGTCCTTTCCTAAAGAAGAAGTGCTTTCCACTCTTTCAGAACTGACTATCGACAACTGTCCTATTCTGCAGAAAAGGATAGAGGATGAAGGATACTATCAGCCTATCCTTGCCAGCATCCCCAGTGTGAAATACAAGAGTGCGAAATTTGTTTATCGGTGACATGTATTATCATTCGATATAACTGTGTATATGTTTAGAGATCAGTCTTGTGGTAATGCCTTTGTGATCATGATTTTACTAGATGTGCTCTTTGTAATATATATATATATATATATATATATTGCAGTAGATACTTTGTTTTTCTTAATTATACTATTTGTTTAGTAAATTAACTAGCTTTTAAGAAAAAAAATTAAAAATTGAAATTTGAGCTCTATGCGTCAAAAAAGCAGCAACAGCTTATATGGGCAACGAACTTAATTTAATATTCAAAAAGAGTTTATTTAGAGTGTTTGCATTTGGGAATTGAAGTGTAACATTTTCATGTATTGAATTTGCTTAAGCCAGGTTGAATACAATAAATTAGACATGCACAGTAGGTCGGACTGGTCCGGCCTGGCCTGGGCCTGGTAGGCTTTGGCCGTTGACCAGACCAGGCCGGGCTTTGACTTTTGGGCCTGCAGGCCGGGCCGGGCCGGGCTTCTCGATCGAAGTCTGGCCTTTTGAGGCCTGTAGGCCTGGCCGGGCCAGGCTTTAGGCCGGGCCGGGCCAGGCTTTAGGCCATGCCAGGCCTTGGGCCGGCCCAGGCTAGGCCTTGGGCCGGCCCAGGCTAGGCCAGGCCAGTCCTTGGGCCGGGCAGGGCCAGGTCAGGCCTAAAAATGTAATCAACTAATTTTTAATGTGAAATATAAATATTAAATAAACTAACTACTATATTAATTAAATGTATTGACAAAAAATTAAAAATGAGTAATTAATCAATAATAAATAATGAGTCGGTTACAAATATTTTGCTTCAAAATATTTTTAAAATGTCTTCAAAATTCAAATCTTCAAAAAATGTATCTTCCTATCTTCAAAAGTTATCTCTTCGTTATATCTTCAAGAAACATATCTTCAGTCTTAAGAAAAAATATATATCTTCAATATTCATGGATGTGCAATTTCGTCAGTTTTTACTCCAACTTCAAGATCTTCTGAGCTATCTTGATCGTCTATTACATCTTGTACTATTCTTTGTGCGGAAAAATAATCTCTATAATAAATGCATATCTCCAACGATTCTGAGCTAAGTCTACTTCTCTTTTCATCCAATACCCTGCCAGATAAAGAAAATTATTGATGAATTTATTTATCTAACTTTTTAAAAAAATTAATCTTGAAAATTTGAGTAGTATATTTTTAGATAATTTATAATTATATTGAATCAATTTTAAATTTAAATATATTTTAAAATTAATTTTAGAATACCTAAATTAATTAATTCTATTTTGAAACTGAAAAAATTGTACAACATTAACCGGATTTGTCAATCAATTGTGATTAGTACAATGAACAGAAAAGCCAAACAAAGTTTTTCAAAGTTTATTATCTCCCTACAATGAACCATTTCTTCCCTTCATCCGTCTTTTTGCTGCTTATATATATCAAGTTATAGTCTATAGTTAAAATGAATTAGTTAGGCTGGGCCGGCTGGGCCGGGCCGGTCCTCTACGTAGGCCAGGCCGGGCTTTTTTGTAGGCCGGGCCAGGCCAGTCTTTTTCGTAGGCCGGGCCAGGCCGGGCTTTTTCGTGGGCCAGGGCGGGCTTTTTGGTAGGCCGGGCCAGGCTAGGCTTTTTGGTAGGCCGGGTCAGGCCAGGCTTTTACGTCAAAATAGCAGCCTGTTCAAAGACTGTAGGCCGGACCGGCCCGGTCCGGGCTTTGACCAGGCCGGCCTTTGACTAGGCCGGGCTCAGGCCAGGCCAGGCCGGCCTGTGGGCTGTAGGCTTTTTGTGCATCCCTACAATAAATAGTGTTTGCCCAGTAATTAGATTGAATTTGCTTAAGCCAGGTTGAATTTTGTTGGGCATAAAATTCAATTTTTCTCTTCACAATAAATTACTAGAGCGGCAAACTGTCTCTCAAGTCTCAATCCACATATAATACTTGTTCACCTTAAACCAATCCATTTTAAGTGCACTAGATCTTGAGATTAAAATAATTTTGTACTCTATATTATAAAATTAATATTAATTTTTTAAAATTAATTTTAAATATTTACAAAGTCAAAATTGAGATTAATTTATATATTTAGTTTATATTAATATGAATATGAATATCATAAAGTATTTAAAACTATTATTATATATAAGATTTATGATTTTAAAAATTAAATAAATTATATAAGTAATCAATTGTCTAGTAGCTACCAAACGCCATGAGTCCATGAAGAAGTTATGCAGTATTTTTAGAACATTATCATGTAGTATTCTAGATCAATTATATACTGTTATTTTAATATATGTAGTGGACCCTTAATATTTGAATTCACTTGTGACAATATGTGATTGGTCAATATGTGACCCTTTATATATGTTACTAAATCAGTAAATAAAAGAAGGGTCATCTTAGCATGTGCCCTTAAGCACAGAAAATAAGGGTAAATTTTATTTATTTATATATTTGCACGGAATTCAATACATGAAGTCCACTAGTATATTATTTTTTTATGCATTGAATTCAGTGCAAATACATAAATAAATATTATTATGCATTATTTTCGGCGCTTAGAATGTGCCCTTAGGACACATTCTAAGAAAATCCATAAAAGATATACAATTTCAAGGCACATAACCCAAGTAAACTGAAAAAGAAATTGACAACTAATTTATAGTTAAACTATAATAGCGTCTAATACATGCATATAAATTTCCTATAAATTTTTGCCGGTTTTGAAAACTTAAATCTATAAAACAAATTTGGGAGGATTAAATTCAATTTCCGGACTTTTATTTATGAGCTTTTTTAGGAGAAAAAAAGAAAAGAAGAGAGAGATATTAAACAAATTCTCTCCAAAACTTGAGAAGATTTGGAAAAAATTTATTAAAGACTTGCACTCTGTTTGTGAGTTTGAAAAAGAGAGGAAAAAAAAAAACAAATTGATCTATTTTCATTCCTTGTGTTATGAGATTTAGAAGAAAATTTTAACTTAAAAGAGTATATTATTATTTTACCCTTATAAAATTATATTTAAGAACTATTATAAAGATATTTTTAATATTTTAATGTCATCTATTTCTTTTCTTTTTTAAAAAAATATTTGATTTTTTTTTAATTTAAAATTTCTCCCTTTTCTTTTCTCTTCTCAAAAAATTCACAAACAAGGATTTTTATTCACTTTTCATATCTATATAGCTCGTTTATGATACTTTTCTACCTTACGTATAACTCTTAGTGGAAGTGATTGTAAATTGACTGACTAATTAAAAAATATATATTCTTCAATTTTTTCCCCTAACATTGGTGAAAATTAGTGTTCCAAATATTGTATTCCTCAATAAGAGTTATAGGTAGGGGTGTTTAAAAAATTCTATTTTTATAATTTTTTACCGAATCGGTCGGTATCGATTTTTTCGATACCGATTTTTTAAGTTTTTTATACTTTTCGATACCGGTAGCGGTATAGACATTTTTGAATTTCAATAAAAATCGGTATATCGAAAGAACCAAAATAAATAATATAATATTAAATTTATATTAATTATTATAATATATATAATAATGATATATATTATTATATATATATAATAATAATATATTATTATTATTATTATTATTATTATTATAATCTATAAATAAATTAATATATAATTATTATTTATAAATTTTAATTATATATATTACCAATCGGTATAAATCGAAAACCGAACAAAAAAAATCGAACCGAATTTGTACCAAACCGATACTGAAACAGATAATTCGATACCGGTTCTTGTTTTAACGGTATTTTCGTTTCGGTACCGGTTCGATTTTTTACCGATGGACACCCCTAATTATATGATGTCGAAATTTTATAATATTTTATAATTTCAAAATAAATATATATCTCTAATTTTAGACTGAGCCAAAAAGAAAGAAAAAAATCTCTAATTTCATAAAGTGAGAATATTTCAACTCCATGTATCCTCTTTCTCAAATTTTTTGAATCCTTCGAAAAAAATCATTTTGCAATGTTGTGTACATTTTTGTTCACATTGCACCTGATCATTAAGAACTAAAATGAGAATAAAAAAAACCTTCATTGAAGACAAGACTTTATCAACTTTTACTTGACAACTTCACCACAAAATAAACAAGAAAGTCATCTCTTGACACAAATGTTACCATATAAAATCATAGGAAATCTCATTTGTTCTTGAAGTCTTATATTCTGCAAGCAACACCATCTATACATATGCATATATTTTATATCAAAACTCTGAGTCAGAGATTTCCTCCAAGCAGTGTCACCAGGAAGTCCTGATAGTATCCAGATGTGTCTCCTTTAACTGCATCGTCAAGGCTAGTTTTGTTTGCTTTGAGATATTCTTCTCTGATTTTCATCATATCAATTTCAGCTCGAGTTACAATTACTCTGGTAAGCGAATCTTCATCGGTTCCAAGGCCAATGATTGAAGCTCTAACAATCTAGTGATATTTGAAAACCAAATGTTGGTTACTCGGTCGGATTTTGTACACTTGGGAAAATGGGTCAAATCATGTGGCTATGGAGGTATAGGTGTTCTGATGTTCATGTTTTAGCAAAAAAGGAATTAAATATAGAGAAAAGAACTTAGTTGCTTAAATCACCTCAGCAAAGTGTTTCTCTGGAGCGTCGATACACCCAATTATCACTCTCAAGATAGATTCCAAGATACCATTGCCACAACTATGAATGTCCTGTCAAGAGATTCGTCTAAATGAATAGGCCAATAAAGACAAAAAATTGAAAAGTGCATACAAATGATTTGCTAGTGAAAAAGATGAACCTGGTCAATGGTATTTCCATAGTTCTTCTTGTAGCACTGGAAAGTTGCTTTAAGCTGAAAAACATTTCTAGTGCTGAGTATACACACAACATTATCGTGATCCAGTTGCTTCATCTCAATTGCTTCATGCAGTACTTCTGCCTCAAAATTTGCAATGTCTGAATTCACTAGTTCTTTATCATATCTGTAGGAACTCACCAAACCCACCAGAATCTGTACAATACCCCACAACGCCTCTATTGTAAATCTTTGAGTTCAAAGCAATGTGATTGTATTGATCAAGTGTTAAAGGAGTTAGAGATTGTTGGCGTGTTATCATAAAAATTAATACCCTGTACATTCCACTTAGCCATAACCTCTTGAAATATTTCTTCTTGCAAGAATGTAGGCATACTATGACAAAAATTCATTAGTCTTCACAAAAGCTGCCAAGTACTCTTATTGACCTAATGAATCGTGTATTGGTAATTGCATTCCTAAACATGGTACTTTTACGTCCCAATACTCTATAAATTTAGCGTACCAAATTCTTGTATCTCTCACACGATTCACAGTCAAGTTAACACACACACACACACAGTTAGAGAGAGAGACGACCACTTACACGATGATAAGAAGCATATCTTAAACAAATTAGTGTACAAGTTACTTAGAGGAGCACTATTTTCACGTGTGTTTTTTATATTTCTACATGATTTCCTCTCACATGAAGGTGGGACTCACTTTATGCTCATGTGAGAGAAGACATGTGGAAATATCAAAAACACATGAAAATATTGGTTACCATTATACTATAAGAGCATCTCGGATAAGTGTACTAAAGCGAACCACAAACCTAAACAGAGAAATGACTAATTCTACCCCCACATACTGCATACTAGGTAAGTTGATGTACCATGTCCTCATACCCATACCATGTACCAAAACGTATCATGAACCAGAAAACATTGGTCTTCACATCAAAGCTAATGCCGTTTGACACAAAATTGCAATCCAATCGAGTAAGAAATGTGGACTTCTTATAGAAACCAATACTCACAGTTAGATGATGAAAACTTTTGGGAATAAAATCTACAAAAGGCAACAATAAAATAAGGAAAAGCAAACAACATTATATTAATATAGTTGGTCCTCAAAAATCTGCTTTTACAACCAACTCTACCGTAATAACTTAATAATAACTCTTTTTGAATGGAATAAAAAACTAAAGGAAAAAAAATACTCTCACTCAAAACCCAGTAACACCCTCTATCAAATCTTTATGATGTTATAAGCTTTTAGTTTTGTACTTAACAACTAACCTGAAAACACTATTTCTAGACAATAGTACCCGCATCTTTTCTTGCATTGATCGATGTGGAATTTGGGACTATTACGTACTATTAGTTGACAATTTATCTGTATGGTGCTTTAATTTATTTACTTGATTTAATGATGATTTATAGGATTTATTTTAAAATATACGTCAAAAATCCTATAATAAAGTCCTTATGATTGTCTTAATGTAAAAGGACTTGGTATATCTTTGGGCTTAGAAAAGTGATGCATTAGAAGAGCCCATTTTACTTATGTATGTTTTTTAGTGGAGCAATGTATTAAGATTACAGCTCCATCTACAAGCATACTCTATTGCAGTGATTTCATAACATAATTTCTGTCGAATTTGTCCCATATCTCCTTTGGATCAGTCTTTCTCAACCTATTTTACTAGTACTCATTCACAAAAACAAGATACAAGTATGTCAGCCCCTGCTTGTAGCCTAAGCAGAATATAGAGAAACAAAGATAAAGAGAGAAATATAGAGAGAATTTAAAGAGAGAATGGAGAAAGAACGATAGAAAACTCAGTAATCCCTACTGAGTTCGTGAATGAGAAGATACAGAGAGAGAGAGAATAAGAAGTAACTAAAAGCTTCACTTAATTCATTTCACAAAATTCATATCATCATACTTGGGGAGTACTTTTTCCTTCACATCTACATATAAAGAGAATAAATGCTGAAAATAACTCATAACCTACACCACTATCCTTATCCTTCACTCAGGAGTAACTAACCATCTATGTGCTCACTCAAAATATACTAACTCTAGAATATACTAATTTATTTCTTGTTGCCCAAATTGCCCTCTACCTGACATTCTCTCCCCCTTTAAAAGCATCCGTTCCCTCATGGATAGTGTGATTTTCTGCTTACCAATCTTGGTAGCTCTCACCACCTTTCAAGTGTCAAAAACAAAACTCAGGAACTTGTTTAGTTAAACTTCTGTCTTCTCATATTCCCCTGTACCAAAAGTTAACACCGACAACTTCAGATTTTGATTTAGTGTAACTTCTCCATTGCAAAAGCTTGCCTCGATTAGTATTAACTTTAGCATACCTTGAGTTCTTGAATTTCTTTTCCTTCAAATATAGTCACCATTGATACTTGCTTTCTCCATCATAACTAGCTGATTTGTAATACTCTCTCTTTAATATGCAGCAGCAAATCTAACTATTCCACATAGGATGAAATTTTGTGGATTGGCCATATCAACGACTATTTACCAAAATTAGCCTTGTGAATAATCATCTTTTAAAACAGTCTTAGCAAGTATTGCACAATATTTGTCTACTGTTATTGTTGCAGCTGTCACATTTCCAAAGTGATCCAACCTTTCTTGAGCTATAAAGTAGGACAAACAACCCTTTATTATCTTCCTGCTAAGCACCAATAAACAGAAGTCGATTCAAAAGCAAGATTAATGTTCTTGGTTACCACACCCAGCCACAACTTGGTCCTATGACCATTTGAAAAAACAACTGAAAAATTATTTTGTAGCTTCTTCATTCATCGAGGGATTCACTTCTGCTATAGGCCTAGCTGCTTGAGTGCAATCAGATTATTCGTCAGGATCTTAACAACACCAGGGTCAGGAGGACTTAGAAATTTCACATAAAACACGATTGTTGTCCAACTCCACTGATATGGGTTTGTTAGCTTAAGAGAATCTTCGGAGAAGAAGGTTGAAATTAGCTTTTGTGCTACACCTTTCCTTTTCAGATAGATTTTTCATGCAAATAAACTCCCAGACTGAAAGTCCTCAAGGTGTAATCCCATTTTGTCTCTCCAAGGAATAAACTTAACAAATTCTCCTTTGATGATAAACAACTTGCCTTCAGCATCAATTGTTCCCAAGAGAGTGCATGTCTATTTCTCTTGAAAATGAAGCTGGCCTCAAGACTATGATTACCTAGCACTTTGACTGCCTCTTGCCATGTATCTTTCTTAGAAATCAGTTCATTCAATGGCTGCCATTCTCCATTTGCTGCATATATTTTTTCTTTTCTTCCTTGATTTTTTTGTGCAACAATTATTGCTAAAAAAATCTTTTCAAGACCATAATCAATGGCCTTATATAGGTTAACACTCTTGCAAATCTCTTCACCATTGATGTACTCCAATAGAAGTAGCTGCCCATTTTCATCAGCACAAGTTGTTTCTTCATCATAAATTGGACAGTCATAAATTCCAGCCTCCTCATCTTTAATAACTGTTATGAAGTATTGAGGTATCTTGCAGTTGTGCCCCACATCATGGCTTGCAACATAGTAATTACAAAATCCTTTGTATGCGCATTCAGGGATCTAGGCAATGAACTAGGAACATATGGAAATAGGTTGTACTCAAGGTAGGGAGGAAGTTTCGATGTACTTGTTTCCTTCAAATGTGAGTTTTGTACAGAGGTTTTGACCTTATATCTCCAAGGTTCAAGTGATATGACCCAGTCATTTTTGGACCCTTTCTGGATGGCAACCATCACCTAAAGTGAATCCCATTTTCTCAAAAAGTTCTGCATAAATCTTTGAACCTTGGGAGCTGAAATGTAGGCGACTCTGTCATCATTTTCTAGTCTGACTTGCAGCATGGGAGGCGAGTTGACAGCTCCCTTAATAAGGAAACTCTTTATTGTTGTTCAGGAAGTGCCAACACTCCCTCTACCTTCATGAATCCTTGCTCCACTTCAGAATAATTGTCAAACACTGGGACTTCATTATACCAGAACTCTTCTTAAGATTTTGGTTGTGCAGCACATTGTTCAATGTTGTCAATGAAGTCAGTTTTTCATCAAAGAAATGATTCCCTACATTTTGTGGTGGTTCATCATAGGTAGGTGGACCATCATAACATGAGCCTCCTTGCAGTCCTACACCCCACTCCTAGCATCATCACATCTAGTAAATGATGAAAACAAACTTGAGATGCTTGAGTTCCTTTCCCTCTTCATTTTCTTCATCAAAATTGTTCCTCCTCCTCCATTGGATATTATCTACTACATTTGTTCTGGCACTAAACTTCTCAGCATGGCTGGGATTCCTAAAAAGTCCCTTATCTTCTCTATGGCCCACGTAAACTGGCATGTTTCCCTTCCTTTTATCTAAAACAGGGTTAACAAAACTCACCTCATAATCTAAGCCTTTTTGCTTCAACAACTCATTATACCACTTACAAAGTAATCCATCTTTTCATCAATGAGGTGCAACTTCTCATTAGTATAATCATATCTCTATAGGTCAAAAAATCATGTTGAAACATTTGGTTGAACATTTGGTGTGAAGGTCTAGCCATTGTTCTTCGAAATTTAAAATGAAAGTGAATCATAGAACAATTGTGATCCTAAGTTTGGAAACTAAATTCAAGCAACATCAATTCTAGTTAAATTATAATAGTTGAACTGGAGTAACTTTATAAGTGATAAATGAACTTCCTCAGTGAAGCAAATTGAGTATCCCAAAGAAACAAAACTTAATTCCAACTACTTGCTGCTTAGTTGAAACTTATCAGAGTAAATAAGCACATAAATAAGGTATAGCACCAAAGGATTCAACACTTGGTATGAATACTAATTACCAGGGCAGTAACAAGTGCTTATACTAACAAATAAGCTGAAACTGTTGGTGTATGGACAGAAAAATGAAGGACTGGATTTTGAAGTTTTTGGTTTTTGATTGTTTGCACAGATGCTAAGTATGCTAAACAAGATAAATAGAAAAAACCAAACAAAATCAATTTAAACCAAATAATATCATAGAATCTGAAAATTTTGCCGTCAAAGAAGAAGTAGTGATTTATGGATTGAAGTATGCTTAGCTATTGCTGTTTATGAGAAATAAGCTTTGGCTATCTACGTGTGACTGAAACGAGTGAGATTGAAGAGTATTATTCCCGATACAAGTGATTTAACCCTTGAATTTGCTGAGTTGCAGGTTTGAAGAAAAACAGAGCCTCCAAAGCTGTGATTTTTGCTACCTTGAGGTTGGAATTTGGAGTTGTTGATGGTGTTTCTGGGCTGGGATTAGAGAGTCTTAGAAGTACAGCAAAGACTAGAAGAAATAGATTTCAGTTTGGGTTAATAGAAGAGAAAAAATCAGAACTTTAAAGAAGAAACAGAGGATTTGAAGGAAAAGGATGATAAGTTTGGATAGAACCTTGAGCTCTGATTTAAAGAAGAAACAGAGGATTTGAAGGAAAAGGATGATGAGTTTGGATAGAACCTAGAGCTCTGATACCAATTTGTCAGGGTCTTTCTAACCAGAAAATAAGAGAGAAACATACATACAGAGAGAAAAAGAGAGAGAATTCAGGAAGAAAATGGAACTCAATGATTCTTCACTGATCATGAGATATATATAGAGAGAATAATGCTACGTTTGGATTGAGGAAATAGAATGAAAGAATGATAGGAATGAAAAATAGTGAATGGAATGAAAATTCTTTTCAGCCCTTTGAATTTTATTCCATGTGACAAGTTATGGAATAAAATGTATTCCAATGGAATGGATATGTATGATACTTTTATCTTCATATTACACCACTCACTCCCACATATACTTAAAATACTTTAAAATCATTCCATTTTTTCCTTTATTCCATTTTTTCAATCCAAACATAACATAAGGAGAAGCCTCTGAAAGCTTCATGTCCTCAATTTATTTCACAATATTCATATCATCATACAATACTCTTCCCTTTACAT
Organism: Hedera helix; assembly: GCA_947179155.2. NCBI lineage: Eukaryota > Viridiplantae > Streptophyta > Magnoliopsida > Apiales > Araliaceae > Hedera > Hedera helix. The sequence goes on from OX359280.1 coordinate 11,883,557, forward strand.
CTATATAAAAAGAGAACAAATGTTGAAAATAACTCTCCTAACCTACAACACTATCCTTATCCTTGACTCACGAGTAACTAACCACTCGTGTGCTCACATGCTCACTCACAATATACTAACTCTAAATTATACTAATCTATTCCTTGCTTCCCAAAATGCCCTCTGCCTGACAAAGTACGTGTCAAGCAGTCAAATTTACAATGTGCCTAAATTTGTGGTTTGCTATGTAACATAAAGAGTAGAAGACTTAGATATAGGTACGGGGATACTTTACATGCATACACGGCTAATATATACTCCCTTCGTTCGAAAATATAGGATCTCTATTAACTTTTTGAAGTCAAATTGAGATATTTTTAAATTCAAAATTAATATAAATTAATTTAAATATAGATAATACAATTATGAAAGAAAGAAAATAAACAACACAAATTTAACTATGGTTTGATCCTCAATGATCAACTTCCACAATTGATTCCTTTATAATAATTTTAATAATACCACTTTTAGAATAAAATAAAAGATAAAAAGCCCTCTCTCTCATCGACCAAAACCAAGTTACATCATCTTTCAGCCCTCTAGAACGTTATAACATTTTGGTTTTCTACTCAACAACTAAACTAAGACTTTTTTTTATAGAGTGGTACCTAGATCTTTCCTTTCACTAATCGACGTGGCACTATTAAATACACGGGTAATATTCCAACAAAAGTAAGAGCGGTTTCCTAACAAAAGCAATTAGTATGCGTGTCTGAAAAAGATGGTCGCTCTTATTTTGGGTGTTTTATGCATTAAATTTTATAGCCACAGGATTTCATAAGTCAAGAATATAAATTTTAGCTTTGTTCTTTACTTGAAATAACGAGAATCTAAAATTTTAGGCTTAACTGAATGGATCCGTCCTGAACTTGATGCCACGTGGCGGAGGAGGCAATATCACATATGTAGAAGCTGCTGCATTCTTATTGGTCTGCACCTATAGCGTCGATTAGAACTTCAAGTTGATGTTGTAGAGAGTAATGCTTTAGGAAATTAATTAGGCTTGGGAGAGATTCTAAATAGTCAGGCTATGAGGACTCTGTTCCTTCATTCTCAGATTTTGAAGATCAACATGTTCGTTTAAGGTTGGTTGCTCAATTGCTCATATTTCCAGATAGCCAACTCAGTCGCAGATAGAATATAGCTAATACAACTCATTCACATGGTGGTTCTAAAGTTTATTTTTCTGATTTAGGTCATACAGTGTCACTATAGCTGCTGCACAACATGATATAGATTTGTTTTCTTTTTGGCCTCTTGAGGTTCTATTTATTTTGTAGAAGGGGTTTCGTATCAAACCCCCCTTACTACGCCTTTTGATACAATATTCATAGGTTTTCCAACTCCTTTTCATAGGTTTTCCAACTCCAGTCTCTTCAAGTGTTCAAGAATCTCATCTAAAAGCTTGTGATTCAACAGTTTTGTGTTTTGGTGAACGCGTTTGAGTGCTTATGATCACGGGAAGCTACTAGTTTAATTAGGGGAGCAATTCTTCTTTGACTCCTAAGGACCGATGTTTGTGCACTAATATTAAATGCAATTTGTTCCCCATAAAATGGCTTCTAATGCACCAAAATATTACAAGTTTGCCTGTGGATAAAAATTGTAAATAAAAAAAGAACGATAAAACTACAGCCCAGATATTATATAAATTTCTAAACCACTCGCTCACGCTCGTGAAGTAAAAAAATCCTGGCTCCTGCCATGTTCTTTTATGAGTAATCTGACCTACTCAGTCGAGGACGTTGGAGAATAGCTGGCATAATGTCTGTATTAAGAAAGAAGTGATGGAACTTACCTTTCTGGCGGGTAGGGAGACGTTAGATATGATGTCTTCTTCAAGTGAGCATTCAAAGAGAGAACAGTAGGCCTGCCTTACTCCCACCAGATGATGAGGCGATGATGCACAAGCTATTTCAACAATCACTTGTAGTTGGTTGATACCTTTATTCCTTGATTTCAAGGCTTTACTCGCCAATATGGCATCCCTTTCACGAGGATCATGTGTCCACAAGATAACCGCATTCTGTAAAAGTCAGACATGAATCTTGTCATGTAATATAAACACTGAACAAAATTGTTTTACAACTTTGTATATATATGGAGATATAAGCTGAGTTGAAGAATAGTTTCAGAATAGTGTCTTCATGAAGTTATAATAGTTTCGGCAAAGGATTTCATTTATCAGCTTTAATTGTTATGAAAAGAAAACCAACAAGGAAACCCTTTTGCTCAATTTTTTAATTCTTGTAGCATATATTTGCATGGCTTGCATTCTAGAGATTTTTATTGGAGGTTTATAAGTGCTTCATCACATCTCTCGAGTTCTTGATCCAAGTTCTGCAGATATTGCTATAAAACTTGCTGTTCAAAACTGGCCTTTCAAACAGTTGCAGAAGCAACACCAACAATCATGCAATTTTGAGTAAATCACAAGCGCAAATTAAAAGGCAACTCTTCTCTTCTACACAGACACTACCTGATAGGTCTCGAGGATCGCTAATTGGCATCTTTTCCAAATAAATACTTGCGATCCTAAAATGTAGCTGCTCTCGAGCTTGAACCCTTCTCCAACTCGTTTTTAGTTCAGTTTTACCAAACTAAACATATAAAAGAGATGGAACAATACAGGCTCACACACAAACACATGTCCACAAATGTAATTACCTTCATTTGTAAAGTGAATTTGACAAATAATATGTTCATCAAATACAGCACTGTATATCCAATATCCATGTGGTAAATCCACTTTCGCCTCAACTAAAAAATTAATAACATACTGAAAATCATTATACCTAAACAAATCACAGTAACAGAATGCATCTAAATTCTAAAAAAGGAAGCAACAAAAGATAGATTCAAACTAAAAGCATTTCTCTTGGTTCTGAAAATTGGTTCATGGTGATCTAGTTTCTATATTTAACACAATAGTGAATTGTTGACAATCCTTAACATGCATAAAAGACAAAAATTAAATGGAAATGAATTTATGGTACAGTAGAATACAGGAATTTTGTTCATTGACTTTCAAACAATTATGAACCCCGTTCCAAAATTAGAGATACATTTTGACTTTTTGAAGTCAATTTGTGAAAATTAAAAGTTCAAAATTGATATGATTTCTTTTAAGTTTTACAAGTAATTAACAAATATTTTAACTAATATACCATACATATATTCGTTTATATTAAAATTTATATAATACTCCCTCCTTTCCAAATTATTCCATCAAAATTGACTTTTAAAAGTCAATTTCATATACTTTCAAACTAAATTTTTTTATAATTCCCTAACAATTCCAAAGCAACAAATCTTAAATTTGGTAAATAGTTTATTCATAGTTATATTGACTAAAGTTAAATGAATATATTTCAATTTTGAGTCTAAAAATGTCTCAAATAGACTTCAAAAACTAAATAACGGTCTTATATTTTGGAACGGGGGAGTAATTTACACTATACAATAAAGATATTTGTTTATACCGAAACATATCGATTTTGAAGTTTAGGATTTTATAAATTGACCTCAAGACGTCAAAATGTATTCATTTAGGGAAATCCCAAAACAAAAAGGTTAGGACACTCAATTTAGGACACAGGTAGACTGAAATATTATATTAAAGTACTACATTTCATCATAAAATACACACTTGCAGACTGAAAATAACTGTGGAAATTGAGGTACATTTCAAATAGCCATACCCTGAAATCCCCAGATAGTTCAGATTCAATAGACTTGATAAGGGACTCTTTATAAAGCTGCTCATATGTCTCTCTGATCTTCCTCCTTTGGCTCACATTTCTACGCCCTAATATCCAAATTAAGCCCTTCTCGTCCGTTCCCCATCCTGGCCATAAACCCAAAAAATTATCACCAAAATCAACACATTCATATACTTACATAAACAACGTGTTAAAAAAATTATTAAAAAATAAATTTAAAAAATAAACAACTAAATAAAAAGGAATTGGGCTCCCATTCCAGGCAACAAACCCAAAAATTATCAACAAAACCAACACATATTCATACTTACATAAACAAATGTGTTATAAAAAAATTAAAAATGAAAAGATGGGGATTTTCAGGGATTCATCATAAACCCATTTTGATCGTATCAAAAAATGCATGAAGAAATAATTAGAAAAATGAGAAATTGACCTTTGAAAGCTTTATTGATTCTTTCAGCGTCTTGGGTTACAGAAGGAACAATATCTGGCACTCTAAGGGTACCCATTTTATTTTATTTCTGGGATTTTTATTGGGAATCCCAAACACATGACAATGAATGAATGTGATGGAGAAAATAGCTCAACTGCTTCTGAGCTCAGCATCAGTATTCATGTTTCGGTTTCTTTTTCATATTAGAATACTACAGAGCTGGGAGCATGGAACAGAGGACTTGAGGACTATCTTCTGGTTTGACCAATATACCCCTATTTCGATTTTAATTGCCTTGAGGGTCTTTTTTTTTGCTTTTTAAATTATTTTCCTAAATAAAAGAAGCTGGATCAAATGAGACCTGCAAAAAAGGAGGTGACAGACATCAGTTATTATCGGGTGATTTATTTTAGGACAAGTCTATATATATAATAATTAAATATTATAATAAATATTAAATTTATTATTATTATTAAAAAGTAAAATATGATATGAATTTTAATATTATATTATATTTTTTAATAATGTAGATAAATATAGTATTTAATTATTATGTGTGTAAATATTATTTGTATTATTATATATATATAAATTACACTATCTCCCATGTTATATACAAAAAAATATTTCTTAAAATTTATGGGTCTGAAATTTTTGAACTCAAAAAAATCTCAAATGATATGTGTTTTGTAATTAGTTATGTCATAAAATACATCTTATCTTAATCAATAATACATTATTTGGGACACATTTAAAATATAAAAAAAATTAACTCCTAAAATTATCTTTTTTTAAAAATTTATATTATTTTAAGAGACAATTCACATATAAATTTAAAGTTTCTCATCTCACGCTCAGTCAAACGAATACTTAAAAATCTAATTTTTTCTATTTATTAAAATTTATAAGGTACATGACACTTGCCTATAGAAAGAAAAATATTTTCCTCCAAATATTAGTTAAGGAACTTTATTAAATCCCATACAATAGTTGCACAACGACACTTAGATATTGGAAATATAAGAAAAAATTCTTTTAGAATTTTGGTAAATAATTTCTTTTGTGTGTGTGAAACTAAAAAGATTATATATATATATACACACACTAGCCGCAGATAACGATTACAGTCTTAAACCTTTTTATTCACTTTGAAAAGATAATTATCGAGAGATGAGATAAATGTCCATATTAACTCGCTTTAAATTGTATTTACAATCGCTATGAAAATAAGATTATCTTTTAAGATTTTGTTTGGAGATTATATATATGTGTTGTTTGTATAATTAACTTAAAGATCGAGTTTAGAGGATAAAATAAAAAATATAAAAAAATAAGTTATAAAAAATAAAATAGAAATAGACCTAAACTTTCAACAAAAAAACTGAAAGAAAAAATGAGTCAAAAATTCCGAACTTATGTTAAACGGGTTGTGATAGCTTCATTAATAGAGATTAAGATTACATATTAACAACAAAAAAAATACGTTATTCATCAAGTCATTATTAAGCTATCAATATTATTAAAATAACAACAATATTAATTATAAAATAATATGTATCGTTTAAATTATTAAATGACAGTTAAATTAATTATAAAAAATATTATTAAATATATATTTGTTATAAAATGCGTGAAACACATGTATCAATTTACAAGTTCAAATGTTGATTGAATTGATGTATAATTAAGCTGATAACAACATGTTAACAACCGATAGGGCAAAATTTGCCCCACGCACCAACTTAATTATTGCCAACTAATTTAGTGGATAAGAAAGCCTTTATGACTCATGACACGAGGCATGTCATTGTTCTTCATCGTGATTCTTGCGTTTCAATTTATAAGAGAAGTAAATTGATATCTCGATTGATAATGTTTATGGAGAATATTAAAAAATTCAGTTATTTATTTTTATAATAGCAATTTAGTACATATTTTTTGGAAACTTTAAATACGTTTGTATGTTTAAAATATTTGAAAGCTCAAGTTTTATTTACTTAATAATAGTGCGCGCATAGAGGTCAAAATACTACACATTTTATCGTCAAAGACTCTCTTAAAAAATAAAATAGCACTTCATACGTACTTCCTTCTTTTGGTTTGTTTTTTTTTTAAAGGCAATTTTTTATTATATACTCTCTTCGTTTTAAAATTAAAAATATATTTTTAAAATAATAATTTTTAAAAATAATTTTATGTTCTCAGATATAATTTAAGTATTAACTGAGAAATAATTATGATAATTTGATATTAAAAATAATAGTAAAAAATTAAAACTATAATATATATTTTTAATTTTAATAAATTAAAATTTAATATATTTTTAATTTTAAAATTAAAAAAATAATTGACAGAAAGTTCATGAATAATGTGATGTGACAACAAAAATAAACAAAATGATGACATCACATTTTAAAGAATTCTCATCCCTCTCTTACTCGTTCTCCTACTTTATCAAGTTGTGTCGCTTTCATATTTTTTTATTTGAAGAGAAAAAAAAACATGCATTATCTCCGTTTCATATATAAAGTTTTATTTTAATTTTTTTAAATAAAATAATTTTTTTAAAATAATATAAATTTACGTTATTATAGTTATATAGTCCTTATTCGTTAATTATTTAAACTGTCTAAATAATTAAAGCATCTTTAAAGTTTAATATTTCTGAATTTATTTTCTAAAAGAAAAGATCGACATTCGTGGACGGTGGAATTAATTATTCATTATAATTATAATGACAGGGTGGTTGCATTTCCTTTATTATATACGTCTCGTGTAGCTCACTAATTGCACGTACAGTTTCTATAAACAAAACATTGAGTGATGATCCAAATCAAAACTAACCACAAATTTTAACAATTTGGAATTTAAATGTCAAATGCCCTTTGCACAATTTTATTTTTTTTGCAATTTAAGATAGAATTTTAATACTCCCTAATACATAAAGATGAGCGTAGTGTAATTAATAGTTATATAATTAATCATAAGATATTGATATAAAATGTATTATCTACTTAAAAATTACTACTCTTTCCGGGTTTTTTTACTTGGCGCTTTAGGAAAAAATGTAATAATTACGAAATATAATTAATATTTTGTCTAATTGACCAAAATAGTTATAAAATCTTAATATTACTATTTTAAAATTTATTAAAAAAGATAAAAAAAAAGAAACAAGTTAGTATTTAATATAAGGATAATATAAGAAATTAAGTCATCAATACTTTCTTAAAATCTACAAATGACAAGTAAAAAGGAGCAAATCTCATCATCTAAAACGACAAATAAAAAAGAACGGATAGAATTATGTGTTATGTCAAATTTTATGGGGGAATACAGATATCATTATAAGGGTCTCATTATTTAGACAATATTATATGGAATTATAGTGTAATTTTTTTTTTTTTTTTTTTTTATTTTTTTTTGGATATGTGGATGTCATATTCAAAATTGAACAGTTTTTAGTTCAAATTTCATTAAATATTACAACCATAGATTCATGACATTATCTGCAGTTAACATGAAGAGAAAAAAAAAACTCAAGTATTTTAGATTGAGCCATTATTGTATTCACAAAATATTAGAGCTATTTTGTAGCAATTATATATTATGTGTTATTGCACAGGTTCTTGAGCTAGTAACATAAATTTGACACTACAAGTCTGCAATAGAACCATGAGGAAATGAAAGGGGGTGGGAGTCCCTCTTTTATTACTCGATTTCCGAAAGAAGTTGTTGATTTTATAAGTTGAGTATATTGATGTGAATTCCAAACTAATAAATCGTAAGAAATAGTTGCACATCAATTACAAAGGTAATTTATTGTGAATATATATAGACTTTGAGGGATAGTTAACTTTTTTTGATGGGTCAAAGGGGTTCAAATTTGTATACCACTGAACTCATGGTATAAATAAATTCAAACACATTTTGACATAATTTTTTATTTTGATATAATAGTTATTAAGTGATGTCATTGCTATCTAAAATGAAATAAAGAAACTTATACTATGTCCTAAACAATAATTGTCAAATAGGGATATACTATATGAGTTCTACTATGTATTACTATAAATTTATATTTAATTATAATTGTGAAATATATCAATACATGAAATTTGATAAAATTATAAAATGACTCCGCTTGTTATTTATCTATCCAAAAAACGTACCACTAATACTTATTTATGAAAATGACAATAAAAAAATCGACGTAAATATTTGTAATATATATTAATATATCATTTTTCATAATATATTTGTGGTTATTATAATTAGTTGACTATAGTATTTTTTTTTCTTTTCAAAAGATATAATTTTGGGGATTTTACTAATCAAAGTTTTTTAGTTCAACATATTTCATTAATAGTTTATTATTTTATTAATTAATATCATATTATATTCATCGGGATAAAGTTAGAGATATTAATTTTTTTTTTATCTCGTATGGTTAAACTAAATATATTAGTCTAGTGATAAGATCTTTTTTTTACTATAAGAGGTTATAAATTCAAGTTTAATTCTTAGTAATATTACTTGGGTTCTTCTTAAATTTTAAGATAAAAATGCATAGTTAGAATTGAATTGCAATAATATAAGTAAAAAAAAAACTCTTGTGGATGGGTGTTACAGCCAAGTACAGTAAGCTACAGTTACATTTTTCATCTAAAATTATGAAGACAGGGTAGTTCAAGAGTAATATTTAGAAAATTGGACTGAATTGACGGTCCGATCGCAGTTTGACCAGAATCAATCGGTTTTTCGGTCCGATTCGCTCCAAAAATTGATTTAACATCGACTCGGTTAAAAATTGATTGACCACCGGTTCAACTGGTAGTTCAACAGGTAAAACTGGTTAGTCGAACCGGTTGACCCGAATTTTCAATTTTTTTTTTACAAAAATATTTTTACTAATATTATAATATTATTTTATTATGTTTTAGTTTATAAAAAAATAAATATTTTAAAATTTTATTAATTATTAATAATATTTTTTTTTATATTTATAATATTACTAATTTAATAATAATTTGATCATTAATTAAATTAATGATCCATTTAATCAATAATTTTTTTAATTCAATGACTAATTTAATTTTTTAAACATTGCTCAAAAGTCCAATACATTAGTCATAATCAATGAAAACAAACACATGGAAGAGACACGTGCACCGGGCAAGGCCATACAAATAATGTAAATAATTATTACACGTCATTTTCTACAGCTCATGCTTAGCTGTAGACGTTGAACAATCTGATCCATTCAAAAATAAAAAAACACCACATTTGTAGCATGTGATATTCTACATCATACACAATTATTTAGGTTCACTTTATCGGTTGTCAATGCAGACAAATCAACTTTAGTTAGCAGGTGGGCTCAAGTTCAGTTAAGTATTGGTTATATCTGTTTGTTTGTTTGTTTGTTTATTTATTTATTTATTTATTTATTTATTATTTTAAATTATTGATGATCTCAATATATTAAAAAATTATTTTATATTTTTAAAATAAGTAAATAATATATTTTTTTATTTTATATATTTATAAGTTTTACCACAAACGAGTCCTACAAATATATATATATATTATTCACTCATTCTAAGAACATAAAATAATCTTTCCGCTATATCAAACTCTACTTCAAGAATAAATCTTTGATTTCATTTCAGTCTGATTTTTTAATAAAAATAAATAGCATAGTGGTATCAAATGTTATGAACACGAGGTATTAGGGGTGAGCAAGAAACCGAATTGCCTCCGAAACCGCACCAAAAATCGCACAAACCGCACCAATGAAAACCGCACCAACGGTTTTGGCATATGTGGCGGTTTTAGGTGGTTGAAAAACCGCAAATGCGGTTTGGGTTTGGTTTCTGAGCAAAACCGCATCTAAGAAACCGCACCGCACCATGCACTATTAAATGAAGCATATCAAGAATTACAAATATTTAGAATTATCCCAAATTATAATTATCTCTATTTAGAATTTTCATATATAAGGATAAATCATTATTCATGTTTTTAGGTTCTATTTTGCTTTTGTTTAGACAAAACATTATAAGTAAAAATGTGTATTATCAAAGTAGTATTTAATATTGTGTGATGCTAAATTGTTAATTTAAATTGCATAAAATTTAATTATTTCAATTGGTTTTGGAACCGAAACCGCACCAAATGATTCAAAACCGCACTGCACCAATCACAAGAGGTTTCATGTGCGGTTTTGAATTTGTCAAACCGAACCTAAGCGGTTTCATGTGCGGTCTGGGCTTCAAACCGCACCAAACCTCACCATGCTCACCCCTACGAGGTATACGTACAGACGAGATAAAAATAATATAATTTTTATTATTAATTTGAGATATATTTTAATTTAAAATTGAAAAAATTAGTTAAAAATTATGAAATATTGAATTTTTATAATTAATAATATTTTTTAAATAATTTTTATAATATTTATTAATGTATTTATTAAAATTAAGTAAATTCGCATCAATTACAAAATTTAAAATATCTCAAATTGCTTTAAGAGATTACTAATTATATTATATTTCCAAACAGATGGATTACAAGTTTCCTTCCCACGAAAAAATCGAAGTAGAAAAATGCCAATTTCTGTAATGTTCAATTTTTTTAATTAGAAGTTTATACTAATATTATTCAATCTTAATGTTTATAATTTTAGAAACTAATACTATTAACATTAATCACAAAAATACAGACCGATCGACTGTAAATATTAAGAAAGAAATTTAGCCAAAAAATATATATTAAGAAAGAAATTAGACAATAACTTAAGAGAAACTTATATTGCTTCTCTTAAGATTTTTATTAAATATTAAACAAAAAAACTTTAGAGAAAACACATATACTTTTTGTGTTGCACATGCACTAATATTAAACAAGCCGGACTATGTATTTTGATAATTTTATGTCAAATTATAATAGCGAAATTTATCAATATAAGAGTTTGAACAAAATTATAAAAGAACTTCACTTATTATACATTTTTTTTAAAATATTATTATTAATATTTATTCATATAACCAATAATTCAAAAATCAACAAAAATATTTAAAAAAATTTATCGTTTCTCCCTCTTAACTACGCTTGTCTCCCCTCTCGGGAGAGACAACAAGAACAACATCAAACTCTTAGTAGCACCGCCGGTATTGAAAAAGCATTCAAAAAGCTAAACTCTTGTGATAGCGCTCGTGCATCATATCCATGAGTCATTTCTTCTCCGAGTGTGTATTCACGTGAAGATAACTCCCCTTCTTTAGAATTATATTTTATATGAATAAGTTTAAATTATTCCCCTATTAAACTTATAACATGTGTATTCCATTATCTTGAATGAATCTCCAACATGTGATGTGTTAAAGTTAATATTTAGACGTGCAGACGAGATAAAAATAATATATTTTTTATTATTAATTTGTAAAATTAATTTGAGATATATTTTAATTTAAAATTGAGAAAATTAATTAAAAATTACGAAATATTGAATTTTTATAATTGATTATAATTTTTAGATAAATTTTATAATATTTATTAATGTATTTATTAAAATTAAGTGAATTCGTATCAATTATAAAATTTAAAATATCTCAAATTGCTTAAGAGATTACTAATTATATTATATTTCCAAACAGATGGATTACAAGTTTCGTGCCCACGAAAAAACCGAAGTAAAAAGAATGCCAATTTCTGTCATGTTCGATTTTTTAATTAGAAGTTTATACTAATATTATTCAATCTTAGAATATCAATTATGTAATGTTTATAATTTTAGAAACTAATCTTATTAACATTCATCACAAAAATACAGGCAACAATTTGACCGGAGATATTAAGAAAGAAATTTGACCGTAATTTAAGATAAATTTATATCGAATTATAATTATAAAATTTATCAATATATAAGATTGAACAAAATTATAATTAAGAGAGTTTCACTTATTATATATTTTTGTCAAAAAAATTATTACTAATATTTATCCACATAATTAATAATCAACGAAAATATTCACAAGAAAAGACTGTATTTCCCTTTTCGTTACGATCGTCTCCCCTCGTGGGAGACAACAAGAACAACAACATGATATGTGTTAGATCATATTTAATTGGTTTAAAAAATGATATGTAATGTTTAGTGTATTTTATATGAATATGTTTTAATGAACTTATAACATGTGTATTCCATTATCTTGAATGAAACTCTAACTTGCAATTACATATATAATGTGTTAGTCAAATCAACCAACTTTAAGTTAACTTTATTCATATTTTGGCTCATATAAGGGGCAATTATTCCCTTTCCAATCTATTTCTCCATTACCTTCAATGAAACTCAAATGTGCAACACAACGGCTATATATTAGGCTGAATAAAATAAATACGGTTTCAAATTATAATAATATTATTAGTTTTTAAAATTTAATTAAAATATTTTTAAATTTTTAAGATGATTTATTAAAAATTATGAAATAATAAATTTTATAATAAGTAATAGTTTTTAGAGATTTCACAATGTTTATAACTATATTTACTAAAATTTAAAAAGCTTATTAATTTTGAAATTTAAAAACATCTCAAGTTAATTTTAAAAAATTAATAATAATTTTACAATTTAAAATAGATAGAGTATATATTTTGAACTAGTTTTAACATTCGTTTACTATTATTATTATTATTATTATTATTATTGAGAACAACTATAGGATTATCTGAATGAATATTTTTATTTATTTTTAGATCATGTTCTATTACAATTTAAATCTAGCGATATATTTCATTCTAATGGGCTAAGGGCAGTCTAGGGAAAGGGTCAGGAGAGAAACTAAAAAAAAATTAGAGAAAAATTATTTTTTTCATTTAGTGCATTGATTAATATGTTTATTGAGTTTATCATATAAACCAACTTTTAAAAATGAGTAATGTTATATGTCTTAAATTTTTTGTCGTAAATATGTCTGAAATGATATAATATTAAATAAAAAAAAATATATTTTATGACATATTTAAGCACAAAAAATTTATTAAAGTCGATGACCTATTATTTGACACATTGTTTTAGATAAAAAAAAAATCTAAAATCTTTAATATTAACCTTTTAATGAGTCAATCATTGAAAAGTAGACTATGTTGAAGACAATCAATTAAAGATAGAATTTTTTTGTGGGAAAAAAAAAACCCGACAATTAACACTCTTTCTCGCTCAAAAGGTGGGAGTATATGAAAAAGAAATAAGCGTTGCAATATTTATGGTCATATTAAGCAAAGGCGTTAGCAAAGTAATTAATGAGGCATGTTCCCAAACGGACCAAGGACCAGTTCGTCATTCTTTGTTTTGTCTGTTCCATTATTGTCCTTTCATATTTTTCAAATTGACGAAAATATCCTCACTGCAGCATATAAATATAGCACCAGAGAATGTTCCTTTCAACGAAAACATTTCTCTCTCTAAAATATAAAACAAAAATTAATGGCAGGGACAGATAATTTTGGAGTTCTCACAAAGGCGTTTTCAGGTTCTCTTTCCATTCCAATTATTTTACATAATCTGAGTAATATGTTCTTTTAGCTGTTGTATCTTTTGATTGCATAATTTGGGGATGAATCAATCGAGTTATATATATATATATATATGTGTGTGTGTGTGTGTGTGTGTGTGTGTGTGTGTGTGTATAGTGTATATGTATATACATTTGTATATGTATACCTCTTTGCAATGTACTTGTTAATTTCTGATCTTTTGATAATATGTAGTGCTAAAGAACTTAGCATTACTTTTATATTTGATACTGAGTACTTATGTTTTTAATTATACTATTCCATATTATTCAGTTATTTACACCTAATTTTAGTTCACAGTTCAGTTATTTATTGACCATTTCTTCAATTCTTTTTTCTTTGTTTGGAATTTTTCAGATGAATGTATATGATTTACTTGTGGAATTACATTTCTTTAAACTATAAAAACTGATATTTTGAGGTGAAAAAAAATGATATTTTCACGTGCGAAAAAGATTACGGTTGAGCATTATTCATTCTTATAAAATACTCCTTCCGTTCCAAAATATAAGATATAATATCAACTTAAATCATATTTAAACTCAAATATAACGCAAGTTTCTTCAGATTTAGTCAATAAATTGACTAAACAATACTATTAATATTTAATGAACCGTAATTGGCATATGACTTTTACCCAAATGTAGCTACAAACTATTTTGTTTTGCTATTTCCTTTTTTATTTGGTGGAAAGAAATTTATGGTATAAATTCAAATATCATTTACTGAAAAGTTTTAACCAAGTGCTTTTTTAGAACTACATTTTAATTCGCTGAAATGTTACAACTAAATATGATTTGAATTTGATATTCTAGGACTTGGAGTTGATGAGAAAGCCTTGATATCAATATTGGGGAAATCGCATCCAGAACAGAGAAAATCCTTTAGGAAAGGAGCACCTCAATTTTTCCTAGAGGATGAACGTTTATTCGAGAAGTGGGAGGCTCAACACATTGCTCAACTCAAACATGAGTTTTTACGCTTCAAGGTACACGCATCTTTTTTCCTAGCTTATTAGTGTTTGGTCGTCAATAATAGATACCAAAACCTCCTTCTATAAAAGGAATTTGATATAGTCAAGGAAAATGATATTTGCATTTCAGGTTTCTCCATTTGCGATCGATTATTTGTTCCATTTTAATCTTCCAGTGGACTACAGATGGTGAAATTCAGAGTGCATTTATCATTTTCCTATAATCAACTGCTAAAAATTAGAAGTGATTAATATGGTTTGGCAAAATTGATTCCTATTTGTGTGAAAAGTCCCAAATGAACTCTCAGTGTATATAAAGTCCCAAATGGACTACAGAATGCTTATAGATTTATTTTTTTCATTTTTCATTTTTTTTATGTTTCACTCCTAGGTCTTGGGCCCAAATATATGATTATGTGAAAATTGTTGCATTTTTTTGTTACTAGATTAACCCTTATGGATAACTAATGTTGCTCGAGCGTCAATAATTGTAAACTTTTCTCATTATCTAGTGACAAGATGTTGGTTTGAATGACTTAAGAAAAACCAAATACTATGCTAATTGGACTCAATGACATTGCAATTTGTGAGCTACAAAATACTTTATAAAAAGGTCCCATTTAAGCTGTTACTTTTATGCATGATAAACAGAACGCAATTGTACTTTGGGCCATGCATCCATGGGAAAGGGATGCTCGTTTAGCAAAGGAGGCTTTGTTGAATGGACCACAATCGTTTGGTGTGCTCATAGAGATTGCATGTACTAGATCATCGGAAGAGCTTTTGGGTGCCAGAAAAGCCTACCACTAGCTCTATGAGCACTCCATTGAAGAAGATGTTGCTGTAAATATTCCCGGCACTGAACGTAAGGTGAGAGCTTTTACTTCTGGTGCTTGAAAAATTACATGTGTCCCAGAAATAAGTTTGAAGGTTTCTTCAATATATGTATATTTTACTCTAGATATTAAAAAATCCTATATATTTTTTGAATGCAAAATTAATGCATTTCTAGAAGCATTGTTCCTTACGGTTTACCTTATCATCCCAAAAAGATTTCAGTCCATTTTTTTTAATTTCAATAAAGAGAAGCTTTCTATATCAAGTTGGACCATTCACTTTTAGAGTAATAATGTTTACCTTATCAGTTTACCTTATCATCCCATAATGTTTTATAGGTTTGCGGCAGTTTGCCTAACAAACTGGAAATATTCTTATTTTTACACTGATGGTGGATCAAAATATAAAACGTTATGTAATTCCAGTTCAAAAAATGATGCACCCACAACATTGATATAATGCTCCTTTTTTTTTACTCCATTTGAGGTGAGTGACATGATGAAAAATTGAGGATGAAATTGTCATTTGAATCTCTTGTTGAATTCTTTTGTTGGTTGGCGTAGTATTACTCTTCCAGTTCTAAAAGATAAATGTTACGTGTGGAGGTATTACACTTGGGAAACCTTTTATATTAACATCTAATATTTATATGGAGAGCAAATAAATTCTTCATCAAAATGTAAAATTTTGTCTTATAAGTTCTATTTTGTTCATTGACCAGTTGTTGGTAGTACTTGTGAGTTCTTATCGATATGAAGGTCCACGAGTTAATGAAGAAACTGCAAAATCTGAAGCCAAGATAATGCATGATGCCATAAAGAATGCTGCTAAGAAGAACCCCATTGAGGATGAGGAAGTTGTGAGAATTTTAGCAACAAGAAGTAAGCTCCACATCAAGACCATATTCAAACATTACATAGAAATCTTTGGCAAACGTATGGATGAGGTATGAAATGGAGATTCCATTTAAATAACACATTGTTTAGATAATTTGAAAAAAAAAAACTAGATAAAAGAATGTTGCAGTAACTGCTCACAAGAAATTAGATAAAAACAAGAGACAACAGAGGACTTGAGGAAATAACCTATCAACATAGAAAAAGAACAAAAAGAAAATAGATAAAACAAGAGACAACAGAATGGCATTGAATGACTAATATGATGAGTCTAGACATACATGATACATCTATTTAACATAGGAGATTGACCATTTGATCTAAATGATAGGATAATTTAATTGTTTTATTCTCTTTAAAGTTTGCGAAATTTAGCTAAGGCCATTCATGAAACAAATACGGACTGAGTTCATGGTAGTTTGTTGAGAAATTATAAGGAAAAAATGAGAGTTGTTGTATTTTGGTGACAATTGATAGCTTATTGATCAATAATACTTTAGAAACACCCTAATTTCACTTAAACTCTCAATTCTTCCTTCTTCAGGATCTTGATACCAAGTTGATTTTAAAAGAGATAGTGCAATGCTTATCTACTTCAGAAACATATTTCAGCAAGGTGATCAGCTTAACCATGAAATATATCTCGATTTTAAAAAAAATATTGAGTTAACTTTTAATTTAATTGCTTACCAAATTTAACTTTACATCCTTTCTTATATGCTCCAGGCTTTGGATGAGGCCTTGAAAAGCGGTGCAGATGAGGAAACGAAGGATGCTCTAACTCGAGTAATCGTTACCCGAGCAGACGTGGCTATACAGAAGATCAAAGAAGCGTACCATCACAAGTATGGTGTTCATATCTCAGACAAGATTGAAGATATAGTTAATGGAAACTATAAAGATTTCTTGCTTACCTTGCTTGCAAGAGGAAGTTAATTTAAAAACTCACTGAATTTTGTTGCCATACTGTTATTCCCCGCACCTTCTTCCCCTTCTGGTTGTTTTTGTATTTTTGTGCTTGTATGAGTATCAGATTACCAATATTTTTACATGTTTAAAATATTTCTAAGTTGTATTCATTTGCTTGTTTATCTATTTTTTTCTTCTTCCACCAGTATGTATCAAAGTTGCTCAAAAGAATTTCAAAAGAGGGACTTAATTACCAAGTTAAAAGGAGGTAATATTTTATTTTTAGTTTTATTTTTCCAAAAATTTATGAAACTATTATGAAGTTAAATTAATCCATTAGTTTATGAGTTATATCTAGCAAAATTTTATGTAAAACCCCTTCTAGTTTATCTAAACTTATTTCAAGTAAAATGATGATTGCGTGCTATTAACACCAAACAATAATGAACAATTAATAGTCATAGAGTGTAGGAAGGTGTTTTCTACCTATAGCCTATAGTCTATAGCCACACACACACACACACACAAAGAGATAGATATGTTATTCCATATATATTATATGATATATCTGTTATTCTATATATATATATATATATATATATAGAGAGAGAGAGAGAGAGAGAGAGAGAGAGAGATGACGGTTCAAAAATATACCTCTTAAATAGCATATCTTTATCAAAACGATGTCGTTTTGAAGATTATTTGATGTCATTTTTTCAAATAAAAGGAAAACAAGTGGGGCTGCAAAATGTCACATCATGTCACATATTCTTTTAATATTATTTTTTTAAAAAAAGAATCTTCAAACAATGTCGTTTTGATAAATGTATATTATTTAAAAGAGGTATACTATTTAAGAGGTATATTTTAGATTCGTCATATATATATACATACTACCGCTACTACTACTATTACTACTGCTGCTGCTAATGAAGGAGTTTTTTTGTTTGGGATATTTTGCACCAAATAGGAAAGAGCAAAAGAAGAATATTGAAATTCATGATTAATTTTTTTTTCTTTTATTTATTTAAGTATTTATCTTTAAGATTTTTATTAAGTTTATTACTTTACTCATTTTCTCATGTTTGAGATTATTCCTTCGAATTGTCTGGCACTTCCTGTTATTGAATAATTGTTGATACTATATTCTGAAGGATCATGGACATGAGTACGAGCCTCCAAGTTATCCAGTTCATCAAAATGCTACTGGGTATTTATGTATTTTATGTTATATAGATTCATATAGATGCATTTTATGTTATTTTGATAGATCTGGTTTCATGTTTTGATCTTCCTCAAAGATCATGTTTTAATGGTTCAGTTATTGAATTGGGAAAAGATAGATTCTTTTTTCTGAATTGGGTTCACTAGATGGGTTTTTCTTTTTCTTTTTTCAACTGGGTTTATTTTAAAAAGATAGCAATTTGAATTTTATTAGTGTGCATTCTAATAATAAAAAAAACCCCGAGGGTCGACCCGGCCCAATCCGGGCCACGAGCCGCATATTTTCATCCAACAAAAACCTGGGCCATTTTGGCCCCACCTGAATTTGGCCCGACCAGCTTATGGCCTAACCCGTTTGCCAGATTTTTCAAGTGGTTTTCGGTAATCGAAAGCCCTTAATCCACTCTTCTTTGAGAGAAGAGAGATACTTCACTAAGATAATAATTCACTTAGAATCCCAGTATATAAAGTACATGTGAAGTTTCACAAAGACACTTGGTTCTTTTTACAAGTATAAAGAAGAATAAATAGAGTTGGATCTGTTGCTATGTATCTTCTAGAAGAAATGGATATTGCAGCTATCAAAGATCTTGATATTTCGTCCAAGTCTTGGATGGAGCTTTGGATAGAGAGAATAGAGAAAGCTTTGACCTTTGAGCACATAGATGATATTTAAATCCATTATCTTTTACGCATAATTGCCTCTATCTTGATCTGTGCCTTTTATAGTGCTACTAGTCTTCAAAAACCTCATTTTGTCCTTAATTGATATACCCATTTAAATTGAAATTATGGATCTCATAGTATATATCAACTCTACGACCATTTATATAAAAAAATTGTCACCCATAAATAGCCATTTGACAAAAAATAAATCACTAATTAGAAAACATACATACATCATCAACTCAGAACGACATAAGTTGACTAACAACTTAGTATAGGCCAATTAAGCATGTTGTCAACCCTAGACTGATCCATTGCTACTCCTTATGCTATGTTGACATGGGCTATAAGTATGCTGTCTGAGTAGTAGCAAACCCTAAAATGGCCTAGAATGTCATCAAAGAATACTACTGTAACCTTCTTAGAAATGTAACAAACACTTAGTTTATAAACTCTGAATGTCATGTCATGTCATTCATTTTTTTTTGTTGCTAAATAATGTCATGTCATTCTAGTGTAACGTAGAATGTCATGCTACGTTTGGAATCAAGTTAGAAATGGAATAACTCATTTCTATAGAATGAATAAAAATTGTATTTGATTGTTTAATTAGAATGGAATGAATTATTCCTATTCTTGCCAAATTTGTGAATTTTATTTGTAATAAAATTAAGCATACATGCAGCGAATATGAACTGAAAAATTAAAACTTTTCGATTACCTTTGAAGCTTATGCCCACGATTACGAATGGCTAGAATCACGTTCAACAAACAATGCTCTTAGCGATAATTTAGACTACAAATGAGTACTAAATATATCTTCCACAATTCGATAAGTTACAAACTTACAAGCTTCACAAATGACTTCTAATGACTTATAAAAAACTCTCTCTTTTGGTCTCAAGTTGTTTGTTGCTTGGTACTTCAAAATGATTAGCATTGCTCTACTTTTATAGTACTCTAAGAAGTTTAACTTACACATATTAAACAATAAGTAATTCATTTGTAACTCCAAAATGAATTACACTAATTAAAATGTAACTCCCATGTTTAACATAAATATTACTCCCAAATTGTAACATATGTAACTCCCAATTGATTAGAGTGTAACTCCCACTTGATTAGAGTGTAACTCCTAAGAGAATAAATAGATAGATTAACACACACATATTCATTGTATCTAGAGAATGAACCATGTGGTTATATTATACCCACCGGGTTGTTCGCTCCATGGGCGTTCCAGTTTGGGTCCATTAACTAACATCTCTCGCTCGGCTATGGCGAGGACGACATTGTTATCATATAAGCTAATGAAGTCCAAACGTGTAAGTTAAAAATTTGTTTAGCCACTGAATTGTGCGACCGATGAGTTTACCTACAATGCGGGAGCTCTAGATCAAACCCGTTAGGGCAAAAATAGAGACATTAACCCTTTTAGCAAAATTAAATATGCAATGTGGGAGCCGTCAAGCTAAACTGGTTAAGGTTTGCATTGGGGCTACAACCTTTCAAACTCAGAGTACCTTAGATTAACTTTAATTTTCACCTGATTAAGTATCTCTGACCCCTCAGAGTACCGTACATAACCCCTTTAGGCTTATTTATATTTTGCATATCACTTATTACTATATCGTTTCCAAAAATGTTATAGTTGTCGATAATAAGTGAAGAGTATGGTGAAATTAAGTTATCTTCCATTTGTCCTTATGTTACTCAAATCTGAATCAACTACTTTCCCAAAATCACCCAATATAGTTTCATAGTCTGGACTTTAGGAAATGAATCCAAAGTAACAACATTAATTCATCTTTTTGTAACATAGTCAAAGATCACAAATAGTACCTAATAAAAGGATCAATGAATACCTTATCCTTTAAAAGGACAACACACAGTGAGAAAGTAGGGATCAATTTTTTCACCTCCTTTATTTTGACGCAAAACACATGTTATATTTTCACAACGTACTAATTAAATAATCTTGTTGTGTGGAATCCAGTTTAGTCACTCCCTGAGTGTCTAACTTAAAACTTTCAAATTGTTCGCTTTTCGAAGTGTCCATTTTAAATTTTTGTGTCCATTTAACAAGTCACGGCAGACAACCTCATAGTTGTGAACATATGTCTTATAGTCATACCGTGCAGATCTTAGTTCAATCAATCCTTGAGTGCCTAACTCGAATTCTTGAATTTCTTGCTTCTTTAAGTGCTAACTTTGAGATTTTGCATCCGGTTATTTACCAATTTAATATGGATAGTGGGACTTACACTATTCGGTTAAACATACTTGACCTCATCTTGGTTCTAATCAAGGTGATATATTAACATATCATTTTTCTCTTTCGTTACTAAGCGCCAATTGACCACTATCTGAAGCGACAATAGCTCGCTATCCAAAGCGAAATCAAATAAAATATCTCATCTTAGCGCCAATTGATTGTTATCTTAAACATCAATTGCTTGCTATCTAAAGTGTCAAAGGCGATTGCTTGTGTGAAAAAGCCAATCAACCTGTTCAACATATAATTCTAAAATACATATATAATATGTAGTTATAGTTAATAGCTGTGTGAACTCAATTTATCATATGCCAATAAAGACAATGTAGAAAATGAAAGTATTTTACATTAAATGATAAATAATTTCAATACAATATATAATGATATGAATTTCTAATATAAGCCAAATAATAAGTGATACATTGAAACGCCATAAGTACCTTAAACCCTACGAAGTCCTAAAGAATGAACATGTATCTGAAATGCATCTCTAGGAATCGACTTTGTTAGGGGATCAATAATCATCTGATCGGTGGGTAAGTACTTTAGTACCACTTCATTATTTACTATGTTCTCTTGAATAAAGTGCGTCCTCAAGTCAATATGCTTCGTCCTGTCATGATACTTGGGATCCTTGATAAAATCAAGTGCTGTTGTGCTATCACAGAAAACTGTCATAGGATCTGAAGCACGAGGTACAAGATTAAGATCCTCAAAGAACTTTTTTAGCCATAAGACTTCTTGAACGACTGATGTATATACTACAAACTCTAACTCCATCGTGGATAAGTCACACAACTCTATTTCTTGCTTAGCCAGGTGATGGCACCTCCATTTAGCAAGAACACATATCTTGATGTAGATCCCTGGTTCTTACGATCACCTCCATAACTAGCATCGGAGTATCCAACTTAGTGAAGATCAGGTCCTTC
This sequence comes from Hedera helix, assembly GCA_947179155.2. Taxonomy (NCBI): domain Eukaryota; kingdom Viridiplantae; phylum Streptophyta; class Magnoliopsida; order Apiales; family Araliaceae; genus Hedera; species Hedera helix. Next base: position 11,906,045 of record OX359280.1, read on the forward strand.
ATAGCATAACATGTAATCTAATGTGCCTCTTATGTATCCCAGGATCCTTTTAATTGCTCTCTAATGTGCAATTTCAAGGTTTGATTGGTATCGATCAAGAACATGAACTGTGAATGTAATGTCTGGTCATGTGCACTGAACTACATATATCAATTTTCTAATAGCTATAGCGTATGGAACACGGGACATCTTCTCAATTTCCTCGAGAGAGGTAGGACAATGCTCAGGGCTAATAGCATCACCTTTTACAATAGAAGTTTCTATAGGTTTGTAATTGTTCATAGGTTTAGTTTCTTTAGTTATTAAAGTCTCTTCCACTTCTAACTCTTCAAGTATCATGCGGAACTTACGACGCCAAACATCATAATTATCTCCATCGATCTTGTTACCCTTATTAAGATCGACAATAATTTGTTTTGAAGCCATCTAAATAATTTAGAGAATTTTATTAGAAAATTTTAAGAGCTCACCACAGTATTAACTTATCTTTGTCGCATAACATAAATTTTTTAAAATAATCAAAGTATAAATACAAAAAGAAAACTTTGTTAGGCTTGGGAGTCACAATTTGTGTGTATAGTTAATTATTTTGTTATAGTTTATTTACCGAAAAAATATACATAGAATTTAAAAATTAAACAAAAGTTTTTATTTCTTAAATTCCTCCCACTAAGTTCAAGCATATATGTGTGTGTGTGTGTGTGTGTGTATTTAGCAAGTATTTAATCCTTAGTATGCTTTTACAAACTTGAAAAAATATTTAAATATTCCAAATATTTTGTAAAGATTAAATAATTACTCATATTATTCCAAATAATATGCAATACCATGCAAAACACATAATAAACCTACCAAAATTTTTTATACAGTATAATAACAGGTTATTAATATTTTGTAATTTTTTTGGATTTTTCTGAATAATACACAATTTATAAAAATAAATTATACATGCATAATTCGACTAGAAAATTAGTTTAGACCACTATATTAAAATATTTGTCAACACCCTTGGTGGAAAAATGAAAAAATAGCTTTTTGGTGTCTATGAAAAATTTTGAATAGAAAACCAACTTCTCAATATTTTTTAAACAAATTTTTAACTACAAATTTAATTTTTGAAAATTTCAAGTATATCCAAAAATAATTTTAATATATAGAAAAATAAGAAATTAAAAATAAAAATTACTGTAAAAATTTTATCGCCGGTAAAAATCGGGAAGGTGCTGCGTGGCTTACACGCGCCACTGCTGCGCGTGGGGGTCGTCGGAGGCGCGTGTATGGCGCGACAGTGGCCATGCAAGCTATTGATGTGGCAGTAGCCGATTGGTCCGTATGTTGCTGCCTTAGCGCCATGTGGCTGCCACGTGTCAATGACGTGTTTGCCACGTGTCGCTAACTTGGTAGCCACATCATCATCTACCTTACGCTGATTTTCAGATTACAAAATTACATTTTGATTCCCTTTTTTAAAATGGCCATATCTTACTCATTTTAAGTTCAAAAAATGCAAACAAGATATCCATGGATTCGTATCGAAAAACTCTACACAACCATGTGCTCAAAAAATTGATACGAAGTCCGAGGAAAAATAGTTTTTGAAGTTTTTAAAAACTTCATAACCAACTAGGGTTTGAATTTTCTCCCAAAATACAAAATCAACGAGCACGAAATTTTGCAGGCTATATAAACATTATATAAGCTAAAACGTATTGATATTTCATGCTCAAATAATATCTCTAACATATATTGCCATTAACATGTTATTTAAGCTTTCTTTTTTGAAGGAAAAATATAAAACGCATGCATGACATCATGAACAACAAGTATATAATGAATTTAAGCACTAACAACTTTGATACTGTTTGCCTAATTTTAAATAGAAATTAACAAGCAAGTATACGCGACCCACAAGTAATAAAGTGATAAAGAGAGTGTTGAATCCACATGAAATTAAAAATAATTAATACCAAATACCAATTCTTAACCAAATTAATCTTACTCAAACAAACGCAATAGAATTATAAAATTAACAAATTAAAATTACTAACTAAATTAAATTAATGAAAATGATTAAATCAGATAAAAAATACTCAATATCATAATTTCTCCCAATGCTTCATTTAAATCTCTTCACTTCCTTTTTAATTAATTAATTATATAGAATTGTTAACTGAGAATGTTTAACTATTTATTAACCTTCTTCAACAATTAATGAAAAGATCTATTTCAGTTATGTTGCTATATTCATGCAAAACACTTAAAATAGATTCATTAAAAACAAACTCTCAATAAAGTTATATGCGACATATAGATATATTCATCCTATACACTATCATGATATTTTTTCTAAAAAGAATAAACAAATTCATATGTTATCATATCTGAATCTATACCTATACTCCACTTTTGATTTTATATAGATTATCTCATTAATTATTGAGCAAATAATTATACATGAACAGACTAAATATGATAAACAATCCTTATATAATTATTAATAATTAAAAAGAAAATAAATTAATCTAAAATACACATTGGGTTCAATTGCAATCTCAATAATAAATTAGCCCATAACTAAATAATAAATTATCCACAGATAATTAAACATATCAAAATTACAAAAATAAAAGTAAAAGTAAAAGAAAAGAAATCAAATCTGTGTTTTAATATCCGTTTATTACTCAAATCACAATATTAAATTTTCAAGCTCCGCCTTTAATAATAATAATAATAATAGTAATAATAATAATAGGCTGGTACATGGGAATAACATTTATTTCTTGAGTAATCTGAACAATAGGCTCATGTTGCTTGAGTGGTTAAATGTTTTAAAGTTCAAATATGAGGTCATGAGTTCAATTCTTGGGGGAAGCACATTTTTTCATTAAATTCAAATAAGATGACACGTCACCGGTGCCATATGTGCGCCACGTGTGCCACGTGGACAGTCAAAGCACATGTGGCACCTGGGGGCTCAATATCCAAAATTTTAAATATTATGGGATTCGGTTTGCATTGACCAAAAAAAGGGGGCTCAAAGTCCAAAAATCCTAGAGTTCAGGGGACTTATTTGCATTTAACCCTATTTATTAATGTTAATTTACTCAAGTCCTTTTGTGTGTGTGTGTGTGAATCCAAATGTATATAACTAATTAAAACTCAAAAAAAAAAAAATGTAATTAAATGTCTCATAAAAGATATTACACAATAAAGAATTACAAAGCAAAACTCTATAACTCACTTTTCACACAATTCTTTGCTAATAAAGGCAAATATAAATTAGAGTATCAATTTTTTTTTCTCACGTTACACACATTAGGATCAATTTTATTTTTTTTAAGTTAACCATAATCATTTTCAAATATCTTATTATATTTTTTTCATTTATTATAGGTGAGTGCATTTTATGCTCAATCTCACTCTTCTTCTATTATGCCAACGAGTGTGTTTTACGTTTCATCTCATTTTTTTCACATGTTTATGAGCGAGTGCGTTTTACGCTCTATCTCAACTCACCATATGACTATTAAATCAACTCGAAAAGGATCAATTCTTTAAACAATTCTCAAACAATGTATCTAAATCATCTTTCCCAAATTATATTATACCTCATATTTTACTTCAAGTTATGATCAAATAAGTTATATAATTCATAAATATCCATCATAAACAATTAACCATATAAACATTCTCTAAGTTAAAACTAACTTAACACAAATGAATATAAGTGCATAATTACAAGATCTCAAATAAAATAATAATCAACAATATGCCAAAATTCAGACTAACAAAAATTTATCAATTTTTCAAAAGCTATTAAATAAAAACTAAAATTTTTATCATTAACTAAAAATTTATTTCAATTAATTTATTGCCCAAGTGACTACCTAAAAACTAAGTTGCCCCATTTTCGTAGGAAAACACGATTGCACTTAGCATGTGTAACAAGTCTTTAAATCCCATGATTACCTCAAGTGGACGAGTTGTGTCTCGTGAGAATTTGCAGTGAATTTACTCATAAAATTTTAAAATTTAAAACTAAAAAGAAAACTAGAAAATTTTAAAATTATTTTTTTTTATAACTTACCCCACACCCCCAAACTTAAAACAGACATTGTCCTTAATGTATAAAATATAAAGGACTCCCCTGAATATGTAGTATTTTTCTTCTCATCTGCTAAGCTTGAGTGCATTGACATAAAAAACCTGAAACAAAAAAAATAAATTAAAATAATAACTAAATACTAAAATTTACTACTAAAAAAAATCTACTCAAAAAAAAAAAAAATTAAAATTAAAACTAAAACTAAAACTTAAACTTAAACTTAGGTTGCCTCCCAATAAACGTTTGTTTTATAGTCTGTCTCAGTTTGACTACTCCCTTTTTTTCAATCAAGCTCAATCGCAATAATTATTTTTTCATGCTCCTTTTTATCTTTTCTTTTAATTCCATGGCATTTAAGCAAAATTGCGAACCACTCCCAAACTTGAATTCATCTGAGTTATATTCTTTAACAAAGTCCATGTGAGGATCCAAATTTTCAGGATTTCCTTAATAATATTAAATGAGAATTTAATTGATAAAATTATCAAGGATGTTAAATTAATTATTATTTTATGTGATTTAAGATATGTGATGTGATTTAATTGATAAATTAAATCTGTACAAAGATGGTGATGATTTGTGTTGAATTAAAAGAATTGAAAAGTAAATAAATTGTTTAAAAAGAATTTATGAGGAATTAAAGAAATTTCAGGTAAAGGTGCAATAAATTGTACAATAAAAATTGTTGTGAAAATGTGGAATTTATTATTTAAATAATGTTATGTGGTAATCTGAAATATATGATATATATATATATATATATATATATATAAATGTGCATGCTTTACTTATAATTATAAATTTTATTAATTATGAAAATTAAGGGATTAATAATTAAATTAATCCAAAAATTTATGCAAAGTTAATGAGAGAGTTGGTAAAATGGTAATTATTGATTTTAAATTTAATTAAGAAATTATGGAGGAAGTTTAGAAATTAATTGAGAAGAAAAGTAATTATATAAGTTATATAATAATAAATTATATAATTTATATAAGAAAATTAAAATAAAGTATGAAGGAAATTATAATTATATAAATTATATAAGAATAATTATATAATTTATATAAGAGGATTAAATTAATTAAGGATGGAAGAAAAATGTTATCATTGTGCTTTGTGAAAAATGAAAATAAGGTAATTATATAAATTATATAATAATAAATTATATAATTTATAAGAAAAGTTAATGTAAATTGTAAAGAAATGAAAAAATTAATGTTTTAAGTTAATAAAAAATATGGTTATATATAATGGAATGATTATGACTTTTATGAATGATAATATTTTAGAAACGGGAACATGTTAGTGTAACATGTTGTCCAAGTAACGAAGTGAAAAATTACGAGAAATAATTTTTATATGTTAGATTAATTATTTTATGAATTTTGGAGGTATAAATTACCTTATATAATTACATGCATGTCATTATGCGTGTACAAAATTTGTCAAGAAAAATGCTTGAAAAAAGTATTAATATTATTTATAAAGCAATTTATGATTTTTAGTGAATTAAAATAAATATTTTATATACATTATATAAAATATTTATTACACGATATAATTACGTAATGTATTAAAAAGTAAATTTTGCATGTTATTTTCTTGGAAAAATTCGGAAGTTCACGTTGGTCAAAGGCGGTGGAAATTTTTTAAGGAAGCATAGCCTTTGGCTATAAAAGGAAGAAAAGAATAAGAAAAGCGAAACAAAAAGGAAAGAAAGAAAATAACAAACAAACACTATGCCTTCTCCTTCTCCACCGTGAGCTCCACCACCCGCTCGGAAAACTCCATGGCCGCTACAAGAGAGGAGTTTATTGGTGCCAACATGGGTAGAGAAAGCTTCAAGGAAGGTAAAGAAATTAATATAGTTGAACTATTTTTAATAATTATGATGATAAATTAATTGTGCGAAAAATTAGAAAATAATTAGAATAATTATTCTAAATAATTATTTGATGTATATGTATGAGTTATATAATTTTTGGAATGGTATTGTGGTAAAAATTTGTGTAAATAATGGAGAAATTTTGTTAAGTTGGCGCACTGTTTCGCGAAAAGAAGAAGAAAAATTTTCTAGGCAAGGCCGCGCAATGCGCGACTGCTGGTTTTTCAGAAACGCGGGCTCAAAACGACGCCGTTTTGGAGCTGCGGAAGAAAGGGGCCGCACAATGCGCGGACGCGGAAGGAAACAGCGCCGTTTGGCGTCAGCCGTAGAAGCCCGCGCGCCATGCGCGACCGAGATTTAGGCGGAAGTTAGGATTTTGCCCCTGGGCTTTTTTCATAATACCGAGCGTGTCCCTGACCCTCGGCAAATTACGAAAGTGCCCCTGAGCTTTTCGAAAAATGCCAATTTTGTCCCTATGGCCGCGAAAATTACATAAATGCCCTCAGTAGTGATTTTTAATTGAAATAAATGTTTAAAAATTATTTAAAAATTATAAAAAAATACTAAAAATATAGAAATGATATTTGGGCATTAAATTTAATATTTTTGATTAAATATTAAATATTGGAGATTAATATTTAATTATTTAAATATTAATCTAATAAGGTTACAATTTAGAAAAATGTTAAATAAAATTTTCGGACACCCAAATATGCTAAATTTTATCCGATGAGCCGGGTTGTCCGTATTGAAGTTATTGGATATTAAGTTAAATAAATATATTAAGGAATGAGGTTAAAATAACTAACTATATTAATTAATAATTAACCGGTACCCTAAAATAAATCGTCGGGTAGGGTTAATTACAGTATAGATGGTATTAATTAAATAAATTAATATCATAAGAGGATAAATAATTATTATTTGATTATTTTATGATCATAGGTTGTACGAGAAGCATGATAAAAGGGTAATTATTATTTAATTCCGCAATCCAGGCAAGTTCTTCAGTCCTTAAATGTTAAATGTTGAATGTTATGATATGTAATTCTTGTTTTAAATGCATACAAATTATGTGTTATGTGATACGTGATTAATGTGGCAACAATATGTACTTTGTAAAATGATATTAACATAGTTGAGATATAATGCCTGATTAGAAGCACAACACGTGATGTATGACACAAAAGGAGGTAAACGTAATTGTTATATTTGCAATAGTATAACTCAATGTGGATACATTTGCCAAGTTTGTATTGATGTGATATATTTGTTGGTTTGCAAAAATATGGCATACATATAATCAAATTATATAAGCGTAACGGAAGCAATAAAATCAGATTTTAAAATTTTTTGTACAAACCAATTACCCGGATCTTTCTTATGCGACTATTATTAATTGAGGAAGGATAAAAGAATTTATACCTTTGTAGAACCAAGCTTCCACGGGTACAAGTTCATCTCCCTTTAGTCCTTCACGTTCTTCTTCAAATTCACCGATTAGATTCCACGGATCAATGTTAGCTCCCCAAGTGTGAAGCCTCTAGAGGTGATCCACCAAGAGATCTATGAATTAAAGAAGTGGATTATGGTTTCTCCAAACCATGGGTGGCTAGCCCTAATTCTCTCTCTCTTTCTAACCCCTTAGATCTAGAGAATTATGGAGTACTCTCTCTATTCTAATGAAAGAGTGTGTAACCTTGATCTATGATAAGACTCCTCTTATTTATAGATCTAGTCAACCCTCCTAAACTATTTAGGATTAGGGTTTTAATTTAATTCTCAATTTAATTAGGAACTAAATTAATTAATTACAATTCCTAAACCATTTAGGAACTTAATTATTTAATAATGAGAGTACTTCTTATTAATTAATTACTAAACCATTTAGTAACTTAATTAATTATTATAATTATAATTCCTAAACTATTTAGGAACTTAATTATTTAATAATAATATTACTACTTATTAATTAATTCATAAACCATTTAGGAACTAAATAATAATACTAGTAGTAATAATAATAGTAGTAATAATAATAATAATAATAATAATAATAATAATAAGACTCCTCTTATTAATTTATAATTAGTATTTCTAAAATACTAAATTATAAATATTAAGCTATTTAATTTAATCTATCACCATAGTATAAATTAAATATACTTAATTTATTATTACGATTATGCCATCCACTTCTAAAATAAATATTACTCTTTTGCGGTGTGACCCTTTAGGTTCTCCATATTAAACCGATTGTATAATAAATAAATTAGAATAATTCTAATTCATTTATTACGAATTAACTCTTTAATTCAGAATAAATAATTATTCCACAATAAGGGTAAGCCCCCTTAGCGATTAGTCGACTTTCCAGATAATATAGATTTCAACATTTGATCGTAAAAGAACCTTTCAGCAAATAGTTACCGTATAATTCAATCCTTCTACCATACAATGTCCCAATCAAATATAAGACACGGAATTTCTGTCAAGTCTTATTTATTTGATTATATGCATTTCAATTCACAAATACACAACTCTAGTTAATGTAAATTAGAAACTCCTTTCTAATTCCATTCAACCCTGGCCAGGGATTTCTGAGTTGTCACTTATTGAATCGCATAGGACATTCTCTCCCTTTACTGGAAGTGGTAGATCCTTTGTTGACCATTCATCTATCTCCATGTGTACCTTATTATACCCAAGCACATCCTTTGATATACCAATAGGTCTTAAGGAATATGTCAAAGTATAACTTAGTACACACAAGATACTAAGATGATCTCAAGTCTAAGGATCACTTGTACAACTATCACATAAGGAACTCATATTGACAGACGAGTAAAACTCCATTAGGTGTTCCTTGAGCGAGTCACATTCAGTGAACTTATTCTCTAATAAGCACCTACATACTTGCTTTAGTATCTCTACGCAAATGATTATGAGATCAATCATCCTCTTCATAAGAGCAAGCATAGTATTTACCAATCTATCCGGATCTACTAATCCCCTTTTTAGTGATCCAACGATTAGGAACAATTTTAGTTTTGAGCTATCTTGAATTTAGATCTCATTAGCATGATCCTCATCATGGTTCTAAAAGCATTGCTCGAAAACTATGGGTTTATCCATTTGATTAATTCAAGTAATTAATCATGAATAAAGAAATGCCTTGATACTTTTATTAATAAATGAACAAGATTACAAAGTATATGCTTATCACATAAAATGTGATTGGCTTGAGGGTATATTACTTTCAATCTCCCACTTGCACTAAAGTCAATCGCCCTTTGGTATCCCCATACCATTCTTCTCTAAGTGGCGTACAAATTGCTTAGTAAATGCTTTAGTTAATGGATCTTGACTAAACCATACCATTCTTGATGGTGGATGTTGACTTAAACCAAGGTTTTTTTTTCTTCTCATTTATTTCAACAAATTACTTGCATAATTATTTTAGTTAGTTTTATTTAAATTATTTCTTTAATTCAAAACCCCCCCAATTTTTGTTTGCGAAAACATAAAATTAAATAATCATTCTCTGTGGGATCGACTCTTACTTACACTACTACATATTTATTTTTCTAAAGTAAGATTATATTTTTGGGTGCTTGCGACATCACACCAGTAACATATGACGAAGGTAATTGTTGACTAAATTGACAAGTTGTTCCCTTCGAATCTCATCATCTTCCTTTTGAATCTCCATCTCATCCCTTTGAATTTTTCACTCTCGCATTAATTACTCATTGTGTTTACTACTCATCTCGATATTCTCTGTAAAGCTTGCAAGAATTTCCTTCAAGTTTGATTTTTCCTATTGCTGCGATGGAGGTTGATACCAGATTTCGTATGATTGAGGTTGAAATGAAAATTCTAATGGGTGTGATTGTTCTGGAACAATATATTGGGCTTGATCATTATTATTCCATAAATGATTCAGATAATCTTGTCAACCTGGATTATAGTAGTTTGGGGTGTAATTATATTACTGCTGATTGTAGGTATTTTGAAAGGATTGGTTCCCAAGAGCATCAATTTTCCTTTCAAGCATCGCAAACTGTACAGTCCATTGGTTAGTTATTTATGCCATATTTGGTTGTGCCATTCTCTCAGAAGATCATTGATAATTAAATGCAGCCATTGTACCTAAAAAGAAAGTAAAATAAAATAAAATAAAATAAAAAATATATACAAGTTTAAATTAAAATTAATTTGACTAAAATTAATATTGACAAAAATTATTAAATTAATTCCCCGGCAACAACACCAAAAGAGAGTGTTGAACCCAAAGGAAATTAAAAATAATTAATACAAAATACTAATTATTAACCAAAGTAATCTTACTTAAACAAACACAATTTAATTATAAAATAAAATAATTAAAATTATCGACTAAATTAAACTATTAAAAATAATTAAATCAAATTAAAAATACTCAAGATCACAATTTCCTCTAACGCTTCATTTAAATCTCTTCACTTCCTAATTAATTAATTAATTATATAGAATTGTTAACTGAGAATGCTTAACTATTCATTAACCTTCTTTAACAATTAAAAAAAAGACCTATTTCAGTTATATTGCTATATTCATGCAACACACTTAAAATAAATTCATTAAGAACAAACTCTCAATAAAGTTATATGTGTCATATAGATATATTCATCCTATACATTATCATGCTACTCTTCTTAAAAAGAATAAATAAATTCACATGTTATCATATCAAAATCTAAACGTATACTCCACTTTTGCTTTCATATATATTATCTCATTAATTTTTGTGCAAATAATTATACATGAACGCACAAAATATGATAAATAATCCCTTATATAATCATCAATAATTAAAAAGAAAACAAATTAATCTAAATTACACATTGAGTTCAATTGCAATCTCAATAATAAATTAGCCCATAACTAAATAATAAATTATCCACATATAATTCAACATCTCAAAATTACAAAAAATAAAAGTAAAAGTAAAAAAAAAAGAGATCAAATATGTGTTTTGATACCAGTTTGCCACTGGGATCATAATCTTCAATTCCCAAGCTCCGCCTTTAATTCTTGAATCCTTCGTGTTGAATATTTGCTTCTATACTAATAAAATTAATCTACTATATTCTAATTCTATGTTAATATATGTTAATATACTGTTCATAAGAGTCTCATAGTGGATTTATAGTAGTACATTAATAATCCTAAGCTAAAATGGAATTAAAAACCAAGTTGGAATCCAATTTAATGCAAAATCCTGTGTAATCTGCTAAAGTGTGTGCCAAACAGGTCCCTACATTGACAACCCTGGCAGACCAGCAAAAACGTCGTCGTTTAGGCTCAAATTCTGAAATCCAGCTTGTTCGCGCATTGCACGCGCCTTGTTTTCCTCCACAAGCCAAAAACGACGTCGCTCCGTCCATTCCTTGCCAAAAACTCCCGCGCATTGCGCGACCAACCTCCACCTGCCATCCAACACTTCATACGGCGCCATTTTCTTTCCAGCTGCTAATCCCTTAGCGCGCCTGTCGACGCCGGGAAAGTCGTCTTTGCTTTTAATAATTACCCTTTCCAATTTTAGCCTTTGGATTAAGATGTGATTTTTTGAAAAGGGTCGGCTTGAGTGTCGACAGGGTTTAAAAGATTGATTTTATGATGAGTCAATTGACCAGAGCCGCCAGTTGGTATATTTGAAATGGATGTATCAACTCATCCGAATCTGTTTTCGTAATCGTAATGGCTCATATGTGACTCTGAATTAATTGGTCCGCAAACTGAGATTCATAGAGTTCGGGGGCTTGCTTAAGCGAGGGGAAGATTTTAACATCCCCCGACTTCCGTGAAAACACGGTTACCGCTATCTTAATGCTTTCCTGTCCTTTAAATCCTAAAATGTGTGTATGCGCGCGCGCGCGTGCGTGTATGCGTGTGTGCCTATGAAAATCGTTGGAATGTTTTATTTTCGAAAATACTTCAGAAATCTCGTTGACCCTATGCACGAAGGATTCGATTCGTTTTGAAAAGTTCATTTTTAAGCTTTCGTTTTGATAACAAAATCTTTAATGATGACATTTATAAAATAAGATTTTCGAATCTTTCGTCAAATAGGAATGGAGCTCATCCGATACTTTCGATTTTATTTTAGCTTACGCGTGATCTAATATCCTACTTTGATTGATTTTATGAAAATCTTCATCTTTTCATTCCAAAATCCATTTTTCATGTCGAAAAGGAAAATCAAGCATTAAAATAGCGTTGAGGCTATTCATGGGCATGAGCCATCCAAATAACCCCAAACGCCCACAGTCGCACATTTCATTATCACGGGGCCTTAAACCCGATTTTCGACTCGATGTCGTTTTAAGGCCCAAAAATTTACATATTTACATACAGGCGCCTCGCGATCGCTACATACGCAAAAACTATGAAATAAACTAAAATGATATCATCGGGAGGTTAGGAGGAGATTTCATCCGCAATAAATCTTCCATAACCGTCCCTAATCCATAGATCTACAACATATATTGACTACATTGGATATAACTTCAAAGTACACAAAATCAAACTATTTAAATAGCAATGCACCAAATATTTTCGGATTTACAGTAGATCCACCCAACAAAATGCAATAAGAACAAAATAAAACTAGATCTAAAAGATTTACTAGATAAAACACAACGAAGCTATGAAACTCGGATTTTTTCACATTCCAAATGATGAAATAAACGCTTTAACACTTGGAGATTAACTAGGATACAATACCTAGTATAAAGATTGTACAAAATATGGAGAAATCTCACTTCTTCTCTCTCCCGTCGCTTTTCTCTCTCTCTCTTTCTTCTTTTTTCTTGCTCTCGGCTGCAACAATGGTGTTGGATAGCTGACTGAGAGCAGCCGCAGGTGCATCTGCGGCTGCCTACTGTGGCCGTTCGCGCCGAATCCTCGGCTGTCGTATTGTCTCCTCGAGCCACGAAAGAGCCCACTTGTCGTTGGCCGCAGAGCGAGACCCCCGACTATCGTAAGCGTAGTGGCCATTAGTCATCTTTTGTGATCAAATCAGGTTCTTCTGGATCAACTGTTTGCCTTACCTCAAGTAACCTGATGCTCGTTGTTCGTTGTGGCGGCTTTGACCGTAAGTCATTGGGGTGGCTTCGTGTTGGGGTCCACATTCCTTTTCGCATGTCGGGTCAAGTGACAATTTTGCCCTCCTGCCAGGGTTAGTAGAGAAGTGCAAAATTTGGGTGTCTACAGCTGCCCATCTTTATCATGTTTATGGAATGCAATATGAAATGAATATGATAGAGAAGTAGGCACCCAATACATGAAAATGACAGTACATATTTTAATGATGCAACATATATATCAATGATGCAACAATTACATATTAATGATGTAACATTAATATCACCGGTTACCGTCTCAAATGGACTCGCATAGCATATTCGTCAAAGAAAACTATTTCTCTTCCTTATCGCATATTGCATATCGCATATCGCATATTGCATATCAAGTAGCAAATCACATATTATATCAAATCGCATATGAAATCGCATATCGCACTGCTTCTCATATGATGTATCACAAATCGCATATCGCATCGCACATCGCATTGTATTGTTTTAGTCATCGTCGGATCTTTCTCCAATGGTCATCACATTGTCATCGTCGGATCTTTCTCCAACGGGTCGTTTTTTGTGACGGTCAGGAATTTGCACTGATGGGTCGTTTTTGGACGGTCAGGAATTTGCACTGACGGGTCATTTTTGGACGGTCAGGTGTTTTCACTGACGGGTTATTTTTGGACGGTCAGATATTTTCACTGACGGGTCATTTTGGACGGTCAAGTGTTTTCACTGACGGGTCATTTTTGGACGGTCAAGTGTTTTCATTTACGGGTTATTTTTGGACGGTCAGGTATTTTCACTGACGGGTCATTTTGGACGGTCAGGTGTTTTCACTGACGGGTCATTTTTGGACGGTCAGGTGTTTTCACTGACGGGTCATTTTGGACGGTCAGGTATTTTTACTCACGGGTCATTTTGGACGGTCAGGTGTTTTCACTGACGGGTCATTTTTGGACGGTCAGGTGTTTTCACTGACGGGTCATTTTTGTATTGTCCCAAATGGACTCGTATCGTATTGTACATCATAAGAAATGCAATAATTCTTGAGGAAATTTAAAAGTAAAGCGTACCTGATTAGTTTGTGGGGCCTTCTTGGGATTTGTCCTCGTAACTCGCTTTTGCCAGCCACTTGGGGTTCGTCCTCGTAGATCGCCCTTGACAGCCCTTGCTTTTGACCTGTCATCCTTGTCGATTAGCTGAAGGGGCTTCAAACAGTCGTTTTGCGATTCCTTGATGTTCCATAGATTCTTGGCGCATCGGATCGTGGAAGTTTCCCGCTGCCATGTTCTTCCGATAAATGGCACCGGTATTCTTGACGCCGACAGTCTCGTACCTGTGATTTTCCCTTCATGTATATTTTATTTTGATATATACATGGATGCACGGATGTTATGCATGGATCAATAGATATGCTTGGAAGGAAATGACCCCTGTTTAGTCAAATGATACAATTTTTCACATGTCGCTCTTTTTGACTACTTAGTTATGCCGTGCCTTATTTGGGAGTATAATTTTTGGACTTCAAGGCTGGTTCGTTGAATCGCATGCCCCTGATCGTTTCTCTGTTGGGGAATTGTATCTGTCGTTTTGAATGCCCAATCGACTTATCCAGGACTCCTCATCCTGCTGGCTCATAGATCGTCATGTCTTTGAATCTGGGGTGTAGGGACTTCCTCTTATGCTAGAGGATTATGCCTAGATTCTAGGCTGATATCTGGGTGATCCTCTTGTCAGTTGGTCGTATACTTTGATAGCTCTTGACATTAATCGGATTGAGGCAGTCCATTTGGCTTTTTGCGATGACCGACGGCCATGTTGCCCCTCCTCGCCCTTTTAATTGATCAGCTCTGACGTTAGGAATTATATCGCTCTTGCATATGCTCGCTTGAGTATCGAGGTAATGTCAGGATGCATCAGACTGAGTTCGTCAAAATCCATTGATGGTCGTGGAGGAAAGTTCGTTGATGAGGAGTCTGATACAGATATGGGCTTCCTTCATTTTCGTAATTTCCAACATGCCCCAGCCTTTACTTGTGTTCTTATCGAGGATTCGCATGGGAAAGTCGCTTCGTTGGTCAGGCTGAGTTACCCACACCGATTCATATCCTGCACAAGTAACAAACGCTAAATGCTCGACGGTTCGGGTCGGCGGGGTTAACTCCGATATAAGAATTGCTAAAATCTTGACAGTAAATCATATAAAATGGAATGCTCATGATTTTGCAATTTAGCTCGTGTCCGTGATGTTTTCGTTTTATCATAAAAGAAATTTGACATCGAGATGGATCTTTTTTTTTTTTCCCGTGAATTGTGAGTGTATTAACTTGACATTGAATGAATTGTGAATGTACTAAGTCATTCTCGACTTCATTTTTTTTTTCTTCATCTGACGAGTTATGAAATCGTAATAAAACATTTTAAGCATTCATGGTCAATATACGTGAGTATGATTAAATTCAAAAACTACCTTCCTTTATCAAAGGTATTCCATCTTCATTCTCGCTATCGTTATTCACAGAATTAACGTCATATGACAAGTGCACTGTGCGATGCATCCTTCAATTAGGGGCCACTTTTCCGTGACTTTAGATGAACTTGAATGGTTAAGAAGAACTTGTAATAAGAATAGCGTACTTTAGGGAACTTGCCTGTTTCGTCTCTTTTTATAGTCTAAGCTTAAATTTTTAATTCTCGTGCAACCTATACAATTTATGAAATTACCATATGATTATTAATTGTAATATAACTCGGAATAATTTTTATTTCATCTTAAATATCTTCTCATGTTATTCTTAAATATCTTTTCACGTTATTTTTATATTAACTTTTTCTTGATCTCATATGTCCCTTATATTACTTGATAAAATTTTATTATATAATTCCCAACTTCAAATTTTCTTTCATTAACTTTCTTAATTGTTAGGTCTCAATCTAAGTCATTAAAATTACTCAACTATCCTATTATTTTTCTTCCTTCTTGGCACTGTTTAGTTAATTTTATTTCACATGTAAATTAATTTTTATTTTATTTTATGACTTCACTTACTATTTTTAAATTGGTCATTCTTGCTCAAAACTGTAACATTTTTTATAAATCAAGATTTACTTCAAAAATTATAAAATTTAACCAAGATACTCCTCGTACCCGAGAATTATCCCTGTAAAAATTTCGTAATTTTCTGAGTTAGTTAGCTTTACTTTTGACAGTTTTATTATTTTCGCAATCTAACTTTTGTTTTATCATAATTCTCTCATACGAAGTCCGTTTTAGGTGATTCTTTTTCCTGTGTATAGATTATACATCAAGGTTCATTTTAAGACTAACCAAGCTTAAAATTTCAACATACACAAAGAGTTGTACTGTTCAAAAAATTACCTTTCAAACTAAATTTTAACTTTCATATTCACGAATTTTTCTTGATTCCTTATAAATTTTTCCATCATATTAGCTCTTTATTAACATAATCTTACATGTTTACATATACTTAAGAATAATACACATTTATCATTGTATTTCTAAATATTTCATGAAATAAAATGAATAAAACATTGTTAGGGTTTTGTTTCCATGTTTAAATTAAGTTTCCTTGTAAATTTTCCCGACATATATATAAGATATTTATTATCATGTTGCAACATATTAACATTGATGTGAGTATATTACATATTTCATTATATAATAATTATTATTATAACTCTAATATTTCATAGAAACTAAATAAAAGAATGGTTAGAAGGTTATACCTTCTTTATTTTAATGATCCTTCTTCATCGCTTAACTTGTTAGGATTCTCCTCTTCCTCCTCTATAGTACCTGAGCTCCATTATTTTCCTCTCGGTTGCTTATTCTCTTCTCTCTCTCTCTCTCTCTCTCTCTCTCCCTCCTTGTAAAGATGCATTATATATATATATATATATATATATATATATATATATATATGAGAATATGAAGGTGTACAGTTATATAATTTTTTAATTTATACAATATGTTAAATTTATGTCATTTTGGTAGAAATAAGAGATACCACTAAATTAAAAATAATTTATTAAAATCACATAATTTTGACAAATTATATAAATTAAAAAATTATATAACTGTGTACCTCAATTATATATATTAACCAAGTCGTCAATGGTCAAGCTAAATTTCATTAGTTTTATAAGTTTATTTTAGAACTCACTATACTCTTGGATCATATGGCTGCCGACTCCCCTCAATTCCCATGTGATAATGTTATTTTCTTTTTCTTTTAATTGTATATATTAAGTGGTCAAAGGTTGGTCAAGTTCTTGAACTTTTCTCTTAAAAAAAATCTTGCAAGGTAACCTTATCCTCCCTCCGTGCAACCGACCTTGTCCCTTATATTTATCCCATGTGGAATGTTTTATTTGCTTCTTATTTTGCCAACAAAGCATGCTTAGTCATCTCTTTATTTAATGCTTACAAACCTCACACGTGATAAATGAGAGAGAGTTTTCCTTCTTTTCTTGTCATATGTGTGTAGTGTGTATGTATAATATTTAATTTGACAATTAGCCTTGCTCATTATTCTAGTTTTTGAGTGAGTTAGTTTTTATTGGTCCACCTTGTAAGCTCATTAATTATGAGGTTGAGGTATTATGCTAACTCACCCCTCCCTCATTAATTAACTTAGTAAGTCATCTATTCCAAGTCATCTTGCTATATTAATGAACTAGGTGAGTCACAATGTTAGGTTATTAGGCTAGACCACTCTTCTTCATTCACTCATGCCAACTCATAAAGGTATGCGTGCAAAATAATTTTCAAAATTCATTATTTCTTGTTAAAATAATTTTAAAAATAATTTTATAATTTTATCATATCAGAGTTGGCGATTCTATAATCATATACACACTAAATTATACTGTATTGATGATTCAATCATTTTATGACATCATTTACCGCATATTACAACAATGCGTTAAAGATTCCGTCATATATCATTTTACACCATATTCAATGATGCATTGATGATAATATTTTTTTTAGAAATATATTTTGATATTTTTAAATTATTTTTGTTTAACTGACACAAATAGCATAGACATTTGAACAACAGAACTTTTAAAAACTTATCAATTCCACATTTGAACCAATATTTTCAAAGTCACCAAGATGTAAATACAAGCACGATATTAATAAATTCGAAAATCTAGCATTGCTAGTTGATTTGGAATATCCAAATTTCTCATCACTTCAGTTTCCTCCATTTTCACCATCATTTAATAACTCCAGTTATTCCCCAATCTTATTAATAAACACTATTCTATAACATATGACAATGTTTATCGAACTTACCACATATTATGAGTTCAGGAACTTGCCATAAGAATATGAGTTTAAGAACTCGTCAACGGAGTATGTAGTTAGAGAATGTATTAAAAACTGTTCATACACCTTTGGGTTCAAAAATATGTCATACGATTATGAGTCACAAACTTACCATAAGTATGAGTTTTAAGAACTCGGACATATTTTTAATATTCTCTACTATTCGATATACTTATGAGAAAAGAATCACATTCTCGTCATTTATATAACGAATAACGCGACACTAAGGTTTCAACGATTATCAATACAGTAAACTATGTAGTCACAAATTCTCTGCCCATACAAAAGTTTGTTCAACTCAGCAACCAACACGAGTCCTTGATTGAAAACCAATAATTTACTAATTTCCTCAATCAGTACTCCATCATTCACTAAAGAAAAAAGCTTATTTCTAATGGGCAATTCCATTGGAAATAAGCTTATTCTATAAAAAATAAGCTTATTTATGATGGAATTGTCCGTCGTAAATTCAGTCATAAATAATCGCATCGAGGATAAAATGAGCCGATTTCGTTGGAATTAAGCCTATTCCGTAAGAATATGGGCATTTTTCTTGTCAACGTAACACTTTTTACGACGGATTCCATCAATTTTACCTTTTTCGTCGAAAATAAGTTTTTTTCTTGTAGTGATTTACAGCTCTTCCTGAGTTTATTTTGTACTTTTCATAGTACAACATCTTTTTATAACATCAAGCTATAATTTCACTTTTAATAGTTTTACATAGAGATGCACAAAAAGCCTACGGCCCACAGCTCGGCCTGACCTGGCCTAAGTCCGACCTGGCCTGGCCTAAGTCCGGCCTAGTCAAAGCCCGGACTGTACCAGTCCGGCCTACAGTCTTTGAACAGTTGCTATTTTGACGTAAAAGTCCGGTCAGGCCTTGCTTGGCCTACGAAAAAGATCGGCTTGGCCCAGCCAATGCAAAGGCCCGACCCAGCCTACGCAGAGGACCGACCCGGCCCGACCCAGTCCGCCAAATAGCCTATGTTGTTATTACTTTTGTGGCGCTGTCTGGCTTTTTGAGTTATCAAAACTTGTAAAGTAGTCCAAGGAAAAAAAACACGAAGAGTAATAAAAGTATTACCTTTACCACGTAAATCAAAATTAATGAATTATTAATATTTGAATTGGTATCATATATCTTACTTCTACAAATGCCTATACAGTACACGGCTACACCAATTAGGTGCTACAACAAGTCTTACTCCACCATTTCATCATCATTTATGTTACGTGTGTGTATATATATATATATATATATATATATATCACACACACACACATGCGCGCGCGCACGCACGCACACACACACACACACACACACACACACACACACACACACATATATATAAACATAGTTTGATTGAGAAGTCTGGCCTACATGCCTCAAAAGGCCAGACTTTGATCGAGAAACCCGGCCTACAAGCCCAAAAGTTAAAGCCTGGCCTGACCTGGTCAACGGCCAAAGTCTACCAAGCCCAGGCCAGACCGGGCCAATCCAGCCTACTGTGCATGTCTAGTTTTACATTACGATTTTTATTTATTTTTAGTATTTTAGGTGTTTTATTAATTATTATGTGTTTTTAGGATTTTTAGTATTTTTATATTATTTTTATTTATTTTTAATTATTTTATATTTTATTTTGTAGGAAAAATAAGCTTGGGGGGCAAATCTGTAAATTCTGCAAAAGACCGGTGGCATTTTTGTAATTAACCATAATGTGGTTGTCGCGCATTGCGTGCATCTGTATGGAAGCAAGGAAAGGCGACGACGTCGTTTGGATTAAGGAAAGAAGGGCCGCGCAATGCGCGCAGTATCAGCAGCAGCACCGCGGAATAGAAACGACGTCGTTTAGGCATCAGGGTGCCGCGCGCAATGCGCGGTCTGGCGTTGACCGTGCGTTGGTACTAGCGAAGGCTGTGTTTGTTTGGCGCGTTAATTCTGGAAACGAGATTATTTGCAATTTTTTGCTATTTTTTTTATTCTAAATTGGATTTTAATTCTAATTAGGGTTAGGATAATAATTACTTTATTTTTTTTTTATTTTTAATTGTAAATCCTACTAGGGTTAGGAGGATTTTGGAGCCTATAAATAGAGGGCTTGACACACAATGTAACAGACAACTCTCATTAGAATAAAAATTCTCTCTTCTATTCTTTAGTGTTCTCTATAATTATGAGTAGCTAAATTATTTTTCTTGGTTTAAGGGATTGAAGCTATCAAGATTTATACACTGTGAGATCTAATTTATTTTAATTGTTCAATTTATATTTTGAGTATTGAATATTTTTCTGTGTTTAATTTTATGATTAATTCGTTTAATTGCTGTGATGCATACTAGTTTATTATTCGTTGAAATCTATGGCTAAATTAAATATCAAATCCGTAATTGTTTGATCACTTTAATTTATGAAGCAACTAAGTTAATAATTATTTTGCAGATTAAAAGATTATTTTATCTTAAGAAGAATATTCATCTAAATTAAAGGCAGACGCTTAGATTGTGTTGTTTAGTTCAACGATTTCTCTATTTCTTTATGCTGCTACTAGGTTAAATCTTTAGCGTTTGTCTGAGATTATTTAGTAGTAAGGGTTATTTAGATCGATTGTTTCTACTTAACTAAAATTAAGGAGAGATAGGAAAATTATTCGAATGGGAGTAATTATTCCACGTTGAATATTTAAAATATGAATTGATTTATTTTTGCATCAGTGATCAGTTGTAAATTCTTGATGGTAGATGTTGACTTAAACCAAAGTTTTTTTTTCTTCTCATTTATTTCAACAAATTACTTGCATAATTATTTTAGTTAGTTTTATTTAAATTATTTCTTTGATTCAAAAACCCCCCAATTTTTGTTTGCGAAAACATAAAATTAAATAATCATTCTCTGTGGGGATCAACTCTTACTTACACTACTACATATTTATTTTTCTAAAGTAAGATTATATTTTTGGGTGCTTGCGACATCACACCAGTAACATATGACGAAGATAATTGTTGACTAAATTGACAAGTTGTTCCCTTCGAATCTCATCATCTTCCCTTTAAATCTCCATCTCACCCCTTTGAATTTTTCACTCTCGCATTAATTACTCATCGCGTTTACTACTCATCTCGATATTCTCTGTAAAGCTTGCAAGAATTTCCTTCAAGTTTGATTTTTCCTCTTGCTGCGATGGAGGTTGATACGAGATTTCGTATGATTGAGGTTGAAATGAAAATTCTAATGGGTATGATTGTTCTGGAACAATATATTGAGCTTGATCATTATTATTCCATAAATGATTTAGATAATCCTGTCAACCTGGATGATAGTAGTTTGGGGTGTAATTATATTACTACTGATTGTAGGTATTTTGAAAGGATTGGTTCCCAAGAGCAACAATTTTCCTTTCAAGCATCGCAAACTATACAGTCCATTGGTTAGTTATTTATGCCATATTTGGTTGTGTAACGCCCCCAAAATTCTCGCACTTTTACCTACGGCGGACCTTGTGCGTTAATTTCGTACATCTATCGACTTAACCAATGATCCCATAATCATATTGGTTGAATTAGTCTTATTTTAGACTATACATTAAAAATTTCTCTTAACTTTGTCCCTAAATCTTAACTTGATCTCAGTTTCATAAATATACAAGTATCAACTTGTATTTCATCCATATAAATGGATAAAACCATATATAACGGTCTAATTTTAACCTTAAGATTTAAATATTCTATAACTTTACATGTTCCAACATCCACGGTGTTAAATCTTTAGGACGGCTCTTGGGAACAGAGAATCCCACGGTGAATGTTTGTATCTTCACCCGTGATAAATGTTTGCATCTTTATCCGTGACAAATGGTTGTATCTTTGTCCGGTGCAAAATTCTCTTTCTGTACAGAACATTACCCAACTAGTTAAAACCCTAATTCGAAACATATTTGTTAATAGTGATATCTCTTCGTATCAATAATCCTACTTATATGGTTTTCAGAATAGTAATAACGAGTTATACCTGGGTCCGAGGAACCTTAACGATGGATTTGACCAGTCAACATCGCTTAGTCCTGTCTCGGATGTACAACACTCACAAGTTATTTACCGATCTTCATCCAGATAAATAGATCATTATCAATACTATGTTAAGTTTTAACAATTCTAGGTTATATCAAAATAAAGACATAACAACATTCTGATGATAATAATTTATATCATTCATTCAATATTCGGTTACATGTTTTGTTTGTTCGTATTACACCAGTTGTTATGACTTATACAAATACAAGTAATAAACATGAAAACCTAATCTACACTTCATCTTTACGTTCCTGATCTTCTTAACGTTCATCTTTAATCTGCAAATAAGGTTTTATTCGCAAGAGTGAGCACGACGGCTCAACAAGTCTAACATACAGTGCATACGCAGTTTATGCTTTCATATAAACTTTAACATACCTTGACTGAATATAATTCTCCATTTAATATCACATATAACTCGCATTCCAACAATTTATATCACATTGACACACAAAGTGTATAAATCATGTTCATAAATCATAAACATAACGCATAACAGTTAGAAGGCTTGTAAACATCAGTTAAAGACTTCACATATCATTTATTACATAATAACATGACATTACACATCTCATTTATCATTTTAACAATACTATACAAGTAGCACATAGCAAGAGTTAGAAGACTTGCCTTAAAACCATGTTAGGATTTTCCCGGGAAATCGTCAAACGCCTACAAAAAGGGTTACGCGACCCTGAATGTTAGTTTATCAAATTTTCCTTTTGAATAAGTCTTAGAATAACTTAACTAGACTATTTTCATTGGTGGAATCATTTCGTTAAGTGGCGAACTCAAAATCTTATTTTTTAGTGCTAGGATCCGAATGGTCCTTAAAAACAATCAGCTTCGACCTATTTTATTGCGACAGCCATAACTTTGTTATACAGAAATATTTTTGAGTGATTCTTGAGTCTAAATTGCTTAGAATTTCATGATCTACAACTTTCCTTTAGGTTACTAAGGCAGATTCAGAATTTAAATTTTCGAAAATTTGCAAAAATATTCTGCGAGTATATTAGTCTTAACTTTCTTTGATCTGATTGGTAAAACATGATACCTCAAGCATTAATTTGCTAAGATAACATGTTCTAACACTCCATACCACTTCATAACAAAAAAAATAACAAAATCATAAACCTACTTATATAAGATTTCATGACTTTTTCTCAAGAACACGAAGAACGAATCGAAGAAAACGAAGAACAAAGTTTCATCGTTCTTTGTTTCGACTACTAAAACTTAATGCCACAAGCATTATTTAGCAAGACCATCATGTTTCATCATCCCATAACACTAAATTACCAAATCATAAACCTACTTATGTAGAAATTATGACTTTTGCTCAAGAACACACGAAGAACACGAAGAACGAAAAATCGTACATGGTAACGACTTATGTTCTTGAGCTTTTGGATTTCATACTTGAAATAATTTGAGCATTATAACTGCTTACATATGTGATTATAACACTTTATAATTGACAAAATTTGGTCATTATAACGACTTGTTTACTTAATTATAACAATTTATAATAATGTTCTAGAACATACGAAGAACACGGAGAACGAATAAATTGTACATGGTTACGACGTACGTTCTTGAGCTTTAAACTATGAAATGAAATTCGACATAACAACGACTTGCTCAAGTCATAAGGAACACGGAGAACGAAAAATCGTACATGGCTACGACTTATGTTCTTGAGCCTCGTCGATAAAATAAAACTTTAAGCATAATAATGATTAAGAATCGTACCTTTTATTATTGCAAGCTTTAACTATTTCTTTGCAATCTCTTGATTATAGGAATTTTGCTTTGAAAATTATTGAAGAAATGAATGAGGTTAGCTCTCTATTTATAGGAAAACCAAGGGTCGGGGTAGTTTGGTCATTAGTTTAAAAGACCAAGGGCCTTTTAGTCTTTTCTCCCTAGCGCTTGCATCATCGCTTACATCACCCTTCTTCTAATTGGTCGATTCATTTTCACTTGGATTTAGTTTCAAACAAATCGTGCTAGTTCTTTTTCAGTTAGTGTAATCGTGCTAGTTCTCCCTAGTTTAGTTACACTAACACTAACTTAGTTACACATAACCTAGTTTGATTTCAACTAATTAATTAAATAGTATAATACATTAGTATTTATACGTATTTCTTTCGTATAATACATCGTATAATATTCGTATTCTACTGGTATGATACCTTGTACTATTCTCGTATTAATCTCGTATAATCTTTCGTATAATTCTCGTATTATACATTACAATATACTTTTATTATTCTTGTATTCCTTCCGTATTTGCTACGCATTCATCCCGTATACGTGAATAGTAATCTCCATAAATTATTTTGGGTAAAAAATTTATTGGTCACAATGCATCTACCGTCAATAAAAATGCTATTCAGGAATGTGAATTTTCAAAATTCGGAAGAAAAATTTCCAAATGAATAGTGTTTTACACGTTTTTTGAGTAAAACTTTTATTGGCTAAATAACATCTATACTTCATATAAATGCTATTTCGTGAAATATGATATGTCAAAATATCAAAAAGAACAGTCAAAAAGACGACAAACGTTTTCTCGTAAATCGTGACGTTTTCATCTTTTTCTCTAGAAAATTTTATTGATTCTCTGGCATCTAAACCTCATATTATCACTATATTGTGAAATGTAAGAAGTCCTACAGATGAAAGAAATAGTCAAACGAATGAAAAATGTCACATCATAAATAGTGCTTTTACACGTTTTTCGAGAAAAACTTTTATTGACTGTTACGTGTTTTCAAATCATGGGAATGTTGAATCTTGAAACAGAATGTCAATTTGACCTTCACATTTTGTTCAAGGGCCTAGGTTATTTTCTAGGGTTTAGACCCTAGGGTTAGGGTTTAGGTTTTAACTCTTTTTCTAATTTAGGTTTTTGCCCTAAATTGACTTCTGATTTTTAATAAGTTTTAAGTTTAACTACTCAAACCAAAACACAAAATCCTACACATAAATAATTCACATATCGCATTTAGAAGCTCCATTCAAGCTTTATTAATCACATAACACATTGTTTAGGTTAAAGATTTTAACCTCTTAGTTTTATACGATCGTAATTTCGAGTCGTATATATTTCTTAAGATAGCTCAAGGTATGCTTGAGCAATTGATCTTAGGTTTTGAATTGACAACCTTGTTTAGATCTTGTTAGATCTCTTTTTGAAATATTTGGGATATTACAGGTTATGTCATTCTCTCAGAAGATCATTGATAATTAAATGCAGCCCTTGTACCTAAAAAAAAGTAAAATAAAATAAAATAAAATAAAAAATATATACAAGTTTAAATTAAAACTAATTTGACTAAAATTAATATTGACAAAAATTATTAAATTAATTCCCCGACAACGGCACCAAAAGAGAATGTTGAACCCATAGGAAATTAAAAATAATTAATACTAATTATTAACCAAATTAATCTTACTTAAACAAACACAATTTAATTATAAAATTATCGACTAAATTAAACTAATAAAAATAATTAAATCAAATTAAAAATACTCAAGATCACAATTTTCTCTAACGCTTCATTTAAATCTCTTCACTTCCTTTTTAATTAATTAATTATATAGAATTGTTAACTGAGAATGCTTAACTATTCATTAACCTTCTTCAACAATTAATAAAAAGACCTATTTCAGTTATATTGCTATATTCATGCAACACACTTAAAATAAATTCATTAAGAACAAACTCTCAATAAAGTTACATGTGTCATATAGATATATTCATCCTATACATTATCATGCTACTCTTCTTAGAAAGAATAAATAAATTCACATGTTATCATATCAAAATCTAAACATATACTCCACTTTTGATTTCATATATATTATCTCATTAATTTTTGTGCAAATAATTATACATGAATGCACAAAATATGATAAATAATCCCTTATATAATCATCAATAATTAAAAAGAAAACAAATTAATCTAAATTACACATTGGGTTCAATTGCAATCTCAATAATAAATTAGCCCATAATTAAATAATAAATTATCCACATATAATTCAACATCTCAAAATTACAAAAATAAAAGTAAAAGTAAAAAAAAAAAAAAAAATCAAATATGTGTTTTGATATCAGTTTGCCACTGGGATCATAATCTTCAATTCCCAAGCTCCGCCTTTAATTCTTGAATCATTCGTGTTGAATATTTGTTTCTATACTAATAAAATTAATCTACTATATTCTAATTATATGTTAATGTATGTTAATAGACTATTCATAAGAGTCTCATAGTGTATTTATAGTAGTGCATTAATAATCCTAAGCTAAAATGGAATTAAAAACCAAGTTGGAATCAAATTTAATGCAAAATCCTGTGTAATCTGCTAAAGTGCGTGCCAAACAGGTCCCTACGTTGACAGACCTGACAGACCAGCAAAAACGTCGTTGTTTAGGCTCAAATTCTGAAATCCAGCTTGTTCGCGCATTGCATGCGCCTTTTTTTCCTCCACAAGCCAAAAACGACGTCGCTCCGTCCATTCCTTGCCAAAGACTCCCACGCATTGCGCGACCAACCGCCACCTGCCATCCAACACTTCATACGGCGCCGTTTTCTTTCCAGCTGCTAATCCCTTAGCGCGCCAGGCACTGAAGCTGCCTATCCACATAATTATCAAAATGCCACCAATCTTATTTTTCCTACAAAATTAAATAAATATTAAATAAAAATACTATAAAAAGCTAAAAATTATAATAATGCATAATAATAAATAAAACACCTAAATTACTAAAAATACTTAAAAACTCGCAAATAATTAAGCCTAAAAATACTCAATAAATAGGTATAAAAACTTATTATCAGATACCAATGTAATAAAATTAAGCATACACGCAGCGGATATCAACTGGAAAATTAAAACTTTTCGATTATCTTTGAAGTGTATGCCCACGATCACGAACGACTAGAATCACGTGCTCAACGAACAATGCTTTCAGCGATAATTTAGACAACGAATGAGTACTAAATATATCTTCTACAATTTGAGAAGCTACAAACTTACAAACTTCACGAATGACTTCTAATGGCTTATAGAAAACTCTCTCTTTTGCTCTCAAGTTATTTGTTGCTTGATACTTCAAAATGATCCGCATTGCTCTCGTTTTATATTACTCTAGGAAGTGTAACTTACATATATTAAACAAGAAGTAATTCATTTATAACTCCCAATTGATTTACACTAATTAAAATGTAACTCCCATGTTTACTATAATATATTACTCCTAAGTTGTAACATATGTAACTCCCAATTGATTAGAGTGTAGTTCCCACTTGATTAGAGTGCAACTCTTAAGAGAATAAATAGAAAGATTAACACACATATGCTCATTGTATCTAGAGAATGAACCATGTGGTTATATTATATCCGCCGGGTTGTCCGCTCCATGGACGCTTCGGTTCGAGTCCATTAACCAACATTATTCATTGGAGGAGAGTATGAATCGACTCATTTCAGTCAGGAATGGAATGAATCATTCAAGTCTCCATTTAATTTCCTTTTTTATTTTATTCATTCACCAATTTTATTCTTCTAACCCAAATATAGCATGAATGTTGTTAGAGCATTGGTGAGCCCAAAGGGCATCATTTTGATTTCATAAATCCCTATGTGTATTCTGAAGAGTGTTTCCTGTGTCCTTGGGTCCATCCTCACTTGGTGATAACTTTCCTTGAAGTCTAATTTTGGGATATATTAGTTTGGCTCCTTATAGCACATCATACAACTTTTTTATTAAAGGAATTGAAAACTTATTCTTAACTCTTAATATTCATAGAATTTAAGTTTTGTGTAGTCTACGCAAAATTCTAAGAACCCCTTTTCTTCCTTACTAATAACATAGGTGAAGCAAATGTGGAGCAACTTGGTCTACTGATCCCTAAGATGAGCATTTCTCTCCATAAGTTTCTCACTTTCACTTTTCTAAAAGCAAGCGCGCGCGCGCGCACACACACACATAGGAGAGTGATACATAGCCACCGCTGGCTATGGATCAACTGGTGACAATAAGTATCTGCAGAAAGTTCTTGCGGATACTAATTCGTATCAACAAAAACTTCCCGTGGATAACATTTGATGTTAAAAAAAGTTCATTTTTTCTATCAAGCATGGGCACACTAATAATCAAAAGAAGGGTGGGGGACGCTTTCATCTCTATGGCTCTTGCTGCTGCTGTGACCTTAGCATTCCGGCATGGCGGCCTTTTTGTAGGAGGATCGCAAGAGGAACCTGCCATTCCTGGTAAAAATAAATATTTGGTGGTGATTAATTTGCATGAATCACAGACGGCACCTACTCCCTTATTTTGGCTTTATTGTTATATTCAACATATTGTGCAGGATTTACTTGTTTGCATCAATCCTTCGGAAATTAGTTCAACTTAATCATCAGTTCGTCCTTTTGACATTTTAATCCAGGTTTGCGCAATGCTTGGGCTATCATAACCAAGTCTTATTGAAGTGAGAGCTTAAGCTAAATGGGGATTATGTTGTATTCACCTTAACTTTGTGTTTGGACTTGTTATTTCTGTAGGTATCATATTAAATCTTATCCCTGCTAGATATCAGTCATGATGAGAATGCACCATTAACTGCTAAAGAGGTATCCTAATTGTTCTTGTGCAGAGATAAAATCAGCATTAATGGAGCAACCCTTCTTTCATCAAAGTCATTGTAAGTATTCTAAACCATACAGCTCAGAGCTCCTCTAGTGTATTGTCGTGGCAAGATATAACCTCTTGGTTGGTGGAAGTGACCAACTATTTTTTTTGCATTTGAGTTACTTTATAAGCATAACTCAACTCTTCATCAGTTAGAACTGTAGGAGAGTTGCACATTTTTAGAAATTAATCCAAATTCAGAATAGATAAAAAGGAACACTTAAGTTATACACTTGTGGTGGATATGTATCTCTCAGTGGAATTTTTAAAAAGTTACTGTTCACAAACACTACATTACTGTAGTTGGGGTATACAGAGTTAGGACTGTAAATGGTAACCGAAAAATCCGTATTCGTTCGTATTCGTATTCAAAATAAAACAGATATTATTCGTATTCGAAATTAAACGGCTATATCCATATTGAATTTTAAGGTATCCGTAAATAAACGGATATGAATACGGATATAACAGTATCCGTATTCGTTTAACATCTGACCGTAAATATATCTGATAAATAATGGATATCCGATATTCGGATTAATATTTGAAATACGTATATAAATAACTTTAAATATCAAAATCCTCATGTGCCACAACATCCTTTTGTTTTTCCCAATGACACATAAAAGATGACTTATTTTAATGACAATATTTATAATAATAATTTGTTTAATTTTAAATGATATTATTATAATATATTATTTTAATTGGAATAAAAATATGACAAAATGACACAATGCATTTAGTTTACAATTTGAGAAGTTATTGTATGTTTATGAATTTGATAAGCCATTAAAAATGAATCTATGACACAAAAAAAATTTGAGCGACTAAGGTGGTGTTTATTTAAAATGATGACGCTTGTACAATTATACTTAATTTATCTTAAGATAAAAGTCCTTCATGAGTTTGTGTTTTGTGGTCAAAATGATCATTTTTCAAATCAATAGATCTTATTATTCGTTTACATATTTACAAAATATCAATAAACATTATTAGCTACATATAATTTAGTCAATTGAGGACTTTAATTTATGCATTTTTACTATTGTAAAGTGCAAAATATCTAAAATGTATCATTTAACAAAAAAATTATGTATTAAAAGAACCAAACTATAATTATTAGTTTAGTATATGTGTTTTATTTTCAAAACTTATGTAAGATAATTTTTTTTATGGATTCTTTAATAGTTTAAATTCAAATTTATACATTTGCAAAATATTCATAATTTTCAAATTGATATTCTTAAAATTAATAAACTTTTGTGTGACGCCCCCAAATCTGGGCCCACACAGCCCATACTTGAGTCGTCAAAAGACTACAACAAAATTATTACAACAAAGCACAACGTACAACAATACAGTGTATAATAATACACAACTAAGTCTTCACTATTATTGCCACACTATTTTACAAAACGTGAAGACTATGATAACTATTCCTCGGACCCTCACTCCATTCCCCGGCTAGACCCTGTTATGTTTTCATCTCCTGTTGAAAAACAATGGAACAAAAGAAAGGGTGACCTCAAATAGCCCAGTAAAGAATATCATGACTAAGATAATGACGAATAAATTATCATTAGTCTTCAACAGTTGAGTTCTTGATAGAATACAATAGACTACAAGGTTTATATCAAAAACTGCAGTTAAATTCTTAAACAACGTTCAGATCAATAATAGCAGCGGAATAAGTAATCTATTAGAAGAATAATGCAGACTATAATGTCCACTCGGTTCTCTTTTTAGGAAAAACATCATCAACTTTTATCATCTGAAATATCATTAGTCAAGATAATACAAATTCACAGTTCCTGATCATAATCATGCACATCAACAGTTCATCTTTGTACTACGGGCCAAAGATATTCAATATAACACCAACGGTCATGATTATACCAGATTCAGCCTTTGGTCATAATCATACCAAACAACAGTTCATCTTTGCACTACGGGCCAAAGAGAACATTCACCACGTGCCATAAAAGACACCGAACAGATGTATCGCCTTTAACCTATTATATCGCCTTTAACCTATCATCTGTTCAACAAATATATCACATCTGTGCCCCCGGCCACAGATATTCACAACAGCTTGATTTTTGGATGATTAGAATGATATAAATGATGAACAGAAGAAATAGGATAACAATAAGTATCGGAAGTTTACTTTGTACAGATTCAAATAATGTCCAAATTGTCAACATGATGTGGAGTGAAATTTAAAAATGATATTCAAGATCCACAGTTCAGAATAACGGTTACAATTCAATAGAAAGGTTCACGTAAATAGGAAGGTTCAGTTGAAATAATGAAGTTCAACTATTATGGAACATATAATATTTTCAGGAATTATAGAAGCAATAGTTCCATAATAAATTTCGATTTAGGAGTATGAAAGAAAATAATATCCCTTACCGTAGCAGGTTTGATTAACAAAAGGTGAAGGAAATTAATACAAAGGGTTATTCACCAACGGCGGCAATCCGCTCCGTAAGGTTATTCCCACAATTTAATAGAATTTGGGTACAAAGAGTTATTCACCAAACAGGCGGCAATCCGCTCCGTAAGGTTATTCCCACAATTTAATAGAATTTGAGTACAAAGAGTTATTCACCAAACAGGCGGCAATCCGCTCCGTAAGGTTATTCTCAGAGATTAATAATGAATGAATACGAAAGGTTATTCACCAACAGGCGGCAATCCGCTCCGTAAGGTTATTCCCACAATTTAATACATGGAAATAAAAGGCACGTCTTATGAGTAAGGAAGAAACAATATTATTATCGAGAATCAAATAATGATAATCCCTTACCATAATATGTTTGAATAATGGAAGATGAAAAAGATGGTATCCCTTACCTCAACACGTGACTGGATATTGATTTAAATGAGGTTGATTAACTTGAACAGTACACGTATACTTATAGATCTTCACAAATACTCAAGATGACTTAAGCACACTTAGAGAGAACTTTCACAAGAAGTATTTAGAGAGAGAAAGAAAGAACAAGTAAGGAAGTTTATGAAAAATCCTTAAGTTAAGGCTTCTATTTATAGCAAAAAATCTTATCATTCATTTAATCTAAACCATTCATTTAAAGATCATCTTTTAATCTACACCATCCATTTCAAATATTATATTATCTTTAATCTACACCATTCATTTCATATCACCTAATAATCACCTAACTTTATATTATAAACAAATCAATTTAATTATTCAACAATAATTCACACTTTAATCTACACCATTCATTTCATATCACCTAATAATCACCTAACTTTATATTATAAACAAATCAATTCAATTATTCAACAATAATTCACACTTTAATCTACACCATTCATTTCATATCACCTAATAATCACCTAACTTTATATTATAAACAAATAACTTTATCAATTCAATTATTATGACTAATTGTTATAAATACAGTATAGTTAGCTCTTAGATATCAAGTCAATAAATTAATGAAATACAACTGTTTAAATAACATCATAATAGAGATAACAATAATGTAAAATAAAGCATACGTTACTGTGTAATGACAATTATTGATTCAATAATGTGAATTACTGTGCATATGTTACTGTGACAATTATTAGGTTCAATAATTTTAAAAACAGTGCAACAACAATTATTGACTCAATGATATAAAATACAGTGTAATGACAATTATTAAATCAATAATGCAAAATACTGTGTAACAACAATTATTGAATTGATAATATAAAATATTATGCAGTGACAATTATCGATGAAATGATGCGTAACAGTTACGGTGTCAATTATCAGACCAAAAATATGAGACACTATGCAATACCGTGTGTTACTGTAGAGTACCGAGTGCTACAGAAAATACCAATAACTACCGTATGCTACTATTCTTTTATCACCGGTATTTTAACAGTTCCGTTGACTATTTTTATTTAAAAAGGTTACTTCTGTCGTTTTCTATATCCGACAAATATTCCGTTGTGGGGTCCACCAATAATTTATTATTTCGGCGCCGTCGTACGACACGAATATTCCCCGACCAAACGAATATTCCCCGACAAAGCGAATATTGTCCGACAAAATAAAATTTGCACATAACATCCTTAACTTTCAATTTTGTTAATTTAACCACTTACTGTTTCAAAAAAAATATATATGAAGAAAAATTAAATTTTGTATTTCATAAAATTCGGGGTCTTACAACCTCCCCTCCTTATGAAATTTCGTCCCCGAAATTGACGTACCTGACATATCGAAGAGGTAAGGATACTTAGATTTCATCTCAGATTCTAGCTCCCAGGTCATTTCCTCAGTATCTTGGTTCCTCCATAAAACCTTAACTTGAGGTATAACCTTTGAGCGTAGGATCTGCTCCTTCTTATCCAGGATCTTAACATGTACCTCCTCGTATGTTAAATCCTCTGCTATAACGTCTGGTTCTAACTCAATGACGTGGTTTGGGTCCTTCACATATTGACGTAACATAGATATGTGAAAAACGTTATGGATGCGAGACATACTTGGTGGTAGGGCTAGTCTGTAGGCTGCGGTTCCTATTCGATCGAGGATTTCAAATGGGCCAATAAATCGAGGGTTGAGCTTTCCTCTCTTTCCGAATCTCGTAACCCCTTTCCATGGAGAAACACGTAAGAATACATGATCTCCGACATTGAAACTTTCGTCTCTCCGATGAAGATCAGCATAACTCTTTTGTCGTTCTTGTGCGGTCTGTATTCGTTGTCGGATCATTTGGATCTTTTCGGTCGTCAAGCGTACCAACTCGGGTCCCAACAATTTTGCTTCTCCTACCTCATTCCAACATATTGGAGAGCGACACTTCCTTCCATACAATGCCTCGAATGGAGCCATGCCTATGCTTGCTTGGTAACTGTTGTTGTAAGAAAATTCCACCAACGGCAAATACTTATCCCAACTTTCTTTGAAGTCTAATACACAAAGTCTCAAAAGATCTTCGAGGGTCTGGATCGTCCTTTCCGATTGTCCGTCCGTTTGAGGATGGTATGCAGAACTAAAACGTAGTTCAGTGCCCATAGCTTTTTGTAGACTGATCCAAAAGCGTGAAGTGAATCTAGGATCTCGATCAGAAACTATGGAAACTGGCATGCCATGCAATCTCACGATCTCATTTATGTACATACCGGCAAGACGTTCAAGTGAAAAGTTTTCTCGTATAGGCAAGAAATGAGCAGATTTGGTCAATCTATCTACGATCACCCAAATTGCATCTAAGCCTTGAGAAACTTTTGGAAGACCCGTCACGAAGTCCATATTGATGTGTTCCCACTTTCATTCAGGAACTTCAAGTGATTGTAATGGACCTTTAGGAACTTGATGCTCTGCCTTGACACGTTGACAAGTTAGGCACCTTGAGATAAACTCCGCAATCTCTCTTTTCATATTGTTCCACCAAAATGTATGTCGAAGATCTCGATACATCTTGGTACCTCCTGGGTGGATTGCAAACGGCGTGTTGTGTGCCTCCATCATGATTTTATGCTTTAATTCAGGATCGTTAGGAACACATAGTCGAGAGTTGACTCGAAGTATTCCTTTCTCGTCGATTCTTGCTTCGGGAATGGCACCTTCTTGTACTTTCTTTATCATGTTTATCAACTCCGGATCGGTAGCTTGAACAACTTTAATTTTATCGATTAAAGCTGGTTCTACTCGTACGTGCGCAATCTTCAAGTGGGTCATTGGTGTTTTTAGCTCTATCCCTATCTTTTGCAAGTCGTACAAAATACGCTTTTGTGTTGTCAGCAGTGCACTTGTACTCACATAATATCTTCTGCTCAAAGCGTCAGCTACAACGTTCGCCTTTCCCGGGTGATACTGGATTGTGTGGTCATAATCCTTCAACAGCTCAAGCCAACGTCGTTGTCGCATGTTGAGTTCCTTCTGGGTGAAGAAATACTTGAGACTTTTATGATCCGTATAGATATCCACTTTTTCTCCGTACAAGTAGTGTCTCCAGATCTTTAACGCGAAAACGACTGCTGCCAACTCTAGATCATGAGTAGGATAATTTTTCTCATAATCTTTGAGTTGTCGAGAGGCATAGGCTATAACCTTTCCATGTTGCATAAGGACACAACCTAGACCTTTGCCAGAAGCATCGCTGTAGATAACAAATTCTCCTGATCCTGATGGTATGGTCAGAACAGGAGCTGAAACAAGTCTCCTCTTGAGTTCTTGGAAACTCTTCTTGCATTCCTCGCTCGATATAAGTTTTGTACTAGAACGAATGATACCGATATCTAATAATTAAATTTTTAACTCTTGGCGTTCTATGAGAGCCATTCGGTATGGGGCTTTGGAAATGGGCTTGGTACCGAGTTCAAGATCAATACAAAATTCATTTTCACGGTTTGGGGTAAGCTAGGAAGTTCTTCAGGAAAAACGTCAGGAAACTCATTAACAATGGGAATATCATTCAAGTTTGACGTATTTTTGTTCAAATCAGTGACATGAGCTAAAAAGGCTTGACATCCGTTTTTCAATAAACGAATGACTTTATGGCTAGAAATAACAGTTATAGATTTCAATGGTTTAGTTGCTTGAACTTGCATGACAGGTTGATTAGGAATATGAAAACTAATAATCTTATGAAAACAATTAATTTTAGCATGATGGGTAGTCAACCAATCAATTCCTAAAATCACATCAAATTCATGCATCTCCAAAGAAATAAGGTCAACAGGTAATGTGAGGTTGTTGATTTGAACTAGGCAAGATTTATAGATAGTAAATGTAATAGGTATTTCTCCTAATGGGGTTTCAACTGATAAGTCAAAGTCCAAGTTTTCAGGAGTTAAGTTTAAACGCTGAGCACATGCAGGTGAGATAAAAGAATGGGTAGAGCCAGTATCTAACAAAGCGTAGACTTCACGAGAATTTATGAATAGCTTACCGGTTATCACCTCGTTCGAGTTTCGTGCCATTTGGGATGTCACAACAAAAGCTCTCCCTTGAACTACAGATTTTCCTTTATCCGCGCTAGCTTTTGGTATCATCATTGCAGCTGGACTTGATTTTGTGGCAGGACAAAACCGCGCAAGATGACCCTCTTTCCCACAACTGTAGCACTTTTTGGACTGCAGTGTACAGTTTGGGCTGATGTGACCTTCCTGACCACACCTATAGCATCTCACTGGTGGTCGATCTTCTCCCCTTGAAACTGGGGTCGGTGCTGGTGTTGGTACTGTTGCTGGTGCCCTTCCATAATTATTATGGAATCTCTTTCTTTTGAAATTGTTCCCACTAGATTCTCCTCTTCTGTTATTTGGTGTGGAATTACCACCGAAGTGTTGGTTACCTCCTCGATGGTTCTCGTTCCTGTGGTTGTTGTCACTCCTTTCTCTATGCTGATCATTAACTCTTGGCTGCAATGTTTCATCTGTTTGCTCCACCCTTTGAGCCCTATCTACAACATCTGAATACAAACTGAATTTATGAGAACTAAGTTGTTGACGAATTTTGAGTCTCAAACCTCTCAGGAACATTCGACTCATTCGTGCTTCGTCATCTACTAGATGAGTCGCAAAACGAGACAGTTCAGCAAACTTAGCTTCATATTGAGAAACTGTCATGTTTCCCTGCTCCAGCTTAATGAATTCCACTTCCTTCATATGGCGGATGCTTTCTGGGAAGTACTTCTCGTTAAACAGTTCTTCGAATTCTGTCCAAGACATTTCGAGTGCTGAAGGTTGGATACGTTTTACCGCTTCCCACCAATGGTCCGCCTCACCTCGTAACATAAAAGTGGCAAATGACACATTCTGATCATCAGCGCATTGTAAGACATCAAGTATTTTTGTCGTCTGCTTCAGCCATGCCTCCGCTTTGAGTGGGTCAGGCTTCCCATGGAATTCAGGTGGTCCTAATTCTTTAAATTGCTTAACAGTGACCATCCTCAAATTGCCAGCGTTTCTACCGTTATTATTGACTGGATTTCCTCTTCCTTGATTCTGTATGAACTGCATGAAATTCCTAAAGAATCCATCGTTCATCATGTTATCAGGAACATTATTTCCTGAGTTGGCAGGAGGATTGTTTGGGGCCTCTTGATTCTCGGCTACATTTGCTTCGGGTATTTCATAGTTAACCTCTTGATTTTCAGATGCCATACCTAACTGTGGTCACAAAATAAATGTTAGTTCAAATAAACTGACTCATCACTTCATGTTCCTACATTCAAATCGACTCATTAGATAATAAAATCTATTTTAGGTAGGACACACTAGTGACTGATTCTATTCGTCTCTCCCCTCCTAGTTCTACCCCAGATCTCCATTAAAGACCATATCCCTAAGCTCTGATGCCAACTGTGACGCCCCCAAATCTGGGCCCACACAGCCCATACTTGAGTCGTCAAAAGACTACAACAAAATTATTACAACAAAGCACAACGTACAACAATACAGTGTATAATAATACACAACTAAGTCTTCACTATTATTGCCACACTATTTTACAAAACGTGAAGACTATGATAACTATTCCTCGGACCCTCACTCCATTCCCCGGCTAGACCCTGTTATGTTTTCATCTCCTGTTGAAAAACAATGGAACAAAAGAAAGGGTGACCTCAAATAGCCCAGTAAAGAATATCATGACTAAGATAATGACGAATAAATTATCATTAGTCTTCAACAGTTGAGTTCTTGATAGAATACAATAGACTACAAGGTTTATATCAAAAACTGCAGTTAAATTCTTAAACAACGTTCAGATCAATAATAGCAGCGGAATAAGTAATCTATTAGAAGAATAATGCAGACTATAATGTCCACTCGGTTCTCTTTTTAGGAAAAACATCATCAACTTTTATCATCTGAAATATCATTAGTCAAGATAATACAAATTCACAGTTCCTGATCATAATCATGCACATCAACAGTTCATCTTTGTACTACGGGCCAAAGATATTCAATATAACACCAACGGTCATGATTATACCAGATTCAGCCTTTGGTCATAATCATACCAAACAACAGTTCATCTTTGCACTACGGGCCAAAGAGAACATTCACCACGTGCCATAAAAGACACCGAACAGATGTATCGCCTTTAACCTATTATATCGCCTTTAACCTATCATCTGTTCAACAAATATATCACATCTGTGCCCCCGGCCACAGATATTCACAACAGCTTGATTTTTGGATGATTAGAATGATATAAATGATGAACAGAAGAAATAGGATAACAATAAGTATCGGAAGTTTACTTTGTACAGATTCAAATAATGTCCAAATTGTCAACATGATGTGGAGTGAAATTTAAAAATGATATTCAAGATCCACAGTTCAGAATAACGGTTACAATTCAATAGAAAGGTTCACGTAAATAGGAAGGTTCAGTTGAAATAATGAAGTTCAACTATTATGGAACATATAATATTTTCAGGAATTATAGAAGCAATAGTTCCATAATAAATTTCGATTTAGGAGTATGAAAGAAAATAATATCCCTTACCGTAGCAGGTTTGATTAACAAAAGGTGAAGGAAATTAATACAAAGGGTTATTCACCAACAGGCGGCAATCCGCTCCGTAAGGTTATTCCCACAATTTAATAGAATTTGGGTACAAAGAGTTATTCACCAAACAGGCGGCAATCCGCTCCGTAAGGTTATTCCCACAATTTAATAGAATTTGAGTACAAAGAGTTATTCACCAAACAGGCGGCAATCCGCTCCGTAAGGTTATTCTCAGAGATTAATAATGAATGAATACGAAAGGTTATTCACCAACAGGCGGCAATCCGCTCCGTAAGGTTATTCCCACAATTTAATACATGGAAATAAAAGGCACGTCTTATGAGTAAGGAAGAAACAATATTATTATCGAGA
This sequence comes from Hedera helix, assembly GCA_947179155.2. Taxonomy (NCBI): domain Eukaryota; kingdom Viridiplantae; phylum Streptophyta; class Magnoliopsida; order Apiales; family Araliaceae; genus Hedera; species Hedera helix. The sequence continues at coordinate 11,945,175 of OX359280.1, forward strand.
ATCAAATAATGATAATCCCTTACCATAATATGTTTGAATAATGGAAGATGAAAAAGATGGTATCCCTTACCTCAACACGTGACTGAATATTGATTTAAATGAGGTTGATTAACTTGAACAGTACACGTATACTTATAGATCTTCACAAATACTCAAGATGACTTAAGCACACTTAGAGAGAACTTTCACAAGAAGTATTTAGAGAGAGAAAGAAAGAACAAGTAAGGAAGTTTATGAAAAATCCTTAAGTTAAGGCTTCTATTTATAGCAAAAAATCTTATCATTCATTTAATCTAAACCATTCATTTAAAGATCATCTTTTAATCTACACCATCCATTTCAAATATTATATTATCTTTAATCTACACCATTCATTTCATATCACCTAATAATCACCTAACTTTATATTATAAACAAATCAATTTAATTATTCAACAATAATTCACACTTTAATCTACACCATTCATTTCATATCACCTAATAATCACCTAACTTTATATTATAAACAAATCAATTCAATTATTCAACAATAATTCACACTTTAATCTACACCATTCATTTCATATCACCTAATAATCACCTAACTTTATATTATAAACAAATAACTTTATCAATTCAATTATTATGACTAATTGTTATAAATACAGTATAGTTAGCTCTTAGATATCAAGTCAATAAATTAATGAAATACAACTGTTTAAATAACATCATAATAGAGATAACAATAATGTAAAATAAAGCATACGTTACTGTGTAATGACAATTATTGATTCAATAATGTGAATTACTGTGCATATGTTACTGTGACAATTATTAGGTTCAATAATTTTAAAAACAGTGCAACAACAATTATTGACTCAATGATATAAAATACAGTGTAATGACAATTATTAAATCAATAATGCAAAATACTGTGTAACAACAATTATTGAATTGATAATATAAAATATTATGCAGTGACAATTATCGATGAAATGATGCGTAACAGTTACGGTGTCAATTATCAGACCAAAAATATGAGACACTATGCAATACCGTGTGTTACTGTAGAGTACCGAGTGCTACAGAAAATACCAATAACTACCGTATGCTACTATTCTTTTATCACCGGTATTTTAACAGTTCCGTTGACTATTTTTATTTAAAAAGGTTACTTCTGTCGTTTTCTATATCCGACAAATATTCCGTTGTGGGGTCCACCAATAATTTATTATTTCGGCGCCGTCGTACGACACGAATATTCCCCGACCAAACGAATATTCCCCGACAAAGCGAATATTGTCCGACAAAATAAAATTTGCACATAACATCCTTAACTTTCAATTTTGTTAATTTAACCACTTACTGTTTCAAAAAAAATATATATGAAGAAAAATTAAATTTTGTATTTCATAAAATTCGGGGTCTTACATTTTGATACTTTTTGATGAATGTTTAAATTTTAATTGATTTTTATGATTAATTATGGATGATGATGTATTTGACATTTTTCTCCCATTTATAATATGTATTGTTAAAATTTTAAATGGTTATAATTGTTCAATGTTTTCCTTCTTCTTTTTTTGTAAATAATTTGAATAAATTTTTTTTCTTAAAAAATAAATTGTTTATTAGGTGACTAATATCTGAATTCAAATATTCGAATAATTTGATTATTCGAATAAATAAACGGAAACAGATATTATCCGTATTCGGATAAAATTTGAATATCGGATACGGATATTTTTTTTAATATCTGCTTAATATCGGATACGAATACGGATAGGGTATTAATTTTTCGAATACGGATGCAAATATTATTGTATCCGTATTCTAATACATCCGTTTACACCCTTGTACACCCTTATACAGAGTTTATGAGTTTTCTTAAGAGTGAAAAATTAAGGTAGCATTATTAGCAATATAAAATTACTTCTATCAATTTAGTATGTTTTAACTTTATTTACTGCGAAATGAATGCCATTTGGAAATTCATAGCAGATCTTGTTAGCGGAGAATGTTCTGCCATGAAAAATCAGAAGTAACACCTCATTAAGAGATTACAGACAATAGAGTTCACCTTATTTTCTGATTAAATGACATTTTTGAATTTTTACTTGGACTTAAAAAAAATCGGTTTCGGATGTTTTAAGAAATAACAGGTCTTTAAATTGGGCACCCTTAGGAAGCAGAACATGCATACCTTCTATGTATTTATACCTTTTGCAAGAGAATGGAGACGTGTCAGAAAAATTGTACTATTCTTGTCTGGAAAAGAAAATGCCCCTATCTTGCCATTTAGCCGTTTAGATTGTTTCATGAGTTCATATGTTCACAATTATTTGTTGCCATGTAATAATCATGAACGATATCAAGTAACAGCAACAGTTCCCCTGAAATTAGAAGCGGTTGAGATCACCCTCACTTTCTCGGATTCATGGAAGGAACGTATACTTGATGGGTAGGTGACAGGTGACCACACCATAAACAATCTAAGTATTCTATAATTCCTAAACTAAGGATGAACTTAGAGTACATGCTTAATTTAATTTAATTTTTTATAACTCAAGATAAATATTCATGAAAAACAAATAAATGCTTTAATAATCATGAAGATTATATTTAATCATAATAAAAGATACATTACCACGAAAAAATTGAGTATGTGAGACGGGTCGACCAAGTCCATATGTAATTGCAACCAACATTTCAAATAATTCATCGAGATATATAAAAGAAAATGCATGTCAACTTCAGATATATATAAATTACCAAATAAATAAAATATACCTACCTGTCTTTGTCATGTTTTATGACTATAGTTTTTATTATTATTTTTTAAATTTGTCTGAGACTTTTCTACACGAAATCACAAGACCTTTCCACACGCTTGTTGGGGGCAATAATGCAGAAGAAGATCATTAGATCAGGAAATTAAGGTTTAATTTCCTATTCTTTCATTTTTCCCACACTACCAATAAATTATTAAAGCTGACGTTTGTATAATAAGGAAAACGAAAGCAAAAATTAAACAAAAACATGTCTCTTGAAAAATAAATTGAAAAAGATTAGCAAAGCAATCACATTTGAGCAGGAAAGGATTAACTCATTATTTATTTTTTATGTCACCTGATAAATTGCAAAAAGATTACTGACTTTTTTATTTTCTTAAGACGGTGAAACCTCAACCACCACTTTGGGTGTCAACATGATCAATCACTGAAAATCAAACACACCCGACTCAACTAAATTAAATTATGTTTAGACAACTATATATTACTAGGATCCCTCCATTATATTATATTTTATTTTATTATATTTAATAATATAAGTATTTAAAAAATAGTTATCCACGATCAATATTAGTACGTCACTAAATGTGTATTAAAAAAAAAATTACCTGAAGATGTACGTAGAGGGAATCTTTGTCCAATAATTACCGTCCAAATATAGCCCAACAATATATACAAATAAAAAACTATAAAATATTTATAGGAAAACATCGTGTTGCTATCATGATACCCAATTTCAGGCAAAGAGTTAGTACACTAGAAAATAAGACTTCCAACATTTATTTAACTGGAGGACTATTCAACAATATCAACTACACAGTTGATGTCCCCAGCAATTTGATATTTTATAAGGCTGCAGTTAAAATTAAATTATAGCAAATTTAATTTGTTTTTTTCTCTTAAAAGTCTTTGCTCCAATCCTACCTCTCTACCACTAACAAACCACCCAAATATTTCATATTAGATTTGCCTAATTTTCTCTCCAATTCACTCGTGGCTTTGACACGTAACCAAGAAACAAACTCTTTTTCATTACCATCTTCATCTTTATCATCCTCTGCTCATTGGAACCACGAAGTTTTCTTGAGTTTCAGAGGTACAGATACTCGCAAAACCTTTATAGGTTATCTATATACTGCTTTAAAGCAGGTAAGGATTTCGACCCTTTATGGACGATGAAGAACTACCAACAGGCAAATAAATTAAGCAAGAACTCAAAAAAGCTATCCGCAAGTCAAAGATGTATATTATTGTTTTCTCAGAAAACTATGCTTCTTCCAGATGGTGTTTGGACGAGCTTGTCGAGATCCTTGAATACAAGAACACAATGGGACGTTTGGTTATTCCTCTATTTTACCATGTTGATCCATCTTTTGTACGTTATCAAAGTGGGAGCTATGCAGAAGCTTTTCAACACTTTGTGGCAGTTTTGGAGGAGCGGAAATTAGATGCTGAGTTGGAGCTAAAGAAAATAGAGAAGTGGCGAGCTGCGTTAACTGAAGTTGGAAATTTGTCTGGACACGATCTAATGAATGAAGAAAATGGGTAAACCTTGCATACCTCAATTAATCCGTCTTGTTAATTTTGTGCTTAATTGATCAACTCAAGTTAACTAGTTAAAAGTTAAAACCATGATTGATTATTTGAAATCCAAAGAGACGAACCTTCAAATCAATTACTTGGAAAAATTACTTTCTACTCTCTTGTGATATTGTTGCAAAAATAAGGGATCAACGTATATGAATAAAACTACCAAGTAATTTATTCTATTTAGGGTGTAGTAACTAATTTATCGTGGAACAGAACACTATTATGAAATATTCATTCTGTAGTCAAAATAATTTTCAGGGTACATGTTCTACACGACTTAAAAAACTAAAGTAGAAGGAGAATAAGTTAAGTATCACTTTTACCTGTAGTGGATCCTATATAACTATACTAATGAATCTTTATTTTTTTAAGCCCAACACACCCCACTTAAGTATACAATTTAGTGGGTAAACCTGATATTTTATATGTTACGCGTGTACTTTTAGATATTCTCTTACATAATTGTACTTGGAAACAATATTACTCCCTGGAGAAATATTTGCCATGCAATTAAAAGTAGCACTACAAGGAAAGAATATCGGTGAAAGAGCTCAACTCATATCTAAATTTTCTAATAAGATGACGGAAGTTTCAAACTTTCATTCATATTAGCCCTTTAGCTCGTGCAAGACATGAATTAATTTGGTAGACATAAATTATTATGTTAATAAGTTTTTTGCAATATATTTATATTTGTTAAAATAAAAATATATTATTTTGTCTTTGTTTTTTATTTGTGACAATAAATAAGTAATTTATCTGTTATTATTTATCTTCTGCGTATTTTTTGTAAAAGTATAAAAGTATCCTTTATTATTCAATAAAGGATCATTTGTTATTAGTTTTTAATTTTTTTAACAATTCAAAATTAGTACCAAAGAAAAAAAAACCGTGGATTATACCAAACAAATTACTTCTTTTAAATATATTTGTCCAAAAGTTTTTCGATCTTCTTCCGATCCCTAGTACTTCCAAAGAGATTGGTAAATAGAAATGATACTGAATTCCATCTTAACAATAATGTACACGTGAACTAATAACTGATTATTTGTAATCAGAATAGAATTAAGATCCCTTGTAGTTTACTTGGTCAAAATCACCTTCTAAGCGCATAATCAACATAGCAAACATTCTTACTTTTCGATGTTACAAGAATAACGGTGCAAAGTTTCATTTTAAAACTAATTCTCTTCTGCTTAATTAAGTTGTGTGCTTAGCCATAAGCCATCTATTCCAAGTTCTATGTTCAAGGGTGCACAAAATTGTTGGCAAAGTTTATTAGTAAAAAGTAGAAACAGTTACCAACTCCAATCTAATTTACTTGGTAAAATTACCTTATACGCGTAATCAGCATAGCAAACATTCTTTTCGATGTTGCAATAATAAGGGTGCAAACTTTCACTAGTGATGTTAAACTCTCTTCTTCTTAATTACGTTGTGTGTTAAGTTCTATGTTCAAGGGTGCACAAAATTGTTGGCAATTTCACTAGTACAAGTTCTCCAATTAAGTAGATGATGTTATAATATAAATTACTAGGGAGTAGCACCACACAAGAATGAAATGATGAAAGAGTTCAGCTGTCACATAAATTCTCTAATTAACTAGATGCTGCAAATTTCTAACTACTATTCACTTAGATTCAGTCATCAATTTAATTTAGTGTTTTATTTAGGAATCAATTTGTCAGATTAGATGATAAATATCCAAAGATTCTATTCTCCATCATCAAAATATCATAAAATTACTTTCCACATATATTAGAAAGCAAGACATGTATATTCTACTTGTATACTATTTGCAGTACGGTCATGATGAAAGAAAAAGTGAATAAAATATATCTTAGGAGCTCTCTACTCTTTTTTTAGCATCAAATTGGGCAGTTTTTATAGTGTTTCAATTCTTAGTACACCTCTTAAACTTTCAATGCAGATGCTTTTGAAAAACACAATCATAGTTGTCAAATCGTGAATCGATCGTATCGCGTATTGAAAATCTCTATATTGTGTTTCATATATCGTATAGTGAATTGTATCGTGAAATGATAAATATGATAATATATATTTAAACATATAAAACACACAACTTATTAAATAATCAAGCATATTAGTTTGACTATATATGTAATACTAGTCAAGTAAATATTATTATAAATTAAAAATAAAATTTAAAGTTAAATAGTAGCCAAAAGCCCAAGATACTTTAAATTGATTTATTAGATGCTATTTTAGTAATCTTTACAGAGTAATAAGAGAAAAAAAAATTCAGATTCACCTTTAAACTATAAAACAAAAGAGAATAATTCAAATTAATAAGTTGAGATTTATGTAGGTTTTTTTTTTTTTTTTTTATAGAAAGTGACGTGAGAAAAATAGAGCGACATTCTGAAGAAAAAAATATAAAACTCTAAAAAGTGACTAAAAGCTCATCAAGTGATATAGAATATGTTTGTGGTAAAAAAACTTTTCATTTGAAATGGGAAAAGTTTCAAATGAAAAGTTTTAAAAGTATTGCTTTTATTCTTTAATTGGGATATACATAAAAACTTTATCAAATAGGTTACTAACTTTAAAAAGTATCATGAATTATATAGTTTCGTAGGAATTGAGTTATAATTGAATGGTATGATACAGTGTCATTTTTTATTTAGCTTACGATACGTATCAAATTCTCTCCTTCGTATTATCGCGTATCGTACAATTCTGGTACTATGAACACAACACTAATGACTTTGATATTCGTAAAGTGAAAAAGTGGAGAGATGCAATAACTAAAGCTGCATATCTATCGGGACATGTTTTGAAAGATGAAGAAAATATGTAAATAAACTGTGCAGATCTTATTCTCTATCTCCTTAAATGAGTTATTTGCTTAAAGGCGCTTAAGTGATTTTAATCTTTGTTTTTCTTAACTAAATTATGTGCTTAGTCATCTAATCCAAGTTCTGTGTTCAAAGCTGGACAAATATTTTGGCAAACTTCACTAGAAAACACTTAATAACTTCAGTAATTCACTTGCTCTATTTACAAAATAATCATTGATTATTTGGAACCATAATTGAAGATCCCTTCTAATTTACTCATTTTCTGAAAAAAAGAAAAGAAAATACCTTTAGAATCAAATTGGGCCATGTTTTTTAGTGTTTCAATTATTAGAAGTGCACTTCTTAAACTATTTCTGTTGTAACGTACTCATTTCTCGACTACTTTATCACGTTACATCATGAATATTACTTTTTGTTTGGAAAATTTTTGCAGGAACGAAGCGAGATTTATCGCAAAATTTGTTAGTCAACTTGAAGTAAACTTGAGATCCTTGAATGTTCCCGAGTCTCCAGTCATAGTAGATTCTAATTTTAACTGCATAAATACATTACTGAGCATTGGATCTGATGATGTACGTACAATTGGGATCTATGGGATGGGTGGAATTGGTAAAACAACCGTTTCCAAAGATGTATACTATAAATATTTAAACCACTTTGAAGGCAGTGCTTTTGTTGAGGATATCAAAGATGTTTCAAAACAACCAGGTGGTATACTTCGTTTACAAGAGAAGCTTCTCAGTCAACTTCAGAAAAAAGAAATTAAGCTTTCTAATAGTGGTGAAGGAATCAATTGTATAAAAAAAATCTGTTGTTCTAAAAGGGTTTTAATGCTACTTGATGATTTGGACGACTTTGATCAGATAAAAAAATTAGTAGGACATAAAAGATGGTTCAGTGCAGGAAGTAGAGTCATCATTGTTACAAGAGATGCGAAGCTGCTTAAAGAAGCACAAGTAGATCATACATACGAAATGAAGGTATTGAACGAGGATGAGTCTTTGGAGCTCTTTAGGTGGCATGCATTTGGAGAAGGCATTCCATTTCTATCTGAAGATTACAAATCGCTTTCAATAGAAGCAACAACATATTGTGGAGGCCTTCCATTAGCTCTTGAGGTTATAGGAACGATATGCTTGGTTTGACGTTGTCCTCTTGGAAAATTGCCTTAGAGGAGTTTTGCAAATATCCCGAAAAGAATATTCTGGGTAGGCTTAAAATAAGCTATGTTGCACTCAGCGAACATGGAAAGAAAATCTTCCTTGATGTTGCATGCATTTTCATTGGATGGGACAAAGATTATTTAGTTAAGTTTTGGGATGGTTGTGAGTTCTCCCCTGAAAATAGTATTAGGGAGTTGTTGTACAACTGTTTATTAAAAGTTGATGAGAAAAATTGTTTAAGGATGCATAATCATCTTCGTGATATGGGCAGAGCAATTGTTCTTGAAGCATCTGACCGCTCACTTGAAAAGCACAGTCGAGTGTGGATTCATGAGAAAGTACGTGAACTGCTAGAACACCCGAAGGTAAAAACAAAGCTTGTAATCTTTTGCAGTTAAAGATTTACCATGTTAGAAATTATCGTAATTTATTTGAAATTTAGAACATATAATTCCCACACTCACCCTACTCTTACTCAGGGAGCAGAAGCAGTTGAAGGAATTAGCTTAGATCTCTCCAATTTACAGTCTATTGATTTGGAGACCAAAACCTTTGAAGTGATGCACCAGTTACGATTTCTTCTAATCAACAATGTTCGTGTTACTGGATCCTTTGAACATTTATTTGGAAAGCTAAGGTGGCTTAGTTGGCAATACTGTCCTTTGAAGAGTTTACCCACCGATTTTCATCCTAAAAAACTTGTTGGGCTTGACTTGAAATACAGCAAAATAAAAAAACTGTGGGAGGGGGTGAAGGTATGAGAGTTTCCTCTCTTTATTTAGGTCTTACGTTTAAATCTTGCTCCATAATTTTATTTTTATTTTGGGAAAGTGTGATTAAACATACTAATTTCAAATTTTTGCGCTTTTGCAAAGCATCTAAACGATCTGAAGATCCTAGATCTCTCATACTGTAAGTCCTTGTGGAGACCCCAAACTTTACTGGTGTACAAAGTCTTGAGCGCTTAATGCTTAGAGATTGCAAAAGATTGTCAAGGATTGATCCATCAATTTGCGAGCTGAGATCACTAGAAGAACTGCATCTGGAGGGCTGCGCATGTCTAGAACAAATGCCGGAGCAATTGGGAAATATGGAAAGCTTGAAGACTTTGAATGTAAGTTATACATGGCTTGAAGGGTTACCTGATTCAATAGGACAATTAAGTAGGCTGGTTCACTTAAGTTTGGAATGTTGTGAGCAACTTAAAACTCTTCCCACCTCCATTTGCAATTGATATCACTAGAAGAATTAGATATCCGTGGTTGCACAAATCTGGACGGATTTCCTGAGGAGTTGGGGCATTTGAATTACTTGCTTAGCTTGGATCTTAGGTTTTGCGGAATTACAAATCTTCCGAGAAGCATGTTCGAACTGGGATCGCTAAGAAAGTTATATATCAATGGTTCCTCAAATCTGCGCAGATTGCCCGAGCGATTGGGGGATATGAAATGCTTGCTTGACTTGGAAATAAGTGGTCAAAGTAATCTTACAAATCTTCCGGAAAGCATTTGCAATCTGAGGGCACTAAAAAAATTAAATTTTAAAGGTTGCTCAAAGCTGGAACGATTGCCGGAGGAATTGGGGAATTTGGAATGCTTGCTGGACTTGGATTTAAGCAAGTGCAAGAACCTTATAAATCTTCCAGCAAGCACTTGCAATATGACATCACTAGAAAAATTAAATGTCCATCGCTGCTCAAATCTGGAACGATTGCCGGAGGGGATGGAGAATTGGAAAAGGTTAAGGACTTTGGATGCAAGTAAAACAGGGCTTGAAGGATTACCTGATTCAATAGGACATTTAAGTAGTCTAGTTCACTTACATTTGAGTGAGTGTAAGAACCTTATAAATCTTCCCGACTGCATTTGCGATTTATCATCTCTAGAAGTATTAAATATCTTTGACTGCTTTCGACTGCAACAATTGCCGGATTGATTGGGGAATATGGTAAGCTTAAGGAATCTAGATGCATGTGGTATCGGGTATCAACAGTTACCTGATTCTATCAAAAATCTGAGGAAACTTGAAAGGTTAGCTCCAAGTTTTTCGCACAGAGGTCCTCAGTTAAGCGTCTTCGAAAGATTTGTCCTACCTTTCAAAAGTACCTTGAAAATTTTGGAACTCAGTTATTGTGGTCTGCATGACAAGCACATTCCAATTGATAACGGAATCTGCTTACTTTCATTGCAAGCCCTGAATTTAAATGGAAACAAATTCTGTAACCTACCTTCCGGCCTCTATCAACTATCCAATCTTACAGATCTTTTCTTGAGAGTCTTGTGTCACTCCCAAAACTTCCTCCTAATCTAGGGACGCTACATGCAATGGGTTGTACAGCAATGAAAAAAATACCAAATCTATCAAACTTGAAACACTTGCGGAGCTTGTATCTTTCAGATTCCAATAGATTGGTTGAAGTGTGGGGCTTAGAGAACCTCAAATTAATGTTTATTGGCATGGCAGGATGCAACGATTTGGCAATGAATGCTACTTTTAACGAGAGTTTCTTTCAGGTATCTCTCAATCTCTGTCTCCATATATACGGTGTATGCGCGTGTGTGCATATATATATATATATATATATATATATATATATATATATATATATATATATATATATATATATATATCTCAAATCTTCGATTCGTCTCTATGTAACAGCGGCACTTTGCTGATTTTGATGATTCCTATATTTCATTTCCAAAGTGGAATTTTCAAAATTGGATTATTTATCAAAGCACAGGATCTACAATTTCTTTTGAGTTGCCGCAGAGTCTACCAGATAATTTCCAAGGGATTATTCTCTGGGTTGTTTATGCTTGCTTTTCTTCTAAACACTACGAAGCTGATATAACAAACAATACAAGTGGCAAGGAATGGCATTATTATCGATCTAACGATAACCGTTCTTTGGGAGGGCATTCATGCGTGAGCTGTATAAAATCAAACTTCAAAAGTGGAGATAGCATCAAGATTTCCATCTTAGAAGATATTAATGTGAAGGTGGAGAAATGTGGGGTTCATTGGTTCATTGGAAGTGAAGGCGATGAAGATGAAAATGTGCATTATTGCAAAAAACCAACATATGACTGGTATCATGATGATTGCTACCCTACAACATCTGAAAGCGATGATGATGATAACCCCACAGAAACTGAGAGGGTTTATGATGATCATAACCCCACAGAAACTGATGGTGATGGTTATGATTATGATTATGATTATGATTATGAAGAGGAGGAGGAGGAAACTGAGAGAGTTTATGATGATCATAACCCCACAGAAACTGAGAGGGTTTATGATGTTAACCTCGAGAGAGGCCATGATTTCGATTTGAACACAGAGCCTAATGAGGAAACTGAGAGGGTTTATGATGTTAACCTCAAGGGAGGCCTAAATCTCAAGAGAGGCCATGATTTCGATTTGAACACAGAGCCAAATGAGAGAAGCTCAAAAGGATTGAAAATTTGAGACAAGTACTAATGGGTCTAGACATTACTTTTGTGCATCTCCTACTGCTCAAGGTGTTGACAGGATTAGCTTCCATTTTATATTGTTTACTACTTGATCTATCCCTTTATGCTACCGCTATTGTCTATCCGAAGTTCAGTTATTTTGGTTTATAAGATTTTTGTATATATGTTATTATTGTTGGATATATTCCTCTTTCCTTCACACCTGTATATGTTTTTAATTGCAATGTATTGTAGCTTGTGAAAATATTATTTATACCATCTCTTGTGAAATACAAGATCAATTTTGACCTTTTGAAATAAATTTGAAATATTTTTAAATTTAATATTGATATGATTTAAATTTGAAAAGTAAGGTTACTAATAGTATTTTTAGATAGTTTAGAATTTTTGTACTCGTATTGTAACGACCCGAAAATCCGCGTGCTGGCCAACCCGGATCCCGCTCGTTAGACGTAAAACCTTGTACTTAAATCTACAATATATGATAATAATATAATTGATAAAACTAGTTTATTTTAAAACTATTACAATCTCATTCCCAATCTACAACTATACTGTAGTTGTTTAAAACAAAGTTTATTCAAAACTATATCATGATCCTGTCTCAGAATCGAAATCTTTACCTAATGACGTCTCAGACCGAATATAATATAATCTAGTCTATTACAAAAATATGACTACACTAAACTCACTAAATACCATATTCAAATTTTGTTTATTTATACAAATATTCCTTTTTACACAAGGGTACGATAATATATCTCACATCTGTTCCAAATCGCAAGTTATACTAATTATTCAAGTTTTCTAACTTTGATTTATAAAATAAACTACCTTAACAGGTTTATCGCAATAACATCTAACTTTCTCTACGCAGAGATTCCATTACCATGTATAATACCATTCGTAAAAGTCGGACATTCACGTCTCATTCTCTGTCTTTATCGACATCGTCTAAATTTCTCGAGCTTCAACTGAAAATGTTGATTAAGCAAGAATGAGCACGACGGCTCAGCAAGTCTAACAGATAGGACATAACACATAGTTCATGTTTATACATGCTTCTCATACTTCATGCATTACATTATATGAATGCATCATGCTTCTCATGCTTTGCATTTATTTATGCAACATATTGATCATGCATTAGAATGAATATATGGCATACAGTTCAACTTATTCAATTAACTCAAGCTTTCTATCATATAGAATCAACACACATCATATGATTTCACAAAAGCATATTTAATTCAAATTCTCACATACTTCAAGTGTACACACAACAGTTATACACATAGCAACAATATATGAAAAACTTGCCTGGACTGCAAACCAGCTTACGTTATCGCTTCACATTCCTTTTACAACCTACACGGTATGCGAGATCGACAACACATATTAGTCAAAGCTTGACTCAACGCTTAAACTTTTATTAAGACTCTACTTTATTTTCTCTCTCTTAACCTTCATTTGTAAGTCCATTATTGATTATCTATATCAGGATTTAATCTAATGATTTAACTTAATTATTTCTCTTCATACACGTGGATCCCTAATTTAGAGATCGTAAAGTGTTCATATTATCATCTAGATCACGATTTTCCAAAATAATCACCATACTATACATTAAATATGGCCTATTGAATGTCCAAAATAATTACTTAATTCCTCTTTTAAACTCCATTTAATATTATTAATTATTTAATAACATTAAATTCACTTACTAATATTATTAATCACTAAATAATATTTTAAATCAATAATTTAATAACACTTTAATCTAAATGTTATCAAGAATTCAATAATATCATAATCTAATATTATTAATCTTTTAATAATATCTTAATCATTTCCTAAACTTATAAACAATTTATTTTAATTGTTTACACTTTACTAATTAATGCATTTTTATCATTCTAAAATGCCATACCCATAAGATTTTATCAACAATGACTATATCCCTCATCAAAAATCTGCGTATACCGTATATAGGATTTCCAAGCCATAAATCCTATTTTCTAAATTTTCAACATCACATCACATATTTAATTCATTTACTCATAACTAGTCCATTTCCATGAAAAATACCAAATTAGTTCTAAAAATTCTTCTTTTCTGGTATTTGACAGAATATAGCTCCATATTGAACATATATTTTTCTCGTAATTTTTCAAATTCATTTACTATTTTTTTTAAATGGCCAAAACTACCGAATATTACGACATTTATCATAAACTTTGTTGTTGTCCAAAACTTCCGAAATTTACAGGGTATACTCCTGCTATGTATATGTACTCCCAGTAAAATTTTCACAATTTTTGGAGTTAACCACAAAGAGTTATATAGGTTTACTTTTAAAATAGTCTTTTCCCGTAAAATCCATATCTCTCATTATATACATCCAAAAATCACCATTTTTGGACACAATCTATAAAACTCATCATATTATCATCCCAAAGTTTTCCAGAATTTTTAGAGAAATAAAAGTGGACGAAACTGCCCCTGGACCAAACTGAACAGTAACTATTTTTGGCCTTTTCAGATTTTCGGACAGTTTTGGGGTCCTTCACGGAAACGATTATAAAACGAAATCTACAACTCCGATTGAGGTCCAGTCGGAGGCGTTGGACTCGTATTTTCCTAAACTATAGTTTTCATTTATCAAACATCAAATTTGGAGTTGTCTAGGTCTCGAAAAACAGTGTTAAAGGGGCTGATCAGTAGCTAATTTTTCTGATTTTTCAACATGGATGTGTTTTACTAAAAATTCCATTACTTTCTCATTTCACAATATTTTTGTGTCATTTCAACTAGGTTCTTCTCCTTATGAATTCATTTATCAACTTAGATCATGAAACCAAGCATACAAGTCACAGTACCATATCAACCATGTCATCACATAAACTAAACATGATACAACAAAAATAAAAGCTATGGTTTCAAGAAAACTTTTAAACCTTATGGATTTGTGAGCAATTTTCCTTCTCCTTCCTTCTTGTGACCGAACCTCTCCACTACCAAGCCTTGATGATTTTGATATTCTATCTCACAAAATCACAAACTAACTCACATGAAACAATATTTTTCACAATTTTTCTTCACTTTCTCTCTCTCTCTTCATGCTAGGATTTTCTCTAGTTCCTCTCCTCCTCTCTCTACAAAGCTACCATGTAAAAGATGTAATGAAGATGGAGATGAGCTTGGTGGGTAAGATAAGTCTTGGACTTAAGAGAAAATTCAATTTAGTTAATTTTCTTGGGAACTTACTCCATTCCTTAGCTAAATTGGATACTTAATTCATTTCCACCAATCATGGGATAGGAAAATAAAAAGTCACATGCTCATTTTACTCTCCCAAAACCGCCCACTTGCATGCATATATATCCAAAATTTTGATTTATTTTAATTACTAATTTGGTAGAAAAGTTGACCACTTTTGACTATTTAATTAAATTAATTTCTACCAAGTGTTAGCCACTAATTAATATCCAATTAGGCTCAATTTAAATAAACATTGGGTCATCCTAAATTTATTAGCACACTTGCAAACTAATGCCCATAGTGGCTAGCTTAAATAATAAAGTGGTCTCACATTTAATATTTCACTTAATACTTTACAAAATATCTCTCATTTCCTTAGCCATTAAGTTAGACAATTTAAGTTTCATCCAATCACATCTCTACACATAATTAAGTCACATGACCCTCTCTCTTTCTTAATCCATATCATCATTTAATTATTACTTCAACAAATATCTCATTACATGCTTATCTTCCCAATTAATTTACTTTGAATTCCTTTTGGCATCCACCAATAAAATCTTGCCAACCAAAAAGGAATGCACATAAGTCATGTCTTCTCTTAGAAATACGGTCATGTCCATTTCATAATTAAGCACTATTTTTTTTTCTTTACAATTATAGCAACTCGGTACAAGCATTGACCATTAATTAACTAAAATATTTAATTCAATTAGACTTGTCATATTCAAGGTTTACTTGAATATTTTCCTAACTCAACTCATCAATTTCTTGATATCAAACTCTTAGGTTTAGTCCAATATTTTAATATCTTAAATAATTGGACTCCCTTTAACTAAATAAAAATTTCAAACAAATAATTCACAGTTATTTAATAATTCAATTAAATACACTAGGGTTCATTTTATTGGAAATAAATTCCTAATTTAATTTACAATGGTTAATAATATATGCGGTTATTACATTCTTCTCCCCGTATAATAATTCCATCCCCGGAATTACACTTAAGGTCACATAAAATATACGGATAAATCGTCCTCCTCTTTTCTTCAAGCTCCCACGTCACCTCTTCAGCTGCGTGGTTCCTCCAAAACACTTTGACAAAATGTATAACATTATTCCTCATAATCTCTTTAGATTCTTGACTCATTTTCTGTTACGAGAATCTCATTAATAATAAATATCCAATCTTATCTCTTCATACACTTCCTAGGATCTTCTTCCTAAAAGCCTCTATGACGCATATTGAACCATATTGGTTCTTGCTAGCACATAATAAAATTTTAATTTAATCCAGTTTCTCCACCAATTCCAAACTCCACAACTAGGTTATCAAACTCTAACCTTTATTAAATAATAGAAATCTTATTTCTAATTCTTTCAAATATCTCGGATATTACATTCACCCATTCTTCTAAGAATTTCGTCCACGAAATTACAGCATACCTATTTCTGCTCATTCTAACCATTAGGTTATCAACCAAACCATAAATTTAGCTAACCGAATTAATATTTAAAATATTTAAATATTTAACTTAATGAAAAATATCATCCTAAATATTATTTTTGTATTATTATTATTTTTGTTATAATTTTAAATTAATTTTTAAACATTTAAATTAATTAAAATTATCCAGAATGACAAACTTGTAAATAAACTGAAAACTGACCCGAGGGCAATTTTGTAATTACGCAGAAAAACGAACGGATGGGCAGTTTAGTAATTTCGTCCAAAAATTTACTACAGCATTGCGCGTGCATAGTAAAACAGCGGCCCAAAACGGTGCCGTTTTGAGGAACCGACTGCTGGCTTCCACGCGAACGCACGGAGTAACATTTTTTTCCTTCGCCAAACGGCGTCATTTGGCTCCGCGTCCCTTAGTCAACAAGCTGGCGCGCATTGCACGGCCAATTCCCCCCCCCCCCCTCCTTTTTTTTTTTTTTCTTTCTAGCAGATTGTCCATAGTAACTTTTAACTCAAGTAAGCTTTAATTCTTCAATAAAAATTCAAAAAAATTACCAATCACTTAATATCAATTTATAACATGAAAATTTAATTTCTCATAATTTAATACCATTTTTTTCATAAAAAATTATTATATCATATAAATTACTACAAATCATAACTTTTTGTGTATAACTCCATTTTGAGTAATTCAAACTTTGTTTTTCTTATATTTAATGTTCTATAATATTAGAATATTAAATCTAAATATTATAAAAATTATTTTGAGACTTGTTTACACACCACCAAACACATATTTTTAGCATATAAATTATATCAAAATACAACCCAAGCATATTAAACTCAAGCATGACATAAATATTACTAATACACATTACTAACCATATTAACATGTTTATACCTGTAGACATCCAAATTTTGCACTTTTTCACTAACCCTGGCAGGAGGGCAAAATCGTCATTTGACCCGACATGCGAAAAGGAAGGTGGACCCCAACACGAAGCCACCCCAACAACTTACGTCCAAAGCCGCCACAACGAACAACGAGTATCAGGTTACTTGCGGCAGGACGAACAGTTGATCCAGAAGAACCTGATTTGATCATAACTAATGGTCACTACGCTTACGATGTTCGGGGGTCTCGCTCCCCGGTGAGCGAGAGGCTGCTCAGCTCGCCGGTGAGCTGGCGGGGGTGGAAGGGGGCAGCGCCCCCTGGAAGCCAAGCACGAAGAGCAATCTATACATTAGGTAACAGCCTTCCAAAATAATACTGCAGAAATTGGCGAATTAAGACCGCGCGACACGGAAATCGAGAAAAGCAAGTCGAACAGCCGCGGATGCACCTGCGGCCACCGACAAACGGGACAGTGCGCGGCTCGAGGACGGCACACGGCAGCCGAGGATTCGGCGCGGACGGCTGGCGAGCCCAGCCGCAGATGCACCTGCGGCCAGCCGCAGTTGCACCTGCGGCTACCTGCGGAAGGCTATAGATTGCCATTTCCACCCGAGAGTTAGAAAAAAGAGAAAAAAGGTTTTAAGCTTTTAGAGAGAGAAACACGCGAGGAAGAGAGAGAGGAGCTCGGGTTTGGCTCAAATCAAGTGAAATTTCATGTTCTTTTGCTAGATAGTCGAATACTCTTGTGGTTAGGCTCGATTCGTGAAATATAAAGCTTTGTTTGGTCTATTGCAAGGTGAAAAAGAGTGTTTCTTTTGATATTTTCTTGTTTGTATTAATGTGATGATCTTGTGTTTTGGGTTTGTTTAACATAGAATGTTGTTGTATTAATGATGATTCGTGGATTAGGAATCGTTAGCGAGGGTTCCTTTGGAACATAATCTCCTCCTAACGCCCCGATGACATCTGTATGGTGATATATCGTTCGTTGTGGTAATAAGTAGTTCGTAGTGTTGGGTTTGTGATATTTGAGTTATGTAATGTGATAGCAATGTCTAATATTGTTAGATTTGGCTTAGTATTGGTTGTGTAGTGATTCGGTGATTGTGAGCCTAGGGAGGAGATCCTCGTGATCGAATCCCGATGATGGACGTTTTGGTATATGTAATCATGGTATAGGGTCCATTGCGGTGTATTTGTAACATCGGGCCTTAACGCGATACCAAATCGTGATCGGGTTAAGGCCCTGTAATAATAAGAGTGAGATATGTGATTGTGTGTGTTTGGGGTTGTCTGGATGGCTCACATGCCCATGGATAGCCCCGGCACGTTTTGGGATGCTTGTTTTAATCTACGACACAAAAAAATGGTTTTCTAAAAATAAGGCAAATAATGAAGATTTTATAAAAGTGATCAAACTAGGATGCTAGATTCACGAGGTTTAAAATCAAGGGTTTTTGGCAAACTTTAATCCATGATTGATGAAAAGGCTTTAGTTGGTTTTAAAATGTCACAAAAAATGATTTCGTAAAATAAATAAATGTTTTCGTTAAACTTTGTGCATAGGGTGAAAGAGTTCTAGAAGTTGTCTTCATTTTATTCAATTTGTTATTAGAGGGCAATGTATAGTCTCGATACCTATTTGACAAAAGTTTAACAACTATTTTCTGAAAACGACACCTAATAAAAACCCTCATCGCTTTCGAAATTAAAATCAATCTTTATTATGAAGCAAAGCCTTGTCAACGGGGTCAAAGGACGTCTAAAACGCTTTCCAGATAAACACATTTGCCATATAAAATCAAAGCAACTTTTATGCAAAATTCACCACAAACATTCATTTATGCACACACGCACACACATGCGCACACACACATTTTTGGATTTAAAAGGATAGGAAAACATCGAGATTGCGGTAACCGTGTTTCACGGAAGTCGGGGGGTGCCTAACACCTTCCCCTCGCTTAAGCAAGCCCCCGAACTCTATGAATCTCGGTTTGCGGACCAATTAACTCGGAGTCACATATGAGCCAGCGATTACGAAAACTAAATTCGGATGAGTTAGTACATCTATTTCAAATATACCAACTAGCGACTCTGGTCATTTGGCTCATAAAAATTCGACATTTCAAAACCTCGTCGACACTAAGCCGACCCTTTTCAAAATCATATTTAATTCAAAAGGCTAAAATTGGAAAAGGGCATTTTAATATTAAAAAACGAAACGACGAAAATCCCGGCGTCGACAATACCAACACGATGGTTTATTTAATTAAAAAAAATTAAAAAAAATAAAGCTACATTTAAAATAACCATTACATTGTTTTAATGATTATCTACCTTTTTCTTTCAAAATGGGTTGTGAAACTTGAAGACATGAACAATCAAAGCTCTCTCAAAATATTTACTCTCACAAGTTATTTCTCTCAAACTCTCTTTTTTGGAACTTGGAAAAATAATGAAATGCAATGTCCACAAATGCAAGTATACTTGTAAAATTTTAAATACAAAAATTATATCTAAAAGTCATCATGCACCTAGATGGATACTTACACAAAAAATGGACTAAAGACTAGAGTTGGTGAAAAGAGGCATGGTGTTTATATACTACAAAAGCAAAACAAGCAACCATTTATTAAATAAATGAAAAATAAAATAAAATAAAAACAAAAATCATTTTGCTCTCTCTACCTAACATGTACGACTGATGGACAAGGTTTTGTTCCAAAAATATTGTCATAATGCTCACGTTTTACTAAATGATAAGTTACACAAAATAAATTTCAAGTGAGCCAAGTATTGGACTTTGTTTTAATTTCTTTTGGGCTTCATTTAAATTGTTTGGGCTACTAATTTGCCAAGTTTTATTATTCTTCACTTGGGCTACTAATTGATCCATGTTGGGCTAATTTAATAGGTTTACACATTAATTATCCAGGTTCATGATCAATTAAATGAGTAAACTTGATTAATTAATTAATTAAGCTAGTTAACTAGTAATTTCTTACTAATTAAACTATTAATTATTATTATCCATATTTCACCTTGTTCTCATTAATTAATACTCAAATTAATTAATTTACTAAATTTAATTAACTCATTGGATTCAATTTAATTGAATATTTAATTAATAGGAAACTTAACAATTATTTTGATATTAAAACTTTAGGGTTTGTTCACTAATTTAATTAACATATTAGTGACTCCCTTTAATTAACTCTAACAATTAATCACATAATCATTTAATCATGTAATTAATTAATCACACAAAAAGATTTAATTAATCTCGTAAAACAAATTCGTTAGAAATTAAATTAATATTTTAATTAATAATGACGTGAAAATTCTAGGACGTTACACCGATTACGAGGGAAATATGGTTATTTGAACTACTCTCCTATTTAAGGCTCTTAAAAGTAGGAGAGTGGGGGGCAATGTTGGGATCAAATTATTTGGGTCCGGGTTTGGGCTGGTCCATATTGTTGTGTTGGATTGGGCCTTTAATTTGGTGTGTGGGTTCCTATGCGGTTTAGGATATGAGAATATTAGATTTTTTATTTTAAGGGGATTCTATTAACTTATTTGGATGGTACGAAGAATCCTAATTGGAGTTGGATTTATTAACTGCTGAGTTGTATTTTAACGCGGGAAGGGACTCCTAGTTATAAACACTTTCGGATGGCTGTAGACTTGTATATATATGATGCTGTATGGGGGCGTTGGGGATATCTCGTTATTACCTTATTTTTATTATTGTTTACATTTAGAACAATTATTTTCCAGCATATAAGCTCCCTATCGTTCTCAAGGAAGTCTATAAACACAATTACCGTACTAGTGAATTCGTCTCGTTCCCCGTGATTTTTTTTCAATTGGGTTTCCACGTAAAATTCTTGTGTTCTTGCATTACTTTCTTTTGAATTATTTGTGTTTGGCGTTTAATTTTTCTCGTTGTTTTGTGATTTAAACGAGCGGTACAAAATTTGGCGTTAACAATGGTTATTCTTCTGAAGTTGCAATTCCATTGCTAGAGACTATCTTTTGAAAACATGCCAAAGTGGGAGGAATGGTCAATTTGCAAAGGTGGTGAGGAGGTCAGGTCACTATTTCCATGCCTTCGTGAGCTTACTTTATTATTTCCATCCTTCTAAAGTTGCAATTCCAACTCTAGAGACTCTAATTCTGATGATGAACAGCTATTTTTGCTTCCTCCAAGTTTGATTCTAGAAAGCATAACTAACGGCCTCCAAAACCTAACCTCTCTCCGAGAACTATTTATCAGTGATTGCCCTAAGCTTCGGTCTTTACCTAATGGGGATGGTGATGATCAGCAATTTCTGCTTCCTCCAACTTTAACTCGACTTGAGATTGGATGTCTCCCAAATCTGGAAAGCTTATCTAATGGCCTCCAAAACCTCAGCTCTCTCCGAGTACTATCTATCATTGATTGCCCTAAGCTTCGATCTTTACCTGAACGAGATGTGCTTTCCAATCTTTCACATCTGACCATCGGCAACTGTCCTATTGCGGATAAAGGGATGAAGGATATGATCAGCCTTGCTGGAATCGATGGAGTGGAACACTACCAGGCTACCTCATCCTCTAAGGATGGTGGGTAGAATTATACCATCCTCAATAGAGATTACAGTTAGCTAGTTATTGGATAAAATGTGTAATTGTGAATTGTGATTTGATTTTTGATTGTCAACTAGAAGAGTTTTGTTTTGTTTTGTTTTTTTTGGGGGGGGGGGGGGGGGGGGGGGGGGGGGGGGGATATATAATAATTCCTCAGTTCGGAGAATACGAGTTGAATTTGAACTTCAAGAAGTTAATTCGCAGAACCTTAGTGAATTTAAATAAATTTTGAAAACAACAAATTCAGTAATTAGTAATATATTTTAAATACTCACGATTGTATTGACTAAAATACTATTTCTCCTTTTAAAGATTGGCATGGAAATTGATTATCTAAATTTGCACTAAATTGAATTAGGACTTAGGAGGCTAAATGAGAAATTAGTATTTATCGTCCTTTCCTGAAAACAATGCGCTTCAATGTGAAAAAAGAATTCGATGAAAAAAGTTTATTTATTCAGCCTGATACTGTGATACATGTCTCCATGAATCCTCTGTCATTGTTATCGCATTTACTCTAAAATTAGAAATACATTTTGACTTTTAATCAAAAGTAATAAATAAAATTTTAGAGTTCAAAATTAATATGATTTAATTTAAATTTTGTAATTAACAAATTTTATAACCATTTGTATTTTTAGCTAGCTAGTATACAGTAATTTAATTTTTTTTCATTAAAATTATATAAGTCCATGTCGACTTTGAATTTTAATATTCACAAATTGACCATAAAAACTCAAAATGTCGTATTTTGAGAGCAACCAATTTCTTATAGTAGTATTTATATAATCTGCTCATCTTCATTGTATAATTGAAGGATTTTGCGTCCAAAAAAAATAAACAAACGAGCTTAATTCAGTAACAAGCTTCATTTATTATGCAAACCAGAGTTCCTCTGCCCTCTTAAAAATTATCTTTGGAGTTATTTAAATTGTTTGCATTTGAGAATAACATCTTGGCTCTAGAATTTAGTTTTTAACAAAAATTAGAAAATCCCAACTGTTTTTTCAGCCATGACCAATAGATACAATTAACTAGGCTCTCATGCCAATTGACGAAACGGAATAGTGGTTAGACAGTAACGCTCTACCACAATAGTGAATAAATCCTTACGCACAAAAAAAAGTCAAAAATTCTCAAAGAGAAAACTGATAAATGTATTATAGGAGTTGAATTGTTGATTATATAAAAATTCTCAAAATCTAGGTACTTTTCTATATCTACTCTAAAAGGTGTAATAAATAGCTCTCCTGATTTACTTTGAAAAAAGATAGTAAAACTATTAATTAACTTTCCTACAACTAATTGAAAATTATTAAAATAAAAATAGTAAATCTAAATCCTGCTAGATTTTTTAAATAATAAATAAAAATACATCAAATAGAATAAAATTCTATAAATAATAAAATATATAAAAATTCTAATTTTCACTGTTATTTTCCATTGCATCAAATGGCCTATCACTTGGTCTCTATATTTCATAAACTCGGCAAAGAATGGACATTGTGAAAAATACTGTAGTTTGAAATGGTAATTCCAGAATGCATTCTTGCTCGTGTTCTTTCACATCATTTTCTTTCTCATTTAATTAAATCTATTATTGCAATTGAATCTAATATTTTCAAGGTAGTAATAATTTTCTCCTAAGCTTACGTTTGTTTGTAAGGATTATAATCTCGAGATTATAATCCTAAAACATGAATTATAATTCCAATATTATATTTGTTTTCGAGGATTGTATTTAAGATAAAATTATTAATTTCAAAAATATCTTATTTGTTTTTAAATTTGAACTTGTGTTTATTAGTCCATAGATTATAAAATGACTTAATAGTTTTGGGATTATAATCCCTGATTGAACATGTCATTAAATAGTCCTTCATATTAAGTTATTTTATAATTCTAGATTAATAGTCTCAAGTCCAAATTTAAAAATAAACAAGACAAATATGAGATTAATAGTCTTAAACATAATCTTAGAATTATAATTTATGTCTTGAAATTATAGTTCCGGAATTATAATTCTTATAAATAAACATGACCAGTGCCAATAGATACAATTAACTAGGCCTTCGTGCCAATTGACGAAACGGAACAGTGGTTAGACGGTAACGCTCTACCACAATAGTGAATAAATCCTTACGCACAAGAAAAAGTAAAAAAATTTCAAAGAGAAAACTGATAAATGTATTATATGAGTTGAATTGTTGATTTTATAAAAATTCTCAAAATCTAGGTACTTTTCTATATCTACTCTAAAAGGTGTAATAAATAGCTCTCCTAATTTACTTTGAAAAAGGATAGTAAAACTATTAATTAACTTTCCTACAACTAATTAAAAATTATTAAAATAAAAATAGTAAATCTAAATCCTGCTAGATTTTTTTAAATAATAAATAAAAATACATCAAATAGAATAAAATTCTATAAATAATAAAATATATAAAAAATTTAATTTTCACTGTTATTTTCCATTGCATCAAATGGCCTATCACTTAGTCTCTATATTTCATAAACTCGGCAAAGAATGGACATTGTGAAAAATACTGTAGTTTGAAATGGTAATTCCAGAATGCATTCTTGCTCGTGTTCTTTCACATCATTTTCTTTCTCATTTGATTAAATCTATTATTGCAATTGAATCTAATATTTTCAAGGTAGTAATAATTTTCTCCTAGGCTTACGTTTGTTTGTAAGGATTATAATCTCGAGATTATAATCCTAAAAGATAATTTATAATCTCAATGTTATATTTGTTTTCGAGGATTGCATTTAAGATAAAATTATTAATTTCAAAAATATCTTGTTTATTTTTAAATTTAAACTTGTGTCTATTAGTCTATAGATTATAAAATGACTTAATAGTTTTGGAATTATAATCCCTGATTGAACATGACATTAAATAATCCCTCATATTAAGTTATTTTATAATTCTAGATTAATAGTCTCAAGTCCAAATTTAAAAACAAACAAGACAAATATGAGATTAATAGTCTTATCCTTAGTGTAATTCTTACAAATAAACATAATCTTAGAATTATAATCTATGTCTTGAGATTATAATTCCGAAATTATAATTCTTGTAAATAAACATGACCAGTGCCTTAAAACCTACAAATGATCATGAATAAGTGACATGAATTATTCAATCACCCCTAAATTATAACAAAAACTCCATTGTGACACCTTATCACTTTTACACATATGTGGCAGCGGCACAAGTAACTTGCAATATATTATATTATTTATTATTTAACCTTAAATAATAATTTAAAAGTTATAACAGCTTGTCAAACTAGTGTTTGAGAGTAAATTTTTCCTTCTATGTTTCAGATTCAAATGGAAATAATAAAGTGGCAATAAAATATCTGAATCATCAAGTGATTTTAGGCACATCCAAAAAAGGAGCGACTCATGAGCAAGGATATGTTATTGCATTTTCTGTGTTATTTTTAATTTTTTTATCAGCGTTTTTTTTTTGGGTGCAACGATCAGCTTTGTTGCTGTTTGTAGTATGCTGTTACTGTTATACTTTCCGGTTCAATTGTAATTTTTAAATTTCGAAAAGTTGCATTTTAGCCCGTGCCTGTGTTTCGATTAAATAACTCAGGCGTATATGGAATGTTCAATTTAATGTCTACTACCCTTGTTCAGTAAATCTTTGTTGCGCCAAGATTATCTCTTGTCAAAGTACATCCATTTTCTCTCTCATACATTTACTTGATCTGCTCAGCTTCATCTTCTTATAAAATCTAATTTTACAAGGTAATGGAGACCCTCGTGCAGCAGCACAGAAATAAGGCATTATTGGTCAATATCTCTATATCTAAAAATGTTTTATCTAATCGTACCATCCATACAGTTGCACTAAATGAGAACTTATTCTCAATATTTTAAATATGGGTAACTTAAGAATCTTAAAACTTTTTATCGCAAATTTTGTGTTATCATTGAATGTATTTTTTATGATTAACTATCCATAAAATATTACTCCATTAAAATATTAAATATCATATCAAAAAATTAAAATTATAACGTGGCCATTTTGATATGTTCTTAAATATGACTTCATAGTGTTTGTATTCGTTTTGCCTTTCATACGTTGTATTAAAAAGTGATGAATTTGGTGACTATAGAAAGAAGAAATGTTCATACTACATAGTGATATAATTTCAAACATAATTTAGTAGTCAAATATCTTTTAATCAGAACACAAAATAAATTTTTTTAGCTAACTTATGTTGCTTGATGATATTACGGTATTGTACCGATTGTTCTCATTTTAATAATGTATTAATTATACTCTCCCCCATCAATAAATTTGGTGAGTCCCTACTCTTTTTTAGTTGTTGTAATTATAATTTTCATCGAATGTACTTGGTACTAACTCGAGCTAAAATTGAATTTTTTTCCCCTGTAATTTCATCCCCAACTAATGCATGACTTGAAGGTTTTCATTTATATGTTCTTTATTATTATTTTTTCCCCTTGTTGATGCTTAACAAAAGAAGACTAAAATGAACGAAACATTTATCAAATAAATAAGATTGTAATATTAATGCTTATAAAATTAGTAATATTTTTAAACACTAATTTATATTTAAACATTACCATTTTATTAACTTTAGTAAATTTTTAAAATTAGAATTTTGATGATGTAGATGAAATATATTGATCATTCTTAAGTTTTAGCCGTGTTTCTTTATTCTTTTAAATGTTGTTTGGCCTTTTATTTATTTAATTTCAATTGTTTGAGTTTCTTTAAATTATTGTTTAATTTAAATTATTTATTTATAGTTTGGTTCAATTATTGTTTAGCCGATGATAAATTAGAAGGAATAAGTCTAAAAAGTTTACCTTACGTTTTTAAGTAATATAAGAGCTAAAGAGCATAGTTTTGACATTTGGATATGGAATATATCAATCGGAGAGCTTAATCATTCTCTCGTGGGGGGTGTAGCACACTCTCCGTCATCTTAGATAGAAAAGAGATAAAGTGCATTTTTTTTTTGTAAACCATAAGTGTTAATTTGGTGATTTTTAAACCTCATGTGGTGAAATGCAAAACTCCCTAAACCACAAATTGTAAATTGTATTTTACCCCATATACTTGAGTAAATATTTATTTGGAAGGATTATAATCTGGGGTAATACATTCCCATAGATTATAATATCAAGACTATTAATTTTTTTTTATTAAATTGTCTTAGTCACTTATTTGTTTAGAATGATACTATTCATGAAATAACATAAAATAATCTTATTATCTAGAATTATTTAAAGTATTATATATATAAAAAAATTGTTTGGACTATTATACTTTTACCAATAATAACAACAAAGATATTGTATTCTCAATAATATTATATGATCCATTTCACATCAATTCATTATTAATGCAACACTCACCTATTTAAACTGGGCCAATAAACATGTTGGATCATCTTGTTACCTAAAAGGTTAACTATTAAGTTGAGATTCTACTATACTTATTAATCCATCTATACTCTTGAATTTATAGGATGTGGGATTCGTGTGAAATATCCCAAAAATCTTCATCTTTCACTTGAATAACCAACACAAGTATCATACTAGAGATTCATATGAAATATCCTAACAATCTCCATTCACTTGAATACCTATACTAGAGATTCATGTGAAATATCTCAACAATATCCACATTTCACTTGAAATACTCATCACATATTTCGTATTAGAGTAGTCACCTATTGAGCATAACTCTTTGAGTATTGGACTCAAATCATATTTCACTGTGTAGTGGTAAACGCGTGAGTAATCTCCTTGTCACTCATTGAGCACAACTTTTTGAGTATTTGACTCAAATCATACTTCACCGCGTAGTGGTGAACGCGTGAGTGATCCCCTTGTACTCTACCCGACTTAACTCTATTTATTTTACTGTGTTGATGAAGTAACACACGACTTGTGAATACTCCACCATGGAGTACAATGAGCTCTGATACCACTTATTAAAAAAATTGTACAATCAATCCCACATCAATTCATTACTTATACCACGCACACCTGTGTAGATTGACTCAATAAGCATGTTGTATCACCTTCTTAACTAAAAGGTGTAAGTTGAGATTGTTGTTTTGCAAAAATATACATATAATCAAATTATATAACCGCAATAGAAGCAAGCAAAAAATCAGATTTTAAAATTTTATAAACCATTAATCCAGGATCATTTTTATACGACTATTATTAATTGAGGAATGATAAAAGATTTAAACTTTTGTAGAACTAAGCTTCCACAAGTACATGTTTAAATCTTTTAATCCTTCACGTTCTTCTTTGAATTCACCGATTAGATTCCTTGCATCAATGTTAGCTCCCAAAGTGTGAAGCCTCTAGAGGCGATCCACTAAGAATTACTAAGTATTCAAGAAGTGAATTTTGATTTCTCCAAACTACGGGTGACTAGCCCTAATTTTCTCTTTCTTGTAGTTATAGAGAAAATATGAAGCACTCTCCCAATTCTCGTGAAATAGTGTGTAACCCTAATCCATAATAAGACTCATCTTATTTATAAATATAGACAACCCTCCTAAACTATTTAGGAACTTAATTATTTATTATGAGAGTACTCCTTATTAATTAATTACTAAATATTTTAGGAACTAAATAATAATAGTAATAATAATAATAAGACTTCTCTTATTAATATATAATTAGTATTTCTAAAATACTAAATAATAAATATTAAGCTCTTTAATTTATTCTATCACCATACTATAAATTAAATATACTTAATTTATTACTACAATTATGTCATTCACTTCTTAAATAGATATCTCCCTGGTGTGACACTTTAGGTTTTCCATATTAAATCGGGTATAGAATAAATCAATTAGAACAATTCTAATCTTACTTAAATAAATAAATTAAACTATTTAATTTATTTAATAAATAATATTTATTCAATAAATAATATTTATTCTTATAATAAGGGTAAATCTCCTTAGTGATCAACGACTTTTTAGATAATATAGATTTCAATATTTGATCATTTAAAGAATCTTTCAGCGAATAGTTACCATACAATTCATTATTTCTACCACGAAATGTTCTAATCAAATATAAGACATCAAATTACCGTCAAGTTTTATTTTATTTTATTATATACATTTCAATTCACAAATACACAACTCCAATGTAAATTAAAAACTCCTTTCTAATTTTCGTTCCACCTTAGCCAAGAATTTATGAGTTGTTATTTATAGAATTACATAGGATATTCTTTCCTTTTACTGAAAGTGGTAGCTCCTTTGTTGACCATTCACCTACCTCCATGTACAACTTATTATATCCAATCATACGCTTTGATATACCCTAAAAGTTTTAAGAAATATATCAAAGTATAACTTATCATACACAAGGTACTATGATGATCTCAAGTCTAAGGATCACATGTATTACTATCACATAAGGAACTCCTATTGACGGGCGAGTAAAACTCTATTAGGTATTCCTTAAGCGAGTCACATTCAATGAACTAATTCTCTAATAAGCACCTACATATTTGCTTTAGTATCTTCACACAAATAATTATGAGATCAATCATCAACTTCGTAAGAGCAAGCATAACATGTACTAATCTATCCGAATTCACTCATCTCTTTTTAGTGAACCTATGATTAGGAACATTTTAATTTTTTAGCTATCTTGAATTTAGATCTCATTAGCATGATCCTCACCGTAATTTTAAATGCATTGCTAAAAATTATGGGTTTATCCATATAATTAATTAAACCAATTAATCATGAATAACGAAATGCGTTAATACTTTTATTAATAAACGAATAAGATTACAAAGTAAATGTTTATCACATTAAAAGCAATTGGCTTGAGGACATACTACTTTCAATTTCCCACTTGCACTAAAGTCTATCGCCCTTTGGTATCCCCGTACCATTATTCTCTAAGTGGCGACCGTTTGAGATGCTTAGTTAATGCTTTAGTTAATGGATTTATACTGTTGTTCTGAAAGTCTTCCATTTCTATGGTGTCATCTCTTTTTCAATGATTCCTCTAATCATATGAAAGTGCTGCAACACATGTTTGTAATTCAGATGAGACTTAGGTTCCTTGGTGAATTAAACTCCATTAATGCTAGGAATCAATTCAAGTTCTATAATAAACTTATCCAACAAAACAATCTCCTTTGCAGACTCACTTATAGTTATATACTATGCTTTTGTCATTAAATCAGCAACTCTTTGCTACTTGGAACCTTTTCAACTCATTACATCACCGTTCAAGGTAATCATATAACCTAAAATGGATTTGTTGTTGTCTTGGTTAGTTTGAAAATTTTGAGTCTGTAAAACCCTTTAGTTTTAAATCAGACCTACCATTAGAAACACATTTCTAATATTTTTTTTCTAAGATTGAACTTATATCTACTTATCATACATAAGCAACATCAAGTCTAGTACATATCATCCATATATGATAGATCCTATTGTCGAAGCATAATGTATCTTATTCATGCTATCTTTCTATTCCAGTGTCTTTGGGACATTTACTAGAAAATATTTACTCACTGACCCATCAACATGAGACCTCTTGGAGTTTGACATGTTAAACTTCTTTAGCATCAATCAAATTAATGTATGTTCCTTGGGTCAAGCCGATCATCCTTTACGATCTATCTCTATAGACCTTTATTCAATTCCCAATGGAATGTTAGGATGCTTCTACCAAGTCCTCGATGGAGAAGTGTTTAGACAACTACATCTTTACTGATTGTAGCATCTGTTTGTCATTTTTTATCAGTAGTATATCATTATACAGTACTATGAATGTTATAGTGCTCCCACTAACCTTTTATACACAAATGGTTCATTCTCGTTTTTGATAAAATCAAACTCCTTTGATTTTCTCATCAAAACAGATGTTCCACTTTTGAGAAACTTGCTTCAATTCATAATTAGATCGTTATAGCTTGGATACTTGATTTACTCCATCTTATAGAGACAAATCCCTTGACTGTATAATACATACATCCTATTTGTATAGTAAGTTACAACTGCAAGTAAAATCTGAATGGACTTAAGCATTTTTACTAGTGAAAGATTTCATCATAGTCAATTCATTGACCTTGTTTGAAACCTTTTGCCACTAGTCAGGTCTTATAGGTCTCCACCTTGCCATTTGCTTTTTAGTCTTTCTCTAACGACCCATTTCGAATTTCATGGTCATCATCCGTTTCTCTTGAGCCTTTATTACTCATACACCATCGTATGTAATTGGATTATCATCCATTATAATGCGTACCTTATCATCATCATCATCTATAATGAATTCATATCTTTTAGGTATCTTCGATACTAAACCAGATTTACGACTTGGTTGTGGTATAATAGGTTTATCTACTAGTACAGATTCCTTCACTTTAACTATAGTGTTTTGTAGTTCTTGAACTTCTTCAAGATCTATCTTATTCTCATTAACCCCTTCAAGGATAAACTCCTTTTTCCTAGAATACAACATATTTCAACAAACACCTTTTAATTAGTAGAATTATAGAAGTGATACCTAAACTTTGTTTAGGATATCCCATAAGTTTACACTTGTCAGATCTTGTCCCTTACTTATCGCTGTCAATTTTTTTGACATAAGCTAGACAATCCAAAATTTTAACATACTTAAGACTTGGTTTCCTCCATATCAATAACTCATACGGAGTCTTAGGGACGGATTAAGAAGGTATCTTATTTAGTAGATGTGTGACTATTTTTAGGGCAAAACTTAGAAGGATACTAGAAGATCGGTAATACTCATCATGGATCATCACTATGCCCATTATGAGAGAATGCCAATTGCACTTGAGATGATCTAGAAATATATTGCTTAAGTATTCGCTTCTCGATCTAATCGAAGAACTTTAATACTTTTGGTCATTTGAATT
The DNA here is from genome assembly GCA_947179155.2 of Hedera helix. Taxonomy (NCBI): domain Eukaryota; kingdom Viridiplantae; phylum Streptophyta; class Magnoliopsida; order Apiales; family Araliaceae; genus Hedera; species Hedera helix. The sequence goes on from OX359280.1 coordinate 11,977,190, forward strand.
TGTATTTTATCAAATACATATATCAAAATCTAGAATCATCAGTGAAAGTAATGAATGAATACCCTCATTTTGCATTTGTTGTCATAGGTCCCACACACAACTTTGTGTAATAACTCTAAAACTCTGCAACTCTCTTTCCATGTCCACTAAATGGAGATTTAGTCATATTAATCATGAGACAAGATTCATAAGTTATATTTGATTTAAAATCAAATGGTTTTAAAAACCCATCTTTATACAACTTATTACTTCTTGTTTTATTAATATGACCGAGTCTACAGTTCTGCATGAAGGTATGATTCATATCATCTTTTTGCCTTTAGTTTGTTCAATTTGAAATATTTTTCATGTAAGTCAAGTATACTAAGTATATCAAGTAATACCACTTACTTACTTAATAGACTTGCCCATAGACAATGCTAAACTTTAAGTTCCTATGACTAATGTAACAACATTTGCTATATTTCCCACGCACGAGATTACTTATCCTTTGTTTAGCCTTCTATTTCTACTTAGTCTCTGTAACAACTTGCATACATGAGACCACCAGCTGGTATCTAATACCCAAGTAGAACCATGACTTATAGAAAGTTTGAACAAATCTATATCTGTAGTAGAAATTTTACCAAACTTCTTCTACTTAGATACTGCAACTCACTTGCAGTTATTCTTCCAGTGTTTCAGCTTATCGCAATGAAAGTAAACTCATTTTTCTTCGGGATCACTTTTATATATGTCCTTTGTTTAGTGCTTTTATATTGTCTTCTATCTTTTCTGACTCCTCGAAACACTTTTGGCATTCTGCCTTCGCTTAGAAGATTCATCTACTAGTAAGACTTTGTCTTTGTTGAAAGGAAAGTGACTCTCAACATTCTTCAACATATTTAAGCAAATCAGGTAAACTGACATTTAGTTTATTAATGTTGAAGTTCATAACAATTGTGAAAAAGAGTCAGTGAGTGACTGCAAAAAATCAATTCTTGAGTCAACTCTCCATCCTTGACAAAATCCAGTTATCCCAATTGATCAATCGAATTGTTCATTTTTAGGACATGTGTCTTTATTGTAGTGTCATTGGCCTTTATAGATCGGAAGAGCTTTCTTAGATATCTTATATCGAGTGGACCTATTTTACTCATCACACAACTATTAAATGTGCAATAATATAGTATGTTAATCCATTTTCTCGTGTTGACGTTGTAACTCGGTACTTATGGATGCGAGCATGATGCTTTAAGTCATAATTATATCATCTTTCCACTTCTTAAAGAAGCAATCTCTTACTCTGAGGCTTAGTCTGCAACGTTTGCAGGGATAGACAAATTAAGGACATTTACTAGCTTTTCAACATTGAGAACTATTCTTAAATTTGTTTAATCAATTCGAACAATTTGTCTCTTAAATTATTATGATCTTGTGTGTGCACATTCAAATCAAAATTATCTAAGTTAAGTCCAGCCTAGCACTTCCATATAGTAAAGGGGAAAATACTGTCATTGTGTATGCACAACAAAATAGTAATGTTCAATTTCTTATAAGTATCAAATGTGATAAAATAACATATCAAATAATCGATATAAGCCTTATGTGTGCACAACAATCGTATATTGACTACTTGACGCTCTATCGTTTTATCATGCTAGAAGGCGACGGTCGATATTCCAAATATCTTTGAACATTACAACTTAATGTATTTTATCTTAAGGGGTTTGTTATTAATTGTCTTATCTTGTTTAGCGCGCGCGCGCACACACACACACACACACACACACACACACACACACACACACACACACATATATATAGGGTCGATCCATAAAAAATGCTTGCATAGGACAAAAATTGGGCAAAACACCATCTTATATGTACATTTTTATATTGAACGATGAAGATTAAAAAGGGAATTACGGCGTCCGCTAGTAATACTAGCGGACGGATTAAACACAATTTTTCGACCACTTTACCCCTACCCTCAATGAGGTAAACACTACTTCACCCATTTGATCAATAAGCTTCCAATCCGACCGCTAGATATACTAGCGGACTACCTATAATAAGGCCAATAAGACAAGTTCGCTGGCATACTACCTAAATAACAAGTAAAGGAGTTGAGTACTATAAGAAGTAAACCTTTGTTATCAGTTGAGACAGTAGGCTGATGATGAGACCCTTCTCTGTGTGGATGGTTAGTCATCAAAATGTCAAATGGTTATTTATCTTTAATGTGTGGCACTTGTTAATACAATAAATTTACATTAACAAATATAAGTGACAAAAGTATAAAAGTATGATTACTATAAAAGAGAGAATGTACTGATTTAGCCGAGTCCTCCCCTGAGTATAATTATTGTCACCGAGATGCGATGCTTTTATTATGCTTATGCTTAGTTTTATTGATGTCTGTCAAGTTTCACTTGTATGTGTCAGTTTCAATCTTTTATCTAAGATGATATTCCTTATAAATAAAAATGTGTACTGCTATATAATTTTGGTTTGATATTATGATTCAACCTGTTGATAATGGTTTAATACAATGGAATATATATCTATAATATTTTGACTATGTAATACACAATATTGGTTTTAAGTTTTAATTGTTATGTGAAATGAATATATGTTTGTAAGACACTCCATCTTCTGGTATATTTCTGAGGAATTTTGAGACATTTACGTGCATGTGCAGTTTATGCATTTGGCGACTTTATGTGATGACAGGTTGTTTACATTATAAGAGTAATGATATACCTTAAGCTTTGAATATTTTAGACATTTTCTTCAGTCTATCTATGTGTCTTAAATCTTAGCTTCAAATGGAAAATATTAAACAAGTTGCTAGTATTTTTTTAGTCTGATACAAACTTATTATGTGTGTTATGACAGATCTTAGCAGTTATTTGTTTGGAGGTTCCTATACCTTTCTGTAATTTCTATGTAGTCTTCTATTCTGCTTCTCATGGTGGAGTTTACAATATCATGGCGCTTACTGTTAATTTCTTCTTAACCCATTAAATCACTTCATTTTAATTGTTGCATATGTTTCTTTGCTGATGGTTACTTCTCTTCTAGACTTCACATTTCAGATGGAAAAGTCAAATGAATTTGTTCTATATTCTGTTTCATATTCAACTCCAAGGTTGCATACCAACATAGGTTCAGCAGCTGAAAGCTGTGGAACATCTCATGTTGTTCGAATGTTTTCTTCGGAAAAACCAAGTCAATCACCAGCTTCTTCTGGAGGCTTCCAATCCTCTTCACACTTGGGTCATATTTCAATAGCAAACTCTCCTTTACGTGGTTCGCTAGTATATCTAGCGGATGTTTATTCTTACAGCATAATTGGATCACTTACTTGGTTAACTTTTAGGGGCATTTTTGGAATTAATCCGTCCGTTAGTATTACTAGTGAACGTCGTTTTTGCCTTTCTAATATCAACCGTTGGTTATTAAATGAAGGGATAAAATGGTGTTTGCCCAATTTTTGTCCATAGCAAGTACTTGCTATGGATCGCCCCCCTATATATATATATATATATATATATATATATATATATATATATATATATATATATAAGCATGCACATATAGAATATTATATTTTACTTGGATTGATTATGAACTTTTATTCTAATTTGGTTTATTCGAGCCACCAAATAAACTAAATGATCAAACCTAGGGTGCAAAAATAATTATTAAATGTAACTATTACATTTAAAACCCAAGCTCCAATACAAACGGGTCTTCACGTGCTGCTTGCTTTTCGGATGTAATTCTTTAAATAAATCTAACTAATCTTATTACAAACTATTTTCATAAAATAGAAACCTTGATCAGCAGTCAAGGAGAAATACATAGGAGGAAGATATAATTTACATTAGAAAAATCAGAAAAGACAAGGTACGTAGACTCCATTTTTAAAAATCAATTCATTCAATGCATCCACATAAATTAAATCTAATCGTATTGGTCAATAGTCCATAATCAATCCCATTTATTATCATATATATCAATAAATAATATTCATCTCATGAATTAAATAAATCATTCCACACACACACACACACACACACACACACACACACACACACACACACACACACACACACACATATATATATATATATATATATATATATATATATATATATATCAGTATCATTTAATGGGTAATTTATAGTTCCATGAAATTCAATTTCATGTTTAAAATAAACTTTTTATTTTAATTATAAAATTAGTTAAAAATAAACTATTTATTTTTCATATATTTTTAAAATTTTAAAATAACCAAAATAACCTTTTATTTTTTTAATTTTAAACATTTGTTCAAATTACAAAACTGCCATTGGAAAACCAGACTTTGCAATATTTATGAAACTGCCACCGTACCCAGAAACTACGAAATTGCCACAGGAACCGGAAGAGCTCTGCAGCGCTTCAAGGGCATTTTCGTAATTTTTCGAGCTCGGGTGCTGCAACGCTGTAACAGTATTACAGGTTAGCGCTGCAGCGCTAGGGTACTGTAGCAAATAATGATTTTTTTTTTTTTTATTTATTTCAAAACACAATTTTTGCAATTGATTTTCAATACCCCTAATTCTATACAACAAATTATGTGATGACCACAAATTCGGGTTCCATAACCTTGGGTTTGGTTCTCACTGTACAATACTTAAAAATAATTAAATACATAAATTGCATTTAAACTTTGCGAAATAATACAAAAGGTTCCTTATAAAAAGGCTACACTTCCCAAAGTCGATTAACCTTAAGATAAACATTAACATGTCTTGAGGGAATACCAAAGATTTACAAAAGAAATTACATTTAAGTAATTAATCTAGCATGCATCAAGCTAATCTAAGCTTTGACTTTTCCCTTGCCCTTGTTTTGTTTAGAACATTCTGGCTTAGCTGAAATAAGTCATGATATACCAAAAATGAGCAACTAAATGGCTCAGCAAGTTTAAAAATAGATAGCATAAGATATATCATGATGAAAGGAAAATTAACATCAGGGTTTTCAACAATAGATAACGATCGTGAAAGAAATCAAGAATCAAAATTTCAATATAAGAATGGGTTGACCCTTTATTGTTGAGTGGTCTTTAAGGATCATGAACTGCTACTAAGATAGAACAGACATATATATATCTGACACCTCGAAAAAACGTGGTACGCGAGGGGATCAGACTCTTGTACCCTATGTATATGCATAATATTCAGACATCTTGTGCAAATTTTATTATCTTAGTAATATTATTAATTATTTAATAATATTTTAATCATTATCTAATATTATTAATCATTTAATAATACTTTATTTTTTTTATCTAATATTATTAACCATTTAATAATATTTTATTATCTTATTAATATTATTAATTATTAAATAATATTTTAATCATTATCTAATATTATTAATTATTTAATAATATTTTATTCATTATCTAATATTATTAATCATTTAATAATACTTTATTTGTTATCTAATATTATTAACCATTTAATAATATTTTATTATCTTATTAATATTATTAATTATTTAATAATATTTTAATCATTATCTAATATTATTAATCATGTAGCAATATTTAATCAATTACAAATGTTATTAATCACTTAACAACCTTTTAATTACATATTAATAATATTCACCTCTTAATAATATTTTATTTCAAGCAATACCAATATTTAACTTTTTAATTGTGTTAACTTTAGTCTTTATTTTAAATATTTAGCTACCATTTAGTCACTAATAAACTCTCTTATAATAGTTAATCTTTATTTCAATAATGTAATTACCTTTTGTTAAGTGTTACAATGCTCGACAAGCGAAACTTTTAGTTCCGAACAAGTCTGGATCAAAGACCTAATTTTTTTTACAAGTATGGGCGTAAAGACGCCGTCCCAAGGCATTTTTGGGACGTATCTACGCCCATGGACATAATTCAAAAATGGCTAGGGCGTATTCTTGGGCATCTAAACGCCGGTGTTTGGATTTTAAGTTTAACTTTGGTTGTCGGAACCTTTCATAGTAATTTGATCATAACTTTGTCATACGAAAATATTTGGGGGTAATTATTGAGTCTAAATTCATTATAATTTCATGATCTACAACTTTTCTTTAGATCACAAATCCAAATTCCAAACGGAACCGGACTCAAAACTGCTCACAAGAACAAAGTGAAAACTAACTTCACAAATCCTTGGTTTTATTGGTTCAAACTTGAATAAAATAAAATCTACACATTCAAATGACACCAACTCAGTGTTGTTGTCTTCTAAACTTCTTTTTTTACAACATTTCATGGTTCGATCACATTTTTGAAAACGTTTTGACCCAAAATTAAGAATCGAACCACTTAGAATTTCAAAACGACATATTTTGTGGTAAAAGCCATAACTTCTTTGTTTTTCCATATTTTTGAAAGCTTCAAGTTGGATTTTCTTTAAAACTCATATATGTAACTTCCTAGCCATAGAAATTCATTTTCCAACTTGTACATTTCAAACTACAACATTAAATATCACATGATCAACTAGGGTTTTACCGGTAGAGTTCAATATGGACATTTCTTCTATTTTTATGCATACCACACATACCAAAGCATGATTTAAATGTATCAAACCATGAATATACATATACAACATAGTTTAAGACTTCTAGACCATTAAAACAACTTTTGATCGGTTAAAAATATATTTTAACCATTTAAAACATATCTAGACTACAAAAATAAACTTCGGAAGAGTTAGAGCACTTTTTAACCTTATGGACTTGTGTGTTCTTCTTCTTCTCCTTCCATAGTATGTTATGAGACTATGTGTCATCCACCAAGCTCGTCCTCTAGCAATTTTCTTCAACTCACAGGTGTATTATTTCTTTTCTCTCTTGGAATGCTCTCTCTTTTCTCACTAGAAATGCTTACAAATGACCAACCAACATAAAATATTGGTGGAGCACTCTATATATAGCCCCTTACTAATCCTTCATCAACTCTCCTAATCCACTAGTGTTAGTCAAATTAGAGGCTAATTAGGATTACTATTTGATTGATTGACTACTTGAATGACTATGTGATTAACTAGGGTGGTTGAACCACCAAATCTTTGTGTACAAAAGAAACAACAATGAGCAATCAAGCCACCCCCATGTGGGCCCCCTTCATTCTCAGCAAAATGGGATTAAATTCTCTATTTTTGCTTTATTTTTATAGCTTATATATATATATATATATATATATATATATATATATATATATATAACCATTGACCAACATTTTAACTTCTTATTGGGCTCCACTTTGGACTTAGGAATTAAATAAGTTGGGCTCATTCATTTAATTTGTTTGGGCTCAATTTATTTATTACATTGGGCTAACATGAAATAACATATCATACATTTAATTAAATCAAGTATTGAGTTAGTTTAATTAATTACATGGACTAAGGTTTAATTAATTACATGGACTACTAGGTAAATTAATTTGACCTAGTTTAGTACCTCATTTAGATTTAAAATATAATCCATTTAGACTTGCTTTAATTAATTATACACCTTGCTTTATTACTTTAAATAAATACACACATACATAAGTATATTCATTCAATTATTTAATGCATAATTAATTAGTACAAATTTTTTAATTCATTACTAAATATTTAATAAAAATAATTACAATGTCTAAAAGAATTCATGGTCATTACATTCTCCCCCTTTATAAGAATTTCGTTCTCGGAATTACAAATTAGATCTACTCAAAAAGATTTAGATAGTTAGTCCTCATCTTTTATTTAAGCTCTCACGTAGCTTCCTCAGCGTTGTGATTCCTCCAAAGGACTTTGACAGAATGTATTCGTAATTTTTGCTCTTTCCTATCTAATATCTGGATAGGAATCTCTTCATATGATAAGTCTTTTTCAATTTGTATTGGTTCATAGGATATGACATGCTTGTAATTAGGCTTGTATGGTCGCAACACTGACACGTGAAACACATTGTGGATATGCTCTAACTCAGGAGGCAGAGCTACCTCGTATGCCATTTCACCCACTTTCTTCAGTATTTCGAACGGTCCTATGAACTTTGGACTTAGCTTCCCTTTCTTTCTAAATCAGATCTTCCCTTTCCAGGGAGATACCTTCATAAACACAAAACTCCTTACTTCGAAATCTCGCTTCTGTCGATGTAGATCTGCATATTTCTTCTGACGGTCTTGAGCTACTACTAGTCGAGCTCTTATTACTCTGATAATTTTTACAGTCTGTTGAACCAATTTCGGCCTCAACAGTCGACGTTCTCTTACCTCATCCCAACATAGAGGTGTTTTACATTTTCTCCCATATAACGCTTCGTAAGGCGGCATTCCTATGCTTGTATGATAACTGTTGTTGTATGCAAACTCAACTAATGGTAGATGGTTTTCTCAACTGCCCTTGAAATCCATCACACAGGCTCTAAGCATATCTTCTAATGTCTGAATTGTTCTCTCACTTTGTCCACCAGTCTGCGGATGATACGCTGTACTCATTCTTAACTGTGTCCCCATTCTTTCCTGAAGACTTCTCCAAAATTTTGATGTGAAGCGCGGATTTCTGTCTGACACAATTGATACCGGCACTCCATGTCTTGAAACTATGTCTTTAATATATAATTTAACCAACTGATCCAAACTGAACTTAATCTTGATCGGCAAAAAGTGCGCTGACTTTGTTAGTCGATCCACAATCACCCATATAACGTCGTATCCCTTCTGTGTTACTGGAAGTCCTATCACAAAATCCATCGTGATATGCTCCTATTTTCACTTAGGAATTTTTAACGGCTGTAGTAATCCACTTGGTCTATGATGTTCGGCCTTTACCCTCTGACAAGTTAGGCATCGACTGACACATTCTGCAACCTCCCTCTTCATATTTGGCCACCAAAAATGCTGGCGAAGATCTTGATACACTTTCATACTCCCTGGATGTATCGAGTATCTCGTACTATGAGTCTCTTGCAAAATCTTCTCTCGTAATTTCGGCACTAACGGTACTCAAACCCAATTTTCAAACCTTAGCAATCATTTGCTATCTACTTTGTACTTGACCTCTTCCCCGTCGGTCATCCTCTTCCTTATTCTGTCACATTTTTTATATATGTCTTAAGCCTCTTTCACCTTATCTAACAAGGTTGGACTTGCTTCCACTTCTATTGACACCTTTGAATTTTTCACCTCAAACTCCATCCGAGCAATTTCCTTTACTAGTTCCTCCTGCTCGATCAATACAAACAACTTCTCCATGCTCTTTCTATTTAGAGCATCTATTACTACGTTGGCTTTACCGGGATGGTATAGAATTTCACAGTCATAGTCTTTGATCAACTCCAACCATCTCCGTTGTCTTATATTCAACTCATTTTACGTGAAGATATACTTTAGATTTTTTTGGTCTGTGAATATCTCATATTTTTTTCCATATAAATAATGCCTCCAAATCTTAAGGGCAAACACTACCACTGCCAGCTCCAAGTCGTAGGTAGGGTATCCCTTCTCATAATCCTTTAACTCTCTTGATGCATACGCAATGACCATGCCATTTTTCATAAGCACACAGCCTAGTCCCTTGTGCGATGCATCACTATAGACCGTAAAACCTCCCGTATCGTCCGGTAAAGTCAATACAGGTGCTTTACTAAGTCTTTTCTTTAACTCCTGAAAACTCTCCTTGCATTTTTTCGTCCATACATATTTCACTGTCTTCCTTGTCAAATTGGTTAATGGCGTTGCTATCTTCAAAAAGTCTTTGATGAATATCGGATAATAACCCGCTAACCATAAGAAACTCCTAACCGCCGTCGGCGTCCTTGGTTGTTCCCAATTCATCACCGCTTTCAACTTTACTGGATCTACTGAAACTCCTTCCTTGTCAATAACATGACCTAAAAATTGAACTCTCTCCAACTAAAATTCACACTTCAAAAATTTAGCATACAACTGCTCCTTTCATAATATCTCTAACACCAATCTTAGATGTTCGACATGCTCCCCCTCCATTTTGGAATAAACCAAAATATCATCAACGAACATAACTACAAATTTATCCAAGTACTGCTTGAATATTCTGTTCCTCATGTCCATAAATGCGGCTGGCGCATTCATTAGTCCAAACGACATTACCAGAAACTCATAATGACCATATCGAGTTCTGAATGATGTCTTGGGTACATCCTCCTTCTTGACTTTCAACTGATGATAACCATTCCTTAAGTCAATCTTTGAAAAGTACTTCGCCCCTTTTAATTGATAAAAAAGATAGTCAATTCGTGGCAACGGGTACTTGTTCTTAATTGTTACTTTGTTCAACTCCCTATAGTCCATACAAAGTCTCATCGATCCATCCTTCTTCTTTACAAACAGCATATGTACTCCCCATGGAGAAACACTAGGTTGAATGTACTTTTTATGCAACAATTCTTACAACTGAACCATCAACTCCCTCATTTCTATCGGAGCCATCCTATATGGTGCCTTTGATATTGGTGTTGTCCCTGGTACTAAATCAATCATAAATTCTATCTCTCTATCTGGCGGAAGACCTGACAGTTCATTTGGAAAAACATCTATGAACTCCTTAACTACTGGTATTTGCTCTATATCGGGATTCACCATTTGTGTATCCATCACATGAGCTAAATACCTACACAACCTTTCTTTAACAGCTTCTTGACTTGCATCATTATCAAACAAGAAGATTGTCTTAACGACTTGCTGCCGTAAAATATGACCTTAGACTTGTTTGGTGTCTTAAGGTGTATACACTTTTTCTGACAATCAATTACCGCTCCGTGGTTAAACAACCAATACATTCCAAGTATAACATCAAACTCCCCTAAACGTATTAGAATTAGATTCACTTTTAACTTCTGACCCTTGATTTCAGTACAACAATTTCTATGTATATACTCTACAGGAATCACTTCTTTATTTTCAACCTCTATATTCATTGGGTTCTCTAGTTTTTCTCAAGGCAATTCTAACCGTCTAGCGAAATCATCAGACACAAATGAACAGGTAGCACCCAAATCAAACAATACATAAGCATTTATATCATTGATCGGAATAATACCTGACACCACGTCTTTTGATTCCACGACGTCTTACACCGTCATGTTGAAAGTCCGTGCTGTTGGTTTGTTCTGTTGCACCGAGCCTCCAATGGTGAGCTTGTTGTTGTTTCCCTTAAATCTAGTACTTCCCCCGCTAATCTTCCTTTTCGGACAATCCTTGAACTGATGATCCACAGCTCCGCATGAGAAACAACATCTCTTCTTTGGTGTGGGACAATTAGGAGCGATGTGCCCTTCTTGCCCACAGTTGTAGCATATGTTCCTCCCTTTCATACACTCCCCCAAATGATTCTTCCTGCAATTGCTGCACTTATTTCCTTTTTTCTGTTCGCTTCCTTGAGGTGTCCCCAAACTGCTGCTGTTGTTGTTGTTCCATTTACGCTTATTCGGGTTACTGCCCCCGTTGCTACCTTCTCTATTTCCTCCTTCGCTTCTTTTCTTGTTCCATTCTTGATTGTGCTTGTTTAGGGCTTCATTTCCCCCTTTTGCTATTGTAGCATTCTCTAGCAAAGTTGCAAAGTTGGTAATCTGAAGAACAGCGACCCTACTGTAAACCCATGGCTTTAGTCCCTGCTCAAACTTTCTTGCGCGTCTCGCTTCAGTGTCCACCTAGTGTGGAGCGAATCTTGTCAATTCATTGAACTTGGCGGCATAGTCAGATACGAACATATTCCCTTGTTTGAGTTCCAAGAATTTGACCTCCATCCTGACTTGCGTGTTTTCTGAAAAGTAATTCTCCAAGAACACCTCCTTAAATCGCACCCACGCAACAGTTCCCTCTCCTGCTCTGCTTTTGTTGGCATTCCACCAATAGTTCACCCGCCCTTCATCATAAAGGTAGCAAATGAGGTCATTTGCTCCTCCGCTACTCGTGCAACCTCGAAGACCTTTTCCATTTCCTCGATCCAGGTTTGCGCTTCTATAGGATCCGTTGTGCCTCGGAATTCAGGTGGTCCTATTGGCTTAAAGTTTTTAAAGTTTGCTAGTGGAGCGGCAGGGTTTAGTGCTCCACAAGCATTTGCGTTTCGTCCGTGGAATGCTCCCATTAGCATTTCCACAAACTCTTGAACTGGGTTTGGCGGTGCCCTCTCATCGTTGTTAACTGATTCTTCTTCTCCTTGGTTTCTCGGTAATTGTTTACGTGGCCTCATTTTCTGTATAAAGAAAATTTAAATAATTGTAGTTGTTTCATCTTGTTACTTTCATTTTGTAGCTTAAGCAATTCAAACTAAAGTACAAATAAGCATCTCAACACATATAAACATAAACAGATCTTCATTTATATTCATATGCTAAAACAATAGTGCATAACACCTTACATCATAAGCATACTGCTATAAATGCTACTATCACAGAAATACTACAAAAAATGGGATCTAACCATAATCATATCCCACAACTTCTTTGAGTTGTGATTTACATCATACTAATTCTCTATCAAAATAAAAGTTAGGTTTCTAATGCATCCATATACATACTACATAAATAAAGAAATCTAATACAACTAACAGCGTATCCCTCGACGAACTGCATCATCGCACTCCTTATCCCATATAACCATCACCACGCTCATGCTGATAGTGTGCATGGACTGACCCTCCTCAGCTGGGTACTAGTACACCCTACTCTGCAATCTACCAAAAGAAGAATGATAGACATAACTAAGTCTATTGATCCTCACCCTCTTCTCTCGAACCTCATCCTGCAGCTCTAGCATCTGCCATGAGCCGAATCTCGCTGGATCTCCATCTCGATCCTATCTTCTATAGCCTGTTGCCAATGGTCTTTAATCTCCTCTTTCTCTGTCTACACTTGCTAAACCTTCAGCTCAACTGCTGCTAATCTGACTTCCATCTCTACCATCTTCTCTTTTAGTTGCGTGTTCCCGCTAGAAAACTGATAAGCTGCATCCCTATATTGGTTCTTCGTATGCTGATGAGTCAGATTCTACTTCTCCAAGTGTTGGAATCTTTCCTTCAGCTCCTCGTTCTTTGTAGACAACGAATCGATGATGTCACTGGCAGTAGTGCCCATGCCATCAGCATACTCAGCTGGCTCCTCATCCTCAAACTCTGACTCGGCCTCATCCTCAGTTGGATCAGACTCTGGATCCTCTATCGGTGCAGCTACCAGCAGCTGTGCAGTATCAATAAGGACATCAGTGTAAACCACATCCTCAACAGTATGACTCGACTGTCCAATCTCAGGCACCCTACAATCACACAAACAACACAAGTTAGTACAACAATAAAATATATTCATTGATGAAATGAAATGATATTTTATCATGTATATCTCGGCTCGATGAATTTTCTCAATCCATCTCCAAAAATACACAATCATGATGAATCTTCTCGATTCATCTCCTAACGCACTCGATATGAGTTTAGTAAAAAGGTTATAACTTAGGTTTCGTAATCCTAACGTTTCTAACCTACAGCTCTGATACCAACCTGTGATGACCCCAAATCTGGGTTTCATAACCTCGGGTTTGGTTCTCACTGTACAATACTTAACAATAATTAAATACATAAATTGTATTTAAACTTCGCGGAATAATATAAAAGGTTCCTTATAAAAAGGCTACATTTCCCAAGTTAGATTAACCTTAACATAAACATTAACATATCTTAAGGGAATACAAACCATTTACAAAAGAAATTACATATAAGTAATTAATCTAGCATGCATCAAGCTAATCTAAGCATTGACTTTTTCCATGCCTTTGTCTTGTTTAGAACATTCTGGCTTAATTGAAATAAGTCATGATATAGCAAGAATGAGCAACTAAATGGCTCAACAAGTTTAAGAATAGATAGCATAAGATATATCATGATGAAAGGAAAATTAACATCAGGGTTTTCAACAATAAATAACCATCGTGAAAGAAATCAAGGATCAATTTTTTAATCTAAGAATGGATTGACTCTTTACTGCTGAGTGGTCTTTAAGGACCATGAACTGCTACTAAGGTAGAACAAACATATATATATTTGACACCTCGAAAAAACGTGATACGCGAGGGGATCAGCCTCTTGTACCCTATGTAGATGCATAACATTCAGACATCCTACGCAAATTCGGTTTCTCGATAGGTAAAAATCCTCCTTATTTAGGGTTGTTCATTCTCAGTCTTACTATAAGAATCTGCACCAACCAATGGTTTGGATAAGCTTTTAAAATATTCAATGTGATGAATTTAACATGCATTTTCTAGCTGAAACAATTAGCTTAGACTTTCTTAAACAGTTCTGAAATTAATGAACTATACATTTGCAAATGCACTATGTGCGAATACAATAACATTAATGATGTGGAATAATTTTAAAGAATTAAACCACTTAAAATTCTAGCAAGTAAATACAAGTGTAGAGACATGCTCAACAATAATTGAATAGGTTTAAAGAAATTGCTCAATATAAATTTGAGTAAGGATAAAGAAAACTTGCCTTGTGAGTAGTCTACTGCTAACCAATTCAATTTACTATCATTTGAACAGACCTAACAATTAATCAATTTGATCTTAAATTAGTATCATAAACACATTCATATGATAACATTTATAACTCTTACTTTAGCACATAATTATATAATTACGAGTATATAAACACTTAGGAAATATTATCATTTTATTGATAATATTTTAATCACATAAAACATATATTAATTACTTAATATAGTTCAAAATCTTATATAATATTATTAATAATTTAATAATATTTAATTAGTCTTATAATATTATTAATCATTTAATAATATTTTATTATCCTTCTAATATTATTAATCCCTTAATAATATTTTATTAATCTTCTAATATTACTAATCATTTAATAATACTTTATTTGTTATCTAATATTTTTAATCATTTAATAATATTTTATTATCTTATTAATATTACTAATTATTTATTAATATTTTAATCATTATCTAATATTATTAATCATTTAATAATACTTTATTTTTTATCTAATATTATTAACAATTTAATAATATTTTATTATCTTATTAATATTATTAATTATTTATTAATATTTTATTCATTATCTAATATTATTAATCATTTAATAATACTTTATTTGTTATCTAATATTATTAACCATTTAATAATATTTTATTATCTTATTAATATTATTAATTATTTAATAATATTTTAATCATTATCTAATATTATTAATAATTTAATAATATTTTATTCATTATCTAATATTATTAATCATGTAGCAATATTTAATCAATTACAAATGTTATTAATCACTTAACAACCTTTTAATTACATATTAATAATATTCACCATTTAATAATATTTTATTTCAAACAATACTAATAGTTAACTTTTTAATTGTATTAACCTTAGTCTTTATTTTAAACACTTAGCTACCATTTAGTTACTAATAGACTTTCTTACAATAGTTAATCTTTAGTTCAATAATGTAATTACCTTTTGTTAAGTGTTATAATGCTCGACAAGCAAAACTTTCAGTTCCGAACAAGTCTGGATCAAAAACCTAATTTTTTTACAATCACGGGCGTAAAGACGTCGTCCCAAGGCATTTCTGGGACGTATCTACGCCCATGGACAGAATCCAAAAATGGCTAAGGTATATTCTTGGGCGTCTAGATGCCGATGTTCGGATTTTAAGTTTAACTTTGGTTGTCGGAACCTCTCTTAGTAATTTACCATAACTTTGTCATACGAAAATATTTGGGGGTAATTCTTGAGTCTAAATTCATTATAATTTCATAATCTACAAATTTTCTTTAGATCACAAATCTAAATTCAAAACGGAACCAGACTCAAAACTGCTCACAAGAACAAAGTGAAAACTAACTTCACAAATCCTTGGTTTTATTGGTTCAAACTTGAATAAAATAAAATCTACACATTCAAATGACACCAACTCAGTGTTGTTGTCTTCCTAACTTCTTTTTTTACAATATTTCATGATTCGATCACATTTTTGAAAACGTTTTGACACAAAATTAAGGATCGAACCACTTAGGATTTCAAAATGACTTATTTTGCGGTAAAAGCCATAACTTCTTTGTTTTTCCATATTTTTGAAAGCTTGAAGTTGGATTTTCTTTAAAACTCATATATGTAACTTCCTAGCCATAGAAATTCATTTTTCAACTTGTACATTTCAAACTACAACATTAAATATCACATGATCAACTAGGGTTTTACCGGTAGAGTGCAATATGAACATTTCTTCTATTTTTATGCATGCCACACATACCAAAACATGTTTTAAACGTATCAAATCGTGAATATTCATATATAATATAGTTTAAGACTTCTAGACCATCAAAATAACTTTTGATCTGTTAAAAATATATTTTAACCGTTTAAAACATATCTAGACTACAAAAATGAACTTAGAAAGAGTTAGAGCACTTTTTAACCTTATGGACTTGTGTGCTCTTCTTCTTCTCCTTTAAAAGTAAGTTATGAGACTATGTGTTATCCACCAAGCTCCCCCTCTAGAAATTTCCTTCAACTCACAAGTGTATTATTTTTCTTTTCTTTCTTGGAATGCTATCTCTTTTCTCTCTAGAAATGTTTACAAATGACCAACCAACATAAAACATTGGTGGAGCACTCTATATATAGGCCCTTGCTAATCCTTCATCAACTCTCCTAATCCACTAGTGTTGGTCAAATTAAAGGCTAATTAGAATTACTATTTGATTGATTGACTATTTGAATGACTAGGTGATTGACTAGGGTGGTTGAACCACCAAATCTTTGTGTACAAAAAAGGCAACAATGAGCAATAAAGTCACCCCCATGTGGGCCCCCTTCATTCTCAGCAAAAATGAGATTAAATCCCCCATTTTTGCTTTATTTTTATAGCTTATATATATATATATATATAACAATCGACTAACATTTTGACTTCTTATTGGGCTCCACTTTGGACTTAGGAATTAAATAAGTTGAACACATTCATTTAATTTGTTTGGGCTCAATTTATTTATTACATTGGGCTAACATTAAATAACATATAATACATTTAATTAAATCAAGTATTTGGTTAGTTTAATTAATTACATGGACTAGGTTTAATTAATTACATGGACTACTACGTAAATTAATTTGACCTAGTTTAATACCTGATTTGGATTTAAAATATATTCCAATTAGACTTGCTTTAATTAATTATACACCTTGCTTTATTACTTTAAATAAATACACACATACACAAGTATATTCATTTAATTATTTAATGCACAATTAATTAGTACAAAATTTTTAATTCATTGCTAAATATTTAATAAATATAATTACAATGTCTAAAAGAATTTGTGGTCATTACAAATTATGCCCAAAAATTTGTTCTAAATACATACCCATACATATACGGAATCTAAACTATTAATAATTCATATAAGTACGGGTCTTGATGCCACTGTTGGTTTACAAAAACATGGCATATATATAATCAAATTATATAAGCGTAATGGAAGCAAGTAAAAAATCAGATTTTAAAATTTTACAAACCAATAATCCATGATCATTTTTATGCGACTATTATTAATTGAGGAATGATAAAAGATTTATAGATTTGTAGAACCAAGCTTCCGCATGTACAAGTTCACCTCATTTAATCCTTTGCGTTATTCTTTGAATTCACTGATTAGATTCCTTAAATCATTTTTAGCTCCCAAAGTGTGAAGCATCTAGAGGTGATCTACTAAGAATGAATAAGTAGTTAAGAAGTGAATTTTGATTTCTACAAACTATGAGTGACTAGCCCTAATTTTCTCTTTTTTTAGTTATAGAGAAAATATGAAGTACTCTCTCAATTCTCGTGGAAGAGTGTGTAACCCTAATCCATAATAAGACTCCTTTTATTTATAAATATAGACAACCCTCCTAAACTATTTAGGAGTAGGGTTTTTAATTAAGCTCCTACTCTAATTAGGAACTAAATTAATTTAATATAATAATTATAATTCCTAAACCATTTAAGAACTTAATTATTTATTATGAGAGTACTCTTTATTAATTAATTCCTAAACATTTTAGGAACTAAAAAATAATAGTTTTAATAATAAGACTGCTCTTATTAATATATAATTAGTATTTTCAAAAATACAAAATAATAAATATTAAGCTATTTAATTTATTCTATCACTATAGTACAAATTAAATATACTTAATTTATTATTACAATTATGTCATTTACTTCTTAAATAGATATTTCTCCGGTGTGACCCTTTAGGTTATCCATATTAAATCGGTTATCGAATAAATCAATTAGAACAATTTTAATCTTATTTAAATAAATAAATAAATTAAACAATTTAATTTTTTTAATAAATAATATTTATTCTTATAATAAGGGTAAGCCCCCTTGGCGATCAACGACTTTTCAGATAATATAGATTTCAACATTTGATCCTTAATGTAGACACCCAAATTTTGCACTTCTCTACTAACCCTGGCAGGAGGGCAAAGTCGTCACTTGACCCGACATGCGAAAAGGAAGGTGGACCCCAACACAAAGTCACCCCAACGACTTACGGTCAAAGCCGCCTCAACGAACAACGAGCATCAGGTTACTTGAAGCAAGGCAAACAGTTGATCCAGAAGAACCTGATTTGATCACAAAAGACGACTAATGGCCACTACGCTTACGATGTTCGGGGGTCTCGCTGGCGGGGGTGTAAGGGGGCAGCGCCCCCTGGAAGCCAAGCACAAATAGCAATTTCTACATCAAGTAACAGCCTTCCGAAATAATACGGCAAAAATTGACGATTCAAGGCTGCGTGGCACGAAAATCGAGAAAAGCCAGCTGGGCAGCCGCAGATGCATCTGCGGCCACCGACAGAGGTGACTTTTGCACGGTTCGAGGGCGGCACACGGCAGCCGAGGATTCGGCGCGGGCGGCCACAGCAGGTAGCCGCAGATGCACCTGCGGCTGCCTGCGGAACACTATACAGCGGCCATTTCTGCGTCCGAGAGAAAGAAAAAGAAGAAAAAAGAGAGGCGGACGGAAACGGAAAAAGGAGAGAGAGAAAGGCGACGGGGAGAGGAAAAAAGAGAGAAGAAGAGAGAAAAAAAAGTGAGATTTCTTTCTCTTTTGTACAATCTTTGTATCCTATGTTGATTTTCAAGTGTTAAAGCGTCTATTGCATCGATTGGAATGTGAAAAAATCCGAGTTTCATAGTTTCATTGTGCTTTATCTAGTAAATCTTTTAGATATAGTTTTATTTCGTTCTTATTGCATTTGTTGGGTGGATCTACTGTAGATCCGAAAATATTTGGTGCATTGCTATTTAAATAGTTTGATTTGGTGTATTTTGAGTTTAGATCCAATGTAGTCAACATATGTTGTAGATCTGTGGATTAGGGACGGTTATGGAGGATTTATTACGGATGGAATCTCCTCATAACCTCCAGATGATATCCTTTTAGTTTATTTTATAGCTTTTACGTATGTAACGATCGCGATGCACCTTTATGTAAATATGTAAATTTTTAGGCCTTAAAAGAAAGTCGGGTTTAAGGCCCCGTAATAGTAATAATGTGCGATTGTGGGCGTTTGGGGTTATTTGGATGGCTCACATGCCCGTGAATAGCTCCAACGTCATTTTAATGCTTGGTTTTCCCTTTTCACGCGAGAAAATGATTTTGGAATGAAATGGTAAACATTTTTCATAAAATCAATCAAATTGGGATATTAGAATCACGAGGATAAAAATTGAGAGTTTTAGTAAACGTCGGTCCCTGTTTGGCAAAAAGGCTATAAGTGGTTTTGAAATATCACAAAATGATTTCATAAAAAATAAACCAACGTTTTCATTAAACTTTGGTGCATAGGGTTAAAGAGTTTCTAGAAGTTGCCTTCATTTTTTCATTTGACTTTCCTGTTAGAAGGCAATGAATAGTATCGATTCCTATTTGACAAAAGTTTAAAAACTCTTATTTTCTGAAAACGACATCTAATAAAAGCCCCATCATTTTCAACCTTAAAATCAATGTTTTATTAGAAAACAAAGCCTTGTCATTCGAGTCGAAAGTCGTTTCAAAGCACTCAATAAATAAAGCACGTCTCCTATAAAAGAGTCAAAGCAGGTTTTCTCAACACAACAAACATTTAGGCGCACACACACACATACACACATTTTAGGATTTAAAAGGATAGGAAAACATCGAGATTGCGGTAACCGTGTTTCACGGAAGTCGGGGGGTGCCTAACACCTTCCCCTCGCTTAAGCAAGCCCCCGAACTCTATGAATCTCGGTTTGCGGACCAATTAACTCGGAGTCACACATGAGCCAGTGATTACGAAAACAAAATTCGGATGAGTTAGTACATACGTTTTAAATATACCAATTGACGACTCTGGTCAATTGGCTCATTAAAAAAATCGACCTTTCGAAACCCCGTCGACACTAAGCCGACCCTTTTCAAAAAAATCACATCTTAATCCAAAGGCTAAAATTGGAAAGAGCTTTTATTATTAAAAAACGAAACGACTGAAATCCCGGCGTCGACACTTAAAAGAAAATTTCAGCGAATAATTACGGTATAATTCATTCTTTCTACCACAAAATGTTCTAATCAAATATAAGACATAGAATTACTGTAAAGTTTTATTTTATTTGATCATACACATTTGAATTCACAAATGCGCAACTCCAATTTAAAGTAGAAACTCCTTTCTAATTTTCATTACTTGATCAAGGATTTTTGAGTTGTCATTTATCGAATTACATAGGATATTATCTCTCTTTACTGAAAGCGGTAGATCATTTGTTGATATATCTTAAAGGTCTTAAGGAATATGTCAAAGTATAACTTATCATACATAATGTACTATGATGATCTCAAGTACAAAGATCACATGTACTACTATCACATAAAAAAAACTCCTATTGACAGACGAATAAAACTCCATTAGGTTTTTCTTAAGCGAGTCACGTTCAGTGAACTTATTCTCTAATAAGCACATATATACTTGCTTTAGTGTCTCAACACAAATGATTATAAGATCAATCATCCTATTCGTAAGAGCAAGCATAACATGTACTAATTTATCCGGATTCACTAATATCTTTTTTAGTGATTTTATGATTATGAACATTTTAATTTTTGAGCTATCTTGAATTTAGATCTTATTAACATGATCATCATCATGATTTTAAAAGTATTGTTCAAAACTATGAGTTTATCCATATAATTAATTCAGCCAGTTAATCATGAATAATGAAATGTCTTAATACTTTTATTAATAAACGATTAAGATTATAAAGTAAATGATTATTAAATGTGATTAGCTTGAGGACATATTATTGTCAGAGACTCACCATAGTTATTAATTCATTTATACTCTTGAATTTATTTGATATGAAATTCATGTGAAATATTTTAACAAATAGTTGTACAGTTAATAAAATAGTGTTTTGTTATATTGGTAAAGTGATTTTGAAGGTATTAATGATAATTTTAAGGTGAGGTTATTTTATGAGATCAAAATAGTAACGATATAGGTGTCGTAAGACTGGCTATAAATAAAAGGTAAATAGATGTAAGATTGGTATGGGAGATGAGTGATTTTATGTGATCCACCATAGTTTGTTATCCACCATAAAGTATGTCATGGTAATTTAATAGCCCGATTTTGTTTGCTTTCATTTCTGCTACATCCGACAATTTTAGTATATGAAGCCTTCGATTGTGTCACCCATATCATAAGCATCCTCCTGATTGTTGGGCCAATTCTTCACATCTCTTTACATCAGAATTTTCGTCCACTTCTTGATTTGGGGATGTATTCCCAACCGGCACGCAACGTTTGAAGTCAACCGATCAAGCACCACAATGACAAAAGAAGCCAGCAAGATTTCCCCCATTGGTTTGTTTGCCGGGTCTTCTGATAAAATAAAAAAGATAAAGAACTAAATAAAAAATGATCAATAAATAAATAAAAAAAATTATAAATGATCAATAAATTAAATAACTAAAGAAAAACTTACCAATTGGATGGTGGGTTGTTGATTTGGTCTTTCAACTCTCAAATGATGGATGCGAGACGGCCAATTTTCTCAGAAGACTTTGATGAACCAAAAATCTTAAAACTACTGTATTATAAATAGACAACTTCAAGACAAAAAATCAAAAAAATGTTTTTTTATATAATATAGTAGGTAGTTGTTGAAATCAGGAATCATAGATGGGAAAAATTAAGATTTTCAGTTCATCTGTCTTTTCGCATTATCAATATTTTCTCTTATCCATCATGTGAGTTGAAAGACCAAATCAACAATCCACCATCCAAATTAAAAATATTCTTAGTTCATCTGTCCTGTCCTGTAGCATTATTATTAGACTAGTAGTAGTAGTAATAGTTGATCCATTTATTCTGATATTTTCTGTGAACCTGAAATAGCTGCATATTTCTTATCATCAGCCTCCCTTATCATTTTCATTTTGATCAGAATACCGGGCAAACAAACCAATGGGAGAAACCTTTCTGGCTTCTTTCGTCATTGTGGTGCTTGATCGGTTGACTTCAGTCGAGCTTTTGAACGTTGCCAGCCAGGAAATACAACCCCAACTCAAGCGGTGGACCAAAATTCTGAAAAATATTCGGATTGTGCTCGCTGATGCTGAGTTGAAACAGTACGTAGATACAGATGTAAAGAATTGGCTCAACAAACTGGAGGATCTGGCTTACGACATGGATGACACAATCGACGGCTTCGCCACTGATCAAGTTGGGCAGCGCCCCCATTTTAAAGCTAGCAGCAGCACAAGTCAGGTATCCTTTAACCCATTCTCCACTTCTACCGAACTTATAACCAAAATAGATGAGATCTCTACAAGATTGCAAGAGATTGTTGAAGAAAAAGATGATCTTTATTTGAAAGAGAATAATAATATTGTTGGAGGAATCCAATTCCCGTCCAGCACTGTCTGGGAAAGATTGCCATCCTCTTCTTTGGCACGACCTCACGTGTACGGCAGAGAAAAAGAAGAAAAGGCAATACTTGAAATTCTGCTAAATGATGAAGCAATTTTTGGGGACGAATGTGTGGTTCCTATAGTTGGTATGGGTGGAGTTGGTAAAACTACTTTGGCTCAGCTCCTCTACAATGACGAGAAAGTGAACAGATTCTTTGATCTAAAAGCCTGGGCTTGCGTCGGTTTTATGTCCTATAAGTTTGATGTTCTTGGAGTGACGAAGAAAATTTTAGAGTCACTCACCTCAGAAGCTTGTGACTTGAAAGAATTAGATCCAGTTCACGTGAGACTCCGAGAGAAATTGTTGGGGGAAAAATTTCTTGTGGTTTTAGATGATATATGGAAAATAGAATGTGATGATTGGAACAGTCTGAATCTGCCTTTCTTGGCTGGTGCTCGAGGAAGCAAAATTATTGTTACAACTCGTTTTGCAGATGTGGCAAACAACATGAGTCGTATTAAAATACGTGAGCTGAAGCAGTTGGGAGACGACCATAGTCTGTCTTTGCTTGCACGTCATGCACTTGGAAGGGATAGTTTCGAGGAACATCAAGATCTTAAAGAGATTGGAGAAAAAATACTTAAGAAGTGTCAAGGTTTGCCTTTGGCAATAACAACGGTTGGTGGCCTCTTGCGTACTAAAGAGCATCAAAGTCAATGGGAACATATACTTCAAAGTGAGGTATGGGATTTATCAGGCCGTATCCTTCCAGCTCTCATGTTAAGCTATCATTATCTTCCTTCTCATCTAAAGCGCTGCTTTGCTGCTTGTGCAATTATTCCAAAAGACTGTGAATTTAGCAAGAAAAAGCTTATTTTATTGTGGATGGCCATGGGTCTTTTGCGGCAATCGAGAGAAATGAATTGCGTAGAAGATTTTGGTGCTAAATGTTTTGATGACTTGTTATCCAGGTCTTTTTTCCAAAATTCAGCAAACAATGAATCGCAATTTGTCATGCATGATCTCATAATTGATGCGGCTGAATCTGTTGCGGGAGAAATGTGTTGTAGGTGGGAGGATATGTTGGAAAATACAAAGATTTCCAAACGGGCTCGTTTCTCATCATTTACTGGTCAAGCTTGTGATGTATTTGAAAACTTCAAAGATTTTAACTCTGTTCAACGGTTACGAACTTTCGTGTCCTTTGAAAGTAGTGCATTTTCCATCTACTTACCTGACAAGGTTTTGGTTGACTTAGTGCCAAAGTTCAAATTTTTGAGGGTGCTATGGTTAGCTCATTATTCTATAAGTGAGCTGCCTGACTATATCGGGGAGCTGAAACATCTACGGCACCTTGATTTATCTTTTACTAACATACAAGTGTTGTCTGCCTCAATATGTACACTCTACAATTTGTTAACGTTATCAGTTAATGGTTGCTCTCGCCTTCATAATCTGCCGACCGATATTGGTAACTTAATTAACCTTCGTCATCTTGACAATGCCGATACTGATGAATTAAAAGAGATGCCTTGCGGGATTAGTAAACTTTTAAGTCTTCAGACATTGTCAAAGTTTGTTGTGGGGAAAGGTAGTGGGTTGAAGCTGCGGGAATTGAAGGATCTTATGCTTCGAGGGAGTCTTTCCATTGATGGACTTGAAGATGTGATGGATAGTCAGGATGCCGAGGAGGCAAGTCTAAAGCTTAAGCATGATCTTGATGAATTAGACTTGGTATGGAACGATGATGGGCATCATCATGATGAGGAACTTGAATTTGACGTACTTGACAAGCTCAAACCACATAGAAATTTGAAGAAGCTCAAAATAAATGGATATCGATGCTCAAAGATCTCAAGTTGGGTAGGTGATCCTTCATTCCGTGAATTAACAGGGATAAGTATCTTCAATTGTAGAAATTGCACATCCTTACCGCCACTTTGGGAACTGCCCATGCTCAAGCACTTGAATATCCAAAACATGTTTGAATTAAGAAGCATTGGTGTTCAATGCCATAATGATGGCCATTGTGAAATTCCAAATCCATCTCTAGAGAGACTATATTTTGACGGCATGCCAGAGTGGGAGGAATGGTCAATATGCAGAGGTGGTGTGGAAGTTAGGTCACTATTTCCATGCCTACGTGAGCTTACTATGAGGAAATGTCCAAAACTTACTAGGATTCCATTGATGGCACTTCCGTCACTTTCCCGCCTAGAATTTGATAATTATCATGGGCCGGTGCTAGAAAGCTTATCCGATGTTACCTCGCTGTGTAGCTTGTCAATTTGGAATGCGATGGGGCTAACTTGCCTACATGATGAATTTCTGCAGTTCTGCAGGGCACTAGAACACCTAGATATTCGTTTATGCAAAAAACTGGTGAGTTTATGGCCAAATGGGTTTCCCCCACAAAACCTTGTTTGTCTAAAAAATCTGACAGTTGATTCTTGTCCCCAACTTTTATCTCTGGGAGAAGAAGAACAAGGGCTCCCTCGCAACCTTGAGATTCTAACATTAGACGACTGCCTTAATCTTGAGAAACTATCATACGGGTTGAGCAACCTCATGTCCCTTAAAAGATTGAACATTTCAAGATGCCCAAAAGTAAAGTCGTTCCCAAGGTTAGTTGTTTCTCCCATGCTTAATCCTGTGGATATTGAAAGTTGTGGGGCTCTCGAGACTCAGCTACCAAACTACAGTGCCAACATTTCTAATCTTCATGTGGACATTTGGTTAATGCCTTCACTCAAGTCGTTGCCAAACTTTGCAAATCTTGGTTCCTTACATATATACGGTTGCGATGGCCTGGAGTCTTTCCCTGAAAGCGGATGGGCCGCCACATCGAAGCTCAGAATTCTCAGAATTTTGGACTGCAATAATTTCAAGTCGTTGCGTTTTGATCAAATTCAAAGTAACCACCATGTATCACTAGAAGAGCTGGAGATATCGGGATGTCCGAAATTGGAGAACTTTCCAGATGGGGATTTTCCCCCCAACTTAAAAAGTCTTCATGTCGTGAACTGCGGGGAACTCCTTAAACCACTTTCAGAGTGGGGCCTCCACGAACTCGCCTCTCTTGATGATTTCTCCTTATCTAATTTTGTTGGGGATGATCAGCAATTTCTGCTTCCGCCAACTTTGACTCGACTTATGATTATTGGGCTCCCAAATCTGGAAAGCTTATCTAACGGCCTCCAAAATTTCAGCCCACTGAAAAATCTAATTATTGTAAATTGCCCTAAGCTTCGGTCCTTTCCTAAAGGAGAAGTGCTTTCCAATCTTTCAGCATTGGCTATCTACAACTGTCCTATCCTGCAGAAACGGATAGAGGATGAAGGATACTATCGGCCTATCCTTGCCAGCATCCCCAGTGTGGAATACAGTGGAATTGTGAAACTGATGATTGATGAACATAGCTCAGCTGCACCGTGATCAGCTTTGTCCACGTATGACAAATTTCTTATACTCGTATTTTTTTTAATCTGCTTGACTTCATTGTATAATTGAAGATTTTATTTTTATTATTAGTGTCTTTTTTTATAAATGAAATTGAGATCCTTGTGCATCAGCTAGAAGCAATATAATGACACGTTTGATATAACTAGAGATTATTCTTGAGTTAATGCCTTTTTGATTTACTAGATGTACTCTTTGTAATATATATACTGCAGTGGATACTTTGTTTTTCTTAATTATTCTATTTCTTTAGTAAATTAACTAACTGTTAAGAAAAAAAATATTAAATTTGGAAATTTGAGCTCTACGCGTCAAAAAAGAAGCTGCAGCTTATTTCAACAACAAACTTAATTTAATATTCAAAATCATAGTTTCTTTGCCTTAGTAACCATCTTTGGAGTTATTTACGGTGTTCGCATTTAGGAAGTGAAGTGTACCATTTTCATCTATTATTATAAAGCCTCTAACGTTTTATAACTATTCTTTTTTGATAATTTTGAGTCACATTTAGGAAGTGAAGTGTACCATTTTCATCTATTATAATTTTTTTGACAATTATTATCTTCATATTCACTTGTTAATTCACCCACGTTAATTTTTTAATTATTTCTCACATCTCTCTTCCACCATCCTCTAAATTCAAGGGTATAGATGGGCAAGTTTAATTTATACATTTTGTGATTTTAGATTAATTATTTTATATTTTAAAATTTTATATTGAACGTACATCGTGTGTGCCCAATGGCTAATAATGAATAATGTGTATCGATAATTTTATCATAGAGTTTTAAATACATTACATTTCATAATGAGTTGTCATCTGTTGCGCCTATATTTTTCGTTTATAAAAAATTAGTGTTAAGTTTAGGAAAAGAAATAAGTTATTGCTACAACGAGTTTAACAGATTACTTTTAAAAGGGAACTACTCCTAAAAGTGGTATTAAGCTTGACATTATGAAAAACCTACGGCCACATTAGATAGAAGCTCGTGATTGATATGCTAAGTTTTGTGTACTTTCCTTCTAAGTTCTAACTTTACAAATGGGTTGAGACTTCCCCTATCCCTATCCCTTTCTTTCTCCCTCTCTTTTTGTTGATGGGTGTTTGGACTTGATGTCAAGTCAAAATATTTTATAATTTTGAAATGATTTCTTATGAGTTGAATTTTTGGTAATTTTGCACATAGGAGATCAAGACAGTCCCAAAACAAAAATTAAATTCACTCGGTTTCAAACTACGAAAGGGAGTGGCAATGCTAGACGCAATAATATTTAAAATTTGGAATCAAAGTTATAATTACGAAAGCATATTTACTCATACTTCTGCGGGTTCGACTAATGACCACCACGACGGGTAGTCAGGGGTCTACACGGGTTTGAAGACAACCTAACAGGTATTCACTTAGTGCATATCATACTTTACATGTCACTAATGATGAACTATGCACAATTAAGGAGGCGAGGGCCTTGGGGGAGTCGAATCAGTGGGAGTTTGCTATGAATGAGGAAATGCAGTCACTTGATAAGAATCAAATATGGAGTCTTGTTAAATTGCCTAAGGATCGAAAGGCAATTGGGTGCAAATGAGTGTTCAAAAAGAAGACAAATGTGGATGGAAAGGTAGAAAAGTACAAAGCACGTCTAGTGGCGAAAGGGTATTATCAAATAGTGAGAATTAACTATGATGAGATATTTTCTCTAGTAGCAAAGTTGACATCCATCCAAACAGTTTTATCTGCAGCAGCTGTTTATAATCTAGAGGTTGAACAACTAGACGTCAAAACAACGTTTTTTCATGGTGACTTGGAGGAGAAAATTTACATGAAGCAACCTGATGGTTTTAAAATCCAAGGTAAAGAGGATTTGGTATGTCAATTGAAAAAGTCCTTATATAGACTTAAGCAATCTCCTAGAATATGGTATCAAAAGTTTAATTCTTACGTCTTACAGGTTGGATTCATGTGGTGTCAAGCTGATCATTGTGTTTATTGTTGGGTGCCAAACCGTACGCATGACAAATCAACACTTACACGCAAGTGCACGTGGTCAACAAGTAATATAGAATAAGTAAAGTATCGTTCCCACGAGGACTATGAATCGTTATTACACTATCAAATAGCAGTTTTATAATTATTTTGGCTTCTTTAAACAGTGGTCGAGTAAATCAAGGAATTGTGAATTAAATCTAAGTTATGAAAATTAAAGACAACTAAATAATAAACGATTTAAGCAGACAAAGGAGGCATGGGATTATAACTTCACCTAGGGTGTCATTCAACTGTGCTACTTCCTGTTAAACCTAACTGATTATCTCGGATTGTTAGTCGAAAACACGAAACTAAAGCATAATTAACTCTCGTTGCATCATACCCATATCCAACCCAGATCCGACCCAAGGGCAACAGAACGGGAAAGAACACCCAAGTTAATTAAATCACTATATCTCTATGTGACCTAGAGAAAAATGAGTTTAAGCACAAGTTTTCAAAAGACTACGTGTGGTGCTTCGGTATATGTCTATCCTTAGCACTAATCATGCAATCCAACGTCATGTGAATTCATGAATACAAGCTAACATGGTCGGTTCTAAACTCACACTCCCCATCTCGGTTCCGTGTGAGTTAACGTGGTAATTGATGATCAAACAATTAAACAATGAAAATAAACCACATTAGACAATCCATACATACTCATTTAGCCAAAACAAGGAAGCATAACAAATTGAACTAAACCCTAGGTTTCATTATAATCCCATAAGAGAAGTTAGTTCATAATAGAAATAACAACCATCATCCACAAATGTTCATACATTGAAGCTACAAATGAAAAGAAAGAGATAAAAAAGGTTAAGAAATGCAAAGATCGGTTTCTCTTCTTCAAATCCGGAGTTCCAAGGTTGACACAATGCTTCAAACTTCCAAAGCCCAGCCCTAAGCTAAACTACTCTAGATAAATCACAAGGAATAAGAGAGAACAAGGAAAACAAAGAATGAAAATGACAATGAGCTCTCCCTTCTTCCTTATGACCCAGCTATTCTCTATCTTATCTTCTATATGTGAGCACTTAGACTGAACTTCTGTTATATAGAGCCCCAGCCGCTTCATTTCCGATCACTGTAGCAAGGAGTTTGTGATTGGCCCGTTTAAAATAAGTCATATCAGATTTTGGTGCGAAGGACCGGCGCAGCTACGCCGTGTTTGTACTGAGATGGGGCGCAGCTGCGCCTCACGGCAGTCAAATAGCCAGCAGAGGGACTGCGCAGCTGTGCAGCAATTGTGAAGGAATGTGGCGCAGCTACGCTGTTCACCAGTCAGGCAGCATGCAGAGGGACTGCGCAGCTGCGCAGTGTTTGTGAAGGATTGGGGCGCAGCTGCGCTGTGCACCAGTCTTGGAATTTGTGCACCGCTTTCTGCTGCATCCGATCTTCGTGCATATCACACCCTCCTCGTACCAATTTTGTCCTGAAAACTGCTATTCTTCCTCCCCGCACAAGTTCTAGTCCAAAACACGCCGGTTTGTCCACAAAAGACAGAAAAGGCCAATAAAGAGCTATGGAGCATGAAACCTACAAAAGCGACATAAAAGCATGAATAGTAAATAAAAACTAATGAGAACAAACGAAAGTTAAGCAAGTTGGTACCGAAATAATAGGTATAAAACCTACTTATCATTTATATGAAAAGGTTGGGTGATAATTTTGTTATTTTAACATTGTATGTTGATGATATGTTGTTACTTGGAAATAACAGGAAAATGATCAAGTCTGTGAAAGGGTTGTTGACACAACAGTTTGATATGAAGGATCTTGGGCCAACAAACTTCATCTTGGGTATGCATATACACAGGGATCGTGTAATGATATGCAAATATGGAACATTGTAAATATTATAATTACTTAATGAAATTTAAATTTTGAAGTGTGACAAGTATTTTGGGACAAGGCAATTGTGGACAAATTGATGTTAGAATAAAATTTGAGCCTAATAAAATAAATTTGGATAAAAAATGACTTGAATTGAAGCAAAAATAGACAAGTTATGAATTTATGGAAATTAAATTCTCTAGGAATTTTGACAAAAGACCATGCTACCCTTAGCAATTTGAGAAA
Organism: Hedera helix; assembly: GCA_947179155.2. Classification (NCBI taxonomy): domain Eukaryota; kingdom Viridiplantae; phylum Streptophyta; class Magnoliopsida; order Apiales; family Araliaceae; genus Hedera; species Hedera helix. Next base: position 12,007,783 of record OX359280.1, read on the forward strand.
TGACCTTTGCGTCCTAGAAGGGTTTAATTACTAATATGTCCTTACTTAGCAATGAAAAATGACCTAAATGACCCTAACCATGCATGAGTTAAGCTAACCCATGTATGGTTAGTTCTTGGAGGATTTAACTAACTAAAATATGTATGTATATTGTTCAAGTGATAAGCTAAGTTCATTTCAAGAATTGCTAAGTAGAGAGCTTAAAAGAGAAAGAGAGAAAAGCTAGGGTTTTGTTAAAAGCTTGCAAGATTTCAAGAACGAGTGTTCAATAGAAGGAAAGATAACCATCAAAGTGGAGTATACAACCTTTAGAAGCTTTATTTCAAGAAGGAAAGGATCTCATATAAGGTATAAAGTGTTCTTGTTTTGAAAACTTAGCATCTAAGTGTGTAAATGCAAGAATAGATGAAGCCATGCATGTATCTTTGGCTATATGTGTAGATTATGTGACTTATGTGCTATTTAATTGGTATTTGATGAAACCCTAAGCTCATGTATGCTAGAACAAAGGTGGTGCACTATTTATGTATATATTAAAAGCTAGAAAACATGATTTTTGGATGATCATGTGTTATGTGTTGCTAGAAATGATGAAATCCTAGATGAAGGTGTTGAACATGTTGAAAAAATGTGTTAATTCTTGCTTGATAGCTTATTAGAAGCCTTAAGAGGTGGAAAAGCATGATTTGTTAAGAAAATATACAATATTAAGCTATAATTTGCATGTAAACCAAATCATAATCTGCAAATTACATTAGAAGGTTTATTTAGAAGTTATGTGAATACACAAAGTTGCTAAATGTGTATGTGGTTACCTATGTGGTGCATGGAGTTCAAGAACTAAAGTTGAGTTTAAGTATGAAATTGTTAAAGTTGACAAAAAGCCACCAATGTGTAATTTTTGGCCATTTTGGATAATTAAGGCTAAACAATTAAGTTTCATGTAAATACACGTGTTAGAATTGAATTGGAAGTCATTTGGTGTCTATGTCGATAAATGCGAGTTTTAAACATTTAAAAACGTTCGTCGACGCCTAAAACGAAACTTTTGAAAAATTAAGGCCAATTTAGGATTTTTAAATGTTTTGAAGGCCCATGCAAGTCAAATACATGTTATATGTGCTAAATGATGTGTTGGAACTCAGAGATTCAACTTAGGGCCAAAAATAACATGAAAATTGGAAGGAAAATTTTTTCAGATTTTGCAGCACTGCGCCGGGGCGCAGTGTAACTGTAAGGAGTTCACTGACAGCACCTTCAGAGCTCGTAGGGACGTTGGTTGGCCGAGAGGATCTCGCGGCCAGCGCGATCTTCTCCGCCAGGGCACCGTCCTACCATTTTAAAAAATAAATTATTTTAAGTTCAAAATGCAATGTTTTGATACTAAATGATAAAGACATGTAATGTAAGCCATAAATTTGTAAAAATGATCAATATGGTAGATGTTAAGGATAAATGAACAATGTGTTATATATTAAGAGTTATATAAAGATAAATGGCAGATTGTATAACAAGTTATTGCATGTATGTGTATGTAACTAATGCATGAACCAATATTATGGTCATATAGGTTATAAACGGGATAATATTTTACCGGTTGAGGTAGAGAAGGACAGAGGCAAGTTTTCTAATTGAACTTCCATTTGTAGTTCATTGGACAGTTATTCATGTTATGCATTCATATGATCAAGTAAAGTTCATTCATCATTGAACTATTATTGAAAAAGTTCGATGCTAATTTTGATTTCGGCTAGACATACATAATGATTCATGTTGAATTCAGTTACTGATTGTTATGTGCCCTAATCCACATTGTTGTGGTGCAGACTCTATGATATGTTATAACAGAATAACCCTGATAAAAAGGGGAGTAAAGGATAAATAAAATATAATTTTTATGGCGTGGTTGTGTCGTTAGATGTTTATGTTGTGCACAATATAAAGGTACGATGAGCTGATTACCCAGAGTACACATCTAAATTAATATACAGTCTTATGACTAAACCTGGACAATATCAGTCTTGATGATTGGTATTGCTCTAAACGAGTTCTTAGTCTTGTAACTGTGCAACAAGTTCAGTATTCACGTTCTTAGAATTAATATTGCAAAGTTCCATGTTATATTATCATGTTCATTCACAGAACAATTATTGATCCAGCTTTAATGTAATTGATTCTCTTCACTATTTCTGAAATATCATGTCAGTAGTTGTTTATGTACTTGCTAAGCTATTTTATGCTCACTCTTGCTTTTAAACATGATATTTCAGCTAAACCTGAGCAGGCCAAAGGATCGGGAACTGATAAAGGAAAAGGAAAAGCCAGCAAACGGTAGATGTACAGTGATAGAGTCATGTAACTATATTACTATCTTTTTGTAATATGTCAGGTACGGATGTGTATGTATAAAGGTATGTAAATTAAGTTTATTATTCAGAATGAATGACTGTGATAACAGGGTAGAATAGTAACATGAACACCGAACCTGTGGTTCAAGGGATCCAAATTTGGGGGCGTCACAGATCGTATGGATCAAAAATTGGGTTTTAAGGCAAAAGAAATACATTGAAGGGGTGTTGAAGAAATTCAACATGATTGACTGTAAACTGGTTAGAACCCCTATGGCTGCAGGAACAAAATTATTAACAGATCAGTGTCATAAGACATTTAAAGTGTGATAGCCAGAGTGCTAGTCACTTAGTGAAGAATCTTGCATTTCACTCATGGTCAAAGCATATTGATATTCAGTATCACTTCATTAGAGAGAAGGTTGATGAGAAACTGATTTTATTGGAGAATGTTGACACTTCAGAGAACATTGCAGACTTCTTGACTAAAGCAATTACTTCAGCCCATGTTATAGCATCTACAAATTTTTAGTTACTATAAAAACAGTTGTTTGGTGTGCGAATCATTGTAGAGCGTGTGAGACATCTAATGAATACATCAGACAAGCAAGTCTAGCCAAATTGGTGAACCTGGGTATATCACGTGTTCTTACTTTTCTGTTCTTCGTCTAATATTCTGTGTGATTGTGTTCTATTTCGTTATTAAATTCTAACACATATTTAGCATACTGATACTGATCCAAGTGACATGATATAGTCCCAATAATTAGATTAAATTTGCTTAAGCCAGATTGAATTTTCTTAGGCATTGGTTGCTCGAAGGATGCTACTTGGATTTGAACAAATGTCTTTGACTTGGAAGATTTTGTTCATCCCGACCATACTTGTTCACTCAATTGGTAATAGAAATGATGGTTCCCTTTGATTTGATAATTGCAATCCTCTAGGCTCTATCATGAAAGAGGTGAAATTAATTAAGACAAAAATAAGCAAAAGAAGATAATATGAATATGTTTTAGCAAATAACCTGTCAAATGATGATTTTTTTAAAAGAAAATTTTCTACAAATATTGTAGGGATGGCATTGTAGTAGTCAATCAATTGAACAAAATAAATAAAATAATAATGGCAAGTCAATAATTTTATGCAATTTTCTAGTTTAAAATAGGTATGTGTTGCTATTTTATAGAATAGACAAAAACATATGTATCTCCAATTCTGAAACTAGAAGAGCACTTTTTTAATTATCATTTTATTAAATCATTTTCTTGAAGAGTATTGGCCAATATATACCTATATAGAATTAATATGTTTTTTCTAGATTTCATTTAGAGCAGATATCAAATATCATTGGTATTTAGTAATTTTTAGAATTAATATGTTTTTTTCTAGATTTCATTTAAAGCAGATATCAAATATTATTGGTATTTAGTAAATTTCAGATCTTGGATGTATTGGTTTCAAGGCCTTACTCGTCAACGTGGCATCCCTTTCATGAGGATCACCTGTCCACAAGATAACCGCATTCTGTAAAAGTCAGACATGAATCTTGTCATGTAATATAAACATTGAACAAAATTATTTTACAACTTTGTATATATATGGAGAGTTATGCTAAGTTGAAAAATAGTTTCAGAATAGTGTTTTCATGAAGTTATAACTTGTCACGTAATAAATTTAAAAAATGTTATCATCTATAAATGGGTCTAAGTTAGTTTAATTATCAATTATATAATATTTCGGCAAAGGATTTCATTTATGAGCTTTAATTGTTATGAAAAGAAAACCAACAATTAAACCCTTTTGCTCAATTTTTTTTATTCTTGTTGCATAAATTTGCTTAACTTGCATTCTAGAGATTTTATTGGAGGTTTATAAGTGCTTCATCACATCTCTCGAGTTTTTGATCCAAGTTCTATAGAAATTGATGTTCAAAACTGGCCTTTTAAACAGTTGTGGAAGTAACACCACCAATCATGTAATTTTGAGTAAATCACAAGCGTAAATTAAAAGGTAACTTTTTTCTTCTGCACAGACATTGCCTGATAGGTCATCAAAGATTGCTAATTGGCATCTTTTCCAAATAAATACTTGTGAACCTAAAATGTAGCAGCTCTCGAGCTTGAACCCTTCTCTAACTCATTTTTAGTTCAGCTTTACCTAACTAAACTGTAGGATTAAATACATGTGTGTCAATAATCTGTTTACACAAAACGAGAACCGAAGTGCATACCTCTTGAAGCGTGTTAATCTTTGGTACAAAAAAACTCATACTGCCAAAGCTAAACCCAAACTCAAAATGCGTCTTCAAACTACAATCTTTGTAGGATGAGAATGAAGAACTAAATTCATAATCCGTAGCAAAATAGGAATTTAGTTGCTATGTTGGGAGCTCACAGTAATTGGCTTAACTCTCTATAGGAGCACATAAAACTCCTCATATAACCTCAGAAGCATGGCCATTTATTTTATTATGGGCAAAGTGGTTTAACCCACTTCCTTATAATCCTCCAACAGTTAGCCACGTTAACGTTAAAAAATAAACAATAACTAACTAAGTCTTGTTGGGTTATCAGGATATCAACCTAAATGGGTTGGACCCTCTATGGGTGCCCCATTTGTATACCTAAAATTCAACATCGCCCACTCGTCCATGGCGGAGACGATGTAATCGTCACATATACCAAAAATAGCTCAAACCAAAATAACGTAAATCCTTAATTGTCGGATCGTGCGACCATTGAATTTACCTACAATACGGGAGCTCAACATCAAACCCGTTAGGGCTAACATAGAGATATTTACCCTTTTAAAGAAAACAGTGCTGGAACTTTTATGCTAAACTCAATTAGTTCACATAGAGGCTACAACCCATAAACTCATAGTACCCCAGACACATTTCAATTTCACTAGGTTAAGTATCTTTAATCCCTCAGAGAGCCATACTTAACCACCATTGGACCCAAGTCCATTTCATATATCATTTATTACTATATCACTATTAAAACACTACAGTTGTCGACAATAAGTGCAGAATAAGGTGAAATTAAATTGTCTTCTCTTTGCCCTTATACTACTCATATATGAATCAACTACTTTCCCAGAATCGATCCTTATAGTCTCATAAATCCTGACCTTAGGAATTGAAACTAAAGGAGCAACACTAATCCATGTCTTTGTATTATAGTCAAAGATCACAAAGAGCACTTGATGTAGGAACAAAAATTTTGTCCTACAAGACTCACACGGTGAGAAAACAGGGATTCATTCTCTCACATCGTTTAAATGGTCGCTAAGCACATGTAACACTCTCATAACATACTATTCTATAGACTTGTTGTTCAGACCTCAGTCTTGTCACTCCTAGAGTGTCTAAATAGACTTGTTGTGCAAACCTCAGTCTTGTCATTCCTAGAGTGTCTAACTCGAACATTTCAAATTGCTTACTTATCAAAGCGCCACATTTGAAATTTCACATCCGGTTATCATGTCACGACAGACAATCTCATCTATATGAGCATTTGTCCTATGCTCATGCTGTACGGATCTTAGTTTAGTCGCTCTATGATCTTAGTTTTGTCCTATGCTCATTTTCCTAAGCGCCAACTCTGAAACTTCGTATCCGACTATCAGTACAGGTTAATATAGATGGCGGGGCTTACTATATTCAGTTAATCCAAATTAATCTCATCTTGGCTCATTCCAAGGGACATAATATTTCATATTGTTTGCTACCACTCGCCAATTGATTGCTATCTAAACCATCAATAGCTCGCTTTGATCAACGGTGAAGTCCCTTTTTCTTAAAATTCTTCTTCAAACTCAAGCTTTGACTTTTCACCTTTACAAGTCAAACAATTGACTTTGACCAAAAGTTAACCCCAACACCAAATTGTTTTTACTATATTTTCTTGTTGAATTTGACGTTCTGAACTCAATGGTGCAGGTTGCGTCTCCAAATTCTCTTCCAAAACTCCAAAATTGAGGTTTTAACTTCTTTCATTTCCTTTAGTCAAACTTTGACTAGTTGACCACTTTGTCATTTCTTGACATTTTGATTTGTTACCTTGCGTTCACACATATAAGTATACTCGTGTTATTAGGTATACATTTACCTCATTCTCTTCACACTACTATTCCATATAATCATAACCATACAGGGTTCATTATTAATTTTAGAGTACCACATTAATAACTTGGCCACACATACAAGTCTTACAATTATTAAATGTTTAGACTTGTTCACTATACTTATATGGCATGTCATATATATTAATTTGACTCGCTATAAACTTAATCTATTTTAGACAATTATTTAATTTCTAACGCTTGGCTACTAGGTTGAGTTTAAGTTTAATTGCCACATAATACCTAGCTTATCTCTTCCCAATTTACTAATTTGAGCTATCTTAATTTACCATTCAAGGTTTAGCTTTCAAAAGCTTGTTTAATTAATAGATTAAGCTTTATAGTGTTCTTGATGATTAATTCAATTAATCATTTATCATGTTCGGCTAAAATTTAATTAGCACACCTCCAAGTATATACGTATCTATACATATACACCTTCACGTTAACTTAAAAATGTCTATCCAATTAAAATTTATTTTCTTAATAAATTTTTCATATACATCGTATCAAAATTTCTTACAATATCTCCTTTAATCAAATACATTTATCGAACCTTAAAGATATTATATTACCTTATTATTAATATACCTCCAAGTATACATAATAATAAAATTCTAGATTTTGAATTTTCATAACCCATATTTACCCACATTTAATGCCTAACACATAGATTAGTTTAAAATATTTACTCATTTTTTACACATTTTACTTCTGCAAATCTATGTCTTAAACTTTAACCTTTATTTCATCATCTAAGATCTTATTTAAAAGTCTTGTCAAGTATCCGGGATATTACAAGCGCAATTAAGTTGTATTATTAAACTGTAAAAGATAATGAGGCAAGTCTTCTACCCTAAACTTATATTACAAGTTTTATATGTTATTTACGACAACGTGTTATAAATTCATGGAAATGAAATTATTGCTATTTGTTTCAGCATAACTTCATAAATAAACATTTATTCATGAAATATTATATTGTTATAATTCTTTGAGCTATTTTTGTCAAATCAAATTATTTTAGGACGACCTCTGCATGTAAAATAAACTGAGATGGACAACCCTTATTCATTGGAGAAAATACGATATGTTGGGTAACCAATGTAGAAATCGTTAATGAGTAGTTCAACATATGTTATGCATAACATAGGATGTCGTTATGCTGATCCCCTATAAATATCCATTGACAGTTCTAAGTCGAAAGACGGACGAACATTCGTTCTTAGTTTAATTACCACTCAGCTTTATTATGTTAAAAAAATTGTTATAATCTTTCGTTGAACTATGATTCATTTAAATCCATATTGGTGTGAGTTCACTTTTCTGCTATGTGTTTAGACTTGTTGAGCAACTATATGCTCACTCTTGCGAATAAACCCTTATTTGCAGACAAAGATGAAAAACCTAAGAGCTCTGACTCTAAGAGAAAAGGAAAGAAGAAATGTGTTGACTATGATATCTTTTATTTGTTATCCTTTATGTATTTTGTATGTAGTTTTAATAACTTTTGTGTCAAGAACAAGCAACTGGGATGTTGTAACTGAATATTAAATCAATGATACATCTTATAATCATCAAACTGTGTTATGTCTTTACTTTGATAAAACTTAAAATTGTTAAACTAACACAGTGTTGATAAAGAACTATACATCTGAATGAGGGTGTTAAATGATATTAGGAGTTCTATAAGAACTGAAGTTATTTGATTAGGCACTAGTAAGGTGCAATCTTTACCGAAAGGCCGCCTCCGTTCTAAGAACAAACTTATTATTTAATACTGTGAATTTTGGATAGGTAGGGATTATCAATATGAAGAAATATCTATTGTTTATGAAACTATGTATTCGAGTGAGGATATCTTGCACATTGAACGTTCTGACTAAGAAATGAGATTGGGTCATCTAATTTGGAGCCAACGCGGATTTATCTTTGTTGGAAAGCCCCCTCAGGACTAGGAACAATCTCTTGTGTTGGTACTATGAATCTTGGATATGTAGAAGCTATAAATGATAGAATATCTACAATCTTAAGGTTAAAATAGTAGAAGTGAGCACTAAGTCCGATGCAGCAAGTACATGACTTTGGGGGCGTCATAGGTTGGTATCAAATGTGTAGATTATATCTCTAAGGTAACAAGTATCTTAGGATATAATCAGAGGGAAGTAAGAATAAATGGACTTCTGAAGAGTCTTTAGACAATTAAAATATATACATAAATCTTGAAATTCTTTAAACATAAAATGTTATTCGAAAGAAATATACTAAATAAAGTTAAACTCTTTTGTACGTAGGAGAAGTGATAAATAATGCACCTAACTTGGTCATCGAGAGTGATCCAGAGGAAGATCTTATAGAAGATCCTGTGGAGGACCTTACCCGTACCATCCCAAGATAGACTTTAACGAGATATCCGATGAGGATGATCTAAACGAGTACTAACATGATATAGAACTCCTAAATGCCGAGGATTATAGAACTCCTAAATGCCGAGGATAATAATAATAATAATAATAATAATAATAATAATAATAATAATAATAATAATAATAATAATAATAATAATAATAATAATAATAATAATAATAATAATAATAATAATAATAATAATAATAATAATAATAATAAAAGTTTTAGATTTTTCAATTTAGAAATATTGGATACTACTCAACTGTTATATTTGTTGGATCGTACCTTCAATCACGAGTTATCTCTAGTATATATATATAGGGTTTAACTAGCACGCATGTCAACGATTTATAAAGGTATATAGTCCTTACTGCAATTTCTGCAAACACCGACCTAACCTAAATGCTATTTAAGTGATGTCCCACTAATTAAAACATAACCCTAGTATAGCACAAATCCATGAATATTAAAAGGCATGATAACAATATATAAACTCTAAACTATTACATGTATGATCCCATGAAAATCTACTATTGAGATGGTGGTTGCCTTCCGGCCTCTATAACCTGTATAATTTCGTACTGTATATCTTGTTCAATTCTAATAATTGATTGTTCTGTTTTTATTATTTTCTCTTGAAAATATTGTCTCCAATTGCTATTAGGAGAAATCTGTAGATTCTGTTGACACAGATTAAGTCTTTCTTTATGATATTCTAACAAAGTATTTAAAATAACAACATAATTAACAGATATAATACAGCAAGGATAGAATACTTACAATAAAAGCAAAGCTTTATTTAATCAACACTGGAATTTTTACGAGAGAGAGAGAGAGAGAGAGAGAGAGAGTGTACAAGAGAGAGAGAAGCAAAGAAAACTTCTCAACAAGGGTGATAACATCCCTTAAATAGAAACTAAAATATATAGATAAACAGGTGGTATAAACAGGTGGTAAGTTTTGATTGAGATGCTAGTCCCGTCTTGCTTTGCTGGTAAGTGAGTGCGTTACATTAAATAATTAAAGGAGACGCATGCTTTTCTACTTTTCGCAGTGGGAATCTGCTTTTACAAAAACAGTGTTGTCTGTTTGTGCCAACGCTTCTTTCTGCTTTAGCTGGTAGATAATAATCATGCTTTCCCTTTTCCTTTCTTATCCTGTTGCATTTTTTCCGAAATCATTGATGTAAGAGAATCCCAAAAATCTCCCATTGTGGGATCCATGTCTTCTAGTTCTTGACTTTCTCCTGCTAAGACATTGAACTTATTATCGTCTTTCTGGTCTAAGTTTACTTTTTGAGTATTAGTAGAGGATTTCGAGGAGATATCATCTTTGACAAGAGATTGAAGAAATTGATTCTTCATAAAATCCATACTCTATACAATTAATTATGGTTCAGATAAATTTGGATTTTTATGTCGTAATTATGTTTGGATTTTAACAAAAGGATTTACTGGTTGAACTGGAAGTAATTTTGGCATTGCTTCCATATAAGTTTAAGTGTGTTGTTGTATCTTTTGGGTAATTTCTGTTAAAGAAGGGTTCATACCTTTATCCCACCATTTGGTATAAAATACTCTTTTAAGGCAAGGGATTCTATTCTGGAAATCACATTTGAAATCTCACTTCCAAATCCATGGAAGTCCAAATCTGATAACAAAATGGATTAAGGATTTAGACATTGAAATCCACTACAAGAAAAAGGTCAATTCCGACGAAATATTCCATCGTATTTAGTGCTATTCCGTCACAAATAGTGTAATTTCGACGGAATATTCAGTCGTAGATTCGGTCGAAAATAATCACGTCGGGATTCTTCTCGTCGGAAATTCAGTAAGAAATAGTTGTCGGTTATTTCGTCGGCATTAGAGTAACTACGACGGAATACATTCCGCCGATAATATATTCCGTCGGCCACCTATTGTTTTTGCGACGAGAATTCCGTCAGATTAATTTTTTCCCCATCGAAAATAAGAAATTAATTCCGTCGGAAATTACATCAAAATTAACGCATTTCGTCGGTATTAGTATTTTAGAAAATGTTTTTAAATGCTTTAATTCTGACGGAAAGTTAGCTGAAAATATATAGTTCCGTCGAAAATAAGAGGTTTTTTTTAATGTGCTTTTTGCTTTTTCGGTGCTAGGTTTTAAAACCACATTTTTTGTACCTACAAACCTGCTTTATCCCAACAACACAACAACAATCCATTATTTATTTTCATACACAACATATTTCTTCATATGAATTATACTAAATATAAATGATGACACATTATAAAATAAATCATCGTTTAAAGGTACAATACTTTACAAAACTCAACAAAATTACGATGAATTACAATCAATTAAAGTAAATACAACTAAATTATAATCTATAAAACTAAATGAAACTAGTACTACCAGCTGTCTGCAAAGAATCATCGGTCAGGGATCGACGGTTCTGCTGTGGTGTATGAAAATCATCGTCGTCACACCCCCCCCCCCCCCCCGCTCGCGATCGGCATCGCCAGTATACTCGGAATTGCCATCCTGTTAATACAATTATAAATATCAGTTATTAGTTCGTACATGAGACAAAAAATCACAGCTAAATAATTATTATAGAACATGCAGAATATACAACATAAATTGAATACAATACCTGTGCAGTCGGGCGCTGAGTCATCATCGAGCCAAAAGCATCTAACAGTAGGGTAGTCACCATCCGAATCACCTCGTCTCGTATCACGGCGAACTGCTCCGGAGATATGCCCGTACTCTTGACACTGGCCCCTGTTGCAATGTCCTGAGCAAGCTGGTGAAGCCGAGTACTAGTAGGTAGGCTTTGACTACGGAATATCGGATCCGTGCGAAACATCTCCGACATCGCCGCCATAACCCGCTGGAATAATGTGTCATCCAAGCCAGCGCCCGTATGAGATTGTCCAACATGTCCTCTCGAACATTAGCTAGAACCTGTAAAATTAAATATTACATAAAAAAAATATTGAATATCAATATAAATTTTGAATTAACGAGCAACATACTAAAGTAAATACCTCCGGTCAATGTATATGTCAGTACCCTCGGCAGTCCCAACACTCGATACTTGCTCGTAGTGCTACTAGGGGGATCTTGAGACGCGACCCAAAGAGCCATCTCCTCATCCCTAGATAAGCTAATGTCGGATGATGGGATGGTGGAATCTCCCCTAACAGCCTGCAACTCAACTACACGCTTATCCCAAAGGCTCTGAAATCGGTCCTACAATTTATTATGTATATGATAGTTTATTGACTCATTTTATTAAGTACATGATACTAATAATTACATAACTTTAACAAAACTCTTACCCGTATAGCGACAGCTGCCTACGACATAGTACATTCCTTTAGCGTGTGGGTTGTATCCCAAAACTCGATCATGGTGGGAGGTCGTCCCAACTCACCGCTCATGACCTAACAAATAAAATTTTAATTTATCCTTTATTTATTACATATTTTTATGAGAATATTAAAGTAAACAACTAAATATATACATACCGATTTCACTTTCTCAAATGACCGTAACCCTGTAGTATGTACTACTCGGAGCTGACTACGATTTTTCTTCATTTGTTATGATTTTTTTAAAGTCATCCGCATCCCAATGAGTACACATGACCTCACATGCTGCATCTGAAATAATATCAGGTTGATGGTCTTGAATAGTAGTCCCGGGCTGGTCTACAACTGCTCGGGCAGCCCTATGTCTCATCTCGTACAATTAGCCGGTGTAATTCTTCGCGACATGTGCAATAATAACACCGTCGCCAGCGGCCAGAGAGATGCCCTCCTCATATCTAAAATAAATCTAAGAAGAAGAACTAACTTACCAGAAAAAATAAATTGAATGTGTACGTAGTATTTACGTATACAATTTAAATTATTTAAAATAACTTACATGAAAGTCACGTAACACGGTATCCATGAAGGAGGCATCATGCTGCGCGTACTGCGTAAATCGCATGCAGCCAATGGGGAGGCGTGTCAGACAGATGGCGTGTAAAGTGGCCTTAGCCACATGATCCATAATACTATAATACAAATCAAAGAACGAAAAGTTATGTTTATTGTTTTACAAAATAAAATAATTTAAGTTAACATAACGTTATTTTACACTTACTACGCAGAGTCGACATCTACGCAGACAATATGCACAACAGCTGGCGGACGACCAAATAACCCGAGGTTCGTCCCTCAGGGACGTCGGCAAGTAGTATTTGTAAGTAAAATTGAATAATTAAAGTTAACAAATCAATTCCAAAACATAATCTATAAATATTAAGCAAACCTACTAGCTGACGATGATGACCCGCCCTGAGTACCGTCAGAGGATCCTGCACAACCACCACCGCGATGACCGCTACCACTATGCCTAGCCATAAATATACTACTGAAATACAAAAATAAAATACAATTAATATGTAGTTAATTAATTTCATTAAATAAAATATACTTCTTAAGTTTATATTTAATACATCGTCAAACCCATTAGAATCATTTTCATAGTCATCCTCGGATTCTGACACGACTTCTTCATTATCAGTTTCATCATTGTTATTATCTTGTATAAAGACATATTCATGATCAACCACATCTTCCTCGACTTCGTCATTATCGGGTACGTCAATGACATCTACCAACACATCGTCGTTATGTAGGACTACCTGACTAGATTTGCTAACATCATCCTGCAATGGCTCATCTGTCTCAGTCATATTAGTATCATCAAATGGACGAGTCTTTGTTGTGACAACTGTATACTAGGGGCTTTTACAATTTACGACATTAGATGCGTAATACACTTGAGTCACTTTACTGGCTAATACGAATACGTTAACAGAATGTAACTTTGACTTTATATTTACTGTGACGATTCTGTTACGATCAACTTTAACACCTTTCTCAGTATCAAACCAGCGACATTTAAATGTAACTACTTTTTTATCCCGGGATAATTAAGCGTAATTACTTCCTCTAAACGTCCATAATAATTGGACTCCGAATCTTGGTAATAACTGCCCAACACGACAATACCAGAATTTATTGAAGTCGGTTCATTTATGTCATCGACCTTAAATCTATACCCATTGACGATATAGCCGGGAAATGAACTAATCAATTTGTAAGGTCCTTCGATGACATATTTAAAACGCTCATAATTGTTGTCTTCTGCAACCCCTCTCTTAAACCACTGTTGAAAATTTGTAGTCGTGAATGATTCCAACTGTACTGCATTTAAACTCGGGTTTAAAGCACATGCTTCGTCTTCAAATGCACTGAAACAGTTATAACACGATTTAATTGTAGGTTAGGATTTTAAAAATTAAATTTTTATAAATACTATGTGCATACGTTATGTATGACGATACTTTGGGCATATTTAGAAGCACATATGTAGATACAATTTTCAAATCTTTTTCACTTAAGTACGTCATCGTCTCATGGCCAAATGGTTTAGCCGGATAGGAAAATACAGCTAACTCAACAACATATGATTAGACTCCGACGACCTCATTTCGACTTAAACGATTGTGTTTCGTTGTGAAAACATCCTCAAAATACAATGAGCTGAAGTTGACAAGCTCTTCCTCAGTGTACCGTTCAACAATAGAGCCCTCTACACGAGCTTTATTTTTTACTTTCTGCTTTAAACGACGCATGTACCTAAAACACAATAATTAAGTTCACAAACATTACGAATATGAGTTATAAATATCATCAAAAAAGAAATGTAGTCGATAATACCTCTCAGACGGATACATCCATCGATATTGCATAGGTCCTCCATGCTTAAGTTCATATGGCAGATGAATAGGCAAATGCTCCATCGAGTCAAAAAACCCCGGAGGAAATATCATTTCTAACTTGCACATTGTCAGCACTATATTTTTCTCCATCTGCTCCACATCAATATACCTTATAACCGTTGAACATAGATCCCGAAAGAAATTTGAAAGTTCGGTTAAGGCGTCTACAATTTTTCTGGATAACATCTCGCGAAATGCAATTGGCATTAACTTCTGCATGAATACATGACAATCATGACTTTTGAACCCAGTAATTTTCAACTGTTCAACCTTACTACAACGACATATATTAGAAGCATATCCATTTGCAGATGTCTTCAACTTGTTGCTTGGTTAAACAGAATGGAGCTTTAGGTTTTAAGTTGTTAGGTCGAAGCCACAAATCTGGCCATATGTTAAGTGCCTCCAAATTATTTCGTACATTGTCGTTGTCTTTTGTTTTACCACTCGCATCTAGCACGGTATAAAACAAGTTCTTAAATACATTCTTTTCTGTATGCATTATATCTATATAGTGACGAACTAAAAGCGTCTCCCAGTACGGCAACTCGAAGAACATGGGCGAATGCGTCCAATTATGAGTCTTGTCGTAACCTAGTGCTCTATATTTACTGTGCTCCTTCCCTGGCGGTGGAAATTTCAGTTCGTTCAGCCAACCGAAAACCTCGCTGCCTGACAATCGACCGACAACCCCCTTTTTCTCTGTTTTTCTATTAAACAGTGTAGACATCTTTCTGTAACTGTGATCAACAGGCAAGAATCTACTGGCAGTACCAAAGAAACTAATTTTTTGCCCATATTTTAGATGTGTACCTTGCACATCCCCCACACAAACTGGACATGACAACTTCCCGTGAGTCGACCACCCACTGATCATCCCAAGTGCCGAAAAATCAGTGACAATCCACAACAAGGCTGTCTTCATCAGAAAATTTTTCTTTATCGATTTGTCATAAGTCTGCACCTCTGTCTCCCACAACATCTTAAATTCATCGACTAACGACCTGAGATACACGTTTATGTCCTTTGCAGGACTCTTATTCCCCGGTATGAGTAAAATCAAGAACAGATACGGATCCTTCATGCACATTGACGGTGGAAGATTGTAAGCTACCATTATCACTGGCCACACAGAGTATGGTTGACTAAAATTATTAAATAGACAAAATTCATCTGTAGCCATGTCAAGCATGGCATTCCTACTTTCCTCAGCAAATTAAGGAAAATTTTCATCAAACTTCTTCCACTCATCTCCATCTGCGGGGTGAGACAACTGACCAGGCACTACGTCTCTTGTTTTATGCCAAGTCATATGCACAGCAGTGTGGGTTGACATGAATAGACACTGAAGTCTCGATACAAGAGGAAAGTACCTTAAGATTTTTTTAGGCACACACTTAGTTTCCCCCCCACGTTTAGTTGTCTTGTAACGAGGCAGGTTGCAAATGTCACACTGCAGTTTATCTATGTCAACCCCATAATATAACATACAATCCTGCTCACAAGCATCGATCTTTGCATACCACAAATTCAAACCCTTTACCATCTTTTTCACTTTATAATAATTTGAGGGCAGAGTGTGACCCTTTGGTAAGAACTCGCTGATAAGCCTAACCAACTCATTGAAACCTCTCTCACTGCAGCCATGCTCATTCTTGAAGTGTAAGAGCTTCGTCATTGCAGATAGCCTAGTGTGCTTATCATTTCCATCGTACAATGGGACAGCAGATTCATATAGCATATTGTAAAAGGCTGTTGTTGTGTCCTTTGGCTCTTGATGACCAGTGATTGACGACTGCTCATTTGCACCCCAATCAATATTGTTAGGGCCATACGCATCAACCAACATCTCCACGACATCATAACTATCATCGTATCGATCCCCGTGAATTAGTTGGCCTACACTGTCACTTATTTCGCTGAACTCAGTTGACTCTCCGTGATGAATCCATAGAGAATACCCATCTACAAACCCACGCGAGTACAAGTCATACTTAATATTGTCGACTTTCTTCCAAATCAGGTTTTTACATTTGAAACACGGGCATCTCATATTTTCGTTCGAATTATCAGCATGTTCATTGGTAAAATTCAAAAATTTGGACACCCCATCACGGTACTCAGGCAGTAATCCTCTTCCATCAACCGGTATTCTACGGTACATCCAGCTCCGATCGTTTAACATATTTAACTGAACAATATAGGATGTATTAAATTAACCAAGGTGCTTAGCGTATGTGTGTGTATTCATAATTCCTGCATGACTTCAACTTCTAAGTATACGGGTCAGGCTTCTATCCAGTTCCTAGATGCGTCTCCTCACTTGTGCCAACACCTTGAGCACGTTTTTTTCTATTTCAAGGAAATTTCGACAGTACCTCCCCATGGTCTCTAAGTACACGAAATAGACCACGTCAACGTAGGCTAAGTATGCACTCAGAGAACATGTAGAGATATCAGCGAAAAGTCCCCAAAACAAATAAAACGTAATCAAATTATTAGCACAAACCTAAGTGAGAGACATAACATCTGGCAACAGTCCCAGACGGGGGACTATTCGGCATTCACTCGTAGTGAGTAAATGTCAAATGGGATTCTAAGCTCCTAACTAAAGTACATGCACAAGTGATTGAATTTATTAGACGATTTTTTTGCATACAACGCAATTGAATTTCTAAAATCCTAACCAAACTGAATGTACAACTGATTTGATTAAATTGGGAGTATTTGATATTCACCCGTTACGTGTGAATGTCAAACGAGGAATGTTAAATTAATTTTATTTTGTTTTATTTTATTTTACTTAATTTACATTATTTTAATTGTATTTAATTTAACTTAGCTTTATTTAATTTAATTTAATTATATTAAATTTATTTGACTTTATTTTATTTTACTTAATTTATTTTATTTTATTTTAATTATATTAAATTTAACTTAATTTAATTATATTAAATTAATTAAATTATATTTTATTTAGTTTATTTTATTTTACTTAATTTAATTTATTTTTTCTAAATTATATTTAAGTTCACTTAATTTTATTTAACTTTACTTAATTTTATTTTATTTAATTATATTAAATTATATTATATTAAATTTATTTTATTTTATTTTATTTTGTTTTAATGAATTTTATTTATTTTAAGTATATTTAATTTAACTTATTTTTATTTAATTAATTTAATTTAATTATATTTTATTTTTATGTTAGTTCATTTTATGTTATTATTACTAAACTAAGTAAATACTACTTAGCTTATTTTAATATTGAAAAATTAGGAAAATACATAAATAGATGTAGGGTCCACAAATATTGCATTTGAACAATTCTGATAGAAATTTCGTTGAGAATTCTGTCGGAAACAACTAATGTAACAAATGCACAAAATAATAGGCATAAAGGAAATAACTATAATTACACAAATTAAATCCACATACTAATATTAATTTTCAGAACACAAATTAGTTTCACAATATATATATATATATATATATATATATATATATATATATATATATACTTTACTATCAGACGGTGAGGCGGCAACGGAGGGTGCAACGGGGGTGGCCACGGACTGTGGCAACGGACGACGGCGGAAACGGGCGGGGCAAACGGACGGAGAGGTGGGTCGGAGGTGATGCGAGGTCGGAGGGGAGAGAGAGAACGGCAGTGAGAAGTGAGAGAGAGAGAAAGCGACAGTGAGAGAGAGAGAGAAGAAAGAAAATCGGAGGCGGCTGGGGGCAAAAGACGATGAAATAGGGGTTTTTAATTTATTTTCGACGGAATCTTCCGTCGAAATTAGGTCCATCTAAAATAAATTAAAAACGACGGATATTCAGTTGAGTATATATATTTTTTCCATCGAACTTATATTGCCAGGTGCGGGAACTTTGGCGCCAACGAGGGTGCTTTAGGATCGACGGAATTCGGTCAATTTTAAATTATTATAGAAAGAATTAAAACCGACGGAATATTCCGTCGATATTGAATTATTTTCGACGGGAAAAATTCCGACGGGATAAATTCCGTCGGAACTAGCCGCTTTTCTTGTTGTGATCCTTTTATTTATTGATAAATGAGAATAGGCTATTTGCCAATCTTTAAATACTTCTCTAATAGGTTCTGGTAAAGTCTTCATTATCATTCCAAATTTTTCCCACCAAGCGATGAACCAATTTGGCAAATCTGATTTAAGAACTTCGGGACATACACGGATAAACCATGTATGATTTCTGATAGAATTCTGGTAGTAAAAAATATAGATAAAGGAATCAATATAATCCCAATAACTATATTTAGTTTCCCTGTTACTTAGTTCCAGTTGTCTGGTGGTATGAGGGTGAATGCCCCAATTAGAAATAGGCATAATATTCCTGATAGTCACTTTATTGTAAGTAATTAAACTACTTACTTTTAATGAATCATGGAGAGTATGTTTAATCTCCATAGATGCAGTTTCAAGCATTATATGTTCATAAATGTATCTAAACTGGTTAAAATGAGGAGAAAATTGTTGAGCCGTTAAATAACGTCTCTTAATTTTTCATGGATCATTCATCTATTTTTCATCTGCAGATTCAATATAAAGAACAATTTCTTCGATATTACTACTGAGAAAGTATTGTGGTTCTGTTAGTAAAATATTTTTTGCTGTTTGACTGGATGTTTTCGGTTTAATATTTAAACTCAGAAATTCTGTTGTATACTATTGATATCCTCTGCCTCAGCCTCTTTGACCTTGGCCACAGCATCTGCTGGTCATGAACCAGGTATTCTCTGGGTAGAAAATCTGATAAAGAATTTTGTTCATCTTTGATGTACTCAATATCAAAGTCGAATACTGATAGGATACTCTGCCAAGAAGCAAATATCTATTTTGAAACAAGATTTTTAACATCATTTTTAAATATCTATTTTATGCAGACTAGTTAACACTAATAAGAAAATACTGATTTAAAAGATCATCTTTAAATTTTAAAACACATTTTATTATAGCCAGACATTCATGTTTAATAGTTGGATAATTTAAAGCAAGTCCTTTCCAAGTTCCAGAAGTAAATTGTAAGAGTTTTTCTTTGTTCTGATTAGGATTAAACTGCTTGAGAATACCTCAATAACCTTGATTAAAATCATATGTTTCTACTATTTTCTTCCATTCAAGGTTAGGTAAACATAGACAAGGTAACTGTTTAATTTTTGATTTTAACTTTTGAACTGCTAAAGTATGCTGACTGGTCCATAGCGAAGGGTTTTTCTGAAGTCTAGTATATAAGATAGCAGCATCTTGTGAGAGTTGAGAATAAAAATCTCTAATATAATTAAGGCTACCCAAAAATCTTTTTAATTGAGTTTTTTCTTTAATTTCATCAAGGAATTTAGATGCAAACTCAATACTTCTATCAATTGGAATTATAGTTCCATTGCTGATTGTATGTCCAAGAAATCTTACCGTTGTTTGAAAAAGTTTCATTTTTGGTTTAGAAATTACTAAATCGCTTCGAATTATAAAATTCTTAAATATATAAAGATGTTTAATATGTTGATCTATGGATGTAGAGAATACTAAAACGTCATCAATATAGCATATACAAAATCTTGTATAAGGAGTAAACAAATCATTCATTATATATTGGAACTCTTAAGGGCCATTTTTAACTCCAAATGGTAAAACATTCTATTCATAATGACCAAAAGGTACTATAAAAGTTGTTTTATATCTATCCTGTTCAACAATTTGTATTTGCCAATATCCTGATTTTGGTGCGAATTTTAAAAATATGATAGCATCCTATAAACGATCTAGAAGATCTTTTTTGTTAGGAATGGGATATCTGATCCATTTTAAAACATTGTTAAGAGGTTTATAATTTATAACTAATTTGGGTGCCCCTTTATCTATTTCTGCATTTTTATTAACATAAAATGTTGTACAACTCCAAGGTGGTTGATTGGGTCTAATTAACTTTCTTTTTAAGAGAGTTTCTATTTCTGTTTTACACATTTCTAAATATATTTTTTTCATTTGACTTGGCCTGGCTTTAGTAGGGATATTTTTTTTCATTAAAGTTAGACTCTTAGGGAAGATATATGATATGCTTCTTTCTTTCCCAAAAAGCATTGGGAATATTACCACATATTTCATATTGAAATTCTTTAGTTATTAGTTTTAATTTATTTTGTATAAAAGGCTATTTAATTCTTTATTCTATTATAAGGAATTTTAATTCTTTCTAAATAAAATTTATCTGTTTCTCTTTTGATTTAACTAAATCTTTTATCTGATCAAGATCTTTAGTATATGGTTCGGTAATAAATTCAAATATTAATTTTCTATTATTTATTGTAGAGTGTATGCCTAAGGTATCAATTTTGGTGATAAGCATTAGTAAGCATAAAAAATGTGTGCCCAAAATTATACTTTGAGACATATCTTTAATTAACACAAATGTTGTTGGAAGGGATAAACCTTGATTACATATTAAAACTTTTGGTAATTTATAATTGATCTTCATAGAGTTTCCACTTGCACTTGTCAAAGATTGAGTGATTTTCTGAAAATATTTAGTAGGAACTAATCCTTCTTGTATACAGTTCATGTTAGTTCCACTATCAACAAGAGCTATTACATCTTTTATTATAAAGTCTGGATTAATAATAAAAGTGATTCTGATATACCATTTTTGAAAGGTGACTTGGTTCATGATTATTAAATATTGATCATCTATTTTTGAAGATTCAATTAATTCTTCAGGAGTCTTTTCTGTAGATGTTATTTGTTGCTTAATGTTTTTGATGTCTTGAAAAATGATTTGATTAGCTGTTTCTAATTACTTTATTTTAGTTTTTAATATATTTATTTTCATTTTTAGATCTTGTATAGATACAAGTTTTTCCTTGGTAAGATTCTTCTATATACGTTGCATAACTTCTCTCATACTATAATGTTCTATAGGAACAATTTATGTTTTTTGATTGTGATTTTGATAACAAATTTGTAAAAATTTTATTTTTATGTTTGGGTCTTTAATTTGAATAGCTAGATCAAGCATAGATTTTGTTCATCTGTTAAAATATTTATACTGGGTTTTCCAAGGTCAAGACCATTCATCTTTATTATTGTTTTCCAATAATTAGCATTTGATTTGCATCCTTGGCAAGGATGTTCTTCATTTTCTGAAAAGTTGGATTCTGACTCAGATTGAGAGTAAATTTCTGCTAATTCATTTTCAGAACTAGATTCTGATTCAGTATCAAAAATACAGTTAAGGATAGTTTGTTGAATCTGGTCTTCTATAGACATTTCATTTAGTTTCTGTTTAAATTTAGTTCTACATTTGTTAGCATAATGTCCTATGGTTCCACACTTATAACATTTAATGTGGGATTTGGCTTTCATAGGATAGGAAGATCTTTTCTTACGGGTATAATGGGGTTTTGCTTTACCTTGATTGCACTGATTATGTGGGTTTTTTAGAATATGATCTTCTTTTATGTGGTTTTGCTAGTTGGTAGTGTTTCTGTTTTCTAGAGGGATACTGTATTTTAGTTTCGTAGAAAAATTGATCACAAAATTCTCCTTATTCTTTTTTCTTTGTTAAATTCTGTTTTTTTATTAATTGTTGTAATTTTATGCCATTGCATAAAGATAATCATTCTTCAATAACAATGGCTATAAGATGGCCATAAGAATACTGATTATAAGGGATAGACATTTAATTATGTTTATCTCTTATCTTTTTGCAAACCTTTTCTACAAAAAGAATAGGAAGACCATCAATAAATTTAGCTTTTCAATGTTCACTGTTAGCATCAAATCTTTGCATAACTTTCATTAAAAAGACATCTTTATACCATCTAAAGTGGGTTAAAGATGAACATCTGAAATTCTATAAAAGTTCTTTATTTCTATCTGTATTTAATGTTCCTTGTCCTACAAAATGATTAATTATTGTTTGTATTAAATTATAGTAGGCATCTTCTTTCCTGGTTTCAGTTTGAGTTAGGGGATTTATTTCAATTTTAACGGCATTTACAATTTCATCCCTTTAATCTTGGGTTAGAACATTGTCTAACCATCATTTAAGGATTCATGTGAAACCATTAATTACAAAACGACAGATCTATTGGTAAGTGTTATCATTCGGTTTGCATACTGATGCATACATTATCATTTGGTGCATAGTTTCAAAAATTTGATATTCGGATTTACCATTGATATTCCATTCGTAAATGGTTTTACCATGGTAAGATTTCTGAAAATGAAGAAAATCTTCTTCATAAAGAATATCTTGAGGAGTTGGTTTAGGATAATAATATTGATTAGGTCATGTTAAAGCCATTCGGTTTGTAGGTTTTTTACTGTAAGAAATCTTATTAAAAGATTACATGTCCTAGAATTCATTTTGGATTTCAAGGATTTGAGAAATAGAGTATTCATCAGTTTCTTCTTCAATATGTGAAAAAGACGAAGACTTTGGTAAAGATATCATATTTATTTGGTTTTTTTGACGTTCCTGGTCCTTTAATTTGTTAGTCTTTTATTTTTCCTACAAGTGTTGTCATAAATTCATCTTCTTTTTTAGTAGATCAGATGTTAAAATTACTTACCTCCAGAGGAAGCTTTATGTTTACAGGTTGAATTTTTAATGGCTTAGGAGTTATGTGACAACTATCATATATGTTTTTAGTTTGTTCTTTAATTCTGCTAAGCTGTTTGCCTACAGTTTGGAGAAAAAGATTTGTATAATTATTTTGTTTATTTATCTGTAAAATATCTTTTAAATGTAATAAATGTTTGTGCTGATAATTTTCAAGTATGTCAACATAAGGGGCTATAATTAAGTGTTTTTGATTCTCATCTATGCCGGAGGTTAATTCTAATGATAATGGTGGTGGATGTACTGATTGAATTATTTGACCATTTGTAGTAATTCAATCTTTTTGAATCCCTGTTAAAACATTTAATTATTGTTCTATATGTACTAATTTGGTAAAATTACGGTACCATTCAGGAAATGACTTAATGTGCTGATTTTTATCTAAATGATAATAATATTGAATTTTAATTTGTTCTAACTGTTTTGAGTTATGGTTTTTAAAATACCATATTCTAAATTTCTAATATTTTTCTTGCGTAAATCCTGGTTTAATTGTCTTCTAATTTCACTATTTGGTGAAAAATCCATTAAATATTAAATTTCATATCACTAGTTGTTGGATTGTAAGTCCTTTTATTTGAAGGACCTGGTTTCATAAATCCTATGAGGTATTTGATTTTCAGATAGTTGAATGCCTCTAATATGATCTTCAGTATGAGGTTCAAATATTGATTGTTTTGGAGAGTCACTAGAATGTTTACTAAGTATACTAGAAGATATACCTTGATAAACTGATTCTATATGTTCTGATGTTGAGTATCTAGAAGTTTTTGGAATATTTACTCTATAAGATGGAGTAGTTCTATAGCTAGTACTAGAAATACTTCTAGTTAAGGGTCTTTGGAATTTGAGGTATATGTTATCTTCTTGTGTCTGAATAACATCTTCCATAGATTATCTAATGATAGGTTTTATCGGTATAGCACTAGGAATTTGTCATCTTTCAATAAATGTTATTTCTTCCCAAGAGATCATTCTGGGTACAATTACTTGACTACTAAATAAATTAGTGTCAATAAGAACTATTTGACCTTGTTCACTTTGCTTACTGATGCAAGGATTTAAGGTTGATAAAACCTTAAGATGTATCCGAAATATGGTCGCAAAAGGGGGAGATCCTGATAAATATTCATAACCATGTGATAAAATTCTAAGTTATAGTACTTTAGATAGATTTGTATCTATAAGTGCTACACTTAGATTTGTGTATCTATTAAAATATATAGGTCCATGAGATAGCTAGTCTCAATAGCTCCCATAAGAGAAACTTTCCAATTAAGGCATCTGTCATCTCTAAGAGTGCATTGGATACTGGTGTTTTGACCAAGAAGCGTCAAAGGTTTAAAGGCTATATGTATTAATCTTATATGAACATATTTATATTTTTGCATAAAAGGATGTAAATTTTGTATTTGTAGTAGATAAATAATTTCATCATTATTCTGTAAGGGAACAGCATATTCAAAAGTTTTAATAATTTTTTTACTGGTAAATCAAGTATTCCTATTTTATAAATAGTTTCTGATTTAACTTTAGGGATTGCCCATTTATCTAAGACTTTTTTAATATCTTGATAAGTAATTAGTTTTGTTGCTTCTGAAGTAGAAGTTGTTGTATTAGCTATGATCGTTACAGATGGAACCTAATTCTTCTATTGATTTAAAGTGACCATACATGTATAATTTAAAAGAAATATATTAATATCATGACAAATAATAAAACAAGGCTTGATATGCTGAAAGGGATCGAGTATATAATGGGAAGCTCCTCTCTTTCCATCATCTGAACCTATACGGATATATGTATATATGCCATCTATAAGCCTAACATAACTCTACAGTAGCTCCTATACTAGCCTACAAGGTAGCTCTTACACCAGCCCCATCCCAGCATGCCAACAGGTCACTTCCAACTCCTCCTAGAGTTGCTGAAAGGCCTACCCACTGAGCTGCAAATAGGGGCTGCTGAAATGGCACCAATGCACTCCCAAATGACGTATTAACACGTGGAAGAAAAAGTAGATACGCAAAAAATACACGTGTACTTTTTTGTCCCCCACTAACCAGACAAAAGCGCTGACAGCATGTCAGTGGGTCTCATTGCTTTAATAAGGTGTCAGAAGGAATCTTCCAAACTACTCCACAAAACGACACCTCTCGTGTCGTTTCATTTAACTACAGTGTCCAACTAACTCACTTTTCGCTACAGTACTCACTTCTCGCCCAAAAAGGCGCTGCGCGTACCCTGTTCATATTTTTTTTCCCAAAATGCCCCTGACCGTACTACCCTCACTGTAGCGAATATTCCCCGAATATTCCCTCTCCACCAATCGCCAGCGGACACGTGGCAGGGAACGCCTCTGTAATATTATAGATAGAGGCGTTCCTAGAGGGCAAGGGCAAAATCGTCTTTTCATACCTTTTTTATATTATAAAAAAGTCACTCCGCTACTCCAGCATATTCAGGACTTTGAAGAAGCGGTTATAACTATTTCTTTTGAACTGTTCAAATGTACTAAGTTACCGTATATTTCTACAGTAACCTCTTATAAATATATGACTTCTTCCCCAAGCCGAATAGTTTACTCACACGCTCCGTAGCCATGGAACTTAACGTCGACGACGCTCTTTCTGGTCAAACACATAAAGCATCCATAGAAGCCGTGGCATCGTCTGAGTCACAGACGATCAAACTAACCTTCCCATCTCTATTCCAACGAACAAAACAGAGGATCGCCCAAAGGGCGATAATCATCGATAGCTGCTACATCATATACAAGCCATACATCCCTGGAAATGCCACCGGAACAGTCCGACTGAGTATATATGATCGTCGTTTACAAGGTAAAGACGCAGAGCAGGCCCAATTTGTTTTTCCGGTAACTTGTCCTGTACAAATTTGTTATTATGGTAATTGTTATTCATCGTTAAAGGAAGAGGATTGTCCTTGGACGGCCAAATACAGATTAGAAAATTCTAATCTCACATCCAAAACCTTTTATTGCAAGTTCAAAGCCAATTTAAGGTTAACCACTTCAAAGGATCCAGAATTGATTGCTTTTAGGCCTCCTAAGATTCACATATTAAGCCCTAAATTTAGCGAAGAGCAAGTGGACGTCTGGCATGTGGCAGATACTGTACCAGACAGACAATTGTGTAGAACTATATCTACTGGACACATTCAACCTAACCAATTTCTCAGAACAGTTACATGTTCACAAGGAAAGGCCCACTCGGACGTCAGCACACAGTGCGCAAGGAATTCGTTATCAGGAATTCCTTTTGAAAATCAAATCAACGAAGAAGATCCCGGTCCATCAATTTCTGAAGTTGGTGCTTCATCCGCACCAAATGTTATGCTAACAACTGAACAGTTGGGCGTACTAACAAGTACAACTGTTAAATCAGCCATTGAAGCAATGAAGCAACAGATGACCCCTGCTGCGAAACCAAAATTTTAGTTTTTACTTTATTATTTTGTTGATTATTGTAAAGGCCTGCTGCGCTTACCACCATCAATAAAGGGTTTTCTAAATTTTGGTATTTCGTACTTTTTTATCTCTCACAACTTATTGCAATGTGTAGGATGAACATGAATTAGTGATGATGAACAAACATTTATTTCATTAATGGTAATACACAATTCTTGAGTTTACATTAATGGAAATACGACATCTTTCTCTACTCTCCCATACACAAAAAATCAATGGACAGTTCTCTTTACAGTTAGAATAGCTCCCTCGAACTTCTGTCCCACGATCCCTAAAACTACTTATAATCCTTTTATATTTTAGGGGAATAAATCTCTTCATAACTACACACCCCCCAACTGGAGCATGACAAAACTGAAATGTCTCACGACATAAAACAGTGAACCGGCTGGTTACATCTGGACGGACATGAACGCCAACACGAGATACGTGTTCTCCTTCACCTCGTACAAACACATCATCAAAACCAGGTTTTGACACATTACTTGGTTCTCTGTCTAGAACTACGTAAATACATCCAACGCCAATTCCTCTAGGTTCAGAGCTCTCAGACATTCCAACATCTGCATTTTCGGATAAGGTTTGGGTACTTCCGTTATCGCCTTCAAATTTGATAATGCCATCTAAATTTATTGAATACAACTTTATACGCCGACCATGTCTTTCTCCGGGTCCCTGACCAAGAGCTGGCAGGCTGAAGTAATCAGAAAATGGAACATCAGTTCCAATCCCAGATAATGGATCAAACATCTCATCTAGAATTCCTCTGTCATAAAAAGGAGCAGATCGAGTCCTCCGATAGACACGCTTTCTGTAGGGCCATCTAACAACTACCTTGTTTCCTGGAACAAACAACCTCCTCTTTCCACCGTATTTTTGAGGGGTAACCGGATCCAATCCTCGCTTACGTTGAGTATTCAATCTCATCTTAGACAAAATTAAAAGTACAATAATCTTAGTACACAATAAACGTACAATAAATACCCAGTTATAATAACAAATATAATGAAGCAAGTAATCAGGGTCAGTATCAAACTATGATCTTCCAGAGTATAAGAAGAAATAAAAATCACTTAATGGGTCTCGAAACTGTCACGTAATACAAAAGAGTAAATATATATTGAAAATGACCCATATGCACCCATTTTGTAAATCAGTCAAAACACTGAAGGTGTCAGAAAAAGTAGATACGCAAAAAATACACGTGTACTTTTTTGTCCCCCACTAACCAGACAAAAGCGCTGACAGCATGTCAGTGGGTCTCATTGCTTTAATAAGGTGTCAGAAGGAATCTTCCAAACTACTCCACAAAACGACACCTCTCGTGTCGTTTCATTTAACTACAGTGTCCAACTAACTCACTTTTCGCTACAGTACTCACTTCTCGCCCAAAAAGGCGCTGCGCGTACCCTGTTCATATTTTTTTTCCCAAAATGCCCCTGACCGTACTACCCTCACTGTAGCGAATATTCCCCAAATATTCCCTCTCCACCAATCGCCAGCGGACACGTGGCAGGGAACGCCTCTGTAATATTATAGATAGAGGCGTTCCTAGAGGGCAAGGGCAAAATCGTCTTTTCATACCTTTTTTATATTATAAAAAAGTCACTCCGCTACTCCAGCATATTCAGGACTTTGAAGAAGCGGTTATAACTATTTCTTTTGAACTGTTCAAATGTACTAAGTTACCGTATATTTCTACAGTAACCTCTTATAAATATATGACTTCTTCCCCAAGCCGAATAGTTTACTCACACGCTCCGTAGCCATGGAACTTAACGTCGACGACGCTCTTTCTGGTCAAACACATAAAGCATCCATAGAAGCCGTGGCATCGTCTGAGTCACAGACGATCAAACTAACCTTCCCATCTCTATTCCAACGAACAAAACAGAGGATCGCCCAAAGGGCGATAATCATCGATAGCTGCTACATCATATACAAGCCATACATCCCTGGAAATGCCACCGGAACAGTCCGACTGAGTATATATGATCGTCGTTTACAAGGTAAAGACGCAGAGCAGGCCCAATTTGTTTTTCCGGTAACTTGTCCTGTACAAATTTGTTATTATGGTAATTGTTATTCGGGGAATATTCGCTACCCTCACTGTAGCGAATATTCCCCGAATATTCCCTCTCCACCAATCGCCAGCGGACACGTGGCAGGGAACGCCTCTGTAATATTATAGATAGAGGCGTTCCCAGAGGGCAAGGGCAAAATCGTCTTTTCATACCTTTTTTATATTATAAAAAAGTCACTCCGCTACTCCAGCATATTCAGGACTTTGAAGAAGCGGTTATAAACGGTTATTACTATTCCGAGTAGTTAGTTTCCTTCTTCCTAAAATGCCTCGACAGAATTCCTTCAGACTTCAATCCAGAAATATTTTCTTAACTTATCCAAGATGCCCATTACCAAAAACAGAGTGTCTTGAGCTCTTGCTCAAGATCAATTACTCCATTACTCCCGTATACATACGTGTCTGTGCTGAACTCCATGAAGATGGAACTCCACATCTTCATTGTCTCATTCAATTCAGTGCCAAATTTCAAACTACAAACCAAAAATTCTTCGATTTGGTTTCCAACACTCGTTCAACTCGTTTTCATCCCAATATTCAATCTGCTAAAAATGCTGCCGCAGTTCAATCCTATATTTCGAAAGGAGGTGATTACTGTGAGCATGGTACTTTTATTGATAATTCAAAAACACAAGTTTCTACTGAAAGCTTAAATCAGCTTTATTACGCTGCGCTTGCCACCAAAGATAAGGAAATTGCTATGAAGATGATCATGGAGGGTGATTCCAGAACGTATTGGAACAATTGGGAAAGACTCTCGCACAATTGGGATCGAATGTTCCAAAAAGGCCCAGAAGTGTACATCAGTCCATCCACAGAATTCAACAACGTCCCTGTGGACCTTCAAGAATGGGCCAGGGATAACATTCGTGATAAAGAGCACAGGTCTTATAGGCCCAAGTCTATTGTAATCGAGGGTCCATCTCGCTTAGGAAAAACTCTTTGGGCTCGGTCCTTAGGCCCACATAACTATTATTGTGGCCACTTAGATATGGCCAAGCATAACAATGACGTATATTATAACGTCATTGATGACGTACCTCCAAAGTACGTCAAGCACTGGAGAGAGTTCTTTGGAAGCCAGCACAACTGGAGATCGAATTGTAAGTACGCCAAACCTATTATGATAAAAGGGGGAGTGCCGACCATTTTTCTATGCAACCGTGGGCCCGAAACGTCATATAAAGAATTCCTAGATCGAAGTGGTGATATTCAGTATCCCTGTTTTGATCATCAGCGTCTTTCGGAGGTTGTAATTGAAACGTATTGTAGTCACGAACTGGTTGTCGTTCATTGTTGTCTTGGACCGGAAGTGAAGGGGGTTTTTTATTTCGTCTGATAAGACCCCTGTTTGCATGAGACGGTAGCAGTTGGTGGTCGGCATTGCAACCATTGACATAAAAGAGTTGGCAGCCGCAGTTGAATTTAATTTGCTTCCTCTTCGTCTTCTTCTTCGATCTCGCGTGCTGGGGTTTGATTTTGGGAGGTGTTGGAGAAGAACGATTGGGTGACGAAGAAAAATTCTGCGTTTGACAGTGTCCACTCTTTGAGGGAGACATTCTCAATTCGATCTAGGAATTCTTTATATGACGTTTCGGGCCCACGGTTGCATAGAAAAATGGTCGGCACTCCCCCTTTTATCATAATAGGTTTGGCGTACTTACAATTTGATCTCCAGTTGTGCTGGCTTCCAAAGAACTCTCTCCAGTGCTTGACGTACTTTGGAGGTACGTCATCAATGACGTTATAATATACGTCATTGTTATGCTTGGCCATATCTAAGTGGCCACAATAATAGTTATGTGGGCCTAAGGACCGAGCCCAAAGAGTTTTTCCTAAGCGAGATGGACCCTCGATTACAATAGACTTGGGCCTATAAGACATGTGCTCTTTATCACGAATGTTATCCCTGGCCCATTCTTGAAGGTCCACAGGGACGTTGTTGAATTCTGTGGATGGACTAATGTACACTTCTGGGCCTTTTTGGAACATTCGATCCCAATTGTGCGAGAGTCTTTCCCAATTGTTCCAATACGTTCTGGAATCACCCTCCATGATCATCTTCATAGCAATTTCCTTATCTTTGGTGGCAAGCGCAGCGTAATAAAGCTGATTTAAGCTTTCAGCAGAAACTTGTGTTTTTGAATTATCAATAAAAGTACCATGCTCACAGTAATCCCCTCCTTTCGAAATATAGGATTGAACTGCGGCAGCATTTTTAGCAGATTGAATATTGGGATGAAAACGAGTTGAACGAGTGTTGGAAACCAAATCGAAGAATTTTTGGTTTGTAGTTTGAAATTTGGCACTGAATTGAATGAGACAATGAAGATGTGGAGTTCCATCTTCATGGAGTTCAGCACAGACACGTATGTATACGGGAGTAATGGAGTAATTGATCTTGAGCAAGAGCTCAAGACACTCTGTTTTTGGTAATGGGCATCTTGGATAAGTTAAGAAAATATTTCTGGATTGAAGTCTGAAGGAATTCTGTCGAGGCATTTTAGGAAGAAGGAAACTAACTACTCGGAATAGTAATAACCGTTTATAACCGCTTCTTCAAAGTCCTGAATATGCTGGAGTAGCGGAGTGACTTTTTTATAATATAAAAAAGGTATGAAAAGACGATTTTGCCCTTGCCCTCTGGGAACGCCTCTATCTATAATATTACAGAGGCGTTCCCTGCCACGTGTCCGCTGGCGATTGGTGGAGAGGGAATATTCGGGGAATATTCGCTACAGTGAGGGTAGTACGGTCAGGGGCATTTTGGGAAAAAAAATATGAACAGGGTACGCGCAGCGCCTTTTTGGGCGAGAAGTGAGTACTGTAGCGAAAAGTGAGTTAGTTGGGCACTGTAGCCGCGTGCGTGCACGTGCTTTTACTGTAGCAATCATTACAATTTTGAATTTTTACGCACTTTAATATTCAAAATTCAAATTTTCAAAATTCAAAATTTGCTGGAGCTTGCAGAGTACGCTTTGTGTCTTGTGAATTATTTTCCAGATTTTATAATAAATTAAAATTAGTGACAGTAAGCGGGATTTTTAAAATTCAAAATTTTGAATTTCAAATTTGAACGTTTCTTCCCGCCCAAGTTTGGAACAGTACGCGTCGTACTGTACCCGGTCCTTTTTGTCTGTACTTGGTGTGACACTGGTGCCACGTCTTAATACGTCATTTACTCACTTTAAAGACTTGTCTTTAATTCTGGTTATATACAAATTCTCTGCTTTACCACCCCTGACCTTCCAAACTACATTTTTTATAAAAATGTCGTGTAAGTGGACGACATATAAACACCCAAATATATATATATATATATAAATTACTCCTTTTCCCACACTTGCCTTAGTACTTGGCTACCATTTGGGTTAATCATTAACTTCCGTTGGCTCAATTAAATTAATAAAATGCTACATATCCCCTAACTTCCCTCATTAATATTTTGGGTCATCATAAAATTTTTATTGAATAATACTCCATAACAATTAAGTTGATCACTTAATTACTTAACATAACCTTTAAGGCCAACATTCAAGCTAGATAATTTAATAACATAACTTTAAATCATAATCCATATAATTAACTAAATAATTTCAATTACATGACTTTTTTTTTCTTTTTTCCATTTTTAAATTGAAACAAATTAAATTCTTTAGTTTAATTACTAACCACATACTCTCCTCTTTATGCGTATATATATATGCATGTTCATTTAATCTAAACATTATACACAATAATTTCCATTTAAAATTTATTTTATTAATAAAATTATTATATAAAATTCTTGGTCATTACAATCTCTGCCGGAATGAGCTAAACACTTTTATTTTGGATGGAAATTCCGACGAAAATACTTTATTCCGTCAAAAATAAGGCATTTTTAAATATTTTTATTTTTTCAGTATCCAGGTTTTTACACTACATTTTGTATTCGTACATGTTTTCAATCCCAATAATAACACATACATATAAACTAACTTACGATATATAAACTAACACAACTTTCAATCCCAACAATAACAATATATATAAACTAAGTTACGATGTACAATATAACTACAACTATAAGTTTTACGATTGCAATAACTTTTATGACTACAACTACGAATATATGCAAGTATACCTACAACTATCTATGACTATATATCATCGCCATCATCAGCGAGCTCGTCAGAAAGGCCCCGCTCGACATCGTCATCCTATTCATACATAAAAAAATATGTACAATGTAAGAAAATCATTGAAAATTATAGAAATAACTAACCATGGTTGAATTTACGTAACATGCAATTAATATAACTTAAAATAGATAAAATATCTAAGTAGTCGGGGGCTGACTCAGCATTTGGCCAAAAGCCTCCGTAAGTAGGGTAACCACAATCCGTACCACCTCGTCACGTATCGCGACAAACTGCTCCGGAGTGATACCCGTTCTCTCGACGGTGGCCCGAGATACAATATCCTGTGCAAGCTGATGAAGGCGCGCATGACTCGGCAAGTCCTAACGATGGAATATCGGATCCATATGAAATGTCTCTGACACCGCTGTCAAGACCCTCTGGAATAGCTGGTCATCTAAGCCAGTGCCGGAATGAGATGATCCAGCAGATGCACTCGGACGCTGGCTAGAGCCGGCGGAAATAAAAAGAACTTTATATTACTAATTTCTAAAGCGATATAAATTATTAAATAACTTATAACGTTGTAAATAATGATTAACTCTAGGTAATGTATATGATGGTACCCTCGACATTTCCTGCACTCGATACCTACTGGTATTGCTACTTGGGGGATCTAGAATTGCCACCCAAAAAGCCATCTCCTCATCCCGAGATAAGGTAATCTCGGGCGAAAGGTGAAAGTAGTATGCCCTCAAGCCAATCACATTTAATGTGATAAGCATATACTTTGTAATCTTGTTCATTTATTAATAAAAGTATCAAGGCATTTCTTTATTCATGATTAATTACTTGAATTAATCAAATGGATAAACCCATAGTTTTCGAGCAATGCTTTTAGAACCTTGATGAGGATCATGCTAATGAGATCTAAATTCAAGATAGCTCAAAACTAAAAGTGTTCCTAATCGTTGGATCACTAAAAAGGGGATTAGTAGATCCGGATAGATTGGTACATGCTATGTTTGCTCTTATGAAGAGGATGATTGATCTTATAATCATTTGTGTAGAGACACTAAAGCAAGTATGTAGGTGCTTATTAGAGAATAAGTTCACTGAACGTGACTCGCTTAAGGAACACCTAATAGAGTTTTACTTGTCTGTCAATAGGAGTTCCTTATGTGATAGTCGTACAAGTGATCCTTGGACTTAAGATTATCATAGTATCTTATGTGTACTAAGTTATACTTTGACATATTCCTTAAGACCTATTGGTATATCAAAGGATATGATTGGGTATAATAAGGTACACATGGAGATAGATGAATGATCAACAAAGGATCTACCCCTTCTAGTAAAGGGAGAGAATGTCCTATGCGATTCAATAAGTGACAACTCAGAAATCCCTGGCCAAGGTTGAATGGAATTAGAAAGGAGTTTCTAATCTACATTAACTAGAGTTGTGTATTTGTGAATTGAAATGCATATAATCAAATAAATAAGACTTGACAGAAATTCCGTGTCTTATATTTGATTGGGACATTGTATGGTAGAAGGATTGAATTGTACGGTAACTATTTGATGAAAGATTCTTTTACGATTAAATGTTGAAATCTATAATATCTGGAAAGTCGACTAATCACTAAGGGGGCTTACCCTTATTGTGGAATAATTATTTATTCTGAATTAAAGAGTTAATTCATAATAAATGAATTAGAATTGTTCTAATTTATTTATTATACAACCGGTTTAATATCGAGAACCTAAAGGGTCACACCGGAAAAGAGTAATATTTATTTTAGAAGTGGTTGGCATAATCGTAATAATAAATTAAGTATATTTAATTTATACTATGGTGATAGAATAAATTAAATAGCTTAATATTTATAATTTAGTATTTTAGAAATACTAATTATAAATTAATAAGAGGAGTCTTATTATTATTATTATTATTATTATTACTACTATTATTATTATTACTACTACTATTATTATTTAGTTCCTAAATGGTTTAGGAATTAATTAATAAGTAGTAGTGTTGTTGTAAATAATTAAGTTCCTAAATAGTTTAGGAATTATAATTATAATAATTAATTAAGTTACTAAATGGTTTAGTAATTAATTAATAAGAAGTACTCTCATTATTAAATAATTAAGTTCCTAAATGGCTTAGGAATTGTAATTAATTAATTCAGTTCCTAATTAAATTGGGAATTAAATTAAAACCCTAATCCTAAATAGTTTAGGAGGGTTGACTAGATCTATAAATAAGAGGAGTCTTATCATAGATCAAGGTTACACACTCTTTCATTAGATTAGAGAGAGTACTCCATAATTCTCTACATCTAAGGAGTTAAAGAGAGAGAGAGAGAGAGAGAGAGAGAGAGAGAGAGAGAATTAGGGTTAGCCACCCATGGTTTAGAGAAACCAAGATCCACTTCTTTAATTCATAGATCTCTTGGTGGATCACCTCTAGAAGCTTCACACTTGGGGAGCTAACATTGATCTGTGGAATCTAATCGGTGAATTTGAAGAAGAACATGAAGGATTAAAGGGAGATGAACTTGTACCCATGGAAGCTTGGTTCTACAAAGGTATAAATTCTTTTATCCTTTCCTCAATTAATAATAGTTGCATAAGAAAGATCCAGGTTATTGGTTTGTACAAAAAAATTTAAAATTTGATTTTTCTTGCTTCCGTTGCGCTTATATAATTTGATTATATGTATGTCATATTTTTGCAAACCAACAGAAGGGTGGTGGAATCGAACATCTCAGGATCTCCTCTAGCAGCCTGCAACTCAGCTACACGCTGATTCCTGAGATTCTGAAATCGGTCCTATAATTTATTATGTAAATGTTAGTTAATTAAATCATTTTATTAACTACCTAATATTAAAAATTATTTATGACAATAACAAATATTACCCGTATAGCTAATGTTGCGGGAGACATAGTAGAGTCCTTAGGTGTATAGGCTCTATCCCAAAACTCGAGCATGCTGTGAGGTCGACCCAAGCTAGTTCGCATGGCTTAATAAATACATTAATATATAACATGTATTTAGTTTGTTTATTCCAATATATATTAAACTGCAGAAGTGAACACAAATACGTACCGACTTTAAGTCCTCAAATGACTACAACCCAGTAGTATGTATTATTTGCTACTTGCTTCGATTCTTCTTTCGTTGTTCATACTTCTTCTTGAAATCATGAGCATCCCAGTAGTATGCACACATGACCTCTCACACTACATTAGATATGATCTAGGGCTAATGATCGCAGATATTAGTATCGGGCGGCTCCTTAACAGATCGGATAGCCCTCTGCCTAATCTCGTACAACCAGCCGGCGTAATTCTTTGCGATATAAGCTATAATTAATGATTTGTCGGCTGGCTGAGACAAGCCCTCCTCATATATATAATATATCTGTACTGACCGGGAATTCTAAGTGTCTTTAAAAATGATCAACTGGATTAATTAATTGAGACAACTAAGTTTTATTAAGGATGGAGAGTTGAGTCAAGATTCGATCTTGCAGTCACTCACTGACTCATATTCATAATTTTTTGTGAACTTCAGACATTAATAAACTAGACATCAGTTTAACTGATTTGCTTAATATGTTGAAGACTGTTGAAAGTCACTTTCCTTCCGAGAAAAATAAAGTCTTAATCATAGATGAATCTTTGAAGCAGAAGAAGATGGCCAAATGTGTTTCTGAGGAGTTAGAAAGGATATAGAATGCAAACGAAAGACACTAATTAAAGAACATAAATAAAAGTGATCCCAAGGGCAAAGGAGTGTGCATTCATTGCGATTAGCTCGGACACTGAAAGAACAATTGCAAAAGAGTTGCAGTAGTTAAGTAGAAGAAGCTTGGTGAAGTTTCTACTACAAATATAGATTTGTTCATAATGAAATATAACTTTCTATAAGTTAAGTTTTACTTGGGTATTAGATACCGACTGGTGGTCTCACATATGCAAGTAGTTGCAGAGAATAGGCAGAAGTAGAAGGCTGAACTAAAGACAAGTAATTATGTGTGTGGAGAATGGAGCAAAAGGTTACTGCATTTGCCATAGGAACTTATAGTTTAGCATTGCCTATGGGCAAGTCTATTAAGTTAGTAAGTTCTAATTATGTTGATTACTTGATGGACATTGCATACTTGACTTACATAATTTTTTTATAAAAAAATTGAACAAAATAAAGACAAAGAAATTATATGAATCATACATTCATATTGCACTGTAAAATCGGTCATATTAATGAAATAAGAAGTAACAAGTTGTATAAAACAAATGAGTTTTTAGAGCCTTTTTTTATTATGAATCAAATACAACTTATAAATCTTGTACCATGGGTAATATGACTAAATTTCCATTTAGTTTATATGGAGAGAGAGTTGTAGAGTTGTTAAAGATGGTACACACAAATGTGTGTGGGACTTATGACAACAAATACAAAAAGAGGGTATTCACTCATTACTTTTCCTGATGATTCTAAATTTTGATATATGTATTTGATGAAATACAAATTCAAATCATTTAAAATGTTCAAAGAATCAGAAGTAAAGTAGAAAAATAAATAGCCAAAAGTATTAAAGTTCTCTGATTAGATCAAGAAGGCAATACTTAAGTAGTAAATTTCTAGATCATCTTAAAGCGAAATGGTATTCTATCATAATAGACATGGTGATGAGACATGATGAGTTTTACCAATCTTCCAGTATCCTTCTAAGGTTATGCCCTAGAAACGGCAACATATCTACTAAATAAGGTACATTCTAATTCGACCTAAGACTCCATATGAGATATAGATAGGGAAGAACCAAGTCTTAAGTGTGTTAAGATTTAGATTGTCCAACTTATGTTAAATAGTTTGAAAAGGGTAAGCTTGGTACAAGATCTGACAAGTGTAAACTTGTGAAATATCCTAAAGAAAGTTTAAGGTATGACTTCAATAATCTGACTAATTAAAATGTGTTTGTCGAAGCATGTTGCCTTCTAGGAAAAAGTTGCTTATCCCTGAAGGGGTTAGTTGGAGTAAGATAGATCTTGAAGATGTTAAAGAACCATAAAACACTAAAGATCAAGTGAAGGAATCTATACAAGTAAATAAACCTATAGTACCACAACCAAGTCATAAATCTGGTTTAGTACCGAAATACCTAAGAGGTATGGATTCATCATAGATGATGATGATGAGGTACGCATCATAGTGAATGATGATCCAGTTACATATGATGAGGTATAAGTAGTAGAGACTTAAGAGAAATGATTGATGAGCATGAAAATTGAAATGCGTCTTTTAGAAAGACTAAAGCAGATGGCAAAGTGGAGACCTATAAGACCTGACTAGTGGTAAAAAATTTCAAACAAGATCAAGGAGTTGATTATGATAAAAAAATTTACTAGTAAAAATGCATATATTCATTCGAATTTTACTTGTTGTTGCAGCTTACTATACAAAATGACGTATGTATGATACAACTAGATAGATTTGTCTCAGAGATTGAGTAAATCAAATATGTAAGCTATAACGATCCATTTATGGATTGAAGTAAGCTTCTTAAAGATGAAACATCTATTTTGATGAGACAATCAAATGAGTTTTACTTTATCAAAAACGAGGATGAACTAAGTGTGTACAAAGGTTAATGGGAGCATTATGACATTCCTAGTATTATATGGTGATGTACTACTGATAAGTAATGATATACTGATGTTACAATCAATAAAGATGTGGTTGTTTAAGCACTTCTCCATCAAGGACTTGAGAAAATCATCCTAATATCGGGGATAAATATCTATAAAGATAGATCGTAAAGGATGCTTGACTTAACCCAAAGAATGTACATTGATTCTATAATATGTATGACACCTGTTGTTGCTTATCTATAATAAGCAGATATTAATTCAATCCTAAAAAAGAATATTAGAAAATAGTTTCTAATGGTTGGTCTAATTAAAACTAAGGGGTCTTAATAGACTCCTTTTTTCAGACTAACCAAGACAACAATAAATCTGTTTTAGGTTATATAATTACCTTGAACGGTGAGGCAGTGAGTTGGAAAGGTTTCAAATAGCAAAGAGTTGTTGATCTAATAATAAGGACATAATAAGTAACTATAAGTGAAACTGCTAAGGTGATTGTTTGGTTCAACGAGTTCATTAAAGAACTTGGAATTATTCCTAGCATTAAAGGAGTTTAGTTCGTCGAGGAACCTGGGTCTCATCTAAATTCTCAACATGTGCTGCAGCACTTCCGTATAATTAAATGAATCATTGAAAATGAGACAGCGCCATAGAGATGGCAGACTCTTACTACATCATTATAGATCAATTAACTAAAGCATTTACTAAGAAATTCGTACGCCACTTAGAGAAGAATTGTATGGGGATACCAAAGGGCGATTGACTTTAATATAAGTGGGAGATTGAAAGTAGTATGCACTCAAGCCAGTCACATTTGATATGATAAGCATATACTTTGTAATCTTATTCGTTTATTAATAAAAGTATCAAGGTATTTTTTTATTCATGATTAATTGGCAGAATTAATTATATGAATAAACTCATAGTTTTGAGCAATGCCTTTAGAATCATAATATTGATTATGCTAATGAGATCTAAATTTAAGATAAATCTAAATTCAAGATAGCTCAAAACTAAAATGTTCCTAATCGTGATATCACTAAAATGGAGATTAGTGAATCCGGATAGATTAGCACATACTATGCTTGCTCTTATGAAGAGGATGATTGATCTCATAATCATTTGTGTTGAGACACTAAAGTAAGTATGTAGGTTCTTATTAGAGAATAAGTTCACTGAACATGACTCGCTTAAAGAACACCTAATGGAGTTTTACTTATCTGTCAATAGAAGTTCCTTTTGTGATAGTAGTACAAGTGATCCTAGAACTTGATATCATCATAGTACCTTGTGTATAATGAGTTATACTTTTGCATTTTCCTTAAGACCTATAGGGTATATAAAATGGTATGATCGGGTATAATAAGTTATATATGGAGGTAGGTGAATGGTCAACAAAGGATTTACAGCTTCCAGTAAAAAAGAGAATGTCCTATATAATTCGATAAATGACAACTCAGAAATTCTTGGCCAATATGGAATGAAAATTAGAAAGGAGTTTTAAATTTACATTAGAGTTGTGCATTTGTGAATTGAAATGCATATGATCAAATAAAATAAGACTTGACAGTAATTTCATGTCTTATATTTGATTGAGACATTGAATGGTAGAAGGATTGAATTGTACGGTAGTTATTCACAGAAAGATTCTTTTACGATCAAATGTTGAAATCTATATTATCTAGAATGTCGATTAATCGTTAAGGGGGTTTACCCTTATTGTGGAATTAATATTATTTATTAAATGAATTAAATAGTTGAATTCATTTACATATACATAAGATTAGAATGTTTCTAATTAATTTATTCTATAACCGGTTGAATATAGAGAATCTAAAGGGTCACACCGTAAAAGAATAATATTTATTTTAGAAGTGGATGACATAATCGTAATAATAAATTAAGTACATTTAATTTATATTATGATGATAGAATAAATTAAATAGCTTAATATTTATAATTTAGTATTTTAGAAATACTAATTATAAATTAATATGAAGAGTCTTTTTATTATTATTACTATTATTATTACTACTCTTATTTAGTTCCTAAATGGTTTAGGAACTAATTAATAAATAATTGTATTATTATAAATAATTAAGTTCCTAAATGATTTAAGAATTAATTAATAAGAAGTACTCTCATTATTAAATAATTAAGTTCCTAAATGATTTAGGAATTGTAATTAATTAATTCAGTTCCTAATTAGATTGAAAATTAAATTAAAACCATAATCCTAAATAATTTAGGAAGGTTGTTT
Source organism: Hedera helix (assembly GCA_947179155.2). Taxonomy (NCBI): domain Eukaryota; kingdom Viridiplantae; phylum Streptophyta; class Magnoliopsida; order Apiales; family Araliaceae; genus Hedera; species Hedera helix. The sequence continues at coordinate 12,048,776 of OX359280.1, forward strand.
AGATCTATAAATAAGAGGAGTCTTATTTATAGATTGATGTTACATACTCTTTTACAAGAATTGAGATTGTACTTCAAAATTCTCTACATCTAAGGAGTTATAGAGAGAGAGAGAGAGAGAGAGAATTAGGGCTAGCCACCCAAGATTTTGAGAAACTAAACCCCACTTCTTTAATTCATAGATCTCTTGGTGGATCACCTCTAGCGGTTTCACACTTGGGGAGCTAACATTGATCTGTGAAATCTAATCAGTGAATTTGAAGAAGAACTCAAAGTATTAAAGGAAGTTGAACTTGTACTTGTGGAAGTTTAGTTCCACAAAGGTATAAATTTTTTATCGTTCCTCAATTAATAATTATCGCATAAGAAAGATCTTAGTTATGGTTTGCAAAAAATTTAAAATCAGATTTTGCTTTGCTCCCCTTACGTTGTACAATTTAATTGTATGTATGCCATATTTTGGCAAACCAACACATAGCTCCGTATATTCCAACTAATTCTCTTACTAACCACTAACCTCATAAACATAGCTTAGTGTCTTAACAAAAACTTAATAAACCTACACTTGTATTCCATTAACTCAAGTAATTAGCCTTCATATTCCTCCACATGCAATAAGTCTAACATTCATAAAATAAAAAAATAAAAAAACTCTCCCAACATTCTCTGCTAAAGTGATGTTTATACAAACATATAATATATAAAATACTTTAACTTAAATTCAACATTTGCCATGTATATAACATAAACCAAATACATTACACACACACACACACACATTAATTACATACACTATTAAATTATTTTTACCAATATCAAATATTAAATATAATTTAATACAGTTATACATCTTTATTAAATATAACTATTCTATCAATAACCATGAAATTGCGCCATAATAAAATTAATCATTTTTAATATAACGAATCACTATTTCAAAATGGTTAACATTTACTCATTAATTATTTTAGATAACTTATTACATAATTAGTATTATATAATTACATTACATCATTCACTCCATCAATTGTTATCAAATAACTTCATTATATATTAAATATATTTATTTAATATATATAACTTGTACTCACATAATAATTCAATTAACTCATTTAGTTCCAAATATACATATATAAACATATATTAATTTACACTTGCATACAATATACATTATCAGCATACCCATAACATAAATACACACACATAATATATATAATTAATAACACATAGTTTGATAAAAATCATTTCATTAGTTATATAACATTAATTTATTACAAAAATAACACTCTTAGTGTAATGAATCGTTGTTATTAAAAATTAATGCATTAATTAATTTAAATAGTTCATTTGAATTCTATAATATTTAAATTGCACTACACTGTTCATTCCATAAATGGTTTTCAACCAAGTTATTGATTAAATATTTTTATTTAATATATATTGATGCATTAAATTAAATTATTAATTTAATTCACCATTTTGGTTCCAACATATTTATTTTATATATTGGACCTCATTTCCATAATGAATAATAAATTTTTATTTCATTTGGTGAAATTATAATTATTAGGCCATAATCCGCGATACATTTAATTATTATAACTTAATACCATTTAATTAAGTAAACTTCTTTGTTTAATTAAATAAAAGAATTATCCTCGCTGCTAATGAATTTTAAATTCAAGAATATCTCATCGCCACACAAAACTCAAACTGTAATGTCTCATAATACTAAGTTTAATCTCGTAGATTAATTTAGACAATTTAATCCTTTCATCATCTTATTTTCAATTTCTTGGTTACTTTGAATCAGTAATTTTAATAGTTTAACTTAACTACTAAATTTGAATCCCAATCCACCTATAAATATCCTCATATATTTATATTTAATTATCACTCATCTACAAAGCATATTTTAAATAACAATTTATTTTATTTACAAAATTTTATATATGTAAAAATCCTCGAATATTACGTTATTCCCCCTTTAAAAAGATTTCATCCTCAGAATCGTATATCAACAAATTTAATTATAAAGACAAGGATAGTTCTTTATCTTCTTTTTGTTGAGCTCCCACTTCCTATGTATTTATCATATAATAAAGTACTAACTTCTGACTTCTTAGAGTTTCAAGGTTTACAATCTTCTTTTAGCTATCGATTATCACTCCATATTTAATATTTAATCATTTAATAAACTTTATTAAGTATAAAGGAATATGTAATATATAGATCAAATAATATGTAACCATTTATATTATTAACTAGTAGAATACCTGGCACCATATATCTTGACGCCACTACATCCTGCACCGTCATATTAAATGTTTGAGCCATTGGTTAGCTCGGCTGAACTGGTGCCGTGATGGCCAGCTTGCTATTTTTGATATTATTGCCTTAAATATTATTTTCTCCCCCGAACATCTTCTTCTGGCAATATCTGGCAATGTGATCCTTTGATCCACATGTAAAACATCAATTTTTCTTTGAAATGAGACAATTAGTAATCGGGCGTCCCTTTTGTCCACAATTATAACACGTTCTTTGTCCCTGTAAACAAATTCCATAATGATTTTTCCCACAAGTTTTACATGGTTAAAACTTCTTTTTCACTTCTCCCAGTTTACTCCCAAAATTATTATTGTTACTATTATTGTTGTTATATTTTCTCTTATTAGAATAATGCCAGTGCTACTTTTCACCTTCACTCTTCTTTGTCTTCTGATCTTGATTATATTTAGTCACCGCTTCATTACCACCCTCTGTTAATATGGCTTTTTCTAACACTCCGACAAACTTGTTGATTTGAAACATTGAAACTCAACTGTAAATCCATGACTTCAACCCGTGCTCAAACGTTTTCTCCTTTTGTTCATCGGTACCCATTTGGTATGGGGAAAACTTTGACAGCTCATTGAATTTGGCATCGTATTCTGGTACGGTCATATTCCCTTGTTTCAGTTCTAAAAACTGAACTTCCATCTTATCATGTACTCACTGTGGAAAGTACGTTTCGAAAAACATCTCTTTGAATCGGTCCCACGCTATAACTCCCTTTCCTCCTCTACTTTTATTGGCTTGCCACCAATAACTTGCACCCCCTTCATTATAAAGGTAACAAAAGTAGTCTTTTGCTCTTCTGCTTCTCGAACAACATCAAACACCTTTTCAATCTCAATCACCCAAGTTTGGGCCTCTATTGAATTTGTTGTCCCCTCAAACTCTAGGGGGTCCTATCAACTTAAAGTCTTTAAAATTTACTATGTGAGTTGGTGTAGGGTTTGGATTATTAGTTCTTGAGTTCTTATTTTCCATGGCTCCTACTAGGAGATCTGTAATCCTTTGCATTGGATCAACCAGATTCCTATCATTATTAACCTACACTTCTGGCATCTGCCGGACCGAAGGTGCTCTTCGAGGTGGCATTTTCTGTTTCTGAAAACTCGTGTCTTCATTTATTCATTTAAATAATACATTAAAAAAATTTCATTTCACCACTTAATTCATACAAAACACATTTTCATAAACGTAGTCATATATACATATATCATAAGCTGATACATCTTTCATTAAAACATAAAGCATACCGCCGGTTACATAACGCAAAGCATGGGATTTACCACACATCTCCTACTATGTACAGCAAAAGTTAGGATTTACATTATATTTACATATACATACACCCATATCTATTTACATGACTCCTAGTAAAACATGCAATTCATTCTTGACGTCACTATCCTTCTAACTTTGGACAATCCTTAATATGATGATCAGCGGCTCCACATCCAAAGCATCCCTATTTCTCCATTATTTTGGGGCAAGCAGTTAGGAACGATGTGTCCCTTTTTCCCACATCTGTTGCACACTCTCTTACCTTTAAGACATACACCCAAATGACTCTTTCCACAGTTCGCACACTTTACCATCTTCTTCTGCTTTGGCTGACTTTCTTTTTGTTTGAGTTCCACTTCCTTTTGAAATTTCGATTACTTTGCACTTCCTTTTGAAATTTCGATTACTTTCAATACTATCTTCCTCAGTACATTGTTCTTTCATCTTCTTCACATGATCGACACATCTTTCTTTATTTGGAATGATCACTTGCTTGACTTCCTCACTTTTCAACTGATTCTCGTTCTAAAGGTCCCTACATTTTGCCTCCAACTCTCGTATCTTGTTATGCTTTTTAGTGTTCTGGACTAACGTACGTGCCCATGCCTATACTAATTCTCTCTTTTCGGCTTCTTTCTCCAATTCCAATTCCAATTCTAGCTCTTACTGACGCTTTGCAGCTTGTGCTTGTAACTCTTGTATACGCTTCTCCAAATTACTTACCTTATTCCCAACTCAATATTCTAGTCCAACAAACTTTCTACCTAGTTCCCTTTAACAAAAACATGTGTCACGTTGGCGCTTTCTTCCAACTCATCCTCTGACTTATTAGTCCACTCCTCAACATCCAATGCAAACTCGAACTCCCTATCCTCAATTGTAACCAATGGGCTTGGCTCCACTGGTACAACTGGTTTCACTACTACTGGAGATTCTTCGCATACTATATATATGTTTCAGAACTCCTCCTCCCTAAACTAACTCGAATGTCCGGTCTCTGCCATCTTGAAATTAAAAATTTGTGACAACATATAACCATTTAATGTCAAATAAACACATAAGTTATTTTATTATCTTATATTAATGAATTTCCTCAATTCCTTCCTTAAAACTCAATACGAGTTTTACCGACTTATATATTCTCGATTATCTATAAGGTTATACCCGAAGGTTTTCCCACCTAAAGTTTATAACCTACAACTCTTATACTAACTTGTGATGCCCCAAAATTTGGGTCCCTTTTTATCCTGGATTTGGTGCTCACGATCCAACACATTCATATATCTAAAATACCCAATAAACGGTATAACAAAAACTTACATTATATTAATACAGAAACTTACATAATACGTTCCCCAGGTTGTCTAACCTTGACTATTACAGCATATAAAAAAAATATTTACATAATTGTACTTACCTAACTCAAAACAAAAGAGCTAAAACAAGTAATAAATACTCGTGCACTTTCTCCTTGCCTTTGTCTGTCACTATTCCTCTGAATGTTTCGTTCTTAGTTGAAATGTTAAGTTTAAGAAAGAATGAGAAATCAAAATATTCAGCAAGTATAATAGTTTAAGATGAACAATTCATATATGAATACGCTTTAATGAAAGCTTTCAACAATTGAACAAAGACTATAGATTTAAAATGAATAATTATTTCTCAAACTTCTAATTTACTTTGAAATCAAAAAACTACTGAGGGTCGCAAGACCTTGAACCTTATAGGTTAACAAGTAATTCTACTTTAAATGTATTCATACAAACTATATAAGTCGTGATGGTACGCAAGGGATTAACCTTTTGTACCTATGTATTGTGTACAAACATTTTGTTCTCAAACGCGAAAGATCATAAATATAGTATCTGATAAACTTTTCCCCTAAGGTTGTTCATCTCAGTTTTCAACATCTGAATCCTTACCAAAATAATTTGGTTTGGTTTAGCTTTCATAGAAAGTGAAGATTTAATAATCATATATCAATAATTATCTAGCCAAAGCAAATGGCTTATAGTTACCTTAACAATTTATTTTTGAAAAGAATTCTAAACAACAACTTAAATAAATAATTGAATAACGACTACTACGAACAAAGCATTGTTCACAAAAATCATGAATTTAATATAACAAGCGTCTAGCTAACTCGATTAGCATAGACATGCAATGAAATTTTCCCTTTTAAAAGAATTTTGAATCAACAATGCAATTTGAAGATTATCGATATCATTTTTAAAACCAACGAGTATAATTTAATATTCGATATTAACGTTTGAAAATATCATTAAAATACTTGCATGGAATATAAGTAAAGGAAACTTGCACAATTATCAATTTTTGTAAGTTAAAAAACTTGTAATCAATTTAGAATATTCTTAGAGTGAGAGAACTTGCCTTCCGTCGTAAATTGATACCGCATTTAGCTATTATACCTGTTGCATAACCTTACCAATCACCGTAAACCTATGTAATACAAACCCAATCATTATCACAAAACTATACACACCATAATATAATTATAAGTTTTCGTTAACATTTGTTTAATCCTAGATTAATTAACTAAATCCTAATTAGTAACCACGTTGAAAATATTATTCCAAACAATAGTTAAATGTACATTAGCACACATTACATTATTATTCTATACTATTTAAATGTTAATACAACTAAACACATAATAGTTTCTTATTTTAAATTCAACTTCATTCATCTTAATTAATATACAAATGTTAACGTATTAACTATATTGGTTTAGTTATACCAAATATAGGTTAGTTTATAATTCTTAATACTTTTCATGTTGGTTAATGAATCCCTATTTAAATGTACATAACCCTAATTATATCTAGACTGCACAAATCCTGAACAAAATTGGACAAAACCCAAAAATAAGTCCCCAAGTCCCGGCGTAGGTCCCCCGCCTGGGAGCCCAATAAGGACGCCCCAGCACCCACCCCTTGTTCCAAGTTTTCTGGATTTCGCAGCTTCTTTAAATTTCATCGTTACTTTCAGGAATTTTATTTCACAGACCATTCATCCACCGACTCCCAAACTTATATATCACAAAAAGATCACGTCATAGTATTTTATAATTATCACCCACCCAATTTAACCTTTTTGTGATGACCCGAATTTTCGAGAATATTGTAATTATATTTTAATCATTAAAATTAGCAAGATTATGTGAATTATTTCTGAAGGAAAAAAATATTATAAGATTAAGTTATGCAATAAGATTTAATTGATAAATTAAATCTATGATGAGTTAATGATTAACTAGAATGAATAATTGTAATTGTAATTAAATAAATTATTCGAAAACAATTTAGGTGGAAGATATGTAATTGTACATCATTGTACAATAAAAATTGTACGATTTATGTTGGTCTTTTAAATCAGGTCAACATGTTATTTTTAAGGTGAAATAATAAATTATTTTAATGAAAAAAAAATCTTATGTATATTCATTTATGTAAGGATTATTGAGGTATAAATTTTTTAAAGTATGAGTAAGTGTAAAATTTATTTATTTTATATATATACGTGTGTGATTATTACATGTATTATTATTTAAGTTTACACATATGTATTTAAAATATATATGTGTGTGTGCAAAACAAATAGTATATATATGGGATGAAGGTCAAATTCGGATATATGTAATATATTATGAAAGTGAATAAGTGATATATAAATTGAGTTACGTAATTTTTTTTTAAATTAAGTGTATATATGTAATTACATACATATGAAGGAAGTGAAATTACGGAGAAATTAAGTGATGGAAAATTTATGTGGATTAATATTTAATTAATCCATAATTTTATGTAAAGAGTTATTATGAAAAATGTGGTGGATTAGCAATTAGATTAATTCGAAATTTAATTAAAAGCTAATGAGGGAGTTAGTAAAATTGTAAGTACTGATTATATAATTAATCAATAATTATGGTGAAAGTTTAGAAATTATTTAAGAGGAGAAAGTAATAATATAAATTATATAATAATAAATTATATAATTTATATAAGGAAATTTAAGTAAAATATTAAGGAAAGAATAATTATATAAATCATATAAGAATAATTATATAATTTATGTAAGAGGATTAAATTAAATGAGGATGGAAGAAAAAATTATATAAATTGTACAATATTTTATTGTATAGTTTATATAAAGTGTGATGAATATTAAAGAAAATAGAAAATAAATGAAAAAGATGTTCGTTGTAATTTATTATGTTATGTTTTAGGTAAAATGGAATTATTATTTCTTTTTTTTGGGAAACAATATATATATATACATATATTATGTAGTTAATTTTGGTGAGTTTATGAAATGTCCATGTAACGAAGTGAAAATGTATGAAAATTAATTTTTATAAGTTGTATGTGTTATTTAAGTAATTTTGGAAGTATAAAATATTTCATGTAACTACATGCACGTAATTATGCATGTACAAAATTATTCAAATATAGTATATTAAGATGTGTAAATAATTGTTATAAATTATGTTATGATTTTTAGTTGATCAAAATAAATATTTTAGATACATTACGTAAATTATTTATTATACGAAATAACTACGTAATATATTAAAATATTTATGTAGGTTATGTTGTCAAACTGCCAGGTGGGTGAGATTTTTTTAAGGCGGTGGACGTGATGATTCTTTCCAATTTGGTTAAGACATGAGGTGTTTAATTAAACTAAAGGAAAAAGAAAGAAATACATACAAAAGACACAAACAGAAGCAAACATTTCTCTCTCCATTTTTCTTTCACCACCATCCAAACCACCAGGCAAGGAGAGAATAAAAATTCTACAAAATTTTTAGTGCCATCAAGAAGGATATCTAGTTTCAAGAAGAAAGTTTCAAGCTTTTAAAATGTATAAAAGTCAATTATTTGTACATTTTTTTAGTTATTTATGGTGTTAATTAAATTTTGTGCAAAATTAGTAAATACTTAAGATAATTGTTGTTTATTATTTTTGGATGTATATATGTGGATTATATGGTGTTTAGAGTAATTATTGTGGAAAAAAATTGGATCAAAAATATTAAATTTTGGAATTTATAGTGAACAGTCCCGAACATGAGTGATTCTGTCCTTTTCGGTGCAGAATATGGAAAAAATTTCTTCTACAAAGTTGTAGAAAATTAAATTTCATGTGGAATGGACTTAAGATTCGTAATTTTTGGATAAACGTGCTAATTACTGTGAATTTCAGAAGTTTCATCGCATTAAAAAATTAAAATTTAATTATTAAAGATATTTTGTGCTGAAATCATTTCTGGACAGAAATATTTTAATATTATGTCTGATTTTTCTAAAAATTTTGGTGAATTATTTTAATGACCACGAATTTGATTAGACATTGTAATTATGATTATTAAATAATTAGCAATGAATTAAAAAAATTTGTACTAATTAATTGTGCATTAGATAATTAAATAGATATACTTATGTATGTGTATATTTATTTAAAGCAATAATTAACTAAAGCAAATCTAATTGGATTATATTCTAAATCCAAATGAGTTGTTAAACTAGGTCAATTAAATTTACATAGTAGCCCAAGTAATTAAATTAAACCTTAGTCCATGTAATTAATTAAAACAAGCTCAATCCTTATTTTAATTAAAGGTAGTATAGTTATTTAAATGCTAGCCCAATGTGTTAATTAAATTGAGCCCAAACCAATTAATTGGATGAGCTCAATATATTAAATACTAGAGTCCAAGATGGAGCCCATTAGGAAGTCAAAATTGGTCAATAATTGAACATGTGTGTGTGTGTGTGTATATATATATATATATACGTATGTATTTATGCACTTAAAAAGCTAGAAAATAAATCAAAAACATGGCCAAAAATGGCCTTGTTGGCCGGCCAAAGTGGGCCCCACAAGGGGTTGGTGTGTTGCTTCACGTTGCTTTTAAGTCACTCCATGTCATAGTAGCTCACCAAACCTTGTCAATCACATTGTCATTCACCTAGTCAATCCATGCAATAATAAACCCAATTAAGCCTTAATTTCACCAACATTGGTGAATTAGTAAGGTTAATGAAGGATTAGCAATTGACTATAAATAAGATGCTCCACACTTGTGTCAAGTTTGTTAGTTCATTTGCTAGAGAATACAAGAAAGAAAATAGAGAGCATTTCCTAGAGAGAAAGAAAGAAACACTTGTGAGCTTAAGGAAATAGCTAGAGGTTGAGCTTGGTGGATGACACAAAGCTTCACCACATACTTTGGTAGGAGAAGAAGAAAAGCATCCAAGACCACAATGTTTAAAAGTGCTCTAAACTTCCTATATTTTATTTTTGTAGTCTAAATATGATTTGAATGATTAAAATATATTTTTAACTGATCAAAAGTTGTTTTGATGGTCTAGAAGTATTTAACTATGTAATATATGTATATTCATAGTTTGATATGTTTATATCATGATTTGGTATGTGTATTTTGCTTAAAAATGGTAGAAATGTTCATATCGAACTTTATCGGTAAAACCCTAACTAAACATGTGATAATTAATGTTGTAATTTGAAATGTTCAAGTTGAAAAATGAATTTCTATGGCTAGAAAGTTATATATATGAGTTTTAAAGAAAACCCAACTTGAATCTTTCAAAAATATGTAAAAACAAAGAAGTTATGACTTTTACCGCAAAGTAGGTCATTTTGAAACCTTAAGTGGTTCAATCTTTAATTTGGTGTGCAAACGTTTACAAAAAATGTGATCGAACCATGAAATGCTGTAAAACAAGAAGTTAGGAACACATCAACACTGATTTTGTGTCATTTGAATGTGTAGATTTCATTTAGTACAAGTTTTAATCAAAATAACTCAAGTTGAAATTTATCAAAACCTGGACACGAAATACCCGAGCGCCGGCGGCGCTACCTCAGTTCAAAATTGAGCACCGACAGCGCTTAGGTATTATGTTTCCAGCGCCGGCAGCGCTGGAATCGGTTCATTCTGAGCGCTGGCGACGCTGAGCCGGATTCCCAGTTTGCCAGGTCGGGTCGGTTTTAGCCGAGTCGGGCCGGGTTAAAAAATAAAAAATATTCTAAAAATTATTTTATTATTTTTGGACTCAATAAGTGTATTTTTAAAATTAAGGATAGTTGAATTAATAAGTAAAAGAGGATAAATATTATTAAAGATGTAATAATATAAATTAAGTTAATAAAATATTATTAAATAAATAATAATATTAGAAAATTATTAAAATATTAGTAAAAGTAAATATTATTAAATGAATAATAATATTAATAAGGGAATAAAATATTATTAAATGATTAATGATATTAGATAATTAATAAAATATTATTAAATAATTAATAATATTAGATAATTAATAAAATATTATTAAATGATTAATAATATTAGATACTTAATAAGATGTTATTAAATAGTTAATAATATTAGATAATGAATAAAATATTATTAAATGATTAATAATATTAGTTAATCTTAGAAGATTTATAAGGTATTGTTAAATGATGAATAATACCACAAGGCTAATAAAATATTATTAAATTGTTAATAATATTAGATAATTGTTTGAACTATATTAAATAGTTAATATAGGTTCTTTGTGTTTTAAATATTATCAAGTAGTGATAATATTTCCTAAGTGTTTATGTACCCGTAATTATTCAATTATGTGGTTCGCAAGAGTTATAAAGGTCATTATACTTACAGGTATATGATACTAATTTAAGATCAAACTGATTTAATTGTTAGGTACATACAAGGATTATTAAATTAAATTGGTTAGCCGTAGACGACGCACGAGATAAATTCTTTTTAACCCTAACTTGTATTTATTGTTGCAAATTTTCTTCAACTGTAATTACATTGAGCAATTCAATTATTATTGAGTAAGTATCTACACTCGTAGTTATTTGACAGAGCTTAAAGTGGATTAATTATCTAAAATTATTCCACATCATTATTTGTTATTGTATTCGCACATAGTGCTTTTGCAATCATTTTAGTTCATTAATTCAAGAACTGTTTAAGAATGTCTAAGCTAATTGTTTCGGCTAGACAGTGTGTAAGACCCCGAATTTTATAAAATACAAAATTTAATTTTTCTTCATATATATATATATATTTTTTTTTTGAAACAATAAGTGGTTAAATCGATAAAGTTAAAAGTTAAGGATGTTATGTGCAAATTTTATTTTGTCGGACAATATTCGTTTTGTCGGGGAATATTCGGGCCGTACGATGGCGCCGACATAACTATTTATTGGTAGACCCCACAACGGAATATTTGTCGGATATAGAAAACGACAGAAGTAACCTTTTTAAATAAAAATAGTCAACGGTGTTAACTGTTAAAATACCGGTGATAAAAAAATAGTAACATACGGTATTGCACAGTAGCACACGGCATTGCACAGCGTTTCGTATTATTAAACTGATAAAGTGGTTACCGTACAATATTTGACTTTATTGTCACATGCACAATAATTCATATTATTAAACTGATAATTGTCACAGTAACATATGCACAGTAATTCACATTATTGAATCAATAATTGTCATTACACAGTAACGTATTTTTCTTTTACATACTTTCTGCATTATTGTTATATCTATTACGGTGTTATTTAAACAGTTGTATTTCATTAATTAATTGACTTGATATCTGTAATGACCACGAATTTCATTAGTTATTGTAAATATACTTAATAAATATTTAGCAATGAATTTAAATTTTTCTCATTAATTAATTGTGCATTAGATAATTAAATAAATGTACTTATGTGCTTGTATATTTATTTAAAGAATTAAAGCAAAGTGTATAATTAATTAAAGCAAATCTAATTGGATTATATTTTAAATTCAAATGAGTTGATAAACTAGGTTAAAGATATTAACCTAGTAGCCCATGTAATTAATTTAATTACTAGCCCATGTAATTAATTAAACAAGCCCAATGCTTGATTTAATTAAATGTAGCATAGTTATTTAAATGCTAGCCCAATGTGGTATTTAAATTGAGCCCAAACAATTTAATTAAATGAGCCCAATAGAAGTTATTCCCAAGCCCAATGTGAAGTCCATTAAGGGTCAAACTTTGGTCAATATATATATATATATATGTATATATATATATATATATGTATATATGCACATTTTTGCATTAAAAATAAAGGAAAAATGGCTTGGATAATCCAATTTGCTGAATTCTTGGGGGCCCCACATGGATAACTTGACTTCTTAGATTGCTTGGAAATCCATCCATGTCATATAGTGGTTGAACAACCCTAGTCATTCCATGAGTCAATCAAATGGTCATTCAATCAAATAGTAAGCATGATTAGCAATTAAATTGACCAACATGGGTGAATTAGTGAGTTAATGGTGTGTTAGTGGTTGGCTATAAAAGAAACACTCCACACTTGTTCAATGTTTGTTAGTTCATTTGAAGTTGCTAGAAAGAAAAAGAGAGAGAGCATTTGAGAGCATTTGAGAGCAAAACACCTAAGTGTTGAGAGAAAAAGCTAAGGAAGGTCTTGGTGGATGTCCTCAAGCTACACAACTTACTTTGGTAGAAGGAGAAGAAGAGCATCCAAGACCTCAAGGTTTAAAAGTGCTCTCAACTTCATCTTATTTCATTTTTGTAGTCTAGAAAGCTTTTGATCGGTTAAAATTAATTTTTAACCGATCAAAACTCGTTTTGATGATCTAGAACTATTTAACTATGTAATATATGTATATTCATAGATCTATGTGTTTATAAAATGTTTTGGTATGTTAGAAATACATAAAAATGGTAGAAAAGTTCATAACACAATTTTACCGGTAAACCCTAACTATGCATGCTAGGTTTATGGTTGTATTTTGAAATGTACAAATTGGAAAGTGGATTTTTATGGCTAGAAAGCTAGATCTATGAGTTTTAAAGATAAAACCTTTTTGAACTTTTCAAAAATAATGAATAACAAAGAAGTTATGGCTTTTACCGCAAAGGATGTTGATTTTAAAACCCTATGTTGCATTGTGAGCCATTTTGAGTCTAGTTACGTTTGGAATTTGGATTTGTGGTCTAAAGAGAAATTGTAGAGGGGGAAATTCTGATGAGAATGGACTCAAGAATCACCCCAAAATGTTTTCGTATGAAGAAGTTATGGCTGTCGGAGCGTCGGAGGGTCGAACAGTCAAACAGTTGACTTTCGGATAAAACGGATGACGCAGCCGCGTCAGGAGTGACGCAGCTGCGTCAGAACAATCTGCTAAGCAGATTTTTGGTGCTCCGGGTCGGGTCGGGTCGATCCGGGTCGAGTTTTCTTTGAAAAATTAAGTTGAAATAGGTGTAAAATGAATATATTTGGGTATTAAACAAATTTATATGGAGTCTATTTGTAAATCAATGCTATCTAAATGTTTAAATTAAATACTAAGGTTAACCCAATTTAAAAGTTAACTTTTGGTATTATTTAAAGAGTATTAAAATATTACTACATGGTTAATAATATTAATAAGTAATCAAATATTATGAAATGATTGATAATATTAGTAAGAGATTAAAATATTATTAAATGAGTAATAATATTAATAAGTCAATAAAATATTATTAAATAAATAATAATATTAGTAAATGAATAAAATATTATTTAATGATTAATAATATTAGATAATGAATAAAATATTATTAAATGATTAATAATATTAGATAATAAATAAAATATTACTAAATGATTAATAATATTAGATAATGATTTAAAATATTATTAGATGATTAATAATATTAATAAGATAATAAAATATTATTAAATGATTAATAATATTGGATATTAAATAAAATATTATTAAATAATTAATAATATTAGATAATGTTTAAAATATTATTAAATGGTTAATAATATTAATGAGGTAATAAAATATTATTAAATGATTAATAATATTAGATAATTAATAAAATATTGTTAAATAATTAATAATATTAGATAATGATTTAAAATGTTATTAAATAGTTAATAATATTAAATAATAAATAAAATATTATTAAAGGATTAATAATATTATGAGGTGAATAAAATATTATTAAATGATTAATAATATTATAAGGATGATAAAATATTATTAAATAATTAATAATATTATAAGGACAATAAAATGTTATTAATGGATTAATAATGTTAAGTGATTGATAAAATATTATTAAAAGATTAATAATATTAGAAGACTAATAATGTATTATTAAACGATTAATAATACTACAAGACTAATAAAATATTATTAAATTGTTAATAATATTATATAAGTGTATGAACTATATTAAATAATTAATATAGGTTCCTTGTATTTGAAATATTATCAAGTAATTAATGATAATGTTTCCTATGTGTTTATATACCCATAATTATATAATTATGTGGTTCGTAAGGTTTATAAAGGTCATTATACTTACAAGTATATGATACTAATTTAAGATCAAACTGATTTAATTATTAGGTCCGTTCAAGGATTGTTAAATTAAGTTGGTTAGCAGTAAACGACGCACGAGGCAAGTCTTCTACCCTTAACTTGTACTTATTGTTGCAATTATTATTCAACTTTAATTACTTTGAGCAATTCAATTATTGTTGAGCAAGTATCTACACTCGTAGATATTTGACAGACCTTTGAGTGAATTAATTATCGAAAATTACTTCACATCGTTATTGATTATTGTATTCGCACATAGTGCTTTTGCAAACTGTTTAAGAACGTCTAAGCTAATTGTTTCGGCTAGACAAATGCATGTTAAATTCATTTAGTTGAATATTATAAAAGCTTATCCAAACCATTGGCTGGTGCGGATTCTTACAGTAAGACTGAGATAGAACAACCCTAGTTAAAGGGGATTTTTATTTGTCGGAGACCCGACAGCGCGCAAGAAAACTAAATGTGATGCATATACATAGGACATGAGAGGACTGATCCCCTCAAGTGTCCCGTTATTTTTAACAAGGAGTCAGACATTGTATGTCTGTTTTACCTTAGTAGCAGTTCATGGTCATTAAGGACCACTCAGCAGTAAAGAGTCAATTCCTTCTTTTATTGAACATTGATTCTTGTTATCCTTCACAATTGCTATTGTTGAAACCTTGAAGTTATTTCCCTTCATCATGATATATCGTATGATTGTTGTTAATAAACTTGCTGAGCCATTTAGTTGCTCATTCTTGCTATATCATGACTATATTTCAGCCATTCCCGAAAGCTCTAAATCGGACAAAGGCAAGGGGAAAGCGAATGTTTAGTTTTAGTAATTGCATGTTAGTTTATATTACTGTTATGTAATTACTGTTGTAAATCTTTTGTATTTCCCTTAAGATATGTAATGTTAAGATTAAGGTAATAGACCTTGGGAAGTGTAGCCTTTTGATTAAGGAACCTTTTGTATTATTCCGCGAAGTTTGAATACAATATATGTATTTCATTGTTGTTATGTATTGTACAGTGAGAACCAAACCCGAGGTTAAAGAACCTGGATTTGGGGTCGTCACAGGTTGGTATCAGAGCTGTAGGTTAGAAACGCTAGGATTTGCGAAACCTAGGTTATAACCTTAGTATTAAACTCTCATCGAGTGCGTTAGGAGATGAATCGGGGAGATTCATCATGATGTGTATTTTTGGAGATGGATTGAGAAAATCTATCGAGCCGAGATGTACATGATAAAATATCATTTCATTTCATCAATGAATATATTTTATTGTTGTACTAACATGTGTTATTTATGTTATTGTAGGATGGCAGAGATAGGACAAACGAGCACTGCTGTAGAGGAGGTGATTTTTACTGATATCCACATGGATACAGTACAGCCACGGGTGGCTGCACCGGTCGAGGAGCCAGAGTCAGATCCCGAGGAGGGAAATAGAGAGGACGCTGTCTGGGGCGGAGTTATGGGGCAGTACAGTGAGGAGGAGGCTGATACTGATGATGATGAGGATGAGGAGCCAGCGGAGTATATTGATGGCATGGGCACTGTCGCCAGTGACATCATCGATACTCTCACTACAGCTAACGAGGAGCTAGAGGAGAGGGTTCAGCACCTTGAGGAGCAGAACCAGATCCACCAGCAGACAGAGGATCAGTACAGAGATACAGCTTATCAGTTCTCTGGCGAGAACATAGAGCTGAAGGCGAGGATGGCCGAGATGGAGGCCAGGTTGGTAGCCGCTGAGCTGAAGATTCAGCAGACAGAGGCAGAGAGGGAGGCCATGAGGGGCCAGATGCAGCAGGCAGTCGAGGATAGACTAGATATGGAGGTACAGCGTGATGCAGCTCACGGTCAGATGATGGAGCTGGAGGAGGAGGTTAGGGAGAAGAAGGTGAGGATAGATAGACTCAGTTACGTCTATCGCTCATCAGTTGGTAGGATCCAGCGTAGGGTGCACTATTACCCTGCCGAGGAGGGCCAGACCTTGCACACCATCAGTAGGGATGTGGTCAGGGCTATTGGAGATGAGGAGTACTACGATGCGGTTCGTCGAGGGATGCGCCGTTAGTTGTATTATTTCTTTTATTATGTTGTACGTACATAGATGCAGTAGAAACCCAACTTTTGTTTTGATAGAGGGTTAGTATGTTGTAAATCCCAACTCTATGAAGTTGTGGGATATGTTAGATCCCGTCTTTTGTTTTAACTATCGGGGTTAGCAGCGTTTATAGCAGTATGCTTATGATGTAAAAGTGTTACGCACTGTGTTTTAGCATATGAATATAAATGCATTTTCGTTTATATTTATAGGTGTCGAGATGATTATTTGTGCTTTAGTTTAAAATACTTAAGCCACAAAACGAAAGTAAAAAGAATGAAACAATTTTAATTAATTAAATTTTCTTTATATAGAAAATGCCGCCACAGAGAAGAAATCAACGACTACCCCCACCACCACCCGAAGAGTCAATCAACGCCGGAGGGGTACCACCAAACCCTGTCCAAGAGTTTGTGGAAATGCTAATGGGAGCATTCCGCGGACGCAACGCAGAGGCTACTGGAGCAACAAACCCTGCCGCTCCACTAGCCAGCTTTAAAGATTTCAACTGATAGGACCACCCGAGTTCAAAGGGACCACGGATCCTATAGAAGCACAGACCTGGATAGAGGAGATGGAAAAAGTCTTCGAGGTCGCACGAGTTAGGGAGGAGCAAATGACCTCATTTGCTACCTTCATGATGAAAGGAGAGGCCAGCCACTGGTGGAAGGCCAATAAGAGTAGAGTAGGGGAGGGAACGATCGCGTGGGCGCGATTCAAAGAGGTATTCTTGGAAAACTACTTTCCAGAGAGTACAAAGGCTAGGATGGAAATTAAATTCCTAGAGCTGAAGCAAGGTAACATGTCGGTATCGGAATACGCCGCCAAATTCAATGAATTGGCGAGATTTGCCACACACCAGGTGGATACTGAGGCGAGGCGCGCCAGAAGATTCGAACAGGGGCTGAAACCGTGGGTTTACAGTCGGGTAGCTGTTCTTCAGATTACAAACTTTGCAACGTTACTGGAGAAAGCTATCATAGCTGAGGGTGGAAATGAAGCTTTGAATAAGCACAACCAGGAGCGGAACAAGAAGAAAGGTGATGGAGGAAACCGAGAGGGCAGCAGTGGGGGCAGCAACTCGAACAAACGCAAATGGAATAACAACAGCAGTTCGGGGACACCCCAGGGCAGTGAATCGAAGAAAGCTAATAAATGCAGTCAGTGCGGAAAGAACCACACCGGGGAGTGCATGAAAGGAAGAAATGTCTGCTATAACTGTGGGCAAGAGGGGCACATCGCTCCTAATTGTCCCACACCAAAAAGGAAGGGAGGTTGTTTCGCCTGCGGGGCCATGGACCATCAATTTAAAGATTGTCCGAAGAAGAAGAACACCGGAGGGAGTTCGGGCTATAGGGGAAGCAACAGCAACAACAACAACAACGCCAAACTGACCATTGGAGGGCCGGTGCCACAGAACAAACCAACGGCACGGACTTTCAACATGACGGTGCAGGACGCCGTCGAATCAAAAGACGTGGTGTCAGGTATTATTCCGATCAATGATATAAATGCTTATGTATTATTTGATTCGGGCGCTACCTGTTCATTTGTGTCTGATGAATTCGCTAAACGGTTAGAATTGCCTAGACAAAAACTAGAGAACCCAATGAACATAGAAGTTGCAAATAAAGAAGTGATTCCTGTAGAGTATGTACATAGAAACTGTTGTGCTGAAATCAGGGGTCAGAAGTTTAGTGTAGATTTAATTCCAATACGTTTGGGAGAGTTTGACGTTATACTTGGAATGGATTGGTTGTTTAACCATGGAGCTATAATTGATTGTCAAAAGAAGTGTATACACCTTAAGACACCAAATAGGTCTAAGGTCGTATTTTATGGCAGCAAGTCGTCTAGACAATCAGCATGTCTGACGATGATGCAGGCTAAGAAACTGTTAAGGAAAGGTTGTGTAGGGTATTTGGCTCACATAGTGGACACACAGATGGTGAATCCCGAGATGGAGCAAATACCAGTAGTGAGGGAGTTCATGGACGTGTTTCCAGATGTACTGCCAGGTTTACCGCCAGATAGGGAGATAGAGTTTGTAATTGATTTGGTACCGGGGACAGCACCAATATCAAAGGCACCATATAGGATGGCTCCGGTAGAAATGAAGGAGTTAATGATCCAACTACAGGAGTTGTTGGATAATAAGTACATTCAACCAAGTGTTTCTCCATGGGGAGCACCTGTGTTGTTTGTAAAGAAGAAGGATGGATCGATGAGACTATGTATGGATTACAGAGAGCTGAATAAGGTGACAATTAAGAACAAGTACCCGTTGCCACGAATTGACGATCTTTTCGATCAATTGAAAGGGGCGAAGTACTTTTCAAAGATTGACTTGAGGACTGGTTATCATCAGTTGAAAGTCAGGAAGGAGGATGTACCCAAGACGGCATTCAGAACTCGATATGGGCATTATGAGTTTCTGGTGATGTCGTTTGGACTGACGAATGCGCCAGCCGCATTTATGGACATGATGAACAGAATATTCAAGCAGTACTTGGATAAATTTGTTGTTGTGTTCATTGACGATATTCTGGTGTATTCTAAAACGGAGGAGGAGCATGCTGAACACCTAAGATTGGTGTTGGAGATTTTACGGAAGGAGCAGTTGTATGCTAAGTTTTCGAAGTGTGAATTCTGGTTGGAAAGAGTTCAATTTTTGGGTCATGTCATTGACAAGGAGGGTGTTTCAGTAGATCCAGCAAAGGTGGAAGCGGTGATGAATTGGGAACAACCAAGGACGCCGACGGAGGTGAGAAGTTTCTTGGGGTTAGCGGGTTACTATCGGAGATTCATTCAAGATTTTTCAAAGATAGCAACACCGCTGACAAATTTAACGAGGAAGACGGTGAAATACGTATGGACGGAGAAGTGTGAGGAGAGTTTTCAAGAGCTAAAGAAGAGACTTAGTGAAGCACCTGTATTGACTTTACCGGACGATACGGGAGGTTTTACGGTCTACAGTGATGCATCGCACAAGGGACTTGGCTGTGTGCTTATGCAAAACGGCAAGGTCGTTGCGTATGCATCCAGACAGTTGAAGGATTACGAGAAGGGATACCCTACCCATGACTTGGAGCTGGCTGCGGTAGTGTTTGCCCTTAAAATCTGGAGACATTATTTATATGGAGAGAAATGTGAGATATTCACGGACCACAAGAGTCTGAAGTATATCTTCACACAGAAGGAGTTAAATATGAGGCAACGGAGATGGTTAGAATTGATCAAAGACTATGATTGTGAAATTCTATATCATCCCGGCAAGGCCAACGTAGTAGCAGATGCTCTAAGCAGAAAGAGCAGGGAGAAATTGTTCATCTTGACAGATCAGGAACAATTGGTTCAAGAAATGGCTCGAATGGAGTTGAAGGTGAGAAATCCAAATGAGTCAATGGAAGTAGAAGCGAGCCCAACCTTACTAGATAGGGTGAAAGAGGCTCAAGACAAAGATGAAGAATGTGTCATAATAAGGATGAGAATGACCGAAGGGGAAGAGGTCAAGTTCAAGGAAGATAGCATGGGATTGCTAAGATTTGAAAATCGTGTTTGGGTGCCGCTAGTGCCCGAACTACGAGAAGAGATCTTGCAAGAGGCCCACAGTACGAGATACTCGATACATCCGGGAAGTACGAAGATGTATCAAGATCTGCGTCAGCACTTTTGGTGGCCGAATTTAAAAAGGGAGGTCGCAGAATGTGTCAGCCGATGTCTAACTTGTCAAAGGGTAAAGGCTGAACATCAGAGACCAAGTGGATTACTACAGCCGTTAGAGATTCCTGAGTGGAAATGGGAGCATATCACAATGGATTTTGTGGTAGGACTTCCAGCAACACAGAAGGGATTTGACGCAATATGGGTGATTGTGGATCGACTAACACAGTCAGCGCACTTTTTGCCGATCAAGATTAAGTTCAGTTTGGATCAGTTGGCCAAATTGTACATTAAGGAGATAGTTTCGAGACATGGGGTGCCGGTATCGATTGTGTCAGACAGAGATCCGCGCTTCACGTCAAAATTTTGGAGAAGTCTTCAGGAGAGATTGGGGACACAGTTGAGAATGAGTACATCATATCATCCACAGACCGATGGGCAAAGTGAAAGAACAATACAGACATTGGAAGATATGCTCAGGGCCTGTGTGATGGATTTCAAGGGCAGTTGGGAGAACCATCTACCATTAGTTGAGTTTGCATACAACAATAGTTATCATGCAAGCATAGGCATGCCGCCTTACGAAGCATTATACGGAAGAAAGTGCATAACACCTCTATGTTGGGATGAGGTAGGTGAACGCCGACTGTTGGGACCAGAATTGGTTCAACAGACGGTAGAAATTATCAAAGTAATAAGAGCTCGGCTAGTAGCAGCCCAGGACCGTCAGAAGAAATATGCCGACTTACATCGACAGAAGCGAGACTTCGAAGTTGGGAGTTTTGTATTCATGAAGGTATCTCCCTGGAAAGGGAAGATCCGATTTGGGAAGAAAGGGAAGCTGAGTCCGAGGTTCATAGGACCGTTCGAGATATTGAAGAGAGTGGGTGAAGTGGCGTACGAGGTAGCTTTACCTCCTGAACTGGAGCATATTCACAATGTGTTTCATGTGTCAGTGTTGCGACCATACAAGCCAGACCACAAACATGTCATATCCTATGAGCCAATACAAGTCGAGAAAGACTTATCATACGAGGAAATTCCTGTCCAGATACTGGATAGGAAAGAGCAGAGATTACGGAATAAGATTATACATTCTGTCAAAGTCCTTTGGAGGAACCACAACGCTGAGGAAGCTACGTGGGAGCTTGAAGAAAAGATGAGGGCTAACTATCCGCATCTGTTTTGAGTAGTTTAAATTTGTAATTCCGGGGACGGAATTCTTATAAGGGGGGGAGAATGTAATGACCACGAATTTCATTAGTCATTGTAAATATACTTAATAAATATTTAGCAATGAATTTAAATTTTTCTCATTAATTAATTGTGCATTAGATAATTAAATAAATGTACTTATGTGCTTGTATATTTATTTAAAGAATTAAAGCAAAGTGTATAATTAATTAAAGCAAATCTAATTGGATTATATTTTAAATTCAAATGAGTTGATAAACTAGGTTAAAGATATTAACCTAGTAGCCCATGTAATTAATTTAATTACTAGCCCATGTAATTAATTAAACAAGTCCAATGCTTGATTTAATTAAATGTAGCATAGTTATTTAAATGCTAGCCCAATGTGGTATTTAAATTGAGCCCAAATAATTTAATTAAATGAGCCCAATAGAAGTTATTCCCAAGCCCAATGTGAAGTCCATTAAGGGTCAAACTTTGGTCAATATATATATATATATGTATATATATATATAGATGTATATATGCACATTTTTGCATTAAAAATAAAGGAAAAATGGCTTGGATAATCCAATTTGCTGAATTCTTGGGGGCCCCACATGGATAACTTGACTTCTTAGATTGCTTGGAAATCCATCCATGTCATATAGTGGTTGAACAACCCTAGTCATTCCATGAGTCAATCAAATGGTCATTCAATCAAATAGTAAGCATGATTAGCAATTAAATTAACCAACATGGGTGAATTAGTGAGTTAATGGTGTGTTAGTGGTTGGCTATAAAAGAAACACTCCACACTTGTTCAATGTTTGTTAGTTCATTTGAAGTTGCTAGAAAGAAAAAGAGAGAGAGCATTTGAGAGCATTTGAGAGCAAAACACCTAAGTGTTGAGAGAAAAAGCTAAGGAAGGTCTTGGTGGATGTCTTCAAGCTACACAACTTACCTTGGTAGAAGGAGAAGAAGAGCATCCAAGACCTCAAGGTTTCAAAGTGTAACGACCCCGAAATTCGACCCACTTTATTATCTTAATTTTTATATTTATGAAACATTATCTTTCTTACGTCCAAATTTCGGTCCGTTAATAATCTTTAATTACCTTATTTAAACCCTTAATTGATCCATTATCTGATCTTAAAATCATCAATTACAAAAATTTCGGTATAAATTTTTTTCTTTTTCTTAACTTAGTCATTGTATTAAAATATTAGTATATTTAAAATTCTTACATTTTGGATCCTAGTCCCTGGATCGCAACCTTAACTTTTTTCTTCTTTACAAATATCATAACGTTCAACATTTAAAATTTAATAATAATTTTATCTTCACATTTGTTCTTTTCAATCGTAATTCACAATTAGACCATTTAACAAATCTTTATCGTAACAATCATCTTAAACAACCCTAGTTCGCCATGTAACTCTATTCGTCCTATCCGGACCAATTTGTAAATAGATACAACACATTCACATAAATTTTACCAATTCACTCACATTGAATACAATTCACTCACATTGAATCATGACATCGAAATTATAACAGTTACGTATCCAACCTTCTAGATAATTCATCTTTAGCACAATCTGATATTTCTGAAACTCATTTATTTACCTGCAAAAGTTTATTTTAAGCAAGTAATGAGCACAACGGCTCAGCAAGTTCAACAGTTATGATTCACGTAGCACATACCTTATCATGTTTGGTGTGTGTCATACATCATGTGCTTGTGCATCTACTATAGCAATATATCTCATATATATTCATATCGTTGCACAAAATACACATTGTGGTCCTATTAATCACGTATCACGTAACACATAATTTATATGTAGTTAAAACAAGAATTACATATCATAACATTCCAACATTTAACATAAAAGGGACTGAAGAACTTGCCTGACGTCCTGTTATTTAAATTGTTAGCTCAAACCCTTAACTCGATCAACCTATGATCATAAAATAATCAATTAATAATTATTTATCCTTTCATGATATTAATTTAATTAATTAATATCATCTATAATGTAATTAACCCTACCCGACGATTTATTTTAAGGTACTGGGTTAATTATTAAACAATATGGTTAATTATATTAACCTCATTCCTTAATAAAATAATTTATCTTAATAACCAATGCCTTTACTATGGACAACCCAGCTCATCGGATAAAATTTAACATATTCGGTTGTCCGAAAACTTTAGTTATTCATTTTCTAACATTTAAACTCATTAGATTAATATTTAAAATATTTAAATATTAATCCCCAATATTTAATATTTTTACAAAAATATTAAATTTAATGCCCAAGCATCCTTTCTATATTTTTTAATATTTTTCTAGAACTTTCTAGAATTTTTAAACAATTTTTAAACATTTATTTCAATTAAAAATCATTTCTGAGGGCATTTTAGTAATTTTCGCGCCCATAGGGACATAACCGGAATTTCCCGGAAAGTCCAGGGGTATTTCTGTCATTTCCGGAACGTTAGGGACATGGTTGGCATTACCAGAAAAGATTAGGGGCATAATCGTAATTTCGCATGGCCAAAGGACACGCTGGTAATTACCGGAAATGGTCAAGGGCAAACTGGTACTTTCCTTCACTCGGTCGCGCAAGGCGCGGATAAACCTCCGGTGGACCTAAAACGACGTCGTTTGCTGTCCTTCTTCGGAAATGGTCGCCGCGCAAGGCGCGGCTCCCCCACCAGCCTCCAAAACGGCGTCGTTTTATTTCCCTGTTCCGAAAAAAATCGGCCGCGCGCAATGCGCGGCCCTCCCCTTTTTTTTTTTTCTTTCCCAGCTCGCAGCACAAACAGTGTATCACCTTTCCAAATTTTAATCATTTTACACCAAATTTTCTCCACAAAACCATTCCAAAAATTGCATAATTCATACATATACATCAAATAATTATTTAGAATAATTATTCTAATTATTTTCTAATTTTTCTCAAAATTAATTTTACCACAAAAATATCAAAATAATTCCAAATAAAATAAATTTTATACCTTCAAAGCTTACAATTCCTTCCATTGAAGCTTTCTCCTTACTTGGATGGCATATTCTCCTTTCTCATGGTGGTGCTCGGTGGTGCTCGGTGGTGGAAGGTAGTGGTGTTTTCGGGTGGCATAACAAGAGAGAGAGATGTTTTTGTTTTGTTGCCTTTCTTTTGTTTTTTTTTTTCTTTATTTCTTTTTCCTTCTTTTATACTACCACAACTAGCCACCATATTGGATAAAAAAATAATCCACCGACTTAATTTCCCACGCGTCAGTCATCTTGAAGTTTCCGGATTTTTCCAAAAATGTCGTGTATAATTAATTAAATACATTACGTAATTATATCGTGTAATAAATATTTTATATAATAAATATAAAATATTTATTTTAATTCATTAAAAATCATAATATGATTTATCAATAATATTTAGACCATTTTTGGGTACCTTACCTAACAAATTTTGTACACGCATAACGCCATGCATGTAATTATTTGAGATAATTTACACTTCCAAAAATCATAAAATAATTCATAGGACATATACAAATTATTTTTCATAATTTTTCACTCCGTTACTTGGACAACATGTTACATTAACATGTTCACATTTCTGAAATATTATTTTTCATAAAAGTCATAATAATTTCATTATACATAAATATAATTTTTAATAACTTAAAACATTCCTTTTTCTTATTTATTATTTCATTTCTTGAATATTTACCATAATTTCTTTATATATAAATTATATAATTTAATATTATATAATTTATATAATTACATTCTCCTTTTAAATAATTTCTTAATTTCCTCCAACTTTATTCCATTTAATCACCTTATATAAATTACATAATTATTTTTATATAATTTATATAATTATTATTTTCTTCATACCTTATTTTAATTTCCTTATATAAATTATATAATTTTTTATTATATAATTTATATAATTACCTTTCCTTCTCAATTAATTTCTAAACCTCCTCCAAAATTCTTGATAAATTCTAAAATCAACACATACAATTTTACCAACTCCCCCATTCACTTTTTATTTAAATTTGGATTAATTTAATTATTAATCCCTTTATTTCCATAATTAATGAAATTTAAGATTATCAATTAAGCATTCACATATATAATATACAAATGCATATATATAAATATATACATATTTAATTCATGCATTTACATTATCACATAACCTTATTTAAAACATAATTTCTGTACTTCCACAATAATTAAATTGTACAATTTATTGTACACTTACCTGAAATTTCTTTTATTCTTCATAAATTTTATTTACACAATTTATTTACTTTTCAATTATTTTAAAATTCACATAATTCATCACCATCTTTGTACAAATTTAATTTACCAATTAAATCCCTTCAAGCATTTTAAACAACCTTGATATTTTTATCAATTAATTCTTATTTGATATTATTAAAGGAATCCTGAAATTCGGATCCTCACATTCTTCCCCCCTTAACAGGATTCCGTCCTCGGAATCATAATTACCGTAATAATCATACATATATTATTTATAGCGCCTTGTTATACCTTTATATTGCTGAATAAAGCCAATCCATAATAATCATAACCTACCTCTTAATATCCATAATTCACAGCTTTAACAAATGACATCATACTGATCGTAACAGTCGGAATATTAAATTCTTAACTTAATTCACAATTTCTTTATAATACCACATTTTATATTTCTCTAAAAATTTCTTAATAAAACCTTAACTCGTTTCTTGATATACTTATCAAGATAGTTTCTTACTTTCTGAAAAATTTCCTTCCTTTTAATCATACATCTCCTTATTCTATTCGCTTATTTCATACCCTCTATCGCACCTCATTTATACTCTATACATTCGTCCTTCTTTTCTTAATTCATATAAATCTTCTTTACATTTCATAATTCATTTCTTAATACCTTCTATCATTCAACACTAGGTTTTAATTGCTAACCTTTACTTAATTTTATCATAATCTTTATTTGGAATTATTTTTAAAATCCTGGGTGTCACATTCACCCCTCCTTCATAAAATTTCGTCCTCGAAATTTCTATGTACAAATATCTCATTCATTTACAACTTACACAATTACTTTACATTCATTTCACATATCTTTCTTCCCTTCATTTCTCATAGTCATTGCACACTACAAACTTTCTAATCCATCACATCTCATAATTTCTTTATTTCGCAATTGTTACTTCCATTATCATTCACACTTAAATAATACTATCCCATCCTACCATCCAATCTTCATAAGAGTAGAGGAATTCAAAATTTTATTTAGGAAAAACTTTCATGATATGCTGAATGAACATTTATCCCGGTTTAACAGTACTTCGCTCCCCGAGTACTTCATACTGCAAACCCTGACAGTTGATCAATCTGTCATTAAAGTGATGGATGTTTCACCATACATTGGCACGCCAGATGATCAATCTGCAATGCCTGTGTCTTGCTATGCCAGGTGACCATTCGATCAACCTGCAATAGTCTTAATCTTTTTGTTCATCTCAGCCATAGAATTCATTCAAAAGTAATTTGATTGGGTATAATTTTCAAAGAATAAGAATTCAATATATTTCAAAATTTGTCTAGCTGAATCAATAGCTTAGACGTATATTTCTTCAATGCTTGTCTAGCTAGGTCAATTAGCATAGACTTTCTTTTAACACTTTATAATCCGCAGAAATTTTTAAAAACATTCATCATGTCAAAACTTTTCAAAATATCAAGCCGAGTCAAATGGCATTGACTTATAGTTCCGACATACCTTCATAAATCAAAATCATTTATGACTTCATGTTACCGCATCATCTTGACAGTCCGTTGAGAATTTCATCGTTAATAATTCCTACACCATAAACCATACTTTATGGTGTTGAATCATCTTATGACGAAATAGTACCGCACCGTCTCAACAACACGTTGAGCATTCCGTCATTCATCACATCTGCACCGGGCTATAAAAGGTGCGTGGATGATTTCTTTTGAAATACATTTTGATGTAAAAACATTTTTGTCTAGCCGAGACAAGTAGCATAGACACTTTTTAAATCACTTAAAAATTTCATTTATATTTTTCAAAGCACACACGTGCCAAATCAACTTGAGGCCAAAATTTTCGAAATCTAGCAAAGCTAGAAGAATGGGAATATCCTAAATTCCCTAATATTCACCTTCAGTTTCTTTACTTAATTAATAAATTTATTGCTAGGACTATTATTACCATTATACAAAAAATTTCTAACTACTCCAACATTTCTATACCTCCGTATAGTTCATCAAACTTACCACACATTATGAGTCCAGGAACTTACCACAAGAATATGAGTTTAGAAGCTTGTCCTAGCAATACGTAGTCTAAGAACAAATCAAAGACTATACATATGCTGAGGGGCTCAAAACATACCATACGATTATGAGTCATGGACTTACCATATGCATGAGTTTTAAGAACTCGTGCCTAAACTTAATATTATCTATCTATCAGAAACTCTTAGCGCGACTCTAACATTTCAATGATTATCACATAGTAACTAAATAAACACAAATCCCCTGCCCATACAAAGGATTGTGCAACTCAGTCACCACATGAGTCCTCAAATGAAATTTCGTACCCAAGTTTTCTACCCCCTTATCATAACCTTTCTGTCATTCATGCTTTATCATTATTTGAATTCTTCTTGTACTATTTCATAGTACCATTTTTTCTTTATAGCATCAAGCTATACCTTTTGGACCATTAACAGGTCTCTCTGTTCTTTTACAGTCTCATTAGATCCCATCACAGTCTTACTTTACAATCCATTCCTTACTCGTTTCCCTTATCTCGTGATCATATCGTAGTACGATCCTCTTACCGTTCCTGATCATGTTATTATGATCTCTTTCTATGCTTTTTGGATTACCTTATCATCTTTATTGCTTAAATCAGGTGTTCCCTGATTTTCTTTGAGATTCATCTTTGAATCATTTCAAATATTCTTTCAGATATGTTCTTAATTGAACTTATAAATTTTCTTTATTCGTTTCATTCAAATCTTTCTTAACATCTTTATCTCTTCCTTATAATCTTATCTCTTCCTTGCAATCTTTCATATTTCCTTTACTTTAGCCAATATTTGAGAACTATCTTTCTCAACTTACATCTTTTCCATCCTAATTTCCCCATGTTCATCAAACTTATCACGTATTTGGGCTCAGGAACTTACCATAATCATATGGTTGAGGAGCTTGTCCTAGTCAGGCCTTAGTCGCCCATTCGCTAAAGGGCTCCACCATACAATCATGAGTCACGAGCTTACTATACGCTTGAGTTTTCAAAACACTCAACTAACCATACTCTTTCTTACTTTAGGTTATAGCCTAAGGTATCATTTTCCTAAGGGTTATAACCTCTAGCTCTGATACCAACTGTAACGACCCCGAAATTCGACCCACTTTATTATCTTAATTTTTATATTTATGAAACATTATCTTTCTTACGTCCAAATTTCGGTCCGTTAATAATCTTTAATTACCTTATTTAAACCCTTAATTGATCCATTATCTGATCTTAAAATCATCAATTACAAAAATTTCGGTATAAATTTTTTTCTTTTTCTTAACTTAGTCATTGTATTAAAATATTAGTATATTTAAAATTCTTACATTTTGGATCCTAGTCCCTGGATCGCAACCTTAACTTTTTTCTTCTTTACAAATATCATAACGTTCAACATTTAAAATTTAATAATAATTTTATCTTCACATTTGTTCTTTTCAATCGCAATTCACAATTAGACCATTTAACAAATCTTTATCGTAACAATCATCTTAAACAACCCTAGTTCGCCATGTAACTCTATTCGTCCTATCCGGACCAATTTGTAAATAGATACAACACATTCACATAAATTTTACCAATTCACTCACATTGAATACAATTCACTCACATTGAATCATGACATCGAAATTATAACAGTTACGTATCCAACCTTCTAGATAATTCATCTTTAGCACAATCTGATATTTCTGAAACTCATTTATTTACCTGCAAAAGTTTATTTTAAGCAAGTAATGAGCACAACGGCTCAGCAAGTTCAACAGTTATGATTCACGTAGCACATACCTTATCATGTTTGGTGTGTGTCATACATCATGTGTTTGTGCATCTACTATAGCAATATATCTCATATATATTCATATCGTTGCACAAAATACACATTGTGGTCCTATTAATCACGTATCACGTAACACATAATTTATATGTAGTTAAAACAAGAATTACATATCATAACATTCCAACATTTAACATAAAAGGGACTGAAGAACTTGCCTGACGTCCTGTTATTTAAATTGTTAGCTCAAACCCTTAACTCGATCAACCTATGATCATAAAATAATCAATTAATAATTATTTATCCTTTCATGATATTAATTTAATTAATTAATATCATCTATAATGTAATTAACCCTACCCGACGATTTATTTTAAGGTACTGGGTTAATTATTAAACAATATGGTTAATTATATTAACCTCATTCCTTAATAAAATAATTTATCTTAATAACCAATGCCTTTACTATGGACAACCCAGCTCATCGGATAAAATTTAACATATTCGGTTGTCCGAAAACTTTAGTTATTCATTTTCTAACATTTAAACTCATTAGATTAATATTTAAAATATTTAAATATTAATCCCCAATATTTAATATTTTTACAAAAATATTAAATTTAATGCCCAAGCATCCTTTCTATATTTTTTAATATTTTTCTAGAACTTTCTAGAATTTTTAAACAATTTTTAAACATTTATTTCAATTAAAAATCATTTCTGAGGGCATTTTAGTAATTTTCGCGCCCATAGGGACATAACCGGAATTTCTCGGAAAGTCCAGGGGTATTTCTGTCATTTCCGGAACGTTAGGGACATGGTTGGCATTACCAGAAAAGATTAGGGGCATAATCGTAATTTCGCATGGCCAAAGGACACGCTGGTAATTACCGGAAATGGTCAAGGGCAAACTGGTACTTTCCTTCACTCGGTCGCGCAAGGCGCGGATAAACCTCCGGTGGACCTAAAACGACGTCGTTTGCTGTCCTTCTTCGGAAATGGTCGCCGCGCAAGGCGCGGCTCCCCCACCAGCCTCCAAAACGGCGTCGTTTTATTTCCCTGTTCCGAAAAAAATCGGCCGCGCGCAATGCGCGGCCCTCCCCTTTTTTTTTTTTCTTTCCCAGCTCGCAGCACAAACAGTGTATCACCTTTCCAAATTTTAATCATTTTACACCAAATTTTCTCCACAAAACCATTCCAAAAATTGCATAATTCATACATATACATCAAATAATTATTTAGAATAATTATTCTAATTATTTTCTAATTTTTCTCAAAATTAATTTTACCACAAAAATATCAAAATAATTCCAAATAAAATAAATTTTATACCTTCAAAGCTTACAATTCCTTCCATTGAAGCTTTCTCCTTACTTGGATGGCATATTCTCCTTTCTCATGGTGGTGCTCGGTGGTGCTCGGTGGTGGAAGGTAGTGGTGTTTTCGGGTGGCATAACAAGAGAGAGAGATGTTTTTGTTTTGTTGCCTTTCTTTTGTTTTTTTTTTTCTTTATTTCTTTTTCCTTCTTTTATACTACCACAACTAGCCACCATATTGGATAAAAAAATAATCCACCGACTTAATTTCCCACGCGTCAGTCATCTTGAAGTTTCCGGATTTTTCCAAAAATGTCGTGTATAATTAATTAAATACATTACGTAATTATATCGTGTAATAAATATTTTATATAATAAATATAAAATATTTATTTTAATTCATTAAAAATCATAATATGATTTATCAATAATATTTAGACCCTTTTTGGGTACCTTACCTAACAAATTTTGTACACGCATAACGCCATGCATGTAATTATTTGAGATAATTTACACT
The DNA here is from genome assembly GCA_947179155.2 of Hedera helix. Lineage (NCBI taxonomy): Eukaryota > Viridiplantae > Streptophyta > Magnoliopsida > Apiales > Araliaceae > Hedera > Hedera helix. The sequence goes on from OX359280.1 coordinate 12,080,757, forward strand.
TCCAAAAATCATAAAATAATTCATAGGACATATACAAATTATTTTTCATAATTTTTCACTCCGTTACTTGGACAACATGTTACATTAACATGTTCACATTTCTGAAATATTATTTTTCATAAAAGTCATAATAATTTCATTATACATAAATATAATTTTTAATAACTTAAAACATTCCTTTTTCTTATTTATTATTTCATTTCTTGAATATTTACCATAATTTCTTTATATATAAATTATATAATTTAATATTATATAATTTATATAATTACATTCTCCTTTTAAATAATTTCTTAATTTCCTCCAACTTTATTCCATTTAATCACCTTATATAAATTACATAATTATTTTTATATAATTTATATAATTATTATTTTCTTCATACCTTATTTTAATTTCCTTATATAAATTATATAATTTTTTATTATATAATTTATATAATTACCTTTCCTTCTCAATTAATTTCTAAACCTCCTCCAAAATTCTTGATAAATTCTAAAATCAACACATACAATTTTACCAACTCCCCCATTCACTTTTTATTTAAATTTGGATTAATTTAATTATTAATCCCTTTATTTCCATAATTAATGAAATTTAAGATTATCAATTAAGCATTCACATATATAATATACAAATGCATATATATAAATATATACATATTTAATTCATGCATTTACATTATCACATAACCTTATTTAAAACATAATTTCTGTACTTCCACAATAATTAAATTGTACAATTTATTGTACACTTACCTGAAATTTCTTTTATTCTTCATAAATTTTATTTACACAATTTATTTACTTTTCAATTATTTTAAAATTCACATAATTCATCACCATCTTTGTACAAATTTAATTTACCAATTAAATCCCTTCAAGCATTTTAAACAACCTTGATATTTTTATCAATTAATTCTTATTTGATATTATTAAAGGAATCCTGAAATTCGGATCCTCACAAAAAGTGCTCTCAACTTCATCTTATTTCATTTTTGTAGTCTAGAAAGCTTTTGATCGGTTAAAATTAATTTTTAACCGATCAAAACTCGTTTTGATGATCTAGAAGTATTTAACTATGTAATATATGTATATTCATAGATCTATGTGTTTATAAAATATTTTGGTATGTTAGAAATACATAAAAATGGTAGAAAAGTTCATAACACAATTTTACCGGTAAACCCTAACTATGCATGCTAGGTTTATGGTTGTATTTTGAAATGTACAAATTGGAAAGTGGATTTTTATGGCTAGAAAGCTAGATCTATGAGTTTTAAAGATAAAACCTTTTTGAACTTTTCAAAAATAATGAATAACAAAGAAGTTATGGCTTTTACCGCAAAGGATGTTGATTTTAAAACCCTATGTTGCATTGTGAGCCATTTTGAGTCTAGTTACGTTTGGAATTTGGATTTGTGGTCTAAAGAGAAATTGTAGAGGGGGAAATTCTGATGAGAATGGACTCAAGAATCACCCCAAAATGTTTTCGTATGAAGAAGTTATGGCTGTCGGAGCGTCGGAGGGTCGAACAGTCAAACAGTTGACTTTCGGATAAAACGGATGACGCAGCCGCGTCAGGAGTGACGCAGCTGCGTCAGAACAATCTGCTAAGCAGATTTTTGGTGCTCCGGGTCGGGTCGGGTCGATCCGGGTCGAGTTTTCTTTGAAAAATTAAGTTGAAATAGGTGTAAAATGAATATATTTGGGTATTAAACAAATTTATATGGAGTCTATTTGTAAATCAATGCTATCTAAATGTTTAAATTAAATACTAAGGTTAACCCAATTTAAAAGTTAACTTTTGGTATTATTTAAAGAGTATTAAAATATTACTACATGGTTAATAATATTAATAAGTAATCAAATATTATGAAATGATTGATAATATTAGTAAGAGATTAAAATATTATTAAATGAGTAATAATATTAATAAGTCAATAAAATATTATTAAATAAATAATAATATTAGTAAATGAATAAAATATTATTTAATGATTAATAATATTAGATAATGAATAAAATATTATTAAATGATTAATAATATTAGATAATAAATAAAATATTACTAAATGATTAATAATATTAGATAATGATTTAAAATATTATTAGATGATTAATAATATTAATAAGATAATAAAATATTATTAAATGATTAATAATATTGGATATTAAATAAAATATTATTAAATAATTAATAATATTAGATAATGTTTAAAATATTATTAAATGGTTAATAATATTAATGAGGTAATAAAATATTATTAAATGATTAATAATATTAGATAATTAATAAAATATTGTTAAATAATTAATAATATTAGATAATGATTTAAAATGTTATTAAATAGTTAATAATATTAAATAATAAATAAAATATTATTAAAGGATTAATAATATTATGAGGTGAATAAAATATTATTAAATGATTAATAATATTATAAGGATGATAAAATATTATTAAATAATTAATAATATTATAAGGACAATAAAATGTTATTAATGGATTAATAATGTTAAGTGATTGATAAAATATTATTAAAAGATTAATAATATTAGAAGACTAATAATGTATTATTAAACGATTAATAATACTACAAGACTAATAAAATATTATTAAATTGTTAATAATATTATATAAGTGTATGAACTATATTAAATAATTAATATAGGTTCCTTGTATTTGAAATATTATCAAGTAATTAATGATAATGTTTCTTATGTGTTTATATACCCATAATTATATAATTATGTGGTTCGTAAGGTTTATAAAGGTCATTATACTTACAAGTATATGATACTAATTTAAGATCAAACTGATTTAATTATTAGGTCCGTTCAAGGATTGTTAAATTAAGTTGGTTAGCAGTAAACGACGCACGAGGCAAGTCTTCTACCCTTAACTTGTACTTATTGTTGCAATTATTATTCAACTTTAATTACTTTGAGCAATTCAATTATTGTTGAGCAAGTATCTACACTCGTAGATATTTGACAGACCTTTGAGTGAATTAATTATCGAAAATTACTTCACATCGTTATTGATTATTGTATTCGCACATAGTGCTTTTGCAAACTGTTTAAGAACGTCTAAGCTAATTGTTTCGGCTAGACAAATGCATGTTAAATTCATTTAGTTGAATATTATAAAACTTATCCAAACCATTGGCTGGTGCGGATTCTTACAGTAAGACTGAGATAGAACAACCCTAGTTAAAGGGGATTTTTATTTGTCGGAGACCCGACAGCGCGCAAGAAAACTAAATGTGATGCATATACATAGGACATGAGATGACTGATCCCCTCAAGTGTCCCGTTATTTTTAACAAGGAGTCAGACATTGTATGTCTGTTTTACCTTAGTAGCAGTTCATGGTCATTAAGGACCACTCAGCAGTAAAGAGTCAATTCCTTCTTTTATTGAACATTGATTCTTGTTATCCTTCACAATTGCTATTGTTGAAACCTTGAAGTTATTTCCCTTCATCATGATATATCGTATGATTGTTGTTTATAAACTTGCTGAGCCATTTAGTTGCTCATTCTTGCTATATCATGACTATATTTCAGCCATTCCCGAAAGCTCTAAATCGGACAAAGGCAAGGGGAAAGCGAATGTTTAGTTTTAGTAATTGCATGTTAGTTTATATTACTGTTATGTAATTACTGTTGTAAATCTTTTGTATTTCCCTTAAGATATGTAATGTTAAGATTAAGGTAATAGACCTTGGGAAGTGTAGCCTTTTGATTAAGGAACCTTTTGTATTATTCCGCGAAGTTTGAATACAATATATGTATTTCATTGTTGTTATGTATTGTACAGTGAGAACCAAACCCGAGGTTAAAGAACCTGGATTTGGGGTCGTCACAATATCTAACTTAGAAAGCTAACTATACTGTATTTATAACAATTAGTCATAATAATGAATAAGTGTGAATTATTGTTGAATAATTGAATTGATAAAGTTATTTGTTTATAATATAAAGTTAGGTGATATGAAATGAATGGTGTAGATTAAAGTGTGAATTATTGTTGAATAATTGAATTGATAAAGTTATTTGTTTATAATATAAAGTTAGGTGATATGAAATGAATGGTTTGGATTAAAGTGTGAATTATTGTTGAATAATTGAATTGATAAAGTTATTTGTTTATAATATAAAGTTAGGTGATATGAAATGAATTGTATAGATTAAAGTGTGAATTATTATTGAATAATTTAATTGATAAAGTTATTTGTTTATAATATAAAGTTAGGTGATATGAAATGAATGGTTTGGATTAAATTAGGAAATTTTGTTTATGATAAGATTTTTGGCTATAAATAGAGGATTTAACTTAAGAAATTTTTCATAATATTCTTACATACATTTCTTCCACTCTCTAAATACTTCTTTGTATAAGTTCTCTCTAAGTGTTCTTAAGTCATTCATAGTTTTGAAATATTTTGCATTCTTCTTTGAATTCCCGAGTGGAATTTTCTTATGTACAGTAACTCTTTCGAAAAATCATAGTAAATTCATTATTTGTCAGAATTTAATGAATTAAAAGCCTGTCTCTTCAGTTTTTCGTCCTCTACAACTTTGAAGAAGGAAGAAAAGTCATCTGAAATCATCTTCATGCCTTAAAATACTAAAACCCGTAACCTATTCTGATTTTCGTCACTATTTTCAGTCTTAGTTTTGAAAATTCATAACTCATTCATATTAACTCCGAATTGAGTGATTCTTGAGTCTATACCGTCTATCTTTCCGAGAGTAACATTATTTTAAAAACATAAAGAGATTTTAAAAACTTTAGAAGACTCAAAAGTCAGATTCTTTACTGCTACATAGACAAACAATGAAGGATTTGTTCGGCTATAAACTTGTTTCACAATATCAAGGTAAGGAATATCATTCTTTTCACACTCTTAAATTTATTACGGTAAGGAATATCATTTTTTTTTCACACTTTTAAACTTACTACGGTAAGGGATGTCATTTTCTTTCATACTCTTAAATTTACTACTCGTAAGGAATATCATCTTCTTTCATATTCTATTATTCAAACTTACTACGGTAAGGAATATCATATTCTTTCATATTCTATTATTCAAACTTGTTGCAGTAAGGGATGTCATTTTCTTTCATACTCTTAAAATTACTACTCGTAAGGGATACCATCTTTTTCATCTTCCATTATTCAAACATACTATGGTAAGGGATTATCATTATTTGATTCTCGATAATAATATTGTTTCTTCCTTACTCATAAGATGTGCCTTTTATTTCCATGTATTAAATTGTGGGAATAACCTTACGGAGCGGATTGCCGCCTGTTGGTGAATAACCTTTCGTATTCATTCATTATTAATCTCTGAGAATAACCTTACGGAGCGGATTGCCGCCTGTTTGGTGAATAACTTTTTGTACTCAAATTCTATTAAATTGTGGGAATAACCTTACGGAGCGGATTGCCGCCTGTTTGGTGAATAACTCTTTGTACTCAAATTCTATTAAATTGTGGGAATAACCTTACGGAGCGGATTGCCGCCTGGTGGTGAATAACCCTTTTGTATTAATTTCCTTCACCTTTTGTTAATCAAACCTGCTACGGTAAGGGATATTATTTTCTTTCATACTCCTAAATCGAAATTTATTATGGAACTATTGCTTCTATAATTCCTGAAAATATTATATGTTCCATAATAGTTGAACTTCATTATTTCAACTGAACCTTCCTATTTACGTGAACCTTTCTATTGAATTGTAACCATTATTCTGAACTGTGGATCTTGAATATCATTTTTAAATTTCACTCCACATCATGTTGACAATTTGGACATTATTTGAATCTGTACAAAGTAAACTTCCGATACTTATTGTTATCCTATTTCTTCTGTTCATCATTTATATCATTCTAATCATCCAAAAATCAAGCTGTTGTGAATATCTGTGGCCGGGGGCACAGATGTGATATATTTGTTGAACAGATGATAGGTTAAAGGCGATATAATAGGTTAAAGGCGATACATCTGTTCGGTGTCTTTTATGGCACGTGGTGAATGTTCTCTTTGGCCCGTAGTGCAAAGATGAACTGTTGTTTGGTATGATTATGACCAAAGGCTGAATCTGGTATAATCATGACCGTTGGTGTTATATTGAATGTCTTTGGCCCGTAGTGCAAAGATGAACTGTTGATCTGCATGATTATGATCAGGAACTGTGAATTTGTATTATCTTGACTAATGATATTTCAGATAATAAAAGTTGATGATGTTTTTCCTAAAAAGAGAACCGAGTGGACATTATAGTCTGCATTATTCTTCTAATAGATTACTCATTCTGCTGCTATTATTGATCTGAACGTTGTTTAAGAATTTAACTGCAGTTTTTGATATAAACCTTGTAGTCTATTGTATTCTATCAAGAACTCAACTGTTGAAGACTAATGATAATTTATTCGTCATTATCTTAGTCATGATATTCTTTACTGGGCTATTTGAGCTCACCCTTTCTTTTGTTCCATTGTTTTTCAACAAGAGATGAAAACATAACAGGGTCTAGCCGGGGAATGGAGTGAGGGTCCGAGGAATAGTTATCATAGTTTTCACGTTTTGTAAAATAGTGTGGCAATAATAGTGAAGACTTAGTTGTGTATTATTATACACTGTATTGTTGTACGTTGTGCTTTGTTGTAATAATTTTGTTGTAGTCTTTTGACGACTCAAGTATGGGCTGTGTGGGCCCAGATTTGGGGGCGTCACAGTTGGTATCAGAGCCATATAACGAAGAGCCCCGAGCCTCTCGCTGGTGACTTCCTAGGGAAAGGGGATGCACCGAAGCCAGACTCTCCGTAGGGGACGCCTATAGTACAGGTGGCAAACTGATAGGTACCATTGTGAGGTGCTGTCCCTATGGTGGGATGAGAGTCACAGTTGGCATCAGAGCTTAGGGATATGGTCTTTAATGGAGATCTGGGGTTAGAACTAGGAGGGGAGAGACGAATAGAATCAATCACTAGTGTGTCCAACCTAAATTAGATTTTTTTTTTTTTTATTTAACGAATCGATTTGAATGTAGGAACAGGAAGTGATGAGTCAGTTTGTTTGAACTAACAATTATTTTGTGACCACAGTTTAGTATGGCATCTGAAAATCAGGAGGATAACTATGAAATGCCCGGTACGTCAATTTCGGGGACGAAATTTCATAAGGAGGGGAGGTTGTAAGACCCCGAATTTTATGAAATACAAAATTTAATTTTTCTTCATATATATATATATATATATATTTTTTTTTTGAAACAGTAAGTGGTTAAATCGATAAAGTTAAAAGTTAAGGATGTTATGTGCAAATTTTATTTTGTCGGACAATATTCGTTTTGTCGGGGAATATTCGGGCCGTACGACGGCGCCGACATAACTAATTATTGGTAGACCCCACAACGGAATATTTGTCGGATATAGAAAACGACAGAAGTAACCTTTTTAAATAAAAATAGTCAACGGTGTTAACTGCTAAAATACCGGTGATAAAAAAATAGTAACATACGGTATTGCACAGTAGCACACGGCATTGCACAGTGTTTCGTATTATTAAACTGATAAAGTGGTTACCGTACAATATTTGACTTTATTGTCACATGCACAATAATTCATATTATTAAACTGATAATTGTCACAGTAACATATGCACAGTAATTCACATTATTGAATCAATAATTGTCATTACACAGTAACGTATTTTTCTTTTACATACTTTCTGCATTATTGTTATCTCTATTACGGTGTTATTTAAACAGTTGTATTTCATTAATTAATTGACTTAATATCTAACTTAGAAAGCTAACTATACTGTATTTATAACAATTAGTCATAATAATGAATAAGTGTGAATTATTGTTGAATAATTGAATTGATAAAGTTATTTGTTTATAATATAAAGTTAGGTGATATGAAATGAATGGTGTAGATTAAAGTGTGAATTATTGTTGAATAATTGAATTGATAAAGTTATTTGTTTATAATATAAAGTTAGGTGATATGAAATAAATGGTTTGGATTAAAGTGTGAATTATTGTTGAATAATTGAATTGATAAAGTTATTTGTTTATAATATAAAGTTAGGTGATATGAAATGAATGGTATAGATTAAAGTGTGAATTATTATTGAATAATTGAATTGATAAAGTTATTTGTTTATAATATAAAGTTAGGTGATATGAAATGAATGGTTTGGATTAAATTAGGAAATTTTGTTTATGATAAGATTTTTGGCTATAAATAGAGGATTTAACTTAAGAAATTTTTCATAATATTCTTACATACATTTCTTCCACTCTCTAAATACTTCTTTGTATAAGTTCTCTCTAAGTGTTCTTAAGTCATTCATAGTTTTGAAATATTTTGCATTCTTCTTTGAATTCCCGAGTGGAATTTTCTTATGTACAGTAACTCTTTCGAAAAATCATAGTAAATTCATTATTTGTCCGAATTTAATGAATTAAAAGCCTGTCTCTTCAGGTTTTCGTCCTCTACAACTTTGAAGAAGGAAGAAAAGTCATCTGAAATCATCTTCATGCCTTAAAATACTAAAAATCGTAACCTATTCTGATTTTCGTCACTATTTTCAGTCTTAGTTTTGAAAATTCATAACTCATTCATATTAACTCCGAATTGAGTGATTCTTGAGTCTATACCGTCTATCTTTCCGAGAGTAACATTATTTTAAAAACATAAAGAGATTTTAAAAACTCTAGAAGACTCAAAAGTCAGATTCTTTACTGCTACATAGACAAACAATGAAGGATTTGTTCGGCTATAAACTTGTTTCACAATATCAAGGTAAGGAATATCATTCTTTTCACACTCTTAAATTTATTACGGTAAGGAATATCATTTTTTTTTCCACACTTTTAAACTTACTACGGTAAGGGATGTCATTTTCTTTCATACTCTTAAATTTACTACTCGTAAGGAATATCATCTTCTTTCATATTCTATTATTCAAACTTACTACGGTAAGGAATATCATATTCTTTCATATTCTATTATTCAAACTTGCTGCAGTAAGGGATGTCATTTTCTTTCATACTCTTAAAATTACTACTCGTAAGGGATACCATCTTTTTCATCTTCCATTATTCAAACATACTATGGTAAGGGATTATCATTATTTGATTCTCGATAATAATATTATTTCTTCCTTACTCATAAGACGTGCATTTTATTTCCATGTATTAAATTGTGGGAATAACCTTACGGAGCGGATTGCCGCCTGTTGGTGAATAACCTTTCGTATTCATTCATTATTAATCTCTGAGAATAACCTTACGGAGCGGATTGCCGCCTGTTTGGTGAATAACTCTTTGTACTCAAATTCTATTAAATTGTGGGAATAACCTTACGGAGCGGATTGCCGCCTGTTTGGTGAATAACTCTTTGTACTCAAATTCTATTAAATTGTGGGAATAACCATACGGAGCGGATTGCCGCCTGTTGGTGAATAACCCTTTGTATTAATTTCCTTCACCTTTTGTTAATCAAACCTGCTACGGTAAGGGATATTATTTTCTTTCATACTCCTAAATCGAAATTTATTATGGAACTATTGCTTCTATAATTCCTGAAAATATTATATGTTCCATAATAGTTGAACTTCATTATTTCAACTGAACCTTCCTATTTACGTGAACCTTTCTATTGAATTGTAACCATTATTCTGAACTGTGGATCTTGAATATCATTTTTAAATTTCACTCCACATCATGTTGACAATTTGGACATTATTTGAATCTGTACAAAGTAAACTTCCGATACTTATTGTTATCCTATTTCTTCTGTTCATCATTTATATCATTCTAATCATCCAAAAATCAAGCTGTTGTGAATATCTGTGGCCGGGGGCACAGATGTGATATATTTGTTGAACAGATGATAGGTTAAAGGCGATATAATAGGTTAAAGGCGATACATCTGTTCGGTGTCTTTTATGGCACGTGGTGAATGTTCTCTTTGGCCCGTAGTGCAAAGATGAACTGTTGTTTGGTATGATTATGACCAAAGGCTGAATCTGGTATAATCATGACCGTTGGTGTTATATTGAATGTCTTTGGCCCGTAGTGCAAAGATGAACTGTTGATCTGCATGATTATGATCAGGAACTGTGAATTTGTATTATCTTGACTAATGATATTTCAGATGATAAAAGTTGATGATGTTTTTCCTAAAAAGAGAACCGAGTGGACATTATAGTCTGCATTATTCTTCTAATAGATTACTCATTCCGCTGCTATTATTGATCTGAACGTTGTTTAAGAATTTAATTGCAGTTTTTGATATAAACCTTGTAGTCTATTGTATTCTATCAAGAACTCAACTGTTGAAGACTAATGATAATTTATTCGTCATTATCTTAGTCATGATATTCTTTACTGGGCTATTTGAGCTCACCCTTTCTTTTGTTCCATTGTTTTTCAACAGGAGATGAAAACATAACAGGGTCTAGCCGGGGAATGGAGTGAGGGTCCGAGGAATAGTTATCATAGTTTTCACGTTTTATAAAATAGTGTGGCAATAATAGTGAAGACTTAGTTGTGTATTATTATACACTGTATTGTTGTACGTTGTGCTTTGTTGTAATAATTTTGTTGTAGTCTTTTGACGACTCAAGTATGGGTTGTGTGGGCCTAGATTTGGGGGCGTCACACAGTGCATGTTTAAATTCATCAAATTGGATATTTTAAAAGCTTATCCAAACCAATTGTTAGTGCAGATTTTTATAGTAAGACTGAGAATGAACAACCCTAGTTAAAGGGGATTTTTATTTGTTGGGAAATTGAATTTGTGCAAGAAATCTAAATGTTATGCATATACATAGGATACAAGAGGACTGATCCCCTCAAGTGTCCCATTTTTTTTTGAAGTGTCAGATATATATATGTCTGTTCTACCTTAGTAGCAGTTCATGGTCATTAAAGACCACTCAGTAGTAAAGAGTCGATCCATTCTTATATTGAAACATTGATTCTTGATTTCTTTCACAACTGTTATTCATTGTTGAAAGCCCTAATGATTATTTCCCTTTTTATCATGATATATCTTATGTTGTTGTTTATAAACTTGATGAGCCATTTAGTTGCTTATTCTTGCTATATCATGACTTATTTTCAGCTAAGCCTGATGTTCTAAACAAGACAAAGGCAAGGGAAAAGTAAACGCTTAGATTAGTAGATGCATGCTAGATTTAAATTACTGTTATGTAATTTCCTTGTAATTCTTTTGTATTCCCTTAAGATATGTAATGTTTATGTTAAGGTTAATCGACCTTGAGAAGTATAGCCTTTTTATAAGGAACCTTTTGTATTATTCCGCGAAGTTTAAATGCAATTTATGTATTTAATTGTTAGTAAGTATTGTATAGTGGAGAACCAAACCCGAGGTTATGGAACCCGAATTTGGGGTCGTCACAATTATTGTGGAGCATGGGTATTTATTGTGTTTTATGGTAATTTAAAGTTAATGTAAAAATAAGTGAAAATTCATGAAAAATTCTATGAATGTTGAAAAATTACGAAACTTAGTGGAAAATTTTATAATATTATAAGATAGATATTGATGGTGTTTGGGGGTTACAAAAGTATGTTGAGTAATTATGTATATTTTAAAAGCTGTTAAATAATAGTTTTTGTATATAAAAATAATTATAGAAAACTGTCGGATAATTCAGAAATTATGAAAATTGGTCGAAAAGTTTTAAAATGATATTCTAGAGACTTTAAGATGTTGATGAGACTAATGTGATGTTGGGTTAATATTTTATTTTTTTTTAAAGTAAGAATTGATATAAATTACCAGAATGTAAGTGCAAGCGAACGGACATGCTAGGTTATGTTCGAAATGTTAAGTGACATATACGGTTATGTTGTTAAACTAAACCATCGTGTTGGGGTTATAACTGACTATATTTAATTGAAATACTAAATATAGGTTGTACGATGACGATTTTGGTCGAGTTATATTAATCGGTGAACTACGGACCGAGGCAAGTTCTTCAGTATTTGTTGTTAATTGTTTATCTGTTAGTATATATTAACTTTTGTTCAAATGTGTATAAAATTATGTGTTATATGACCCATTGTTGATATTGAAATTAGTATGTCCTCAAGCCAATCACATTTGATGTGATAAGCATATACTTTGTAATCTTGTTCATTTATTAATAAAAGTATCAAGGCATTTCTTTATTCATGATTAATTACTTGAATTAATCAAATGGATAAACCCATAGTTTTCTAGCAATGCTTTTAGAACCATGATGAGGATTATGCTAATGAGATCTAAACTAAAATTGTTCCTAATCGTTGGATCACTAAAAAGGGGATTAGTAGATCCGAATAGATTGGCGCATACTATGCTTACTCTTATGAAGAGGATGATTGATCTCATAATCATTTGTGTAGAGACACTAAAATAAGTATGTAGGTGCTTATTAGAGAATAAGTTCACTGAACGTGACTCGCTCAAGGAACACCTAATGGAGTTTTACTTGTCTGTCAATAGGAGTTCCTTATGTGATAGTCGTACAAGTGATCCTTGGACTTTAGATCATCATAGTATCTTGTGTGTACTAAGTTATACTTTGACATATTCCTTAAGACCTATTGGTATATCAAAGGATATGCTTGGGTATAATAAGGTACACATGGAGATAAGTGAATGATCAACAAAGGATCTACCACTTCCAGTAAAGGGAGAGAATGTCCTATGCGATTCAATATGTGACAACTCAGAAATCCCTGGTCAGGGTTGAATGGAATTAGAAAGGAGTTTCTAATTTACATTAACTAGAGTTGTGTATTTGTGAATTGAAATGCATATGATCAAATAAATAAGACTTGACAGAAATTACGTGTCCTATATTTGATTGAGACATTGTATGGTAGAAGGATTGAATTGTACAGTAACTATTTGCTGAAAGGTTCTTTTACGATCAAATGTTGAAATCTATATTATCTGGAAAGTCGACTAATCGCTAAGGGGGCTTACCCTTATTGTGGAATAATTATTTATTCTGAATTAAAGAGTTAATTCGTAATAAATGAATTAGAATTGTTCTAATTTATTTATTATACAACCGGTTTAATATGGAGAACCTAAAGGGTCACACCGCAAAAGAGTAATATTTATTTTAGAAGTGGATGGCATAATCGTAATAATAAATTAAGTATATTTAATTTATACTATAGTGATAGAATAAATTAAATAGCTTAATATTTATAATTTAGTATTTTAGAAATACTAATTATAAATTAATAAGAGGAGTCTTATTATTATTATTATTACTATTATTATTATTACTAGTATTATTATTTAGTTCCTAAATGGTTTAGGAATTAATTAATAAGTAGTAATATTGTTGTAAATAATTAAGTTCCTAAATAGTTTAGGGATTATAATAATTAATTAAGTTACTAAATGATTTAGTAATTAATTAATAAGAAGTACTCTCATTATTAAATAATTAAGTTCCTAAATGGTTTAGGAATTGTAATTAATTAATTTAGTTCTTAATTAAATTAGGAATTAAATTAAAACCCTAATCCTGAATAGTTTAGGAGGGTTGACTATATCTATAAATAAGAGGAGTCTTATCATAGATTAAGGTTACACACTCTTTCATTATAATAGAGAGAGTACTCCATAATTCTCTACATCTAAGGAGTTAGAGAGAGAGAGAGAGAGAGAGAGTTAGGGTTAGTCACCTATGGTTTGGAGAAATCAAGATCTACTTCTTTAATTCATAGATCTCTTGGTGGATCACCTCTAGAGGCTCAACACTTGGGGAGCTAACGTTGATCCGTAGAATCTAATCGGTGAATTTGAAGAAGAACATGAAGGATTAAAGGGAGATGAACTTGTACCCGTGGAAGCTTGGTTCTACAAAGGTATAAATTCTTTTATCTTTCCTCAATTAATAATAGTCGCATAAGAAAGATCCTGGTTATTGGTTTGTACAAAAAATTTCAAATCTGATTTTTCTTGCTTCCGTTGCGCTTATATAATTTGATTATATGTATGCCATATTTTTGCAAACCAACAGTGGCATCAAAAGCCAAACTTATGCGAATTATTAATTGTTTTAATTTCATATATATATGAGTATGTGTTTAGAGCAATTTATTGGGCATAATTTGTTGTATAGAATCATGGGTTTTGAAAATTAATTGCAAAAATCGTGTTTTGAAAAAAAAAAAAGTTTTTTTTAAAAAAATTACGAACTGCTACAGGAACAGTAGCAATGCGCGGCTAGGTTCTGCGCGCATGGCGCGTGTCAGGCTCTACGCGCATTGCACGGGAGCGAGGCTTTGCGCGCATGGCGCAGGTGCTGTGCCGGGGCGCAGTGCGCGGGGGAACCGCGGGCGCACAATTCGCGGTCAGTTCTTAGCGCGCAATGCGCGGAGAACTGGACCCGGTGGCAGCCTTGTAATTGTGACGACCCCAAATCCGGGTTCCTTGAACCTCGGATCCGGTTCAACACGAGTACAACCTTTTCCTTATTGTTCATGAATTACAACAATATTATAATTGATAAATAACCATTTACTTACAATTTTATAACATCTCTTTCTATTCCAGAATCGAAATCTTTATACATTCCTAGTATGTCTTAATATCATACATGATACGACATTCTATTACAATCAACTTGTGTATTTAACACTCATATAACATACCGACTAAAGTTTTATACTACACAATCATTTACCTGTCCAATTCGGACTGATATCTACAATGGTCGTGCTAGACCTTCAGTGAATATAATACGCATTCCGGTTCCTTGATCCTTATCAAGACTTCAAATACTTGTACTATCTGAAAATGTTGGTTTTAAGCAAGAGTGAGCACGACGGCTCAACAAGTTTAACAGTTACACATAACACATTGCATGCTTCACATTTTAAATATACTATGCATTTTATACTTACATCATGTTCCTCAGGCATTTCATACAATAACCAACTAGCATTTAGCAAATCCTGCTTTATTCTTGTACATATTTTTCATGTAATCATACTTCATGCGTTTCACATATCACAAAATCATCATTAGATTATCTTATCAACAATTAAATATCACATGACAGCATGTTAATACACATAGGAGCAAGTTCTGAAAAACTTCTCTGGTCGCTTCTACCATCTACGCTTATTTGCGTCTCTTATTCAACCTACAATTTATATATCGAATTGACATAATCATTAGTTACAACGACTATTAACTAGTCTTAACTTAAGACCTTAACTTCAAATTATTAACTCTTTAGTTGTCCGATAAACGAACCCTTAAGTTCCGGACAAAAACCCTAGCCCAAATACAGTTTGGACATGTCGGGTATGCTTAACCAACTTACGTGTTCACTACATGTTCTTCGTACGACTTACTTTTAATAAGTTGTCTAAATTAGCCACAAATGGACTATTTACATTGATTTAATTCAATTAAATTTCCTCTTTTACATAACTTAATGACTCGGTCGTTTAATAACATACCAAATACCTCAAAATATTATCTTCCTTTGATAATATACAACTACATTCAAATATTATTAACCTTTTAATAATATTTTAATCACTTATTAATATTATTAACCGTTTAATAATATTTTACTCACATATTAATATTATTAACCATTTAATAATATTTTAATCACTTATTAATATTATTAATCACTTAATAATATTTTAATCACTTATTAATATTATTAACCACTTAATAATATTTTAATCACTTATTAATATTATTAACCATTTAATAATATTTTACTCACATATTAATATTATTAACTATTTAATAATATTTTAATCACTTATTAATATTATTAACCATTTAATAATATTTTAATCACTTATTAATATTGTTAATCATTTAATAATATTTTAATCATTTACAAATATTATTCACTATCTGATAATATTTTAATCTCTTATTAATATTATTAACCATTTAATAATATTTTAATCAATTCTTAATATTATTAATTATTTAATAATATTTTAATCACTTACTAATATTATTCACCATTTAATAATATTTTATTCACTTCTTAATATTATTAATCATTTAATAATATTTTAATCATTTCTTAATATTATTAATCATTTAATAATATTTTAATCACTTACTAATATTATTCACCATTTAATAATATTTTATTCACTTCTTAATATTATTAATCATATAATAATATTTTAAACATTTACAAATGTTATTCATCATTCAATAACTTTTTAATCATACACTAATATTATTGATCATTTAATAATATTTTAATAATCTTCAAATGATACCAATAGTTAACTTTTTAATTGTGTTAACATTAGTCTTTATGTTACATATTTAGCTACCAATTAACTACTAATAAACTTCATATATTGGTTTAGTATTCGAACCCATTCATTTTACACTTATTTCAACTTAAATTTTCATTTAAAACGCGACCCGGACCGACCGAACCGGACCCGGACAGACCCGACCCGACCGGACCCGGACCGACCCGACCCGACCCGGACCGAATCTGCTCCCTGAGACAGCCGGCTAGAGCGTCTAGGCGCTTGGTAGGCGCTAGGTAGGCGCTCGGCCACTTTTTTGAAAACCCTAATTTGGACTGCCCGACCCTCAGTCACTCCGACAGCCATAACTTCTTCATTTTAAAACATTTTGGGGTTTTTCTTGAGTCCATTCTCATCAGAATTGCCCCCTCTACAATTTCTCTTTAGAACACAAATCCAAATTCCAAACGGATCAATGCTTAAAATCTCTCACAATGCAACCTAGGGTTTTAAAATCAACATGCTTTGAGGAAAAATCCATAACTTCTTTATTTTTCCACATTTTTGAAAGATTCAAGTTGGGTTTTCTTAAAAACTCATAGAGGTAACTTTTTAGCCATAGAAATCCAATTCTCAACTTTTACATTTCAAACTAAAACATTAAATAGCGCATAGCTACCTAGGTTTTTACCGGTAAAGTTTAATATAGACATTTCTTACATTTTTGTGCATACCGCTCATACCAAAACATGATTGAAATATATCAAACCATGATTCTACCAATATATCATAGATCTAGACTTCTAGAGCATCAAAATTACTTTTGATCGGTTAAAAATATATTTTGACCGATTAAAACTTATATAGACTATAAAAATAAAATAGGTGAAGGTTAGATCACTTTTGAACCTCTTGATCATGGATGCTCCTCTTCCTCTTGACATGATCTTGGCTTGTGACCTCCTCTTGTCCATCCTCTAGCAAATTTTCCTTGGTGGAAATCTCCAACAATGCTCTCCCTTCTCTCTAGAATTCTTTCATCTCTCTAAAAATATTACCAAGCATAGAAATGACCAACATTGCTCGTGTGTTGGTGATTTCTATTTATAGAACTCTAGGAGTACTTCATTAACTTCTTAATCAACCAACCTTGGTGCAATTAGAAGCTAAATTGGTGATTACTATTACTTTGAATGACTAGCTTGATTGACCAAGTGATTGACATGCATCAAGCTTGCTTACAAGCTATTGGTTGAGTGAAATAAAAGCAATATAAGTGCAACAAGCCACCCCCAAGTGGGCCCCTCTAAAATCTCAGCAAAATGCCCTTTTTAATCTCCATTTTTGCTTTATTTTTTCGTCATTTAATATACATATATACATCTATATATATATATATATATATATATATATACACATATGATCAATTGTTGACCAATTTTAACTACCATTTGGGCTCCACATTGGACTCTAGGATTGAATATATTGGGCTCATCAATTTAATTAGTTTGGGCTCAATTTATTTATTACATTGGGCTAACATTAAATACCCTATGTTACATTTAATTAAAACAAGCATTGGGCTTGATTAATTATAACTTGGATCAAGGCTTAATTAAATACATGAACTACTAGGTTAATTAATTTGACCTAGTTTAATACCTCATTTGGACTTATATTATAGTCCAATTAAATTTGATTTAATTTATTCTACCACCTTGGGTTACATAATTAACTCATCCATAGTTAATTCTCATCACCACTTTCCTTTTTCTAGCAATTCACCAACGTTTGGTTAATGCTCTCTCATGTCTACCAACTAGGGTTATTCAATTAACCCTACACTAGTTAATTCTCTACACTCAATAATATTTCCCAACACTTTGACCAACATTGGACTTTTAAATGTTTGGGCTACATAGTTTACCTTCCATTGGGCTCTCTTATTAAATTACCCACCTTCATGTAAATATTCCCATATTGGGCTAACACACAATCCTTTTGGGCTAGTCCACTAGTAGTAATTAAATTACTTGGACTCTATACCATAACTAAATAATTAAGTTAATTACTTAATCAATTAACTTCTTAATATTGTCATTCTAGACAATCATCCTAAATTTTCCACAACTTTAACGCATAACTAATATAATTAATTTAATTAATTATATTTCATGACTTCATTTTTAAACTAATTAATTTATTAGTTTAATTGAGTATTAAATTTACTCCTCTTCGTATTTGGCTAACAAGCACAACTCTAGGAATATATAACTATATATATATATATATATATATATATATATATATATATATATATATATATATATATATTCTTATAACCGTCTTCACTTCTCAATTGAATTTATTTCTTTAATAAATTCTCTATATGCATCATTACAATATTCTCACATTTAATTTCTAACAAACAAATTATGTTAAAAAAAAATGTTTACCCATTTTCTACACATCTTACTTCTCATATTCTAGGTTTTAAACCTTAACCTTGTAATAAAATCAATTAAGATATTATTTAAAATCTTGGAAATATCTGGGATATTACATTCACCCCTTCTTATAAGAATTTCGTCCCCGAAATTTCATCATACTCATTTCTACCAGTTTTTCATCACTGAGAATATCTCTTTACTCATCAAATTCTATGACCACCATTTTCTAGGAAGTTCATACTTTTCACAATTCCAGAACAATGGAATATCTTGTAGAAGAATAAATTGAAAATCAATATCTTACAAAAGAATAAATTGAAAATCAAAATATTCATTAAAACTTTCATACTATTCTGAGGAGTCATAAAGACTGTGAACATACTGCGAGAATGTTTATCAATCACAATAACTGAAAACATACCACAATGGTTTCGTACGCTAGGTGATCAGCCTATCGTACTCTAGCGCTGTGCACAACGACTTCTCTCGGGGTCGAACTCTTTGGATTTACCAACCCATATCAGCATGCCACCACTGTTGGGCGCCCCCTCGCGGGTTCTTTATTCATGGCTCTGACATATCCCCCATTATGGGGTTGTTCACCTCAGACTTACTACAAAATTTCGCTCCAGCATAAGTTGGATTGAAAAATAAAACTTGAGTCATTTCTGACCAAAAAGTGTCTAGTCAAAATAAATGACATAGACTCACATCATTGAACTGTTCGTATATTACGATTCAAAAATCATTTCAGATTAGTTAAAATAACTAAAATTCATTTATAGGACTTCATGATACCGCACCTTTGCAACAATGCGTTGAGGATTTCGTCTTTTTCATCTCTGCACCATGGCTTTAATGGCGTGCGATGATTTTA
The DNA here is from genome assembly GCA_947179155.2 of Hedera helix. Lineage (NCBI taxonomy): Eukaryota > Viridiplantae > Streptophyta > Magnoliopsida > Apiales > Araliaceae > Hedera > Hedera helix. The sequence continues at coordinate 12,100,399 of OX359280.1, forward strand.
TAAATACATTTTGATATTTTCAAATCAATTTGTCTAGCCGAAATAATTAGCATAGACTCTTCTTTAAACGTTTCAAAATACTAAAAATCATTTTGACTTTGTCATATTACATCATACCATAGTGGGCTTAAAAATACATCCAACACTAGGTTACTCTGCATTGATGACTCCATCGTTTATCATCTCTGCACTAAGTGCATTAATGATCTCTAAAATACATTTGTCTTTTCAAAAGCACAAAAGTGCGAATTTAGCACGATTTTAAGAATTTCAAAATCTAGCATAGCTAGAAGATTTGGAATATCCTAAAACCTCAAAACACCTCAAATTTTTCCTCCACATTCTTTTCCAGCTTAATAACTATATCTAGTATAGCTTTAATCTTGCAACTTAACTCTACCCACGCTCACTCTTCATCAAACTTACCACGTATTTGGGCTCAAGAACTTACCACAATCATATGGTTTGAGGAGCTTGTCCTAGTCAGGCCAAAGTCGCCCATTCGCTGAGGGGTTCCACCATACGATTATGAGTCACAAACTTACCATACGTGTCGGTTCTCAGAACACGAACTTATCTTAACATCCTCTATCTATCCGTTATACACATGAGAAAAGAATCACCTTCTCAACATACATATAACGAATAGCGCGACACCAGGTTTCAATTGATTATCACTATAGAAAGCTAAGTGGTCGTCCAACCAGACACAATCTCCTGCCCATACAAGAAATTGGTAAACTCGGCCACTAATCAATATAGAAAGTTAAGCGGTCGTTAAACCAAGAACAAATACATCAGTTTCCCAACTCTTCAACACTGTAAGGAACACCTGCCATCAATGCATACGTTTATTCTACGATACACACTGATCGTGCAAGTTTCGCAGCAGCATCTCCCAAATTGGTTCGCTGACATATCATAGCCCCCGCCCATATAAGGGTTCGTTCAACTCAACCACTATATTAATATAGGAAGCTAAGCGGTTCTAAAACCAAGCACAAATCCCTCGCCCATACAAGGAATCGTACAACTCAGCCACTAATATGAGTCATCCATTAAAAACCCACAAACCTCTAATTTTTCTTAACTGAATACGAATTCTCTCCATTCATATTTTAGCACATCTGTCTCATTACGAGTTCATTTCTCTAGATCATTTCATGACCATATTAGCATTTTCTTTATGCTTCACAAAATCTTATTATAAGATACTTTCTATCATTTCTTCAAATTAGGTACAACATGACCATTTTCATTTCTCTTACATCTCCTCAAATCCACCTTTGGATAATCATCAATATATGAATTTTCCAAATTCATCTTTCATTACTTAAACTCTACTTGAGTTTATTCATTTACTATTTTTCTTATCTTCTACTACGGTTATAGCCTAAGGTACTCTTACCTAAGGTTTATAACCTATCAGCTCTGATACCAACTTGTGACGACCCCAAATCCGGGTTCCTTGAACCTCGGATCCGGTTCAACACGAGTACAACCTTTTCCTTATTGTTCATGAATTACAACAATATTATAATTGATAAATAACCATTTACTTACAATTTTATAACATCTTTTTCTATTCCAGAATCGAAATCTTTATACATTCCTAGTATGTCTTAATATCATACATGATACGACATTCTATTACAATCAACTTGTGTATTTAACACTCATATAACATACCAACTAAAGTTTTATACTACACAATCATTTACCTGTCCAATTCGGACTGATATCTACAATGGTCGTGCTAGACCTTCAGTGAATATAATACGCATTCCTGTTCCTTGATCCTTATCAAGACTTCAAATACTTGTACTATCTGAAAATGTTGGTTTTAAGCAAGAGTGAGCACGACGGCTCAACAAGTTTAACAGTTACACATAACACATTGCATGCTTCACATTTTAAACATACTATGCATTTTATACTTACATCATGCTCCTCAGGCATTTCATACAATAACCAACTAGCATTTAGCAAATCCTGCTTTATTCTTGTACATATTTTTCATGTAATCATACTTCATGCGTTTCACATATCACAAAATCATCATTAGATTATCTTATCAACAATTAAATATCACATGACAGCATGGTAATACACATAGGAGCAAGTTCTGAAAAACTTGTCTGGTCGCTTCTACCATCTACGCTTATTTGCTTCTCTTGTTCAACCTACAATTTATATATCGAATTGACATAATCATTAGTTACAATGACTATTAACAAGTCTTAACTTAAGACCTTAACTTCAAATTATTAACTCTTTAGTTATCCGATAAACGAACCCTTAAGTTCCGGACAAAAACCCTAGCCCAAATACAGTTTGGACATGTCGGGTATGCTTAACCAACTTACGTGTTCACTACATGTTCTTCGTACGACTTACTTTTAATAAGTTATCTAAATTAGCCACAAATGCACTATTTACATTGATTTAATTCAATTAAATTTCCTCTTTTACATAACTTAATGACTCGGACGTTTAATAACATACCAAATACCTCAAAATATTATCTTCCTTTGATAATATACAACTACATTCAAATATTATTAACTATTTAATAATATTTTAATCACTTATTAATATTATTAACCGTTTAATAATATTTTACCCACATATTAATATTATTAACCACTTAATAATATTTTAATCACTTATTAATATTATTAACCACTTAATAATATTTTAATCACTTATTAATATTATTAACCATTTAATAATATTTTACTCACATATTAATATTATTAACTATTTAATAATATTTTAATCACTTATTAATATTATTAACCATTTAATAATATTTTAATCACTTATTAATATTATTAATCATTTAATAATATTTTAATCATTTACAAATATTATTCACTATCTGATAATATTTTAATCTCTTATTAATATTATTAACCATTTAATAATATTTTAATCACTTCTTAATATTATTAATCATTTAATAATATTTTAATCACTTACTAATATTATTCACCATTTAATAATATTTTATTCACTTCTTAATATTATTAATCATTTAATAATATTTTAATCATTTCTTAATATTATTAATCATTTAATAATATTTTAATCACTTACTAATATTATTCACCATTTAATAATATTTTATTCACTTCTTAATATTATTAATCATATAATAATATTTTAAACATTTACAAATGTTATTCATCATTCAATAACATTTTAATCATACACTAATATTATTGATCATTTAATAATATTTTAATAATCTTCAAATGATACCAATAGTTAACTTTTTAATTGTGTTAACATTAGTCTTTATGTTACATATTTAGCTACCAATTAATTACTAATAAACTTCATATATTGGTTTAGTATTCGAACCCATTCATTTTACACTTATTTCAACTTAAATTTTTATTTAAAACGCGACCCGGACCGACCCGACCCGACCCGGACCGAATCTGCTCCCTGAGACAGCCGGCTAGAGCGCCTAGGCGCTTGGTAGGCGCTAGGTAGGCGCTCAGCCACTTTTCTGAAAACCCTAATTTGGATTGCCCAACCCTTAGTCACTCCGACAGCCATAACTTCTTCATTTTAAAACATTTTGGGGTTATTCTTGAGTCCATTCTCATCAGAATTTCCCCCTCTACAATTTCTGTTTATAACACAAATCAAAATTCCAAACGGATCAATGCTTAAAATCGCTCACAATGCAACCTAGGGTTTTAAAATCAACATGCTTTGAGGAAAAATCCATAACTTCTTTATTTTTCCACATTTTTGAAAGATTCAAGTTGAGTTTTCTTAAAAACTCATAGAGGTAACTTTTTAGCCATAGAAATCTAATTCTCAACTTTTATATTTCAAACTACAACATTAAATAGCGCATAGCTACCTAGGTTTTTACCGGTAAATCTTAATATAGACATTTCTTACATTTTTATGCATACCGCTCATACTAAAACATGATTGAAATATATCAAACCATGATTCTACCAATATATCATAGATCTAGACTTCTAGAGCATCAAAATTACTTTTGATCGGTTAAAAATATATTTTGACCGATTAAAACTTATATAGACTATAAAAATAAAATAGGTGAAGGTTAGATCACTTTTGAACCTCTTGATCATGGATGCTCCTCTTCCTCTTGACATGATCTTGGCTTATGACCTCCTCTTGTCCATCCTCTAGCAAATTTTCCTTGGTGGAAATCTCCAACAATGCTCTCCCTTATCTCTAGAATTCTTTCATCTCTCTAAAAATATTACCAAGCATAGAAATTACCAACATTGCTCATGTGTTATAGAACTCTAGGAGTACTTCATTAACTTCTTAATCAACCAACCTTGGTGCAATTAGAAGCTAAATTGGTGATTACTATTACTTTGAATGACTAACTTGATTGACCAAGTGATTGACATGCATCAAGCTTGCTTACAAGCTATTGGTTGAGTGAAATAAAAGCAATATAAGTGCAACAAGCCACCCCCAAGTGGGCCCCTCTAAAATCTCAGCAAAATGCCCTTTTTAATCTCCATTTCTGCTTTATTTTTTCTTCATTTAATATACATATATACATCTATATATATATATATATATATATATATATATATATACACATATGATCAATTGTTGACCAATTTTGACTACCATTTGGGCTTCACATTGGACTCTAGGATTGAATATATTGGGCTCATCAATTTAATTAGTTTGGGCTCAATTTATTTATTACATTGGGCTAACATTAAATACCCTATGTTACATTTAATTAAAACAAGCATTGGGTTTGATTAATTATAACTTGGATCAAAGCTTAATTAAATACATGAACTACTAGGTTAATTAATTTGACCTAGTTTAATACCTCATTTGAACTTATATTATAGTCCAATTAAATTTGATTTAATTTATTCTACCACGTTGGGTTACATAATTAACTCATCCATAGTTAATTCTCATCACCACTTTCCTTTTTCTAGCAATTCACCAACGTTTGGTTAATGCTCTCTCATGTCTACCAACTAGGGTTATTCAATTAACCCTACACTAGTTAATTCTCTACACTCAATAATATTTCCCAACACTTTGACCAACATTGGACTTTTAAATGTTTGGGCTACATAGTTTACCTTCCATTGGGCTCTCTTATTAAATTACCCACCTTCATGTAAATATTCCCATATTGGGCTAACACACAATCCTTTTGGGCTAGTCCACTAGTAGTAATTAAATTACTTGGACTCCATACCATAACTAAATAATTAAGTTAATTACTTAATCAATTAACTTCTTAATATTGTCATTCTAGACAATCATCCTAAATTTTCCACAACATTAACGCATAACTAATATAATTAATTTAATTAATTATATTTCATGACTTCATTTTTAAACTAATTAATTTATTAGTTTAATTGAGTATTAAATTTACTCCTCTTTGTATTTAGCTAACAAGCACAACTCTAGGAATATATATATATATATATATATATATCCTTATAACCGTCTTCACTTCTCAATTGAATTTATTTCTTTAATAAATTCTCTATATGCATCATTACAATATTGTCACATTTAATTTCTAACAAACAAATTATGTTAAAAAAAGTGTTTACCCATTTTCTACACATCTTACTTCTCATATTCTTGGTTTTAAGCCTTAACCTTTAATAAAATCAATTAAGATATTATTTAAAATCTTGGAAATATCTGGGATATTACAGTAATTATTGCAACTTTCGAAATTTAGGTTATTTTTGTATTTTGAGCAGATTTTAAATTAAAAGAAAATAAATGGTTTATTTTGAGTGATTCTAAAAATCTAAAAATTACAAAAATATAATAAAAATAAATAGTTTATTTTTACATGATTTTATAATTAAAATAAATGGTTTATTTTAAATATGAAATTGGATTTCATGCAACTTTAAATTGCCCATTAAATGATACCATTACATATATGCAATGATTTATTTAATTCATGAGATTAATATTATTTATTAATATATATGATGATATATATGATAATAAATGGAATTGATTATGGACTATTAACCATTGTGATTGGATTTAATTTTAATTAAATGCGTGAATGAATGGGTTTTAATAAATGGGGTCTACGTACCTCGTCTTTCTAATTTTTTTGATGTAAAATTCTATCTCTCTCTTATGTACTTTCCCTTGACTGTTGATCAAGATTTCTATTTATTGTAAATAATTTGTAATAGGATTAGTTAGAATTATTTTGAAGAATTGGAGCAAAGAAGCAAGGAGCGCATGAAGACCTCGTTTGTAATGGAGCCCGAATTTAAATGTAATAGTTACATTTAATTTAATTTATTCTTGCACCATAGGTTTGACCAATTGATTTATTTGGTGGCTCGAATAAATCAAACTAGAATAAAAGTCCATAATCAATCCAAGTAGAATATAGTATTCTATATTATATATTATCAAACATGCTTCACATGTTAATTAATATGACGCGTATTATATATATATATATATATATATATATATATATATATATATATATATATATATATATATATGTGTGTGTGTGTGTGTGTGTGTGTGTGTGTGTGTGTGCGCACTAAACAAGATGAGACAATTAATATTAATAAACCCCTCATGATGTAGAATAAATATTATTTATAAAATGAATTAAATTATTTAATTCATGAATTAAAGGAGTTTAATTCTATTAAATAAAATTAGAATTGTTCTAATTTATTTATTCTACTACTCATAATACTAAGTTGTAACGTTCAAAGATATTTATTAAAAAGATCGAACGTCGCCTTCTAGCATGGTAAAACGATAGAGTATCAAATAATCATTATAAGTTTGTTGTGTCACACAAGACTTATATTAATTTTTTGAGATATTGTTTTATCACATTTGATGTTTATAAAAAGAATTGAACATTACTGTTTTGTTGTGTCACACAAAGACGGTCTTTTTATCTTCTAATATAAGAAAATGCTAGGTTGGACTTAACTTGGATAATTTTGATTTGGATGTGTCACACATGATCATAATAATCTAAGAGGCAAAATAAAAAGGAGTTACATGTTGATGTAATTGACAAGAGTTGTCTACATATTTATTTATATATCGTTTGTTGTGTCACACAAGGCTATATACATTTGAAATATGATCATTATTCTCACTAGCAAATCTTTAACTAGATTTGCCGAACTATATAAGGAGGGTAATATAGTTTGTAGAAAATAGTGGGAGACACCATTTTAAATAAAGACCTAAATTATTTTGATAATTAATAAAATGAATGCATGTTAATGTTGTTATTAATTCACTTAAAGAATATTGCTATGTTTAATTCACTAACACTGCATAGCATAATGTATGCTAACAATTAATCGAACCGAATTGTTCGGATTGATTAAATAAATTTGAGAATAGTTCTTAATGCTGAAAAGCTAGCAAATGTCCTTAATTTGTCTATTCCTACAAACGTTGTAGACTAAGCCTCTGAGGAAGAGATTGTTATTTTAAATGGCAAGATGATGCAAAGGTGGCTCAATGTATCATGCTCGCATCCATAAGTATCGAGTTACAGCGTCAACACGAGAAAATGGATGCACCTACTATATTGCTGCACATCCAATAGTTGTATGATAAGCAATGTAGGTCAACCAGATATAAGATATCTAAGGAGCTCTTCCAATCTATAATAACCAATGGCACTATAGTAAAAGACGCATGTCCTAAAGATGATCAATTAGGACAAACATGTTTTGTCAAGGATGGATAGTTGAGTCAAGATTCGATCTTGCAGTCACTCACTGACTCTAATTCACAATATGTTGTGAACTTCAAACATTAATAAGCTAGAAGTCAGTTTAACTGATTTGCTTAAATATGTTGAAGACTGTTGAGAGTCACTTTCCTTCCTAGAAAAACCAAGTCTTACTCGTAGATGAATCTTCTAAGCGGAGGAAGATGGCCAAAGGTATTTCTGAGGAGTCAGAAAGAGTAGAAGGCAAAAGAAAGGCTAAACAAAGGACATAAATAAAAGTGATCCCGATGGCAAAGGAGTTTGCTTTCATTGCGATAAGCTGGGACACTGGAAGAACAACTGCAAGAGAGTTGTAGTAGTTAAGTAGAAGAAGTTTAGTGAAACTTCAGCTACAGATATAGATTTGTTCATAATGAAATAGAACTTTCTCTAAGTCAAGTTTCTACTTAGGTATTAGATACCAGATGGTGGTCTCACATATGCAAGTCGTTGCAGAGACTAAGCAGAAGTAGAAAGCTAAACAAATGATAAGTAATCCTGTGATAGGGAATGAAGCAAAGATTGCTCATTAGCCATGGGAACTTATAGTTTAGCACTGCCTACGGGCAAGCCTATTAAGTTAGTAAGTTGTTACTAGGTTCTAGTTCTTAGAAACATTATTTCATTTCCATGTGATGACAAGGAAGGATTTTTGACATTATAATAATGAACAATCGTTGTTCTGTTTATAATGATAATGTTTTATTTAGAACTGGTTGATTACTTAATGGATTTTGTATACTTGACTTACATGAAAAATATTCTAATTTGAACAAACTAAAAGCAAAGAGATGATATGAATCATACCTTCATGCAATACTGTTAACTCGGTCATGCTAATGAAACAAGACTAAATAAGTTGTATAAAGATAGGCTTTTAGAGCCTTTTGATTATGAATCAAATACAACTTATGAATCTTGTATCATGGACAATATGACTAAATCTCCATTTAGTGGACATGGAGAGCGAGTTACGGAGTTGTTAGAGATGGTACACACAATCGTGTTTGGGACCTGTGACAACAAATGCAAGAGGAGGGTATTCATTCATTACTTTCACTAATGATTCTAGATTTTGATATATGTATTTGATGAAATACAAATCCAAATCGTTTGAAATGTTCAAAGAATTCAAAAAGTGAAGTATAGAAACTAAAGGCCAAAAGTATTAAAGTTCTTTGATTAGATCGAGAAGGGAATACTTAAGCAGTAAGTTTTTAGATCATCTCAAGCGAAATGGTATTCTCACAGAATGGACATGGTGATGATCCATAATGAGTATTACCGATCTTCTAGTATCCTTCTAGGGTTATGCTCTAGAAACGATCGCATATCTACTAAATAAGATACCTTCTTAATCCATCCCTAAGATTTCATATGAGTTATGGGATAGAAAGGAAACTAAGTCTTAAGCATGTTAAGATTTGAATTGTTCAGCTTATGTCAAAAGGTTTGACAGGATAAGCTATGGACAAGATCTGATAAGTGTAAACTTGTGGGATATCCTAAAGAAAGTTTAGGGTATCACTTCTATAATCCGACTAACTAAAAAGTGTTTGTTGAAACACGCTGCCTTATAAGAAAAAGAAGTTTTTCCTTAAAGGGTTAGTGGGAGTAAAATAGATCTTAAAGAAGTTCAAGAACCATAAAACACTACAGATCAAGTGAAGGAATCTGTACAAGTAGATAAACCTATTGTACCACAACCAAGTCGTAAATCTTGTTTAGTACTGAAGATACATGAATGATATGGATCATCATAGATGATGATGATGAGGTACGCATCATAGTGGATGATGATCCGGTTACACACGATGAGGTATGAGTATTATATACTCAAGAGAAATGGTTGATGACCATAAAATCCGAAATGGGTCTTTGGAGAAAGACTAAAGCAGATGGCTAGGTGGAGACCTATAAGACCTGACTAGTGGTAAAAAGATTTCAAACAAGGTCAATGAGTTGACTATGATGAAATTTTTCACTAGTGAAAATGCATATGTTCATTCGGATTTTACTTGCAGTTGCAGCTTACTATACAAAATGATGTATGTATGATACAACCAAAAGGATTTGTCTCCATAATGATGGAGTAAATCAAGTATGAAAGCTACTACGATCTAATTATAGATTGAAGCAAATTTCTCGAAGATGGAACATCCGTTTTAATAAGACAATCAAAAGAGCTTGATTTTATCAAAAATAAAGGATGAACCAAGTATGTACAAAGGTTAGTGGGAGCACTGTGACATTTCTAGTATTATATGATGATATAATACTGATAAGGAATGATATACTGATGCTATAATCAGTAAAGATGTGGTTGTCTAAAAACTTCTCCATTAAGAACTTGGGAGAAACGTCCTAACATTCTATTTAGGATAAAGGTCTATAGAGATAGATCATAAAAGATATTCGGCTTGACCCAAGGGACGTACATTGATTCGTTGAAATGTACTAGACTTGATATTGCTTATTTATTATAAGCAGCTATCAGTTTAATTATGGAGAAGAACATTAGAAAAGTGTTTCTAATGATGTGTCTCATATAAAATTAGAGGGTTTAACAAACTCAAGTTTGTTCAGACTAATCAAGATAACATCATATCCATTTCAGGTAATATGATTACCTTGAACGGTGGTGCAGTGAGTTGGAAAAGTTCCAAACAGCAAAGAGTTGTTGATTTACTGACAAAGACATAGTAAATAACTATAAGTGAAGCTGCAAAGGTGATTGTTTGGTTAAAAAAGTTCATTACAGAACTTATAATAGTTCCTAACATTAAAGGAGTTTAATTCGCCAAGGAACCTAGGTCTCATCTTAAATCCAACCATGTGTTGCAGCACTTTCATATGATTAGATGAATCAATAAAAAGGAGACGACACCATAAAGATGGTAGACTCTTAGAACAGCATTACAGATCCACTAACTAAAGCATTTACTAAGTAATTTGTACGTCGCTTAGAGAAGAATGGTATGGAGATACTAAAGGGCTATTGGCTTTAGTGCAAGTGGGAGATTGAAAGTAGTATGCCCTCAAGCCATCACAACCACATTTGATGTGATAAGCATATACTTTGTAATCTTGTTCATTTATTAATAAAAGTATCAAGACATTTCTTTATTAATGATTAATTACTTGAATTAATCAAATGGATAAACCCATAGTTTTCGAGCAATGCTTTTAGAACCATGATAAGGATCATGCTAATGAGATCTAAATTCAAAATAGCTCAAAACTAAAATTGTTCCTAATCGTTGGATCACTAAAAAGGGGATTAGTAGATCCGGATAGATTGGTACATACTATGCTTGCTCTTATGAAGAGGATAATCATTTGTGTAGAGACACTAAAACAAGTATGTAGGTGCTTATTAGAGAATAAGTTCACTGAACGTGACTCGCTCAAGGAACACCTAATGGAGTTATACTTGTCTGTCAATAGGAGTTCCTTATGTGATAGTCGTACAAGTGATCCTTGGACTTGAGATCATCATAGTATCTTGTGTGTACTAAGTTATACTTTGATATATTCCTTAAGACCTATTGGTATATCAAAGGTTATGTTTGGGTATAATAAGGTACACATGGAGATAGGTGAATAATCAACAAATGATCTACCATTTCCAGTAAAGGTAGAGAATGTCCTATGCGATTCAATAAGTGACAACTCAAAAATCCCTGGCCAGGGTTGAATGGAATTAGAAAGGAGTTTCTAATTTACATTAACTAGAGTTGTGTATTTGTGAATTGAAATGCATATGATCAAATAAATAAGACTTGACAGAAATTCCATGTTTTATATTTGATTGGGACATTATATGGTAGAAGGATTGAATTGTACGGTAACTATTTGCTAAAAGATTCTTTTACGATCAAATGTTGAAATCTATATTATCTGCAAAGTCGACTAATCGCTAAGGGGGCTTACCCTTATTGTGGAATAATTATTTATTCTGAATTAAAGAGTTAATTCGTAATAAATGAATTAAAATTGTTCTAATTTATTTATTATACAACCGGTTTAATATGGAGAACTTAAAGGGTCACACCGCAAAAGAGTAATATTTATTTTAGAAGTGGATGGCATAATCATAATAATAAATTAAGTATATTTAATTTATACTATGGTGATAGAATAAATTAAATAGCTTAATATTTATAGTTTAGTATTTTAGAAATACTAATTATAAATTAATAAGAGGAGTCTTATTATTATTATTATTACTATTATTATTATTACTAGTATTATTATTTAGTTCCTAAATGGTTTAGGAATTAATTAATAAGTAGTAGTATTGTTGTAAATAATTAAGTTCCTAAATGGTTTAGTAATTAATTAATAAGAAGTACTCTCATTATTAAATAATTAAATTCCTAAATGGTTTAGGAATTGTAATTAATTAATTTAGTTCTTAATTAAATTAGGAATTAAATTAAAACCCTAATCCTAGATAGTTTAGGAGGGTTGACTATATCTATAAATAAGAAGAGTCTTATCATAGATTAAGGTTACACACTCTTTCATTAGAATAGAGAGAGTTCCATAATTCTCTACATCTAAGGAGTTAGAGAGAGAGAGAGAATTAGGGTTAGACACCCATGGTTTGGAGAAACCAAGATCCACTTCTTTAATTCATAGATCTCTTGGTGGATCACCTCTAAAGGCTCAACACTTGGGGAGCTAACATTGATTCGTGGAATCTAATCGGTGAATTTGAAGAAGAACATGAAGGATTAAAGGGAGATGAACTTGTACCCGTGGAAGCTTGGTTCTACAAAATTCTTTTATCTTTCCTCAATTAATAATAGTCGCATAAGAAAGATCCTGGTTATTGGTTTGTACAAAAATTTTAAAATCTAATTTTTCTTGCTTCCGCTGCGCTTATATAATTTGATTATATGTATGCCATATTTTTGCAAACCAACAGGTATGACCGTGATGTGCATTCGGTGCAATTATGTGACTATATGTGAAGTTGTTCAATGCCTTCTTTAGGTAATTGTTAATCTGAGTTAGATATGATGCACGTGAAATACATTGCTTTAGTAGAAGCACAACACATGATGTATGACACACACAGGGCATGTTATGTTATGTGTTACATGAAGCATGAAATGTGTAAACTGTTGAACTTGCTGAGCCATTGTGCTAATCCTTGCCCAATATTAACATTTTGCAGGTGAAAATGAGAATCCTAGAGTGTCGGGATATAATAGAGTTATGTTACGACATCGATTAAGGTTATAATGTAATTATTTTAGATTTCTGATATAATGATTCGTTGTAGTTGGAATTATTAAAGCTTATGGTAATTATTAATATGTCAACGGTGATATGAGTCCTGATCGGACTGTTAAAGGATTACTTAAGTTTTTATTTTTATTTGTACATGTGTATAATTATGGTATTGATTGAATTATGCCAAAAATTCTAAGCAGATAACAACCGAAGTCCAAAGTGATACTAAATTATAAATTTTGAACCATCATACGTTTACAATTGGGGTGATGAGTCAAACCAGATAATAAATGGGATTGACAGTGAAAGTAAAAAGTAAAGGTTGCGATTCTGAGATAAATGATAGAGGTAAAAAAAAAATTATACCGAAAAATTTGGTAATTAATGATGTAAAGTTAGTTAACGGATTAAGTCATGTGATTAAAGATTTATTAACGAATCGAAATTTGGACGTTAGGAAGATAACGTATAATAAATGTGAAACTTAAGGTAATAAGGTTTGTCGAATTTTGGGGTCGTTACACTTTTAACATATAAATCCAAAAGCTTGAAAATGATTGTTCAAAACTTTTTTATTTCAAAACTAGTTTGATAAAAATTCTTCCAAAACCATTTTGGATTAGTTTTAAAACCATTATACCACTAGCATAACCTTATTATACATGTATGCACATAAAGTTCCAATAATGGATCATGGATTCTTAAGTTTTTATAAAATTTGCTTCCTTGAAGCATTTAATCAAACATTTAACATGCATGCATTTCAAAACTCATTTTCATATGAATTCATATATGACACATAACCTCTAATTACAAACCCCACCTTATATGTGACACCCCCAAATCTGGGCCCACACAGCCCAAACTTGAGTTGTCAAAAGACTACAACAAAATTATTACAAGGTAGTACAACGTTTAACAATACAGTGCATAATAATACACAACTAAGTCTTCACTATTGTTGTCACACTATTTTACAACACGTGAAGACTACGATAGCTATCCCTCGAACTCTCACTCTATCCCCCGGCTAGACCCAGCTACGTTCTCATCTCCTGTTGAAAAACAATGGAACAAAAGAAAGGGTGAGCTCAAATAGCCCAGTAAGAAATATTACGACTAAGATAATGATGAATAAATTATCATTAGCCTTTAACAGTTGAGTTCTTGATAGAATATAATAGACTACAAGGTTTATATCAAAAACTGCAGTTAAATTCTTGAACAACGTTCAGATCAATAATAGCAGCGAAATGAGCAATCTATTAGAAGAATAATGCAGACTATAATGTCCACTTGCTTCTTTTTTTAGGAAAAACATCATCAACTTTTATCATCTGAAACACCACTGGCCATGATAATATAAATTCACAGTTCCTGGTCAGAATCATGCAAATCAACAGTTCATCTTTGCACTACGGGCCAAAGATATTCAATATAACACCAACGATCATGATTATACTAGTATTCTGCCTTTTGTCATAATCAAACTAAACAACAGTTCATCTTTGCACTACTGGCCAAAGAGAATTTTCACCACGTGTCATAAAAGACACCGAACAGATGTATCGTCTTTAACCTATTATATCGCCTTTAACCTATCATCTGTTCAACAATTATATCGCATATGTGCCCCCGACCACAGATATTCACAACAGCTTGATTCTTGATGATTAGTACAAATAACAGTAATACAAATGATGAACAGAAGAAACAGGATAAACAACAAGTATCGGAAGTTTACTTTGTGCAGATTCAAATAATGTCCAAATTGTCAACATGATGTGGAGTGAAATTCAAAAATGATATTCAAGATTCACAATTCAGAATAACGGTTACAGTTCAATAGAAATTTTTAGAAAAATAGGAAGGTTCAACTGAAATGATATTAGATGAAGCACAAAGCACAAACTATTTAGGAACATATAATCATTTTAGAAAACTTTACCAAATAGTTCTTATCATAGTAAGTTAAGAGTATAAAAGAAATAATATCCCTTACTGTAGTAAGTTTGAATAATAGAAGATGAAAAAGATGGTATCCCTTATGAGTACAAAGGAAAATAATATCACTTACGAATATGAAAGAAAATGTTATTACAAACGAATATAGAATAAAAGTGTCATGTGATAATTCGTGTAGACAAATTATTTTCACAAGAGACAAATAAGAAATTTACAAAGGGTTATTCACCAACAGGCGGTAATCCGCACCGTAAGGTTATTCCCACAATTTAATACATGGAAATAAATGACACATCTTATAAGTAAGAAAGAGACGATATTATTTTCGAGAATCAAAGAATGATAATCCCTTATAGTAGTAAGTTTAAGAGTATAAAAGAAAATGACATCCTTTACAAGTAAGAAAATAATACCATTTATGATGATGAAAAAAATGATATCCCTTACCTTAACACGTGACTGGATATTGATAAAAATGAGGTTGATCAACCTATATATTTATAATATAATTAGTAATTACCACATATAAATTTCAAAGTGTATGATAACTCGTATAATATGAACTATCAAAATTATATATAGTTAACATAATTTTTGTAGTATAATATAACAACTTTAAAATAGTTTTTAAAATAATATTCCAAAATAAATCTTCCAAAGAAAGCTTTTAAAAATGAATCTTCTCAAAGAAGAGTCTTCTAAAGGAAGATTTGTGAATACCGTGAAAAATAGAAATTTATGAAATTACTACACTTTAATAAAACACTTACTTGAAAAATTCTTGCACTCCTTTTGGTTTCCAAACACTCAAGATAACATTACTATTCTCAGAGAAAACTCATAAAATACTAATAATTTTTTTTTTTGTTTTAAGTGTGATTTTTCTGTTCCGCTGAGCAAGCTATTTATAGGAGAAAATATGATACTATGCACGGTAGGTGGGGGTTGTTAGCATGCCAATGCTGAATAATTCAGCAGCCAGCAGCCTAGTGTAAAATTCTTCTCCAATTTCTTCACCAACCATGTGGGCCCCACCAATGGGTCCACATGTTTTTTTACTATTTATTTAAATAAATTATTATTATAATCAAACTACTCATTAATTATACAATAATTCGGATAATGCTACAACAATGATAACAATAATTCAACAATAATTTAAGAACACACTACTGATAAAATATTAATTTAATAATATTTAATACAGTACATTTGCTACTGTGACAGTTATTTGGTTCAATAATATATCCCCCTGTGTAATGACAATTATTGATTCAATTAAATAAAATAATGCGTAATAGCAATTATTGAATTTATAACATAAAATATGATACAGTGACAATTATTGATGAAATGATGTGCAACAGTTACGGTGTCAATTATCAAATCAATAATGCAAATACTGTGTAATAATCACTTTATCAGTTCAATAATATAAACATCGCACAATACCTTGTGCTACTGTGTAATGCCGTGTGTTACTATGTATTATCGTGTGCTACTGTAGAACACCGCGTGCTACAGTAAAATATCATAAATTACCGTATGCTACTATTCTTTTATCATCGGTATTTTAATAGTTTAAAAGTGATAACACCGTTGACTATTTTTATTTAAAAAGGTTACTTCTGTCGTTTTCTATATCCTACAAATATTCTGTTACAGGGTCCACCAATAATTAGTTATTTCAGCGTCGTTGTACGACTCGAATATTCCCTGACCAAACGAATATTGTCCGACATAATAAAATTTGCACATAACATCCTTAACTTTTAACTTTGCCAATTTAACCACTTACTGTTTCAGAAAAATATATATGAAGAAAAATTAAACTTTGTATTTCATAAAATTCGGTGTCTCACATTATATCTTCAGAATCCATCTGATTCTTCAACAATTAAACCTCCCACAACCAACAATTCACTATAATTAACCATATAAAATTAACTATATTCTATGAACTAATAAAGAAAAGAAATTATACCCTTTTGTATGAAACTTTAATTGATGAACTTAATCTCTTCTTAAATCTAATTTCTTCTTAAATGAAGTTTTGTTCATCACTTTATCAATTCCTAGCTTGACTTAACATCCTTTTTATAACATGACAAGTTTTTGAGTGGAATTTGTGAAGGTTTATGGTAAGGGTATGAAGAGCTTGATATGGAACTTGGAAACTTAGAAATCTTCAAACTTTGGTTTGGTGTATAAACTAAATATGCATAGCTCTGTATATTCCCACTAATTCTCTTACTAACTACTAACCTCACAAACATAGCTTAGTGTCCTGACAAAAACTTAATAAACCTACACCTGTATTCCATTAACTTAAGTAATCAGCCTTCATATTCCCCCACATGCAATAAGTGTGACGACCCCAAATCCGGGTTCCTTGAACCTCGGATCCGGTTCAACACGAGTACAACATTTTTCTTATTGTTCATGAATTACAACAATATTATAATTGATAAATAACCATGTATTTACAATTTTACAACATCTCTTTCTATTCCAGAATCGAAATCTTTATACATTCCTAGTATGTCTTAATATCATACATGGTACGACATTCTATTACAATCAACTTGTGTATTTAACACTCATATAACATATCAACTAAAGTCTTATACTACACAATCATTTACCTGTCCAATTCGGACTAATATCTACAACAAATACTTAGATCTTCGGTGAAAGTAATATGCTTTCATGTTCCTTGATCATTATCGAGAACTTCAAATAATTTGCACTATCTGAAAATGTTGGTTTAGGCAAGAGTGAGCACGACGGCTCAGCAAGTCTAACAGATAGTACATAACACATAGTTCATGTTTATACATGTTTCTCATGCTTTATACATTACATTATATGAATGCATCATACTTCTCATGCTTTGCATTTATTCATGCAACATATTGATCATGCATTGGAATGAATACATAACATACAGTTCAACTTATTCAATTAATTCAAGTTTTCTATCATATAGAATCAACACACCTCATATGGTTTCACAAAAACATATTTAATTCAAATTCTCACATGCTTCAAGTGCACACACAACAGTTATACACATAGCAACAATATCTGAAAATTGTCTGGTTCGCTTCTACCAGTTATGCTTATTTGCGTCTTTCGTTCAACCTACAATTTATATATAAAATTGACATAATCATTAGTTACAATGACTATAAATTAGTCTTAACTTAAGACCTTAACTTTAAATTATTAACTCTTAAGATGTTCGATAAACGAACCCTTAAGTTCCGGACAAAAACCCTAGCCCAAATACAGTTCGGACATAACGAGTACGCTTAACCAACTTACGCATTCACTATACGTTCATCGTACGACCCATTTTTATTAAGTTGTCTAAATTAGTCACAAGCAGACTATTTACATCGGTTAAACATTCTTCTTTTATATAACTTAATGATTTGGACATTTAATAATGTACCAAATACCTCAAGATATTATCTACCTTTGATAATATATAACTACATTCAAATATTATTAATCATTTAATAATATTTTACTCACTTATTAATAGTATTAATTATTTAATAATATTTTAATCACTTATTAATATTATTAACCATTTAATAATATTTTAATCATATATTAATATTATTAATCATTTAATAATATTTTATTCTCTTATTAATATTATTAAGCATTTAATAATATTTTAATCTCTTACTAATATTATTAATCATTTAATAATATTTTAATCACTTATTAATATTATTAACCATTTAATAATATTTTATTCACTTATTAATATTATTAATCATTTAATAATATTTTAATCACATATTAATATTATTTCTCATTTAATAATATTTTAATCATTTACTAATGTTATTAATCATTTAATAACTTTTTAATCATATACTAATATTATTGATCATTTAATAATATTTTAATAATCTTCAATTAATACCAATAGTTAACCTTTTAATTGTGTTAACCTTCATCTTTAACTTAAACATTTAACTATCATTTAGTCACTAATAGACTCTCTAACAATAGCTTATCTTTATTTCAATAGTGAAATTATCTTTTGTTAAGTTTTACAATGTCCGACAAGCGAAACTTTCAGTTCCGAATAAGTCTGGATTAAAATTTTAATTTTTTTAACAAGCACGGGCGTATCTACGCCGACCCAAGGCCTTTCTAGGGCATATCTACTCCCATGGGCAGAATCTGGGCGTATTCTGGGCGTCTAGACGCCGGGGATTGGCTGTCGGAACCTCTCTCACTAGTTTGGCCATAACTTTGTCATACGGAAACATTTTGAGGTGCTTTTTGAGTCTAAATTTATTAGACTTTCATGATCTACAATTTATCTTTAGATCACAAATCCAAATTCCTAACGGAACTGGACTAAAAATGACTCAAAAGGACAGAGTAAAAACTAAAATCACAAATCCTTGCTTTTAAATATTCAAACTTGAATAAAATAAGCTCTACACCTCCAAATGACACCAACTTAGTGTTGTTGTCTTCATAACTTCTTGTTTTACAATATTTTATGATTCAATCACATTTTTGAAAACGCTTTGACAAGAAATTTAAGATCGAACCGCTTAGGGTTTCAAAACGCCCTATTTTGCGATAAAAGCCATAACTTGCTTATTTCTTCAAAATTTTCAATCGTTCAAGTTAGGTTATCTTCACAATACATAAACCTATCTTTCAAGACTCTTACATCATAAATATAACCCACACATCTCAACTCATAATCATCAACCTAGTTATTTAACTAAGGTTTTTACTAGTAAATCTCTATATGCACCTTTCTTCTAATTCTTTGCATACAACTTATACAAATACATGTATTAACTATATCAAACCATGAATATACCTATATATTATAGTTTTAGACTTCTAAATCATCAAAATAACTTTTGATCGGTTAAAAATATATTTTAACCATTTAAAACTTATATAAATTATAAAAATGCACTAAGGAAGAGTTAGAACACTTTTCAACCTCTTGGATTTGAATGTTCTTCTCCTTGATCTTCTTGATCTACCCGAAATAGCTATCCTTCTTGATGTGAACTTGGTAAGGACTCCTCCTTGACTATTCTCTAGCACTTTTCCTTGGTGGATCTTTCTAACTCTCTCAAATGAGCTCTCACTTCTCTCTAAAATACTTCTCTCTCTATAACTTGGTGAAATGAACAAATGACCAAACTTTTCCAAGCCTTGGTAATGAGTTCTATTTATAGGACTCAACTAACCTCACTTATCATCCACTAATCAACTAACATAAGTGAATTAAAGGATTAATCCATGTTTACTATTTTAGTGAATGACTACTTTATGGACTTGGTGATTGACCAAGTGATTGACCACCATGAATGACAATTTTGATTGACTAGGGTGGTTGGGTAGTTGGTGAGTAATTCACCCAACACTTAACCCACATGTGGTTAACTCTCATAAGACCTATGGTTAAAGTACTACACTTAACCTTGGTCACTTAAAACTCAACCTTAGTTAGGGCTTATCTTATTTACATATCTCACAACAACTAACCACATTGTGGTTAATTCTCTACATTAAAATGACCTAGGTTGGTTCACTCACCCAACCATGGTCTAAACTCATCAATTAAACATACACACATCTTCCACCAAATAACCCAAGTAGGGTTAATGCTCTACAATCAAGTATACATACATATCTAACATTGGTTAAGATTTTATTTTTATTACCACTTAGGGTTAATAAGTAACCCAACAATGGTTAGTTCTCTAAAACATAAATTCATAAGAATTGATCATCTTTATTGACTAGGGTGTTGGTGAACCACCCATTGGTTAATTCATTTAACCAACATTGGTTAACTCTCTACCAATTCATATACTTACTACATATATATCTCTACATATTCACCAATAACCTTTTATTTAAATTACATCAAAGCTTGAATTGACCAATTTAAATTGAATATAAGCAACATGCATTTTTACTCAATCTCCAAGTGGGACCCCCCATGTTTGGTCAACACTCCACCTTTTTTCCTTTATTTTTATTATATATATATATATATATATATATATATAATACTTGCAATTTCTACTAACAATTAACCAATGTATGGTTAATTCTCTACACTTAACAATACTTGAATTTATTCTCCCAACATATTGACCAACATTTGACTTTTAAATTTGGACTCAATATTTGGGTTACTAGTTTATTTTGCATTGGGCTCCCTTATTTAATTATTTGCACACATCTTTATAACTTGGGCTAGGTAATTAATTTAATTGGACTACCACCACATTATATACAATACTTGCCAACATAATTTAATTGGACTTATATTAATTACCTCTTGGACTATAATCAACATAACATTTGGGCTTATTATTTAATTACCCACCTTTAAGCAAATATTCTCATATTGGGCTTGTTTCAAATCCATTAATGGACTCTATAGAACAACTTAATAATTAAGTTAATTACTTAATTAATTAACTTCATAATATTATCATTCTAGACAACCATTCTAATTTTTCTATAACTTTAACTCTTAACTAATATAATTAACCTAGTTAATTATATTTCATGACTTTCCTTCTTACACCATATTTAAACTAATTAATTTATTAGCTTAATTGAGTATTAAGTTACTCATCCTCTTATTTGGCTAACAAGCACACTTTAGGTATATACATATATATATATCCACCTTCACTTCTCAATTGAATTTATTTCCTTAATAAATTCTCTACATGCATTATTACAATATTCCCACATTTAATTTCTAACAAATAAATTATGTTAAAAATAAAATGTTCACCCAAATTCTACACATCTCACTTCTCAAACTCTAGGTTTTAAACCATAACCTTTAATTGATTATTTTAAATCTTATTTACAATTCTTGTAAATATCTGGGATATTACAATAAGTCTAATATACATATAAAAAAAACTCTCCCAACATTCTCTAGTAAAGTGATGTTTATACAAGCATATAATCTTATCGTCGTTGACTTGCTCAAATGCAAAATTGAGAAGCTGTCCAGCCCCACTACGGTACTCAGAGCTAAGCACACTCTTATTCGTGGCTACTCTACACTCCATCCAACTTCGATCAACAGACATCTTATACTACGGTCTGCTATATACATATATGGAAAATTAAAACACAATCAAGTGGGAGGTTTAATGTATATGCATGCATATGAATTTCCTAACTTCATCTCTCACTATAACAGGTTAGGCTTCTATCCCATTCCTGAATACGTTGCCCCACTGATACAAACAACTTGAACACATCTTTAAATTTTAAGAAATTTCGGCAGCACCTCCACATGGTCTTCAAGTGCACAAAATAGACTAACAGATCGTAGTCTAAATACGCACCCAAAGAACATCAAGAGATATATACTAACATAAAATTCTCAAAATTTAAAGATGTGTTCAAGTTGTTAACACCGACATAAGTGGGATCGAAACATTCAAGAACGGTCCCAAAACAGGGACTATTCGAGATTCACTTCTAATAAGTGAATCTCAAATGGATTTCTAAGCTTCCTAAACTATATAATTTATTGCAGTGATTTCATAACATAATTTCTGTTGAATTTGTCCCATATCTCTTTTGGCTCAGTCTTTCTCAACCTATTTTACTCATACTCATTCACGAAAATAAGATACAAGTATACTAGCCACTGCTTGTAGCCTAAGTAGAATATACAAAAACAGAGATATATAGAAAGAATTTAAAGAGAAAAGGAAGAAAAAAGGATAGAAAACTCAATAATCCCTACTGCGTTCGTGAGTGAGAGGAGAGAAAGAGAGAGAGAGAATAAGGAGAAGCAACTAAAATCTTCACTCAATTTATTTCACAAAATTCATATCATCATACTTGGGGAATACTTTTACCATTACATCTACATATAAAGAGAACAAATGCTGAAAATAACTCTCATGACCTACATCGTTATCCTTATCCTTCACTCAAGAGTATCTAACCATATATGTATTCACATGCTCACTCAAAGTATACTAACTCCATAATATAATAATTTATTACCTGTTGCCCAAATTGCTTTCTACCTAACATTCCCTTCCCCTTAAAAGCATTTGTGCCCTCGTTGATATGTGATTTTCTGTTTACCAGTCTTGGTAGCTCTCACCACCTTTCTAATGTCAAAAACAAAACTCAGGAACTTGTTTAGTGAAACATTTACCTTCACATATTCCCCTGAACCAAATGTTAACACCGACAACTTTAGATTTTGATTTAGTATAATTTCTACATTTCAAAAGCTTGCCTCGATTAGTATTAGCTTTAGCATACCTTCAGTTCTTGAATTTCTCTTTCTTCAAATATAACCACCATTGATACTTACTTATCTCCATTATAACTAGCTGGTTTGTAACACACTCTCTTTAATATGCAGCTGCAAATCTAACTATTCCACCTGGGATGAAATTTTGTGGATTAGCCATATCAGCAACAATTTCTCAAAATTGATGCCAACATTGTGAATAATCATCTTTTAAAATAGTCTTAGCATGTATTGCACAAAATTTGTCTACTGTTATTGCAGCAGTTGTAACATTTCCAAAGTGATCCAACCTTTCTTGAGCTATAAAGTAGAACATACCCTTTATTATCTTTCTGTTGAGCACCAATGCACACCAATAAACAGATGTCAATTCAAAAGCAAGATTAATTCTCTTGGCTACCACACCCAGTCACAGCTTGGTCCTATGACCATTTGAAAAAACAATTGAAACATTATTTTGTAGCTTCTTCATTCATCAAGGGATTCACTTCTGCTATAGGCCCTAGCTACTTGAATGCAATCAGAATATTCATCAGGATCTCAGGACCATGGTCAGGAGGGCTTAGAAATTTCACATAAAACACGATTGTTGTCCAACTCCACTGATATGGGTTTGTTAACTTTAGAGAATCTTTGGAGAAGAAGGTTGAAATTAGCTTTTATGCTACACCTTCCCTTTTTAGACAAATTTCTCTTATAAATAAACTCCCAGACCGAAAGTCCTCAAGGTGTAATCCCATTTTGTTTATCCAAGGAATAGACTTACAAACCATTCTCCTTTGATGATAGACAACTTGTCTTTAGCATCAATTGTTCCCAAGAATGTATGTCTACTTTTCTTGAAAATGAAGCTAGTCTCAAGAATATGATTACCTTGCACTTTGACTGCCTCTTTTCATGTATCTTTCTTAAAAATCAATACATTCAATGGTTGCCATTCTCTATTTGCAGCAGAAAAATTTTCTTTTCTTCCTTGAATTTTTTATGCAACAATTATTGCAAAAAAATTATTGTCAAGACCATAATCAATGGCCCTATAAAGGCTAACATTCTTCTAAACCTCTTCACCATTAATGTAATCCCTTAGAAGTAGCTACCCATTTTCATCAGCACAAGATGTTTCTTCATTATGAATTGGACAGTCAAAAATTCCAGCCTCCTTATCTTTAAAAATTGTTATGAAGTATTGAGGTGTCTTACAGTTGTGCCCCACATCATGGTTTTCAACATAGTAATAACAAAATCCTTGGCATGCATTAAGGGATCTAAGTAATGAACTAGGAACATAAAGAAATAGGTTGTACTCAAGGTAGGGAGGAAGTTTTTGTGTACTTGTTTCCTTCAAATGTGAGTTTTGTATAGAGGTTTTGACCTTATCTCTCCAAGGTTCAAGTGATACAAACCAGTCATTTTTGGACTGTTTTTGGATGGCAAACATCACCTAAAGTGAATCCCATTTTCTCAAAAAGTTCTGCATAAATCTTTGGACCTTGTGAAGCTGAAATTTATGTCACTCACTCATCATTTTTTGGTCTGACTTGCAGCATGTGAGGTGGGTTAACAACTCCCTTAACAAGGAAACTCTTTGTTGTTGTTCAAGAAGTACCAATACTCCCTCTACCTTCGTGAATCCTTGCTCCACTTCAGGGTAATTGTCAAACACTAGGTTTAAAAGTTCCTAAAACCCTAAACTCTATTTATGTTTTTGGTTAATATTGATTAATGTATGTTTGTTGTTGGATAATGATGTTTTGATGGTGGAATATAGTGGTTCCGAAGAAATAAAGAGTGTATATTGGTAAATATGTTGGTAGATCACATTTTTGTGCATAAAGAGTTTTGGTGTTAAATGTTAAGGGTATGATTTTGAAAAGCTTACTTTTAATTTTGTTTTCAAACAAAAGAGCTCTCTTTGTTTTGATCATTTTAAAGATCTAAGTGAGTTATTTTGTGTATCAATGAGTTTCGATGACAATCCAAGTGGAACAATGGGAAAATGTTCAAAATCGGATTTATAAAGATTTTTCAAGTAAATTATGTCTTTTGAAAAACCTAGTTTTAAATCTTGTGTTTTCAAATAAATCATCTTGTATGGGTTTTTAATGATCCATGAGTGTTTATAAAAGATCTAAAGTTTTGATAATGTCCTATGTTAGAAAAATGAGTGGAAGTGGATTTATAATGATTTTTGTCGAAAAATCCCTACGTGTTGGTTTAGAAATTGAACTTCGATTTAAGCTTAAAAACATTTTTCAAATAGGTAAGATTTTGTGATTTTGATTAAGCTATGAACATTTAAGGCTGAGAGATGAAAAATCTGGGTTTTAGATAAACTTTAAAGATCTGGTGGTGCGGCACGGCTGCGCGTCTTGCTGTATAAAACCTGGCGCGGGGGCCAAGTCAGAGATTTTGGGTTCTACCTGTTGGGCGCGGGGGCGTCGGTTTCAGCATGAAACTTAACGCTACCGCGCCGAGTCAGGTAAGTTGACAGGGTCAGATCAAATCCGATCTGGGTTGGGTTTTCGAAAATAAAATTTAATTTTTGGGGATCCAATGTTTAGACATTATAATTGTTGGTTTGCAAAAATTATGGCATACATATAATCAAATTATATAAGCGCAACGGAAGCAATAAAAATCAGATTTTAAATTTTTTTTTGTACAAACCAATAACCCGGATCTTTCTTATGCGACTATTATTAATTGAAGAAGGATAAAAGAATTTATACCTTTGTAGAACCAAGCTTCCACGGGTACAAGTTCATCTCCCTTTAATCCTTCACGTTCTTCTTCAAATTCACCGATTAGATTCCACGGATCAATGTTAGCTCCCCAAGTGTTGAGTCTCTAGAGGTGATCCACCAAGAGATCTATGAATTAAAGGAGTGGATCTTGGTTTCTCTAAACCAAGGGTGGCTAGCCCTAATTCTCTCTCTCTCTCTAACTCTTAGATCTAGAGAATTATGGAGTACTATCTCTCTCTAATGAAAGAGTGTGTAACCTTGATCTATGATAAGACTCCTCTTATTTATAGATCTAGTCAACCCTCCTAAACTATTTAGGATTAGGGTTTTAATTTAATTCCCAATTTAATTAGGAACTAAATTAATTAATTACAATTCCTAAACCATTTACGAACTTAATTATTTAATAATGAGAGTACTTCTTATTAATTAATTACTAAACCATTTAGTAACTTAATTAATTATTATAATTATAATTCCTAAACTATTTAGGAACTTTAATTATTTAATAATAATATTATTACTTATTAATTAATTACTAAACCATTTAGTAACTTAATTAATTATTATAATTATAATTCCTAAACTATTTAGGAACTTAATTATTTAATAATATTATTATTACTTATTAATTAATTCCTAAAACATTTAGGAACTAAATAATAATACTAGTAATAATAATAATAATAAGATTCCTCTTATTAATGTATAATTAGTATTTCTAAAATACTGAATTATAAATATTAAGCTATTTAATTTATTCTATCACCGTAGTATAAATTAAATATACTTAATTTATTATTACAATTATGCCATCCACTTCTAAAATAAATATTACTCTTTTGCGGTGTGACCCTTTAGGTTCTCCATATTAAACCGGTTGTATAATAAATAAATTAGAACAATTCTAATTCATTTATTACGAATTAACTCTTTAATTCAGAATAAATAATTATTCCACAATAAGGGTAAGCCCCCTTAGCGATTAGTCGACTTTCCAGATAATATAGATTTCAACATTTAATCGTAAAAGAACCTTTCAGCAAATAGTTACCGTACAATTCAATCCTTCTACCACACAATGTCCCAATCAAATATAAGACATGGAATTTCTGTCAAGTCTTATTTATTTGATTATATGCATTTCAATTCACAAATACACAACTCTAGTTAATGTAAATTAGAAACTTCTTTCTAATTCCATTCAACCCTGGCCAGGGATTTCTGAGTTGTCACTTATTGAATCGCATAGGACATTCTCTCCCTTTACTGGAAGTGGTAGATCCTTTGTTGATCATTCATCTATCTCCATGTGTACCTTATTATACCCAATCACATCCTTTGATATACCAATAGGTCTTAAGGAATATGTCAAAGTATAACTTAGTACACACAAGATACTAAGATGATCTCAAGTCTAAGGATCACTTGTACGACTATCACATAAGGAACTCCTATTGACAGACGAGTAAAACCCCATTAGGTGTTCCTTGAGCGAGTCACGTTCAGTGAACTTATTCTCTAATAAGCACCTACATACTTGCTTTAGTGTCTCTACACAAATGATTATGAGATCAATCATCCTCTTCATAAGAGCAAGCATAGTATGTACCAATCTATCCAGATCTCCTAATCCCCTTTTTAGTGATCCAACGATTAGGAACAATTTTAGTTTTGAGCTATCTTGAATTTAGATCTCATTAGCATGATCCTCATCATGGTTCTAAAAGCATTGCTCGAAAAACTATGGGTTTATCCATTTGATTAACTCAAGTAATTAATCATGAATAAAGAAATGTCTTGATACTTTTATTAATAAATGAACAAGATTACAAAGTATATGCTTATCACATCAAATGTGATTGGCTTGAGGGCATACTACTTTCAATAATATGTCCAAAAAAGGTAATTTATGTACAAGAAGAAGATGGAGTTAATGTAAACCAATTTGGTTCAAATAGTGACCACTTAGTAGATCGACTTACTAAATAGGTCATACGAGGGATAATAAATTAAAGTAATGGTCTTAAGATAAGAATAAGCTAAGGGTCATGAATAAAATGTAAAGTATAAATAAACGTGTTATATGTGTAAATAATGCAAAGTATATTTGAAAGATAAATCATGTATGCAAATGTGAAGTATGTATAAACTGATAAGCATGAGAAATGTGAAATGTACAATGTGATAACTGTTAGACTTGCTAAGCCGTCATGCTCATTCTTACAAATAAATCTTAATTTGCAGTAAAGGGAGCATAAATGTCGAATCAGGCTGTGAAGAAATGGAATGAAGACAGATTAAAGAAACATGTTAATATATGTTAGAACTTAAATCATTATGACTTTTTTGATAATGAGATTAGGAAGTATATTTTTATTTTTTTCCCCCTATTTGTAAATGAAAATTGTAAGTTGTGATAACTTTGTAATAATATTGGATTGTAAGAATATTATTAAATTAAAAATATTGAGGAATGATCAATGAACATAAGCAAGTTAAGTTTCAGTGTCATAATCAAACTTTGTTATAGAATTTGTTAATTATGTAGATGTAACCCTTGTAGGTAAAGATATTTTGTAAAGGCGTTTTGTATTGATGCTTGTAAAGAGGTTTTGTAAATAGTAAAGCTTAATGTTGTTAAGTTAGTAAATCTTTTAGCTATACTAGATGATTTTTAATGTTTTGGGTATTGTTTAGATAATCTTTTAGCTATGCTAGATGATTGTTAATGTTTCGGATATTGTTTAGATACGTGGATAAGATTGTATAGAAAGAAAGTTTTAGTGTTGAATTGTGAGTTTTTGTATACTCACAAACAATGTAATAGAATGAACTCATAATGTTTATGATTGTGAGATGTAATAGAATGAATCATAATATATATGATTATGGGAAATAAGATGAAGATGTAAAGATTACGATTTGAGAATAAAGAAGTTGTAAAGTTTTAAATTTAATGAGTTTTTAGCAAATATATTGTGGTGATTGTTGTAAGGATTAAGAATGAGGTTATACATTAACGCACAAGGTCGGCTGTAGCAAGTACAAGATTTCTTGGGTAGTTATAAATACAAACTTGAGATGATTGAGGTCCTTTCCCTCTTCATTTTCTTCATCAAAATTGTTCCTTCTCCTCCATTGGATATTATCTACTTCATTTATTCTGTCACTTAACTTCTCAACATGACTGGGATTCCTAAAAAGTCCCTTATCTTCTCAATGGCCCATCTAAACTGGCATCTTGCCCTCTTTTCCTTTTATCTCCAATAGGGTTAAATAAAATCACCTCATAATCTAAGACTTTTTACATCAACAACTCATTATTACACTCATGAAGTAATCCATTATTTCATCAATGAACTGCTACTTCTCATTGGTATAATCATATCTCTATAGGTCAGAAAATCATGTGGAAACATTTGGTTAAACATTTGGTGAGCAAGTCCAGCCATGGTTCTTAGAAATTTAAAATGAAAGTGAATCAAAGAACAATTGTGATCATGGGTTTGAAAACTAAATTTAAGCAGTAGCAATATTACTTAAATTAGAATTATTTAACTGGAGTAGCTTTATAAGTGAGAAATGGACTTCCGAAGCAAATGGAGTATCCTAGACAAACAAAACTTAATTCCAACTACTTGCTGCTTAGTTGAAACTTATCAGAGTAAATAAGCACACAAATAAGGTATAGCACCAAAGGTTTCAACACTTGGTATGAATATTAATTACCAGGGCAATAACAAGTGCTTATACTAACAAATAAGTTGAAACTGTTGGTGTATGGAATGAAAAATGAAGTAAGGACTGAATTTTGAAGTTTTTGGTTTTTGATTGTTTACACAGATGCTACGTATGCTAAACAAAGTAAATCGAGTCTTACAAACACAAACAAAATTAGTTTAAACCAAATTATATCATAGAATCAGAAAATTTTGCCGTCAAAGAAGAAGTAGCAATTTACGGATTGAAATATGCTCGAGCATTGTTGTTTATGAGAAATAAGTTTTGGCTATTTATATGTGACTGAAACGGGTGAGTTAGAATAATATTATTCCTAATACAAGTGATTTAACACTTGAATTTGCTGAGTTGCATGTTTGAAGAAAAACTAAGCCCCCAAAGTGGTGATATTTACTACCTTGTGGTTGGAATCTGAAGCTGTTGTTGGTGTTTTTGGGTTGAGATTAGAGAGTCTTAGAAGTACAACAGAAACTAGAAGAAGTAGATTTCAGTTTGGGTTTAAAGAAGAGAAGAAATCAGAACTTAAGGATAAAGAAAAAATAGATGATTTGAAGGAAGAAGTTGATGAGTTTGGATGGAAGTTAGAGCTCTAATACCAATTTGTCAGGCCCTACCTAACCAAAAAATAAGAGAGAAACAGACATACAGAGAGAAACAGAGGTATAATTCAAGAAGAAAAGGGAGTAAGGAGAGGAACTCAGTGATTTTTCACTGATCATGAGATATATATATATATATATATATATATATATATATATATATATATATATAGAGAGAGAGAGAGAGAGGGAGAGAGAGAGAGAGAGAATAAGGAGAAGAAACTAAAAGTTTCACTCCTCAATTCATTTCACAAAATTCATATCATCATATAATACTCTTCCCTTTACATCTATATATAAAGAGAACAAATGCTGAAAATAATTCTCCTAACCTACACCACTGTCCTTATCCTTGAATCAAGAGTAACTAACCACCCATGTGCTCACATGCTCACTCAAAATATACTACCTCTAAATTATACTAATTTATTCCTTGCTTCCCAAAATTCCCTCTGCCAGACAAAGTATGTGTCAAGGAGTTAATTTTACATTGTACCTAAATTTGTGGTATGGTATGCTATGCAACATAAAGAGTAGAAGACTTAGATACAGGTACGGGGATACTTTACATGCATATATGGCTAGTATATACTCCCTCCGTTTCGAAAATATAGGATCTCTGTTAACTTTTTGAAGTTAATTTGAGATATTTTTAAATTCAAAATTGATATGAATTAATTTAGTTATAGATAATATAATTGTGAAAGAAAGAAAATAAACAACACAAATTTAACTGTGGTTTGATCCTCAATGACCATCTTCCACAATCGATTTCTTTATAATAATTTTAATAATGCCACTTTTAGAATATAATAAAAGTTAAAAAGCCCTCTATCTCATCGACCAAAATAAAGTTACATCATCTCTCAGCCCTCTAGGACGTTACCAGATTTTGGTTTTGTACTCAATAACTAAACTAAGACTTTTTTTTACAAATTGGTACCTAGATCTTTCCTTTCACTAATCGATGTGGCACTATTAAATACAAGGGTAATATTCCCACAAAAGTAATAAGGGTTTCCTAACAAAAGCAATTACTATGCGTGTTTGAAAAAAGATAGTCGCTTCTATTTTGGGTGATGTCGAGAATATAAATTTTAGTTTTGTCCTTTACTTGAAATAACGAGAATCTAAATTCTAGGCTTAACTGAATGGATTCGTCCTGAACTTAATACCCACTGGTGGAAGAGGAAATATCACATATGCAGAAGTAGTTGCATTCTTATTGGTCTGCACCTATAGCGTTGATTAGAACTTCAAGTTGATGTTGTAGATAGTAATGCTTTAGGCAATTAATTAGGCTTGGGAGAGATTCTAAATAGTCAGGCTATGAGGGCTCTGATCCTTCATTCTCAGATTTTGAAGATCAACATGTTCATTTAAGGTTGCTTGCTCAATTGCTCATATTTTCAGATAGCCAACTCAGTCACGGATAGAATATAGCCAATACAACTCATTCACATGGTGGTTCTAAAGTTTTTTTTTTTTATTTAAGTCGTACAGTGTCACTATCGTTGCTGCACAACATGATGTAGCTTTGTTTTCTTTTTGGCCTCCTTGAGGTTCTATTTACTTTG
Source organism: Hedera helix (assembly GCA_947179155.2). NCBI lineage: Eukaryota > Viridiplantae > Streptophyta > Magnoliopsida > Apiales > Araliaceae > Hedera > Hedera helix. Next base: position 12,132,384 of record OX359280.1, read on the forward strand.
TAACAGAGTTTCATATCAAGCCCCCTTCACTACTCTTTTTTGATACAATTTCATAGGTTTTTCAACACCACTCGTACAGTGATTCAACAGTTTTGTGTTTTGCAAAACATGTTTGAGTGCTTATGATCAGGGGAAGCTACTAATTTAATTAGAGGAGCAATTCCTACTTGACTACCAATGTTTGTGCATTAATATTAAATGCAACGCTTGTAATGCACCAATATATTACAAGTTTGCCTGTGATAAAAATTGTAAATAAAAAAAGAACGAAAAAACTATAGCCCAGATATTATATAAATTTCCAAACCACCCTTGATCACGCTCGTGAAGTAAAAAAATCCTGGCTCCTGCCATGTTCTTTTATGAGTAATCTGACCTATTTGGCCGAGGACATTGGAGAATAGTTGGCGCAATGTCTACATTAAGAAAGAAGTGGTGGAACTTACCTTTCTGACGGGTAGGGAGACGTTAGATATGATGTCTTCTTCAAGTGAGCATTCAAAGAGAGAACAGTAGGCTTCTTTCCTTACTCCCACCAGATGATGAGGCGATGATGCACAAGTTATTTCAACAATAACTTGTAGTTGGTTGATACCTTTATTCCTTGATTTCAAGGCCTTACTCGCCAACATGGCATCCCTTTCAGGAAGATCGCGTTTACACAAGACAATGCATTTTGTAAAAGTCAGACATGAATCTTGTCATGTAGTATAAACACTTAACAAAATTGTTTTACAACTTTGAATATATATAAAGAGATAAGCTGAAGGATAGTTTCAGAATAGTGTCTTCATGAAGTTATAATAGTTTCTGCAAAGGATTTCATTTATCAGCTTTAATTGTTATGAAAAGAAAACCAATAAGTAAATCTTTTGTTCAATTTTTTTATTCTTGTTACATAAATTTGCTTCACTTGCATTCTAGAGATTTTATTGGAGGTTTATAAGTGCATCATCACATCTCTTGAGTTCTTGATCTAAGTTATGCAGATATTGCTATAAAACTTGATGTTCAAAACTGGCCTTTCAAATAGTTATGGAAGCAATACTAACAATCATGTAATTTTGAGTAAACCTCAAGCGTAAATTAAAAGACAACTATTTTCTTCTACACAGACACTGTCTGGTAGGTCTTGAGGATCGCTAATTGACATCTTTTCCAAATAAATGCTTGCGATCTTAAAATGTAGCTGCTCTCGAATTTGAACCCTTCTCACAGGCCTTGGTAATGAGGTGGGGTTTGAAGGCATCTAGGGCACCATTGTTACATATGCTTATGAGATTCTTTTCTTCAATCGACTTTACACTCTTTTCTGCCTGAGCCCTAAATCTATCTACATAGTCTGATAATCCCTCATTCAATTTCTGTGTGATTCTCATCAGCTCCATAATGGTCACCTGTTTCAACATATAGAAAGAACTTCTTAAAAAATTGCAACTTCATGTCATCCCAGTCTTAGACCGACCCCTTTTCCAAGTTATAATACTAGCTGAAGGCACTATTTGTCAATGTTTTGTTGAACTCCCTTAATAAGATGTTATGATTGCTGGCTTCATCATTGCTCAGCCACAGGGACATTGATTCCACAAAACGTGCAATATGCTCCGTCGCATTCCTTTCTCCATCCCCATTATACTTAGGGAATTGTGGCGGGTGTTCAATATATCATGCAGGGTATGACTGTCTTCTCACATGCGCCAGGTATGGTGGGGTGAAGTCCAATTCCGCAGGCCTAGTTGTCTTCCTATACATCTGATTGATCACATCCATCATGTCTTCTTTCATCACATGCTAACTAGATACAAGATCTTTCTGGGATGCCATTACATACTGGTTCATCTGGGGTATGGGTGGTAAGGAGATTTGTTGATGCACACTTGCATCCTGCAAAATTTGTTGGTGGTTCGGTTGTTGGCTGTGGATTAGGATGGTTCGTACCTGCACTTGTGTGAATGGTGGTGTATTGATCGGAAGAATTGGTTGTTGGAAGGGACCTACTTCTGCCCTTCGTTGTGGCGCATCACCGCTATACTGAGGTTCAAGATTTACAACGGGGATTTGTTAGGTTTCTATCACTGGAGGCACATTCTGTTGGTTCTTATTGCTATCATCGACTACCATTTGTTGTTGCTTCAACCTCCTAAGAAACATAGCTTTGAAGGCAGGGACTTACATCATCTGCTGACGAAAAATGGCCATCTCCTCTTGCTGTCTCTACATCTCCATCATCATGTTCATCATCATTCCCTGGCCTTCTTGTACCTCTTTCACCGCCTTTACCATTTCCATCTGCATATTGTTCATCACTATAGTTTGTTCTCCCATAACCTCATCACCTTGTCTTCCAACACTTCCTTGCGTGTTAGTGGTCTGTATTTGGCCGGTCATTGGAGAAGTAAAACTACTGTCAAAAGCTTCCTCAATGATTGGTCGGACAAGGTCTAATTGTCTTGCAAAAAATTCTAGCAAAGTAATGCTCGTGTATGGCTAAATTCTTCCAGAAACTCTCCCACTTCGAGTTATGTGGACATACTCTTCAGAAACTCTCACCTCCCCAGCAGAGTCACCGAAAGAATGTAGGCAAGGAGATTTCGTACATTGCTAGGGTTAGGGTTCGTAGTAACGGTGGAGGCAAAAAATCTGCGAAGAATACATAATCGGTCAACGGATTAGAGATGGGAGAAGAACTGGTGAACAAATACCTAAGTAACACGTGGAAGAACTCTCGAGGTCCTAGCGTAATTGCCAATGTCCAAGAGCCTTATCAGGTGTTAGGTGATCTCGAATGAATTCAAGATAGGGTCAGAGGTCCCAAGCTAACACTTGATTCAAAGTCGTTCACAAGTCTAGAGAATTCTTCGAGCTCCCTTGCGTTTAAAGAGATAATCCTCCAAGTGGCTGAAAATCCAAAAAGTCCCCTCTATTGTGAAATGAAAGGCTATTTAAAGAGTTGCCTAGCACATGGGTAATGTGTCGGACACATGTCTCTAAGGGAAATTCCAGAAATACCTTTAGTAATAGGAAAATTTCTAGAAAGCCCTTGGTTACCCGGATAATGCCCAGATCATCCACTTCTTTTAGCCACTAATCTAATCTCTAAACCAATTCCCAAAATGAGTTGCCCCCACAAGCCTTCTGCCTCAGGAATCATGAGGGCCCCTCCCGGGTCTCGTTCATTTATTTCCATCTTACTCACTTTAGTTCATTTAATCCATTAGGTCAAATGTAAACCCTAATTTTATACACGGACTCACAGTAATGATGATGATGTACATGACTATGAAATTATATTATTTTTTTTCCAAAAAGTGGGACTTTGATAAAATTAAAATAAAATAAAAAAACTAAAAACAATTTAATAGTGGTGTATGATAATAGAAATGATAGTTAAAAAGTAATAAAAATAATAATAATAATAATACCATGTTATTTATATTTATATATATTATAAAACTAAATTAAATTAAAATTGAAGATTATTAAGAGTGTGTTTGAGATTACTTATAAGTTGTTAAACCTGTTTACAATCAATTTTAAGAAACAAATTTTTATTTTTATTTTATAATCTAATTTTACAATTATTTATAGTAACTTATTATAAAAGTACTCAAAAGCTCCAATTTAGGGCTTTTCAGTTATTTGCCAAGTCTAATTTTAAAATTCATTGTTTGATTTATCCCTATAATTTGTGATTATACATGTTAATTGCTACGTAAGGCAGGCGTGATTTGATTGTGTACCTTATGGACTTTGTAGAGAGAGTTGTTCTCCTTGGGTCACCAATTGCAATTAGAGATGAAAACTGGGAAAACCACTAGGAAGGTATTGGACTGCTATTGTTTTCGTTGATATTTTTTCTTGTTGTCTTTTAAGCATGTTCAGTGTTGACTGATTTCTATTATGTTCCACGTTATATTCAGAAGCTACCTTTGGCTGTTTTGTAGGTGGTGGCTGGTAGATTTGTGAATGCATATTCTACAAAAGACTGGACGCTTGGAGTCGCGTTTCGTGCATCATTTTTTATAACTTACAAGACTTGTACATCATTTTTCATTATCTTTAAAGTGTGCAAATTCCAAATGAATACATCTAATTTGCATTTGAGGGGAAAAAAAGTAATCATGTGTACTAGGCAATGATGTTCGAACTTTTATAGAATGTGGAAAACTTGTTATACTGATTTGCATATATGTAATAGGTGCGTGTATATGGAACCATATGGTGATTGTTAATCCAATCTTGGATAGGTAATTAACTAATAATTCAGCGGACATGAGTCAGGCATGCTGGTTGCTCACTTATTCAAGCATACACATTCTTTGTGTTGGTTGGTAATTAGTTATATTGAAATTCCATACAGTTTGCCAAGATATACACATTTTAGGAGGAAAAGTTCTAGCACCATTCATAACAGTCAAACTCTGGTCACTTTCCAAACTAACAGAGACGACAATCCATACGTTATGGATATTAAGGTTTTAATCATCCAAGTGCTTTCTCTGTTTCTCTCTGTCTCTCTATGTATCTCATGTGGATATATGTGTGCGTGTTTGTCCTCCAGTTTATTAAAGGGAGTTGATTTGAGTGTGTTTTCGGTACATCTTTGTATGGCTAAAACTTTCATATTAGGTTCCTCAACTTACTGTGCCTAGGGCAGAACGAGGTCTTTCCAAGTTCTGTTGTGTATTAAAAGAAATTTTGTTTGAGGACTTCTTAAATTAAGGGATTCTTGCTTGTATAGGCAGACTTGTTTTTTGGATCCGGCTGCTTTTTTTTATCACTGTGATGCTGTCACCTTTTGGCATTTTGTGTTAATAGTACTACCTTTACTTGAGAAAATTAATTTTCATATTAGCTCTCCTGTAGCACTGAGACACTCTTAAAAGTTGTTGTATGCTGTGAATTAATACAATCATGTTTGAACAGTCTCCTTGCTAAAGGATTAGCTAGAATTCAACCAATCGATATACCAGGAATTGAGAAAGTATCTGCTACCATCAGGATTTGCTTATATATTTAGTATTCCTTTTAGTAGAGGAATCAATTTGATAGTTTAAATTGGACGAGTTATCCTATTTTTACGTTGCGCTTTAAAGCGATTTTTGTATGTAAAAATCATTACGTCTATGTTTAATTAGTTTTATAATCGAAATCGCACTAAATGAAATCATACCGCACTTTTCAAAACCGTACCGCACCAATCACAAGCGATTTCATATATGATTTTAGATTTGTCAAACTGCACCTACGCGATTTCACGTGCGATTTAAGTTTTAAACCGCACCATGCTATCCCCTAGTTCCAACATCGGTCTTTTAGGCTTACTTTACAAATAAAATAAAATAAAACAGTTACAAAATAATTAATATGGAGAATTAATTTTTTGAGACAGTTTTGATATAGTTATTATTTCCTATACAGAACTCTTGATGTTGCTTCTGTGGTTTACATCAAATGGTCTTTGTGGTGTTGAAACTTTGTCATGACAAAATAAATTTAAAATCTTACGGTTTCAAAAAAGAGGAAGAATTATTATTTGTTTGATAGTTTTCCTTTTCACCAAGGAATTTACTTACTTGATGAGACAGACATTATTTGAATATTGAATAATAAGTAAGGCTTAGATTTTTTTTCCTTGAATGATAAAAATTTACGGGGGGCATGACATCTAAATGATTTTTTTATTTATAAAAACTTAGTATTAAAGTTAATTTGGATATATTTAGACATAATTTGTTAAATAATTATATTTTATATTAAAATTAAATAATATTGATTTTTATATTTAATGAAAAAATTTAAAAGTTAAAATATATATGTATATGTGTGTGTGTGTGTGTGTGTGTGTGTGTGTATATATATATATATAAAAGTACAAACACGGTTCAGATTCTTTCAACTTAATCTAATGGCTCACATTTCATCTCACAAAAAAATTACCGCCCAAATCAAATTTACCCCTATATAGTAATAATAATAATAATAATAATAATAATAATAACAACAATAGTAATAGTAGTAGTAGTAGTAGTAATAGTAATAGTAATAACAATAATGGTAATAATAATAATAATAATTGTAATTTTTTCTTAAGTCATACCTTCAGGTATGGGGTAATTATTAGTATATATATGTGACGGATCTAAAATATAATTTTTAAATAGCATATATATCTTAGATGGCATGAGATCTTCTATAACCAAAAATTCAAAAATTCTCTATATGTTTTTGTCGAGATTTATGACAAGAGTTTTTAGGATCTATGACGACTGTATATTCCATCGTCGTAGCTCTAGAAAAAAAAAAAGGATTATGGCGACGATACATACTCTCACCATTATTCTTAAAAACAATTGTCATAGGTCTCGACACGGAGAAATAGAAAATTTGATTATAGAAGATTTGAACTCCTCTTAGATAATATATATTTATCAAAACGACATCACATTATATTTTATTTGTAAATAATATTAAAAGAATATATGACATGATGTGACAGTTCACAATTTTACTTGCTTTTTTTTTTTAATTTATAAAAATGTCATTAAATAATTTTTAAAACGATATCATTTAAAAAATATATATATTATTTAAAAAGTATATTTTAAATTATATATTAAATTTATAGAACAAAAAAATAGTACGTCTTAAAGTCAACAAAGGCAATTGAGGGTGTCGTTTGAAATATAGGTTTGAAGCCATGTGAGGGGAGCTTAGGTTCTATTTGGGAGCTACTTATAAGGTGATAAATTTTATTTATAAATAGTTAAATTAAAAAAATTGTTTAAAATTAATTTTATTTATTTATTTATAAGTTAAAAAAAAAAAAAAAATTGTTGCTAAAAAAATATGATTTATAACTTATTTTTTAAAAATTAATTAACCATTATAAAATGACATTAATATTCTTTTTTATTTTTTTAATATTTTTCTTATTAAAAGATATTTTAATAATTTTTATATTTTATTTAATTTATAAATTATTATTAATCGAATATATTTATAACTATTATTTATAATTTTTAATTTATAAATAAAAATGATGTCGAATATTTTTTTTATAAATTTATTAAAATTTTAATTTATAAATTTATTAAAATTTTAATTTTAAATAAAAAAAAAATCATTTCTGAACAAATCATTAGAGCGATAATAAAGATAAAGATGGGAGATCTCGATGCATATAAAGTTAAATTAAAGTTCATCTGTCCTCTAGCATTCATTATTAATAAAGTCGTCTGAGCAAAATTGACTTTCTCTCATCCATCGTTTGAGAAGTTTAGTTTTGAAAATAGTGACAATACATTCTATATTTTTAGTATAAGGTTTCTTAAGTATAGAAAATAAAAAATAAATTTTATTAAATATTATTTTTTTATATATTTATATTAAATTTAATACATGGAGTCTACTAATATATTATTTTTTTATATATTGAATTCAGTATAAATATATAAATAAATAATATTATACATTAAATTATATACTTAGCATGTATTTTAAGAACACATTTTAAAAAAATTCTTAATATAATGCAGTAATTATTGAAACAAGGAATCATAGAAGTGAAAAAGTTAAGATTTTTAAAAATAATATATTAGTGGATTCCGTCCGGTCGTTAAAGTTGACTTTTACCTTTTCGACTACATTTTTTTTATGAAATAATTATAGTTTAAAAATCTCACGATGTTGTAGCAAGTGGCAGAGAATTCGTAAAGTAAATTAAATGGAAACTTAGTGGTCAACGACCACGAAGATGAAATCAACACCTACCACCAAATTAAGATTTCTATTAATAAAAGTCTGTGAACCTGAAATACTCGCATATATTTCTCATCATCAACGGCTCCCTTACTTTTTCATTTTGATCAGAAGATCTGCCAAACAAACCAATGGTAGAAACCTTTCTTGCTTCTTTCGTCATTCTGGTGCTTGATCGGTTGACTTCAGACGAGGTGTTGAACGTTGCGAGCGAAATACAACCCCAACTCAAGGAGTGGACCGAAATTTTGAAAATTATTCGGAGAGTACTCGCTGATGCAGAGTTGAAACAGTACAAAGATCCAGATGTCAAGGAATGGCTCAACAAACTGGAGGATCTGGCTTACGACACGGATGACATAATCGACGGCTTGGTCACTGATCAAGTTGGGCATCGCCCCCGTTCTCAAGCTAGCAGCAGCACCAGTCAGGTATCCTTTAACGAATTCTCCCCTTCTACCGAGCTGAGAGAGAAAATAAATGACATATCTAGAGGATTCAAAGAGATTGTTGGAAAAATTGGTGATCTTTCTTTGGAAAAGAATAAGAACATTGTTGGAGGAATCCAATCCCCGTCCAGCACATCCTCTTCTTTGGCACAACCTCACGTGTATGGCAGAGAAGAAGGAAAAAAGGCAATACTAAAAGTTCTGTTAAATGATGAGGCAATTTTTGGGGACGAATGTGTGATTCCTATAGTTGGTATGGGTGGAGTTGGTAAAACTACTCTAGCTCAGCTCCTCTACACTGACGAGGAAGTGAACAGCTTCTTTGATCTAAAAGCGTGGGCTTGTGTCGGTTTTGTGTCCGATAAGTTTGATGTTCTTAGAGTGACAAAGAAAATTTTAGAGTCACTCACCAGAGTAGATTGTAACTTGAAAGAATTAGATTCAGTTCACGGGAGCCTCCAAGAGAAATTGTCGGGGAAAAAATTTCTTGTGGTTTTAGATGATATATGGAAAATAGAATATGGTGATTGGAACAGTCTGAAACTACCTTTCTTTGCTGGGGCTCGAGGAAGCAAAGTTATTGTTACAACTCGTTCTGCAGATGAGGCAAAAAAAATGAGTCGTATTGAAATACATGAGCTGAAGCAGTTGGGAGACGACCATAGTCTGTCTTTGCTTGCACGTCATGCACTTGGAAGGGATAGTTTCGAGGAACATCAAGATCTGAAAGAGATTGGAGAAAAAATACTGAAGAAGTGTCAAGGTTTGCCCTTGGCAATAACAACGGTTGGTGGCCTCTTACGTACTAAAGAGCAGCATCAAAGTCGAAACATATACTTCATAGTGAGGAATGGGATTTATCAGGCCGTATCCTTCCAGCTCTCTTGTTAAGCTATCATTATCTTCCTTCTCATCTAAAGCGCTGCTTTGCTGCTTGTGCAATAATTCCAAAAGATTGTGAATTTAGCAAGAGCGAGCTTATTTTATTGTGGATGGCCATGGGTCTTTTGCGGCAATCGAGAGAAATGAATTGCCTAGAAGATTTTGGTGCTAAATGTTTTGATGACTTGTTATCCAGATCTTTTTTCCAAAATTCAGCAAGAAGTGAATCACAATTTGTTATGCATGGTCTAATAATTGATGCAGCTGAATCTGTTGCGGGAGAAATCTGTTCCAGGTGGGAGGATATGTTGGAAAATACTAAGATTTCCAAACGGGCTCGTTACTCATCATTTACTGGTCAAGCTTGTGATGTATTTGAAAACTTCAAAGATTTTAACTCTGTCCAACGGTTACGAACTTTCGTGTCCTTTGGAAGTGGTGCTCCTTCCTACAGCTTACCTGACAAGGTTTTGGTTGACTTGGTGCCGAAGTTCAAATTTTTGAGGGTGCTATCTTTACGTCATTATTTTATAACTGAGCTGCCAGACTATATCGGGGAGTTGAAACATCTACGGCACCTCGATTTATCTTTTACTTACATACGAGTGTTACCTGCCTCAATATGTACGCTCTACAATTTGTTAACGTTATCAGTTAATTGTTGCTGTAGCCTTTATAATTTGCCTGCCGATATTGGTAACTTAATTAACCTTCATCATCTTGACAACGCCTATACTGATGAATTAAAAGAGATGCCTTGCGGGATTAGTAAACTTGCAAGTCTTCAGACATTGTCGAAGTTTGTTGTGGGGAAAGGTAGTGGGTTGAAGCTACGGGAATTGAAGGATCTTATGCTTCGAGGGAGTCTATCCATTCATGGACTTGAAGATGTGATGGATAGTCAGGATGCAGAGGAGGCAAGTCTAAAGCTTAAGCATGATCTTGATGAATTAGAGTTGGTATGGAAATCCGATGATGAGCATCATCATGATGCGGAACTTGAATTTGATGTACTTGACAAGCTCAAACCACAGAGAAATCTGAAGAAGCTCAAAATAAATGGATATCGATGCTCAAAGATCTCCAGTTGGGTAGGTGATCCTTCATTCCTTGAACTAACTATGATAAGTATCATTAATTGTAGAAAATGCACATCCTTACCGCCACTTTGGGAACTGCCCGTGCTCAAGCACTTGAATATCCGAAAGATGTTTGAATTAAGAAGCATTGGTGTTCAATTCTACAATGATAGCCATTCTGAAGTTCCAAATCTATCTCTAGAGACTATATATTTTGGCGACATGCCAGTGTGGGAGGAATGGTCAATATGTAGAGGTGGTGTGGAAGTTATGTCACTATTTCAAAGCCTTCGTGAGCTTACTATGAGGGATTGTCCAAAACTTACTAGGCTTCCACTGATGGCACTTCCGTCACTTTCCCGCCTAGTTTTTGATAATTATCATGGGCCGGTGCTAGAAAGCTTATGTGATGTTACCTCGCTGTGTAGATTGTCGATTCGGAATGCGATGGGTCTAACTTGCCTACATGAGGAATTTCTGCAGTTCTGCGGGGTACTAGAACATCTAGATATTGGTTTTTGCACAGAACTTGTGAGTTTATGGCCAAATGGGTTTCCACCACAAAATCTTGTTTGTCTAAAAGAGCTTACAGTTGATCGTTGTCCCCAACTTCTATCTTTGGGAGAAGAACGAGGGCTCCCTCGCAACCTTGAGATTCTGACATTAGATTACTGCCTTAATCTGGAGAAAATGCCATATGGGTTGAGCAACCTCATATCCCTTAAAAGATTGAAAATTTCAGGATGCCCAAAAGTAGAGTCATTCCCAAGGTCAGCTGTTTCCCCCATGATTAATACTCTGGATATTGAAAGTTGTGGGGCTCTCGAGACCCAGCTGCCAAACTACAGTGCCAATATTTCTAATCTTGTTGTGGACATCTCGTCAATGTCTTCACTCAATATTGAGTCGTTGCAAAACTTTGCAAATCTTGGTTCCTTAGATATATGCCGTTGTGATGGTTTGGAGTCTTTCCCTGAAAGCATATGGGCCGCCGCCTCGAAACTCAGAATTCTCAGAATTTTGGACTGCAATAATTTAAAGTCGTTGCGTTTTAATCAAATTCAAAGGAAGCACGGGGTATCACTAGAAAAGCTGGAGATATCGGGATGTCCAAAATTGGAGAACTTTCCGGATGGGGATTTGCCCCCCAACTTAACAAGTCTTCATGTCAGGAACTGCGGGGAACTCTTGAAACCACTTTTAGAGTGGGGCCTACACGGACTTGCCTCTCTTGATGAATTCTCCTTATCTAATTTTGTTGGGGATGATCAGCAATTTCTGCTTCCTCCAACTTTGACTCGACTTACGATTGATGGGCTCCCAAATCTGGAAAACTTATCTAACGGCCTCGAAAACCTCAGCTCACTCAAAAAACTAACTATTCAAAATTGTCCTAAGCTTCGGTCCTTTCCTAAAGGAGAAGTGCTTTCCAATCTTTCAGAATTGACTATCTACAAGTGTCCTATTCTGAATAAACGGATAGAGGATGAAGGATACTATCAGCCTATCCTTGCCAGCATCCCCAGTGTGACTTTTGCCAGAATCCCCAGTGTGAAGACTTTTGTCAGTATGCGCAGTGTGCTGCATACACAGCGTGGAATTGTGAATCTGATGACTGATTAACTTAGCTCAGCTGCACCATGATCAGTTCTTGTCCACGTACGACCAATTTCTTATACTGTATTTTTTTAATCTGCTCAACTTCATTGTATAATTGGAGATTTTATTTTTATTATTAGTGTTTTTTTTATAAATGAAATTGAGATCCTTGTGCATGCATCAGTTAGAAGCAATATAAAGATACGTTTGATATAACTGTGTATGATATATATAACTGTGTATATGTTTAGAGATTAGTCTTGTGGTAATGCCTTTGTGATCATTGTTTTACTGGATGCGCTCTTTGTAATATATATACTGCAGTAGATACTTTGTTTTTCTTAATTGTACGATTTGTTTAGTAAATTAACTAACTGTTAAGAAAAAAAAACATTGAAATTTGAGTTATATGCCTCAAAAAGCAGCAGCAGCTTATTTCGGGAACGACCTTAATTTAACATTCAAAATCAGAGTTTCTTTGCCTTGGTAACAGTCTTTGGAGTTATTTATAGTGCTTACATTTGTGAAGTGAAGTATACCATTTTCATCTATTATTATAAAGCGTCTAGTTTTTATAACTATTTTTTGGTAATTCTGGGTTACATCTTATCATAAATGGAGTTTAATTAATTTTATTATTTTTGTTCTTGAAAAACGGTTGTTATCTTCATGTTCACTCATCCACTCACCCATGTTAGTTTTTTTTAACTGTTTGTCACAACTCTCTTCCACCATCCTCTAAATTCAAGGGTATAAACAGACAAGTCTAAGTTATACATTTTGTGATTTTAAATCAATTCTTTTATATTTTAAAATTTTATATTGCGCACACAGTGTGTGCCTAATGACTAATAATGAATACTGTGTATCGATAATTTTATCATGGGGTTTTAAATACATTATGTTTCACAATGAGTTGCCATCTGTTGCGCTTGTGTTTTTCGTTTATAAAAATTTAGTGTTAGTTTTAGGAAAAGAAATATGCTTTTACTACAACGGGTTTGAAAGATTACTTTTATTATTTTTGGAAAATAAACGGAGCTACAGATACGAGCCCCATCCTCCTAGAAGTGGTATTAAACTTGACATTATGAAAGCTTACGGCCTGGTTAGGTTGAAGCTCGGAATTGATATGCTGAGTTTTGTGAACTTTCCTTCTAAGTTCTAACTTTATAAATGGGTTGAGACTTCCATATCCCCTTCTTTATCTCGCTCTCTTTTTGTTGATGGGTGTTGAATGGTTACTTTATTGGTTATTGAGGAATTAGGTAGGATGGTCCCCTTTCCCCTCTAACTTTTTCTTCTAGTGATGCAGGTTTTGTCCTTTATCATGAATATCTTGATTAATTATAGAGAATCCTAGTTCCATTGGAGACGTGATAAGCAAAGAATTATTAACTCGTGTTTTGCTAATGATGTCATTTTCTTTGTCACAAAAGATGGGAGCAATTTGTTAAAGTGATAAAAGGAGGACTACTTATTTTTTATATAATATAAAAAAAAAATCAATGAAGTCTAAACCCTGTTAGAAGTAATATGTGTTTGTCCAAGAGTTAGGGATTCCTTTATGACTTTTGGAATAACTTTTTGAGAATTGTTGGCCTCTCATTGATAAATTAACTACTACAGTAAAAAGAAGAGATTTAAAAGAAGGGTTTGATAGATTATTTTTAAGTTATAAAATTCAAATTAAAGTTATTTAGCAAATAATTTATCAATTAACTTTTGACAGTTATGCACAACAGAATAGTTGAGTTTTATAAATCCCCTTCAAATTAAGATAAAATAAAGATCTCGGGTCTGACTTTAGTGACATGAAAATATGAAAATCAGTCAGATGATATTGCAATTATATATCAGTTGATATGACAATTGTATGGCAGTTATATAAAGAAATAAAAGAGACAGTGATTTTTAAGAGGTTCAGAGTCTAAACTACTCATAGTCCTCTCTGTCATTCCACTGAGCAGTGATCGTCCACTATAGGATAAAGTTCACTTAGACCAGGTTCTTCTGAACCAATTACAATCTCACTTAGTGAATTGATTCCCTTAGGATCAAACGAGCACTTTGTCTGGACTTTACAACCTCTATCTGGAAAACTGATTCACTTAGAATCATGCAAACACTCTATCTCGACTTACAACCTCTATTTGGATAACTGATTCACTTAGAATTAGGCGTGCACTCTGTCTCGTCTCTCAGATCACTTAGATCTCTTTGTAGTAAAGTTTGAGGTACTGCTAAGTTGCGTTTAAACTCCTTTTCAGAATGACTTAGCAGCAATGATCAATTTCTCAGAAATAATAAAGTGATTTCTGAATCATATAGTAACTTAAGCTAAATCGTAGTGTAGCTCTTTAGAATTGTAGAGTTGGTTAGCTTTTCAGACTTGTGTTAAGATTTGATCGATTCTTTATATCTCCTTTTTATATCTTCTCATTTTATTTCAATCAATCACTTAATGTTTGAATGTTGAATCTCTATTTATAGATTTCCTTCCAGAAGTTTGTCCGTTGGAAATTCCAGTTGTTTAGCCACAAAAGTCTTCTGTTGTAGTTGCCTATGACTGTCAATTGTGTTAGGCCTTGTTTGTATGTTATGGCAGACTGTTATTTCCAAATATAGTTATTGGAGTTTTGGTTGATTGGACATTTCTTTTCCTGTCAACACAGATCAAAGATCTTCAGGATTGTGGTGTGTTGAGGAAACTTTATATCCCAATGATAACTTACAAGTTTGCACTCTATGATTATGATAGACTTGAAGCGTAGAGTCAATGATTCTAAGAATTTATTCTACGATTCTTGGTAGTTCTTCATTTTTGTCTTTTGTCCAGTGACTCTATGTTCTGGCTTTGTTCTTAGGCCACTCTGCGAACTTCCATTACCTGTACAATATGCAACGATTTTGCCAATTGTGTTAGTTCACTCTGCTATCTCAAAGGAACTAAGTCTCAGCTCTGCGAACTTGGACTTCGTAGTCTATTACAAGTTCGTACTTTACTATTTAGATCAACCTAACATATTCGATTCTTAAGTCCTTTTACAATAATTAACTCTTTAAGGAATTTATATATCTTTCTTTCCTAAGTCTTTGTGCAATGATTATCTCTTTAAGGACTTTACAATATTACTTGTTTTTCTCTTTATAAATATACATTAAGCTCTTTATCATCATATAATCATTAAATCCAACAACAGGGTTTAAACATAAATGCACTAATAATCTCTCCCTATTTGAAGATGACAAAAATAAGTAATTTTCAATAATCATCAATCACTCTAATGCATATAATACATAATTTAAATGTGTTCTTAGATACAGCTAGAAGTTGTATTTTCTAGAAGAATATATGAAATTATTGATGTATGAATGTTGATTTACAAAATATACAAAAATGAATTATTATAGTTAAAAAAAAAGAAATTGTAAACGCTTATCTTATGTTTGGCTTATGGGCATTCGACGACTCTGGCTTCTTTGCAGCACTCTTGGATCGTTGATAGGAAGATGGATTTCTTCGTACTTGTTCAACCCTCCGATGATATTCCCTTCTTCCATCCTTTTTCCTCTACCTCATTTCTTCCATTAATTCTTGTGGCCCGAGAGGTGGAATATTTAATCGTTCTTTTCCTACAATGTAAACCCCTTGTGTATTTCTGTTAAGGTACATCGGGTCATTTATAGGGGCCTTTTTGCCAGTATAAGATACTCCACTCGACGATCCAATCTGGGCAAAATATCGAGCAAAAGGGATAGCAACTACAACTAGAGGAAGAGCAGCTGGTGATTGTTGAGCTTGATGATCTTGGCTTTTCTCCCCCTTTTTGGCAGCGACATTCTGAAGTTTGTGACTCCTTTGGTCAGCTCCTTAATTGTGTTCAACCAGTGCATTAAGTTGCTTTTTAGTGACCGTGATTTTGACTTCCAGTTTGTCATGCTTTTTGTTTGACCTTTCTCATTCTTGGTTTACTAAAGCTACGACATTGTCAGTCTTTATTAGTGACTTTTCAACTAAGTCCTTGAGTTTGTTATTTTCATTACTCATTTCAAAGATTTTGCTTCTGAGTAACTCTATGGATTTGGCATTCATCTCCTGAAGACACCCTCACAATGCTTTGTTATTTGTCATGAGTATAATTCATCTGTCTTATCTACATGCTTTATTACTGTCTCTATTATCTCCTTCATAGGATTGCCTAGTTTGTCTGACATTTGTTGAGGAATATTAGAGGCATCCTTGACGACGTAAAGTAGACTCTTCTTTACTCCTTCTGGCTTTGAAGCCCTTACTGCATTCTTGAATCACATCCTTTAGCATTAAATCATATTGAGCTTTGGATGGGACTAAGGGTGAGCATTCAGGTAAAATCGAAAACCGAATAGTCATAACCGAAAATCGAAATTTGTTCATTTTTACGTTCCGAATAACTTCCCAAAATATTAGACAACTGAATTACCGAATTTACTATTCGGTTATTCAGTTAATACCCGATATTAACATGATTAAAATTAACCATTTATCATGACTGAAGCTAACTTATTCTGCAAACACACCCAAAGGCCAAAGCCTCAAAACCCACCATTTATGTCGAGAAGCATAACAGCTTTGGCCAAAAGCAAATATCTCAATCTACAAAAATTGCTTAATTCAACCCTCCAATCTCTCTACTTCATGCCCACATCTTGGCCCTTTCACTTTAACAATGGCATAAAACAATTATCACAATTACCCAACAACTTTTTGCTCTCCATCTCTGCAAGGTGGGAGGGCAAAATTGTACTTGGGGAAAAGCAACGTCATATGCCTTCCAACCTCATGTCCAATTGAAAATTTTGGTGATTTAATGCCGTCTGAATTGAAGAAACACTTTGCAAATATGACGGTTTCATAACCCTATCTTAAATTGGGGAGAGGCAGAGTCGGATTCATGGAGAAGCGGAGAGAGAGAGAGAGAGAGAGAGAGAGAGAGACTGTTGAGAGATTTGGGGATTTTGGGTTAGGGCGGTGAGAGAGAGGTTGTCAAGCAGAGAGAGTGAGAGTTTGAGAGACTGAACGCGAGTTTGAGAGGAGGGATGCAAAGAGTGTTCTGTTGTTTTAACTTGAGGCTTTTTTATAAAAAAAAAAAAAAAAAAACTTATTCAGTTATTCAGTTACCCGAAATAATAAAAATCATTATCCAAACCTGAAATCAAAAATCAATAATTAATTCGGGTATAATCGAAATACAAAAAATAACTGAAATATCAAAATATTTTGGTTAAAAAAATTCGATTATGTTCGGTTATTTGGTTATACCCATTTTTTGCTCACCCCTAGATGGGTCAAAGGATATACGTTGTAGGAGTCTGTTTAAGGCAGCTTTGTATATCCGTGGCATCGCCAATACTGATCTTTTTTAAAAATTGATCAATACTTAGTAGTATAATGTGTGTACAAGTATGAAGGTTAGTCTATGAGGTTGAAGGGTTATCTATATAGGTTTGTGATGTGGAAAGTATATATGTACATGTATGAGAGGTTGAAGGTATATAAATGTAAGTGTTAGGTTTTGTGTTAGGACACTATTTGAATAAACGGTAGGATTGGTAGTAGATGGTAGAGGTTCTCATTTATTCTTTGATTTGTATCTCCTCGTTCTTTAGCCTGAGGCTCCCCCTCAACCATTGCTTCTTCAACTAGATCCTCCCCTAAGCCAAAGGCTCCCCCACACTAGTAGTATCAATTCCTGAGGGCTCGTGCACATCTGATGTCCTTGCCATTTCTTCATCCTGATTTGGCTCTGATAGAGTTATTATCACAGCCATTCCTTCTTTCCCAATTATTGTTTCAGGTGTTGCAGCCTTCTCAGCCATCACTTTATTATTTTTAACCTCTATTGGCTATGGCATAAAAGCCGTGATACCCCCAAATTCGAGTACCTTTAACCTCGATTTTGACGCTCACGGCACAACATATTCATCACACACATCTACACATTCTTCACTATATGACATAATTAAATACAATGTCCGCTAATATAATAGCTTAATAACATCCCAGGTTATACTAACCTTTACTAAACAAAACATATGTTAATACAAAAGATTAACATCGATAATAACATAATATTAAATACATTAACGTCCTATACTTTTGCCTTTCCTTTGTAATTATCCTTCTTAGAGCATTCAGAAATCTTGGGCTTAACTGAAAATGTTTTATCATAAAGCAAGAGCGAGCAACTACTTTGCTCAGCAAGTTTAAAGTATACAATGAATAATAATCAAGAATATAAGAATTTATTTTTTTGAGACTTCAACAACTTTCATTAATTATGAAGAATTAAGCAAACAAAACACTTCCAATAAAAGAAGATTTTTATCTTTTCATGCTGAGTGGTCACTACGAACTGTGAACTCTCACTAGGGTTAAACAGGTATTTCCACTACAACCTTACAGAATGTTTATCAATCACTAAGTGTTGTTCGATTTATAAATTGACAAATACACGCAAGTATACGCGATCAACAAGTAATATAGAGTAAATATAGAGTGTTGAACCCACAGAGATTAATGCCTTGTAACTTTCCAAAACTAATTTCATATCAACTCAATTCTATTTAAACCATCACACATGAAGAATATGATTAAAATTAAATTAAAACCAAAATTAAAATTTAACACAAAGATTGAATACCGGATGTTTAAAATTTAAGACTACAATATCCCTAATTACATCACATGAACCTATCCTCTATATTTTTAATTATAAAATCCATTACAGTTATTGACTAGGAATTCATGAATAATTATTAGATCTTTTTCCAATGATCATATAAAAATATTCACCTCAATTACTTTGCTATATTCCTATGCAAAATAAGAGAAACAAATTCGTTAAAATCCAATTCCCAAACAGGTCACACGCAGCATATAGATATATTCCTATTCCATATACAAACCTAGTTATTCAATTCACCAAATAACTAAGAATACACGCTATCGCATTTAAATCTAACCCTAGATTTCATCTTTCGAATTCATCTGGAGTATCCCACTAATTGTTGGCCAAATAATTATCAATCACACACAAAACATGATAGATAACTCTAAATGAATAAATAATTGAAGAATAATGGATATTTAATTCATACTAGTAAAAGGTTCAATTGTAGCCTTAATTGATAAATTAGTTCATAATGAAATCAAAAACTAAGAACATTAAATAAATCATCATCTTAGATTACAAAACTGAGAAAAGAAAGAGAGAAAAAAAACTCCAAACGGAATTTCTTGTCTTCCCAATCCTTCATCTTGATCTCCTTGAGTGGCTCCTTGATTCTCTCAGTCTTCAACTATGATCTTCAATCTACGTTCCAAGTCTCCCCCTCTAAAGCCTTTTAGTCTTCTACTTATAGTTCCCCTCCAAAATTAGGTTTAATTTCGACTAAACCCTACTAAAAGTCATTAAAGTTCGTCCAACTGCAAAACTGGGCCGACGCACACACTGCTTTGAATGCCCCGGCGCTCATTTGGGCGCCCCAGCTCTCAATTTTCACTTATTTACCAAAATGCCACTACTTCTTCAAAAATTCCAGATTTATCCCTCTTTTGCACTTTCTTACAAAATAACATAAAATAAAATAAAATAAAATGCACTAAAAATACTTAGGAATAATAAAATACCAAGTTCAAAAGTGCTCAATTCGTAGGTATAATTTCCACTCATCAAATACCCCCAAACTTAGGCATTTGCTTGTCCCAAGCAAAACAAAAGAAATAACCAAAAATGCTTGCAAACTAGACACATGTTAATCTACATAACTTGAGCACGAATCAATATAATCAACAAAAACTAGCCTCAAAGATTCTTAACAATAGCCCCAAATAGACTTCAAATTCATGCATCCTTCAAGACCTAACATATCACCAATTTCATTTAATTTTCAACCCTTATGGGGTGTGTGTGTGTGTGTGTGTTCAATACATTAACCCAATCAAAACTCAGCCAAATTCATGAATTTCAATGCTCAACGAAAGATATTACTCAGATATGAGAATTACAATGCTCCTCTATAACGTACTTTTCACATGGTTTACTTTACTCACGAGTGTGTTTTATGCTCCATCTCGTATATATTTTCTTTTCTTGGCATGTGCAATGTTTGTTTTTATTAGGCTATTCAGAGCCGTCCATGTAGCGAACTTTCCAACAATTACTCCCAAACTAGTTGGTTTTAGGGCATTAAGTGTAAAGACACTCCTAAGGGCATACTTGTTCGAGTAACTAAAGCTACAAAAATAAACTAGCCAAACTTTGTTTTTATCCATCTCTTCGTTTATCCATAATATATAAATTTATTCTTTTCTTTTCTTGACGAACATTAAAGCAATTCTATGTTTAAAACATGCTCAAATAGGCCATAGAGGTTTGTAATATCCTTCATAAGCATCAAATTCATTAAACTTAACCTAAGTTTTAACCAGAACAACACACTGAATATGTGCGTTCTAAAACCAAGGGTTTCCAGTAAAACAAAATTGACAAATAGTCTAGAGTCAAATTAGCACTCATTATCCATTTTATCCAAGTTATTAATTAAATCAAATTTTTATCATCGGCCAACCATCAAGTTTCACACATCAACGCGTTGCTCAAGTTTACCTAAATGCAATTAAACCGACCCTAAATAACCCTAAATGCAAAATATTTTATTTTATTTTATTTTATTCTTTTGTTTTGAAACCAAGAATTGAATATAATACCCCCAAACTTAACTACGACAATGCCCTCATGGAATAAAAGATTGAAAAATTAAGACTGAGGACTTCCCTGATTAGGTTAATCGTCATGATCGACCTCCTCATCACTGTCATCTTCAGTGGCTTCCTCGTCATTGTCAGAGTTGGAAGGCAGATATGTTGACAAAACTTTCGGCGGAGGGATTTCTAGTGGGTTTGCAGATGGGTACAACTTAGCAAACATTTCCACCATCGCCATGTTGAAACTGGTGTTGTATGTGTGCATCTCTGATTGGCGTTTAGTAAGGCATTGGTTCTGACGATCTATCTGTCGTTGTAACTTCAGAACCCGTTTATTCACTTTATTCAATAATAAATCCTCAGAAGACATTGCCACAGTAGGGTCAACCATGGGTTCCTCCTTAGCTTGTGGTTCGGTTGGATGCATGATAAATCCCAGCCCTCTTGGATCGGACTCACACCGCCCTCCCATACCTTATATCGGACAATCAATGAATGGTCCAGCAGTGGCATCAGATGTAATATTGGTTCATCCCTTTTCCACTTGACACCTGCCTGCTGACATAACCCACAGATTAAGGATGGGTGGGGTAGTCCTCCTCGGGTTCCTTGTTCAATAGCTCTGAGGATCGATCGCTTAATCACCTCACCGACATTAATATCCTTGCCTTGCATGAGACAATAGAGTAAAACTGCCCTTTCTTTAATAACGTCGCTTACATGTGTGGTCGGCATCAATTTATCACAGATAAAGGCATACCATGCCTTGCCATAACGACTCAATGTCGACAGCGGGAACTGCATGACTTCCTTCTCCTTCACCTTCCATCGTGTACCTGGTTGGCACAGCTCTTGAATGATTTGATCATAATCTGGGCCTGCATCTACATATTTCGTATACTCATCCTTTTCTAAAGTCGGCAGATTGTAGTATTGATTGATAGCCTCATTGTTGAAGGACACTGTCTTGCCTCGTACATCCACATTATAATGTGTATGCTCCTTTGCATTGGCATATAACTCTTTAACAATTGGGATCATAGCTGGGTCCGGTTGTTTTGTAAAAGTAAACCAATCCCTCTCGACAATCATTACAGCAACATCACCATCTTGGGTTTCATCCGGCCGCAGTCCACATTCTTGGATCATTGTTTTATTGGCTAATTTGAGAAAACGGTCATGAGCTTCTACACTTGTAAACTTTTTCTTGTCATAGCGCTTATAGTGTGTAGACGATGACCCTTCACCACGTTGACGTTTAGACAACACATTTGTTTCCTGCAAATGAGCACATAGTCAATACATGCTAATCTTCATCAAATCAAATTCAAAATATGGGTCACAATTGCAATATGATAGTTTGAACAACAACTAACTCCCCCAAACTGTTGCACATCAATTAAACCATAATGGAATCAAATTGTCACTGAAAAACACATGTGTAATGCCCTAATGCAAAATTAGTACAAAATTGGATCTAATAGCCTATATTCTTTCTCACTAACATTTCAGCAAACACTTGGTGGGAAACACTTAAAACTTCAATTGTGATATGGATTTATTTCAATAAATTCACCTCAATAATGAGTGCATCACATTCCAAACAGATTAAATATGGCAATATAACTGATTTACCTCAAAACTTTAGCAAAAATTGATAGTGTATGCCAAATCAATTGAATTTAGCTTTACCGTGTCTGGAGCGGAAGATTGAAATGCTAACCGAGGATGGAAGAGACTTGTGTAATCGGTAATCCTTAGAATCATTTTAGGAGTGCAATTCGGGTAGATATTAGGAGATTACAGAAAGGGGCTAGGGTTTGGGTATAAAAGAAAATCAAATGTGAGTGCGTATGAAGTAGAGAAGGATGGGAGTGTAGTGTTTTAATGTTACCTAGACGAGTATTTAAAAAAAATAACCCAACCTAATCTTGAAAGTCGGGGCTCTCAGGTTATATGTACCTTGAATGCCGAGGCTTTCGGTACAGACATGTTGTGGACACCGGGGCTTTTAAGACAGTGTTTCAATCTGCTTTGGACGCCGGGGCATTCAAATCATACATATTGTGGGCACCGAGGCTTTCAGTCCAGAATGTCCAACTTGAATTTTTCTGTTCTCCTTTTCCAACTTGCGGGCGTCTCAAGTTTAGCACATCATTTTAACCCTAAAATCAAAATTAAATTATGAATTAATCTCCTATCAAGAATAATTAATACTTAACAATTCTAAAAACTCAAATATTCTATGAATTAAATTAAATCAAAATGAATATAAATGAACGAAAAATTCTGGGTTGCCTCCCAATAGCGTTTGGTTTATAGTCGTCAGCCCGACTATGTCCTTCTACTAGGCTCATGCATCGATAAGGTTTATCGAGGTCCGATGTCGATCAACATCACTACCCCAATATTGCTTCAGTCGTTGGCCGTTGACCTTGAACGTACGCTTTGAATTAGGTTCCTCGACCTCGATTGCTCCATGTGGAAATACTGAGGTAACAACAAATGGTCCAGACCATCTTGACTTTAGCTTCCCCGGGAAGAGTTCAGTCTAGAATTGAATACCAAAACCGCCTGACCTGGTTCAAAATTTCGTTCAAGAATACGTTTATCATGCCACCTTTTGACTTTTTCCTAATAGAGCTTGGCATTCTTGTATGCTTGATGACGGAATTCGTCCATCTCATTCACTTGTAACAATCTCTTTTCTCCTGATGCTTGCATATCAAAGTTCAACTTACGGACAGCCTAATAGGCACTATGCTCTAACTCCGTCGATAGATGGCACGCCTTACCATAGACCATTTTGTATGGTGACATCCCTATCGAATTCTTATAAGCTGTCTGATATGCCCATAAAGCGTCATCTAACTTCCTTGCCCAATCTTTCCGCGACGGATTAACAACTTTCTCCAATATCCATTTTACTTTTCGGTTAGACACCTCGACTTGGCCACTTGTTTGGGGATGATAGGTCGTGGCGATTTTCTGTGTGACCCTATACTTGGCAAGAAGGGCAGTAAAGTACTTATTGCAGAAATGTGTTCCTCCATCGTTAATCTTGGAGTACCGAACCGGGTAAATATGTTTCTTCGCAGAAAGTTTAGAACCACCTTGGCATCGTTCGTTGGTAGTGCAGCTGCTTCAACCCATTTCGACACATAATCCACCGCCACCAAAGTGTATTGATTGTTAAAAGAT
Source organism: Hedera helix (assembly GCA_947179155.2). Classification (NCBI taxonomy): domain Eukaryota; kingdom Viridiplantae; phylum Streptophyta; class Magnoliopsida; order Apiales; family Araliaceae; genus Hedera; species Hedera helix. Next base: position 12,156,104 of record OX359280.1, read on the forward strand.
GAGGGGAATGGGGCATGAAGTCAATGCCACATACGTCAAAAAATTCCACTTCTAAGATACTATTAAGAGGCATCTCATGTCTTTTTGAGATATTACCGACCCTTTGACATCGATCACACCTTGACGCGAAAAGATGGGCGTCCTTTAATAACGTCGGCCAATAGAATCCTGATTGTAGCACTTTTGTTGCCGTTCTATCTCCCCCATAATGACCCCCATAGTCTGATGCATGACAATGCGTCAATATGCTCTCTACCTCTTCTCGTGGAACATATCTTCTTAAAATTTGATCCTTACAAGTCTTAAACAAAAATGGTTCATCCTATAGATATTGTTTTACGTCATGAATGAACTTCTTTCTTTGTTAGGAACTCAAGTCTGGAGGAAGTACATATCTTACAATGTAGTTAACGTAGTCTATGTACCATGGCACTTCCTTGGTGATTAAAAACATTTTCTCATCCGGAAATGATTCATTGATCACCAACCCATCTCCTTTTTGATTGTTTGAGTTCTCGAGCCGGGAAAGATGATTAGCTACCTGATTTTTCGTACCCTTTTTGTCTCGAATTTCAAGGTCGAATTCTTATAACAGAAGAACCCATCGGATCAAGCGTGACTTTGCATCCTTCTTCGAAATAAGATATTTGATTGCCGAGTGATCAATAAAGACTATAACCTTTGTTCCAATCAGATACACTCTAAACTTATCAAATACAAATACCAAAACTAGTAATTTCTTTTCAGTTGTGGTGTAATTCAGCTGTGCGTCTGAGAGTGTCTTGCTAGCATAATAGATAGTGTAAAAAATTGTCTTTGCGCTGACCAAATACAGCGCCAATCGCAAAATTGCTAGCGTCACACATTAATTCGAATGGCAGAGTACAATCTAGAGCCACTATCATTGGAGCCGTCACTAATTTCTTCTTTAATATTTCAAAGGCATCCAGACATTCCTGATCAATTCTGAATGGGATGTCTTTCTCAAAGAGGGTACACAAGGGTTTTGAAATTTTTGAGAAATCCTTAATAAAGCGTCTGTAAAATCCCGCATGACCAAGAATACTCCGTATTCCTTTCACTGATGTGGGTGAGGGTAGATTTTCGATCTTTTCAATCTTTGCTTTGTCCACCTCGAGCCAAAATTATTCCTTCTTGCACCATAAAATGGCACTTTTCCCAGTTAAGTACCAAATTCGTTTCTACGCATCTTTTCAATACCAAGATCAAATTGTCAAGAAAGAGGTCAAAACTGTTGCCAAAAACAGAAAAGTCATCCATGAATACTTCAACATGTCAATATGTCTGAAAAGATGGCCATTATGCACCTTTGAAAAGTGGTTGGTGCGTTATAATGACCGAAGGACATCTTTCGGAACGCAAAAGTTCCATAAAGGCACGTAAAAGTGGTCTTCTCTTGATCGTCCGGAGCTATTGAAATTTGATTATATCCCGAATACCCATCAAGTAGACAGTAAAATTGATGACCTGCTAATCTATCCAACATTTGATCAATGAATAGCAAGGGAAAATCATCCTTGCGAGTCACCTTGTTCAACTTGTGGTAGTCCATACACACTCGCCACCCAGTTACCGTCCTTTTAGGAATGAGTTTGTTATTTTCATTTGCGACTATTATCATTCCTCCCTACTTAGGCACGCCCTGCACCGGACTAACCCATGAACTGTCTGAAATTGGATACATTATGCCGGCGTCCAACCATTTGAGTATCTCCTTCTTCACTACCTCTTTCATTATTGGGTTTAATATTCGTTGTTGTTCAATGACTGGCTTGGCTCCCTCCTCAAGTAGTATCTTATGCATGCAAATGGATGGACTTATCCCTTTTATGTCTACTATGGTCCATCTGATTGATGTCATATACTATCGCAACACTCTTAACAACTTCTCTTCTTGGGAGTCATCTAGTGAGGCAAAAATGATGATTGGCAAAGTTTTGGATTCTCCCAAGTAGGCATATCTCAAGTGGTTGGGGAGGGGTTTGAGCTCTAAAGCTGGTGGCTCCTCCAATGATAACTTCGTACGCCTTTTAGCAATGTCTGTTTGATCCAAAATCTCATACTGCTTCTTAAACCTCTAAAATACAAGTGATGCATCCAACATCTTCACAAACTCCCTAGGATCCAAAAAATCTGTAGCCTCCAAACTAGCTATAGCCGCTTCAAGTAGGTCCGATAAACACTTCCCATTTAACACTTCAGTCATTGCCTCCTCAGTTAGATCCACTCGTAAATAAGTATCGGCTTCGTTAGGGAACTTCATTGCTTTGAAAACATTGAAGGTGACTTCTTGATCTTGAACCCTAATCGTAAGTTCACCTTTCTGCACATCTATCAAGGTCCTCCTTGTGGCCAAGAATAGACGTCCCAGTATGATTGGGATCTCCTTGTCCTCTTTAAAATCTAGTACTATGAAATCGGTTGAAAAAATGAATTTTTCAACCTTCACCAAGATGTCTTCTATGATGCCCCTCGGATAAGTCAATGATCTGTCTGCAGGCTGGAACTTGACATTAGTGGGCTTGGCATCCTTCAATCCTAACTGCTTGTAAACCGAGAGAGGCATCAAATTGATGCTAGCCCCCAAATCACAAAGTGCCCTTCCGAAAAACTGATTTCCAATCGTGCAAGGAATTGTGAAGCTACCCGGATCTTTCAACTTTGGCGGTAGCTTTTTCTGCAAGATAGCACTACATTCTTCTATCAGTGTCATGGTCTTAAATTCTCCTAACTTCCTCTTCTTAGACAGTATATCTTTCATAAACTTGACGTAGCTCGGCATTTTCTCCAAAACGTCGGCAAATGGTATGTTGATCTGGAGCTTTTTGAACACCTCAAGAAACTTCGAGAATTGTTTGTCTAACTTGGATTTCTGGAGTCTCTGTGGAAATGGTACGGGAGGCACCATAGTACTTTTCTCGCCTCCAACCGTCTTTGCATTGGATTTCATAACTTTCGACTTGTCTATTTCAACTTCCCCTCCTCTTTTCATTGTCAACCTCTTTACTTTCCAACGATTTCTGATCTATACTACCATTACTAACCACGGGTAGCTCTTTCCCACTTCGTAAAGTTATGGCTTTACAGTGCTCCTTTCCTTCCCTCTTCGGATTAACGTCTGTATCATTAGGTAGTGCTCATTGAGGGTGACTATTTACTGCATGAGCTAATTGACCCATCTGATTTTCCAAATTTTTGATTGACACTGCTTGACTTTTCACATTCAAATCTACTTGATTTAACAACCTGTCTTGATCACTCATTCTCCTTTCAGTTGCAGTGATGAATTTTGCCAATACATCCTCTAGGCTCGGCTGCTTTTCTGCTTGATGAGTGGCTTGATTATGAAAACCTGGTGGATGAGCTTGCCTTGGAGCTGGATTCTGAGCCTGATTGTTACTCCAAGAGAAATTGGGACGGTTCCTCCACCCAGGGTTATAGCTGTTTTGATTGTTCTGCGGTTGCTGTCTGTTATAACTCCCCATATACTGTATTAACTCTGTACTAATGGCACACTGATCACTAGTATGATTGCCTGCACAGAGTTCACACATAACTGCCACCGTTTTCTTTGACTATGGTCCCCATGAATCCATCTTCTTGGATAGCACAACCACTTGTGCAGTTAAGGTTGTGACTGCATCCACCTCAAAGATTCCTACTACCTTTGGCTGATTGATTCTTGTTGTTGGCCACTGGTAGTTATTGTCAGCCATGGTTTCTAATAGCTGGTATGCCTCATCAAAGTTCTTTCCCATTAAAGCTCCCCCAGTTACTGCATCAATGTTTGTCCTTATGGAGCTGAACAACCCGTTGTAGAAGGTATGCACTTGTAACCACTTCGGGATTCCGTGATAAGGACACTTGCAGAATAAGTCCTTAAATCTTTCCCATGCCTCATATAATGTCTCCAAATCATGTTGAGCAAAGGAGGTGATGTCATTCCTCATCCTCGCAGTCTTAACAGGTGAGAAAAACTTGGCCAAAAATTTTTGTGCTAAGTTTGCCCACATTGTAATTGAACCAGGCGGCAAGGAGTGTAGCCAACTTTTTGCCTTATCACGGAGTGTGAAAGGGAAAAGTCTTAATCTGATAGCCTCTTCTGTAACCCCATGGAACCTGAAGGTGTCACAGATTTCGAGGAAGTTTATGAGGTGCTCATTAGGGTCATCTTTTGGAAACCCCCCAAATTGAACTGAATTCTGCAACATCTGAATGGTACCCAACTTGATTTCGAAGCTGTTGGCATTGATGGCAGGCCTCTGTATACTGGATTGTAATTTCGTAACTAAGGGCAATGCATAATCCCTTAATGATTTTATCTCTTCTTCAGCCATGGTGTCTTGTTTCTTTGTTTCCTCACAGACTAGTCTCAAATTTCTAAACTTCCTTTCGATCTCGTCTTCGTATGGCACTGGTTCCTAACCTTTAGATCTCGTGTGCATACACGAATTAGGAGTACCTAGCTTTAATTATGGGAAAACATAGTTTTACGTACGGTAGCAAAAATTGTGGCTTCGGTGACTACATAATTTGTGTAACCAAGATAGGCAAGCCAACACTTGGTGCAATCTTGAGTCTAAGATCGATGATTTGCAACTGCAGACTTGAACAGATGAAAGCCTGCAAAAGCAAAAGAAAATTGTAAATTAAAAATGTTGAAATTAAAACCAAATTGATTGTAACTAATATTGAAATAATTAATAAACATAGGTCCCCGACAACGGCACCAAAAACTTATTGTCCGATTAATATATTGACAAATACACGCAAGTATACGCGATCAACAAGTAATATAAAGTAAATATAGAGTGTCGAACCCACAGAGATCTATGCCTTGTAACTTTTCAAAACTAATTTCATATCAACTCAATTCTATTTAAACCATCACACATGAAGAATATGATTAAAATTAAATTAAAACCAAAATTAAAATTTAACAAAAAGATTGAATACCTGATGTTTAAAATTTAAGACTACAATATCCCCAATTACGTCACATGAACCTATCCTTTATATTTTCAATTATAAAATCCATTACAGTTATTGACTAGGAATACATGAATAATCATTAGATCTTTTTCCAACGATCATATAAAAATATTCACCTCAATTACTTTGCTATATTCCTATGCAAAATAAGAGAAACAAATTCGTTAAAATCCAATTCCCAAATAGGTCACACGCAGCATATAGAAATATTTCTATTCCATATACAAACCTAGTTATTCAATTCACCAAATAACCAAGAATACATGCTATCACGTTTAAATCTAACCCTAGATTTCATCTTCCGAATTCATCTGGAGTATCCCACTAATTGTTGGCCAAACAATTATCAATCACACACAAAACATGATAGATAACTCTAAATGAATCAATAATTGAAGAATAATAGATATTTAATTCATACTAGTAAAAGGTTCAATTGTAGCCATAATGGATAAATTAGTTCATAATGAAATCAAAAACTAAGAACATCAAATAAATCATCATCTTAGATTACAAAATTGAGAAAAGAAAGAGAAAAGAAAAACTCTAAACGGAATTTCTTATCTTCCCAATCCTCCGTCTTGATCTCCTTGAGTGGCTCCTTGATTCTCTCAGTCTTCAACTATGATCTTCAATCTACGTTCCAAGTCTCCCCCTCTAAAGGCTCTTAGTCTTCTACTTATAGTTCCCCTCCAAAATTAGGTTTAATTTTGACTAAACCCTACTAAAAGTCATCAAAGTTCGTTTAACTGCAAAACTGGGCCGACGCGCACACTGCTTTGAATTCCCCGACGCTCATTTGGGCACCCCCGGCTCTTAACATCGACTTATTTACCAAAATGCCACTGCTTCTTCAGAAATTTTAGATTTATCCCTCCTTTGCACTTTCCTACAAAACAACGTAAAAAAAAAAAACAAATAAAATGCACTAAAAATACTTAGGAATAATAAAATACCAAGTTCAAAAGTGCTTAATTCGTAGGTATAATTCTCACTCATCACTAAGACTGACAACATCTGAAAATAAGTACTTAAGGGGATCAACCTATTGTACTATATGTTATGCATAACATTCAAATCTTAGCGCGCGAAGTCATTTTCCCGACACAACAGTACCCCTTAATTAGGGTTGTTCATCTTAGTCTTAACTTAAGAGTCCGAACAAAACAAATTGGATTGGATTAGCTTTAATGAATTTTGACGAGTTCAATATCTTACTAAACATCAGTCTAGCACAAATGACATAGACTCACATTTCTCAAAAATAGTTCATGCAATATAGAACTTTAAAACTTTAATACTTGAACAAATACTTTCAAAAGCACGTAAGTGCAATCATGACATACAAATACTAATTATATAACTTCAATAACTTGTTCGGATAGAACACTTTCCGGATACTTTGCTTATAGATAATGCTAACGTATCATCCTTCATATGACCTACATATTATTAATAAGGTCGAACTATCAAAATTGTAGTACCAAAACAGATAGGTCTAGCGCAGTTGCGCTAGCTTCTGGTGTCGCAGCGCTACAACCCAGATTTTAAAACCCTAATTTTTCTATTTTTTTTATTTTCTTCGTTTTGAATATACATGTTTCTATGTTTAATAACTCCTCCATTTTTACTCATATTGAGCTCAAATTTATACCATAGCTTGTTAGGTTCATATATTTAGCAAAACCAAAAGCCATAATCATTTTCCAAAAACATGTATTAATTAACATAATTGTCTAACATTCTAGGTTTTCAAAATAGCATACATTACAAGAAAAATCATTATAAATCTGTTTTAACACGTTTTTCGCTAGTTCAAACTAGGTTATCTTCATAAATCACAAATACACAAGATATATCTTTTAGATTTTCAAAAGATTACATACATGTTGAGTTCAATAACTTAGCAAAACACTTTACTCTTGGTTTTAAACTATTATCATGCTCATTTATATATTTCTTACATTATACACTAAATCACACACTAACATATAGCTCCATCCCATATCCATCCTTATACCTTCAGAACCCACTATGGTTCCTCTTCATAACACAAAATCCGACAACATATAAAAATAACTATAACATAAGTTAAACTACAAGTTTTAAGGCCCAAGGACACTTTTCAACCTTTATAGTAGTTCTCCTTCTTGCTAAATGGATGGATGCTAGGCTTAACCACCTTCCTCTATTCCTTGGTATACCCGAAATGGCTTTCCTTCTCTATATATCAAACTCTCAAGACTTATTTCTAAACTTTTTTATTTTTGGAAGTATGAAAAGTCTTGCAAAGGAAAATGAACAGGCTATTTATAGGGCATCTCCTCTAGTTATACATATATGTATATACCTAATACTTGCATTAATAAGTCAAACTTGACTACTACATTAACCCCTATATTAGCCCCTAGTTTAGTCTTCTAGGTTAGCCCCTAAAGGATCCCTAGTTTAGCCCCTAAATGCCCCCCTACAAATGACCCCTAGAATGGCCCCTACAAGTGACCCCTACAAGCCACCAAAAACAATAATTAGCCCCCCCAAATGGGGCCCACTAGCCAGCCCCGACTTCCTCTTTCTTCTAATCTTCTCTCTTCTTATATATAAATATACTCCTATACTCGCATTATGCATTGGGCTACCTCTTTAGGTTAAACATTGGGCCTCTCTAATTAAAGTTGAAATTAAGTTTGGGCCACTTAATTCTCTACAAGTTGGGCTTTACACTTACCAATACTTAAAAGTTTGGGCTTACATATTTTAATAACATAAGACCTAACTCGTAACTTTCCCAATTAATATCTTAGGCCATCATAAATCCATTATTTGATCTTACTCCATAAAATAACAATTAAGTTGATCACTTAATTAATCAAAATCCTTAACATTGTCATTCAAGGCCAACATTTAAGCTTTTTTAATTATTAACATAAACTTAGATCATATATCATATAATTAACTTAATTAATTATACTACATGGTTTTTCTTTTCAATCCTTTATTAATTGGTTAATAAATAAACACACAAAACAATTACACATAAAAATTCTTCTCATTATAAATAATTTAATATTTTATTTACAATGTCACAAAATACTCTCGATCATTATATTTTTCCCTCCTTATAAGGATTCACTATAATAGAGTTAATAAAAAATATTCGGATAATTTTTTCTCATCTTTTCTTCGGCATTGTGGTTACTCCATACTACATTTACAGAAAGTATTACCTTATTTCTTAATACTTGTTCTTTCCTATCAATTATCTGGACATGAACTTCTTCATATGATAAATCTTTCTTGGTCTGTATAGGTTCACAGGCTATCACATGTTTATGGTCTATTTTTTATGAACGTAACACTAACACATGAAACACATTTTGAATGTTCTCCACTTTAGGAAGTAAGGTTACCTCATATGCCACTTCACCTATTCACTTCAATACCTCAAAAGGTCTTATGAACCTAGGGCTTAACTTTCCTTTCTTTTTAAATCAAATCTTCCCTTTTTAGGGAAACACTTTTAAAAACACATAGCTCCCGACGTTGAAGTCTCGCTTCTACCTATGCTGGTCTGAATACTTCTTCTGTCTATCTTGAGTTGTTATCGTTCTCGTTCTTATTACTCAGACAATTTCTGTAGTCTATTGAACCAATTTTGGTTCTAAAAGTTGATGTTCCTCTACCTTGTCCCAACACAAGGGTGTTATGCACTTTCTCCTATATAGGGCTTCATAAGGCGGCATGCCTATACTAGTGTGATAACTATTATTATATGCAAACTCTACCAGACGCAGGTGATCGTCTAATTTTCCTTAAAATCCATAACGTAGGCTCTTAAAATGTCTTCCAAAGTTTAAATTGTTCTCTCGCTCTACCCGTCTGTCTGAGGATGATACGCAGTACTTTACCTTAACTAAGTTCTCATTCATTCTTGAAGGCTTCTTTAAAAATTCAACGTGGAGTGCGGATCTAGAATAGATACAATCGATACCGGCATTCCATGCCTTGAAATAATTTCCTTGACGTATAACTTGGCTAACTAATCCAAATTGAATATGATCTTGATCGACAAGAAATGCGCTAATTTAGTCGATCTACTATAACCCATATCGTGTCATATCCTTCCTGAGTAGCGAAAGCTCTAACACAAAATTCATCGTAATATGCACACATTTTCATTCCAGAATTTTTAGAGGTTATAATAGTCCACTTGGTCTTTGATGTTCTACCTTAACCCTCTGACAAGTTAGGTACCTACTAACATACTCTGCTACTTCTTTCTTCATATTCGGCAAACAAAAATATTGAAGAAGATTTTGATACATCTTCATACTACCCAGGTGTATCGAATATTAGGAGTGAGCACAATTTGGTTATAACCGAATAACCGAACCAAAATAACCGAATCGAAATTTTATAACCAAAATATTATGGTTATTTTGGACAATTCGGTTATAACCGAATTTTATTTTGATTTTCGAGTTCAATTTCAAATAGTAAAATTTTGCTATTCGGTTAACCGATTAACCGAATAGTAAAATGTAACAAAAAAAATCTCTTTCTTTATCCAAATACAAAAAATATACCACCTTCTTTTTCACCAAATATCACTTTTTTTTTTGTGTTAATTTTGGTTATGAATCGAATAACCGAATAGTAAATTCGGTTATTCGGTTATCTACTAATTCGGTTACCAATTCGGACATCCAAAATGTGTTAATTTTGATTTTCTGTTATAACCAAATAAGCTATTCGGTTCGGTTATAACCGAATTACTCACCCCTATCGAGTATCTCGAACTATGGGCCTCTTATAAAATTTCTTCCTTCAAATCTAGTACAGTAGATACCCATACTTTCTTTTCAAATATAAGGATTTCATCCTTATCCATCTTGAATTTAACTTCATCTCCTTCAAAAACTTACTTTCTTATTTTCTCACATTCCTCATTTTTATTATGTGCTTCCTTCATTTTGTCCAATAAGGTTGGACAAACCTTCATTACAAACAACTTCTCCTCCAAATCATTCAGACATCTTACTTCTATTTCCATCCTCGCCATCTCCTTTATCAACTATTCTTGAGCTGTCAGCATTGACAACTTCTCCTTACCCTTTCTGTTCAACGCGTCGGCCACTACGTTGGCGTTTCTTGGAAGATATAGAATTTCACATTCCTAGTCTTTTATCAACTCCAACAATCTTTTCTATCGCATGTTCAACTTTTTCTGTATGAAGATATATTTCAGACTCTTGTGGTCTGTATATATCTCAAATTTTCCACCATATATATAGTGCCTCCAAATCTTAAGGGCGAACACTACTGCTACTAGTTCTATGTCATAGGTCGGATACCCCTTCTCATAATCCTTCAACTGCTGTGATGCACGCAATGACCTTATCATTCTGCATAAGTACACAGCCTAGTCCTTTGTGTAACGCATCACTATATACCATAAAATGCCCTATATTATCTAGCAAATATAACATAGGTGCCTCACTCAATCTCTTCTTTAACTCTTCAAAACTATCTTTGCACTTCTCCGTCCAAACGAACTTCACCATCTTCCTCGTCAAATTAGTCAATTGGGTAGCTATATTTGAAAAATTAAAAATAAATCGCTGATAGTAACCCGTTAACCTTAAGAAACTTCTTACCTTTGTTGGTGTCCTCGGTTGTTCCAGTTGATTACCACCTCCACCTTCACATGATCCACTGATATCCCCTCCTTGTCAATCACATGTCCCAAAAATTGGACTCTCTCTAACCAAAATTCACACTTTGAGAACTTCGCGTACAATTTCTCCTTCCTAAGCGTTTCTAACACCACTTTTAAATGCTCTTCGTGCTTTTTTTGTGTCTTAGAGAAAGTCAAAATATCATTTATGAATATCACTACAAACTTATCCAAGTACTACTTAAACACTTTATTCATCAAATCCATAAATGTTATTGGCGCATTCGTTAATCCAAATGACATCACCAAACTCATAGTGCATGTACCGAGTCCTGAATGCTGTCTTAAGAACATCTTTTGTTCTTACCTTTACCTGATGATACCCAGTCCTTAAGTCTATATTTGGAAAGTATCGCGCTCCCTTGAGTTGATAAAAAAGATCGTCAATCCTAGGCAGTAGGTACTTATTCTTGATCATAACTTTGTTCAACTCTCTGTAATCGATACAAAGTCTCAATGATTTGTCCTTCTTCTTAACGAACAAAATTGGTGCTCCCCAGGGAGACACACTCGGTTAGATATACTTCTTATCCAATAGTTCTTACAATTGAACCATCAACTCCTTCATTTCGATTGGAACCATCCGGTACGGGGCCTCAAATATAGATGCGGTCTGATGAGTGGGTTTTATTTTTATTTATTAAATATGTTTACTCTTAATTAATTGTTAATTTTTAAGTATTTTTAGTATTTTTGGTAATTTATGTATTATTATGTGTTTTTATTATTTTTATTTTATTTTTGTAAGTAAAATAAAGGAATTAAAGCTTGGGGAAAATTCTGTAAATAAGTGGCTTCTGATTTGGAAAATAGTAATTGTATGCAGTAAAGATTGGCGCACCATGCATGGGTCAAGGAAGAAACTCGATAAAACGGCGCCGTCTGGCGCATGGATAGGAGAAAGAGAGTGCGTGCCATGCGTGAGTGATCAGGCGGGAATATCAAAAGATCAAGTTCCATAATTGATCAAAAACTTTATAGGTTATGTTAAAACTCAATTTCAGTGTACTGTCAAATAATTTAGGTCTGATAATGGTTCTGAATTTCTTCAAACAAATTTGACTGAATATTTTAAAGAGCATGGTATTGTTCATCAAACCAGTTGTATTGATACTCCTCTGCAAAATGGTATTGCTGAGAGGAAACATAGACATCTATTGAACATTGCACGAGCATTAAAATTTCAGTTAAATGTGCCTCTTCATTTTTGGGAGGATTGTCTTCTTACAGCTACATATCTCATCAATAGACTTCCTTCTTCTTTGTTCTGTGGGAAAAATCCCTATGAAGTTCTTTTTGGTACTACTCCTACTTATTCTCATCTTAGAGTCCTTGGTTATTTATGTTTTCTTTCTATTCTATCTCATTCCAGAGATAAATTTCAACCAACAGTAGGAAAATGTATCTTTTTAGGATATCCTACAGGTCAAAAAGGTTACAGAGTTTGTGATCTTCTCACAAGAAAATGTTATGTCAGTAGGGATGTCATCTTTCATGAAACTATTTTTCCCTTTAACTCTATTCCTGTCTCTACTTCTGATTCTCATTTCTCTTCTGTTGATGTTGATTCATACTTACCTGCTTGTCCTATATTTCCTACAGGAATATCACAAAATGTTTCATCTGAGTTTCACAAAACTAGTTTCTATGCACCATATATTGTTGACAGACCTTATAGACTAAAATTAGTTCCAGCCAAATTCAAAGATTATATTGGAATGCCATTTTCTAGTAATCTAGTTTCTCATGTCTACTCTTCAGTTCCTCATTCCTTAACCAATTACCTATCATATGATCATTTTACTCCATCTTATTAGTCTTATATTGCTGCTACTGGTATCATTTCAGAACCTAAATCATATAAACAAGCATGTCAAGATGAAAATTGGTGTAATGTAATGATTGTAGAAATTAATGTCTTAGAAGAAAATAACACCTGGATTGTAACTCATTTACCCCATGGAAAGAAGGTTGTTGGATGTAAATGGATATATAAAGTTAAGTACACTGATGATGGCCTGGTTGATAGATATAAGGCTTGCCTTGTAGCAAAAGGTTTTACACAAACTGTTAGGCTAGATTATTTTGAAACTTTTGCTCCTATAACTAAAATGATTGCAGTCAGAGTTTTGCTTAGTCTTTCAGCTATTTATCATTGGCATTTAGATCAAATGGATGTTAATAATGTCTTTCTTAATGGTGATCTTCATGAGGAAGTTTATATGGACTTCCCACCAGGTTTTACACCTATTGCATCTATTCATTCTGTATTTGACAGACCATTGGTATGTAAACTTCAAAAAGCCTTATATGGTTTAAAACAAGCTCCAAGGTAAAGGTTTGACAAAAAAATTTGGAGCACTTCTCAAATATGGTTTTTCCCAATCTTATAATGACTCATCTTTATTTCTTCTGAACAATGAACAAGGTTTTCTTGCTTTACTAGTGTATGTAGATGATAGCATTATTGCCAGTCCAAACATTTATCTTGTTACTACTGTTAAAACTTATCTGCATTCTCAGTTTAAGATAAAAGATCTAGGTGCATTAAAATTTTTCCTAGGCTTAGAAATTGCTAGATCTTTTGCTGCATTGTTCTTAATCAGAGGAAGTATGTTTTTGATATTCGTAAGGATTGTGGTTTAACAACAGCTAAATGTTTTAAGGTCCCTATGGAACAAAATCATACTTTGTTATCTGCTTATGGTCCTGTTTTTCCTAATCCTTCTCAGTAACGAAGACTTGTTGGTCGAGAGATCTATCTCACTATTACAAGACCAGACATTTGTAATAGTGTCCATATTTTGAGTCAGTTTCTGGTTCATCCTAAACAAGTTCACATGGATGCTGCGCTCAAACTAGTCAGATACCTCCAAGGTTCACCAGGTCAGTGCTTACTTCTGTCCAGTTCTAATTCATTACAAATGAGAGCATATACAGATGTTGACTGGGGTGCTTGTAGAATTACTAGAAGATACTGGATATTGTATTATGCTTGGTAATAGTCTTATATCCTGGAAATGCAAGAGACAATCCACTGTTTTTAGGTCCTCTACAGAAGCAAAATATCGAGCCATGGTTAATACAGGTTGTGAAATAACTTGCCTAGTATCATTGCTTAAAGATTTTGGTTTGATAAATTTGACTCCAGTAACCTTGTTCTGTGATAACCAGTCTGCTTTGCATATTGCATCCAATTCTGTTTTTCATGAAAGGACTAAGCATATTGATATTGACTGCCATTTAGTTCGAGAGAAGTTGCTTCAAGGTTTAATCAAAATTGCTCACTTGCCTTCTCTTATGCAACCAGCTGATTTGTTTACTAAAGCTTTAAGTCATGACAGTCTGCTCAAGTTTCTGCACAAGTTGGGCTGCTGGAACTTGTTCTAGTATTCCAACTTGAGGGGGGATGTCAATGTACATAATTATAAGAAAGTTAGTTGCTGCTAAAGTCATTTTCTGGACGTTTTTATAGTTGTTCATCTGTTATTAGCTTCTTATTAAGTAAGGGTAGAGTTGTAATTTGTTATAGTATTTTAGACGACATCTATGTAATTTTAGTTCTTTCAGTTATTAGTTCTGATAGTAGTAGCTTTGTATAAATACAGTTCTTTAGTTGCTGTGTAAGAATAAGATTAGTGAATAACAAAATCTATTTTTCTTCCTTTCTTCTTCATTTAAGTTCTTTACACACGTCCTTACCGCCACTTTTTGAACTGGCCATGCTCAAGCACTTGGAAATCAAAGACATGTTTGAATTAAGAAGCATAGGTGTTCAATTTTACAATGATGGCCACTTTTCTGAAGTTCCAATTCCATCTTTAGAGACTCTCTCTCTTGACGGCATGCCAGAGTGGGAGGAATGGTCAATATGTAGAGGTGGTGTGGAATTTAAGTCACAATTTCCACGCCTTCGCGAGCTTACTATAAGGAATTGTCCAAAACTTACTAGGATTCCACTGATGGCACTTCCGTCACTTTTCCAACCTAAAATTTGATAATTATCATGGGCCGGTACTAGAAAGCTTATGTGATGTTACCTCGCTGTGTAGCTTGTCAATTCAGAATGTGATGGGGCTAACTTGCCTACATGATGGATTTCTGCTGTAATGCAGGGCACTAAAACATCTAGATATTCGTTCGTGCAAAGAACTGGTGAGTTTATGGCCAAATGCGTTTCAAAAAAAAAACCTTGTTTGTCTAAAAATGTTGTCAATTCGTTCTCATCCCCAACTTCTATCCTTAGGAAAAGAAGAATGAGGGCTCCCTCGCAACCTTGAGATTCTGACATTAAAGACCTGTCCTAATCTGGAGAAACTGCCATATAGGTTGGGGAGCCTCATTCCCTCGCAAGATTGAGCATTTTAGAATGCCCAAAAGTAGAGTCATTCCCAAGGTCAGTTGTTTCCCCCATGCTTAATACTATGGTTATTAAAAGTTGTGGGGCTCTCGAGACCCAGCTGCCAAACTACAGTGCCAATATTTCTAATCTTTATGTGGTCATTTGGTCAATGCCTTCTGTAATGATATGCGATTTGGAATATTATAATTATTATTGTAAATTCATAAGTTATTAATGAAAATTAATTTTTGAAGTGTGACAAGTGTTATGGGACAAGCCAATTGTGGACTATTTTATGTTAGAATAAATTCAAGCTTAGTGAAACAAATTTGGAACAAAATGGACTTGAATTGGATGAAAAATAAGCAAAGTATGAATTTATGGAAATTAATTATCTAGGAATTTTGCCAAAAGTCCAAAATGCCCTTGTTAATATATAGAAGGACCTTGATATCCTATATTGACGAAATGACCACAATGCCCTTATTTAGTCATATGAAATACCTTGGATAGCCCTAACCATGCATGGTTAAACTAACCAATGCATGGTTAGTTGTTGTAGAACATAAGCAACACATATATGTATATCATATATGTGAGTATCAATCAAACAAGTAACTTAGTTCATTTCATCACCCCGAAAGAGCAAGAGAGAAAGAGTGAAAAAGCAAAAGAGGAAACTAGGGTTTGTAAGAATTCAAGAGGAAGTTGTTCAAGAAAAGAGAAATAAACATTAAAGGTGGATCATCCATCACTTACAAGGTTCTTAGCAAGGAGAAGAAAAGCTAAAAGAAGGTATAAAAGATGTTCTTACATATAAACTTGATTTTCATGTGCTTAAATGCAAAAAAGGATGAAGCCATACATGTATTTTGGTGTTCATATGTTGATTATGTGATTTTTGTAAGTTCATGGGCTTCATGTTTGGTATTGCATGAAAACCTAAGCACAAAGTTGCTAGAACAAAGGTGGTACACTATTCATGTATATATTAAGAGCTACAAAGCATGATTATAGGATGATTATGTGTTATATGTTGCTAGAAGTGATAAGAACCTAGCTTGAAAGGTTGATTATGTTGGAAACATGCTTAATATCATGCTAGATAGCATTAAAAGATCATTATTGGTTCGAGAACATCATTTGTGTAGAAAAGTTATAATATTAGGCTATCATTTGTATATTAATCAAATAATAATCTGTAAAGTGTTTTGGTAAGTGCATGTAGAAGTTATACAAGCATGCTAAGTTGTTAAAGGTATATGTGATAAGCTATATGTGCATGGTGTACAAGAATTCAAATGTTGTTCAAGGGTTGAGTTTTGAAAAATTGGTAAAATGCCACCAAGGTGTAACTTTTGGCCATTTTGTGTAATTGAAGGTTAAATGAGGCCACATAACTAAGTTTTATGCAAACACACATGTTAAAGTCGATTTGGGACTCATTTGGTGTCTATGGAGATAAATGTGGCTTTTAAACGTTTTAAAACGTTCACTGACGACCAAAACGATTTATTTGGAAAAACAATGCCATTTTAAGATTTTTTAATATTTTGAAGGCCCACGCAAGCCCAATACATGTTATGTGTGCTATGTGACGTGTTGGAACTTAGAGAATCAAATTAGGGCCAATGATAGCAAGGATTTTTTAGAGAGAAAAAAAATTAGAAAAACCAGCATGACGTCGGGGTGCCATATTTTGCACTGGATATAGCGTCGGGGTGCAGTGCTGTTGTGAGGAACTTGCCAGGGTGAAACCAGAGCAAGCCAGGGTGCAGTCTGGCTAAGCACTTCTTGTGGCCAGCGAGATTTGAAGAAGAAAACACTATGCCGGGCCACAGTGTTCTAAATTTTAAAATTAATTATTTTTAATTCCAAAATACAATGTTTTGATATTTAATGATAGAAACATGTATGTAAACCATAATTTGATTAAAATAATCAATGTGGTAGATGTTAAGGATAAATAAACAATGTGTTATGTGCTAAGGGTTATGTAAAGATAAATGGTAGATTGTATAGCAAGTTATCACATGCATGTGTATATAACTAATGCATGAACCCATATTATGGTCATGTAGGTTATAAACGGGGTAATATTTTACCAGTTGTGATAGACGAGGATACAGGCAAGTATTCTATCTGAACTCTTTTTTCCAGTTCACTGAACAGATATTCATGTTATGCATTCATGTGATCATGTAAAGTTCATTCACCATTGAACTACTTTGAAAAATGTCGATGCCAATCTTGATTTCGGCTAGACACCTATGATGATACATGTTGTAATCAAATGTTTATTGTTATGTGCCCCATACCACATTGTTGTGGTACGAACTCTATGATATGCTGTAACAGAACAACCCTGATAAAGAGGGGAGTAACGTATAAAGTAAACATGATTTTATGGCGTGGTTGCGTCGCTAAATGTTTATGTTCTACACAATATAAAAGTACGATGGGCTGATCACCCAGAGTACACATCTAAATTAAACAACAGTCTTATGACTACCCTGAGCAATATCAGTCTTTATGAATGGTATTGTTCTTAACGAGTTTTTGGTCTTGTGACCATACAGCACACGAGTTACATGTTTCCAATTAATCACATAAAGATCATGTTGTATTTCTTATGTTCATTCATTGAACTGTTCTTGTAAATGAACTAGCTCATTGTTTATGACTCAGGTTATTATAAAAGACTTTGTTTATTGTAAACGATTCTTATTCATTATAAATGATTTTTCGTTCATCATTTTGAAATATCATGTAATCATTTATTAAATATACTTGCTGAGCTATTTTATGCTCACTCTTGCTTTTAAACATGATATTTCAGCTAAACCTGAGCAGGCCGAGGGGTCGGGTACAAACAAGGGAAAAGGAAAAGTCGACAAACAGTAGATGTACAGTGATAGAGTCATGTATATGTAAACGTTATTTTTCTTTTATAATATGTCATGTACGGAGGTGTATGTATAAAGGTATGTAGAACTTGGGATAGTTATGGATGAATGTAAATTAAGTTTTATTATTATTCAAATTAAATGGATGTAATGACACGGTAGAATTGTATCGTGAGCACCGAACCCGTGGTTCAAGGGACCCAGCTTTGGGGGCGTCACAGGTTGGTATCAGAGCTGATAGGTTATAAACCTTAGGTGGGAAAACCTTAGGGATATGACCTTAAGGAATATAGTGAAACTCATTTAGAGTTCTAAGAGGCGAATGGTGGGAGTTGTCAAGGATTCAATTTTCACAATATATGTAATATGTTACGTGTTATGTGCTATGTGCTTTAAGAATACGAAAAATTACGTTGAACTAAAACAACTATTCTTGTGATTTTATAGTATGCTAGAGATTGGAGAATCTAGTCGGGCAATAGAAGAAAAGCCCAGAGATATTCAGATAGATGTGATGACCACTGTACCAGTTATGACAATAGTACCAGCTGAGGACAGCGATCAAGAAGAAGATCCAGATGAGTTGGAAGGAGACTCGGATGGAGCATTACCAAATTATAGCGACCCGAAATATTTTAATATAGAGAAATGGAATTATTGGATGTAATTGTAAATTTCTGAGGGATTAAATTAAATCATTATATGATGGCCTGATTTATTTAATTATGTGTTGACGTAATTAAAGGAATTTAAGGAAGGTTCAATTAATGGGTTAATTAAATTAATGGACCAACCTAGGTTATATAGTATCAAAGTTTGATAGGGTAAATGAGCTATGTGATATTTAATTAAATAGCTAGCAAGTTAAGCTGGATGTGCAAATTAATTAATATGGTTATTAATTAATGAGATTTCGTAAACATTAATAATGTTATATTTATTTCCATTTGGAAAGTTATTGATAGTGGGGTGTTAATATTTTATATTTCCACTAGGAATTTAATTTGAGCAACCCAAAGCTTAGTTGCAATATAAGTAACAATTGGGCCACCAATTGTTTAATTAACAAAAACAAACAGCAGCTCAGCCCAAGAGTAACAACATAACCCGGTGGGAAAAGTAAGAGTGCCACTCATTTAGGGACAAAACCTCAGAAAAAGCAGAGCACGCGCAATTTGTACAAAGCTCAAGGACTCAGTGCTGAGAAAAGAAGGAACAAGTCAGGCATAGGGGAGGCTATAGGGTCCAACTCCTCAGAGTTGTCTAAGGCTGAGAGAGTGTTGTATAACCTCAGTCATTCCCTCATTTTCCCTTCCCGTTCATTTAGGCTAAGCGAGATATTGAGCTTGAGAAGTAAATGCAAACTTCATAGGAGTTCTTGCTATTCGGAGAAGGCATAATCTGAATGAAAATCATCTGTCAAGGATTGAAGGTATTATCCGGTTATTTCGATATTATCCTTATTTATTTAACTAGTTTTATCTTATGCTTGGATTAAGAAAACAGAATATGCTAGAGTTGCATATGAGGTGTTTAAATGAGAGTAATGTAAACTCGATAGTTAAAAATGTTGGTGAAACTAGTTAATGATTGAATCAGAACTAGAATAATGATTTCGGTTATTTTACCCAGTCAACAGTAGGAGTCTGAACCACAGTTGGTCTATACTCAATGTTCATGTTCATAAAACTTTAGAATGGACTGGTGTATTGGCTTATTATTTAGTTTAGATATTGTTTTCTGTTAGGAGAAATCTGTGTTAAGGACCGTGAAGGGTTCAGGTGATACAAGGTTGGAGCAGGTGTGGAAGAGTATTTGTTTACTGTAAATAATCAGTTTATGAAGATATTTCCAAATGTTCACCGAGTGTTTGACTAAATGTCTAAGAAAATCAAGGTGGTTAAACCTTCTGTCCAATTATCTATTTTCAAATCAGAACCTCTTTAAGTGATGTGTTAGACATTGTGTTAGTCTAAAGAGTAAACCAGAAAGGTTAAAATGAGTTCTGATAGTAGAGTGTTGATAGTAGAGTGCACTGGTAGTAGAGTGCTGAGGGTAGAGTGCACTGGTAGTAGAGTGCTCTGGTAGTAGAGTGCTGCTGCTGGTAGTAGAGTGTTGCTGCTGATAGTAGAGTGTTGTTGCTGCTGTAGTATGCTGATAGTAGAGTGTTGCTGTTGATAGTAGAGTGCTGCTGGTAATAGAGTGCTGCTGGTAGTAGAGTGCTGCTGCTGGTAGTAGAGTGCTGCTGCTGATAGTAGAGTGCTGCTAGTAGTAGAGTGCTGATAGTAGAGTGCTGTTGGTAGTAGAGTGCTGATAATAGAGTGTTGCTGGTAGTAGAGTGCTACTGGTAGTAGAGCATTGATAGCACTGGGAACTCTACGATCGAACGATGTAAATGCAATATAATGCCAGTAGTGAACAGTGACTAGTAAACTAAAATATTTAATTATTTATTTAGATAATAAATAAAGATACTGACGTAATTAATTATTATATTGAATAATAATTAAAGAAGAATTAAATAAACTAATTATTTATTATTTAATTAAATGTAAATAATAAATAAAGATAATTAATCATTATTTAACTAATATTAAATGATGATTAAAAGAGAGATAAAGATAAGTAATTAATTATTATTTAACTAACATTAAATAATAATTGAAGAGGAGTTAAAGTCAATAAAGTGATTATCTATTATTTAATTGGGATTAAATAATAGGTAAAGGTAATTAATCATTGTTTGATATTAAATAATGATTAAAGAGTAATAAAAGTAATTAATTAATTATTATTTGACGAAATAATAATTAAAGAAAGATAAGATAAAATAAGGTAATTGCCTATTATTTAACTTATAATAGGTAAGGATAATTAACAAATTGTCATTTATTTAATAAATAAGAGTGATTAATTATTTAATTATTATTTAAAAAAATATTAAATAATAATTAAAGCGGGATGAAGTTAATAAAGTGATCATTTTTAATCTAATTATTATTAAATAATAAATGAGGTTATGTAATTAAGAAATTTATTATTGGAGTAATATTCAAGGATCATTAAGGAATTAAGGATAGTTAATTAATTAATTTAATTATTATTTAAATTATATTAAATAATAATTAAAGGAAATTGAGATTAATAAAATAATTGTTTATGTGAAGATAAATAAACGAGTAAAGTTAAGTGAGTCAATTGATATTAAATAAATAATGTGAAGAAATTAAAGGTAATAAAGTGTAAACAATTGGCGGTTTAATAATATTGGTAATTGGGTGAATATTATTAAGGGCTTAATAATATTAGTAACCAATTAAGGTGGTGTTCAGTACTTGAGTACAGTTGGTAATGTAGTGATGTATTATTAATGTATAATAATACTGATCGGTAATTAAAATATTATCCAATGAGGATAATATTGTCTTAAAAATTATGAGTTAATAAATAAGAACTTCTATGTTGTAGAATCGATTCTTTTGTGAATGACAACTAAGTTCTTATGCGCTTTACTAATTTCCAGATAAGCAAATTAGGTCTTTCGGATGCAGTAAATTCGATTTGTTAAGCGTTAATGATGGAACGCGGACTTCAGACTGGTAGCGTAAGTCAATGCGCATATCAGGCAAGTGTTTCAGTAATATGTGTTATACCTGCAAGTTTTTCAGTATTATGGGTTATATGCATAGACTATTAAATGTGCACTCATGTTATGTGCTAACTGATTGTAAATGTCTGTGTACAATCATATGTTGTTAATAGTTGTTATATATAATTAATGCTATGAATCGAATGTGTTATATGAGTTATATAACATGGTAACATTGACATGCATGGTAAGCATGTGTAGATTTTATAAATGCAATGCATGATAAGCATGATGCCTATGGAAATGCCAAGCATGGAGCATAAAGCATAAAGCATAAATTAAATGTAACCTACGTGTTATGTGTTAGCTGTTAGACTTGTTGAGCCGTTGTGCTCATTCTTGCTTAAATTAACATTTTCAGCGAAGTAAATGAAGAAACTTTTGAAGGCTTTAGATATATGGTATGCTAAATAGGAAACTCAGGTTGCTGTAATGGGAAACGGTTGTTGCATTGATTTTATTGATCTGTGGTCATGATCGTAGAGTGAGCCTCAGCAATCGTAGAGTGAGCTTCAGAAATCGTAAAGTGAGCCTCAACAAATCGTAGAGTGGGCCTCAGCGATCGTAAAGTGCTTGGTCGTTGAGTAACTTCACTGTGAGATCGTAGAGTGAAATTCCACTACCTGAGTTTTTCTGCGAGCGTAGACTGCCAAGCCAGACGATCGTAGAGTGACTTCACAAGCGATAGTAACTTAGCTTACAGCTTGCTGTTTTGATAATCTAGTTTGTTGGATCATGTATTTGGCTTACTGGATTATAAAGAATAACTTATAGAGGTAAAGATTATATATTAAATTATAATGTATATGATCTAGAGTTGTAAAAGAGCAATGTAAAGATTGCGATTTTGGGAATAGAAGAATTTTGAAAGTTAATTAAGGTTATCAATTAATTTATTGAGTTTTAGCAGCATTAAATTACATTAAATGTTGTGGTTATTCAGTGAAGATAGTGCGTAACAACCGGGGGTCGCCCGTGGTCAGTAAGGGGATTCCCGGGGCGTCACACAAATAATGCATCCTCTAAGCAAAGAGAGACCGATCGAGAATGGGTGACTAGCCTGATACAACAAAATAGTGAGTTTGTGGACAGAATATTGGAGTTAGAGACTCAAGCAGCTGAACGGTAGACAACTGTAGAGAAAAATGAGAATGCAGTCCAAGTATTAGTTAATAGGAATATGTAGCTGGGAGATAAGTTAAGGCAGGAGGAGCAGAATGTCCAAGAACTGAAGAATGAAAAAGAAACCTTGGAGGCAAAGCTGAGGGATGCAACTGCTGAGATAGCCAGGTACGAACATGCCGGGGCTAAAGTAGTAAGGAGAGTAAGTCTGGTGGAGGAAGAAGTAAGGGTTAAAAAGGCCAAGATAGATAGCATGAATATAAGGATGGAAGATACGAGCTACACTTTTCGCACAACATTTGGAAGGGCACAAGATAAAGTGCATTACCACCTGGTGGAGTATAACCAGGCCAGAGATACTTTGAGTAGGTGGAAGATGATAACAATCATAGATGAAGAATATGAAGAATCAGTAAGACGTGGGATGTTCCCGTGGGATGTTCCTGTAGGAAGTTGTAATAGATATATGTATAGTTATTTGTGTATGTCATGTAAATCCCTAAGTTTTGTTATAAAGGGGATATAAAATGTTTTGTAACCTCTTTTGTCCTAAGGAGGGAAGGTCTAAAAATGTTTTAAAGAGTTATATATGAATCCTTACTTATTTAGTCCGAAGGGATGAAAAATTAATAGCAATGTGCTATATGTTATGTAATGTGCTAGGCACTAGTTAAGTTGTTATGAATATAAATCAAGTTATTAAATGTGTGTTGAGACGGTCATATATTTAAAGTTCGTAAGAATGTGGCATTTAATGTTATGTAATAATCATAATGAAAATTCTTAAACAGAAATGCTACCTAAACGCAGACAAAATGTTCAACCCCCACCAGAGGAATTAGTAAATGCTCCAGAAGAGCTAGTTAATCCCATGCAGCAGTTTGTAGACTTGTTGATGAGAGCTTTTCAAAACAGAAATGTAAACCCGGTGGGTGATCAACCGATAGCTACTAGGACTGCTACCTTCAAGGATTTTAAAGTTGTTAGAACCCCAGAGTTAAAGGGGACGATGAACCTGGTAGAGGCCCAGAATTTGGTGATTGAAATAGAAAAGGTATTCGACGTAGCAAATGTGGCAGAAGAACAGTAAACTGCCTTTGCTACATTTATGTTAAAAGGAGAATCAAATTATTGGTGGACTACCAATAAAGGAAGACTAGGAACAGGAGCTGTACCGTAGGAAAGGTTTAAAGAAATTTTCTTTTAAGCTTACCTTCCTCTAGTAGCTTAAGATATGACGGAGGTATAATTTCTAGAATTGAAACAGGAAAATATGACTGTAGTCGAGTATGCGGCGAAATTCAATGAGTTGGCAAGATTTGCTCCACACCAGGTAGACACAAAATAGAGAAAAACAGGACATTTTGAACGTGGATTAAAATCATGGATTTACAGTAGAGTCTCAATGTTTTAGATTGATACTTTTGCTGGAGTAATGGAAAAGGCTATTTTAGCAGAAGGAGGCAGTGATGCCTTGACAAAGTATAAGCAGGAACAGCATGGTAAGAAGAAAGGTGATGGAGCCAACAGAGAAAGTAGTAATGGGGGAAGTAACACCAACAAGCGAAAGTGGAATAGTAACTGTTGAATATTACATGTTTGATTTGATGATAAGATCTAAAGTGCTAAATGCATTCAATAGTAGAGTTGTACAGTCTTTTGATTATGTATGATGTACAAGGACTTTGTTAGATAAGATCAAAATTGTTAGGTTGATCTTTTGGATATGAATGTATTGAGTTGTAAAGCCCTTTGATTGTTTATGATGTACAAGGACATAGTTAGATAGGATCAAATCTGTTAGGATGATCTTGTGCTATATCTGTTTAGTCAGTAGATCGTAGAATGGACTCTACGACTACAGGCAAAGAAGACTCAACGATTAAGTCTGTTCGTAGAGTGGACTCTACGACTTCATACAAAGAAGACTCAATGACTAAGTCTGTTCGTAGAGTGGACTCTACGATTCCATACTAGAAAAACACTACGATTAAGGAAGAAGCTCAAGCGTAGAACGGACTCTACGACCAATAGAGTAGCCGTAGAGTAAAACTCTATCGTAGAATTAAGCAAACAAGAGACATGTAAGCAACACTACGATCAAAAACCTAAAAGTTCTGATGACTCTTCTCTTGTCCTATAAGACAGAAGAAATTTCATCAAGAAAAACAATATGCATCAATATGTCAGACAAACCTCTGCCAAGAGCCTAAAGTCAGAAATATCAGAGGACTGACCAAAGCGTGCTATGCAACAAAGAGAAGACTTTCAAGGCAGTAAAGTCAGAAGATGGTGTCCTATCAACCATATTTCTATGGAAGACCAAACGACTCTAGGAAAGTTGGTAGAAACCTACAACTGTCATGTCTTGTCCCAAGAAAAAAGAAAACACCTTTTTGGACAATATTTGCAGGTCAATTAACACCTCGTCAGAGCATTAATGAGCTAAATGAATATAATATTCAACAGCTCTACATTGTGAGGTAACGGACAGAAATTGAAGAAAAGAGCATATTTCAAACGGGAAGAAATCTAAAACTTCTATATGAGAAGTTCAGATTTAATACTCAAAAACAAGTAGAAGGATTACACAAGAAAGAAAGATATACGCAAAAGTTCAAAAATATCAAACCGAAAAGAATCTTGCCTCGCTACTAAGTTCTTCAGAAACTTATGCTAAACGTAACTTAGTAGCACACCAAAGCCATCACTACTCACGATAAGAGTTCTTAGTGAACTAGAGTATCCAAGTCTGCTGGACTTGAAGAGTTCTTAGTGAACTAGAGTTCCAAGACTGCTGGTCTTGAAGGAATCTTAGTGATTCAAAAATTGTAATAGTATCCTTAGTGGATTTGCTGCTCAAGGAGCAGAACAGTGGAGTAGGAGTCTTGTGAACTCTGAACCACTTAAAATCTGGTGTCTTTCATCTTGTGTTTATTAACTGCTATATCTGCTTGTCGAATTATTATATTAACATTTAAAAGAAGGGGTAACTAAATCATATTCCACTGTGCTAAACTATTTGATTAATAATTCATTCTTTCTTAAAACCAAAATAAGGAAAAAGTTTTAAAGAATCTATTCAACCCCCCCCCCCCCTTCTAGATATCTTTCATGTCATTGGAAACTAACAATTAGTATCAGAGCAGGTTCTCACATTTGAATCCTTTCAAGCTTGAGTAGATCTAATGGCACACAACAAGAACGGATCAGAACTTGGTGGAGGTAACAGACCACCAATGTGCAATAAAGAAAAATTTGCTAACTGAAAAGTTCATATGTAGGCTTACATGGATGCAATAGATGATGAGTTGTTCGAGACAATACTTAATGGGCCACTCATACCAATGAAGCTTGCGTTAACAAATGAAGATCCAAACAAGCTAGTAGCAAAGAAAAGAGAAGAATGGATCGACAACGAAAAGAATGATGTTTAAAGAGGCAAAAAGGCCAAAAACATCTTATTTCATTCTCTAGATGATGAGCTGTTTGAAAACGTTGTCAACTGCAAAACAACTCAAGAAGTCTGGCAAACTCTGTTGATTATGCACGAAGGAACAGAAGAAGACAGAGAAAATAAACAATCACTGCTTATTCAGTAGTATGAAATGTTCACCCACATTTCAGGGGAGAACATTACAAACACCTATGAGAGATTCAACTTGCTACTAAACTCTCTCAGATCATTTGGAAAAGTCTATCCGAACAGAGATCTCATCATCAAATTCACGAGATCTTTGTCAAGAAAATGGGATGCCAAAACCACAGCCATCAGGGAGTCAAAGAACTTGCATGAGATGACTGTACAACAGCTCTATAAAAATCTTCTTACCTACGACCTGAAGCTAAATCAAAAAGTGAAAACCCTATCTGATGGAAGAAAGAAGGAGAAAAACATTGCTCTTAAAGCCTCAACTTCAGCTCACAGAAGCAATCTCAAGGATAATTCTGACTCTGATAAAGATGAATCAAATGATGATGAAGGTGTTGCCATGCTAGTCAGACAATTCAAAAGATTCATCAACAGGAATAGACCTCAAAAGTTCAGAAGTAACAGCAGCAAAGAACCAACAAATGACCTTTGCTACAATTGCAAAAAGCCAGGTCATTTCATTGCTAAGTGCCCTAAACCCTTAAGAGAAGAGCTGAGGAGGGATAGAATAAAAGCAAATCCAAAAAGAGAATTCAAGAGATTCCACAAGCAAAAGAAGAAAGACAAAAGCTTCTTAGTTGAAGGCTCCTGGAGTGACTCAGAAGAAGAACTAAACTCTGAGTCAAGTGACGATGAAGAGCCACAGAAGGCCAACCTGTGCGTAATGGCAAACGAGGAAGGAAGCAGAAGAGGAATTCAACATAGATGAGGTATTTGACTTTTACTCTCCTGAATTAAACATTGATGATCTTAGAGAATGCATGCATGACTTAATGGTAGAGCTACACAAATACATGAAAATGTTTAGATGGCTATCTAAATATTACTCTCATCTAAAAGAGGATAAAGAGAAAATAAACATAAAATTAGAAGTCACACTTCAAACTGCTAAACTTTATTCTAGTCTTGAGACTAAGAATGAAAGATTGAAAAAGATAACTGAATTGATCACTCATAAAGAGTCTTCACTAGTCTCCAAGATTCAGGAACTAGAAAAGACAATTTTCATGTGGAACAAATCTAGTTTGTCTATGGACACCTTGATCACTAGTCAAAGAGATGTAGCTGATAGATCAGGATTACATTATGAGAATTCCTTCTCATGGCCTATTATGGAGAAATCAATGGAAATAAATGAAGGCAAATCTTTTAATCTTGATAAAGGAATTGTGTTCATCAAATCCTCTGAATCAATCTCTCCTAGCTGTCCACACTCTGCTAATCCTGCAATCATATTAGACAATAAAACTCGCACTGGTCTGGGGTTCAGAAAATTAAAAAACAAGTCAACATCTGTAACTGAACCTCAAAGGACCATAAAGTTGAACAAAACTTACTCTACAAACCTTCCATACAGAAATCGTAGAGTCTATTATCATTCTACAAGACATGAGAATCGTAGAGTAGCATGGAAGCAGAATGTAAATCAGCCCAATCGAAAGACTTTGAACAATTATATTTCTCCCAAGTCCTGGACAAATAGGAATTCACATATATACATGCATCATCATCATATCAAATATAGCTACCATCATAAAAATGATAAATATTTTTCAGGTCATCTATATAATAAACTGTAAAGACCTAAAATCAAACAGATCTGGGTCCCAAAAGGTACTAACAAAACAGGACCCAAGCAATTGTTGGTACCAAAATGAAGATTGATTTGCTATGCAGGTAAAGAAATCCATCTGGTATCTTGTCAGTGGATGCTCAAGACACATGACAGGTGATAAGGCTCTTCTGACAAATTACAAGGAAAAGGATGGTCTTACAGTCATATTTGGGGACAACAATTCGGGGAAAATCAGAGGTTATGGCTCAACTATAAATGGTGCAATATCTTTCAGCAAAGTTGCTTATATTGAAGGACTAAAACATAACCTGTTAAGCATCAGTCAACTATATAACAAAGGGCATCAAGTTACTTTTCTCAACAACCAATGCCAAGTCAGAGATTTGAAGGCTAACTCTCTAAAGGTAGTAGGAGTTCGAGATGGAAATGTCTACGTGGTCAATCTTGCCAAATTAAGTACAGATGAGGTAGTCTGTTTCCTTGTTGAAGCTTCTGAAGATATGTGTTGGCTCTGGCACAGGAGATTATCTCATCTTAACTTCAAGAGCATGTCAAAGCTTGCCTCCAAAGACCTAGTAAGAGGATTGCCAAAGCTTAACTTCATCAAAGAAAAATCCTGCAAAGCATGTCAACTTGGAAAACAAACAAAGATCTCTTTTCAGAGCAAGACAGTCAACTCAAATGATAGAGCCCTTCAATTACTACACATGGATTTATTCGGGCCTATCCCAACAGCAAGTCTTGGAGGAAAGAGATATTCTTTAGTTGTAGTAAATGACTACACATAGGTATCCTTTCTAAGCTCTAAAGATGAAACTATTTCACATCTTATCAAGCTCTTTAAACTGATCATGAATGAAAAGGGTGAAAAGATCAAGGCTATCAGAAGTGATCATGGAAGAGAGTTTGAATTTTCAAATATGGACCAGTTCTGTGAAGAAAATGGAATCATTCACAACTTCTCAGCCCCAAGGACTCCTCAACAGAATGGAGTAGTAGAAAGAAAGAATAGGACACTGGTTTAAGATGGAAGAACTCTTCTTGCAGCAGCCTATCTTCCTGAATATTTCTGGGCTGAAGCAATCAGCACGGCATGCTATACCCAGAACGGGTCACTCATACACTCAACATTAAAGAAGACTCTATACGAATTATGGAAAGGAAGAAAGCCAAACATAAGTTACTTTCATGCGTTTGGCTGTTTGTGCTACTTACTTAATAATGGCAAGAAGCATCTAACCAAATTCCAGCCAAAGTCAGATGAAGGAATCTTTCTTGGATATGTTATGGATAGTAGAGCATACAGAGTGTTCAACAAGGAATCTTTAACTGTCGAAGTCTCCATCCATGTCACATTCGATGAATCAGATCCAGAAAAGAAAAGCTCAACACTCAACAGTTCATCAGAAATCAACTCAACGATCGGAGAACTCAAAATCGTAGAGTCAGACTTTACGATCATGGAACCAACAACAGAAATCGTTGAGCCAGAAGAGGAAATCGTAGAGTTCACCCCGAAAGACATTGAAACTCTACAACCAGGACAAGAAGTTGATTTGAAAGAACTCAGGCAAGAAGGCACCAGAACAGATGTTCCTAGTAGAATAAAATGGACCAAGGATCACACTCAAGATCTAATAATTAGAAATCCAAATGCCAGAATCAAGACAAGAGCAGCAAATTCAAATGAATGCTTCTACCTAAGCTTTCTCTCTCAAGTGGAACCCAAGAAGATCGAAGAAGCCTTAGGAGACTCAAGTTGGATAGTCGTCATGCAAGAGGAGCTAAATCAATTTGAAAGAAGCAAAGTTTGGAGATTAGTTGTCAGACCTCAGCATAAACCAGTCATTGGCACCAAATGGGTCTTCAGGAACAAGATGGATGAAAATGGTGTGATTATAAGGAACAAAGCGAGACTAGTGGCCAAAGGCTATTCTCAAGAGGAAGGAATTGACTACGATGAAACCTATGCTCCAGTAGCCAGATTGGAAGCAATAAGGATCTTCTTTGCCCATGCTGCACACATGAAGGTCAAAGTCTTCCACATGGATGTCAAGAGTGCATTTCTGAACGGAGAACTTCAAGAAGAAGTCTACGTGGAACAACCTCCAGGTTTTATCAATCCAACATTTTCAAATTATGTTTATAAATTAGATAAAGCCTTATATGGTCTAAAACAAGCTCCCAAAGCATGGTATAAAACCTTAACTAACTTTCTTATTGAAAAAGGATTCACTAGAGGAAGAGTAGATACTACTCTATTTTTAAGAAAACATAAGGATAAAACACTGCTAGTTCAGATTTATGTGGATGATATTATTTTTGGTTCTTTAGATGAAAAACTGTGTGAAAGGTTTGCCAAGCTTATGCAGAGCAAGTTTGAGATGAGCATGATGGGAGAACTCAACTTCTTTCTCGGACTTTAAGTAAAGAAGATTGATGAAGGCATCTTCATAAACCAAGCCAAATACATCAAAGACTTATTGAAGAAGTATGACATGGAATCTGCAATTGTCATGAAAACTCCTATGCCACCCGCCACTAAGCTTAACAAAGATGAGAATGGTAAAAACACTTATATCACTCAGTACAGAGGTATGATAGGCTCACTCTTATACCTAACTGCTAGTCGGCCAGATATAATGTTTACTACATGTATATGTGCTAGATTTCAGGCTAACCCTAAAGAGTCTCATCTGATAGCTGTAAAAAGAATTTTTAAATATCTTAAAGAAACTCCAAACTTGGGATTATGGTATCCTAAGGAGTCTTCCTTTAATCTAATAGGATATTCAGATACTGACTATGCAGGATGCAAAATAGATAGAAAGAGTACAAGTGGAACTTTCCAGATGCTTGGCAGCAGACTTGTATCTTGGTTCAGTAAGAAGCAAAACTCAGTATCCACATCAACTGCAGAAGCTGAATATATAGTCGCAGGCAGTTACTGTGCACAAATCCTTCGGATGAAGACTCAGCTTGCTGACTATGGGTTTGAGCTTAATTCAATCCCTATATACTGTGATAATACTAGTTCAATTGTCATAACTCATAACCCTATCATGCATTCAAGAACTAAGCACATAGATATAAGATATCATTTCATTAGGGATCCTGTACAAAATGGTAATATATCACTACATTATATCCCAACTGAAGAACAACTAGCAGATGTATTTAGAAAACCTTTAGATGAATCAAGATTTAATAAACTAATAAGTGAGTTAGGAATGCTAAATCTAGACTCTTGATATATATTTCATGTTTTGGAAGCTACTAACTCTGCAGGAAGAAAAGTGTTCAAGGAATAAAGTAAAGGACAAGTTCGTAGAGCTCACTCAACGATCATCAAGCCGAGGATCGTAGAGTACGCTTAAGTTCGTAGAGCCCACTCAATGATCGGCAAGCCAAGAATCGTAAAGTACACTACAAATCGTAGAGCTCACTCAATGGTTGTCAAGCCAAGGATCGTAGAGTACATCCCTATCATAAAGCTATCTCAATGACCGTTAAAATAAAGGATCGTTGTGTCAAGAAGGATCATAAAGCTCAGGGGGAGCTACCTAAAAAATTAGTCACTGCTCCAATTGAGAGGGAGCCATTTAAAGTAACTAAACCAATAGGTACTCAAACTGAGGGGGAGCCATCAGTAGTTCCTGAGCCAGCAGATGCTCAGGCTGAGGGGAAGATTCAAGAAGACATTCCAATCCCTTCAGCCACAATGAATAATGATGAAGATGATGATATCGAAATAGTGGCAGTCGAAAGAAATGAACAAAGGCACCTCAACTACAACTGCCTACTGAAGTTCTTGCCACTGATGCCATTCCACCGAGCCTTGGTACACAATTCATGGGATAAACTCTTCTGGACCTTCAAAGCTTATCCCAATGTGTTGATTTTGGCTCAAGGCTATCCACAGAACCTATTCTTTGCCCAAAAGCTGCTTTCAACCAACTCATTTTCACATTCTTTAGGGAAAAAGGTACACTTCATCCCTCTTACATTCATACAAAATCATACACTTGCCTAGACCTTCAATTATTTTGAAGAGTTGTCTAACGTAAGCACTGGAACAAGTTCTACGTCCAACTCCACTCCAGTCGTAGAGTCCCCACACTCTACGGCTAGTGTTCAAGGAAGCTTAAATGATCAAGACGTAGAGTGCCCTCAAGACTCTCCTCAAACCCCGCCTACTACACACACAATACCTCCTGCTCAACCTTTCTTACCTCCAAGACTTCTCCTCACCCAAGAAGACATTCCCTCAACCTCTGGTCATGAATACTTTTACATTCCAAGCTCCATGGCTGACCAGGGGAAAACAACTCAACTCCTCCAAGAAATTCTGCAAAAGACATCTCTGATTCCTACTACTGAGGGCGTAACGAACCTTACGAGCTATATGCAAGTAGAGATACAAAAAGATCTGGCATCTACGTCCCACAACATTCAACGAAGAGTAGACAATGTCATTACTACTGCTAACGATCTTTCTCAAAATTTGGGAAAATAATTCTCCACAAGATTGAAGTAGTTAACAGCAGCTATTTCTGAAACTCTCGAGGAAAGGGACAAAAAGTTTATGGAAGCAATGGCTAATCATCATAAGTCCATCAACCTTCTTCAACAAACTAATGCTAAATTTATAGCTCTACTCGCTGATCAGATCTTTGAAATGAAGTAATCCCTCAGAGAACAAGCTCAACGATCAGATACAACTCTATCAGTGATCGAGTAGAAACAAATCCTAGTTGAAGAACGACTTCAAGATCATCGTAATAATGTAGCTTCCACCCAGACTCAACTTTAAGAACTTGTTCAGGGTGCGCAGGAGCTATCAGCTGAAGTGGCCAAAATTAATGATGCTAACAAGGGGGAGAAGAGAACGAGCACGGAACTCAGCAGCAGAAGAGGAAGAGCACCTCAAGGGATGAGAATGGTTCAAACGTCGGTACAACCTCCTAGATTTGAGACAGTACCATCTCATCCCAGACAGGTCTCAACAGCAAGACCTTCTTAAACTGTGGGACCATCCAGCTCTCAAGCATGGCTCCAAGTGAAAGAAGAATAAGCTATGTAAGGGAAGAAATGGAACTGAAAAGAGCAGAAGAGGAAAGGAGAGAACTCTTCAGGAAAAGGTAGGAAGATGAGAGAGGAAGGTCTCCTAGGCAAAAGCATGAAGATGAAAGAAGAAGACCTACTAGTAGGAGGAGATAAATTTTAATTTTAATTTTTTGTTTTTTTTTGTTGTATTCTATTTACACTCATTGTTCAACTAACTATACATCAATAAAATTCATATTTCTTTTCATTAGAGAATATAGCTGCTCACTGTATGTTAAGCATTCACTTACTCATATGCATTTGCCTAATTAAGTTGTTCAAAATTACGTTCTGCTATTTATGTTGTCATCATCAAATAGGGGGAGATTGTTGAACATTGCATGTTTGATTTGATGATAAGATCTAAAGTGTTAAATGCATTCAATAGTAGAGTTGTACAGCCCTTTAATTGTGTATGATGCATAAGGACTTTGTTAGAAAAGATCAAAAGTGTTAGGTTGATCTTCTGGATATGAATGTATTGAGTTGTAAAGCCCTTTGATTATTTATGATGTACAAGGACTTAGTTAGATATGATCAAATCTGTTAGGTTGATCTTGTGCTATATCTTTTTAGTTAGTATGATCGTAGAATGGACTCTACGACTCCAAGCAAAGAAGACTCAACGATTCAGTTTGTTCATAGAGTGGACTCTACGACTTCGTACAAAAAAGACTCAACGACTAAGTCTGTTCGTAAAGTGGACTCTACGATTCTATACCAGGAAAATACTACGATCAAGGAAGAAGCCCAAGCATAGAACGGACTCTACGACCAACAGAGTAGCCGTAGAGTAAAACTCTATCGTAGAATTAAGCAAACAAGAGACATGTAAGTAACACTACAATCAAAAATCTAAAAGTTCTAAGGCACCGTACAAAATGGCTCCAGTTTCTAAGGGACCGTACAAAATGGCTCCAGTAGAATTGAAAGAGTTGATGGTTCAGTTACAAGAGTTATTGGACAAGAAGTATATCCAACCGAGTGTGTCTACTTGGGGAACGCCAGTTTTATTTGTAAAGAAGAAAGATGGCTCGTTAAGACTTTGTATCAACTACAGAGAGTTGAACAAAGTGACAATAAAGAACAAGTATCCATTACCAAGAATCGATGATTTATTTGATCAGCTACGTGGAGCCAAGTATTTTTCAAAGATTAATTTGAGAAATGGTTATCACCAGTTAAAGGTGAGACCTGAGGATGTACCGAAGACAGTATTTAGGACTCGTTACGGTCATTACAAGTTCCTGGTAATGTCATTTGGATTGACGAATGCACCAGCTGCATTTATGGATTTAATGAATAGAGAGCTCAAGCAGTATTTGGACAAGTTCGTGGTGGTATTCATCGATGACATTTTGATTTATTCAAAGACTCAGGAATAGCATGCAGAACACTTGAAAATAGTATTGGATAAGTTGAGGGAAGCAAAACTGTATGCAAAATTCTCAATTTATGAGTTTTGGTTGGAAAGGGTGCAATTTCTGGGGCACGTGATCAACCAACAAGGGATATCTATAGATCCAGCCAAAGTTGAAGCAGTAATAAACTGGGAATAACCAAAGACACCAACGGAGGTGCAAAGTTTTCTTGGTTTAGCAGGATATTACAGACAATTTATTAAAGACTTCTCAAAGTTGTCAGTGCCTCTAACAAATTTAACGAGGAAAGCTGTAAAGTTTGTATGGTCAGATAAATGTGAAGAGAGTTTTATGAAACTCAAGAAAAGATTAAGTGAAGCACCTGTGTTGTCGTTGCCTGACGATACGGGAGGATTTGTTGTATACAGTGACGCGTCGCATAAAGGACTTGGGTGTGTATTGATACAGCACAGCAAAGTCATAGCGTATGCATCAAGACAGTTGAAAGACTATGAGAAAGGTTATCTAACCCATGATTTGGAATTGGCAGCAGTGGTGTTTGCATTAACGATATGGAGACATTACCTATACGGAGAGAAATGTGAAATATACACAGACCACAAAAGTCTGAAGTATATTTTCACCCAGAAGGATTTGAATATGAGGGAGAGGAGATGGTTGAACTAATCAAGGATTATGATTACGAGATTCTATACCATCCAAGAAAAGCAGATGTTGTGCCCGACGCTTGAAGTAGAAAGGGTAAAGAAAGATTGAAAATGATGACTGCTCAAGAAGAGCTAATCAGAGAAATGGAAAGCATGGAGCTAAAAGTGAAGTATCCAATGGAGTCGGAAGAAAAATTATATGTGGTAGAACCTCATTCAATGTTATTGGATAGAGTGAAGGGAGCTCAAATGCAAGATCAAGACTGTGATCAAATCAAAAAACGCATATTAGATGAACAAGAGACAAAGTTTAAGATAGACAATAACGAAATGCTAAGATTTGAGGAAAGAGTATGGGTGTCGTTAGTATCGGAGTTAAAAGATGAGATTCTGCAGGAAGCGCACAATTCATGGTATTCAATTCATCCGGGGAGTACGAAGATGTATCAAGATCTTCGCCAACACTTTTGGTGGCCCAACATGAAGAAAGATGTGGCGGATTGTGTAAGTAAATGCTTAACGTGTCAAAGAATTAAGGCAGAACATCAGAGGCCTAGTGGATTGCTGTAACCTTTAGAAATTCCAAAATGGAAATGGGAGCACGACACAATGGATTTTGTCATGGGACTTTCGACTACACAGAAAGGCTATGATGCAATATGGGTGATAGTGGATCGACTAACAAAGTCTGCACACTTCTTGCCAATCAAAATCAAGTTCAATTTGGATCAGTTGGCAAAGCTGTATATGAAGGAAATTGTGTCAATTTGGATCATTATTGGTTCGAGAACATCATTTGTGTAGAAAAGTTACAATATTAGGCTATGATTTGTGTATTAATCAAATCATAATCTGTAAAGTGTTTTGGAAAGTGCATGTAGAAGTTA
The DNA here is from genome assembly GCA_947179155.2 of Hedera helix. Lineage (NCBI taxonomy): Eukaryota > Viridiplantae > Streptophyta > Magnoliopsida > Apiales > Araliaceae > Hedera > Hedera helix. The sequence continues at coordinate 12,192,123 of OX359280.1, forward strand.
TACAAGCATGCTAAGTTTTTAAAGGTATATGTGATAAGCTATATGTGCATGGTGTACAAGAATTCAAATGTTGTTCAAGGGTTGAGTTTTGAAAAGTTGGTAAAATGCCACCAAGGTGTAACTTTTGGCCATTTTGTGTAATTGAATGTCAAATGAGGCCACATAACTAAGTTTTATGCAAACACACGTGTTAGAGTTGATTTGGGACTCATTTGGTGTCTATGGCGATAAATGTGATTTTTAAACGTTTTAAAACGTTCGCCGACGACCAAAACGATTTATTTAGAAAAATAATGTCATTTTAAGATTTTTTTTTTTTTTTTTTTTTAATATTTTGAAGGCCCACGCAAGTCCAATACATGTTATGTGTGCTATGTGAGGTGTTGGAACTTAGAGAATCAAATTAGGGCCAAAGATAGCAAGAATTTTTTAAAGAAAAAAAATTAGAAAAACCAGCACGGCGCTGGGGCGCCATATTTTGCACTAGATATAACGCCGGGTCGCAGTACTGCTATGAGGAACTCGCCGAGGCGAAACCAGAGCAAGTCGGGGCACAGTCTGGCCGAGCACTTGTTGCAGCCAGTGAGATTCGAAGAAGAAACCATTGCGTCGGGGCGCAGTGTTATGAATTTTAAAATTAATTATTTTTAATTCCAAAATGCAATGTTTTGATATTTAATGATAGAAACATGTATGTAAGCCATAATTTGATAAAAATAAACAATGTGGTAGATGTTAAGGATAAATAAACAATGTGTTATGTGCTAAGGATTATGTAAAGCTAAATGGTAGATTGTATAGCAAGTTATCACATGTATATGTATGTAACTAATGCATGAACCCATATTATGGTCATGTAGGTTATAAACGAGGTAATATTTTACCAGTTGTGATAGACGAGGATACAGGAAAGTGTTCTATCTGAACTCTTATTTGCAGTTCATTGAACAGATATTCATGTTGTGCATTCATATGATCATGTAAAGTTCATTCACCGTTGAACTACTTTAAAAAAGGTCGATGTCAATCTTGATTCCGGCTAGACACCTATGATGATACATGTTGTAATCAAATGTTTATTGTTATGTACCCCAATCCACATTGTTATGGTGCGGACTCTATGATATGCTGTAACAGAATAACTCTGATAAAGAGGGAAGTAAAGTATAAAGTAAACATGATTTTATGGCGTGGTTGCGTCGCTAGATGTTTATGTTGTGCACAATATAAAAGTACGATGGGTTGATCACCCAGAGTACACATCTAAATTAAACAGCAGTCTTATGACTACCCTGGGCAATATCAGTCTTTATGAATGGTATTGTTCTTAACGAGTTCTTGGTCTTGTGACCGTACAGCACATGAGTTACAAGTTTCCAGTTAATCACATAAAGATCACATTGTATTTCTTATGTTCATTCATTGAATTGTTCTTGTAAATGAACTAGCTCATTGTTTATGACTCGGGTTATTGTAAAAGACTCAATTTATTGTAAACGATTCTTATTCATTGTAAATGATTTTTCGTTCATCATTTCGAAATATCATGTAATCATTTGTTATATATACTTGCTGAGCTATTTTATGCTCACTCTTGCTTTTAAACATGATATTTCAGCTAAACCTGAGCAGACCAAGGGGTCGGGTACAGACAAGGGAAAAGAAAAAGTCAACAAACAGTAGATGTACAGTGATAGTGTCATGTATATGTAAACGTTATTTTTCTTTTATAATATGTCATGTACGGAGGTATATGTATAAAGGTATGTAGAACCTGGGATAGTTATGGATGAATGTAAATTAAGTTTTATTATTATTTAGATTAAATGGATGTAATGACAAGGTAGAATAGTATTGTGAGCACCGAATTCGTGGTTCAAGGGATCCGGATTTGGGGGCGTCACATCTTCACTCAATATTAGGTCGTTGCAAAACTTTTGCAAATCTTGGTTCCGTATATATACACATTGTGATGGTCTATAGTCTTTTCCTGAACTAAATGGGCCACCACCTCGAAGCTCAGATTTCTCACAATTTGGGAGTTCGATAATTTCAAGTCGTTGCGTTTTAATCAAATTCAAAGGAACCACCGTATATCACTAGAAAACCTGGAGACATCGGGATGTCAAAAATTGGAGACCTTTCCAGTTGGGGATTTGCCCCCCAACTTAACAAGTCTTCGTGTCATGAACTACTGTAGGAAACTCTTGAAACCACTTTCAGAAGGGGGGCCTCCATAGACTCGCAACTCTTGATGAATTGTCCGTATCTAATTATGCTTGTGATGGGGATGATCAGCTTCCTCCAAGTTTGACTAAACTTGTGATTGAAAGGCTCCCAAATCTTGAAAGCTTATCTAACGGCCTCCAAAAACTCAACTCACTCAAAGAACTAACTATTGTAAATTGCCCTGAGCTTCGGTCCTTTCCTAAAGAAGAAGTGTTTTCCACTCTTTTAGAATTGACTATCGACAACTGTCCTATTCTGGAGAAAAGGATAGGGGATGAAGGATACTATCAGCCTATCCTTGCCAGCATCCCCAGTGTGAAATACGAGAGTGCGAAATTTGCTTATCGTGACCTGTATTATCGTTCGATATAACTGTGTATATATGTTTAGAGATTAGTCTTGTGGTAATGCCTTTGTGATCATGGTTTTACTAGATGTGCTCTTTGTAATATAGATATTGCAGTAGATACCTTGTTTTTCTTAATTATACTATTTGTTTAGTAAATTAAATAGTTGTTAAGAAAAAAAATTAAAAATTGAATTTTGAAATTAAAAAGAAGCAACAGCTTATTTGGGCAACGAATTTAATTTAATATTCAAAATCTGTGTTTCTTTGCCTTAGTAAGTAACAATATTTGTTTTTCTTAATTATACTATTTGTTTTCATGTATTATTATAAAGCCTCAAGCTTTTTATAACTATTTTTTTGATAATTTTGGATCACATGTTATCCTAAAAAGAGTTTAATTAATTTTATTCCTTAAAAGCGATTATCTAAAAGGGAATGGCTATGCGAGACACGATAGTATTTGAAATTTGGAATTAAGCTATAAATGCGAAGCCACAATACTATTGCGAGACACAATAGTGTTTGCCCAGTAATTAGATCGAATTTGCTTAAGCCATGTTGAATTTTGTTGGGCATAAAATTCAATTTTTCTCTCCACAATAAATTACTAAAGCGGCAAATTATCTCTCCCAAGTCCCAACCCACCTATAATACTCGTTCACTTTACACCAATCCACGTACAATGTTTGTTCCCGCTCAAGTATATATGCTATGAATCTTATGCTTATTAAATTAGTAGACTCCATTTTAAGTACAATAGATCTTGAGATTAAAATAATTTTATACTCTAAATTATAAAATTAATATTAATTTTTTTAAAATTAATTTTAAATATTTACAAACTCAAAATTAAAATTAATTTATATATTTAGTTTATATTAATATGAATATGAATATCATAAAGTATTTAAAACTATTATTATATATAAGATTTATGATTTTAAAAATTAAATAAGTTATGCTAATTTTAAAATTAAAAATATCTTAAATTGATTTTTTTTTAAATTAATATTAAATTTATAATTCAAAATGAAGTAGTTTTTTATTTGAATTTTATACTTTTGTCATTTATTTTGTTTTACCTTGGTTAGCCTCAAAAGGAGCAATCATATCACTTTCGCATTTAAAACAATGTGTACAATGAACACAAGTCTTTATTTAAGGAAACTTGGTATTTGTTTCGTTATTTTCTCTGAATTTTAAATAAATAGGTGTTTTAGAGTCATATTACTTCGTTCTACTTTGGTTAGCCTCAAAAGTAACGATCCTATCACTCTCGCATTTAAAACAATGCGTACAATGCACACAAGTCTTTATTTAAGGAAACTTGCTTTTTGTTTCGTTATTTTTTCTAAATTTGCAAACAAATAGGTGATTTAGAGTCATATTACTTCGTTCTACTATAATTAGCCTCAAAAGGAGCAATCCTATCACTCTCGCATTTAAAACAATTCGTACAATGCCCACAAGTCTTTGTTTAAGGAAACTTGCTTTTTGTTTCGTTATTTTCTCTAAATTTGCAAACAAATAGGTGATTTGGAGTCATATTACTTCGTTCTACCTTGGTTATCCTCAAAAGGAGCAATCCTATCACTCTCGCATTTAAAACAATGCGTACATCGAATACTGAAATTTAAACAAGCACACTTAGAAGGGGGGGTTGAATAAGTGTGGAGTAAACTATGTCCGATTTTCGTGATTTAACAAAACAGTAAGTAAAACAGTTTGCTGAATGAATAATTTCAGGTTACTGATTTAGAGACTGATTTACACCATTAATCGAATCTAGATGATATGATCAGTTTTGCTTGGAAATAAATGTGATGTGTTGAGCTAGTAGTTTATATAGACAATGAAAGTAACCAATCACATGAACACGCAAATTTTTACGTGGTTCGACCCTTATCTTCTCTACTCTAGTGGCCTACTCCACGTCCAATACCAAATGTTATTGGAGACTTCTTTTTATTAAATATTTTTCCTTACAGCACCTTCTTACAATAACAATTCCCACACTTTGAGTACAATTCCTCCCGAGCACCTATGCTCCCTTGTGCACACCTATGCACTTACTTGAGTACTCTTACTCACAAAGCTATTAAGCTAACCCGGAACTTATTGTAACAAACCCTTCAAACAGAAAATAGATTAGCACAGTCCTTAAAGCTAATTACAGAAAACACTATGATCAAAGCATGAATTATATAACAACTCAAAACTCAAATCTAAATGCAATGATCAAAAGTTAAGATATCACCAGATTATTCTCAACTGATTTACCGCTAGGAATAAAATCAGATTGTCAAGTGACCTTCAGCAGTGTAACAGTTGTTTTCGTGAGAGAATATTACTTATTGTGCAGTGTTTCTTTTCTTTTTAACCAACTCAGTATAACATCAATATTATTCGTATCAGTTTGTTTTGCTGGACAGGATATATATATATATATATATATATATATATATATATATATATATATACGTCTGAAAACTAGCCGTTAGGGAGGATCCATAACAATAATTACCGTTTAACCTTTTTGGACTTGGTAACTATTCAAGGGATTTTTCCATTGATTACCTGTGACTGATAAAGAGGATCACGAATTAAAGTAGCTTTATTCCCATATAATGATGATTACCATGATATATGTTCTGAAGCACAATCTTGGAAATATTTTTTTTGACACCTCAGCATAACGTAGGTCAAGGAAATAGTCATTTCATAAATGGTTGCAAGTTTCTAGCAGTCATGATCAGCTTTTATGGAAACAAAAAGATCAGCCCATTATAGTTACCATAAAATACACTAGGTTTATTCAATTTATTTGTTATCAGATTTATGGCAACTTTTGATTGTCAATCAATCAAGTATTAATGGCTTGATTTAATAATTTCTCCAATCTTAGAAAGGTCAATAAATTACCAAATTTAATTTAGATTCCCTTAATTATTCTAATTGATCCTAATATGGAATGTCCATGATGGCTGACTCAACAATTTAGTGTGACACTTGATTTGGATATATTTATAACAGATTTCTTTTTTAAATATGGAATGAAACCTAATGAGCTTTGAATTGAAATATGAGTCATAGCCAAGATCTTATATGAAAACCTAAAGACTCAGGATAGAGCTTCACAAAACTTTCCATTTGTAGCTTTAATCCAGTGCCAATATCAGTTTGCTGCATGACATTATTTTCAACCTGTTGCACATATCTCAATAGACATAAACAAGGTTTTAGAATTGAAATAACGTTATCATCAAAACCAAGAATTGGAGTGTGACCAAGTCAACAAATGCAAGCCTTTATTTAAGGAAACTTAGTATTTGTTTCGTTATTTTCTCTAAATTTGCAACTAAATATGTGATTTAGAGTCATATTACTTCGTTCTACTATCGTTAGTCTCAAAATGAGCAATCCTATCACTCTCGCATTTAAAACAATTTGTACAATGCACACAAGTCTTCATTTAAGGAATCTTGTTATTTGTTTCGTTATTTTCTCTAAATTTGCAAATAAATAGGTGATTTCGAATCATATTAATTCGTTCTACCTTGATTAGCCTCAAAGCGAGCAGTCTTATCACTCTAGCATTTAAAACAATTTGTACAACGCACACAAGTTTTCATTTAAGGAATCTTGCTATTTTTTCGTTATTTTCTCTAAATTTATAAACAAATAGGTGATTTAAAGTCATATTACTTCGTTCTACCTTGGTTAGTCTCAAAAGGAGCAATCGGTCATTCTCTCATTCAAAACAATGCATACAACGAATACAAGCCTTTATTTAAGGAAACTTGGTATTTATTTCGTTATTTTCTCTAAATTTACTACTAAATAGGTGATTTAGAGTCATATTACTTCGTTCTACTATCGTTAGCCTCAAAAGAAACAATCATATCACTCTCGCATTTAAAACAATTTGTACAACATACACAAGTCTTCATTTAAGGAATCTTGCTATTTATTTCATTATTTTCTCTAAATTTGCAAGTAAATAAGTGATTTAAAATCATATTATTTCGTTCTACCTTGGTTAGCCTCAAAATAAAGGCAATCCTATCACTCTCACATTTAAAACAATGTGTACAACTAACACAAGTCTTTATTTAAGGAAACTTAGTATTTGTTTCGTTATTTTCTCTGAATTTTTAAATAAATAGGTGATTTAGAGTCATATTACTTCTTTCTACTTTGATTATCCTCAAAAGAAACAATCCTATCACTCTCGCATTTAAAATAATTTGTACAACGCACACAAGTCTTTATTTAAGGAATCTTGCTATTTTTCGTTATTTTCTCTAAATTTACAAATAAATAGGTGGTTCAGAATCATATTATTTCATTCTACCTTGGTTAGCCTCAAAAGGAGAAATCATATCACTCTTGCATTTAAAACAATGCGTACAATGAACACAAGTCTTTATTTAAGGAAACTTGGTATTTATTTTGTTATTTTCTCTGAATTTGTAAATAAATAGGTGATTTAGAGTCATATTACTTCGTTCTACTTTGGTTAACCTCAAAAGGAGCGATCATATCACTCTCGCATTTAAAGCAAGGCGTACAATACACACAAGTCTTCATTTAAGGAAACTTGCTATTTGTTTCGTTATTTTTCCTAAATTGGCAAACAAATAGGTAATTTAGAATCATATTACTTTGTTCTACCTTGGTTAGCCTCAAAAAGAGCAATCATATCACTATCGCATTTAAGAATACGTACAACACACACAGTGCTTTATTTAAGGAAACTTGGTATTTGTTTCGTTATTTTCTCTAAATTTGAAAATAAATAGGTGATTTAGAGTCGCATGTTGTAGATTGAATGAGATCCTGTCAATTTTGGCTAGGTGTTCATGAACACAGTTGTCATGGGGATATAAATAATTAATTGTCTAGTAGCTACCAAGCACCATGAGTTAATGGAGAATTTATTAAGTGTTTTTGGGACATGATCATGTAGTACTTCAGGTCAATTATAGATTGTCATTTTAGTATGTGCAGTGAAACATTTATATTTAAATTCACTAATAATAATATGTGATTGACCTAAAAACACAACATGAAAATACTCCAGGTGGAATGAATAATTTTTCTGAGTCCATGACCACACCTGCACCAACTTTGTGGACGGACTAGGCTATAATTGAAGGTGGGAAAATGACTTATTTTGTGATTTGTGGATCTAGCCTTGATTTTTTTCTTTTTATCACGCACTCATGTTGCTTTTTGAGTTTACTGTGTTGTTCAAGTCTCAGAAATAGTCTATGTTTGCAAGAGACTTGTGCATCGGATACTACCTATATATATATGTTACTAAAGTAGTAAATAAAAGATGTACAATTTCAAGGCACATAACCCAAGTAAACATAAAAAGAAATTGACAAGTAATTTATAGTTAAACTCTAATAGCGTCTAATCCTTTCATATAAATTTCCTATAAATTTTTGCCGGTTTTGAAAACTTAAATCTATAAAACAAATTTGGGAGGATTAAATTCAATTTCCGGTCTTTTATTTATGAGCTTTTAAAACAACACATTTTAATGTGTTATGAGTTTTAGAAGGAAATTTTGACTTAAAATAGTATATTATTATTATAAAATTACATTTGACAACTATTATAATGATAGTTTTAATATTTTAATGTCATCTATTTCTTTTTTTTAAAATCTCAAATCTTCCCAAATTAGGAAAAAGAATATTTGATTTTTTATTTATTTAAAATTTCTCTCTTTTCTTTTCTATTTTAAATATTTATAATGTCACTGATTCAATAACGGTTTGATCATTGGTTGAATCAGTGATTCATCCACCCGGTACCTTTTTAGATTCGATCACCAGGTCTAAAAACCTGTTTGAACAACCACTTTTTTAAAAGTAAATATAAACCAAAACAACTATATGGGTGGACTAAGGTTTCTGTTCGATACTCAATCGATGAGTTAAATTACGTCTGAAACACAATACAATTTTGTAGTAATGAGCTTTTTTAGGAGAAAAAAAGAAAATAAGAGAGAGAAATTAAACAAATTCTCTCCAAATCTTGAGAAGATTTGGAAAAAAAATTTATTAAAGACTTGCACTGTGTTTCTGAGTTTGAAAAAGAGAGAAAAAATAAAATAAATTATTAGAGAAAAGAGAGTGAGAAAAGAGAAATTGCTCTATTTTCATTCCTTGTGTTATGAGATATAGAAGAAAATTTTAATTTAAAAGAGTATATTATTATTTTACCCTTATAAAATTATATTTCAGAACTATTATAAAGATATTTTTAATATTTTAATGTCATCTATTTCTTTTTTTTAAAAATATTTGAAAAAAAATTATTTAAAATTTCTCCATTTTCTTTTCTCTTCTCAAAAAATTCACAAACAAGGATTTTTATTCACTTTTCACATCTATATAGCTTGTTTACGATACTTTTCTACCCTATGTATAGCTCTTAGTGGAAGTGATTGTAAATTGACGACTGATTAAAAAATATATATATTCTATAATTTTTTCCCTAACATCAGTGAAAATTAGTGTTCGAAATATTGTACTCCTCAATAAGGGTTATAGGATGTCGAAATTTTATAACATTTTATAATTTCAAAATAAATATATATCTCTAATTTTAGAATGAGCCAAAAATAAAGAAAAAAATCTCTAATTTTATAAAGTGCGTATATTTCAACTCCACGTATCCTCTTTCTCAATTTTTTTGAATCTTTCAAAAAAATTCATTTTGCAATGTTGTATACATTTTTGTTCACATTGCGCCTGATCATTAAGAACTAAAATGAGAATGAAACAAACCTTCATTGAAGACCAAACGTTATCAACTTTTACTTAACAACTTCACCACAAAAAAAACAGGAAAGTCGTCTCTTAAGACAAATGTTACCATATAAAATCATAGGAAATCTCATTTGTTCTTCAAGTCTTATATTCTGCAAGCAACACCATATATACATATGCATATATTTTAAAGAGGCCAACTGAAAAGCAATCGAAACTCCGAGTCAGAGATTTCCTCCAAGCAGTGTCACCAGGAAGTCTTGATAGTATCCAGATGTGTCTCATTTAACTGCATCGTCAAGGCTAGTTTTGTTTTCTTTGAGATATTCTTCTCTGATTTTCATCATATCAATTTCAGCTCGAGTTACAATTGCTCTAGTAAGCAAATCTTCATCGGCCCCAAGACCAATGATTGAAGCTCTAACAACCTAGTGATAATTGAAAACCAAATGTTGGTTACTCAGTTTGATTTTGTGCACTTTGGAAAATGGGTCAAATCATGTATATGTGGCTATGGAGGTATAGGTGTTCTGATGTTCATGTTTTAGCAAAAAAGGAATTAAATATAGATAAAAGAACTTAGTTGCTTAAATCACCTCAGTAAAGTGTTTCTCCGGAGTGTCGATACACCCAATTATCACTCTCAAGATAGATTCCAAGATACCATTGCCACAACTATTAATGTCCTGTCAAGACATTCGTCTAAATGAATAGGCCAATAAAGACGAAAAATTGAAAAGTGCATACAAATGATTTGCTAGTGAAAAAGATGAACCTAGTCAATGGTATTTCCATAGTTCTGCTTGTAGCACTGGAAAGTTGCTTTAAGCTGAAAAACATTTCTAGTGCTGAGTATACACACAACATTATCGTGATCCAGTTGTTTCATCTCAATTGCTTCATGCAGTACTTCTGCCTCAAAATTTGTAATGTCTGAATTCACTAGTTCTTTATCATATCTGTAGGAACTCACCAAACCCACCAGAATCTGTACAATACCCCATAACGCCTCTATTGTAAATTTATCGGTTCAAAGCAATGTGATTGTGTTGATCAAGTGTTAAAGGAGTTAGAGATTGTTGGCGTGTTCTCATAAAAATTAAAACCCTGTACATTCCACCTTGCCATAACCTCTTGAAATATTTCTTCTCGCAAGAATGTAGGTATACTATGACGAAAATTCATAGTATTCACAAAAGTTGCCAAGTATTATTATTGACCTAACGAATTGCGTATTGGTAATTGCATTCATAAACTTGATACTTTTATGTCCCAATACTCTAAATTCAGCGTACAAGATTCTTGTATCTCTCACATCGTTCCAAGTCAAATTAACATTTCTATTAAAATAAGAATAATCACACACACACACACATATATAGTTAGAGAGAGACGACCAATCAGATGATGATAAGGAGCATATCTTAAACAAATTAGTGTACAAGTTATTTAGAGGAGCATTATTTTCACATATGTTTTTTATATTTCTACATAGTTTCCTCTCACATGAAGGTGTGACTCACTTTATGCTCATATGAGAGAGGACATGTGAAAATATCAAAAACACGTAGAAATATCGGTTACCATTATTCGTAAAGTATAATATAAGAGTGTCTCGGATAAGTGTACTAAAGCGAACCACAATATAAGAGCGTCTCAGATAAGTGTACTAAAGAGAACCACAAACCTAAACAAAGAAATGACTAAACCTACCCCCCACATACGGCGTACTAGGTAAGTTGAGGTACCACGTCCTCATACCCATACCATGTACCATAACGTATCATGAACCAGAAAACATTGGTCTTCACATCAAAGCTAATGTCGTTTGATACAAATTCGCAATCCAATCGAATAAGAAATGTGGACTTCTTATAAAAACCAATACTAGTAGTTAGATGATGAAAACTTTTGAGAATCTATAATAAAAAATAGAGTGGCTCAAATATTAAGGCTTCAATATCCAACGGTCTCAAATTAATTTAGGCTTCAACATCCAACAGTCTTAAATCATTTGGTGCTTTAACATCCAACGGTCACTAATCTATTTCTCATCCCCCCCCCCCCTCCCCAATTCAACATCTTTTTTTGAAAAATTTATCCACTCACATTTTTCGCCCAAATCAAATTCAAATAATAATAATAATAATAATAATAATAATAATAATAATAATAATAATAATAATAATAATAATGTGTATATGTATATGTGATCGAATATAGAAAAAAAAAAAGTTAAGTTGGAGAATTATGGAAATGAAGAAAGCATATGTGAATTGATGCATTAGTTATGTATATTAATAAATAGCTTAATGAATGGGCCTGGAAATGCGAGAGTGTGAGAATGACAAAGTAAGTCAGTATGCGTAGAAAATGAGTAGCAATTTGACCTAACCAGTCTATTAAGGATTAACGGAATATTAAAAAAAATTGATATGTGAATATATGGAATTGTCAAGGAATTAATCTTAATTGATTGGAGTGAGGTAAATATCTATACGATGTGTATGTATACAAGGTAATACTCCTGAAAGTGAGTAGAAGGAATTTAGTGTGCAAGTATAATTTGAATTGAAGTATGTGTGCTAAGTAATGTACCAAAAAACGTAAAAGCCATATAATGGCAATATGAGCAAAAAAGAATAAAAAGATAATGAATTTTGGTAATTCGAGCGCCGTTCGCTTTTTGAGGAAGCGATTTATGAAAAAGGTAAGTATCTCAACTAATTGAGATGTCGGGAATTGGAATTGATTAAATGTGGAACCAAGAAAGTTCGTAAGGAACGAGATATGTATGTTATGGTTAAAAGAAAGTTATGTAATCAATTTGCAATTAAATGACTATTTAAGTCATAAAATGAGATGATGTGAACATAGTACGATGGAAAGCGAGTGACCTAATCGGTCAATCGAAAGAAGAATCGATTTAAACGGGCACGAAATGAATTAATTAAAGGAAATTAGAAAAGCTTCCTTAAATGGAAATTTGTATTAAATTGAAAATCTAGCAAAGTTGGATAATGACCAAAATGCCCCTCAACAATTTAGTTAATGACCATTACGTCCTAAAGGGAAAAATGACCAAAATACCCTTGACAAATTGAGTAATGAACGTTATGCCCCAAGTGATGAAATGTCAAAAACGCCTTTGACTTAATGTGTGAAATGATCAAAATGCCCTTGGTTGGTTTAATTATGGTTAGGTTGACTTAACCCAACTTAGGTTAAGTCTCATACACTTAAGAAGCAAGAGAGCCCTCCTCATTTACTTCATTTTGCTGATTTTCAGCCCTAAAAGAGAGAAAAAGAGAGAGAAGAAGTGGATATAGAGAGAGAAAGCTTGATTACATGAGTCATAATGCTTGGTTGGTATTGAAGCAAGAAGAAAAGAGGAAGATCTTATCAACACAAAGCTTTCTATGCAAAGAAGTTGGTCATCCACGAAGGTATAAAAGTTTTCTAAGCTTAAAACTTTAAGTTATGTATGTCAAAGTATGTATTTGTGATTAAATATGTGATTTATGTAAGAAAAGGTGGCTAGAATTGAAAGTTTATGATTAAACCTTAATATATAAGGTTGAACATATGTATATGAAGTTGATGTGTGTGAAAGATAGCATGATAATGTTTAAAAGTATAGAAATCATGATTTATGGAGAATCATGCGTTTATTCAAGCTAAAAACTATGATTTGTTGGTTGATCGTATGTAATATGTTGGAACTTTTGATGAAAACCTAGCTAGGAAGGTTGGACATGTTTAAAGCATGAGGAATTTTATGCTAGATAGCTTTAAAGATGCAATGAAGGTTGAAAATCATGTTTTGTAAAGGAAGTTATAATATTTGGCTATAATTTACAATGAAATCAAATCATAATCTGTAAAGAGTTTTGAAAGGTGTGTTTAGAAGTTACGTGAATACACAAAGTTGTTAAATGTGTATGTGGTAGCCTATGTGGTGTATGGAGCTTAAGGACTTAAGTTAAGTTTAAGGTTTGAAATTTAAAAGTTGACAAAATGCCATCAAAGAGTATTTTTGGCAATTTTGAGGAATTCAATGTGAAATAAAGTCAAACAACTTAGTTTTATGTTATTACACGTGTTTAGGTTGATTTCGTAATCAACGAATGGAAATTTGAATGAAAAGGCAATTCGAATGATCAAAATTGATCGTTTCAACCCTAAATGGATTTCAACGGACAAATATTGCCTCGTGCGAAGTTTTTGTGGTTTTAAAAATTTGGACATGTCATATATGAGTTATATGAACTTTTTCAAGTGTTGGAATGAAGTTTTAAAGCAAATGGCCAAAAATCACAAAGTTGAAAAAAGTAAGTTTTGAAGTTAGAGAAATTTTCTAAGTATGAAAATGTATTGAAATGCCCTCCTACGGGAAAGTGTTTCACTGATTTAAAGGGAGTCAAATGAGGCAAGTAAAATTTTTGTAAAATACTAGGTAGTAAGACCTAGTTCTGTTCTAAATTTGGAGTTAATTGGATGTATATTGAAGGAGTTAAAAATCAGCAAAGCAACAGTAAAAATCAAGATTTCTGTTCTGTAGGACTGCGCCGGGGCGCAGTGATTTGTACTGAACATTGTGCCGGAGCGCAATGTACTATTCATGATCAAGAAGAATTCGCAGCCAGTGATGTTTGAAGGTGCCGGGGCGCAGTTGCTCTGCACTTGAAAATTTTTTAAGCTTTCAAAAAGCTATGCTTTGATGTGAAATGATAATGATAGGTTATGTAAACCTTAAATAAATAAGAATGGCCAATATAAAGGGTGTCAAAGCATAATGAGATAATAAATGGCATAATGTAACATGCCTAAAGCTAAGTCAAATCATGATATGAGTTTTAAAAATATCGGTAACGAGTTAGGATGTATTACTAACCTACATAAGGTGTAATACATCAAAAGTGAAATGAATAGAGATTGTTGGTTAATCAATTATGGATAAAGTTTGATAAGTTATATTAAGTCTTATGATCTTATAATGACATATACATGCAATGTTGACATACAAGGTTCGGATTAGCAACCCAAGGCAAGGAAATGATAGGAAAGCCAAGCGAGGCGGTAAAGGTTAAGTAGATAAATGCAGATCAGACAAGTTTTTCGGACTTAAATGTGCTAATTGTTCTACGTGAACTATGTGGTAGTTGAAATGTGCACTCCATGCAACTATGTGTATTAATTATTAAGTGGAATATGTGTCATTAAGCATAGCATGGTAAAGTAGAGGATGCATGATGCATAAATATAAAGTGTAAGCGTGAAAGGTGTTATCTGATTGACTTGTTGAGTCTATGTGCTCACTCTTGCCATGAACTAACATTCAGGTAAAAGTACGAGAAGGTCGGAGGTTCCGGTGCGGCTAAAGATAAAGATTGATGAAGGCATAGATCACCATGAAAGAAATTTGTTATGTGTATCTATGTAATGTGGCTATTCAGATAGTTAAATGTAAACCTACAATGGTAATAAGGGCTATATGATTTGTAAATCCATAGAGATAAATGTGCATGTATGTATTACTCAAAGAAAGGTTGTAACGATGTAAATTTAATGTAATGTTGTGAGTCGAGTTTTATATGTATTAAACTCGTATGTATGGTAAAGATGGATGTAAACAGGAATATGTATGGGTCAGGCATAAGCAAGTAGGGTTATGTATGTATAGATTAATGGTAAAAATTTATTTACAAGATATGATGTGTCATATCATAATTATATATCATTATAATAATTGTAATAGACTAGGTCACAATTGATAAATGGTTGACCTAAGTTCTAATGAATGGTAGGTGAACGTTATGATCCTGAGATAGGTATGGAATATAAAATAAATAAACAAATTATGGATCGCATTATGGTCAAATAATGATTTTAAAGGTTAAAGATTACGTTTTAGCGCACGAAATCGCCGTTAAGATGATTGATGGTAATATATTTTGATTTTAAGATTAATCATTATGAAATCCTGGATTGAATGGATAGAATTAAGGAACGTAGGGATTTCGGTGCGTTACAGGTGGTATCAGAGCAGACAGGTTATAGACCTTAGGGAGAAGTACCTTAGGCTATGACCTTTGTGAGAAAGAAGAAATTAGTAAAGAAAAGGACTCTAAAGAAGTTGAGTAATAAAGAAATGAATTTTGGGAATTCAAGATTAAGAAATGATAAAGGATATCTTAAGATAAGATAATGAAAAGTAGTAAAAAGGGCTATGAGATCATAAATGATCAAAGATAAGTGACTCTTGAAGAGTCGTAAATGGTAAGATAAGATTAAGGGACTCTTAATGAGTTGTAAATTGTCAGATATGAATAAAAGGGACTCTTGATGAGTCGTGAACAGTAAGATATGAATTAATAAAATTCATATCAGGTAAAGGAAAAGGCTAAGTTAGGACAAGTTAAGAATGTATAGGCGGGGATTTGCACTTGGTTTCACGACCACTTGGCTTCCTATAATGATAATCAGATCCAGTGTCACGGTATTGGTTATATATGTTGAGAAGGTAATTCTTTTCTTCTACATGTACCTTATACATAGGAAGTGATAAATATTAAGGTTAGTTGCATGTTCTGAAAATCCAAACGTATGGTAAGTTCGTAACTCATGATCGTGTGGCGGAGCCCCTCAGCGAATGGGCGACTTTGGCCTGACTAGGACAAGCTCCTTAAACCATATGATTGTGGTAAGTTCCTGAGCCCAAATGTGTGGTAAGTTTGATGAACATGGGTGGGGTTAGAAAAAAGATCCATAAGTTGAAAGAAACAGTTCTCAGAGTTTGGCGAAGATTAAGGAAATAGGAAAGAGATAAAAATGTTAAGGAAGAATAGAATGAGTTAAAGGAAGGATATGAATGATGATTAGGATTGGGTAGGCAATCCACTCTTCTAGCTTTGCTAGATCATCGAAGTTTTAAAATGTGCTTATTCTCACACATTGGTGCATTACAAATATTTTGTTCAAGTATCGAAAAGTTTTTAAAATTCTGTGATTCATGGTCTATGCCAATTTATTCGGCTAGAGAAAGTTATTTGAAAACTTCAAAATGTATTTATGAAATCATTGTCATACTGTTGAATACGGTGTGGAATAATAAAATGGCATAATTCTCAACGTACTTCTATAACGGTACAGTATTATGAAGTCTTGAAATGACTGAATTCTCAATGTACTGCTAAGATAGTGCGGTATTATGAAGCCTTTAAAAAGTTTTTCTTTTCAACTTATAAAAATGGGTTCAAGTTTTGAGCCAATGACAGTGAAAGTGAAATTTTAAAAAGTCTCAAGTTTGCAATGTATGAACAGTTTAATGATATGAGTCTATGCCATTTGTTTTGGCTAGACCATTTTGCTAAAGAAATGAGTAAATAATTTTGAATCCAGAAATGGATAAAGGAAAATATTTTAAAGTCTGAGGCGAACAACCCTGAAAAGGGGATATGATATAGGGGTTGGTTAACGTAGTTTAACCCAAAAAGAAAATGAAAAATGGTACAATAGGCTGATCACCTAGCGTACCAATAGACTAGGGAAGAAGAGTGGCGTGGTTGCGTCGTAACTCATGTTCCTGGTGTTTATGACCCATGGATATTCTCAATCTTTTTGATTGTTAATATTTTTAACGTGTTCATGGCTTTTGTGACCCTTCAGCAAAAGCAAAAGTTTGTTTTGACAAGCAAAATTTTTATGGAAAAGCTATTCTTATTTATTCATATTGCTTCATAGTTATTGAACAATTGTGAAGATTCCTACAAGACATTCTAATCTTCTGGATTGAATGTTAGAAAGAGGTAAGATAGGTAGAGAGAGAGAAAGAATGTAAAGGTTAGTTAAAAACCTAGTTGAGATAAAATGAATGCAAAGAGTTGTGTATGTTACAAATGAGCAAGATATGAGTACACAGCAATTTCGAGGACGAAATTTTTTGAAGGAGGGGTGAATGATCCAGGATTTTTTATAGGATTTTCAAATGAGGATTTTGATTAATTTAGTAAATGTTAGCAGATAAAACCTAGTTTGAATGACATAATGTATTAAGGATGATTAAATATGAATTATTATATGATCAATGTGTTATAAATGATTTGTGGTTGAAATGATATGGAAGGACTCTTTATGTAAATAAGGGTCTATAGAATGTATAAAGACCAGTTATTTATGTAAAGTGTATAAGAGACGTAACAAATTTTGAAATCGAAACAAACATAAATTTTGATGGTTAAATGTGAATATAATGGATATAAGATGAATGATTGATTGTAATGCCTACAACAGGGTAATTCGAAAAGAATTATCGTAAGACACAATGTAGTGTTAGCATGTGATAGATTTAATATGTGTATATGCATATGTGATCGAATATAGAAAGAAGAGTTAAGTTAGAGAATTATGAAAATGAAGAAAGCATATGCAAATTGATACTTTAGTTATGTATATTAATAAATAGCTTAATCAGTAAGTTTGGAAAGGTGAGAGTATGAGAATGACAAGGTAAGTCAGTATGCGTAGAAAATGAGTAGTAGTTTGACATAATCGGTCTATTAAGGATTAACGGAATATTAAAAAAAATTGATATGTGAATATATGGAATTACCAAAGAATTGATCTTAATTGATTGGAGTGAGATAAATATCTATACGATGTGTATGTATACAAGGTAATACTCCTAAAAGTGAGTAGAAGGAATTTAGTGTGCAAGTATAATTTGAATTACCATATATGTGCTAAGTAATGTACCAAAGAACGTAAAAGTCGTATAATGGCTATATGAGCGAAAAAGGATAAAAAGATAATGGATTTTGATAATTCGAGCGCGGTTCGTTTTTTGAGGAAGCGATTTATGAAAAAAGTTAGTATCTCGACTAATTGAGATATCGGGAATTAGAATTGATTAAATGTGGAACCAAAAAGGTTCGTAAGGAACGAGATATGTATGTTATGGTTAAAAGAAAGTTATGTAATCGATTTGTGATTAAATGGCTATTTAAGTCGTAAAATGAGTTGATGTGGACGTAGTACGACGAAAAGCGAATGACCTAATCGGTTAATCGAAAGAAGAATTGATTTAAACAAGCATGAAATGAATTAATTAAAGGAAATTAGAAATATTTCCTTAAATGGAAATTTCTATTAAATTGAAAATCTAGCTTTGGATAATGACCAAAATGCCCCTCAACAATTTAGTTAATAACCATTACGTCCTAAAGGGCAAAATGACCAAAATACCCTTGACAAATTGAGTAATGATCATTATGTCCCAAGTGGTGAAATGTCAAAAACGCCCTTGACTTAATGTGTGAAATGACCAAAATGCCTTTGGTTGGTTTAATTATGGTTAGGTTGACTTAACCCAACTTGGATTAGGTCTCATACAGTTAAGCAAAGCAAGAGAGCCCTCCTCCTTCACTTCATTTTGCTGATTTTCAGCCCTAAGAGAGAGAAAGAGAGAGAGAGAAGCCATGGATATAGAAAGAGAAAGCTTGATTACATGAGTCATGATGCTTGGTTGGTATTGAAGCAAGAATAAAAGAGAAAGAATTTGTCAAGACAAAGTTTTCTATGCAAAGAAGTTGGTCATCCAATAAGGTATAAAAAATTTCTAAGCTTGAAACTTTAAGTTATGTATGTCAAAGTATGTATTTGTGGTTAAAGATATGATTTATGTAAGAAAATCTTGCTAGAATTGAAAGTTTATGATTAAACCTTAATATATAAGGTTGAACATATGTATATGAGGTTGATGTGTGTGAAAGATAGCATGATAATGTTTAAAAGTATAGAAATCATGATTTATGGAGAGAATCATGTGTTTATTAAAGCTAAAAATCATGATTTGTTGGTTGATCATATGTAATATGTTGGAACTTTTGATGAAAACCTAGCTAGGAAGGTTGGACATGTTTAAAGCATGAGGAATTCTATGCTAAATAGCTTTAAAGATGCATTGAAGGTTGAAAATCATGTCTTGTAAAGGAAGTTACAATATTAGGCTATGATTTATAATGAAATCAAATCATAATCTGTAAAGAGTTTTGAAAGGTGCGTTTAGAAGTTACATGAATACACAAAGTTCTTAAATGTGTATAAGGTAGCCTATGTGGTGTATGAAGCTTAAGGACTTAAGTTAAGTTTAAGGTTTGAAATTTAAAAGTTGACAAAATGCCATCAAAGATTATTTTTGGCAATTTTTAGGAATTAAATGTGAAATAAAGTCAAACAACTTAGTTTTATGTTATTACACATGTTTAGGTTGATTTGGTAATCAACGAATGGAAATTTGAATGAAAAGGCGATTCGAACGATCGAAATCGATCGTTTCAACCCTAAATGGATTTTAAAGGACAAATATCGCCTCGTGCAAAGTTTTAAGATTTTAAAAGTTTGGACATGTCATATATGAGTTATATGAACTTTTTCAAGTGTTGGAATGATGTTTTAAAGCAAATGGCCAAAAATCACAAAGTTGAAAAAATTGAGTTTTGAAGTAAATTTTCTAAGTCTGAAAATGTGTTGAAACGCCCTCCTACGGGCTAGTGTTTCACTGATTTAAAGGAGCCAAATGAGGCAAGTAAAATTTTTGTAAAATACCAGGTAGTAAGACCTAGTTCTGTTCCAAATTTGGAGTTAATTGGATGTATATTGAAGGATTTAAAAATCAGCAAAGCAGCAGCAAAAATCAAGATTTCTGTTCTACAGGACTGCGCCGAGCGCAGTGATTTGTACTGAACACTGAGCCGAGGCGCAGTGTACTGCTCATGGCTAGGAAGATTTCATGGCCAACGAAGTCTGAAGGCACCGGGGCACAGTTGCTTTGCACTTGAAAATTTTTTAAGCTTTCAAAAAGCTATGTTTTGACATGAAATGATAAGGATAGGTTATGTAAACCCTAAATAGATAAGAATGGCAAATATAAAGGGTGTCAAAGCATAATGAGATAATGAATGGCATAATGTAACATGCCTAAAGCTAAGTCAAATCATGATATGAGTTTTAAAAATGTCGGTAACGAGTTAGGATGTATTACTAACCTACATAAGGTGTAATACATCAAAAGTGAAATGAATAGAGATTATTGGTTAATCAATTATGGATAAAGTTTGATAAGTTATATTAAGTCTTATGATCTTATAATGACATATACGTGCAATATTGACATATAAGGTTCGGATTAGCAACCCAAGGCAAGGAAATGATAGGAAAGTCAAGCGAGGCGGTAAAGGTTAAGTAGATAAATGCAGAACAGACAAGTTTTTCGGACTTACATATGCTAATTGTTCTACGTGAACTATGTGGTAGTTGAAATGTGCACTCCGTGCAACTATGTGTATTAATTATTAAGTGGAATATGTGTCATTAAGCATAGCATGGTAAAGTAGAGGATGCATGACGCATAAATATAAAGTGTAAGCATGAAATGTGTTATCTGATTGACTTGTTGAGCCTATATGCTCACTCTAACCATGAACTAACATTTCAGGTAAAAGTACGAGAAGGCCAGAGGTTCCGGTGCGGCTAAAGTTAAATATTGATGAAGGCATAGATCACCATGAAAGAAATTTGTTATATGTATCTATGTAATGTGACTATTCAGATAGTTAAATGTAAACCTACAATGGTAATAAAGGTTATATGATTTGTAAATCCATAGAGATAAATGTACATGTATGTATTACTCAAAGAAAGGTTGTAACAATGTAAGTTTAATGTAATGTTGTTAGTCGAGTTTTATATGTATTAAACTCGTGTGTATAGTACAGATGGATGTAAACAGGACTATGTATGGGACAGGCATAAGCAAGCAGGGTTATGTATGTATAGATTAATGATAAAAATTTATTTACAAGATATGATGTGTCATATCATAATTATATATAATTCTGATAATTGTAATAGACTAAGTCACAATTGATAAATGGTTGACCTAAGTTCTAATGAAGGGTAGGTGAACGTTACGATCCTGAGACATGTAAGGAATGTAAAATAAATAAACAAATTATGGACCGCATTATGGTCAAATAATGATTTTAAAGGTTACGTTTTGACGCACGAAATCGCCGTTAAGATGATTGATGGTAATATATTTTGATTTTAAGATTAATGATTATGAAAACCATAATTGAATGGATAGAATTAAGGAACGTAGGGATTGCAATGTGTTACATAGACCCCGCAATGAGCATATCATCCACATACATTAGTAAAATGATGTACGAATTGCCAAAGAACTTAATATAGCAACAATGATCAGCTTCATATTTCTTAAACCAAATTTTATGCATAAAACTGTCAAATTTCTTGTACCACTGTCTAGGAGCTTGTTTTAAGCCATACAAGCTCTTTCTCAATTTTCAAATAGATTCCCTTGTCCCTGAACAATGAATTCCTTCTGGCTTAATCATGTAAATGTCTTCCTCCAAGTCACCATGAAGGAATGCCGTATTCACATCTAACTACTCAAGATGTAAATTTTCAGCAACCACTATTCCCAATACCAATCTGATTGTTGATATCTTCACAACTAGAGAAAATATTTTTGAGTAGTCAATGCTCTTCTTCTGTTGGAACCCTTTGACAACTAATCTAGCCTTCTAATGCTTGTTACCATCATACTCATTCTTTATTCTGTATACCCACTTTTTGTGCAAAGCCTTCTTCCCTACTGGCAATTCAGTTAATTCCCATGTCTAATTCCCCAACAAGGTATCCATCTCATTCTTCATGGTAACTCCCACTTGCTTGAATTTTCATCCTGTAAGGCTTCATTATAACATTCTGGCTCACCATCATCAGTCAACAAGAGATAATTTAGAGCAGGTGAATAATTTTGTGGAGGTCTAATGGTCCTGGAAGATCTACAGACTTCAATTACAGGTGTACTCTGATCTACCTATAAATCTATATTATCCTTATCTTCTTCACCCATTTTCTGGACAGTACTTTTAGTCAATTCATCTAAGTTGATAAACTCAAATTTATTTTGATCTATCTTTGTAACGTCTGGCACTACAGTTGACCTGTCCTTGTATACAATCTGTTCATTAAATATTACATTTCTACTTCTGATGATTTTCTTATTTTGTTCATCCCAAAACCTATAACCAAATTTCTCATCACCATAGCAAATGAAAAAACATATTTTAGACTTTGCATCAAATTTACTACGAGCATTAGAATCAATATAAACATAAAAGACACAACTAAAAACTTTTAAATGTGAAAACTTTATCTCTTTACCGCTCCAAACCTCCTTAGGTAGTCTGAACTCCATGGGAACTGATGGTCCTTGATTTATCAAGTAAGCTGCAGTGCTAACAGCATCAGCCCAAAAAGTTTTTGGTAGTCCAGCATGTAACCTCATACTCCTATCACGCTCATTGAGAGTTCTATTCATGTGCTCAGCCACACTATTCTGTTGTGGTGTCCCAAGAATAGTTTTCTCCATATTAATTTCCTGTGCAGCACAATACTCACTGAACCCTCCATCTATATACTCTCATCCATTATCTGACCTCAAATATTTTACTTTCAAACCTGTTTCTATCTCAACCATGACCTTCCACTTCTTAAAAGTTTCAAATATATCGGATTTATTTTTCAGAAAATAAACTCATACCTTTCTGCTTGAGTCATCAATGAAAGTGATGTAATACCTTGAACCTCCAAGGAATGCAGCCGTAAAGGACCCCCACAAATCAATGTGTACTAACTCTAATTTTTTAGCCTTCAGTGTCCTGCCAGTTTTCAATAAGCTCACTTTTTTTTGCTTTCCTAAGATGCAGCTTTCACACATGTCAAAATCAACGGATTTCAATTCTGGTAGTTTCCCTTTTTACAGTAGCATCTCCATCCCTTTCTCACTCATGTGACCAAGTCTATTGTGCCACAAGCTTGTTTCAGTACTTGCTTCAGCAACTGCAATTATGCCTCTTGTACTTGAGGTCATATATAGAGTACCAGTCTTCTTTCTACGAGCCAATACTATAGCTCCCTTTGTAACCTTCTAAGTACCACCAACAAATAGTATTGCATGCCCTTCATCATCAAGTTATCCAACAGAAATCAAATTCCTCCTCAGTTCATGAATATATCGAACCTTCTCCAATAACCAAACAGATCCATTAGGCAGCAATATCCGGACGTCTCTCATACCCACAACATCCAAAGCTGCACCATCAGCCACTGCAACATAATTCTATATGATTTCTCGGTGTGGAGTGGTATGAAATGAGGCTCCTATGTCCAAAACTCAATCATCAAGTGGACTGTCTACTGTAAGAACTAGTGCATTCTATACCTCTTCTGTTACAGCATTAGCATAATCATCTTCATTATTCTTCTTAGGATTTTTGTATTGCCTCTTAAAGTGACCTGGTTTCCCACAGTTCCAGCATTGTACTTGCTGGCTTGGTCTGGATTTACGTCTATTCCGATTAGAATTTCTAGGTTTTGATCTGCCCCGATTAGAATTTCTGTCACTACTTCTGCCTCTTGTCTCAAGGTTTAGGGCAGAACTAGATCTTGAGGTTTCACCTACATCTCTTCTGCGAATCTCCTCAGCCATAATTAAATATCGTATGTCATTGTACCTCAGCTTTTCTTTTCCAGTAGAATTGCTTACTGCCATCCTCATTGCCTCCCAACTGTTTAGCAAAGAAGCCAAGACAATCAATGCACGGATCTCATCATCAAAATCAATTTCTATAGATGACAATTGATTTGTGATAGTGTTGAATTCATTCAAATGTTGTGCTACTGATGCGTTCTCTGCCATCTTCAGATTGAACAATTTATTCATCAAATGTACCTTATTGTTTGTTGACGGCTTTTCATACATACCAGACAAAGCCTTCATCAGATCTATTGTGGTCTTCTTCTTTACAACATTGTGTGCAACAGACCTAGACAAAGTTAACCTGATAACTCCCAGTACCTGTCTGTTAAGAAGAACCCATTCCTAAGCCTTCATAGTCTTAGGTTTTTCCCCTAGAAGAGGCAGATGCAATTTCTTCCCACAAAGATAATCCTTGATTTGCATCCTCCAAAATCCAAAATATGTGCCATCGAACTTTTCTATTCCAGACGCCTTTCCTGCTTCGTCTGCCATTGCTCCCACTCAAACCGAACCCTTGGCTCTGATACCAGTTGAAAGGAATTAACCTGAAAATTTCAAACCTGTGATAAACAAAACAAAAGAAAAAACAAACGCCAAAGAAAGATAATCACACACACAAGACAATACTTATGTGGTTCAGCAATTTGCGTACTCTACGGAATTGTAGGAATTTCACTATTATCAGGAAAAAATTACAGATGCACGGCAATACAGTCTTCTTCACTCTAAAAAAAACAATGACACAACCCCTAATCATAAAACTCCTTTTTCTACATCATGTGCACACAATTTACAATGGGCTACAAAACAGGCTAAAAACATCTTGGGCCTATCGGCCCAAGCTGGAGCTCCATGGATTAAGCCTCAGAAAATATCTCATTACAAAATCACACAACATTATTCGGGTCGGGACGTCAAACGGATCAAAACATAACTAGACTCCATAAATCCCAACATGCTAAGTATGCTAAACAAGGTAAATAGAAAAACGCAAACAAAATCAGTTTAAACCAAATTATATCATAGTAAATAGAAAAAATTTCGTCAAAGAAGAAGTAGCAATTTATGGATTGAAATATGCTTGGCTATTGCTGTTTATAAGAAATAAGCTTTGGCTATCTATGTGTGACTCAAATGAGTGAGTTAGACGAGTATTATTCCTGATACAAGTGATATAACCTTGATTTTGCTGAGTTGCAAGTTTGAAGAAATACAGAGCCTCCAAAGTGGTATTTTTGCTACCTTGTCGTTAGAATCTAGAGTTTTTGATGGTGTTTCTGGGCTGGGACTAGAGAGTCTTAGAAGTACAGCAGAGACTAAAAGAAGTAGATTTCAGTTTAGGATTATAAAGCCTCAAGCTTTTTTATAACTATTTTTTGATAATTTTGGGTCACATTTTATCCTAAAAAGAGTTTAATTATTTTTATCCCTTAAAAGCGATTTTGCGAAAGGGAATGGCTACGCGAGACATGATAGTATTTGAAATATTGGAATTAAGCTATAAATGCGAAGCCATAATACTACTGCGAGACACAATAGCGTTTGCCCAGTAATTTGATTGAATTTGCTTAAGCCATGTTGAATTTTGTTGGGCATAAAATTCAATTTTTCTCTTCATAATAAAATTACTAAAGCGGCAAACTCTTTCTCTCAACCCACATATAATACTTGTTCACCTTACACCAATCCACATACAATGTTTGATCCCGCTCAAGTATATATGCTATGAATCTTATGCTTATTAAATTAGTAGACTCCATTTTAAGTACACTAGATCTTGAGATTAAAATAATTTCTACTCTAAATTATAAACTTAATATTAATTTTTTAAAATTAATTTTAAATATTTACAAACTCAAAATTGAGATTAATTTATATATTTAGTTTAAATATTAATATCATAAACTATTTAAAAATTACTTTTATATATAAGATTTATGATTTTTAAAAATTAAATAAATTATGTTAATTTTAAATTTAAAAATATTTCAAGTTGATTTTTAAAAAAATAATATTAAATTTATAATTCGAAATGGAGGAAATATTTATTATTTGAATTTTATACTTTTGTCATTTATTTTGTTGGACAAACTTTTTGTTTTGTAACATCTTCTAATGGACAAAAGAATAACTATTTTGGCCAGATGTTCCTGAACACAGTTGGTATAGAGATATAAATAATTAAGGGTCCTTAACATTAATATACAACAATTAGAAAGTAATTACAAAAACAAAATAATTACAAAAAGACTACAATAAGATAAATTTATTAAATCATTCAGTTTCCTACAAATAAAGAATTCCTTAAATCAAGGATAATTAATTGTCATATATGCGGCAGTTACCAAAACAAAATCCACAATACAAAATAAAAATAAAAAACTATCATTCTAATAAGAGTGGTAACCAAACTTTATTACAGAGGTAACCAAACTTTAATATAAAGGTAACCAAACATTAATACAAAGATAATCAAACTTTAATACAGAGGTAACCAACCTTTAATACAAAGGTAACCAAAACTAATTACTACATATTCAGAAATTGGTTACCATCATACTAGTGTTTAGTTACCTCCATAACAGTGTTTGGTTACCTAGATTTACCTTTGTATGAAGGTTTAGTTACCAACTGGAATATAACAAAAATGGTTACTGTATTGAAATTTTTTTTTTATGACTATTTGGTTACACACAAAAACTAAAATGGTTACCTTTGTATGAAGATTTGGATACTAACTGGAATATAAAAAAAATGTTTACTGTATTGAATTTTTTTTATCACTATTTGGTTACACACAAAAACTAAAATGGTTACCTTCGTATGAAGGTTTGGTTACCAACTGGAATATAAAAAAAATTAGTTACTGTATTAAAAAAAAAATTATGACCGAAAGGGAGGAGGGAGGAGAGAGAGAGCTTGAGGAGGGGAAGGGAGGCCGGGAGGAGGGAGGAGGGAGGAGGGGGGAGGGAGGCGGGGGTGGGGAGAGGGGAGAGGTGGCAGGCGGGGGAGGGGGAGGAGAGAGAAAGCTGGAGGGGGAGGGGGAGGCAGCAGGCGGGGCAGGCGGAGGAAGGGGAAGGTAGGCGGCGGAGAGGGAGGAGGAGAGAGAAAGCGGTAGCGGGAGGAGGGAGGAGGGAAGAAGGAGGGGGAGGAGAGAGAAAAATCATCATCTGTTAAAAAGAGGGGGAGGAGAAATGAGATGCATTGATTTGTGTAATTGATTTTTTAAATTTTGAATTTTAAAATCATTCAACTAAATTTAAGGGATAAGAATGCACTAATTTTATAAATATATTTTAAAAAAATACTCTTTTTGTAAATATTTTTAAGATATATGTTTTCTGTAATTACTTTTTAAAAAGTACTATAATATGTAATTTATCCAATAATTAATTGTCTTGTAGCATCATGAGTCCATTGACCACACCTCCACTAACTTTGTGGACGGACTTGGCTATAAGTAGACCTGGTAAACAGGTTAGGCCGGGTCTTCGGCAGTTTGAGTCAAAATGGGTTAGACTAAAAACGGTTTAATTTTTTTATTGGCTGAAAAAGTTAGGCTCGTGACCCGCGAGTCATTTGAGTAATTTTTTTTATTTAAATTTTTATTTATTTATTTATTTAGGACTTATAATTTGAAATAAATACTAACACTAATTATTTACAATTATGACACATAATTTCTACATAATTATTTACAATTATGACACATAATTTCTACATAATTATTTAATATTATTAATAAATAAAATAAAACAATCAATAATTTTATAGATATTTTACACTCTTATACATTAACATGTAACTAATCTTATGATTAATTAATTGATAAATATATATAATATTAATTATTAAAGATAAGAGATAAAAGAATAAAAGAAAGAAGACTAAAAGTGATATATATCTTATTCATAATATTTTTTATATTATTATTTAAGATCACGTATTAAAATTTATTCTTATATTATTCATAACTTTTTAGTTGATTCATTTTTTAAGTTAATATTTTTTTTTGTCAAAAATGTCAAGCAATATATATATATTAGTCAGCGGGCCAGGTAAAAAATGGCCCAATTTTTTTTGGATTACATTTTGAGGGCCTAAAGCCCTCTTTTTGACGGATAGACAGTGCCAACTCCCGGGCTCGGGCCAAAATTATTAGGTGTAGCTATAACTGAAGGTGGGAAAATGACTTCTTACGTGATTAATGGATCTAGCCTTGATTTTTTCTTCTGTTAGTGCTTCCTTTTTTATTTTTACCATTTTACTGTGTTGTTCAAGTCTTGGAAATGGTATATGTTTGCATGAGGCTTGTGCGTCGGATACTACCTTTATATATGTTACTAAAGCAGTAAATAAAAGATGTACAATTTCAAGGCACATAACCTGAGTAAGCTTAAAAAGAAATTGACAAGTAATTTATAGTTAAACTCTAATAGCGTCTAATTCTTACATATGTTGACGATATCCCATAACAAATTTCCTATAAATTTTTGCCGATTTTGAAAAGTTAAATCTATAAAACAAATTTGGGAGGATTAAATTCAATTTTCGGTCTTTAACCCTTATAAAATTACATTTGACAACTATTATAACGATATTTTTAATATTTTAATGTCATCTATTTCTTTTCTTTTTTTTAAATCTCAAATCTTTTTTTTAGTTTAATTTGGAAAAAAAATATTTGAATTTTTTTTTATTTAAAATTTCTCTCTTTTCTTTTCTCTTCTCAAAAAAATCACAAACAAGGGACTTTTATTCACTTTCCATTTCTATATATAGCTCGTTTACGATAGTTTTCTAGCCTACATATAGCTCTTAGTGAAAGTGATTGTTCTATCAATCTTTCTTACAAGAGTATCCATCTCCTAAGAATTATGTAAGTATTGTTCTACCAATATACCTTTGTATTTTATTTTTAATTATTTATGGATAAAAGGTTAGTTTTATTTATTGAATCGTAAGATATATTTTTTGTATCAGGTTCGTCTGAGGGCAACGGATATGGGGACCGGATTTAGGTACTGGTCCAATTTTTTTTCTTTTGACTCTCAAAAATTTTATAATATTTATTTTAATTTAAATATTTACAGAATTCAGTAATTTAGACGTAATTTGAATGTATGTAAAAAAACTAGAAACGTGAGGATCAACCGACGTTGGTCAGCTCAGTGACTCCAAGGTTGATTGTAAACATGGTCATCATGATTTTCGTGTGCAATAAACTTAACCCTAATCCAAACCAACTCTCTTTAATGAGGCACGTAAATGTTGATCATGTTATGGGCATTTATGATGGCAATATTTATCCAGTCATTTCGGAACCTACCATCTATATTAGTGGTTGAAATGGTCTTTATGTAGACGTAAAGGGTGTCTGGCCATGTAAATTTAATGAAGATGTGAATCAACTATGTAAACTAATGGTACAATTCGATCTAACGGGAAGTGCATGACCGCCTATGGATTTAAACCCAGACAATACATAATGAATTAAATTATGCAACTGTTGTGCCTGCTGCCACCAAATGGCAAGTATGGGATAATGGAACAATTATA
The DNA here is from genome assembly GCA_947179155.2 of Hedera helix. NCBI lineage: Eukaryota > Viridiplantae > Streptophyta > Magnoliopsida > Apiales > Araliaceae > Hedera > Hedera helix. The sequence goes on from OX359280.1 coordinate 12,221,677, forward strand.
AATGCCAAAGTCTCGATTTGTGTTGACGGTAGGGTTATCAGGGAGTAGTGGCACCGAACTCACTATGGCAAACAATTTCTACGGCTCCCGCCAAGGTTGACTCCTTAGCAATAACATTGCACCCATTATGACTCGTATTGTTGGGTTTAAGGATCTTTACTTCCAAGCAAAATTACGAAAATACTGTGTGGAAAGAGGAGTGTGTGCGCAACAAAATTACACATAGCTGGCCATCTGACAAGAGGAAATGTGGTGATTGATCCATGTGATGGCGGAGCTGGCCAGCGGTGGATGTTTACTATTGATCGTAGCATTTCGAATTTGGACACTGTCCTTGTAGTGGATGTGAGGCGCTCGGATTTAGGCCTTCGCCAAATAATTATCTACACTTTCTATGGTACATCTAACCAAATATGGCGTGCATGGCTTCTTTTAGTTTAAGTTACTTGGTATGTGTAGATGATTAAATAAGTGATGCATCACATACTTATAATTAAGTTCTTTAATTTGCTTGTGTTTGTGTATGGTTTACATGGTGGTGGAAATTAGTTTGTACGCTCCATTGATCGATATGATCTTCTATTAAAGGTAGAAGAAGCTGTCCTAAAATTATTGTAATGCAATAGCCAAATTCATGAGTTGATCTCTTTCTCATCCAGAATATGTTGGGAAAAATGAACTTAAAAGAATATTAATTCTAAAAAATACTTTTTTCTCTATGTGCAATTAAATAGGAGATCAACAAACACAGTAATAAGAACAACAATAACAAATAAGCATTCACAAGTAAGTCACCACATTTATTGTGGAAATCTCTTGAAGAGAAAAAATCATAAGTCGAATTCTGAATTTTGACTGTATTGATAGTAATGGGCTTATGATATTATTTTCAAGTTTACACCTCAAAACTTGAGGTTAACAACAAATTGAGATAGTACAAATTAAAATTATACCTTTAATTTGGTTTCTCAACGTGATTAATTAAGTTCACCACACAAAACACTCTAGACACTTCAAACAATAAAGTCTTCAAGTTTACAATTGAACCAGGATGACGACGAAAACTTATAAGCAACAAACCGTAATTTCCTCAATTTATTATTTTGGTGGCGCTATACTTTTTGTTACAAGACTTATTATCTTCTTGCTACCGAGCTTGTACTATAAGACTATCCAATGTCTTATTTTATAGTACTTTTTTATAACCCATTAATTCCTATTATGGATTGAAAACTTAACATCAAGCCCACCACATGTTCCCGATTTTTGAGCCTACCAAATCATAACATGGGCCAGATGCATAACAAGTTAGATCCACCACATATCAAGTCATTAGAGATTTTGGAATGTCGAAAAATGGAGTCTTTTTCGAAAAGTCTTCGTATAGGCTTATGTGGGGAACTCAAGAAACCACTTTCAAAGTGGGGCCTCCATGGACTCGCCTTTCTTGATGAATTCACGATAATTGGTGGATTTCCAGAAATGGTTTCAGTATCTAATTATGATGATCAGCAATATCTGCTTCCTCCAAGTTTAACTTGACTTCAGATTACAGGGCTAACAAATCTGAAAACCTTATCTAACGGCCTCCAAAACCTCACAGCTCTCTCAAAGAGCTACATATCAAATATTGCCATAAGCTTCGGTCCTTACCTAAAGGATCAACTGTCCTATTCTGGAGAAAAGGATAGTGAATGAAGAAGACTATCACCCTATCCTTGCCTGTATTCGCCACTTTTATAAATCTGAAATTTGAAGTGATTCATTTCAATTATATAAAAGAATAAATGTTATAAATTAGTAGTAATAATTCATTTGATGACAAGGTTTTGGGGAACAAAGGGGAGAAATTAAAATACAAAATGAGAGTTATGCACAATTTTTTAGGGACAATTACATTTATTAGTACATTTTTAAAAAATATTACAATAATGGTGCATCCATAAAATAATTACAAAAATAATACATGTTTTCATATTTATTTACAAAATTAATATATTTAGTATCCCTTTAATTTAGGTGAGTATTTTAAATTTTAAATATTATCTTTATTGTTGTCATCCCCCAATCTCTCTCATCCGTTGCAAATCTTGCTCTCAAACCATCCCTCCTCCCCTCCACCATAACCCCCCCACCCCTCCCCTCCCCTCCCCTCCCCTCCCCCCGCATCCTTCCTTCTTCCCCCGACCACCACCCCTGCCCCACCCCACCCCCCAGCCGCCGACCCCCACTCCCGCCCCCATCCCTCCTCCCCTCCCCTCCACCACAACCCCCTCACCCCCTCCCTTCCCGCCGCCTCCTTCCTTCATCCATTACCACCGACGTCCTCCATCTCCTCCGTTGCCATGAAACCCATTGAGAGAGATTTATAAAGAATATGGAGGTAACCAATTACTAAATGTAGGTAACCAACAATAGTATGTACGTAACCAAATAATAGTTTTTAGGTAACCAAATACTAATATGGAGGTAACCAATTTTTGAATGTGTAGTAACTAGTTTTGGTTACTATTGTATTAAAGGTTGGTTACATATGTATTAAGATTTGGTTACCTTTTGTATTAAAGGTTGGTTACCTTTTGTATTAAAGGTTGGTTACCTTTATATTAAGGGTTGGTTACCTTTTGTATTAAAGGTTGGTTACATTTGTATTAAAGGTTGGTTACCTGTGTATTAAGTTTTGGTTATATTTGTATTAAAGGTTGGTTACATGTGTATTAAGGTTTGGTTACCATCATGCAGTTGGTTGCCAAATCTTCAGATCAAGGTAACCAATTCAGTTTTATTAAGTTACTAATTTATTTTTGAATGTGATGCAGTTGGTAGCCAAACCTTCATACAGAGGCAACCATTTTAGTTTTTGTGGGTAACCAAACAGGCATAAAAAAAAATTCTGAATAGTAAGAGTTACATCTATTTGTTTGCAAACTTATGTTTGTAGGGCGAATGTTCTTCTTCTTCTTCTCATTGGCAGTGTTGTATTTTTGTTGAAGTTAAATGAAACATAATCTGACAGTTCATGCTTGCTTTCCACCCATTTCTTTTTCGCAGGATCTGAAACATAATCTGACCGTGTGCAAGCTTAAGATTCGCGACGGATATTCGCGACGGCAATGGAGAAAGATGACGAGAAAATAATTTTTCGTGGCGGAGATTCGCGGCGGCATAGGAGGAAGATGGCGAGGGAAGAAGACGACGAGAAAATATTTTTTTGTTTTTCATCCATTTGATTTGAATTTTGAATTTTGAATTTTGAATTATGACAGCCTTGATTTTAGGTTCTTTGTTAATGTGAAATTAAATAGTTTGAATTTATTGTGTTATTTTTGTAATTATTTTGTATGTGTTTTATTTTTGTAATTACTTTCTAATTGTTGTATGTTAGTGTTAAGGACCCAATTTTTTATGGATTTCATTTAGGCTTGAGCCCAATTCCTATGAAAATGTTTTTCATTTGATAAATTATTGAATTACTCCCTCCACCTCAAAATTAGAAACATTTTTAATTTAACGATTAATTAAAAAGTAAATTATTTCTTCAATTTTCCCCCCAACATTGGTGAAAAATAGTGTTTATTGTACTCCTAAATAAGGGTTATGAGATGTCAGAAATTTTATATTGTTTTATAATTTAAAAATAAAAGTGTATCGCTAATTTTAGAGTGAACAAAAAAAAAAGAAAAAAAAATCTCTAATTTTATAAAGTGAGTATATTATATTTCAACTAAATGTATCCTCTTTCTCAAAAATTTTGAATCTCAAAAAAATTCATTTTGCAATGTTGTATACATTTTTGTTCACATTGCACCTGATCATTAAGAACTAAAATGAGAATGAAACCAACCTTCATTGAAGACCAGACATTATCAACTTTTACTTGACAACTCTTGAAACAAATGTTACCACTGTAGACTGTACACACAATCAAAATATAAAATCATAGGAAATCTCATTTGTTGTTCAAGTCTTATATTCTGCAAGCAACACCATAAATACATATGCATATATTTTAAAGAGGCTAACTGAAAAGCAAATGAAACTCTGAGTCAGAGATTTCCTCCAAGCAGCGTCACCAGGAAGTCCTGATAGTATCCAGAAGTGTCTCCTTTAACTGCATCGTCAAGGCTAGTTTTGTTTGCTTTGAGATATTCTTCTCTGATTTTCATCATATCAATTTCAGCTCGAGTTACAATTGCTCTGGTAAGCGAATCTTCATCGGTTCCGAGACCAATAATTGAAGCACTAACAACCTGGTGATATTTGAAAACCAAATGTTGGTTACTCAGTTTGATTTTGTACACTTGGGAAAATGGGTCAAATCATGCTATATGTGGCTATGGAGGTATAGGTGTTCTGATGTTCATCTTTAGCGAAAAAGGAATTAAATATTGAGAAGAGAACTTAGTTGCTTAAATCACCTCAGCAAAGTGTTTCTCTGGAGCGCCGATACACCCAATTATCACTCTCAAGATAGATTCCAAGATACCATGGCCACAGCTCTTAATGTCCTGTCAAGAGATTCATCTAAATGAATAGGCCAATAAAGACAAAAAATTGGACAGTGCATATCAAATGATTTGCCAGTGAAAAAGATGAACCTGATCAATGGTATTTCCATAGTTCTGCTTGTAGCACTGGAAAGTTGCTTTGAGCTGAAAAACATTTCTAGTGCTGAGTATACACACAACATTATCGTTATCCAGTTGCTTCATCTCAATTGCTTCATGCAGTACTTCTGCCTCAAAATTTGCAATGTCTGAATTCACGAGTTCTTTATCATATCTGTAGGAACTCACCAAACCCACCAGAATCTGTACAATAATACCCCATAACGCCTCTATTGTAAATTTACGAGTTCAAAGCAATGTGATTGTGTTGATCAAGTGTTAAAAGCAGTTGGCATGTTCTCATAAAAATTAAAACCCCTGTACATTCCACTTAAGCCATATCCTCTTGAAATATTTCTTCACACAAGAACGTAGGTATACTATGACGAAAATTCACGAGTCTTCACAAGAGTTGCCACATACTCTTATTGAACTACGGAATCGCATATTGGTAATTGCATACCTAAACATTATACTATTACGTTTCAATACTCTAAATTTAGCGTATCAGATTCTTGTATTTCTCTCACGATTCACGTTCAAGTTAACATTTCTATTAAAATAAGAATAATTACACACACACACACACACATATAGTTAGAGAGATGACCACACACAAGATGATAAGAAGCACACCTTAAACAAATTAGGGTACAAGTTATTTAGGGGAGCACTGTTTCACATGTGTTTTTGATATTTCTACATGGTTCTCTTTCACATGAAGGTGGGACCCACTTTAAGCTCATGTGAGAGAGGACCATGTGAAAATATAAAAAACACATGAAAATATCGATCACCGTTATTTATAAAGTATAATATAAGAGCGTCTCGGATAAGTTTACTAAAGTGAACCACAAACCTAAACAGAGAAATGACTAAACCTACCCCCACGTATTGCGTACTAGGTAAGTTGACGTACCATGTCCTCATACCCATACCATGTACCAAAACGTATCATGAACCAGAAAACATTGGTCTTCACATCAAAGCTAATGTCATTTGACACAAATTCACAATCCAATCGAGTAAGAAATGTGGACTTCTTATAGAAACCAATACTAGCAGTTAGATGAAGAAAACTTTTGGGAATCAAATCTACGAAAGGCAACAATAAAATAAAGAAAAGCGAACAACATTATATTAATATAGTTGGTCCTCAAAAACCTGCTTTTACAACCAACTCCACTGTAATAATCTTAATAATAACTTTTTTTGAATGGAATAAAAAACTGAAGGCAAAAAAAATACTCACTCAAAACTGAAAACTCAGTAACACTATCAAATCTCTATGATGTTATAAGATTTTAGTTTTGTACTTAACAACTAACCTTAAAACACTATTTCTAGACAATAGTACCCGCATCTTTTCTTTCACTGATTGATGGATCGGGACTATTACGTACTATTAGTTGACAATTTATCTGTATGGTGCTTTAATTTATTTACTTGATTTAATGATGATGTAATAGGATTTATTTTAAAATATGTGTCAAAAATCCTATTATGAAGTCCGTATGATTGTCTTAATGTAAAAGGACTTGGTATATCTTTGGGCTTAGAAAAATGATGCATTAGAAGAGCCCATTTTACTTATTTAATTTTTTAGTAGAGCACTGTATTAAGGTTTCTATGTAATCAGCAGTGAAGTCTACAAAGTGAAAATATGAAGACTAGCAGAGCTTGCAAGATATAGTACTAGTAGCAGAGTTTATGTGACTTAGCAGAGTATTTCATCAGAAGGCATATCCAGTATAGTGTTTAGTAAGGAAAACTAAACATGTAGAGTAGAGTAAATGAGTTCGAAGAGTCATCAGCAGAGCACATCTTGTAAAGTCTTATCAGACAAAAGGAATGCTGACTCAGTAGATAAGCATTAGTCAAACAGTCAAATAAATAGACGTTGACATGCATTTATTGAAGTTGTCCTAGCACCGCTCCACTACTGGCTAAGACACTGTAGCTATTGGACAAACAAAGGACAAAGATCTGCTAGAATTTAGAGCTCTCAATAAGACTAAGCCGTGTGTCATTAATGACACATTTATCAATGGCAGATTTTCTGAAGAGCTTATAAATATCTAACCTTTCGGTATGAAAAGGTTAATCATGAACTTGAAACTCCAGGAAAAAGAGCTCTACCAAAAGCACTATATGAACCACTCTACTGAAAGAAAGGGCACTTTACGTTTGCTACATATCCACTAAACTAAGGAGCAACTCAAAAGTGTAGCATACCTCAGAAAAATCAATCATTTGTTAAAACAATCTGTGTGATTGTATAGTCTTTGTGACTGAAGAAATTATTTGTAAACTAAAGATGTAATTGATCTTTGTGATCATTTCATCTTACTTAGCAAAGGATCCCTTCACAATGAAGAAGAATAGTGGACTAGGGGATCTTTATGCCCTAAGCCACTTAAAACTCGTGTGTCCATTTACTTTCAGTCTTTCATTTAATTGTCTATTATTTTAGTTGTTCATGCCATTGAGGTTTTAAAAGGGGTGTTTAATTTAATTATTCTGTTGCAAAATTCATTTGTTTTTAAGTCTCTCTCTAAATAGTTTTTAAGATCTATTCAAACCCCCCACCCCTCTAGATCTACTTTGCCATTTCAAGGCCTAACACATACAATAGCAATATTCCTATGAGAAGCATGATTCTATTTTTGAAATAAGGTCCAAGGGGTTTGTTTCCTAACAATTCCTCCCCCAAATAGAATCCCCAAAAGTTTCAACTTCGTCATTGAATTTCACTTGGTGGTTGTTCTTCTTGGTCTTATTTTCATACCTTGGATGTCCATCAAACAAACATATTAGATTTTAAAATTCTAACTTTGATGAATTAATTTGAATATTTGATACGCTTTTCAAGAATCTCTATCACCCACATATGTATGTCTATGCAAGGAAACTTCTCCCAAAGAGATTATATTGACTTCAAAGAGGTATGTAACAAATCTTGACAAAGATATTCTAACATTGATGAATTAATTTGAATATCTTATATACTTTTCAATAATCTATATCACCCAAATATGTATGTCTACGCAAGGAAGCAAGGAAACTGCTCCCAAAGATATAAGCCAATATGTGAGCATCTTCATTTTGATAATCAACTTCACAACCAATCTTGGTCATCAAAACATTACCACCATTATTTTACAAATTAACACCTGATTTGACATAATCAACTCTAATTTCTCCTTGAGCTTTTCAACAGTTCTTGAAACTTGTCATGTCCTCCTTGAATTCCAGCGTTGGGATTGGATGTGACCTTTCTTTATTAATTGTAGCACTCTTTCTTCCTATTGTCTACAAGACTAGATTTTCATTTTCCTATATGATCATCTCTCCATTGACTCCTCCTTTGATTAAAACTATCATCGATTAGGCTTTTTGTCACCAATAATATTGCTCTTTCCCATCAAATTTTAACATTCTCGCAGGAGAGTAATTGCATCATCTAAAAACAAAAGTTGACTTACACATTGACATAATTATAATTATTATTATTGACTTACACACTAACAAATATGTTAGTGTTTTTATGTTAGTGGGTATCCTAACCCTTTAATCGTACTAGGAAAATACTCTCTCCATTCCTTATTATTTGACGTTCTAGAGAGCTATTTTTATTCTTATTTATTTGACGTTTGTAGATTCCTAGGACATATTGACTACATTGTTTCCTAAATTACCCCTAAACATCAATACTCTACTGGAGCCTCTCATATTTCCAAGGCTAATTTTTCTCTTTTAAATTATTCCTACTTCCTAAATGACAGGATCACTCTCTTTCTCTTTCTCGTTCCTAATCGATTTTGGAGAGAGAATTAACTTCACAATTCATTGAGACGAGTATTTTTTATAATACATAGCAATTTAGTGGAGTAATTATAGGAATACTTAACTTCCTTAATAGTTGTGCAAAGCTCTAAAATGTCAAATAATTAGGAAATGGTGGGAGTAGATCATAACGGCTATAGGACACCTCCATTGAAGCTATAAATATGGGTACAAAGACTATAAAATAGTGACTCCACTAAGGCTTGAACTCATTACCACTCCCATCTAGTAAAGGGTATAATACTACTTGAGCAAGAGTCCATGGTCATTAAAAAATAAATAAAAATTAAACTCAAAAAGATATGATTTAACATCAGACTCATTTGAATGTAGCAAACAATACCTCGACTCAAGACTAATGTGTACTCGAATCATAGGCGCTAGTAATCGTATATGCTCATATTGGTGACATTATTCTTGTTGTAATCAAAGAAGGGTTGTGCTAGAAACATATACTATCACGGTTAATTACAAGAACATATTTGCAACAAGGATTTACATGACTTGGGCAAAGATGATACCAAGAGCAAAGACTTACCTCATCTTCTAAGTTTTCTTTTGTACTTGATAACAGTCACTAAACTAATAAAAGTATTTAGATTATGTTGGTGATACGTCACTTCATTCATCTTCAAAGATTACAACTCCATCTACAAGCATAATCTATTGCAGTGATTTCAGAACATAATTTTTGTCGAATTTGTCCCATATCTCCTTTGGATCAGTCTTTCTCCACCTATTTTACTCGTACTCATTCATGAAAACAAGATACAAGTATGGCAGCCCCTGCTTGTAACCTACGCAGAATATAGAGAAATAGAGATATAGAGAGAATTTAGAGAGAAAAGGGAGAAAGAAGGATAGAAAACTCAGTAATCCCTACTGAGTTCGTGAGTGAGAAGAGAGAAAGAGAAAGAGAATAAGGAGAAGCAACTAAAACTTCACTCAATTCATTTAACAAAATTCATATCATCATACTTGGGGAGTACTTTTTCTTTTACATCTACATATAAAGAGAACAAATGCTGAAAATAACTCTCCTAGCCTACATCGCTATCCTTATCCTTCACTCAAGAGTAACTAACCATCTATGTGCTCACATGCTCACTCAAAATATACTAACTCTAGAATATACTAATTTATTACTTGTTGCCCAAATTGCCCTTTGTTTGACATTCCCTCCCCCTTAAAAGTATCCGTGCCCTAATGGATAGTGTGATTTTCTGCTTACCAATGTTGGTAGCTTTCACCACCTTTCCAGTATCAAAAACAAAACTCAGGAACTTGTTTAGTTAAATTTCTACCTTCTCATACTCCCCTGTACCATAAGTTAACACCGACAACTTCAGATTTTGATTTAGTGTAACTTCTCCGTTGCAAAAGTTTGCCTCAATTAGTATTAGCTTTAGCATACCTTGAGTTCTTGAATTTCTTTTCCTTCAAATATAGCCACCATTGATACTTGCTTATCTCCATCATAACTAGCCGATTTGTAATACTATTTCTTTAATATGCAGCTGCAAATCTAACTATTCCACTTGGGATGAAATTTTGTGGATTGGCTATATCAACAACTATTTCCCAAAATTGATGCTAGCCTTGTGAATAATCCATCTTTTAAAATAGTCTTAGCAAGTAATGCACAAAATTTGTCTATTGTTATTGTTGCAGCTGTCACATTCCAAAGTGATCCAACCTTTCTTTAGCTATAAAGTGGGACAAACAACCCTTTATTATCTTTCTACTGAGCACCAATGCACACCAATAAACAGATATCAATTCAAAAGCAAGATTAATGCTCTTGGCTACCACACCCAGTCACAGCTTGGTCCTATGACCATTTGAAAAACAACTGAAACGTTATTTTGTAGCTTCATCATTCATTAAAGGATTCACTTCTGCTATAAACCCTAGCTGCTTGAGTGCAATCAGATTATTCATCAGGATCTTAACAACACCTTGGTCAGGAGGACTTAGAAATTTCACATAAAACATGACTGTTGTCCAACTCCACTGCTATGCTATGGGTTTGTTAGCTTTAGAGAATCTTTGGAGAAGAAGGTTGAAATTAGCTTTTGTGCTACACCTTTCCTTTTCAGATAGATGTCTCTTGCAAACAAACTCCCAGACTGAAAGTCCTCAAGGTGTAATCCCATTTTGTCTCTCCAAGGAATAGACTTAACAAACCATTCTCCTTTGATGATAGACAACTTGCCATTAGCATCAGTTGTTCCCAAGAGTGTATGTCTACTTCTCTTTAAAATGAAGCTGGCCTCAAGACTATGATTACCTTACACTTTGACTGCCTCTTGCCATGTATCTTTCTTAGAAATTAGTACATTCAATGGTTGTCAGTCTCCATTTGCTGCAGAAAATTTTTCTTTTCTTCCTTGAATTTTTTGTGCAACAATTATTGCTAAAAATTCTTGTCAATACCATAATCAATGGCCTTATATAGGTTAAAACTCTTGCAAACCTCTTCACCATTGATGTAATCCCATAGAAGTAACTGTCCATTTTCATCAGCACAAGTTGTTTCTTCATCATAAATTGGCAGTCATAAATTTCAGCCTCCTTATTTTTAATAACTGTTATGAAGTATTGAGGTGTCTTACAGTTGTGCCCCACATCATGGTTTTCAACATAGTAATAACAAAATCCTTTGTATGCATTGAGGGATCCAGGCAATGAGCTAGGCACATAAGGAAATAGGTTGTATTCAAGGTAAGGAGGAAGTTTCAATGTACTTGTTTCCTAAAAATATGAGTTTTGTATTAGAGGTTTTGACCTTATCTCTCCAAGGTTCAAGTGATACAAACCAGTCATTTTTGGACTGTTTTTGGATGGATGGCAAACATCACCAAAAGTGAATCCCATTTTCTCAAAAAGTTCTACATAAATCTTTGGACCTTGTGGAGCTGAAATGTAGGTGACTCTGTGTGAGGCAGGTTTACAGCTCCCTTAACAAGGAAACTCTCTGTTGCTGTTCAGGAAGTACCAACACTCCCTCTTCCTTCATGAATCCTTGCTCCACTTTAGGATAATTGTCAAACAATGGGACTTCATTATACCAAAACTCTTCTTAAGATTTTGGTTGTTTAGCACAATGTTCAATGTTGTCAATGAAGTCGGCTTTTTCATCAAAGAAATGATTCCCTTCATTTTGTGGTGGTTCATCATAAGTAGGTGGACCATCATAACATGGAGCCTCCTCGCAGTCCTACACCCCACTCCTAGCATCATCACATTTAGTAAATGATGAAAAGACGAACTTGAGATTCTTGAGTTCCTTTCCCTCTTCATTTTCTTCATCAAAATTGATCCTCCTCCTCGATTGGATATTATCTACTTCATTTGTTCTATCACTTAACTTCTCAGCATGGCTGGGATTCCTAAAACGTCCCTTATCTTCTCTATGGCCCATGTAAACCGACATCTTGCCCTTCCTTTTATCTCGAACAGAGTTAACAAAACCCACGTCATAATCTGAGTCTTTTTGCTTCAACAACTCATTATACCACTTATGAAGTAATCCATTTTTTTTATCAATGAGCTTCAACTTCTAATTGGTATAATCATATCTCTATAGGTCAAAAAATCATGTTGAAACATTTGGTTAAACATTTGGTGTGCAAGTCCAGCCATGGTTCTTAGAAATTTAAAATGAAAGTGAATCACAGAACAATTGTGATCCTGAGTTTTAAACTAAATTCAAGCAGTAGCAATACTACTTAAATTAGAATAGTTGAACTGAAGTAACTTTATAAGTGAGAAATAAACTTCCTCAGTGAAGCAAACTGAGTATCCCAGAAAAACAAAACTTAATTCCAACTACTTGTTGCTTCAAAGTAAATAAGCACACAAATAAGGTATAGCACCAAAGGATTCAACACTTGGTATGAATACTAATTACCAGGGCAGTAACAAGTGCTTGTACTAACAAATAAGCTTAAACTGTTGGTGTATGGACTAAAAAATGAAGTAAGGACTGGATTTTGATGTTTTTGGTTTTTGATTGTTTGCACAGATGCTAAGTATGCTAAACAAAGTAAATCAAGTCTTACAAACACAAACAAAATCAGTTTAAACCAAATTATATCATAGAATCTGAAACTTTTGCCGTAAAAGAATAAGTAGCAATTTACGGATTGAAATATGCTTGGGTTTTGCTATTTATGAGAAATAAGCTTTGGTTATCCATGTGTGACAAAAACGAGTGAGTTAGAAGAGTATTATTCATGACATAAGTGATTTAAAACTTAAATTTGCTGAGTTGCAGGTGTGAAGAAAAACAAAGCCTCCAAAGTGGTGATTTCTGCTACCTTGTGGTTGGAATCTGGAGCTGTTGATGGTGTTTATGGGCTGGGATTAGAGAGTCTTAGAAGTACAACAGAGACTAGAAGAAGTAGATTTCAATTTGGGTTTATAAAAGAGAAGAAATCAAAACTTGGGGATAGAGAAGAAACATAGGATTTGAAGGAAGAAGATGATGAGTTTGGATAGAACCCAGAGCTCTGATACCAATTTGTCAGGCCCTGCCTAACTAGAAAATAAGAGAGAAACAGACATACAGAGATAGAATTCAGGGAGAAAAGGGAGGAAGGAGAGGAACTAAATGATATATATATATATATATATAAAGAGAACAAATGCTGAAAATAACTCTCCTAACCTACACCACTATCTTTATCCTTGACTCAAGACTAACTAACCACCCATGTGCTCACATGCTCACTCAAAATATACTAACTCTAAATTATACTAATCTATTCCTTGCTTCCCAAAAGCCCTCTGGCTGATAAAGTATGTGTCAAGGAGTCAAATTTACAATGTGCCTAAATTTGTGGTATGCTATGCAACATAAAGAGTAGAAGACTTAGATACAGGTATGAGGATACTTTACATGCATATATGGCTAATATATACTCCCTCCGTTCGAAAATATAAGATCTCTTTTAACTTTTTGAAGTCAATTTAAGATATTTTTAAATTCAAAATTGATACGAATTAATTTATTTATAGATAATACAATTATGAAAGAAAGAAAACAAGCAACACAAATTTAACTGTGGTTTGATTCTCAATGATCATCTTCCACAATCGATTCCTCTATAATAATTTTAATAATACCACTTTTAGAATAGAATAAAAGATAATAAAAAAAAAGCCCTCTCTCTCATTGACCAAAACCAAGTTACATCATCTCTCAGTCCTCTGCGACGTTATAAGATTTTGGTTTTGTACTCAACAACTAAACTTACAGATTGGTATCTAGATATTTCCTTTCACTAATCGATGCGGCACTATTAAATACATGGGTAATATTCCCTCAAAAGTAAGAGTCTAAACTAAGACTTTTTTTACAGATTGGTATCTAGATATTTCCTTTCACTAATCGACGCGGCACTATTAAATACATGGGTAATATTCCCACAAAAGTAAGAGGGGATTTCCTAACAAAAGTAATTACTATGCGTGTGAAAAAGATAGTCGCTTTTATTTTGGGTGCTTTATGCATTAAATTTTATAGTCACAGGATTTCATAAGTCAAGAATATAAATTTTAGTTTTGTTCTTTACTTGAAATAACGAGAATCTAAAATTCTAGGCTTAACTGAATGGTCCTGAACTTAATGCCCCCGGCCGGAGGAGGCAATATCACATATGCAGAAGCTGCTGCATTCTTATTGGTCTGCACCTATAGAGTCAATTAGGACTTCATGTTGATGTTGTAGAGAGTAATGCTTTAGGCCATTAATTAGGCTTGGGAGAGATTCTAAATAGTCAGGCTAACATGTTCATTTAAGGTTGCTTGTTCGATTACTCATATTTTCAGATAGCCAACCTCAGTCGCGGATAGAATATAGCTAATACAACTCATTCACATGCTGGTTCTAAAGTTTATTTTTCTGATTTAAGTTGTACAGTGTCACTATAGCTGCTGCACAACATGATATAGGTTTGTTTTCTTTTTGGCCTCCTTGAGGTTCTATTTATTTTGTAGCAGGGGTTTCGTATCAAGTCCCCCTCACTACTCCTTTTGATACAATTTTCATAGGTTTTCCAACTCCAGTCTCTTCAAGTATTTAAGAATCTCATCTAAAAGCTTGTGATTCAACAGTTTTGTGTTTTGGCTAACGTGTTTGAGTGCTTATGATCAGGGGAAGCTACTAGTTTAATTAGGGGAGCAATTCCTCCTTGACTCCTAAGGACCGATGTTTGTGCACTAATATGAAATGCAATTTGTTCCCTACAAAATGGCTTCTAATGCACCAATATATTACAAGTTTGCCTATGGATAAAAATTGTAAATAAAAAAGAACGAAAAAACTACAGCCCAGATATTATATAAATTTCCAAACCACCCGCTCACACTCGTGAAGTAAAAAAATCCTGGATCCTGCCATGTTCTTTTATGAGTAATCTTACCTACTTGGTCGATGACATTGGAGAATAGTTGGCATAATGTCTGTATTAAGAAAGAAGTGATGGAACTTACCTTTCTGACGGGTAGGGAGACGTTAGATATGATGTCTTCTTCAAGTGAGCATTCAAAGAGAGAACAGTAGGCCTGCCTTACTCCCACCAGATGATGAGGCGATGATGCACAAGCTATTTCAACAATCACTTGTAGCTGGTTGATACCTTTATTCCTTGATTTCAAGGCCTTACTCGCCAACATGGCATCCCTTTCATGAGGATCACGTGTCCACGAGATAACCGCATTCTGTAAAAGTCATACATGAATCTTGTCATGTAATATAAAAATTGAACAAAATTGTTTTACAACTTTGTATATATACGGAGAGATAAGTTGAGTTGAAGAATAGTTTCAGAATAGTGTCTTCATGAAGTTATAACAGTTTTGGCAAAGGATTTCATTTATCAGCTTTAATTGTTATGAAAAGAAAACCAACAAGTAAACCCTTTTGCTCAATTTTTTTATTCTTGTTGCATAAATTTGCTCAGCTTGCATTCTAGAGTTTTTATTGGAGGTTTATAAGTGCTTCATCACATCTCTCGAGTTCTTGATCCATGTTCTGCAGATATTGCTATAAAACTTGCTGTTTAAAACTGGCCTTTCAAACAGTTGTGGAAGCAACACCAACAATCATGTAATTTTGAGTAAATCACAAGCGTAAATTAAAAGGCAACTCTTCTCTTCTACACAGACACTGCCTGATAGGTCTCAAGGATCGCTAATTGGCATCTTTTCCAAATAAATACTTGTGATCCTAAAATGTAGCTGCTCTCGAGCTTGAACCCTTCTCCAACTTGTTTTTAGTTCAGTTTTACCTAACTAAACATATAAAAGAGATGGAACAATACAGGCTCACACACAAACACATGATCACACATGTAATTACCTTCATTTGTAAAGTGAATTTGACAAATAATATGTTCGCCAAATACAGCACTGTATATCCATGTGGTAAAGCCACTTTCACCTCAATTAAAAAATTAATAATGTGCTGAAAATCATTATACCTAAACAAATCACAGTAACAGAATGCATCTAAATTCTAAAAAAGGATGCCACAAAAGAGAGATTCGAATTAAAAGCATTTCTCTTGGTTCTGAAAATTGGTTCATGTTGATCTAGAATTCTATATTTAACTTTTTTTCCTTAAAAGATACTTCATATCCTATAACAAGACCAAGTAAAATATAATATGTAAATGAGCAGCAGGAATGGGAAAATAAAATTAGAAATCGAAACAATAAAAACAAAAAGATCTAGGTAACTTGGGCCCGCCAGAGATCAGCTTCTACATTTGTAATCATCAAAACTTTATGTGAGCTTATGTAACAGTACATTATCAATTCTGAGTCTCAAAGTTGCTTCGTTTTGTCCTTCTTAAGAAGATCGTTTGAGATGTCAAAATTATCAAATATTTTCCACTTGGCAAAATGCAAAGATTTTGATCCTTAATTGTTAAGATGGATGCAAAAATGGCATTCATATTATAGAAGGCATACATTAATCATAGCCTACATGTAAATACTACATCCATACCAAAATGAGTGACCCCTTTTGTAAGTCAAAGTTTAAAGAAACTGTTGATTTCAAATAATAACAAATAAGATGAAATCCGACTTAAATACCCCTTCCGTCCAAAAATGACAGTCACCTCTGTTTTTATGCATTAAGGTTCTCAATGACGCATTTAAATATAAATGATTAATTTTTATTGCAAAATTTAATATTTAAATAGTTAATGAAGAAAAATTACTGTACCTGGAAGTCAACAATAGCGAATTGTTGACAATCTTTAACATGCATAAAAGACAAAAATTAAATGGAAATGAAATTCTGGTACAGTAGAATAAAGGAATTTTGTTCATTGACTTTCATAGAATTACGACCTCCGTTCCAAAATTAGAGATACATTTTGACTTTTTAAAGTCAATTTGTGAAAATTAAAACCTCAAAATTGATATGATTTCTTTTAAGTTTTACAAGTAATTAACAAATATTTTAACTAATATACCATACATACATTCGTTTATATTAACATTTATATAATACTCCCTCATTTCCAAATTATTACATCATTATTGACTTTTAAAAGTCAATTCCATATACTTTCAAACTCAAAATTGATATAATTTACTAACAATTCCGAAGCAATAAATCTTAAATTTGGTAAATAGTTTATTCATTGTTATATTGACTAAAGTTAAATGAATCTATTTCAATTTTGAGTCTAAAAATGTCTCAAATAGACTTCAAAAACTAAATAATGGTATTATATTTTGGAACGGCGAGAGTAGTTTACACTATACAATAAAGATATTTGTTTATACTGAAACATATCGATTTTGAAGTTTAGGATTTTATAAATTGACCTCAAGACAGTCAAAATGTATTCATTTTAGGGAAATCCAAAAACAAAAAAGGTTAGGACACTCAATTTAGGATACAGGTAGACTGAAATATTATATTAAAGTACTCCATTTCATCATAAAATACACACTTAAAGACTGAAAATAACTGTGGAAATTGAGGTACATTTCAAATAGCCATACCCTGAAATCCCCAGATAGTTCAGATTCAATAGACTTGATAAGGGACTCTTTGTAAAGCTGCTCATATGTCTCTCTGATCTTCCTCCTTTGGCTCACATTTCTATGCCCTAATATCCAAATTAAGCCCTTCTCGTCCGTTCCCCATCCTAGCCATAAACCCAAAAAATTATCAGTAAAATCAACACATTCATATACTTACATGAACAATGTGTTAAAAAAATTATTAATTTTTTTTTTTATGAAAATAAACAACTATATAAAAAGTAACTGGGTTCCCCTTCCAGGCAACAAACCCAAAAATTATCAACAAAACCAACACATATTCATATACTTACATAAACAATGTGTCATAAAAAAAATTAAAAAAAAAATAATTATGAAAAGATGGGATTTTCATGAATTCATCATAAACCCATTTTGATCATATCAAAAAATGCATGAAGAAATAATTAGAAAAATGAGAAATTGACCTTTGAAAGCTTTATTGATTCTTTCAGCGTCTTGGGTTGGAGAAGGAACAATATCTGGCACTCTAAGGGTACCCATTTTATTTTATTTTATTTCTGGGATTTTTATTGGGAATGCCAAACTAATGAAAATGAATGGATTTGATGGAGAAAATAGCTTAACTGCTTCTGTGCTCAGCGTCAGTCTTCATTTTTCGGTTTCTTTTTCATATTAGAATATTACAGAGCTGGGAACGTGGAACAGAGGACTTGTGGACTATCTTCGGGTTTGACCAATATACCCCTATTTCGATTTCGATTGCCTTCAGGGTCTTTTTTCCTTTTTAAATTATTTTTCTAAATAAAAGAAACTGAATCGGAGGAGACTTGCAAAAAAGGACCTCCATGGAAATTTGCCCCACGCACCAACTTAATTATTGCCAACTAATTTAGTGGATAAGAAAGCCTTTATGACTCAAGGAATGTCATTGTTCTTCATCGTGATTCTTGCGTTTCAGTTAATAAGAGAAGTAAATTGATATCTCAATTGATAATGTTTATGGAGAATAAGATATTAAAGCCGATACTTTTAAAATAGTTGGTACTTATTTGAGATAAAATCAGTACCATTATTTAAAAAAATCAGTTATTTATATTTACAATAGCAATTTAGTGCATGTTTTTTGAGAACTTTATATACGTTTGTAGTGTTTAAAATATTTGAAAACTCAAAATTTATTTAAATTTTTTTTTATTTAATAATAGCTTATTTCAAACGCGCAATACACTAAAATTAGTATTGTGCGTTTAGAGGTCAAAATACTACAAATTTTATCTTTATAGACAATGTTAGAAAATAAAATAGTACTTCGTGCATAATTCTTTCTTCTGGTGTTTTTTTTTTGGGCCAAAGGCAATTTTTTATTATATACTCTCTCTGTTCTAAAATTAAAGATATATTTCTAAAATGATAATTTTTAAAAATAATTCTATGTTCCCAAATATAATTTAAGTGTTAGCTAAGAAATAGTTGTAATAGTTTGATATTAAAAATTAAATATATAATATCACTTTATAATTTAAAAAATATATATCTCTAATTTAAACAAACTAAAAATAAATATATTTCTTAATTTTGAAACAGAAAAAATAATTAACCATGAATAATGTGACAAAAAAAATAAACAAAATGATCACGTCACATTTTAAAGAATTCTCGTCCCTCTCTTACTCATTTTCTCCTGTTTTATCAAGTTGTGTCGCTTTCATACTTTTTCATTTGAAGAAAAAAAAGCATGCATTATCTCCGTTTCGTAAATAGAGTTTTATTTTAATTTTTTTTAAATAAAATATTTTTTTAAAAATAATATAAATTCACGTTATTATAGTTGTATAGTCCTTATTCATTAATTATTTAAACTGTCTAAATACTAGTATTAGTTACAAAATTAGTTGTTTCAAAACTTATAATAATTACAGAGACTTTAAGGTTTAATATTTCTGAATTTATTTTCTAAAAGAAAAGGTCAACATTTGTGGACGGTAGGATTAATTATTCATTATAATTATAATGACAGGGTGGTTGCATTTCCTTTATTATATACGCCTCGTGTAGCTCACTAATTGCACGTACTGATGAACCAAATCAAAACTAACCGGAAATTTTAACAATCTGAAATTTAAATGTCAAATGCCCTTTGCACGAAATTTTTTTTTTTTTTTTTTTTGCAATTTAGTGTGAAAATGGTTATAAAATCTCAATATTACTTTTTAAAAATTTATTAAAAAAGATAAAAGAGAAATAAGTTAATATTAAATATAAGAATAATATAAGAAATCAAGTCATCATTATTTCTTTAAAATTTACAAATGACAAGTAAAAAGGAGCAAACCTCATCATCTAAATCGGCAAATAAAAAAGAACGGATAGAATTATGTGTTCTGTCAAATTCTACGAGAGAATACAGATGTCATTATAAGGGTCTCATTATTTAAACAATATTATTTGGAATTATAGTGTAATTTTTTATTTTTTTTTGGATATGTGGATGTTATATTCAAAATTGAACAGTTTTTAGTTCAAATTTCATTAAATATTACAACCATAGATTCATGACATTATCTACAGTTAACATGAAAAAAAAAAACTCAAGTATTTTAGATTGAGCCATTATTACACAAAGGTAATTTAGGGTGAATATATATAGACTTTGAGGGATAGTTAGTTTTTTTTGATGGGTCGAAGGGGTTCAAATTTGTATAACACTGAACTCAAAAGTATAAATAAATTCAAACACATTTTGGCATAATTTTTTTCTAAAATTTAACATTAAAGGTTTTCTTTTTTATTTTGATATAATAGTTATTAAGTGATGTCATTGCTATCTAAAATGAAATAAAGAGAACTTATACTATGGCCTAAACAATAATTGTAAAATAGGGATATACTATATGAGTCCTGCTATGTATTACTATAAATTTATGTCTAATTATAATTGTAAAATATATCAATATATGAGATTTGATAAAATTATAAAAGAACTCCACTTATTATTTATCTATTCAAAAAATGTACCACTAATAATTATCCATGAAAGTGACAATTGAAAAATCGACGTAAATATTTGTAATATATATCAATATATCATTTTTGATAATATGTTTGTGGTTGTTATAATTAGTTGACTATAGTATTATTTTTTTCTTTTCAAAAGATATAATTTTGGGGATTTTACTAATCAAAGTTTTTTACTTTAACATATTTCATTAATAGTTTATTATTTTATTAATTAATATCATATTATATTCATCGGGATAAAGTTAGAGATATTAATTTTTTTTTGTCTCAAATGATATAGTTTAAATGTATTAGCCTAGTGATAAAATCTTTTTTTTTACTATAAGAGGTTATAAATTCATGTTTAGATCTTAGTAAAAGTCAAAATCAACGGACATTACGAGATTGAAGATAATTTTTCTTTAAGATTGCTTGGGTTCTTCTTAAAATTTAAGATAAAAATGCATAGTTAGGGATTGAATTACAATAATATAAGTAAAAAAAAAACTCTTGTAAATGGTTATTAAAGCCAAGTACAGTAAGCTACAGTTACATTTTTCATCAAAAATTATGAAGATAGGGTAGTTCAAAAGCAATGTTTAAAAAATCGAATTGAATTGGCGATCCGATCGCGGTTTGACAGGAATTGATCGACTTTTCGGTCCGATTCACTCAGAAAATAGGTTTGACATCGACTCGGTCAAAAATCGGTTGACCACCGGTTCAACCGGTAGTTCAACAAGTAAAACCGGTTAGTCAAACCCATTGACCCAATTTTTCAATTTTTTTTTTTACAAAAATATTTTTACTAATATTATAATATTATTTTATAATATTTTAGCTTATAAAAAAATTAAATATTTTAAATTTTTATTAATTATTAATAATGTATTTTTTATATATATTTATGATATTATTAATTCAATAATAATTCAATTATTAATTAAATCAATAACTCATTCAATCAATAATTTTTTTAATTTAATGACTAATCTGATTTTTTAATCATTGTTCAAAAGTCCACTACATTAGTCATAATCAATGAAAACAAACACATGGGACTATGGGAGGAAGCCAAGAGACACGTGCACCGGGCAAGGACATACAAATAATGTAAATAATTATTACATGTCATTTTATACAGCTCATGCTTAGCTGTAGACGTTGAACAATCTGATCCATTTAAAAATAACAAAACACACACCACATTTGTAGTTGTAGCACGATTATTTATGTTCACTCGGTTGTAAATGCGGACAAATCAACATTAGCTAGCAGGTGGGCTCCAGCTCAGTTAATTATTGGTTATATTTGTCTATTTGTTTATTTATTTATTATAAATTTTATTTCATATTTTTAAAATAAATTAATAGTATATTTTTTTTCCTCACATATTTATGAGTTTCATCACAGATCAATCCCACAAATATGTGGGAAAAAAATATACTGTTCATTTATCCCACGAACATAAAATAATCTCTCCGATATATAAAACTCGATAAATCTTTGAATTCGTTTAATTTTGACTTTTTAATAAAAATAAATAGAATAGTGGTATCAAATGTTATGAACACGAGGAATTCTTAGACGTGCAGACGAGATAAAAATAATATAATTTTTATTATTAATTTGAGATATATTTTAATTTAAAATTGAGAAAATTAATTAAAAATTATGAAATATTGAATTTTTATAATTAATTATAATTTTTAGATAATTTTTATAATATTTATTAAAATTAGGTGAATTCATATCAATTACAAATTTTAAAATATCTCAAATTGCATTAAGAGATTACTAATTATATTATATTTCCAAACAGATGGATTACAAGTTTCCTTCCCACGAAAAAATCGAAGTAGAAAAATGCCAATTTCTGTAATGTTCAATTTTTTAATTAGAAGTTTATACAAATATTATTCAATCTTAGAATATCAATTCTGTAATGTTTATAATTTTAGAAACTAATACTATTAACATTAATCACAAAAATACAGACGGATCGACTGTAAATATTAAGAAAGAAATTTAGCCAAAAAATATATATATTAAGAAAGAAATTAGACAATAACTTAAGAGAAACTTATATTGCTTCTCTTAAGATTTTTATTAAATATTAAACAAAACTTTAGAGAAAACACATATACTTTTTATGTTGCACATGCACTAATATTAAATAAACCGGATTATGTATTTCGATAATTTTATGTCGAAATATAATAACGAAATTTATCAATACAAGAATTTGAACAGAATTATAAGAAAACTAGAGATAACTCGTGCCTGAAGGCACGGTACAACTAATATAAAAATTGATTACTGTATTTAATATTTTTAAATTCAAAAATTTCAAATTGTATTATTATTATTATTATTACTATTATTATTATTATTATTATTATTATTATTATTATTATTATTATTATTATTATTGTGATTATTACTATTATTATATTAATTGTTAATATTAATATTATTATTACTCCTACTATTAGTATTGTTATTATTATAATGATTATTACTATTATTATATTAATTCTTATTATTATTTTTATTATTATTACTACTTAATTATTATTGCTATTATTATTATTACTACTGTTAAAATAATAATAATTAAATAAAAATGGACCTTCAGAATTTCAGCATATTATGAATGATATATTCAATCCGTATACTTCATTTACTATCTGTTATATAGATGATGTTCTCATTTTTTCATCTTCTATTGACCAGCATATTAAACATTTAAGCATATTTAAGAATGTTGTTATTAAAAATGGATTAGTTATTTCAGCTATCAAAATGAAACTTTTTCAAACTACTGTTAGATTCCTTGGTCATAAGATTACTAATGGAACTATTATACCTATTGATAGGAGTATTGAATTTGCTTCTAAATTCCCGGATGAAATTAAGGATAAAACTCAATTACAGAGATTTTTAGGAAACCTTAATTATATAAGAGAATTTTATCCGCAACTGTCAAAAGATGCTGCTATTCTTTTCACTAGATTACAAAAGAATCCTTCTCCTTGGACAGAACAGCATACTAAAGCCATTAGACTAATTAAGTCTAAAGTAAAACAGTTACACTGCTTAGCTTTACCAAACCCTAATTGGAAAAAGATTGTTGAAACCGATGCTTCCAATCAAGGTTATGGAGGTATTTTAAAGCAAGTAAATCCGTATAAAAATACAGAAGAATTAGTTAGATTTGCATCAGGAACTTGGAAAGGACCTGTATTAAATTATCCTACTATTAAACAGGAATGCTTATCTATTGTTAAATGTGTTTTAAAATTTCAAGATGATCTTTTAAATCAGCATTTTTTAATAAGAGTAGATTGTTCTGCTGCTCGACAAATTTTTAAGAAAGATGTACAGAATCTTGCTTCTAAACAGATATTTGCTTCTTGGCAAAGTATCTTATCAGTATTTGACTTCGATATCGAATATATCAAAGGCGAACAGAATTCTTTACCCGACTTTCTAACCCGAGAATATTTGCAGGGTTAATGAACAGCAGAGGACGAGGCCGAGGCCGAGGCCGAGGCAGAACTCAACCGCAGTATTATACAGAATTCCCGAGTATTAATACTCCAAAAAGAAATACTGAGGCTTCTTCTAGCCAAACAGTAAAAGATGTTCTGGTTACACCAGAAACATACATCTTTAACAGTAATTGCGAAGAAACAGTATTATATATTGAACAGAATGATGAGAAATGGATGAATGATCCATGGGAAATCAAGCGAAGGTATCTTACTACCCAGCAATTTCCCTCTCACTTTGACCAGTACAGATATATTTATGAAAATATATTACTTGAAACAGCAGCTATGGAGATTAAACATACTCTCCATGATCCGTCAAGGACTACTAGTCCTATTGCTTACAGTAAAGTTACTATTTTTGTGTTTACTTATGCCTATCACCAAGATTGATGCTTTAGGTATTCACACAACTGTAAATAACAGGAAGATTGTTTTTGAATTCATCACTAAACCGTATCCTAAGGAATTAGATCAACTTAAGAATCTTATTCATTATAAAGAAAAACAAATAAATTTTATTCAGAAAGAAATTAGTTTTCTTACTACTGAACAGAAAATTAACCAACCTTCTTTGCAAAATAAAATTAAATCAATTATTCAGGAATACCAATCAGAAATTTGTGGAACTACACCAAATGCTTTTTGGGAAAGAAAGAAACATGTTATTTCTTTACCTTATATACCAGAATTTAATGAGAGAAAAATACCTACTAAGGCTAGACCCAGTCAAATGAAGAAAGCATACCTAGAACTATGCAAAACAGAAATTGAAATGTTATTACAAAAAAAGCTTATTAGACCTAGTCAATCTCCTTGGAGTTGTACAGGATTTTATGTTAATAAAAATGCAGAAATTGAAAGAGGTTCTCCCAGACTTGTGATTAATTATAAACCTCTTAACAATGTTTTAAAATGGATTCGATATCCTATACCAAATAAAAAAGACCTTTTAGATAGACTATATGATGCTATTGTCCTAGAATTATGTTTTGAGACATATTCTTAACAAGAACAAAGGATGTAGGTAAGCATAATCCTTGATTACAGATAAACACATCAGGCAGTTTATAATTGATGTTCATGGAATTACCACTAGCACTAACTAAAGATTGAGTGGTTTTCTGGAAATATTTAGTAGGAATCAATCCTTCTTGAATACAGTTCATATCTGCACCACTATCAACAAGAGCAATAGCATCTCTAATGATAAAGTCTGGTTTAATTATAAAAGTAATTCTAATATACCATTTCTGGTAAGTTACCTGGTTAAGTAACAATAAATAATTATCTTTTATTGTAGAGGTTTCAGGTGGTGTTTCTTCCTTATCATTAGTGTTTTCTGTAGAAAAAACTTTCTTTTTAATTTTCTCTAAATCCTGAAAAATCAAATGATCAGTAATTTGTAATTGTTTTATTTCATTTTTCAAAACATTTACTTCTGTTTTTAAGTCTTGAACAGATACTGGTTTTTCAACTAAAGGGTTTAATTTCATTCTTTCGAGAACTTCTTTTAAACTATAATTCTGTTGAATTATAGGTTCTGAATGTTTCTGGATATAATTTTGATGACACATTTCTAAGAATTTCATCTTTAATTCTGGAGTTTTAATTTGATCAGCAAGATCAAGCATATTCTTTTGTTCATCGGTAAGAACATTTATACTAGGTTGTTCATCCAGTTGAAGACCATTCATTTCAATAATGGCTTTTAAATAGTTTACTTCAGATTTACAATTTCCTGTACAAGTAAGATTAGTATCTTCCTTAACTGATGAACTACTAGAATCAGTTTCAGACTGTGAATATATTTCTGCTAATTCATTATCAGAAGAATAGGAAAACTCAGAATTAGAATTATTATCTGTATCTGAAATGCAGTTTAAAATCATCTGTTGAACATTATCTTCAACATTTAATTCATTCATTTTCTGTTTTAGTTTAGCTTTGCATTTATTAGCATAATGTCCTGTAGTACCACATTTATAACATTTTATCTGATTTTTATCTTTTCTAGAAATTTTCTTTCTTTTCTGTTTCCTATGTGGCCTAGGGTTTTCAAAGGTTTTACTATATCGGTTGTTACGTTTGAAATATCTCTTCTTACGTTTCTTAGAAGGATAATCTTTTTTCTGTTTTCTAGAAGGGTATTGGAGCTTAGTATCATAAGCCCATTGATCACAGAATTCTCCTAATTCTTTTTTCTTAGTCAAGTTCTGTTTCTTTATTAACTGTTGCAGTTTAATATCATTACATAAAGAAATACCTTCATCAATAATAACAGATATTAGATGACCGTAAGTATACTGATTATAAGGAATAGACATCCTATTGTTCTGGTCTCTAAGTTTCTTTCTGACTCTTTCGGCAAAAAGACTAGGAAGACCATCAATAAACTTGGCTTTCCAATGTTCACTGTTAGCATCACTTCGTTGTAATACTCTCATAAGAAATACATCCTTGTACCATCTAAAATGGGATAAAGATGGACATCTAAGGTTCTGTAGGGTTTCTCGATCTCTATCGGCATTAGTAACTGTAGGTCCAACAAAGTGGAGAACAATTGCTTGAATTAAAGTATAACAAGCATCCTGGACTTGAGTTTGGGTTTGATTATGAGGATTTGTTTCTATTTTTACGGCATTAACAATCTCATCTTTTTGAGGTTGAGTAAGCACATTATCAAACCATCCTTTTAAAATTCCTGTCATACCATTTATAATAAAGCGACAGATCTGCTGGTCAGTGTTTTCATTCTGTTTACAGACAGTAGCATACATTAACATGTGATGTATGGTTTCAAAAATCTGATATTCTGATTTGCCATCTATGTTCCATTCATAGATAGTTTTTCCATGATATGATTTCTGAGTATGTAAGAAATCTTCCTCATAGAGAATATCTTGAGGAGTAGGTCTTGGGTAATAATACCTACTGGGTCCTGTTAAGGCCATACGATTAGTTGGTCCTTTATCATAAGAAATTTTATTTAAACTTTCAGTTTTTATTTCTTGTAATTCTTTCTGAATTTCAAATAAATGTGACATAGAATAGTCTTCAGTTTCACTAATCTCTTTATGAGACATCATATTAATTTGTTGTTTATCTTTTGAAGAAGTTCCTGTTTTTAAAAGATTATTTAGAAATTTAGTTTCCTGAATTTCTAAAGCTCTCATTTTTTTAGTAAGACTGTTTATAAACTCTTCATCTTTTTTAGAAGAATGTAATTTAAAATTGGTAACTTCTAAAGGGGGTTTAATATTTACAGGTTTTATTTCTAAAATCTTTTCTTTAGAATTAGTTCGAATTATACTAGTCTGTTCCTCAATTCGACTAGTGTTTTCTTCAATTCTGGTAAGTTGACTTCCTATAGTCTGAAGAAACAGGTTCGTATAATTATTCTGTTTATTAACTTGTAATATGTCTTTAATATGAAGTAATTCCTGGTAACGAGGACTGTTTTCTAACACATCTACATAAGGATTTATAACTAAAGGGGCTTTATCCTGGATTTTGTTAGAAGTAAGTTCTAAGGATAAAGGTGGAGGATGTATACTTTTAATTATCTCTCCCTTAGTAGTTATCCAATCCTTTTGGATTCCTGTTAGGACATTTAACTGGTGTTCAGTATGTATAGTGTTAGCTATACTACTAAACCATTCGGGAAATGACATAATATCTTGAATTTCTTCTAGATATTTATAGTACTGATCCTTAACTTGACTTAGTTGTTTAGGATTATGGGTTTTAAAGTACCACTCTCTAAAAGGTTGGTATTTATCCTGCATGAAATCCTGGTTAAGGGTTTTTCTAATTTCACTATTGGGTGTAAAATCCATTAAAGGTCAAATTTCATATCACTGGCTGTTGGGCTATCAGGCCTTCTGTTAGGTTTTTCATAAATACCATGAGGTATCTGATTTTCAGATATGTGAACACCTTTTATATAATCTTCTAAATTAATTGTTTCTTTAGCAGACTCATTACTGGATTTTCTAGAAGATATGCCTTGATAGACAGATTCTATAGGTTCAGCTGTAGATCTTCTGGATGAAGATTCTGGAAACTCAACATGATAGGGCCTATAATTATTACTAGATAGACTCCTAGTTAAGATAGGTTTCTGGAATTGAAGGTAAATATTTCCTTCTCTGGTTTGTATGACATCTTCTATGGAATGTCGTACAACAGGTCTAATAGGAATGGCATTAGGTATCTGCCATTGTTTTGGGAAAGTAATTTCTTCCCAAGGTATCATACGGGGTATAGCAACCTGACTATTAAAGAGGTTGGTATCTATTAAGACTGTTTGTCCTAATTCTGTTTGTCTTCTTGTATAAGGATTTAAGGTTGATAAAACCTTAAGGTGAAGTCTATACAGTATGGCTAAAGGAGGAGAACCTGGTAAGTACTCATAACCATGAGACAAAACTCTAAGTTCTAAAACTTTAGACAGATTACTATCGGTAAGGGCTATACTTAAATTCGGGTAGATGTTAAAATAAACTGGTCCGTGAGACAGACTAGTCTCAATAGCACCCATAAGGGACGCTTTCCAGTTCAAACAACGACCATCTCTAAGGGTACATTGTATACTGTTATTTTGACCAAGCAAAGTTAAAGGTTTAAAAGCAATTTGCACAAGGCCAATATGAACATATTTATATTTACGCATAAAAGGAAATAAATCATTTATATGCAGTAAATAAACAACTTCATCATTATTCTGTAAAGGTACAGCATGTTCAAAGGTCTTTATAACTTTTCTACTGGTAAAATCAAAATAACCAATTTTATAAATTGTTTCTGGTTTAACATCAGGTATAGTCCATTTATCTAAAGATTCTTTAACATCCTGGTAAGCAATAAGTTCAGTTGCTTCAGAAGTAGAAGCTACGGTATTAGCTGCAGATGTTATAGATCCAATTTCTGACATGGTTGTATGGTGACCATATATATTATAATTTAAAATTTTATAATTTTTATTATTATTTTTAATACATCGTGGCTTTGATACCAAAGTAGAGTGGGGATATAAACATGAATAAAGAGGGTATAACATGCACGTCTGTCAACGATTTACAGGCATACGGTCTCAAGCTAACCCGCAACACAACCTAACCTAACGCGACTTGGGTGACGTCCCACATGTATAACAACAATATGCAAGCATATCCACAATATAATTAAAATACAGCACCAAGAATATTAAGGATAATAACAAAATTATAATAATTTAAATCACAACATATATGGTCTCATGTAGATCTACTGTTGAGGTTGTAAGACCCCGAATTTTATGAAATACAAAATTTAATTTTTCTTCATATATATTTTTTTGAAACAGTAAGTGGTTAAATTAACAAAATTGAAAGTTAAGGATGTTATGTGCAAATTTTATTTTGTCGGACAATATTCGCTTTGTCGGGGAATATTCGTTTGGTCGGGGAATATTCGTGCCGTACGACGGCGCCGAAATAATAAATTATTGGTGGACCCCACAACGGAATATTTGTCGGATATAGAAAACGACAGAAGTAACCTTTTTAAATAAAAATAGTCAACGGAACTGTTAAAATACCGGTGATAAAAGAATAGTAGCATACGGTAGTTTATGGTATTTTCTGTAGCACACGGTACTCTACAGTAACACACGGTATTGCATAGTGTCTCATATTATTGGTCTGATAATTGACACCGTAACTGTTACGCATCATTTCATCGATAATTGTCACTGCATAATATTTTATATTATCAATTCAATAATTGTTGTTGCACTGTTTTTAAAATTATTGATTTAATAATTGTCATTATAACATATGCACAGTAATTCACATTATTGAATCAATAATTGTCATTACACAGTAACGTATGCTTTATTTTACATTATTGTTATCTCTATTATGATGATTTTTAAACAGTTGTATTTCATTAATTTATTGACTTGATATCTAAGAGCTAACTATACTGTATTTATAACAATTTGTCATAATAATTGAATTGATAAAGTTATTTGTTTATAATATAAAGTTAGGTGATTATTAGGTGATATGAAATGAATGGTGTAGATTAAAGTGTGAATTATTGTTGAATAAATGAATTGATTTGTTTATAATATAAAGTTAGGTGATTATTAGGTGATATGAAATGAATGGTGTAGATTAAAGTGTGAATTATTGTTGAATAATTAAATTGATTTGTTTATAATATAAAGTTAGGTGATTATTAGGTGATATGAAATGAATGGTGTAGATTAAAGATAATATAATATTTGAAATGGATGGTGTAGATTAAAAGATGATCTTTAAATGAATGGTTTAGATTAAATGAATGATAAGATTTTTGGCTATAAATAGAAGCCTTAACTTAAGGATTTTTCATAAACTTCCTTACTTGTTCTTTCTTTCTCTCTCTAAATACTTCTTGTGAAAGTTCTCTCTAAGTGTGCTTAAGTCATCTTGAGTATTTGTGAAGATCTATAAGTATACGTGTACTGTTCAAGTTAATCAACCTCATTTAAATCAATATCCAGTCACGTGTTACGGTAAGGGATACCATCTTTTTCATCTTCCATTATTCAAACGTACTATGGTAAGGGATACCATCTTTTTCATCTTCCATTATTCAAACGTACTATGGTAAGGGATTATCATTAATTGATTCTCGATCATAACATTGTTTCTTCCTTACTCATAAGACGTGCCTTTTATTTCCATGTATTAAATTGTGGGAATAACCTTACGGAGCGGATTGCCGCCTGTTGGTGAATAACCTTTCGTATTCATTCATTATTAATCTCTGAGAATAACCTTACGGAGCGGATTGCCGCCTGTTTGGTGAATAACTCTTTGTACTCAAATTCTATTAAATTGTGGGAATAACCTTACGGAGCGGATTGCCGCCTGTTGGTGAATAACCTTTCGTATTCATTCATTATTAATCTCTGAGAATAACCTTACGGAGCGGATTGCCGCCTGTTTGGTGAATAACTCTTTGTACTCAAATTCTATTAAATTGTGGGAATAACCTTACGGAGCGGATTGCCGCCTGTTGGTGAATAACCCTTTGTATTAATTTCCTTCACCTTTTGTTAATCAAACCTGCTACGGTAAGGGATATTATTTTCTTTCATACTCCTAAATCGAAATTTATTATGGAACTATTGCTTCTATAATTCCTGAAAATATTATATGTTCCATAATAGTTGAACTTCATTATTTCAACTGAACCTTCCTATTTACGTGAACCTTTCTATTAAATTGTAACCGTTATTCTGAACTGTGGATCTTGAATATCATTTTTAAATTTCACTCCACATCATGTTGACAATTTGGACATTATTTGAATCTGTACAAAGTAAACTTCCGATACTTATTGTTATCCTATTTCTTCTGTTCATCATTTATATCATTCTAATCATCCAAAAATCAAGCTGTTGTGAATATCTGTGGCCGGGGGCACAGATGTGATATATTTGTTGAACAGATGATAGGTTAAAGGCAATATAATAGGTTAAAGGCGATACATCTGTTCGGTGTCTTTTATGGCACGTGGTGAATGTTCTCTTTGGCCCGTAGTGCAAATATGAATTGTTGTTTGGTATGATTATGACCAAAGGCTGAATCTGGTATAATCATGACCGTTGGTGCTATATTGAATATCTTTGGCCCGTAGTGCAAAGATGAACTGTTGATGTGCATGATTATGATCAGGAACTGTGAATTTATATTATCATGACTAATGGTATTTCAGATGATAAAAGTTGATGATGTTTTTACGAAAAAGAGAAGCGAGTGGACATTATAGTCTGCATTATTCTTCTAATAGATTGCTCATTCCGCTGCTATTATTGATCTGAACATTGTTTAAGAATTTAACTGCAGTTTTTGATATAAACCTTGTATTCTATTGTATTCTATCAAGAACTCAACTGTTGAAGGCTAATGATAATTTATTCGTCATTATCTTAGTCATGATATTTCTTACTGGGCTATTTGAGCTCACCCTTTCTTTTGTTCCATTGTTTTTCAACAGGAGATGAAAACATAACAGGGTCTAGCCGGGGAATGGAGTGAGGGTCCGAGGAATAGTTATCATAGTCTTCACGTTTTGTAAAATAGTGTGGCAATAATAGTGAAGACTTAGTTGTGTATTATTATACACTGTATTGTAGTACGTTGTGCTTTGTTGTAATAATTTTGTTGTAGTCTTTTGACGACTCAAGTTTGGGCTGTGTTGGCCCAGATTTGGGGGCGTCACAGTTGGCATCAGAGCTTAGGGATATGGTCTTTAATGGAGATCTGGGGTTAGAACTAGGAGGGGAGAGACGAATAGAATCAATCACTAGTGTGTCCTACCTAAATTAGATTTATTTTTTATCTAATGAATCGATTTGAATGTAGGAACATGAAGAGATGAGTCAGTTTATTTGAACTAACATTTATTTTGTGACCACAGTTAATTATGGCATCTGGAAATCAGGAGGTTAACTATGAAATTACCGAAACAAATGTAGCTGCAAAACAAGAGGCGACGAATAATCTTCTTACAAACT
This sequence comes from Hedera helix, assembly GCA_947179155.2. NCBI lineage: Eukaryota > Viridiplantae > Streptophyta > Magnoliopsida > Apiales > Araliaceae > Hedera > Hedera helix. The sequence continues at coordinate 12,254,270 of OX359280.1, forward strand.
CAGAGTTGAATCATTTGCCTAAGGCAAAAATTATGCGTGTTCTATCCAGTAAGGATGAAGGTGAAAGCTCTGCTACAGTCGTTCCAGATCCATTCTTAGAAGCAATTAAAGGAAGTAACGAACTTGCGGAAATTATTGCCTTTAATTTACTCACTAATTGGGAGAGTGATATCACCTGGTTATGCTCTATAACAAAGGATCAGAATATATGGACTTTTCATATTAGTCTTTGGGATTTATGGTGTTCCAGCTATGATTTTCAAGATTATTTAAAAATGATGTTTCTATACTTTTGGGCGTTACAATTTAGAGAAATTCAGGTTAAGTTAGTCACTATCGTGGAAACTGCAGTCTATCGAAAATACTATTTTAATGGAAATCATTGGTACCTTACTACTGATGAAGTTGATGAACCCGAGAAACAGTTTGCTAGAAAATTATTCAGTGGTATTCCCATGGTTGAAATACGTGAAGATCCGAATGAAGTATTCGGGATTCGATTTGACGATAACAGTCAAGAAACCGAATGAGGTGATAACCGGTAAGCTATTCATAAATTCTCGTGAAGTCTATGCCATATTAGATACTGGCTCTATCCATTCCTTTATCTCACCTATATGTACTCAACGTTTAAATTTGACTATTGAAAACTTAAATCTTGTCTTATCAGTTGAAACCTCATTGGGAGAAATACCTATTACATTTACTATCTATAAATCTTGCCTAAGTTCAAATCAACAACCTCACATTACCTGTTGACCTTATTTCTTTGGAGATGCATGAATTTGATGTGATTTTAGGAATTGATTGGTTGACTACCCATCATGCTAAAATTGATTGTTTTCATAAGATTATTAGTTTTCATATTCCTAATCAACCTGTCATGCAAATTCAAGCAACTAAACCATTGAAATCTATAACTGTTATTTCTAGCCATAAAGCCATTCGTTTATTGAAAAACGGATGTCAAGCCTTTTTAGCTCATGTCACTGATTTGAACAAAAACACGTCAAACTTGAATGATATTCCCATTGTTAATGAGTTTCCTGACGTTTTTCCTGAAGAACTTCCTGGCTTACCCCCAAACCGTGAAATTGAATTCTGTATCGATCTTGAACCCGGCACTAAGCCCATTTTTAAAGTCCCACACCAAATGGCTCCCATAGAACACCAAGAGTTGAAAGTTTAATTACTAGATATCGGTATCATTCATTCTAGTACAAAACTTATATCGAGCGAGGAATGCGAGAAGAGTTTTCAAGAACTCAAGAGGAGACTTGTTTCAGCTCCTGTTCTGACCATACCATCAGGATCAGGAGAATTTGTTATCTACAGCGATGCTTCTGGCAAAGGTCTAGGCTGTGTCCTTATGCAACATGGAAAGGTTATAGCCTACGCCTCTCGACAACTCAAAGATTATGAGAAAAATTATCCTACTCATGATCTAGAGTTGGCAGCAGTCGTTTTCGCGTTGAAGATCTGGAGACACTACTTGTACGGAGAAAAAGTGGATATCTATACGGATCATAAAAGTCTCAAGTATTTCTTCACCCAGAAGGAACTCAACATGCGACAACGACGTTGGCTTGAGCTGTTAAAGGATTATGACCACACAATCCAGTATCACCCGGGAAAGGCGAACGTTGTAGCTGACGCTTTGAGCAGAAAATCTTATGCAAGTACAAGTGCACTGCTGACAACACAAAAGTGTATTTTGTACGACTTGCAAAAGATGGAGATAGAGCTAAAGACACCAGGGACCCGCTCGAAGATTGATCACGTGCGAGTAGAACCAACTTTAATCGATAAAATTAAAGCTGCTCAAGCTACCGATCCGGAACTGATAAACATGATAAAGAAAGTACAAGAAGGTGCCATTCCCGAAGCAAGAATCGACGAGAAAGGAATACTTCGAGTCAACTCTCGACTCTGTGTTCCTAACGATCTTGAATTAAAGCATAAAATCATGATGGAGGCACACAACACGCCGTTTGCAATCCACCCAGGAGGTACCAAGATGTATCGAGATCTTCGATATACATTTTGGTGGAACAATATGAAAAGAGAGATTGCGGAGTTTATCTCAAGGTGCCTAACTTGTCAACGTGTCAAGGCAGAGCATCAAGTTCCTAAAGGTCCATTACAATCACTTGAAGTTCCCGAATGGAAGTGGGAACACATCAATATGGACTTCATGACAGGTCTTCCAAAAGTTTCTCAAGGCTTAGATGCAATTTGGGTGATCGTAGATAGATTGACCAAATCTGCTCATTTCTTGCTTATACGAGAAAACTTTTCACTTGAACGTCTTGCCGGTATGTACATAAATGAGATCGTGAGATTGCATGGCATGCTAGTTTCCATAGTTTCTGATCGAGATCCTAGATTCACTTCACGCTTTTGGATCAGTCTACAAAAAGCTATGGGCACTGAACTACGTTTTAGTTCTGCATACTATCCTCAAACGGACGGACAATCGGAAAGGACGATCCAGACCCTCGAAGATCTTTTAAGACTTTGTGTATTAGACTTCAAAGGAAGTTGGGATAAGTACTTGCCATTGGTGGAATTTTCTTACAACAACAGTTACCAAGCAAGCATAGGCATGACTCCATTCGAGGCATTGTATGGAAGGAAGTGTCGCTCTCCAATATGTTGGAATGAGGTAGGAGAAGCAAAATTGTTGGGACCCGAGTTGGTACGCTTGACGACCGAAAATATCCAAATGATCCGACAACGAATACAGACCGCACAAGAACGACAAAAGAGTTATGCTGATCTTCATCGGAGAGACGAAAGTTTCAACGTCGGAGATCATGTATTCTTACGTGTTTCTCCATGGAAAGGGGTTACGAGATTCGGAAAGAGAGGAAAGCTCAACCCTCGATTTATTGGCCCATTTGAAATCCTCGATCGAATAGGAACCGTAGCCTACAGACTAGCCCTACCACCAAGTATGTCTCGCATCCATAACGTTTTTCACATATCTATGTTACGTAAATATGTGAAGGACCCAAACCACGTCATTGAGTTAGAACCAGACGTTATAGCAGAGGATTTAACATACGAGGAGGTACCTGTTAAGATCCTGGATAAGAAGGAGCAGATCCTACGCTCAAAGGTTATACCTCAAGTTAAGGTTTTATGGAGGAACCAAGATACTGAGGAAATGACCTGGGAGCTAGAATCTGAGATGAAATCTAAGTATCCTTACCTCTTCGATATGTCAGGTACGTCAATTTCGGGGACGAAATTTCATAAGGAGGGGAGGTTGTAAGACCCCGAATTTTATGAAATACAAAATTTAATTTTTCTTCATATATATTTTTTTGAAACAGTAAGTGGTTAAATTAACAAAATTGAAAGTTAAGGATGTTATGTGCAAATTTTATTTTGTCGGACAATATTCGCTTTGTCGGGGAATATTCGTTTGGTCGGGGAATATTCGTGCCGTACGACGGCGCCGAAATAATAAATTATTGGTGGACCCCACAACGGAATATTTGTCGGATATAGAAAACGACAGAAGTAACCTTTTTAAATAAAAATAGTCAACGGAACTGTTAAAATACCGGTGATAAAAGAATAGTAGCATACGGTAGTTTATGGTATTTTCTGTAGCACACGGTACTCTACAGTAACACACGGTATTGCATAGTGTCTCATATTATTGGTCTGATAATTGACACCGTAACTGTTACGCATCATTTCATCGATAATTGTCACTGCATAATATTTTATATTATCAATTCAATAATTGTTGTTACACAGTATTTTGCATTATTGATTTAATAATTGTCATTACACTGTAGTTTATATCATTGAGTCAATAATTGTTGTTGCACTGTTTTTAAAATTATTGAACCTAATAATTGTCACAGTAACATATGCACAGTAATTCACATTATTGAATCAATAATTGTCATTACACAGTAACGTATGCTTTATTTTACATTATTGTTATCTCTATTATGATGATTTTTAAACAGTTGTATTTCATTAATTTATTGACTTGATATCTAAGAGCTAACTATACTGTATTTATAACAATTTGTCATAATAATTGAATTGATAAAGTTATTTGTTTATAATATAAAGTTAGGTGATTATTAGGTGATATGAAATGAATGGTGTAGATTAAAGTGTGAATTATTGTTGAATAAATGAATTGATTTGTTTATAATATAAAGTTAGGTGATTATTAGGTGATATGAAATGAATGGTGTAGATTAAAGTGTGAATTATTGTTGAATAATTAAATTGATTTGTTTATAATATAAAGTTAGGTGATTATTAGGTGATATGAAATGAATGGTGTAGATTAAAGATAATATAATATTTGAAATGGATGGTGTAGATTAAAAGATGATCTTTAAATGAATGGTTTAGATTAAATGAATGATAAGATTTTTGGCTATAAATAGAAGCCTTAACTTAAGGATTTTTCATAAACTTCCTTACTTGTTCTTTCTTTCTCTCTCTAAATACTTCTTGTGAAAGTTCTCTCTAAGTGTGCTTAAGTCATCTTGAGTATTTGTGAAGATCTATAAGTATACGTGTACTGTTCAAGTTAATCAACCTCATTTAAATCAATATCCAGTCACGTGTTACGGTAAGGGATACCATCTTTTTCATCTTCCATTATTCAAACGTACTATGGTAAGGGATACCATCTTTTTCATCTTCCATTATTCAAACGTACTATGGTAAGGGATTATCATTAATTGATTCTCGATCATAACATTGTTTCTTCCTTACTCATAAGACGTGCCTTTTATTTCCATGTATTAAATTGTGGGAATAACCTTACGGAGCGGATTGCCGCCTGTTGGTGAATAACCTTTCGTATTCATTCATTATTAATCTCTGAGAATAACCTTACGGAGCGGATTGCCGCCTGTTTGGTGAATAACTCTTTGTACTCAAATTCTATTAAATTGTGGGAATAACCTTACGGAGCGGATTGCCGCCTGTTGGTGAATAACCTTTCGTATTCATTCATTATTAATCTCTGAGAATAACCTTACGGAGCGGATTGCCGCCTGTTTGGTGAATAACTCTTTGTACTCAAATTCTATTAAATTGTGGGAATAACCTTACGGAGCGGATTGCCGCCTGTTGGTGAATAACCCTTTGTATTAATTTCCTTCACCTTTTGTTAATCAAACCTGCTACGGTAAGGGATATTATTTTCTTTCATACTCCTAAATCGAAATTTATTATGGAACTATTGCTTCTATAATTCCTGAAAATATTATATGTTCCATAATAGTTGAACTTCATTATTTCAACTGAACCTTCCTATTTACGTGAACCTTTCTATTAAATTGTAACCGTTATTCTGAACTGTGGATCTTGAATATCATTTTTAAATTTCACTCCACATCATGTTGACAATTTGGACATTATTTGAATCTGTACAAAGTAAACTTCCGATACTTATTGTTATCCTATTTCTTCTGTTCATCATTTATATCATTCTAATCATCCAAAAATCAAGCTGTTGTGAATATCTGTGGCCGGGGGCACAGATGTGATATATTTGTTGAACAGATGATAGGTTAAAGGCAATATAATAGGTTAAAGGCGATACATCTGTTCGGTGTCTTTTATGGCACGTGGTGAATGTTCTCTTTGGCCCGTAGTGCAAATATGAATTGTTGTTTGGTATGATTATGACCAAAGGCTGAATCTGGTATAATCATGACCGTTGGTGCTATATTGAATATCTTTGGCCCGTAGTGCAAAGATGAACTGTTGATGTGCATGATTATGATCAGGAACTGTGAATTTATATTATCATGACTAATGGTATTTCAGATGATAAAAGTTGATGATGTTTTTACGAAAAAGAGAAGCGAGTGGACATTATAGTCTGCATTATTCTTCTAATAGATTGCTCATTCCGCTGCTATTATTGATCTGAACATTGTTTAAGAATTTAACTGCAGTTTTTGATATAAACCTTGTATTCTATTGTATTCTATCAAGAACTCAACTGTTGAAGGCTAATGATAATTTATTCGTCATTATCTTAGTCATGATATTTCTTACTGGGCTATTTGAGCTCACCCTTTCTTTTGTTCCATTGTTTTTCAACAGGAGATGAAAACATAACAGGGTCTAGCCGGGGAATGGAGTGAGGGTCCGAGGAATAGTTATCATAGTCTTCACGTTTTGTAAAATAGTGTGGCAATAATAGTGAAGACTTAGTTGTGTATTATTATACACTGTATTGTAGTACGTTGTGCTTTGTTGTAATAATTTTGTTGTAGTCTTTTGACGACTCAAGTTTGGGCTGTGTTGGCCCAGATTTGGGGGCGTCACAGAGGTGGTGGTGGCCTTCCGGCCAGAACAAGCAAGCAAATCTCTTGCCTAATTTCTTGTTCTGTTATTCTTATTAGTTCTTCAGTTTGAACTATTCTGTCTAGAAAATACTGTTGGTTATAATCCCCAAAAGTGGGATTCTGACTATAAAAACGATATTGTATTATACGTTCTTTATGATAATCTAATATGGAATTTAAAAATTCATAATATGTTATGGACATAAAACATAATAAAGATAAAAGAAATACTCACAAAATAGTAGAAGCTTTATATATATGCGAAGAGGTTTTTACAGAGAGGTTTTACAAGAGAGGATATTGAAAGCTAATACTGAAAATTAAGCGTGCCTCAACATATGGGTGAAGGCTCCCTTAAATAGATAAATGAAGATACAGGTGGCGTGTCCTAAATGGTTGGAGTCGTGCGTCCTGTCTTCAATAATTTCTTCCGATTGGAGTTACTGTTTTCAGCTTTACAGCTCTTTACGCGTTTTGCTAAAGTTGCTTTGTCGTTGGTGCCGACGTTTCCTGTGCTTCATTACTTTGTCAAAAAGTTGAAGATTCGGTAGACAGCTGGTCAGACAAGTGGGAGACAGCTATCATGGAGTGGGATGTGGCTTCTTTAACCTTATTTGAGAAAGTGCAGTATATATCTTGCCGACACTGCTTTTCCTGTTGGAGCATCTTTTGAAGCGCATTATCTGGTAATAATTTTAATTTCTTTTGTCCTTTTCTTTTCCTTTTCCTTTGTCCTGTTGTATCTTTTCTGAAATCATGCTGGTTAATGAATCCCAAAAATCTCCAATAGTGGGATCCCCACCACCAGTTTCTTCTTCTTCTTCTGGTAGTTGGCTTTCTCCTGCAAGGACGGAGAAAGTGTTGTCATCCTGGTCATGACTGCTGGTAGTAGATCTCATAGATGCATCGTCTTGAGATAGGGACTGTAAAAATTGATCTTTCATAAAGTCCATGGCTTTAATAATTAGTTCAGTATCAGTAAGGTCTGGATATTTCTGTTTCAAATCAGACTGGATTTTAACAAAAGGGTTTTCTGATGAAGAAGGAAGGATTTTAGGTACAGCATCAAAACAGGCTTTGGTATGGGCTTTAACTGTTTTGGCTAATTCTGTTAGAACGGGATCCATCCCCTTATTCCACCATCTGGTATAAAAAATTCTTTTAAGGCAGGGAATCTTATTCTGGTAGTCACACTTTAAATCCCATTTCCAAATCCAAGGGATATTAAAACGGATAATAAAATGAATAAATAATTTGGACATAGAAAGTCCTTTGTTTACGGGTATGTGAGAATAGGCTATCTGCCAATCTTTGAATTCTGATTGAAGAATTTCTGGTAAGGTTTCTGGTAAAATTCCAAATTTGTCCCACCAAACGAAGAACCAGTTTGGAACTTCGTTATTAAGAATAGTAGGGCATATCCTGATAAACCAAGTATGGTTACGGATAGGATTCTGGTAATAAAAAATATAAGTAAAGGAATCAATATAATCCCAATAACTATATTTTGTTTCACTACTGGAATGGTTGAAAGTTCTAGTAGAATGTTATTATTATTATTATTATTATTATTATTATTATTATTATTATTATTATTATTATTATTATTATTATTATTATTATTATTATTACTATTGTTATTATTATTATTATTATTATTATTATTATTATTATAATTATTATTATTATTATTATTATTATTATTATTATTACTATTGTTATTATTTTTATTATTATTATTATTATTATTATTATTATTATTATTATTATTATTATTATTATTATTATTATTATTATTATTATTATTGTTATAATGATTATTACTATTATTATACTTATTATTACTATTATTATTATTTGTATTACTATTAATATATTTATTATTATTATTACTATTTTTTTATTAATTATTATTATTAATTATTATTATTATTATGATTATTACTATTAGTATATTAAGTATTATTATTATTATTACTACTTTTTTTATTATTATAATGATTATTACTATTATTATATTTATTATTATTACTACTACTACTACTACTACTACTACTACTACTACTATTATTATTATTATTATTATTATTATTATTACTACTATTACTATTATTTGTATTATTGTTATTCTTTCTATTATTATTATTATTATTAAAATGATTTTTTCTATTATTAAATTTATTATTATTAATATTATTATTATAATAATTATTACTATTATTATTATTGTCGACGCCGGGATTTTCGTCGTTTCGTTTTTTAATATTAAAATCCCAATATTAAAAGCCCTTTCCGATTTTAGCCTTTAGATTAAGATGTGTTTTTTTGAAAAGGGTCGGCTTAGTGTCGACGGGGTTTCGAAATGTCGATTTTTTATGAGCCAATTGACCAGAGTCGTCAGTTGGTATATTTGAAAATGGATGTACCAACTCATCCGAATTTTGTTTTCGTAATCGCTGGCTCATATATGACTCCGAATTAATTGGTCCGCAAACCGAGATTCATAGAGTTCGGGGGCTTGCTTAAGCGAGAGGAAGGTGTTAGGCACCCTCCGACTTCCGTGAAAACATGGTTACCGCAATCTTGATATTTTCCTATCCTTTTAAATCCTAAAATGTGTGTATGTATGTGTGTGTGCCTAAATGTTTGTTGTGTTGAGAAAACCTGCTTTGACTTTTTTATAGGAGACGTGCTTTATTTATTGAGTGCTTTGAAACGACTTCCGACTCGAATGACAAGGCTTTGTTTTCTAATAAAACATTGATTTTAAGGTTGAAAATGATGGGGCTTTTATTAGATGTCATTTTCAGAAAATAAGAGTTTTTAAACTTTTGTCAAATAGGAATCGAAACTATTCATTGCCTTCTAACAGGAAAGTCAAATAAAAAATGAAGGCAACTTCTAGAAGCTCTTTAACCCTATGCACCAAAGTTTAATGAAAACATTTGTTTATTTTTTATGAAATCATTTTGTGATATTTCAAAACCACTTATAGCCTTTTCGCCAAACAGCGACCGACGTTTACTAGAACTCTCAATTTTTATCCTCGTGATTCTAATATCCTAATTTGATTGATTTTATGAAAGATCTTTATCATTTCATTCCAAAATCATTTTTCTCGCGTGAAAAGGGAAAACCAAGCATTAAAATGACGTTGGAGCTATTCACGGGCATGTGAGCCATCCAAATAACCTCAAACGCCCACAATCGCACATTTTTACTATTACGGGGCCTTAAACCCGACTTTCGACTCGATGTCGTTTTAAGGCCCAAAATTTACATATTTACATACAGGCGCATTGCAATTGCTACATACGTAAAAGCTAAAAATAAACTAAAAGGATATCACGGGGAGGTTAGGAGGAGATTCCATCCGCAATAAATCCTCCCTAACCGTCCCTAATCCACAGATCTATAATATATATTGACTACATTGGATCTAACTTTAAAACAAACAAAATCAAAATATTCAATATCACAATACGCCAAATATTCGGATCTACAGTAGATCCACCCAACAAACACAATAAGAACGAAATAAAACTAGATCTAACTAGATGAAATCACAAATGCTATAAACTCGGATTTTTAACCTTTCAAATGATGAAATACATGCTTTGACACTTGGAAATCACTTAGGATACAATATATGATGTTAAGATCTAACCAAAGATGGAAGAATCTCACATTTTTTCTCTCTTTTCTCTCTTTCCCGTCGCCTTTCTCTCTCTATTTTTCTATTTTCCGTCCGTCTCTGTCGAAGAAATGAACTGAAAGTGGCGATTTAGATCTTCAGATCTTGGCCGCAGGTGCAGCTGCGGCTGTCTTCGGTGCTTCTTCGATTTCCGCGTCTGATGTCGGTCTTTCATTTTTTTCGCTGGAAGGCTCGTATTTTGCAATCCGGAAATCCCTGGGAAACGTGTCATATTGCTCTGGGAGGCTAGTTCGGAGGGCTGCGACTTGATATAGAATTTGCTAATTGTGCTTGTCTTCCAGGGGCGCTGCCCCCTTCCACCCCCGCCAGCTCACCGGCGAGCTGGGCAGCCGCTCGCTCACCGGGGAGCGAGACCCCCGAACATCGTAAGCGTAGTGGCCATTAATCGTCTTTTGTGATCAAATCAGGTTTTTCTGGATCAACTGTTTGCCTTGCCTCAAGTAACCTGATGCTCGTTGTTCGTTGTGGCGGCTTTGACCGTAAGTCGTTGGGGTGGCTTCGTGTTGGGGTCCACCTTCCTTTTCGCATCTCGGGTCAAGTGACGATTTTGCCCTCCTGCCAGGGTTAGTAGAGAAGTGCAAAATTTGGGTGTCTACAATTATTATTATAATTATTATTACTATTATTATTGTTATTATTATTACTATTAATATATTAATTATTATTATTATTATTATTATTATTATTATTATTATTATTATTTGTATTACTATTAATATATTTATTATTATTATTATTATTATTATTATTATTATTATTATTATTATTATGATTATATTAATTATTATATTAATTATTATTATTATCATTATTATTATTATTACTATTATTATTATTATTATTTGTATTACTATTAATATATTTATTATTATTATTATTATTATTATTATTATTATTATTATTATTATTATTACTATTATTATATTTATTATTATTGTTAATATTATTATATTAATTATTATTATTATTATTATTACTATTATTATATTAATTGTTATTATTATTATTATTACTACTACTACTACTACTATTATTATTATTATTATTATTATTATTATTATTATTATTATTATTATTATAATGATTATTACTATTATTATATTAATTCTGATTCTGATTATTATTATTATTATTGCTATTATTATTGTGACAACCCCAAATTCGGGTTCTTTAACCTCGAGTTTGGTTCTCACTGTACAATACATAACAACAATGAAATACTTAAATTGTATTCAAACTTCGCGGAATAATACAAAAGGTTCCTTAATCAAAAGGCTACACTTCCCAAGGTCTATTACATTAATCTTAAACATTACCTATCTTAAGGGAAATACAAAAGATTTACAACAGTAATTACATAACAGTAATATAAACTAGCATGCAATTACTAAAACTAAGCATTTGCTTTCCCCTTGCCTTTGTCCGATTTAGAGCTTTCGGGAATGGCTGAAATTAAGTCATGATATAGCAAGAATGAGCAACTAAATGACTCAGCAAGTTTATAAACAACAATCATACGATATATCATGATGAAGGGAAATAACTTCAAAGTTCCAATAATAGCAATTGTGAAATATATCAAGAATCAATGTTCAATAAAAGAATGAATTGACTCTTTACTGCTGAGTGGTCTTTAATAACCGTGAACTGCTACTAAGGTAAAACAGACATACAATGTCTGACTCCTTGTTAAAAATAACGGGACACTTGAGGGGATCAGTCCTCTCATGTCCTATGTATATGCATCACATTTAAGTAACTAATATTATTAATCATTTCATAATATTTTATTAAGTATATAATATTATTAATCATTTAATAATATTTTATTAAGTTTCTAATATTATTAATCATTTAATAATATTTTATTAAGTATCTAATATTATTAATCATTTAATAATATTTTATTAAGTATCTAATATTATTAATCATTTAATAATATTTTATTAAGTTTCTAATATTATTAATCATTAAATAATATTTTATTAAGTAACTAATATTATTAATCATTTAATAATATTTTATTGATTATTTAATATTATTAATTATTTAATAATATTTTATTATATATCTAATATTATTTTTCCTTTAATAATATTTTATTGATTATCTAATATTATTAATCATTTAATAATATTTTATTGACTTTATAATATTATTATACACTTAATAATATTTTAGTAATTTTTCTAATATTATTATTTATTTAATAATATTTTATTATCTTTATTATATTATTATTTCAATAATAATATTTATACACTTTTAAATCATTAAATCAATAATATATATATTTAAAAATATATTTATTAAGTCCAAAAATACTAAAATGATTTTTGGAAAATTTTTCATTTTCTGACCCGAACCAGACCCGACCCGACCCGGTTCGGGTTTTTATTTTTTTCCAGAACAGTACACTGCGCCGGGGCGCAGTGATTAACACTGCAGATGGCGCCCCGGCGCCGTACTGCAGTAGATGTCATTTTTGTGATTTTTCTGGACAATTTTGATACTTTGATTCAAACCTTGATTAAATGAAATCTACACATCCAAATAACACCAAATCAGTGTTGATGTGTTCCTAACTTAATGTTTTACAATATTCCATGGTTCGATCGTCTTTTTGAAAACGTTTTACACGAAATTTACGGATCGAACCACTTAGGATTTAAAAACGACATCATTTGTGGTAAAAGCTATAACTTCTCTGTTATTCAATATTTTTGAAAAGTTCAAAAAGGGTTTTTCTTTAAAACTCATAGATCTAGCTTTCTAGCCATAAAAATCCAATTTCCGATTTGTACATTTCAAAATACAACGTTAAACATAGCATGCATGGTTAGGGTTTTACCGGTAAAACATGTTATGAACTTTTCTACAACTTCTATGCATTTTTCACTTACCAAATCATGTTATAAACACATAGACCTATGAATATACATATATTACATAGTTAAATACATCTAGATCATCAAAATGAGTTTTGATCGGTTAAAAATATATTTTAACCGATCAAAAGCTTTCTAGACTACAAAAATGAAATAAGATGGAGTTGAGAGCACTTTTAAACCTTTGTGATTTGTTTGCTCTCCTTCTCCTTATACCGAAGTATGTTGTGTAGCTATTGGACATTCACCAAGGCCTCCTCTAGCTTTTTCTCACACAAACACCAGTGTATCTCTCTTTTAACTCACAAAAGCTCTCTCTCTTTTCTCTAGAAATGTCTAGCAAATGAACTAACAAACTTGAACCAAGTGTGGAGCCTCTTATTTATAGCCCACCACTAATCCTTCATTAATTCACTAATCAATCTATGTTGGTGAAATTAAAGGCTAATTATGCTTACTATTCTCTTGAATGACTAGGTGATGGACATGGTGAATGACTAGGGTAGTTCAACCACCACATCTTGGAGTAAATTAGAAGCAACCATGAAATCAAGCCACCCCCCAAGTGGGGCCCTGTAATGTCCTAGAATTTCCACATCTTTATTAATTAAATTATTAATTTAATTTCCAACGAGTTATTTTTACGAGATTATTTAAATCTTTTTATGTGATTAATTAATTATGTGATTAAATAATTATGTAATTAATTACTAAAATTAATTAAAGGGGGTCACTAATATGTTATTAAATTAGTGAACAAACCCTAAAGTTTTAATATCAATTTAATTGATAAGTTTCCTATTAATTAAATATTCAATTAAATTGAATATAATGAGTGAATTAAATATAATAAATTAATTAATATGATTATTAATTAATGTAAATAATGTGAAATATTAATAATAATATTTATTAGTCCAATTAGTAATTTAATACTTATGGGTTAGAATATTTAATTATTTATTCAAGGTAATTATTTATTTAATCATGGATTGAATAATTAATGTGTAAATTATTAAAATAGCCCAACATGGGTCAATTAGTGGCCCAAGTGGAGAATAATAAAATTTGACATTTTAGTAGCCCAAACAATTTAATAGAAGCCCAATTGGTATTTTAAATTAAAGCCCAATGATTGGCCCACTTGGAAAATACTTAAATTAACTATTAATTGTTTAAAAAGTAAAAAGTGACATTTAATTTGGGACAAGAAGAAGTCACCAGCCGATCATGCATGAAGGAGAGAGAAAATGAATTTTTGTTTTATTTTGTTTTATTTTTCATTTAATTAAATAATGGTTGCTTGTTTTATTTTTTTAAGTACATAAACCATGCCTCTTTTCACCAACTATGTATGGCTAGCTTTCTTGTGTAAGTATCCTTGCTATCTCATTATGGAAATTTGATAGATATAGATTTTATATCTATGACCATTGTAAGTATACTTACAATTTAGTAGTTTTTGAAAATCATTTCTCATCTTTTATTTTCAAACAAAAGAGAGAGCTAGAGAGCATTTGAGAGTGAGAAAATAGTGAGAGCAAAATACTAAGAGAGGAGAAGGAGTTCTTGGTGCATGTCATCTTCATTCATCACCTACTTTGGAAGAAAAAGAAAGATAGACATTAAATCAAGGTAATGGTTATTCTAAATCAAAGTTTTGTTTTTAAATCAAATAAATCATCATGTTAGTATAAACATGTTAATATAATTATTAATGTGTAGTTGTAATATTTATGCCATGTTTGAGTTTAATATGTTGGGTTTGTATTTTGGTATATTTTATATGCTAAAATATGTATTTAATAGTGTGTAAACAAGTTTTGGAAATTATGTCCAAAAATATTTTTATAAAACTTAGGTTTGATGTTCTAATATTATAGAACATTAAATCATGAGAAAAACAAAGTTTGAATCACTTAAAATGGAGTTATACACAAAAAGTTATGATTTGTGGTAGTTTATGTGATGTAAAATTTTTTATAAAAAAATAATGATATTAAATCATGAAAAATTAATTTTTCATGTTATAAATTAATATAAGGTGATTGGTAATTTTTTTGGATTTTTATTGATGATTTAAAGCTTACTAGTTGGTATAGTTTTTAATAAAATGGGTATTGCCGGAACACTGTTCACATTCTGCGAAGGTAAAAAAATTTAAGGGTTTCCGCGCAATGCGCGAGCAGCACTGTTCACCGAAAACACGGAGCCAAACGACGTCGTTTGGTGTCCGTAAAAAGTTACTCCGCGCGTACGCGCGGAAGCCGTTTTCTGCTTTCCAGAAACGGCGTCGTTTTGGCCAAAAAATTCAGTAACGCGCGCCATGCGCGGTAGGAAAATTTTGGCGGAATTACGATTCTGCCCCTCCGTGTTTTTCTTGGCAGAATTACCATTTTGCCCTCCGATCAGTTTTCGAATTATTTACAAAATTGCCATCGGTCCGATTGTTCAACTTATTTACGAAAATGCCATTCGGGTTAATTTTAATTAATTTAAATATTTAAAAATTAATTTAAAATTATAACAAAATAATAATAATACAAAAATAATATTGGGGAGGATATTTTTCATTAAGTTTAATATTTAAATATTTTAAATATTAATCTAGTTAGCTAAACCATGGTTAAGTTAAATAAATTATTATTTATTTATTATTTTAAATGTTAATAATAAATAAAGATGATAAATTAGCAATTATTATTTAATGCCTATTAAATAATATTTAAAGAGAGATAAAATTTATAAATTAATTATTTATTATTTAAATATTATTAAATAATAAATAAGGATAATTAAGTAATTAATTATTATTTAATTAACATTAAATAACGATTAATGGAAATTAAGTTATTAGAGTAATAATTTATTATTTAATTAAAATAATAAATAAGAATGATTTGATTATTATTTAACCTTAAATAATAATTAAAATTAATTAAATAATTAATTATTATTTAATTGACATTAAATAATAATTAAAGAGGATTAAGATTAGTAAACTATTATTTAATTTCCTTAATTAAATAATAAGTAAGGTTAATTACTTAGTTAATTATTGGTTGATTAACATTAAATTAAAGAAGGTTAAAATTAAGTTAATAATTATTTATTATTTAATTATAATTAAATAATAAGTAAGTACAATTAGTTATTATTTATTTTAAATAATAACTAGAGTTAATTAATTAATTTCTATTTAATCAATATTAAATAGTAATTAAAAAGAGATTGAGTTAATAAAATAAATTGAATTTAATTAAACAATTATAATAAGTTGTTTAAAGGTTTAATAAGTGTCCAACACTTAAGAAAAATATTTTCTAACTTATTAAATTATTAACCTAAAATGATTAAGTGTCTATAAGGATAATAATATTGTTTTGACTACTGTAAATTATGTGTTAGTACTTATGTGTGGTAAATAAGTTCGTTATTTAAGCGTATAGTTATGCAAATACGCCGTACTAATTATTAGACCGACTTTATTAATGTTATGTCTTTCAAAGCAAGTTAGTTAAAGCTAGACAATTATTGTAGCTGAGCAAACAGGCAAGTTCTCTAACCCTACTCAATTATTATCGTTGAACAAGTTTCCATACTTGTATTTATTGTTAAAGCTTGAAGTGGTTTAATTATTTAAAATTATTCCACATCCATATTGTTTATACAATCGCACTTAGTGCATTTGAAGCTTGTTAGTTCTTGATTCATGAACTGTATTAAAAATGTCTGACGCTAATAGTTCAGCTAGACATTGCGTTTCTAAATTCAATAACTTGAATACTTTTAAAAGCTTATCCAAACCATTGTTGGGTGCGGATTTCTTATATTAAGTCTGAGAATTGAACAACCCTAAATTAGGGGATTTTGTGTCGGGAAACCGACTTTGGGCGCCAGTGACTAAATGTAATGCATATACAGCGGGTTGAATAGGCTGATCCCCTTGAAAACCAAACAACTAAAAGGGTCAGAGGAAACTCTATTATACCCTAGTTAGTTCAGGGTCCTTAGTGACCACTCAGCATTTTAAGATTCAAATATTCTGTTATTAAAATTTGAATCCTGTTTCATTCACAATTGTTATATCTATTGTTGAATCATTAATGATATTTCCCATTCATTCATGATATATTAAATCTATATGATTGTTCTAAACTTGCTGAGCAAACTAGTTGCTCATTCTTGCTATATCATGAACCATTTTTCAGATAATCCTGATTGCTCAAAGAAGGATAAGGGAAAAGGAAAAGCCAGAGCTTAAGTTAGCCTATGCATGCTAATTAGATCTTTAATTATGTATTTACGGTTGTTAAACCTTTTGTAATTCCTTGTGATAGGAACTGTTATTATGTTAAGGTTGATAGACCCTGGTATTGTAACCTTTTGAAGGGAACCAATATGTATTATTCCGCGATGTTTAAATGCAATGTATGTATTTAATTGTTAGTAATGTGTTGAATAGTGAGAACCAAACTCGAGGTTATGGAACCCGAATTTGGGGTCGTCACAGGCCCCTTCTTGACCGGCCAAATGGCCTTAAAATGACCATTTTCCATTTATTTTTATTGCTTAAATGTTCATATCTATATATATATATATATATATATATATATATATATATATATATTAACCAAAGTTTTGACTTGTATTGGATTTTACATTGGGTTTGGGAATAACTTCTATTGGGCTCTTTCAATTAAATTGTTTGGGCTCAATTTAAATAACACATTGGGCTTACATTAAATATTCTAGGGTATATTTAATTAAATCAAGCATTGAGCTTGTTTAATTAATTACATGGGCTAGTAATTAAATTAATTACATGAGCTACTAGGTTAATATCTTTAACCTAGTTTATCAACTTATTTGGATTTAAAATATAATCCAATTAGATTTGCTTAAATTAATTATACACATTGCTTTAATTCTTTAAATAAATATACAAGCACATAAGTACATTTATTTAATTATCTAATGCACAATTAATTAATGCAAAAAGTTTAGATTCATTGCTAAATATTTATTAAGTATATTTACAATGACTAATGAAATTCGTGGTCATTACAATTATTATTACTATTATTATAATTATTGTTATTATTATGATTAGTACTATTATTATATAAATATTATTATTACTATTATTATATTAATTATTATTAGTAATATATATATTTTTTATTATTAGTAATATTATTATTATTATTATTATTATTATTATTATTATTTGTATTACTATTAATATATTTATTATTATTATTAATAATATTATGATTATTACTATTATTATAATTATTGTTATTATTATGATTAGTACTATTATTATATAAATATTATTATTATTATAATGATTATTACTATTATTATATTAATTATTATTATAATTATTTTTACTTAATTACTATTATTATTAATATTACTATTAATATATTAATTGTTAATTATTATTATTATTACTATTATTATTATTATTATTATTATTATTATTATTATTACTATTATTATATTAATTATTATTAGTATTATTATTATTATTATTATTATTTGTATTACTATTAATATATTTATTATTATTATTAATAATATTATGATTATTACTATTATTATTATTATTATTTTTATTATTATTATTTATTATTATTATTATTATTACTACTATTATTATATAAATTATTATTATTATTATTATTATTATTATTATTATTATTATAGTGTAGTGGGAATTTGTATTGGGGGGAAATGTGAGTGGTTTGAATTTGAATTGGGGGGAAAATGATAGATAGATTGGAGACCGTTGGATGTTGAAGCCTTAAATGATTTGAGATCGTCGGATGTTGAAGCCTTAATTGAGTTGAGACCGTTGGATGTTGAATCATTAGGATTTGCGCCGCTCTGTTTTGTATTATAGATTTCATTTAACATACATTTAAAAAAAAAATATTATTATTAATACTTATTCATATAATTAATAATTCAAAAATCAAAAAAAATATTCGCAAAAAATTATCATTTCTCCCTCTTCACTAGTGATGCACATTCGGCCTGGGGCCTGAGGGCCGGCCTTGGTCTGGCCTGATTCCGCCCGGTCAAAGTCCGGCCTGGTCAAGGCCCGGACCAGGCCAGGCCCAGCCTGCAGGCTGCGCACAGGCCCTACTTTTTTTCCTCTAATCCGGCCCGGCCTGGCCTGCGTAAATGCCTGGCCCGGCCTAGAGCCTGGCCCGACCTGGCCCGGCATCATCACTGCTCAAAAACACAAACATTAGAGACCACCCAGTATCCAGCCCACATACCTTCATAATTAATAATTTGTTCTTTAGTCTTTTTCAATTTACTATATACTTACTTTCATTCTCTTTACCTTTCGATGTGGGACGTTGAACTTCAATAAAGACTTGTTGCTCTTCAAAGTTTGCCGTTGAACTTCAATTTAGACTTGTTGCTATTCAAAATGTGCCAACAAAACATATAACAAACAACCAAGCTGTAAAGAATGTAAGCCCACTTTACTAATAATTACTACTAATGCCTCTTTCTATTTATTATATACTAAGTTTTATTTCCTCAACCTTTCGATGTGGGACAAACCAAATCAAGTATAAATGGGATTTCCTCCATCAGTTTAAGTGTGAATCGAGTTTTCATCCTCCTCATCGCCTCCACCATCTCCTCATCTTTTCATTGTTAAATCCACTGTTACCTTTTCAAACTCATAGTTAAATCCACTGTCACCTTTAATTCATAATAGAACATACATGCTTACATGAATAGAAACATTATTTGCATATAAATTTATAATTAGATACTTTCCAATTGACATATATAAGATATTAAGCAATTTCCAATAATTTCAGAACAATCTATGTAAGTGGGCTAACAAATCAACTGGATTATAAAATTGAATATTTAAGTGGACTATAAATTGGTGAGCAGAAGTACCTGAAATGGATGAGTTGTGGTTTCGAACAACAAAGCATCAGGCTTATCAACAAGAACAGAAAACTTGGTCCACAAACAGCTCAACCCACATCTACAAGGATACAGATTATCCAAATTATCAGGAATCCAAGTCCATCCTTTTACCAAAACACCCACATGATTCATCTTCAATTCACTGCACTCCAATTCACCGCCAACATCTTGCAGAGAAGATAATGAATGTTCAGCAGATGGGATTGAAGGAGAGGTAGTTGGGAAATCAAGGAAGCCGGAGAAAAAGAGGATGAAAACGGCAAAACCCAACATTATTGTGACTGTAATGGAATAGATGGAATTGATGGATTTGAATTTTAATAGCATTGTGAGACAAATTGCAGAGTTGGGTGTCCCCTCTCGCTTGAAAAGAGAGGGAAGAGCAATTAAGGTTGATCATATCGAATGGGTTTGGTGATCATCGAGGCCGCCGGCAGGTGAAAATTTGCTACTTGAAGGAAGTCAAGCATAGTAGTCGGTCGGCTTTCCTTTTAGTTGACTTCACACTGTTAAATCCACTTCCTCTTCTTTTCATCCTCCTCATCGCCACCACCATCTCTTCCCCAATCATCTCAGTTTAAAACCCAATTCGCCCGGTCACTCACCAAACTCAAACACCCAGTTGTTCTCTTAGTCCCATTAATGACTGGTGCACACAAGTTACAAGTGTTAGTCAGTTAGTGTACAAGACTATTAGTCCCACATCGACTATTCCAAAATAATTATGAGTTCCTTAATTCTATAAATGAAGCAACAAGTCATGGTGTTGTGATATTGTTAACAAAGCAAGGGCCTCTAACGCATTTTGTAAAAGCAGTGGCCCAAACGCTTTAGTATAGCTTGGCTTACTTTATTTAAGAGGGCCTGGCTCGGCCTGGCCTGCAGGCAGGAACAGGCCTAGTATTTTTGGGTTAAATCTGACCTGGCCTGACCTGATGTGTTTAATGGTGAGGCCCGGCCTGACCTGGTCAACGGTCAAAGCCTGACAGGCTTGGGCCGGGCCAGGCCAGGCCGGCCTGTTGTTCATGTCTACTCTTCACTACGCTCGTCTCCCTTCTCGGGAGAGACAAACACTTCCCGGGCTACTAGAGTTTAGTCAAATCAACCAACTTTAAGTTAACTTTATTCATTTTTTTGGCTCATATAAGGGGCAATCTTTCCCTTTCCAAGCTATTTCTCCATTACCTTGAATGAAACTCAAATGTGCGACACAACGGCTATATATTAATAAATATTTTTTTGATTTAAAATTATAAAATTACTATTAATTTTTTAACTTTAAATTTAAAATTAAGATAATTTATTAAAAATTATAAAATAATAAATTTTATAATAAATAATATTTTACAATGAATAAGACAAAATATATTTTATGACATATCTAATCATAAAAAGTTTATCAAAATCGATGACAAATTATTTGATTTTGAGATAAAAAAATTTAAAATCTTTAATATTAACCTCTCTTTTTTTCCCCCTAAAAATATTAACCTTTTACTGAGACAATTAATGAAAAGTAGACTATGTTTGAGACAATCAATGAAAAATAGATTTTTTTTTGTGAAAAAAAAAAGAAAAAACGATAATTTAAACTCTTTCTTGCTCAAAAGGTGGAAGTATATGAAAAAGAAATAAGCGTTACAATATTTATGATCATATTAGGCAAAGGCGTTGGCAAAATAATTAATGAGGTACGTTACCTAACGCACCAAGGACCACCTCGTCATTCTTTGTTTTCTCTATTCCATTATTGTCCTT
Organism: Hedera helix; assembly: GCA_947179155.2. Lineage (NCBI taxonomy): Eukaryota > Viridiplantae > Streptophyta > Magnoliopsida > Apiales > Araliaceae > Hedera > Hedera helix. The sequence goes on from OX359280.1 coordinate 12,275,950, forward strand.
TCACATTTTTCAAATTGACGAAGATATCCTCTCAGCGGCATATAAATATAGCACACTTTCAACGAAAACATTTCTCTCTCTAAAATAAAAAAACAAAAATTAATGGCAGAGACGGATAATTTTGGAGTTCTCACAAAGGCGTTTTCAGGTTCTCTTTCCATTCCAATTATTTTACATAATCTGAATAATATGTTCTTTTAGCTGTTTTATCTTTATAATTTGGGGATGAATCAATCGAGTTATATATATATGTGTGTGTATGTATATACATTTGTATATGGAGTATTTTCCCGGAATGGTTTTCAGGACATTCAACTTTCTCAAATACATCCAATTTGTTCACTCTTTCTCAAATATAGCCTCAACGCCAATTGAATTGGCGTTGAGTACTTTTTCTTTTAGCCAACGCCATTTTAATTGGCATTGTGTATTAACCTTCAAATAAAATTCAATTAAGGTTAATTAAGTTAAACTAAATTATTAAAAAAAGAAGAAGGCAAAAACTCAACGCCAATTGAATCGGCGTCCAACTAAATTAAAAAAAAAGAAGAAGCAACATTCCAACGCGAATTGCCATTATTTATTCTTCAGTTAGAAGGAAAGGGGAAAAAAATGAATGGGACATATATTTTATATTTTTGTGGGAATATTAGGGGAAAAAATGAATGAGACATATATTTTATATTTTTGTGGGAATATTATAATTTACTGGTAAAAGCTTAAATTTTCATCACATTATTATTTCGACATTAAATTATTTTTTTAAGTTAATTTAAGATATTTTAAAAAATAACATTAATATGAATTTAGTTTGTAAATACAATTACAAAAATTATAAATTATGTATAAAGTACTATTAATTACATTATTTACTCCTTCATTTCAAAAATATAAAATTAATGTTATGTTAATTTTAGTATTTTCAATATGAATTGATTCCTATTTGTGTGAAAAGTCCCATATGAACTCTCAATATATACTCCATTGAATTGTGTGAATGCTTATAGATTTTTTCCCTCATTTTTCATTTTTCATTTTTTTATGCTTCCTCCAAATACATGATTATGTGAAAATTGTTGCATTTTTTGTTACTCTAGATTAGCCCTTGTGGATAACTAATGTTGCTCGAGCGTCAATAATTGTAAACTTTCTTATTCTCTAGTGACAATATGTTGGTTTGATTCGTTTGAATGACTTATGAAAAACCAAATACTAGGCTAATTGGACTCAATGACATTGCAATTTGTGAACTACAAAATACTTTATAAAAAGGTCTCATTTAAGCTGTTGCTTTTATATATGATAAACAGAACGCAATTGTACTTTGGGCCATGCATCCATGGGAAAGGGATGCTCGTTTTAGCTAAGGAGGCTTTGTTGAATGGACCACAATCGTTTGGCGTGCTCGTAGAGATTGCATGTACTAGATCATCGGAAGAGCTTTTGGGTGCCAGAAAAGCCTACCACTCACTTTATGATCACTCCATTGAAGAAGATGTTGCCGTAAATATTCCCAGCACTGAACGTAAGGTGAGAGCTTTTACTTCTGGTGCTTGAAAAATTACATGTCCCAGAAATAAGTTTGAAGGTCTCTTCAATATATGTATATTTTACTCAAGATATTAAAAAATCCTATATGTTTTTTTGAATGTAAAATTAATGCATTTCTAGAAGCATGATTCCTTACAGTTTACCTTATCATCCCAAAAAGATTTCAGTCCAATTTTTTTATTTTAATAAAGAGAAGCTTTCTATATCAAGTTGGACCATTCACTTTTAGGGCGTTTAATTGATGAATGATTAACCCCCCCTCCCCAAGAAAAATTATGAAAATATCTCAAGGGGGTTTAGATTGATCAGTCATTGACTATATATGTCAAAAGAAAAATGGGTTTGCGGCAGTTTGCCTAACAAACTGGAAATATTCTTATTTACAATGGTGGATCGAAATATCAAACATTATGTAATTCCAGTTTGAAAAATGATACACCCACAACATTGATATAATGCCCCTTTTTTTTACTCCGTTTGAGGTGAGTGAGATGATGAAAAATTGAGGATAAAACTGTCTTTTGAAATTGTCATTTGAATCTCTTGTTGAATTCTTTTGTTGGTTGGCATAGTATAACTCTTCCAGTTCTAAAAGATAAACGTTACGTGTAGAGGTATTATAGCACCATCTCTATTGTTTGGTTAAACTTGGGAACCTTTTATAATCACATCTAATATTTATATGGAGAGCAAATAATTTCTTCATCAAAATGTAAAATTTTGTCTTATAAATTCTATTTTGTACATTGACCAGTTGTTGGTAGCACTTGTGAGCTCTTATCGATATGAAGGTCCACGAGTTAATGAAGAAACTGCAAAATCTGAAGCCAAGATATTGCGTGATGCCATAAAGAATGCTACTTGAGGATGAGGAAGTTGTGAGAATTTTAGCAACAAGAAGTAAGCTCCAGATCAAGATCATATTCAAACATTACATAGAAATATGTGGCAAACGTATCGATGAGGTATGAAATGGAGATTCCATTTAAATAACACATTGAATAGATATTTTGAAAAAAAAAACTAGATAAAAGAATGTTGCAGTAGCTGCTCACAAGAAATTAGATAAAAACAAGAGACAATAAAGGACTCGAGGAAATAACCTATCAACATAGAAAAAGAACAAAAAGAAAATAGATAAAACAAGAGACATCAGAATGGCAATGAATGACGAATATGATGAGTCTAGAAATACATGATACATCTATTTAACATAGGAGATTGACCTAAATGATAGGATGCTGTTATAATTTAATTGTTTTATTCTCTTTAAAGTTTGTGAAATTTAGCTAAGGCCATTCATGAAACAGATATGGACTGAAGTTCATTGTAATTTGTTGAGAAATTATATGGAAAAAATGAGAGTTGTTGTATTTTGGTGACAATTGAAAGCTTATTGATCAATAATATTTTAGAAACACCCTAATTTACTTAGACTCTCAATTCTTCATTCTTTCAGGATCTTGATACCGAGTTGATTTTAAAAGAGACGGTGCAATGCTTATCTACTTCGGAAACATATTTCAGCAAGGTGATCAGCTTAACCGTGAAAATATATCTCGACTTTTAACAATATCGAGTTCACTTTTAATTTAATTGCTTACCAAATTTAACTTTACATCCTTTCTTATATGCTTCAGGCTTTGGACGAGGCCTTGAAAAGCGGCGCAGATGAGAAAATGAAGGATGCTCTAACTCGAGTAATTTTTACCCGAGCAGATGTGGATATACAGAAGATCAAAGAAGAGTACCATCGCAAGTATGGAGTTCATATCTCAGACAAGATTGAAGATATAGTTAATGGAAACTATAAAGATTTCTTGCTTACCTTGCTTGCAAGAGGAAGTTAATTTAAAAACACACTGATTTTTGTTGTCATACTGTTATTCCCCACTCCCTTCTTCCCCTTCTGGCTGTTTTTGTATTTTTGTGCTTGTATGAGCATCATATTACTAATATTTTTACACGTTTAAAATATTTCTAGGTTGTATTCATTTGCTTGAAAAAATAAAATTGCGACTGCAGAAAAATCGTGCAGCAGATAGTGCGTCGCAGCGCAGCTGCGTCGGACCTCGCTGCCCAGTCCAGTTTTGTGCAGTTTTTCAAAATTAAAATAAAGAGTTATTTTATATGATTTTATAATTAAAATAAAGAATTATTTTAAACATGAAATTGGATTTCATGCAACTTTAAATTGCCCATTAAATGATATCAATATATATATTGAATGATTTATTTAATTCATGTGATGAATATTATTTATTGATATATATGATAATAAATGAGATTGATTATGGACTATTAATCAATATGATTGGATTTAATTTATGTGGATGCATTGAATGAATGAGTTTTTACAAATAGGGTTTGCATACTTCGTCTTTTCTAATTTTTTTGATGTAAATTCTATCCCCCTTGACTGCTGATCAATGTTTCTATTTTATGAAAATAGTTTGTAATAGGATTAGTTAGATATTTTTTGAAGAATTGGAGCTAAAGAGTAAGGAGCGGATGAAGACCCGTTTGTATTGGAGCCCTGGTTAAATGTAATAGTTATATTTATGTATTTATTCTTGCACCCAAGGCTTGCTCATTTGGTTTATTTGGTAGTTCGAATAAACCAAATTAGAATAAAAGTCTGTAATCAATTCAAGTAAAATATAGTATTTTATATGTGTATGCTTATTATATGTATATTATATATTATCAAGCATGCTTCGCATGTTAAATAATATGACGCGTATTTTATATATATATTTGTGTGTGTGTGTGTGTGTGCGCGTGCATGCAGGGGGCGGAGCCAGATTTCTATTTCAGGGGGTGCCAAAATTATTTACATATATACATAGCAGTTCAAGCAGGTGAAAGTCAAAAATGTATTTTAACGAAGTGAAAATTGTTATTAAACTATAAATAATTTGGCGGGGATTCGGGGACAGCGTCCCCGAGCCAATTTTTTTAATACTTTTGTACTATCGGGCCACATATACATATATAATATATACTATATTACAATGATAATATAATAAGTAATAATATATGGTATATGTACACTATATTGACTCATAATAGATTTTTCTAATCACAACTGTTCATAAATAATTAATTCATTAATTAATTTAAAAAATAATATAAATTAGATTATTATTTAGTTTAAAAATATTATAGAAAGAGATACATATATTTAGGGTATATGAGTCATGTGATTAAAATTTGATTAAGAAAGTTATAAATTTTCAATTTGACCCCGTATAATAAAAAAATTATAAAATTTGAGTGGGGTCAATTTATATAAAAATTTTAAAATTTATCCTATATTATAAAACAATTTTTTTTAGTGGGGTAAATTGATCCCACTATAGTCCACCTAGCTTCGTCACTGAGTTCAAGTAAAGTCTTAAGTCTAAAATCTTTTTTACTTAAGTAAAATTAATTTATTTTTTTTATGTTTTTATAAGAGGTGTCAAAATTTAAATATATAAAACATATACTTGATTATATATATATATATAAGAGGATGTTCAAAACTCAGGGGATGCCATGGCACCCTCAAGTCAGTACATAGCTCCGCCCCTGTGTGCATGCACACTAAACAAGATGAGACAATTAATAATAAACTCCTCAATTTAAATATATTAAGTTGTAACATTCAAATATATTAAGAAAAATATCGAACGTAGCCTTCTAGTATAGTAAAATGATAGAGTATCAAATAGTCATTATGAGTTTGTTGTATCGCATAAGACTTGTATTAATTATTTAAGATGTTTTAGTACATAGTTGATGTTTTTAAAGGAATTGAACATTACTGTTTTGTTGTGTCGCATAAAGACGATCTTTTTCTCTTCACTTATATGAAAATGTTAGGTCTTACTTAACTTGGACAATTTTGATTTGGATGTGTCGCACATGATCATAATAATCCAAGAGACAAAATACAAGGAGTTACATGTTGATGTAATTGACAAGAAGTTGTCTACTTATTTTTTTATATATAATTTGTTGTGTTGCACAAGGTTATATACAATTGAAATATGATCATTATTCTCACTAGTGAGTCTTTAATTAGATTTGCCAAACTATGTAAGGAGGGTAATATAGTTCGATGAAAATAGTGAGAGACACCATTTTAAATAAAGATCTAATTAACTTGGTGATTAATAAAATAAATACATGTTAATGTTGTTATTAATTCAATTAATTTTTTTTGCTATGTTTAATTCACTAACACTGCATATCATATTCGATGCTAACATTTAATCAAACCAAATTGTTCGAATTGATTAAACAAATTTAAGAATAGTTCTCAATGCTGAAAATCAATCTATAGTTTCGAGTATGCTAAATAGGGCTTTTAAGAAGGTCAAGAACAATTAAGGAAAATACTTGTAATATTTAAATTATGCTTTATGTGTGTAATATTAGCATTCTCATTTTTATAAGGGCTGTTAATAATAGTAAAGTGAAATTATGTGGAAGTTTATAAATACAAATTTTGTTATGAAATATGATGTGTAATTTTTTTTTATGTTTGCATATTTATACTCGTGTTTCTTTTATTTTAGAGAAATGACACTACCAAACACAAGAGCAAGAGTGACGACACATGTTACTAGTAGTAGTGAGAGTGTTGAACAATAACCTAGTGATAATCAGACTGCTGGAAATCCTATACAACAATTTGTTAATATGTTAATGAATACTATAGCAAATCAAAAAAATTCACCCTGAACACACACAACTACGTTTAAAGACTTTAAGAACGTAGGATCTCCTGAATTTCAGGGAACCACTAAACTAATCGATGCCCAAAATTGGGTTACTGAAATTGAAAAGGCTTTTGATATAGCCGAGGTTGGGAAAAATCAAAAGACAAAATTTGTTGTCTATCTATTAAACGGCGAAGCGAACTTTTGGTGGGAAGCCAACAAATCAACGACGAGAGAAAGTGTAATCACTTGGGAAAAGTTCAAGGAATTATTTTTTGAGAACTTTTTTCCAAGAAGCATGCAGAATCGGAAGGAAGTCCGATTTCTAAATTTAACACAAGGGGACATGACAGTTCGCCAATACGCAACAAAGTTTAATGAGCTTGCGCGTTTCGCTCCTCATCAAGTGGAGACGGAGGAACGTAAAGCGAGGAGGTTCGAAGAAGGGTTGAAACCTTGAATTCATGGCAAAGTTGTCGTATTACAGATAGAAAATTTCTCCCAGCTTCTCGAGAAAGCCATCATTGCCGATGGCGACACTGATGCCTTTAATAAATATAAGAAGGAAAAAGAAAATAAAAAGAATCAAGAGGGGAGGTCTAGTAAAGGAAGTAATGGTGGGGGAAATACTAAAAGAAAATTTAATGGTGGGGAAAATACACAGAAAGATGGAGATAATAAAAAGGAAATAAAACCCTGTAAGACATGTGACAAGGGCCACATGAGAGTGTGTCTTAAGGGAAAAAATATTTGTTACAATTGTAAACAGGAAGGACACCTAGCCACGACCTGCCCAAACCCAAAGAATGACACCTGTTCAACTGTGGAGCAATGGGGCATCAAGCCAAGATGTACCTTAAGAAAGGAGGAGAAACGGGAGGGAGCAAGGCGAGTAACGTCGCTTCGACAACTACACCTGGAGGCCTGGCCGTCCAACGACAAAGACCTTCAACATGTCAGTGAAAGGTGCAGTGGCATCTCAAGATGTAGTGTCAGGTATCATTCTGATCAACTCCATAAATGCTTATGTGCTATTTGATTCAGGTGCTTCTTGCTCATTTATTTTACATAAATTCATTAAAAAATTGAACATGCCTAATGAGAATTTAGACTTTCCCTTGAACATAGAAATTGCTAATAGGGAAATAATACCTATTAATCACATCCTTAAGAAATGTTGCATAGCGATTAAGGGTCACGATTTAAAGGTGAATCTTATTCCCATTCAATTAGAGGAATTCGATGTAATTATAGGTATGGATTGGTTAACTAATCACAAAGCGGTGATTGATTGCCAAAAGAAGTGTGTTAATCTTTTGACAACGTTGAAGTCAAAGGTCTTTTTTAATGGGAATCAATTGCCAAGAAAATCTCGTTGTTTGTTAGCAATATAGCAAATAGATTACTTAAGAAGGGGTGTCAAGACTATTTGGCCTATATCGTAGATACTCAACAGAAAGAGTTAGATATAGATCAAATACCAGTCATAAGCGAATTCACGGACGTATTTTCCAATGACTTACCTGGTCTTCCACATGATAGATAGATCGAGTTTGTCATCGACTTAGCACTGGAAACTGCACCAGTTTCGAAGGCTCCATATAGGATGACACTTGTGGAGATGAAAGAGTTGATGATTCAACTATAAGAATTATTGAAAAAAAGTATATACAACCTAGTATTTCTCCACGGGGAGCACCTGTGTTGTTTGTCAAGAAGAATGATGGAACTTTGAGATTAAGTGTCGACTATCGTGAACTGAATAAGTTGACCATAAAGAATAAGTATACATTTATCACGGATGAAGATACAAACATTCATCGCGAGATTCTCTATTTTTATGAACCGTCCTAATGATTTAATGTCGTGAATCTTGGAATATGTAAAGTTATAGAATATCTTAATCTTAAGGTTAAAATATTAGAGATGGGTATTAAGTCCCTTGCATCAATTACAAAGACTTAGTATGAAATAATGAAAGATCTTTGAGAATTAAGATGAGAACTTTGTTTATGAATAAAGGGAATCATCTATAGACCTAATGATTTAGCATTTGAAGTGAGCATCGAATTAGCTATAGTAAGTATAGTGATTTGGGGCGTCACATCTTTAGAGAAAGACTAAAGTACATGACAATGTGGAGACCTAAAAGACCTGACTAATGGCAAAAGGTAATTTTTTACTAGTAAAAATGCTTATATCCATTCGGATTTTACTTATAGTTACAGCTTACTATACAAAGAAGATGTATGTATGATACAACTAAGGGGATTTATCTCCATAGAGATGGAGTAAATCAAGTATGTAAACTACAACGATCCAATTATGAATTGAAGCAAATTTCTTAAACGTGGAACATCTGTTTTGATGAGAGAATCAAAGGAGTTTAATTTTATCAAAAATGAGGATGAACCAAGTGTGTACAAAAGGTTAGTGAGAGCACTGTGAAATTCCTAGTACTATATGATGATATACTACTGATAAAGAATGACATACCGATGCTACAATCAATAAAGATGTAGTTGTCTAAACACTTCTTCATCAAGGACTTGGGAGAAGCATCCTAACATTTCATTGGAAATAAAGGTCTATAGAGATAGACCGTAAATGATGCTCAACTTGACCCAAAGAACGTACTTTAATTTGATGCTAAAGAAGTTTAGCATGCCAAACTCCAAAAGGTCTCATGTTGATGAGTTAGGGAGTAAATCTCTCATAGTAAATGTCCCAAAGACATTGGAATAGAGAGATTGTAATAGCCCGAAGATCCCACCTTCCTTAATTAAGTCCAATTATATCTGGATTACATAGTGATTAACTTAAAACCTTATTAACCGGGATCTCGTGCGTCACACCTTAACCTTTGACCTGTAAAATCATTGAGTGACCATAAATTCGGTCCATTTTTTTTTTTTTAAACTTATTTAACTTACATTCATTACCTGTCTCAGGATCGCAACGTTCACTTACCTTTCATTAAACTTAGGTCAAACAACTACTAATGGTGACCGAGTCTATTTCATTTCATAATCATATATATTATTATACTTTAATCTGTCAACAAAATTCAGCCATGATCTAATCATACATGGCTCTAATTATAAATGCCTGTTTTGCACCAGACTCTGTGCACATATACCTGTATACATACATTCATTTATCATATCTATTCAAATATACGTTCTATGTCCACATGTCTATCCATTCATGCTACATTATAAATACATACATCTGTATCTCACATTCCCTGCTCCATACATATATGACATACATGCGGGTCTATCACAATTATAACTAGACTTACATAATTACAAACTTTTCCTGAATAATAATATCACCTATATACAAATCATCAGAATAGATTCACAACATTCGTTAACTTGCAACCACATATAACAGTTTGGCTTCACGTTTATTTATTCCATCATCAATCTGTTACCTTAGCTGCACCGGTACCTCCGGCCTTCATGTATTTTACCTGAAATGTTAGTTCATAGCAAGAATGAGCATAAAGCTCAGCAAGTAATTCAGCTAACACCTTTCATGCTCACAATTTATAATATGCGTCGTGCTTCCCTTAACTTAATATATCATGCTTAATGTCACGTAATTCATTTAGCACTTAACCACATAATTGCACGCAAGACACATTCAACTTATATGCTATCACGTAGCTCACATAAAATATCTACTATACTTAATTCTGAAAAACTTGCCTGTACGCCTTTATTGTACTTAACCTGTACTTCCTCAATCATCCTTTGTTATCCGTCTTGTCGGCTTGCTCATTTCGAACTCTGTCTGTCAACATATAGCTTATATGTCATTATAAGATCATAAACTTGTATAACTTATCAAACTAATTCCATAAATACATGATCATCCGTCTTTAACCATTTCACATTTGATGTATTACACCTTATGTAGGTTTATAATACACCCTAACTTGCTTCCGACCTTTTTCATAACTTATAACATGTTTTGGCTTAGCTTTAGGCATGTTATATTATGCCATTTGTCATTTCATTATAACTTAACACCCTTTAATTTAACCATTATTATTACTTTTAGGGTTTATATAACTCATTTCTATCATACCATATCAAAATATAGCTTTTTGGAAGCTTAAAAAAATTTCAAATGAACAGTAACTCCGCCCCGGCGCCGCCAGAGCTCGCTGGCCGCGAAATCTCCTCGGTCGATGAACAGTAACATGGCGCCGGGGCGCCACTTTTAGTACAAAACATGGCGCGGGGGCGCCATGTTCAAAATCTGGAAATTTGATTTTTGCACTACCTTTGCCGATTTTTAATTTCTTCATCTTAACTCCAATTGAGCTGAAATTTGGACCACATCTAGACCTTACTACCTAGTATTTTACAAAAATACTACTTGCCACATTTGGATTCTTAAAAGTAGAGATACATTAGCCCCTAGGAGGGCTGTTCAACACATTTCCAGACTTAGAAAAATTTTCAACTTCCAAACCAACTTTTTACCAACTTGGTGATTTTTGGCCATAAGCTTTAAAACTCAATTCTAACACTTGACATAGTTCACATAGGTCATATATGACATGTCTAGGCCTTCAAATCAACTTAACTTCGCACGAGGCGAGTTTTGTCCATAAAAATCCGTTTAGGGTTGAAACGATCGATTTCGATCGTTCGAAACTCATTTTCATTCAATTTCTCATCCGTTGATTTCCAAATCAACTCTAACACGTGTATTAACATAAATATGAGTCATTTAACCTCATTTCAACTCTAATTCCTTAAAATTGCCAAAAATCACCTTTGACGGCCATTTTCATTAACTTTTTCAAAACCTTTCATTTCTAAAGCTTAAACTCCGTGTCAATCCTTAACTTCTTTTTGGCACAACCTACTTCAATCACTTCATTTAGTACACATAGCACATATATAACTTTAATGGATTTTCAAAACCTTTACAACTTTTCAAATGGTTACATTTTCTCAAATAGTCCGTTTTGGTCGTCGGCGAATGTTTTAAAACATTTAAAATCCTCAATTGTCGCCATACGAACCGAATGACATCCAAATCATTACTAACACGTGTATTAACATCAAACTTACTTTTTGGCATCATTTGATCACAAATTACACTCAATGGCCAAATTCACATATTGATGGCATATTCTCAACTTTTCAATTTCAAGCCTTAAACTCAACTTAACATCTTAAATCCAATACACCACATAGGCTATCACATATACATTTAACAACTTTGTATATTCTCACAACTTCCATATGTATCTTCCAATACACTTTACAGATTATTACGTTGTCTACACAAAAAGTATAGCCTAATATTTGCAATTTCTTTACATAAATCATACCTTTCAAACTTTTAGGTATCTAGCTTACTATTTAACACAAAATTTCACTTTCATCAAGCATAATCAACCTTTAAAATTAGGTTTTCATCACTTCTAAATACAAACAACACATGATTCTCCATGAATCATGACTTATAACCTTGAAAACATGCATAATAGTTCACCACCTTTGCTTTGCAACCTTAGAGCCTAGGGTTTCATGATTTTCCAAACATATAACATGCAATATACATGATCTCTTCATAATCAACTCTTTATAGTCAAGGATTCATGCATGGCTATACTTAAACTAACATTTAAACTCATGAACATCAAGTTTTAATACAAAAACATAGCTATACCTTATTTAGCTCTTCTTTCTTCTTGATATAAAGCTTCATAGAGATGGAAACCTCACTTTGATGGCTTGTCTTCCTTCTCTTGATCAATTCTCTAGCAATCCTCTTGAATTCTCTTCAAACCCTAACCCTTTTCTCTCTTTCTCTTTTATGCTTGCCACCTTCGAATGAAATAAAAGGAACAATGCTGATAACACATAACATATACATATATAATCAATATATATCCTCCATCACTTAACCAATCCTTGGTTAAGTTAACTCCATGCATGGTTAGGGATGATTAAGACATTTCACATGCATTTCCAATGGCATAGTTGACAATTCACATAATAAGGATGCCTTGGTCATTTCCCCACTTATCAAGGGCATTTTGGTCTTTAGCCAAATTTCCTAGAAATTTAATTTCTCATAATTCCATACTTGCTTTTTCTTAAACCCTTTCAAGTCCATTTTGATCCAAATTCGTTTCATTACATTTAAACTTCATTATATCATCAAATAATCCATAATTGACTCGTCCCATATTGCTTGTCACACTTTGAACCTTGAATTTCCTCTAATAAATCATAATTCACATAATTGTAGAAATTCCATGTTATCACTTTTCCAATTTATGTAAACCTCTTGGTTCCACAATAAATCAATTCCATAAATTTTAACTATCAATATCTCAATACCATCGAATTGCTCATCTTTTCTATCAACCGCTTCCTCGAGAAGCGAACCTTGACCGAATTACCAAAATCCATCAACATTTATCCTTTTTATGTTCATAATATCCCTTTTACGATTTTAACGTCCTTTAACTTATTTACTTCACACACACATAAGCTAATTTACACCATAGTTGAAATCTTCACTCTTTCTACTTACACTCGGGGTATTATCTTCCATATTTATGATTCACATAAATACCTACCTTATTCAAAATCAATATATTAATTTCTTAATAAACTCCACATGTTCACATATCACTAATCTTATTATTCACATCACCTAGCCTTTCAAGGCCTATTCATTAACTTCGTTCTCAATTTTCATAACTTAAGCTCAATGTAATTATATTTTCCTCATTTCCATTATTCTATAACTTTAAATCTTTATTCCTTTATTAACTTTAATATACGTTTATATCCACACATTCAGTCAACCACATAGGTCATTTAGCACATAGCTTACATAATAAATCAATCATTAATATATTCTAACATTTAACGCTAGGTTTTACTATTAACCTTTACTTAATTAATCATAATCCTCATTTGGAATTATTCTAAAATCCTTGGCTGTCACAGAGATTACATGCACAAGATACCTTAATGCTTCGGCTATATGATCTATCATGTATGAATGATATGTACTAGACCTGATATTGCTTATGTACGATAAGTAGATATCAGTTCAATCTTTGAGAAGAATATTAGAAAAATGTTTCTAATGGTAAGACTGATCTAAAACTAGAGGGCTTAACAGACTCAAGTTTTTCAGACTAACCAAGACGACAATAAATCCATTTCAGGTTATACAATTACCTTGAATGGTGGTGTAGTGGGTTGAAAAAGTTTTAAGCAGCAAACAGTTGCTGATTTAGTGATAAAAACATAATATATAACTATAAGTGAAGCTGAAAATAAGATTGTTTAGTTGGATAAGCTCATTATAAAACTTGAATTGGTTCCCAATATTAAAGGAGTTTAATTCACCAAGGAACCTAGGGCTCATCTGCATTCCAAACATGTGTTGCATAACTTTTATATGATAAAAAGAATCATTGAAAAGGAGACGACACCATAGAGATAGAAGACTCTTAAAACAATATTACAAATCTATTAACTAAAGCATTAACCAAGCATCTCGAACAGTCGCCACTTTGAGAAGAATGGTATGGGGATACCAAAGGACGATTGACTTTAATGAAAATGGGAGATTGAAAGTAATATGCCCTCAAGCCAATCACATTTGATGTGATAAGCATATATTTTGTAGTCTTATTCGTTTATTAATAAAAGTATTAAGACATTTCGTTATTCATGATTAATTGGCTGAATTAATTATATGGATAAACCCATAGTTTTGAGCAATGCTTTTAGAATCATGATGATGATCATGCTAATGAGATCTAAATTCAAGATAGCTTAAAAACTAAAATATTCCTAATCGTGGGATCACAAAAATGGGGATTAGTGAATACAGATAGATTAGTACATACTATGCTTGCTTTTATAAAGATGATGATTAATTTCATAATCATTTGTGTGGAGACATTAAAGTAAATATGTAGGTGCTTATTAGAAAATAAGTTCACTGAATGTGACTCGCTCAAGGAACATCTAATGGAGTTTTACTTGCCTTTCAATAGGAGTTCTTTTTCTGATAGTAGTATAAGTGATCATTGGACTTGAGATCATTATAGTATCTTGTGTATGATGAGTTATACTTTAACATATTCCTTAAGACTTCTATGGTGTATCAAAAGATATGACTGGATATAATAAGTTATACATAGAGGTAGGTAAATGGTCAACAAAGGATCTACCACTTCCAGTAAAGAAAGATAATGTCCTATGTAATTTAATAAATGACAACTTAAAAATCTAAGGCCAAGGTGAAATGAAAATTAGAAAGGAGTTTCTAATTTACATTGGAGTTGTGCATTTATGAATTGAAATGCATATGATCAAATAAAATAAGACTTGACAGTAATTCCATGTCTTATATTTGATTAGGACATTGTGTGGTAGAATGATTGAATTGTACAATAACTATTCGCTGAAAAGTTCTTTTACGATTAAATGTTGAAATATATATTATCTGAAAAGTCGTTGATCGCTAAGGGGGCTTACCATTATTGTAAGAATAAATATTATTTATTGATAAATTAATTGATTTAATTTATTTATATAAATAAGATTAGAATTGTTCAAATTAATTTATTCTACAACCGGTTTAATATGGAGAATTGGTCACACCGCAAAAGAGTGATTTATTTTAGAAGTGAATGGTATAATCGTAATAATAATAAAGTATATTTAATTTATACTATGCTGATAAAATAAATTAAATAGCTTAATATTTATAATTTAGTATTTTGAAAATACTAATTAAAAATTAATAAGAGCAGTCTTATTATTATTATTACTACTATTATTATTTAGTTCCTAAATGGTTTAGAAATTAATTAATAAGTAGTAGAATTATTATAAATAATTAAGTTCTTAAATGATTTAAAAATTATAATTATTATAATAATTAATTTATTTTCTAATTAGTTAGGGAATTAAATTAAAACCTTAATCCTAAATAGTTTAGGAGGGTTAACCATATTTACAAATAAGAGAAGTTTTATTATGGATTAGGTTAATGACTCATTTGATAATTCTCTACATCTTTGGAGTTAGAGAGAGAGAGAGAGAGAGAGAGAGAATTATGGCCAGTCACATATGATTTGGAAAAATTAAAATTCATTTATTTAATTCATAGTTCTCTTAGTGGATCGCCTCTAGAGGATTTACACTTGGGGAGCTGATATTGATCCGTGTAATCTAATCGGTGAATTCGAAGAAGAACGCGAATGATTAAAGGGAGTTGAACTTGTACCTGTGAAAGCTTGATTCTACAAAGGTATAAATCTTTTATCACTCCTTAATTAATAATTGTCGCATAAGAATGATCATGGATTATTGATTTGTAAAATTTTAAAATCTAATTTTTGCTTGTTTTTATTGCGCTTATATAATTTGATTATATGTATGTCATGTTTTTGCAAACCAACAAAGACAACATTTTTGAATGACAATTTGAATGAGGAAGTATATATGAAACAACCCGAAGGGTTTGTTGCTCCCGAAAATGAGGCTAAAATATGCAAATTAATTAAATCTCTTTATGGTCTAAAACAGGCACCAAAATAGTGGCACGAGAGATTTGACACTGCTATTTTAAACTTTGAGTTTAAATATAATAATATAGATAGGTGCATACACTCTAAAATTACTTCGGACTATATGGTGCTAGTCTGTTTGTACGTGGATGATATGATGATCATTAGTACGAATATGGTTAGAGTAAATGAGACTAAAAAGTATCTATCATTTGTCTTCAAGATGAAAGACTTAAGTGAAGTGGATACTATTTTAGGCATCAAAATTAAAAAATATAGTGGGGGTTTTGTATTAAATCAATCTCACTATATTAAAAAGATATTAACTAAGTTTAGTCACCTCGAGTTTAAGGATATGAATACTCCTTTTGAGAATGGAGTTAAACTCAAAGAAAATAATGGCAGAGCTATTGCACAACAAGAATACACAAGTGTTATTGGTAGCCTTACGTATGCTATGCACTATACAAGGCCAGATGTTTCTTTTGCAGTTTCTAAACTTAGTAGATATACGAGCAGTCCTGATGTTAATCATTGAAAAGCTATTGGGAGGGTACTTGGATATCTAAAAAGAACCAGTGGTTTAGGATTGTTCTATAATAAATTCCCTAGTGTTTTAGAAGGATACTGTAATGATATGCAATTTGGAATATTATAATTATTATTGTAAATTAATAAGTTATTAATGAAAATTAATTTTTGAAGTGTGATAAGTGTTATGGGACAAGCCAATTGTGCACTATTTTATGTTAGAATAAAATTCAAGCTTAGTGAAACAAATTTAGATCAAAATGGACTAGAATTGGACGAAAAATAAGCAAAAGTATGAATTATTGGGAATTAAATTGTCTAGGAATTTTGCCAAAAAATCATGCTACCCTTGAAAATTTGAAGAATGACATTGGTGGCATAGAATGGTGTAAAGTCTATTTGGTCCTTATTTAGCAATGCGAAATGACTTAACTAGCCTTGACCATGCATGGTTAGTTAACCCAAGGTTAGTTAAATGCTAGGAAATTATATATAACTTATATATGTATAGCTTGTAAGTATTAAGTTGTTCATTTTCTTACATCATCTCAAGTTGCTAGCAAGAGTTCGTAGGAGAGAAAGAAGAAGAGAAGGCTAGGTTTCCATTGATATCACAAGAGATTCAAGGAAAAGTGATTAAGTGAAGTAAAGGAAGCTATCAAAGTGGAGAACTTAGCTCTTAGAAGCTTCATAGCTAGAAGGAGAATAACACATAAAAGGTAAAAAGGTGTTCAAGCCATAAAACTTTGTGTTTATGTGTTTAAATCTAAGTTTGAGTGAAGCCATGCACGTATTTTTGGCTATATGTGTTTATTATGTAAATTTTTGTAAGTTTATGTGCTTCATGTTTGGTATTGGATGAAAACCTAAGCTCAAAGTTGCTAGAACAGAGGTGGTACACTATTCATGTATATAATAAGAGCTATGAAGCATGATTCATGAATAATTATGGTTATATGTTGCTAGAAGTGATGAAAACCTAGCTTGAAATGTTGAATATGTTGGAAGCATGCATAATATCATGCTAGATAGCATTAAAAGATCATTATTGGTTCAAGAATATTATTTGTGTAGAAAAGTTACAATATTAGGCTATGATTTGTGTAATAATCAAATCATAATCTGTAAAGTATTTTAGAAGGTGCATATAGAAGTTGTACAAGTATACAAAGTTGTTAATTGAGCACGTGTTAAGCTATATGTGCATGATGCACAAGAATTCAAATGGTATTCAAGGGTTGAGTTTTGAAAAGTTGGCAAAATCCTACCAATGTGTGATTTTTGGCCATTTTGGATAATTAATGGTGAAATGAGGCTAAACATCTATGTTTTATGTGAATATACGTGTTAGAGTCGATTTGGAACTCATTTGATGTTTGTGGCGATCAATGCGAGTTTTAAACGTTTTAAAACGTTCGCCGACGACCAAAATGAATTTTATAGAAAAATTAAACCATTTTAAGATTTTTAAATGTTTTGAAGGCCCATGCAAGTCCAATACATATTATGTGTGCTAGGTGAAGTGTTGGGACTCAGAAAATCAAATTAGGGCTAAAGATAGAACATATTTTGAATTTTTTTTTCTTCTGAAAAACCAGCATCGCGCCGGGGCGCCATCTTTTACACTAGGAACTGCGCTGGGGCACAGTGGTGCTGCAAGGAGTTTGTTGGGGCAGTACCAAAGCTCACCGGGGGGCAGTCTGGCTGAGCACTTCTCGCGGCCTGCGAGATTTCAAGAAGAAAACACTGCGCCAGGGCATAGTGTTTTGAATTTTTAAAATAAATTATTTTTAATTTCAAAATGAAATGTTTTGTTATTAAACGATAGAGACATGTAATGTAAGCTGTAAATTGATAAAAATAATCAATGTGGTAGATGTTAAAGGTTATGTAAAGATAAAGGGTAGCTTGTATAACAAGTTATAGCATGCGTGTGTATGTAACTAATACATGAATCAATATTATGGTCATGTAGGTTATAGAAGGGATACTATTTTACCAATTGTGATAGACGAGGATACAGGCGAGTTTTCCAACTGAACTCCCATTTGTAGTTCATTGAACAGTTACTCATGTTATGCATTCACGTTATCATGTAAAGTTCATTCACCATTGAACTGCTTTGAAAAAGGTCGATACCAATCTTGATTCCGACTAGACACATATGATGATATATATTGTAATCAAATGTTTATTGTTATGTGCTCCAATACACATTGCTGTAGGGCGGATTCTATGATATGCTGTAACAGAACAACCCTGATACAAAGAGGGATTAATGGCTAAAGAAAATATATTTTATGGCATGATTGTGTCGATAGATGTTTATGTTGTGCACAATATAAGAGTACGATGGGCCGATCACCCAGAGTACACATCTAAATTGAACAACAGTCTTATGACTAATTTGGGCATTATCAATCGTGATGATTGGTATTGTTCTTAACGAGTTCTTGGTCTTGTGACCGTACAGTAAGTGAGTTTCATGTTTCCAGTTAACCATATAAAGATCATGTTATATTTCTCATATTCATTCATTGAACTGTTATTATAAATGATCCAACAGATCATTATTTATGACTCAGATTAATGTAAAAGACTCAGTTCATTGTAAACGATTTGTATTCATTGTAAATGATTTTCATTTATCATTCTGAAATATCATGTCAACATTTGTTTATATACTTGTTGAGCTATTTTATGCCCATCCTTGCTTTTAAACATGATATTTCAACTAAACCTGAACAGGCAGAGGGATAAAGAGTAGACAAAGGAAAGGGAAAGGCTAGCAAACAATGACCATGTAGTTACAAGATGATTGTACATGTAATATATTAGGTATGGATGTGTATGTATAAAGGTATATAGAACCTGGAATAGTTATGTATGAATATAAATTAAGTTTTTGTTATTATTCAAAATGAATGGATGTGATGACAGGGTAGAATAGTAACGTGAGCACCGAACCCGTGGTTCAAGGGACCCGAATTTGGGGGCGTCACAGGTTGGTATCAGAGCTGTTAGGTTATAAACCTTAGGTGGGAAAACCTTAGGAATATGACCTTAAGAAAAATAGTGAAACTCATTTAGAGTTCTAAGAGGCGAATGATGGAAGTTTTCAAGGTTACAATTTCCACAATATGTGCTATATATTACGTGTTACGTGCTATGTGCTTTAAGAATACGAAAAATTACGTCGAACTGAAACAACTGTTCTTGTGATTTTATAGCATGTCAGAGATTGGTGAATCCAGTCGGACAATAGAAGAAGAGCCCAAAGACATTCAGATTGATGTAATGACTACTGTATCAGCTATGACAATTATACCAGCTGAGAACAGTGAACTAGAGGAAGATCCAGATGAATTAGAAGGAGACTCAGATGGAGCATTGTCGGATAATGCATCATCTGAGCAAAGAGAGGCCGTTCGAGAATGGGTGACGGGCCTGATACAACATAATAGTGAGTTTGTAGACAGAATATTTGAGTTAGAGACTCAAGCGGCTGAACGGCAGACAGCTGTAGAGCAAAATAAAAATACAGTTCAAGTGTTGGTTGGTAGGAATATGGAGCTGACAGATAAATTAAGACAAGAAGAACAGAAGGTCCAAGAATTGAAGAACGACAAGGAAGCCTTAGAGGCTAAATTGAGGGGAGCGAATGCTGAGATAATCAGATATGAACATGCCGGGGCTAAGGCAGTGAGAAGAATAGATTTGTTAGAGGAGGAAGTGAGGTCCAAAAAAGCTAGGATTGACAGTATGAGTGTAAGAATAGAGGACATGAGCTATGCATTTCGCACGGCATTTGGAAGGGCGCAGTATAGAATGCATTATTACCCTGTAAAGTACGATCAGACTAGGAACACTTTGAGCAGATGGAAGATGATAACAATCATGGGTGAAGAATACAACGATGCAATGAGACGAGGGATGCTCTAGTAGAATATATGTAATAACAGTGTAGGGTTATATATGTATAGTTATGTGGATATGTCCTGTAAATTCCTATTTTTGTGATAAATGGGATATAAACTGTTATGAAACCTGTTTTGTCCTAAGGAGGGAAGGTCTATGGTTGTGGTAAAGCTGTTAAATGTGAATCCCAACTTTTGTAGTCTGAATGGATGAAAATAGCAATGTGCTACTTGTAATGTATTACGCTAGACACAAGTTAAGTTGTTTATGAATATAAATTCAATTATTAAATGTGTGTTAACACGGCTATGTATTTAAAGTTCATAAGAATGTGATATATAAATGATATGAAATAATCGTCATGTAAATTGTGAAACAGAAATGCCGCCTAGACACAGACAAATGTTCAACCTCCACCAGAGGAGTTAGTAAATGCTCCAGAGGAGCCATTCAATCCCATGCAGCAGTTTGTAGACTTGTTGATGGGAGCCTTTCAAAGTAGAAATGTAACCCCTATGGTTGACCAACCGGTAGCAGCTAAGATTGCTACCTTCAAGGATTTTAAAGCTGTTGGACCCCCAGAGTTCAAGGGGACAATGAATCCGGTAGAGGCCCAAAATTGGGTGATTGAAATAGAAAAAGTATTTGATGTAGCAAATGTGGCAGAAGAACAAAAAACTGTCTTCGCTACATTTATGTTAAAAGGAGAAGCAAATTATTGGTGGATTACCAATAAAGGAATACTGGGAATAGGAACTGCTCCATGGGAAAGGTTTAAAGAGATTTTTTTCGAGGCTTATTTTCCTCCAGTAACCCAAGACATGATGGAAATGCAGTTCTTAGAATTGAAACAGGGAAATATGACTGTAGCTGAGTATGCGGTAAAATTCAATGAATTAACAAGATTTACTCCACACTAAGTGGACACAAAACAGAGAAAAGCAAGACGCTTTGAACGTGGATTGAAGCCATGGATTTACAGCAAGGTCGCAATATTTTAGATCGGGACTTTTGCTAGAGTAATGGAAAAAGTAATTTTAACAGAAGGAGGCAGTGATGCCTTAGCAAAGTACATGCAAGAGCAGCATGGTAAGAAAAAGAATGAGCTTAATAGGGAAGGCAACAGTGGAGGAAGCAACTCCAATAAGCGAAAGTGGAACAGTAACAGTAATACAACTGTGATTAAGCAAGAAGGACCAAAGAAGAAGATGGAGCCATGTCCCAATTGTGGAAAGGGACACTCAAGGGTATGTTTAAAAGGGAAGAACATATGCTTTAAATGCGGACAAGAAGGACACATCGCACCAAACTGTCTAGTGCCAAAGGTGAATAAATGATGTTTTTATTGAGGAGAAGTAGGACATCAAATTAAAGACTGTCCTAAGAGGAAAGCGGATGGGGGAAGAGGAAGCAAATAAAATACTGGTGGGAAATTGGCAATAGGAGGACCTGTTCAGCTAGGAAGACCGACAGCTCGCACATTTAATATGACAGTGCAGGATGCAATGACATTAAAGGATGTGGTATCAGGTATCATTCCTGTTAATGGTATAAATGCATATGTGTTATTTAATTCGGGTGCTACATGTCTTTTATTTCTGATGACTTTGCAAAGAGATTGAAATTTCCCAAAGTAAAGTTAGAAAGTGTGTTGAATATAAAAGTAGCAAATAAGGAAGTAATCCAGGTGGAGTATATTCATCGGGATTATTGTTTGACGATAAGAGGGCATAATCTATTAGTCGACTTAATTCCTATTCGGTTAGGAGAGTTTGAGGTAATACTGGGAATGGACTGGTTGTATAGTCATGGGGCGGTGATCGACTGCCAAGGAAAATGTGTAAACCTTCAGACTCCTACCAAGTCTAAGATAATATTCTATAGTAGCAAATCGCCTAGGCAATCTTGTTGTCTGACGATGTTACAGGCCGAAAAGCTGTTAAGAAAATGATGTATGGTATATCTAGCACATGTGGTGGATACACGAGTAGTGGGATCCGAAATGGGTCAGATACCCGTGGTTAGAGAATATGCAGATGTATTTTCAGATGAACTACCGGGTCTTCTGTCAGATAGGGAGATCGAATTTATTATAGACCTTGTACCAGGAACAATGCCAATTTCAAAGGCACCTTATAGGAAGGCTCCATTAGAGTTAAAAGAATTAATGATTCAGTTACAAGAGTTGTTGGACAAGAAGTATATCCAACCGAGTGTGTCTCCTTGGAGAGCGCTAGTTTTATTTGTAAAGAAGAAAGATGGCTCGTTAAGACTTTGTATCGATTACAGGGAGTTGAACAAAATGACAATAAAGAACAAATATCCATTACCAATGATCGATGATTTGTTTGATCAACTACGAGGAGCCAAGTATTTCTCAAAGATTGATTTGAGAAGTGGTTATCACCAGTTGAAGATAAGACCTGAGGATGTACCTAAGACAGCATTTAGGACTCGTTATGGTCATTACGAGTTCCTAGTCATGTCATTTGGATTGACGAATGCATCAACTGCATTTATGAATTTAATGAATATAGTGTTTAAGCAATATTTAGACAAGTTTGTAGTGGTATTCATTGATGATATTCTTATTTACTCAAAGACTCAAGAAGAACATGTGGAACACCTGAGATTAGTGTTGGATAAGTTAAGAGAAGCAAAGTTGTATGCAAAATTCTCGAAATGCGAATTTTGGTTGGAAATGGTGCAATTTCTGGGGCACATGGTTGACCAACGGTATATCAGTGGATCCAACCAAAGTTGAGGCAGTAATAAATTGGGAACAGCCGAAGACGTCGACAGAGGTACGAAGTTTTCTTGGACTAGCTGGATATTACAGTAGATTCATTAAGGATTTCTCAAAGTTGTCAGGACCTCTAACTAATTTGATGAGGAAAACTGTGAAGTTTGTATGGTTAGAGAAATGTGAAGAGAGCTTCTGGGCACTCAAGAAAAAGTTAAGTGAAGCACTCGTGTTGTCATTGCTTGACAATACAGGAGGATTTGTGGTGTACAGTGATGCGTCGCATAAAGGACTCAGTTGTGTATTGATGCAACACGACAAGGTTATAGCATATGCTTCAAGGCAATTGAAAGATTATGAGAAAAGTTATCCAACCCATGAGTTGGAATTGGCAGCAGTGGTATTTGCCTAAAAAATATGGAGATATTGTGACGACCCCAAATTCGGGTCCCTTGAACCTCAGATCCGGTTTAACATGAGTACAACCTTTTCCTTATCAAGCATAACTTATAACAATATTAAAATTGATATATACTCATTTCTTTACAATTTTATAACATCTATTTCTATTCTAGAATCACAATCTTTACAAATTCCTAGTATATCTCAATATTATACATGATACGACATTCTATTACAATCACTTTGAGTATTTAGCACTCATTTTACATACCAACAAATTCTTATTCTACACAAATATTTTACCTATCCAATTCAGACTGATATCTACAATAGTCATTTAGACCTTCAATGAAAGTAATGTGCATTCCTGTTCCTTGATCTTTATCAAAAACTTCGACTAACTCGCACTTATTTGAAAGTGTTGATTTTATAGCAAGAGTGAGCACGACGGCTCAGCAAGTTTAACAGCTACACATAACACATTGCATGCTTCACATATTAAACATACTCTGCATTTTATACTTATATCATACTTTTCATGCTTTTCATTTTATGAATACTTCATACTTCTTATGCATCGCATATAATACACATATAGTATATATCAAATCATGCTTCTTATTCTGTACATACTTCGCATATAATCATACTTCATGCATTTCGCATAACACAAATATCATCAATATATTCTCATACCAATAATTTAATAACATATGATTGCATTGAAATGCACATAGGCGCAAGTTCTGAAAAACTTGTCTGGTTCGGTTCTACCATTTACGCTTATTTTGCGTCTTTCGTTCAACCTACAATTTATATATGAAATTGACATTATCATTAGTTAAAATGACTATTACTTAGTCTTTATATAAGACTCTAACTTCAAATTATTAACTCTTAAGATGTCCGACAAACGAACCTTTATGTTTCAGATAAAAACCCTAGCCCAAACCTAGTTGGACATGTCGGGTACACTTAACCAACTTATGCCTTCACTACACGTTCATTGTACAACCCACTTTTATTAAGTTGTCTAAATTAGTCATAAACAAACTACTTACATTAGTTTAATTCAATTAAACTTTCTTCTTTTACATAACTTAATAATTCGGACATTTAATAATGTACTAAATACCTTAAAATATTATCTACCTTTGATAATATACAACTACCTTCAAATATTATTAATCATTTATTAATATTTTAATCACTTATTAATATTATTAATTATTTAATAATATTTTAATCACATATTAATATTATTAACTATTTAATAATATTTTAATTACTTATTAATATTATTAACCATGTAATAATATTTTAAACATTTACAAATGTCATTAATCATTTAACAATATTTTAATCACATATTAATATTATTCACCATTCAATAATATTTTAATCGTTTACTAATGTTATTCATCATTTAATACCTTTTTAATCATATACTAATATTATTGATCATTTAATAATATTTTAATACACATTTCAATTAATACCAATGGTTAACTTTTTAATTGTGTTAACTTTAGTCCTTATTTTATATATTTAGATACCATTAAGTCACTAATAAACTCTACATATATTGGTTTAGTATTCAAACACATTCATTTTACACTTATTTTAACTTAATTTTTCACAAAAAAACCCAACCCGGATCGACCCGACCCGGACCGACCCGACCTGACCCGGATCAAAATTGCTCCCAAAAAAAGCCGGTTCAAGCGCCTACACACTTGGTAGGCGCTCGACCAATTTTCAGAAACCCCTAATTTGGCTTGCCTGACCCTCCGACGCTCTGACAGCCATAACATCTTCATTTTAAAATATTTTGGGGTGATTCTTGAGTCCATTCTCATAAGAATTTCCCCCTATACAATTGCTCTTTGTATCATAAATCCAAATTCCTAACAGAACTTGACAAAAAATTGCTCAAAAGGACAAAGTGAAAACTAACTTCACAAATCCTTGGTTTTATTGGTTCAAACTTGAATAAAATAACATCTACACATCCATATAACACCAACTCAGTGTTGTTGTCTTTCTAACTTCTTATTTTATAATATTTCATGATTTGATCACATTTTTAAAAATATTTTGACAAAAATTTAAGATCAAAATATCTAGCTTTTACTGGTAAATCACTATATGGATTTTTCTTCCCTTTATTTGTGTAACACACATACCAATACATGTATTAAACAGACTAAACCATGAATCTACCTATATATATCATAGATTTAGTCTTCTAGAGCATCAAAATAACTTTTGATCGGTTAAAAATATATTTTGACCGTTTAAAACTTATATAGACTATAAAAATGTACTAAGAAAGGGTTAGAACACTTTTTAACCTCTTGAACATGGATGCTCTTCTTCCTCTTGATATGAACTTTTCTTGTGACTCCTCATTAACTATCCTCTAGCAATTTTTCTTGGTAGATCATCAATCTCACAAAGTTTACTTGTTTTTCCCTCAAAGAGCTCTCTCTTTTCTCTCTAGAAATTCTATACAAAAGGCTAACCAACACAATGCATTGGTGAACCACTATATTTATAGTACATCCTAAATCACCATCAACTCTTACTAATCAACTAACATTGGTTAAATTAGAGGCTAATTGATGCTTACTATTTGATTGAAAGACTACTTGAAATGACCAAGTGATTGACCCCCATCAAAATTGCTTACAAGCTATCAATTGTGTAACTTAGAAGCAACCTTTCTCTAACACTTAACTAATGTGTGGTTAAAGCTCTTATTTTTGTAACCTATGTTAACTTAACTATCAACCATGGTCCAAGCTCATAAATTAAACATACACACATCTTTCACCAAATAACTCAAGTAAGGTTAATTCTCTACAATCAATTATACATATATATTCAATATATTTATATAATTACTAACACTTAACTCTAACTCTAACTAATATAATTAATCTAATTAATTATATTTCATGACTTTTTTTCTTACTTTATATTTAAACTAATTAATTTATTAGTTTAATTAAGTATTAACTTACTCATCCTCTTATTGGGCTAACAAGCACGCTTTAGGTATATATGAATCAATATAACCAATTTCACTTCTTAGTTGAATTTATTTTCTTAATAAATTTTCTATATGCATCATTAAAATATTTTCACATTTAATTTCTAACAAATAAATTATGCTAAAAAAAATATTTACCCATTTTCTACACATCTCACTTCTTCAACTCTAGGTTTTAAACCATAACCTTTAATTAATATTTAAAAATCTTATCTACAATTCTTGTAAATATCTGGGATATTACAAACATTACCTATACGGAGAGAAGTGTGAGATATACATAGATCACAAAAGTCTAAAGTATATTTTCACTCAGAAGGATTTGAATATGAGACAGAGGAGATGGTTAGAACTAATCAAGGATTATGATTGCGAGATTCTATACCATCCAGGGAAAGCTAATGTTGTAGCCGACGCCTTAAGTAGAAAGGGTCGAGAAAGATTGGAAATGATGACTGCTCAAGAAGAGCTAATCAGAGAAATGAAAATGATGGAGCTGGAAGTGAAGTATCTGACAGAGTCGGAAGAAAAATTATATGTGGTAGAAGCTCATCCAGCGTTATTGGATAGAGTGAAGGAAGCTCAAATGCAATATCAAGATTGCGATCAAATCAGAAAATGTATATCTGATGGACAAGAGACAAAGTTCAAGATAGATAATAGCGGAATGCTAAGATTTGAGGAAAGAATATGGGTGCCGATGGTATCCGAATTAAAAGATAAGATTCTGTAGGAAGCGCATAGTTCATCCAGGAAGTACGAAGATGTATTCAGTTCATCCAGGTAGTACGAAAATGTATCAAGATCTTCGCCAATATTTTTGGTGGCCCAATATGAAGAAGGATATAGCTGATTGTGTAAGTAAATGCCTAACTTGTCAAAGAGTTAAGGCATAACATCAGAGGCCTAGTGGATTGCTGCAACCTTTAGAAATTATGGAATGAAAATGGGAGCACGTCACAATGGATTTTGTCATGGGACTTTCGACTACACAGAAAGGCTATGATGCAATATGGGTGATAATGGATCGACTAAGAAAGTCTGCACACTTCTTGCCGATCAAAATCAAATTCAATTTAGATCAATTAACAAAGATGTATGTGAAAGAAATAGTGTTGAGGCATGGAGTTCTGGTATCGATTGTTTCAGATCGAGATCCGCGATTCACATCTAACTTTTTGAAGCATTTTTAGGAGTGTATGGGTACGCAGTTGAGGTTGAGCACATCGTATCACCCTCAAACAGACAGTCAAAGTGAATGGACAATTCAGACGTTGGAAGATATGTTGAGGGCATGTGTAATGGACTTTAAGGGTAATTGGGACGACCATTTGCCGTTGGTTGAGTTTACGTATAACAATAGTTATCATGCGAGTATTGGTATGCCACCTTATGAGGCATTGTATGCAAGAAAGTGCAGAACACCTCTCTGTTAGGATGAGGTAGGAGAATGTAAGTTATTGGGACCAGAAGTTATACAACAGACTGCAGAGATTGTCAAAGTTATAAGGTCAAGGCTCATAGCAGCACAAGACAGACAGAAGAGATATGCAGATTTGCATTGGCAGAAAAGAGAATTTGAAGTAGGGTCCCATGTGTTTTTGAAAGTATCTCCATGGAAAAGGAAGATAAGATTTGGAAAGAAAGGAAAGTTGAGTCCAAGGTTTATTGGACCTTTTGAAGTGCTGAGAATGATAGGGGAGATAGCCTACGCTGTGGCATTACTTTCGGAGTTGAAGCATATTCATAACGTATTTCATGTATCGGTACTGAGGCCGTATAAACCAGATTACAAGCATGTGATTGAGTATGAGCCAATTCAGATTGAGAAGGATTTAACGTACGAGGAAACTCCTATTTAAATCATAGACAGGAAGGAGCAAATTTTGAGAAATAAGGTGATACCTTCCGTGAAGGTAGTGTGGAGAAACCACAATGTTGAGGAAGCAACATGGGAGTTAGAAGAGAAAATGAAAAACGAATATCCAAATCTTTTTATGTAACCTTGTAATAATGATTCCGGGGACGGAATTCTTGTAAGGAAAGAAGAATGTAATGATATGCAATTTAGAATATTATAATTATTATTGTAAATTAATAAGTTATTAAAGGAAATTAATTTTTGAAGTGTGATAAGTGTTATGGGACAAGCCAATTGTGGACTATATTATGTTAGAATAAAATTCAAGCTTAGTGAAATAAATTTGGATCAAAATGGACTTGAATTGGATGAAAAATAAGAAAGTAAGAATTATTGGGAATTAAATTGTCTAGGGATTTTGCCAAAAGACCATGCTACCCTTGAAAATTTGAAGAATGACATCGGTGTCATAGAATGGTGTAAAGTCTATTTGGTCCTTATTTAGCAATACGAAATGACTTAACTAGCCTTGACCATGCATGGTTAGTTAACCCAAGGTTAGTTCAATGCTAGGAAATTATATATAACTTATATATGTATAGCTTTTAAGTATTAAGTTGTTCATTTTCTTACATCATCTCAAGTTGCTAGCAAGAGTTCGTAGGAGAGAAAGAATAAGAGAAGGCAAGGTTTCCATTGATATCACAAGAGATTCAAGGAAAAGTGATCAAGTGAAGTAAAGGAAGCTATCAAAGTGGAGAACTTAGCTCTTAGAAGCTTTATAGCTAGAAGGAGAAGAGCACATAGAAGGTAAAAAGGTGTTCAAGCCATAAAATTTTGTGTTTATGTGTTTAAATCCAAGTTTGAGAGAAGCCATGCACGTATCTTTGGCTATATGTGTTTATTATGTGAATTTTTGTAAGTTTATGTGCTTCATGTTTGGTATTAGATAAAAACCTAAGCTCAAAGTTGCTAGAACGGAGGTGGTACACTATTCATGTATATAATAAGAGCTAAGAAGCATGATTCATGAATAATTATGTGTTATATGTTGCTAGAAGTGATGAAAACCTAACTTGAAAGGTTGAATATGTTGGAAGCATGCATAATATCATGCTAGATAGCATTAAAAGATCATTATTGGTTTAAGAACATTATTTGTGTAGAAATGTTACAATATTAGGCTATGATTTGTGTAATAATCAAATCATAATCTATAAAGTATTTTAGAAGGTGCATATAGAAGTTGTACAAGTATACAAAGTTGTTAATTGAGCATGTGTTAAGCTATATGTGCATGATGCACAAGAATTCAAATGGTATTCAAGGGTTGAGTTTTGAAAAGTTGGCAAAATCCTACCAATGTGTGATTTTTGGCCATTTTGGATAATTAATGGTGAAATGAGGCTAAACATCTAAGTTTTATGTGAAGATAAGTGTTAGAGTTGATTTGAAACTCATTTGGTGTTTATGGCGATCAATGCGAGTTTTAAACGTTTTAAAACGTTCGCCGACGACCAAAATGAATTTTATAGAAAAATTGAATCATTTTAAGATTTTTAAATATTTTGAAGGCCCATGCAAGTCCAATACATGTTATGTATGCTAGGTGAAGTGTTGGGACTCAGAAAATTAAATTAGGGCTAAAGATAGAAAAGATTTTGTAAAGAATTTTTTTTTTAAAAAAACCGGCATGGCGTCGGGACGCCATCTTTTACACTAGGAATTGCGCCGGGGCGCAGTGGTGATGCAAGGAGTTCACTAGGGGCGGCACCAAAGCTCGCCGGGGCGCAGTCTGGCTGAGCACTTCTCGCGGCCAGCCAGAAATGATAGAGACATGTAATGTAAGCCATAAATTGATAAAAGTAATCAATGTGGTAGATGTTAAGGATAAATGAACAATGTGTTAAATGTTAAAGGTTATGTAGAGATAAAGGGTAGCTTGTATAACAAGTTATAGCATGCATGTGTATGTAACTAATGCATGAATCAATATTATGGTCATGTAGGTTATAAAATGGACAATATTTTACCAATTGTGGTAGACGAGGATACAAACAAGTTTTCCAACTGAACTCCCATTTGTAGTTCATTAAACAATTATTCATGTTATGCATTCATGTGATCATGTAAAGTTTATTCACCATTGAACTACTTTGAAAAAGGTCGATGCCAATCTTGATTCCGGCTAGACACATATGATGATATATATTGTAATCAAATGTTTATTGTTATGTGCTCCAATCCACATTGCTGTAGGGCAGATTTTATGATATGCTGTAATAGAACAACCCTGATACAAAGAGGGGATTATTGGCTAAAGCAAATATATTTTATGGCATGATTGTGTTGATAGATGTTTATGTTGTGCACAATGTAAGAGTACGATGTACTGATCACCCAGAGTACACATTTAAATTGAACAGCAGTCTTATGACTAATTTGGGCATTATCAATCGTGATGATTGATATTGTTCTTAACGAGTTCTTGGTCTTGTGACCGTACAGCAAGTGAGTTTCATGTTTCCAGTTAGCCATATAAAGATCATGTTATATTTCTCATGTTCATTCATTGAACTGTTATTATAAATGATCCAGCTCATTATTTATGACTCAGATTATTGTAAAAGACTCAGTTCATTGTAAACGATTCGTATTTATTGTAAATGATTTTCATTCATCATTCTGAAATATCATGTCATCATTTGTTTATATACTTGCTGAGCTATTTTATGCTCACCCTTGCTTTTAAACATGATATTTCAGCTAAACCTGAATAGGCAGAGGGATCAGGAGTAGACAAAGGAAAGGGAAATGCTAGCAAACAATGACCATGTAGTTACAAGATGATTGTACATATAATATTTTGTAATAGGTAGAATGTGATGTATTTTTGTAATATATCAGGTATGGATGTGTATGTATAAAGGTATATAGAACCTGAGATAGTTATGTATGAATGTAAATTAAGTTTTTGTTATTATTCAGAATGAATGGATGTGATGATAGGGTGGAATAGTAACGTGAGCACCGAACCCGTGGTTCAAGGGACCCGAATTTAGGGGTACTCTGATGTAAGTTAGATTAATAGTGTGGGAGATAATAAATCCACAAGTGGGTGGATTTGCACTCTTGTCGGTTGTGCAATTTTTTGGGCAAGCAAGAAACAAACTTGTATTTCTCACTCTACTATGGAGTTAAAGTTTATATCTTTGGCTCAAGCAGGAAGAGAGACTGTTTGGATTAGAAATATGTTGTTAGACATAAATTTATGGCCAAATCCAATGTCTCCAATTTCATTATATTGTGATAGTGAAGCTGAAAGTAGTATGTACACAAGCCAATCATATTTGATATGATGTAGCATGTACTTTGTAATCTTATTCATTTATTAATAAAAGTTTATTTATACAAAGATATTTTCTTTATCCATATTAATAGATGATATTAATTGTGATAAACTCATAGTTATTGAGCAATATTTTTAGAATCATGATAATGATCATACTAATGAAATCAAAATTCAAGATAGCTCAACACTAAAATTGTTCCTAATTGTGGGATCACTAAAATGAGGATTAGTGAATTTGGATAGATTAGTACATACTATGCTTGCTCTTACGAAGAGGATGATTAATCTCATAATCATTTGTGTAGAGACACTAAAGCAAGTATGTAGATGCTTATTAGAGAATAAGTTCACTGAACGTGACTCGCTAAAGGAACACCTAATGGAATTTTACTTGCCTGTTAATAGGAGTTCCTTTTGTGACAGTAGTACAAGTGATCCTTGGACTTGAGATTATCATAGTATCTTGTGTATGATGAATTAAGTTTTGACATATTCCTTAAAACCTTTAGGGTGTATCAAAGGGTATGATCGAAAATAATAAGTTATACATGGAGATAGGTGAATGATCAATAAAAAATCTACCACTTCTAGTAAAAGAAGAGAATGTCCTATGCGATTCGATGAATGATAACTTAGTAGTAATTGGCCAAGACAGAATGGAAATTAGAAAGTAGTTTCTAATTTACATTAATTAGAGTTATTCATTTAAGGATCGAAATGCATATAATCAACTAAAATAATACTTGACAGTATTACCATGTCTTATATTTGATTGAGACATTGTGAGATAGAATGATTGAATTGTACGGTAACTATTCGCTGAATAGATTCTTTTGTGATTAAATGTCGAAATATATATTATATGGAAAGTCGTTAATCGCTAAAGGGGCTTACCCTTATTATGGAATAAATATTATTTATTTAAATAAATAAAATAGTTTAATTTATTTATATAAATAAGATTATAATAGTTCTAATTAATTTATTCTATAACCGGTTTAATATAGGGAACCTAAATGGTCACACCGCAAAAGTAAAATAATTATTTAAGAAGTAAATGACATAATTATAATAAAGAATTAAGTATATTTAATTTATACTATGTGGATAGAATAAATTAAATAATTTAATATTTATTATTTAGTATTTTGAAAATACTAATTATAAATTAATAAGAGTAGTCTTATTATTATTATTATTATTATTATTATTATTATTATTATTATTATTGCTATTATCGTTATTATTTAGTTTCTAAATAGTTTAGGAACTAATTAATAAGAGTACTCTCATAATTGATAATTAAGTTCCTAATTAGATTAGGAGTTTAATTAAAAAAAAACTATTCCTAAAGGTGTTAGGAGGGTTTACTAAATTTATAAATAAGAGAATTCTTATTATGGATTAAAGTTACACACATACACTTTCACAAGTTTTGGAAGAATACTTACATATTATCTAGAGGAAAAAAACTAGGGTTTGTCATCACCCACTTCTTGAATTATTGCTATTCCTTGGTGGATCACCTCTAGAGGCCAAAACACTTGGGTGGCTAACGTTGATAATTGGAATCTAATCGGTGAAATTCAAAGAGAACGTGAAGAACTTGGAGTTGAACTTGTACCCGTTGAAGTTTTGAGTTCTTCAAGGGTTTTGAGTTCTTCAAGGGTATATCTCTAACTTCTTCTTTATTAATTAATGGTTTGTAAATTTTTAAATTTGATTTTACTATACTCCCGCTATTTTATGTAATCTAATTGTATGTCTATTAATTTTACAAACTAACAGTGGTATCAAGAGCCAAACTTTATGCGAATTATTAATTATTTTGATTTTATGTGTATGGGTATGTGTTTAGAACAATTTATTAAACATAATTTGTTGTATAAAATTATTATTATTATTATTATTATTATTATTATTATTTTTTATACTGAAATTGGTTAATTACCGAATTTGAAAAACATTCAATAGTTTCGGTAAAGCTTCCCACTATTTTCGGTTAAGCAATGTTTTGGGTAAAGCAAGCCACGATTTTTTGGAGCCGAACATCAATTTGGCAGCGCAGGATTTTTCATGCTTTCGGATTTGTAATATATATATATATATATATATATATATATATATATATATATATATATTATAAATGTTAGATTGATAAAGCAAGATTCGGTTTATATATATATTATATAAATAAAGCAGTAACCCCAGTTTTGGATTTGGAATATATATGATATAGGTGTCCCGAAATGAATGTCACCGATAAAGCAACACATGTTTCGGTAAAAAGCAACTTTCGGATATATATATGTGATTACTAAACAATAAAGCATGTATTCTCGGTTGGAGTGTATATATATATATATATATATATATATATATGAAGAATGATTCATAATAAATATTTTTTATGAATATTATTTCAACGAATATATTTTGAATCGTTAAAATAATAATTTTAATGGATGAGATGGAGTTCCACCCGCTATTTAAGATAACGGTAGGATAAAAAAAAAAAAATCTCAGTCCACCTGCTATCTTAGATGACGGGTGGTAAATGAAAAATAAAATAAAATTATATACACTACCCGTCATCTAAGATAGCGGGTAGTGATCAATTTTTTTTTAATTTTTTTTATATCATCTCCAACGGATAAAAAAAAAATTAAAAAAAATAATTTTACACTACCCGTCATCTAATATAGCGGGTAGTGTAATTTTTTTTTTCTTATCACTTTGGAGAGGATATAAAAATAAAAATAAAAAATAAAAAAATTGATCACTACCCGTAATCTAAGATAGCGAGTAGTGATAATTTTTTTTATTTTATATATATACTCTCCAAACGGATAAGGAAAAAAATAAAAATAAAAATAAAATTAACACTACTCGTCATCTAAGATAGCAGGTAGTGATAATTTTATTTATTTATTTTTTTCTCTATACATACTCTCCAAAAAAATAAAATTTCTATACATACACTACCCGACTATAACTTGTATAAAAAAAAAAAAATTCTTCTCCAACCCGTTAACTTTGTTAGCGGGTAGAGAGAAATTATTATTTTTTTTCTTTTAAAAATCTACTTTAACATGCAAAAAATAAAAATAAAAAATAAAAAAATTTCTCCAACTCGTTAACTTAGTTAGCGGGTGGAGTAATTTTTTTTTATTTTAAAGCTAATTTTAACATGAAAAAAAAAAGAATCCTCCAACCCGTTAACTTAGTTAGCGGGTGGAGTGATTTTTTTTTTTTTTTAAAAGCTAACTTTAACTTGAAAAAAAAAAAAAATCCTCCAACCTGTTAACTGAGCGGGTTGAGGGATTTTTTTTATTTTTTATTTTTTAATGTGCTAACTTTAACATGAAAAAAATAAAATTCCTTCAACCCGTTAACTTAGTTAGCGGGTGGAGTGATTTTTTGTTTTGTTTTGTTTTGTTTTTTTTTTAATTTTAAAAACTAACTTTAAGAACGAAAAAAATAAAATTTCCTCCAACCTGTTAACTTAGTTAACGGGTGGAGTGATTTTTTTTTTTTTTTTTTTATTTTTTTATATCTTCTCCAAAGTGATAAGGAAAAAAAAATTACGCTACCCGCTATCTTAGATGGCGGGTAGTGTAAAATTATTTTTTTAATTTTATTTATTATCCGTCGGAGATGATATAAAAAAAATAAAAATTGATCACTACCCGCTATCTTAGATAACGGGTAGTGTATATATAATTTTATTTTATTTTCATTTTCCACCCGACATCTAAGATAGCAGGTGGACTGAGTTTTTTTTTTTTTTTGTCCTACCTGTTATCTTAGATAACGGGTGGGACTCCATCTCATCCATTAAAATTATTATTTCAACGGTTCAAGATGCATTTGCTAAAATAGTGTCCATAGCAAACGTTTGCTATGGATCATTCCCCTATATATATATATATATATATATATATATATATATATATATATATATATTAATTTGCCAAATACTTTGATAATTTTGTGCAGATTTTAAAATTTTAAAATAAACGAGTTTATTTTGGGTAATTTTAAAATAATAAAAATAAATAATTATTTTTAAATAATTTTATAATTAAAATAAAAGGTTTATTTTAAACATGAAATTGAATTTCATGCAACTTTAATTACCCATTAAATGATACCAATACATATATGAAATGATTTATTTAATTCATACGATGAATATTATTTATTGATATATATGTTGATATATATGATAATAAATATGATTGATTATGGACTATTAACCAATATGATTGGATTTATTTTTGTGGATGTATGAATGAATGAGTTTTATAAATGGAATCTGCGTACCTCGTCTTTCTAATTTTTCTTATGTATAATTCTATCTCTCTCCTAAGTACTTTCCTTTGACTGTTGATCAATGTTTCCATTTATTATAAATAGTTTTGTAATAGGATTAGTTAGAATTATTTTGAAGAATCGGAGTCAATGAGCAAGGAGCGCGTGAAGACCCGTTTGTAATTGAGCCCGAATTTAAATGTAATAATTACATTTAATTTAATTTATTCTTGATCCCGAATTCTTGCACTAAAGCCACAAAGTGAACCAAGCTAGAATAAAAGTCCATAATCAATCCAAGTAAAATATAGTATTCTATATGTGCATGCTTAATATATATATATTTATTATATATTATTCAAACATGCTCCGCATGTAAAATAATACGACGCGTATTTTATATATATATGTGCATGCGCGATAAACAAGATGAGACAATTAATATTAACAAATCCCTCATGATGTAGAATAAATATTACTTATAAAATGAATTAAAAAGTTTAATTCATAAATTAAAGGAGTTTAATTCAATTAAATAAAATTAGAATGATTCTAATTTATTTATTCTACTATTAAAATATTAAGTTGTAACGTTCAAAGATATTAATAAAATATTGAACATCACATTCTAACATGATAAAACGATAGAGTATCAAATACTCGATATAGTTTGTTGTGCACACACAAGACTTATATCGATTATTTGAGATATTTTTTTTATAACATTGGATGCTTATAATGGAATTGAACATTACTGTTTTGTTGTACACACACAAGGACGGTATTTTTCTCTTCACTTATATGGAAGTGCTAGGTTTGACTTAACTTAGATAATTTTGATTTGGATGTGCACACACATGATCATAATAATCTAAGAGGCAAAATACAAGAAGTTATATGTTAATGTAATTGACAAAGAGTTGTCCACCTATTGAATAAACTGTAATTTATTGTGCACACACAATGCTATACTTATGTCGATAGAATCCTTATCTCACTAGCAAAGCTTTAATTAGATTTGCTGAACTATATATATATATATAGAGGGTAATATAGTTTGATAAAAATAGTGGGAGACACCATTTTAAATAAAGACCTAATTAACTTGGTGATTAATAAAAATGAATGCATGTTAATGTTGTTATTAATTTACTTAAAGAATATTACTATATTTAATTCACTGACATTGCATAGCATATTAGATGTTAATAATTTAATCGAACCAAATTATTCAGATTGATTAAACAAATTTGAGAATAGTTCTTAATGCTGAAAAACTAGCAAAATGTCCTAAATTTGTCTATCGCTGCAAACGTTGCAGACTAAGCCTATGAAGAAGATATTGTTATTTTAAAAAATGGCAAGATGATGCAAATGTGGCTCAATGCATCATGCTCGCATCCATAAGTATCGAGTTATAGCGTCAACACGAGAAAATAGATGCACCTACTATATTGCTGCACATTCAAAAGTTGTATGGTGAGCAAAATAGGTCAACTAGATATAAGATATCTAAGGAGTTTTTCCGATCTATAATAACCAATGACACTACAGTCAAGACACGTGTCCTAAAGATGATCAATCCGATTGATCAATTAGGACACCTAGGTTTTGTCAAGGATGGAAAGTTGAGTCAAGATTCGATATTGTAGTCACTCGCTGACTCCCTTTCACAAATTGTTGTGAACTTTAACATTAATAAGCGTGAAGTCAGTTTACCTGATTTGCTTAAATATGTTGAATATAGTTGAAAATCACTTTTGTTTCAAGAAAGACCAAGTCTTACTAGTAGATAAATCTTCTAAATTGATGAAGATGGCCAAAAGTGTTTCTGAGAAGTCAAAAAAGATAGAAGACAATATAAAGGCTAAACAAATGACATAAATAAAAGTGATCCCGAGGGCAAATGAGTTTGCTTTCATTGTGATAAGCTGAGACACTGAAAGAGGAACTGCAAGGAGTATCTTGTAGTAGTTAAGCAGACGAAGCTTAGTGAAGCTTCTACTGCAGATATAGATTTTTTCATAATGAAATAGAACTTTCTATAAGTCAAGTTCTACTTGGGTATTAGATACCGGCTGATGGTCTCAGATATGTAAGCCGTTGTAGAGACTAGATAGAAATAGAAGGCTGAACTAAAGATAAGTAATCCTGTGTATGAGGAATGGAGTAACAGGTTGCTACATTAATCATAGGAACTTACAGTTTAGCATTGCCTATGGGCAAGTCCATTTAGTTAGTAAGATATTACTATGTTGATTACTTAATGGATTTTGTAAGCTTGACTTACATGAAAATATTTCAAAAATGAACAAACTAAAGGCAAAGAGATGATATGAATCATACCTTCATGCAATACTGTTAGCTCGGTCATGTTAATGAAATAAGATAAAACAAGTTGTATAAAGATAGGCTTTTAGAGCCTTTTGATTATGAATCAAAAATAACTTGTGAATCTTGTATTATGAACAATATGACTAAATCTACATTTAATGGACATGGAGAGAGAGCTGCAGAGTTGTTAGAGATGGTACACACAGTTGTGTGTGAGACCTATCACAACACTTGTAATAGGATGGTATTTATTACTTTCACTGACGATTCTAGATTTCGATATATGTATTTGATGAAATACAAATCCAAATCGTTTAAAACGTTCAAAGAATTCAAAAGTAAAGTATAGAAACTAAAGACCAAAAAGTATTAAAGTTCTTCGATTAGATCAAGAAGGGAATACTTAAATAGTAAGTTTCTAGATCATCTCAAGCGAAATGGTATTCTCACACAATGGACATGGTGATGATCCATGATGAGTTATACCAATCTTCCAGTATCCTTCTAGGGTTATACCTTAGAAACAGCCGTAAATCTACTAAACAAGGTACCTTCAAATTTCGTCCCTAAAAGTTCATATGAGTTATGGATAGGAGGAAACCAAGTCTTAAATATGTTAAGATTTGGATTGTCCAGCTTATGTCAAAAGGTTTGACGGTGATAAGTTTGGGACAAGATCTGATAAGTGTAAACTTGTGGGATATCCTAAAAAAAGTTTAGGGTATCACTTCTATAATCCGACTAATTAAAAGGTGTTTATTGAAACACGATGCCTTCTAAGAAAATGAGTTTTTCCATAAAGGGTTAGTGGGAGTAAAATAGATCTTGAAAAAGTTCAAAAACCACAAAACACTATAGATCAAATGAAGGAATCTGTACAAGTAGATAAACCTATTGTACCACAACTAAGTCATAAATCTGGTTTAGTACCAAAGATACCTGAATGGTATGAATTCATCATAGATGATGATGATGAGGTACGCATCATAGTAGATGATGATCTAGTTACATACGACGAGGTATGAGTATTAGATACTCAAGAGAAATGACTGATGATTATAAAATCCGAAATGGGTCTTTGGAGAAAGACTAAAGCAGATGACAAGGTGGATATCTATAAGACCTGACTAGTTGTAAAAAGATTTCAAACAAGGTCAATAAGTTGACTAAAATGAAACTTTTTACTAGTAAAAATGCATATATCAATTCAAATTTTACTTACAGTTGCAGCTTATTATACAAAAGGATGTATATATGATACAACCAAGAGGATTTGTCTCTATAGAGATGGAGTAAATCATGTATGAAAGCTATAACGATTCAATTATAGATTGAAGCAAATTTCTCAAAGATGGAACATCCGTTTTGGTGAGACAATTAAATGAGTTTGATTTTATCAAAGACGATGATGAACCAAATGTGTATAAAGGTTAGCGGGAGCACTATGACATTCCTAGTATTATATAGTGATATAATACCAATAAAGAATGACATACCGATGCTACAATCAGTAAAGATGTGGTTGTCTAAAACTTCTCCTTCAAGGACTTGGGAGAAACATCCTAACATTTTATTCAGGATAAATGTCTATAGAGATAGATCGTAAGGATGCTTGACTTGACCCAAGGAACGTACATTGATTCGTTGATTTGTACTAAACCTGATATTGCTTATGTATGATAAGCAGATATTAGTTCAATTCTGGAGAAGAATATTAGAAAAGAGTTTCTAATGATGTGTCTGATATAAAATTAGAGGAGTTAGCAAACTCAAGTTTGTTCAGACTAACCAAGATAACAATATATCCGTTTTAGGTAATATGATTACCTTGAACGGTGGTGCAGTGAATTGGAAAAGTTCCAAACAACAAAGAGTTGTTGATTTAGTGACAAAGACATAATAAATAACAATAAGTGAAGCTGCAAATGTGATTGTTTGGTTCAACAAGTTATTACAAAACTTATAATGGTTCCTACCATTAAAGGAGTTTAATTCGCCTAGGAACCTATGTCTCATCTGAAATTCAATCATGTGTTTCAGTATTTTTTGTATGATTAGAGAAATCATTGAAAGAGGAGATGTCACCTTGGAGTGTGTCGACTCTCTTGATAACATAACAGATCCATTTAATAAAGTTTTAACTCAAAAGTAGTTTGATCATCATTTAGAGATGATGGGTATTAGATACCATGACCATTGACTTTAGTGCAAGTGAGAGATTGAAAGTAGTATGCATACAAGCCAATCATATTTGATATGATGTAGCATGTACTTTGTAATCTTATTTATTTATTAATGAAAGTTTATTTATACAAAGACATTTTCTTTATCCATATTAATAGATGATATTAATTGTGATAAACTCATAGTTATTGAGCAATATTTTTAGAATCATGATAATGATCATACTAATGAAATCAAAATTCAAGATAGCTCAACACTAAAATTGTTCCTAATTGTGGGATCACTAAAATGGGGATTAGTGAATCTGGATAGATTAGTACATACTATGCTTGCTCTTACGAAGAGGATGATTAATCTCATAATCATTTGTGTAGAGACACTAAAGCAAGTATGTAGATGCTTATTAGAGAATAAGTTCACTGAACGTGACTCGCTAAAGGAACACCTAATGGAATTTTACTTGCCTGTTAATAGGAGTTCCTTTTGTGACAGTAGTACAAGTGATCATTGGACTTTAGATTATCATTGTAACTTGTGTATGATGAATTATGTTTTGACATATTCCTTAAAGCCTTTAGGGTGTATCAAAGGGTATGATCGGATATAATAAGTTATACATGGAGATAGATGAATGTTCAATAAAGAATCCACCACTTCTAGTAAAAGAAGAGAATGTCCTATAAGATTCGATAAATGACAACTCAGTAGTTTGGCCAAGGCAGAATGGAAATTAGAAAGTAGTTTCTAATTTACATTAATTAGAGTTATTCATTTAAAGATCGAAATGCATATAATCAAATAAAATAAGACTTGACAGTATTACCATGCCTTATATTTGATTGAGATATTGTGAGGTAGAATGATTGAATTGCACGGTAACTATTCGCTGAATAGATTCTTTTGTGATTAAATGTTGAAATCTATATTATATGAAAAGTCGTTAATCGCTAAGAGGGCTTACCGCTTATTATGGAATAAATATTATTTATTTAAATAAATTAAATAGTTTAATTTATTTATATAAATAAGATTAGAATAGTTCTAATTAATTTATTTTATAACCGGTTTAATATGGAGAACCTGAAGGGTCACTCCGCAAAAGAAAAATAATTATTTAAGAAGTAAATGACATAATTTTAATAATGAATTAAGTATATTTAATTTATACTATGTGGATAGAATAAATTAAATAGCTTAATATTTATTATTTAGTATTTTGAAAATACTAATTATAAATTAATAAGATGAGTCTTATTATTATTATTACTATTATCATTATTATTTAGTTTCTAAATAATTTAGGAATTAATTAATAAGAGTACTCTCATAATTGATAATTAAGTTCCTAAATAATTTAGGAATTATAATTATTATATTAAATTAATTAAGTTTCTAATTAGATTAGGAGTTTAATTAAAAAAAACCTATTCCTAAAGGTGTTAGGAGGGTTTACTAAATCTATAAATAAGAGAAGTCTTATTATGGATTAAGGTTACACACATACACTTCCACAAGTTTTGAGAGAGTATTCACATAGTCTCTAGAGAAAGAAAACTAAGGTTTGCCATCACCCACTTCTTGAATTATTATTATTTCTTGGTGGATCACCTCTAGAGGCCAAAACACTTAGGTGGCTAACGTTGATCATTGGAATCAAATCAGTGAAATTCAAGGAGAACGTGAAGAACTTGGAGTTGAACTTGTATCCATTGAAGCTTTGAGTTCTACAAGGGTATATCTCTAACTTCTTCTTTATTAATTAATAGTTGCGCATAAAGGTCGATCCTGGATTATGGTTTGTAAATTTTTAAATTTGATTTTACTAAGCTTCCGCTATTTTATGCAATTTGATTGTGTATCTATGAATTTTACAAACCAACATGAAGCTACGCTTATAAAAGCGTATAGTGGTACCTATAATGGTAAGTCTAAACATATTGGTCTCAGACATGAATATGTGAGACAATTGATACATGATGGTATCATAATTATTGTCTATGTGAAGTCAAGTGTTGGGTATTTTCTATATGAATTTATGCGGGCAAGTATACATGGTCAACAAGTAATATACTAGTAAGTAGAGTATCGTTCCCACAAAAAATTAAATAATAATAATTACCAAATACTAATTTTATTTCAAATTAATTTTATGTAAATAATCAAATAAAAATATGAAATAAAATCTAATTAAATTCATTAACTAAATTAAACTAATGATAATGATTAAATTAGATTTTAAATACTTAAGATTACAATTTCATCAAATACTTCATTTAAATCTCTTCAATTCTTTTTTAATTAATTAATTATATAGAATTGTTAACTGAGAATTTTTTTATAGTATTTATACGCATCTTCCAATGACATATAAACAAATCCTTCTAAAT
This sequence comes from Hedera helix, assembly GCA_947179155.2. NCBI lineage: Eukaryota > Viridiplantae > Streptophyta > Magnoliopsida > Apiales > Araliaceae > Hedera > Hedera helix. The sequence goes on from OX359280.1 coordinate 12,318,871, forward strand.
CTGACCATAAGGCAACATAACTAGAGAGGAATACTCTAATTAATTAAATCACTATATTCCTATGTGAAATATGTTAATTAGAATATTAAGCTCAGATTCTCTTTATGACTGCAAAAGATACATATATATATATATATATATATATATATATATATATATATATATATATATATATATATATATATTCCTATCTTATATACTAATCATATAAACCCTTTTTGATTCTACGAACATATGTTATCATACCCAGATGAAAATCTATACTTCATATCCCAATTTTATATAGATTATCCCAATAATTATCTGTAATTAATTAATTAATACATGATCGCTCATAAATATTTAGCACAAAATATTTAAATCTAATCTATAATCCATTCGTCAATTTCATATAGACTAACATATTAATTATTACAATTAATTAATACTTTTATGCGCAAAATATGATAAACAATTCATATGTAATCAAACATAATTAAAAAGGAAGAGAATTAATATAAACTAGACATTGCGTTCCATTACAACCTTAATATAAATTAGCTCATAATTAAAGAAGAAAACACATTCATAATATTAGATATCATCCCAAGAATAAAAATAATTAAAAGAAAAAATTTAGAGAGAAAAAATCTTAGTCTTGAAGCACGATCTCTAATTCTTCTTTCAATCTTGAATCCTTGAGTGAATCATCATTTAGATATTGATAAAAACCTTGATTCTTTATTCTAATATACTCCTAACTATGTTAATCTCTATTCTAATATATTAAAAATAAGAGTCTCATAGTTTATTAATAAGTTACAAGTCTAATCCCTAGAATAGAAGGACACCCAAATACAATTCGGTGTCAAAAATATGCAAAAATGCGTTAAAAACAAGTTTGGCCGCGTCCCGGGCGAGCTTGGGCGTCTAGACACTATATCCTTTACAATTCTGGACATCTAGACGCTGGTGCACAACTGTGCATTCTGTAATATGGCGTATAGACTCCGATTTCCTTCACTATTTGGGCGTCTAGACGCTATGCTATTTTCTAGTTCAACCTCTGTTGGAATATTGGCCATAACATTTGCGTCCGAAATTCGATTGAGATGATTTAAGATGTTTAGGAAAGCTGAGAAGTAGATCTACAACGTTTATGTTTTAGGATTTGACAAATTTCTCTTGGATCAAGGTCGAAATCAGGGCTGAAGTAACTGCTGCGTAATTGGTGAGTTGAAAATGCAAGCATAGCAACTCCAAACTTTGATCTACTAAGCCTTTACTCCAATTCCTACCAAATAACATCGAAACACATAAAAGCAATATAAAACACTTAAAACTAATATAAAATAGTTAAGTACTTGCAAAATATTAAGCTAAAAGATAGTCAATACATGGGAATAAAACCTACTTATCATCAAACAAGAACTTGGCTGGTCCACTTACTAAGCCTTTGACGAGAGATTTAATAAGTTTGACTACATGAAATATGAGACTTAAACCATTCTGAGCCAGAGGTGATTGGAACCCAACCTATATCCAGGTAGGGGTGAACAAGAAATCGATTTACCCTCGAAACTGCACCAAAAACTGCACAAACCGCACCAATTAAAACCGCACCAACGGTTTCGACGTATGTGGCAGTTTTAGGTGGGTTGAAAAATTGAATTTGAGGTTTGGGTTTGGTTTCTGAGCAAAACCGCATTTAAAAAACCGCACCGCACCATCACCAAAATGACGTCATTATCATAATTATTTTTTCATAACTGTGTGATTTCAGTTGCTATTTAAATTTCTATTTATAGTATTTGGTGGCCTATTCTAGGCATACTTTTTATGTTAAAGAGATAGCCTACATAAATGGTTCTTTATTTCTTTCTTAAGCTTATAAAAATGTTCTTTTTGTTTCACATTAATGCCATAACTTTGACAACTCCTTTTTTTTTTTGTATATAAATTTGTGCTACATTATCATTGGTTAACGAGAATGGTTTACTTTGTTCATGAATCTCATATAGTAAAGGATGATTAAGTTGTTAATCTTTGGACAAATCACATTTTATCACTTTACATTATAAGGGTTATTAAACCTGAAGAGTCATTACTATTCAATGCGATATTTTTTAGTTCCTTATAGCTAGCATTCACTGGAAAAATATTTTTATTGCCATCAATTTTTGTAAAAAAAATAATATTTTTTAATATGTATATATTCAATTGGTTTTAAAATTGAAACTACATTCAAACAAAATTGCACCGCATGTTTTAAAACTGCACCAAACCGCACCTTACGATTTTATATGCGATTTTGAATTTATCAAACCACACTTAAGCGGTTTCGGATGAGGTTTGGGTTTCAAACCACACCACGTTCTGCCCTATATCTAGGTTACCCCTAATTTATAGGTTCAATGGGAAAAACAAGTCACAGTTGTTGTTAATAATATTAGTAAATGAATAAAATATTATTAAATAATTAATAATATTAGTAAATGAATAAAAGATTATTAAATAATTAATAATATAAGTAAATAATTAAAATATTATTAAATAGTAATAATATTAGTAAATGACTAAATTGTTATTAAATCATTAATAATATTACTAAATGATTAAAATATTATTAAATAGTTAATAATATTAATAAATGATCAAAAATACTATTAAATAGTTAATAATATTAGTAAATGAATAAAATATTATTAAATGATTAATAATATTAGTAAATGAATAAAATATTATTAAATAATTAATAATATTAATAAATGGTTAAAATATTATTAAATAGTAATAATATTAGGAAATAAATAAAATATTATTAAATGATTAATAATATTAATAAATAATTAAAATATTATTAAATAGTTAATAACATTAGTAAATGAATAAAATATTATTAAATAATTAATAATATTTGTAAATGATTAATATATTATTAAATGATTAACAATATTAGAAAGAAAGTCAACATTATTAGATGATTAATAATGTTAATAAGTGTTCAAAAGAATTAATTGATTAAAATATTATTAGATGAGTAAGAATATTCGTAAGGGTTTAAAATATTATTAAATAACTAATAATATTCGTAAGGAATTAAAATATTATTAAATAACTAATAAAATTCATAAGGGATTAAAATATTATTAAATGATTAATAATATTTGTATGAGGTTAATATATTATAAAATGTTGATAATATTATTTGATGATTAAAGACTGTGATTAAGTGTTAAGTGATTGAAGTGTTGTATAAAAAGATTATTAATGTGAAATAAACCTGTATGCGATATACTAATTGATAGATCAATGTTATTAATTTTAGGTCATCCAAAGAAAGTTAAATTAAGGTGATTAGCAGTAGTCAGCGGAATAGGTAAGTTTCCTAACTTACGCATACTTTATTATTTCGTGCAAATATTTTGACTGCAAGTTTTCTATCTTTAAACTTGTTTTCATTGAGCAATCTTATTGAATTTATTTTACAGTGCAAGTCTCCTAACTCTGAACTCGTTTCATTGTATAAGTTTCTAACCTTACTCAAGTTTATTTTGAGCATGTATCTTAAATTGAATTTGTTTCATTATGCAAGTTTATTGAATATAGACTGTTTTATTGTGAAAGATGGAATAATTATTATACATTATTCCATATCATATTAATTATTGTTATTCGCACGAATGTGCATTTGCAAGTCATGTTCTAAGTATGAACTATTTAAGAACATAGTCTATGCCAATTGATTTGGTTAGACATCGCATTGCATTTGTTCTACATATGAAATGTTTAAGAAGTAGCCTACGCTAATTGTTCAGCTAGACTTTGCATGTATAAATTCATTTAATTATTGTTGAAGCTTATCCAAACTAATAGTTGGTGCAGATTCTTATAATAAGACTGAGTAGAACAACCCTTATAAAAGGGGTATTGTTTATCGAGAAATCGACTTTTGCACATCGGATGTATGAATGTTATGCATATACATTAGGTATAAGACGTCTGATAGACCTTAAGTATCCTGATTAAGTATGTCCAATCTTAATGATTGTTAAATACTTTTGTGGAGTTTAGTTGAATAACTGTTAATTCCTCTAAGAATGTTATGGGTCCATAGTGGCCATATCAGCAGAAAATATTCCAGAAAATCTCTTATTAAATATAGCATGCGTGTTTCGTTTCTTCTCAAATATTGTGAAGTACCAAATAGAGTAATTCATTTTCATTCACGATATACCTTTATTGCTTATTTAAACTTGCTAAGCAAAGTAGTTGCTCACCTTTGCTATATCATGAACATTTTTCAACTGAGCCCGAGCACTCATTTAAAGGCAAGGGCAAAGGAAGAGCAGGTGAGTAAAACTCTTAAAAGAAATTATTTTGTTATTAACAACTTTTGTGTAGCTGTAAACCTTTTGTATTATCAGGTAATTGTGATGTAATTAAGGTTAGTGTAACTTGAGATTGATGATACATTTTGTAATGAATCTATATATATTTTTCGCTAGATATTGAAGATTAAGTTATGAATGTTATTAAAGTATTGGATCGTGAGCTCCGAATCTGAGGTTCAAGAGACCCAAAAATGGGGGCGTCACATGTTGTGTTACTATCAACTTGGTCTCATATGTAGTTTATGATAGTAATGTCTATTGCACTACCGAGGGTGAGGATATGCTCTTAACAAAGTGCTGCACTTTTAGCAACAAAAGTGCAAGAGAAACACTTTGCCTATATGAATTACAAGTGGAACTGCTTCTTATAGAGAGTCATGATTTACTCTTTTAGAAGTTCAAGAAACATGATATTGTGCACAACTTTAATAACGCAAAGAGATGAAAATGCTCACTGTAAAGGGAGGTTTTGTGTGTATGACAACTCCGGTCATGTGTTTTGGAATAGAGGTTCAATCTATGGACACCATCTATTTCGATAAAACTTTGAGTTGTTTATACTAAAAGAAAGTTCAATGTTCGTCACACCTTCTATTATGCATACAAGTCTTAGAGTTGATAGTTAGAGAATTATTTGAAGGAAAGTAGTTTTTCAAACAAGTGGGGAATCGCTAAATTGCATCTTTTCTTTTATGAGTTTTGATCAATTTTGGGTTTAATTTAGGTCCATTAGTTGATTGAATTTAAATTAAATTAAAAGTACATTTGATAGTCTACTACAAGGAGATTAAGAGAGAACAAATTACAATTCAAGTAGAAATTATATGTTGTATTTTAATTATATCCAAAATGGGTATATGAATATGTGCATTGTTGGTTGCAAAAACTATTTTTTTTAAGTCCCACATCGATAAGAAGTAAAACTATTTAATGCTTTATAAGTATAAGTGGAATAATTTAATTTACTTGTGGTACTAAAGAGATGGCTTTGATATGGTCATAATGACGCAGCGCAAAGCACCACCCGCTTGCATCCCGTTACCCGGGGACGGGGCCGGGGCCGGGTGCGCGTCGCAAAGTCGCATTGGCACTTTAGGCGCACTTTGATGGACCTGGTTCAATATTTAACTGCAAACAAAGTTAATTTTCTTAAGTTACAGAAAATTGATATGTACAGTTTAACAGCTAAATAAAACTGCTTCTATGATTAATTGTAGTTATATTATTGAATTAATTTTGTAACTGATACTTGAATATATTACATATTTTAGTTTTATTTTGCAATGAAGCCAAACAGTTTTTTCTCTCTATATCTTCTTACGTTCAACCTTTACAAGCAACATATATAGAGTTTTCATAAGTGAATTGCTATCACTGTGAAATTTGTAGGCTTGACATATATTCTGGAGGTATATTTTCAGCAACCTTATAGCAATCCTTTGTGATAAGGGGCAATAAACACATTAAGGACAGGGACAACCCGTGTCAAACCTTTCTGTTCCAATTTTTTGTGTGTGATTTCTTACAAGGGGCTTTACAATTAGACAAAACATACATACATCATCAACTCAAAGCAACATATGTTGACTAGCAACTTAGTATAGGCCAATTATGTGACACCCCCAAATCTGGGCCCACACAGCCCAAACTTGAGTTGTCAAAAGACTACAACAAAATTATTACAAGGTAGTACAACGTTTAATAATATAGTGTATAATAATACATAAATAAGTCTTCACTATTATTGCCACACTATTTTACAACACGTGAAGACTACGATAGCTATCCCTCGGACTCTCACTCCATCCCCCGGCTAGACCCAGCTACGTTCTCATCTCTTGTTGAAAAATAATGGAACAAAAGAAAGGGTGAGCTCAAATAGCCCAGTAAAGAATATCATAACTAAGATAATGACGAATAAATTATCGTTAGCTTTAAATAGTTGAGTTCTTGATAGAATATAATAGACTACAAGGTTTATATCAAAAACTACAGTTAAATTCTTGAACAACGTTCAGATCAATAACAGCAGCGGAATGAGCAATCTATTAGAAGAATAATGCAGACTACAATGTCCACTCGCTTCTCTTTTTAGGAAAAATATCATCAACTTTTATCATCTGAAATACTATTAGTCATGATAATGCAAATTCACAGTTCATGTTCGTAATCATGCAAATCAACAGTTCATCTTTGCACTACGGGCCAAAGATATTCAATATAACACCAACGGTCATGATTATACCAGTATTCAGCCTTTGGTCATAATCATACCAAACAACAGTTCATCTTTGCACTACGGCCAAAGATATTCAATATAACACCAACGGTCTTGATTATACCAGTATTCAGCATTTGGTCATAATCATACCAAACAACAGTTCATTTTTGCACTATGGGCCAAAGAGAATTTTCACCACGTGTCATAAAAGACACCGAACAGATGTATCGTCTTTAACCTATTATATCGCCTTTAACCTATCATCTGTTCAACAATTATATCGCATCTGTGCCCCCGACCACAGATATTCACAACAGCTTGATTCTTGATGATTAGTACAAATAACAGTGATACAAATGATGAACAGAAGAAACAGGATAAACAATAAGTATCGGAAGTTTACTTTGTGCAGATTCAAATAATGTCCAAATTGTCAACATGATGTGGAGTGAAATTCAAAAATGATATTCAAGATCCACAGTTCAGAATAACGGTTACAGTTCAATAGAAATATTTAGAAAAATAGGAAGGTTCAATTGAAATGATATTAGATGAAGCACAAATTATTAAGAAACATATAATCATTTCAGGAAACTTTACCAAATAGTACTTACCATAGTAAGTTAAGAGTATAAAAGAAATAATATCCCTTACTATAATAAGTTTGAATAATGGAAGATGAAAAGGATGATATCCCTTATGAGTATAAAGGAAAATAATATCACTTACGAATATGAAAGAAAATGATATTACAAACGAATATGGAATAAAAGTGTCATGCGATAATTCGTGTAGACAAATTATTTCCACAAGAGACAAATAAGAAATAAATACAAAGGGTTATTCACCAACAGGCGGTAATCCGCGCAGTAAGGTTATTCCCACAATTTAATAAAATTTGAATACGAAGAGTTATTCACCAAACAGGCAGTAATTCGCGCAGTAAGGTTATTCTCAGAGATTAATAAGGAATGAATACGAAATGTTATTAACCAACAGGCGGTAATCCGCGCCGTAAGGTTATTCCCACAATTGAATACATGAAAATAAATGACACATCTTATGAGTAAGAAATAAATGATATTATTTTCGAGAATCAAAGAATGATAATCCCTTACAGTGGTAAGTTTAAGAGTATGAAAGAAAATGATATCCCTTACAAGTAAGAAAATAATACTATTTATGATGATGAAAAGAATGATACCCCTTACCTTAACACGTGACTGAATATTGATTTAAATGAGGTTGATCAACTTGAAAATTTTCTGCACTCCTTTTGGCTTTCAAATACTCAAAATAACCTTACTATTCTCAGAGAAAACTCACTTAATACATATAGAAAATTTTTATGTTTTAGGTGTGATTTTTCTATTCAGCTGAGCAAGCTATTTATAGGAGAAAATAAGTTACTATGCACGGTAGGTGAGTGACGTGCTGCACGGTAGGTGAGTGGCGTGCTTCACGCCAGTGCTGAAAATTCAGCAAAGGCAGCAGCGCTGCCTCCACCAGCCAACTCCAACAACTTTCACATTTTGCAAATTTCATGTGGGCCCCACAGTGGCTCCACATACTATTCACATAAAATAATTAATTAATTAATTAATTTTATTTATTTATTTATTTTTCTTTTTGTGAGTCATGCATATAAAATAAAATAATGCTACAACAATAATTCAACAATAATGTAAGAAACACGTTACAGATCAATATTAGTAATATAAATTACTGTGTATTTGCTACTGTGACAATTATTTGGTTTAATAATTTTAAAATACAGTACACTAATAATTATTGACTGAATGATATGAAATACAGTTTAATGACAATTATTGAAGCAATAATGCAAAATACTGTGTAACAACAATTATTGATGAATACCGTGCAATGACCACGTTATCAGATCAATAATATGAGACACTGTGCAATACTGTGTGCTACTGTGTGCTACAGTAAAATACCATAAAATACCGTCTGCTACTATTCTTTTATCACCGGTATTTTAACAGTTAACACCGTTGACTATTTTTATTTAAAAAGGTTACTTCTGTCGTTTTCTATATCCGACAAATATTTCGTTGTGGGGTCCATCAATGATTAGTTATTTCGGCGCCGTCGTACGACCCGAATATTTCCCGACAAAACAAATATTCCCCGACCAAACGAATATTGTCCGACATAATAAAATTTGCACATAACATCCTTAACTTTTAACTTTATCAATTTAACCACTTACTGTTTCAGGAAAAATATATATGAAGAAAAATTAAATTTTGTATTTCAAAAAATTCGGGGTCTTACAAATTAAGCATGTTGTCAGCCTTAAACTTATCCATTTGTTACTTCTTATGCTATTTTGACATGTGCTATAAGTATGCTATCTAAGTAGCCGCAAGTGTAACCTTCTGAAAAATGCAACAAACACTTGGTTTATAAACTCTGAATCTCATGTCATTCTTAGTGTAGCGTAGAATGTCATGCTACGTTTGGAATCAAGGTAGGAATAAAATGATTCATTCTTATAAAATGAAAAAAAAATTATATTTGGTTGTTTAAATAAAATATAATGAACCATTCTCATTCTACCAAATTTATGAATTTTATTTTTTAGAAGAGAGTATTGAATGACTCATTCTGAATAGAATAAATCATTCAAGTCTCCATTCCATTTTTTTTTAATTTTATCCATTTACCAATTTCATTCCTTTAACTCAAATGTAGCATAAATGTTTGTTAGAGAATTAATGAGTCCAAAGGGCGTCATTTTAATTTCATAAATCCCCATGTGTATTCTGAAAAGTGTTTCCTGTGTCTTTGGGTCCATCCTCAATTGGTGATAACTTGCCTTGAAGTCTAATTTTGGGATATATTAATTTGGCTCCTTGCAGCACATCCGACAACTCTTTTATCAAAGGAATTGAAAAATTATTCTTAAATCTTAATATTCATATAATTTAAGTTTTTTGTAGTCTATGCAAAAGCTCCAAGAGCCACCTTTCCTCCTTACTAACAACATAGGTGAAACAAATGTGGAGCAACTCAGTCTACTGATCCCTAAGATGAGAATTTCTCCCACAAGTATCTCACTTTCACTTTTCTAAAAGCAAATGCACGCGCACACACACACACACAATCGTATAGGAGAGTGATCCATAGCCACCGCTGGCTATGAATCAGCTGGTGATAATATGTATCAGCAATAAATTCTTGTGGATACTAAGTTTTTTTGATCGATCGACAAAATAGAACTTCATTAAATTTATCATTTATGATACATGTACGGTGAAACCAAAATGTAATGCCCTCAACTCAGTTACAACACACCCTTAATGGATCTAGATAAAATCACCACAACAAAATACAATACTTGCCCAAATTAAATAAAATTCAATGTCACGTCAAAAAATCCAGATTCTACCACAACAAACAAGAGTAGAACACCAAATTGGCAACCTACCATATCAGTGGTATCTTTATAATGTACATTATGGCATCCAATGAATAGAGTTTGATATTTTTGATATTCTAGATTTAGCTAGAACATTAGAAATAAGGAATATAAGATGATGGAAATCTGAATTTTGTAAGTAATTTTCTCTATGTATATTACTGGTCTTTTACCTCTGTTATATAGAGAAAATATTACATGATTACACATGATATCTATTTCAAAATTCAAATTAATCCTAATCTATATAATTCAAATATTTGTTACAGCCTTGGATAGATTCAATCCTTATCCAATACAGTGGCGTGTTTGGAGATAGTTAAGTATATGTGATACGTTGTGTCAATATCCCCCGTCAAGCTGATAGGGGTGGAACTACTGTCAGCTTTCTATGTAAGAACTCGAACTTCGCAGTGCCTAACGGCTTAGTGAAAATTTTGGCAACTTGATCATTTGTGAAGATGTAGCGAACAAGTAAATCTTTCCGAGCCACCTTTTCGCGCACAAAGTGGAAGTCAATTTCAATGTGCTTAGGACGAGCATGAAACACCGGATTTGCAGCCAAGTAAGTTGCCCTTATATTGTTACACCAAAGTATGGGAGGCTCCTTCAGAAAAACACCCAATTCACAAAGTAACGACTGTAACCAAATCAATTCGGCAACTATATCTGCCAAAGATTCATACTCAGCTTTTGTGGAAGATCATGCCACAGTTTTCTGCTTGCGGGAGCACCACAAAATTAAGTTCCATCCCATATAAATGGCATAACTAGTGGTTGATTTTATGTCCATAGAAGAACCTGCCCAGTCAGAGTCACAAAAGGCCTGTATCTTAAATGGTTCCGTGCATCGAAGAAGGGACAAACCATAAGCAGATGTTGCTTATAAATAATGAACAATACGTTTAACTGCAACCCAATTAGACTATGTAGGATTGTGCATGGATTAGCACGCTTTGTTAATAGCAAAATAGAGATTTGAACGGGTTAAGGTAGTGTATTGCAAAACACCCACAATTTGTCCGAAAAATGATGTATCGAAGAACAATGGATCAGAAGCAGGAGTAGTTCGTACAATGGCAGTAGGTGTACGGACTAGTTTGCAGTCCACCATATTTGCACGTGAGATAATATCACGTATGTATTTTCTTTGTGAAAGTACAAGCCCAGTAGAACTCCGAATAGCTTTGAGCGGTCCAAGATCTTTTAGAGCAAACTCTCGACCAAGTGTGGCCATTAATTCTGCTATAGTTGTAGAAGAATTTCCTATGATAATTATATCATCAACATACACCAATATAATTAATCAAATATGACCAGTAGTAAGCAAAAATAAGGATGTGTCAGATTTAGAAATAGTAAACCTCAATTGTTGAAGAAAATATGACAAATATTGATACCACGCCCGAGGAGCCTGTTTGAGGCCATACAACGATTTTCTTAGATGACAAACATGGTGCAGATGAACCTTATCCTCAAAGCCAGGTGGCTAGGACATAAAAACAGTTTCATCAAGATTACTATTTAAGAAGGCATTATTCACATTTAATTGATGGATATGCCAAGATTGGGCAACAGTCATGGATAAAACAGTACGAACTGTGACCGGTTTAACTACTGGGCTAAAAGTTTCACTGTAATCTATCCCTTATTCTTGATTGAAACCCTTGGCGACTAAGCGCGCCTTGTAACATTTAATAGAGCCATCAACTTTTTTCTTAATGCGAAAGACCCATTTACTGCCGACCACATTCATATGAGGCAATTTGGGAACTAATTCCCATGTACCTTGAGAAATAAGGGCATTAATTTCAAAAACCATTGCATCACGCCACTCCTTTAATCGAACTACCTGAGTATAACATGTGGGTTCAGCACTGGGTGTAGAATCGCCATAAGAGCTTGGGCATTTGACTGATTGTATTTTCGAAGAATGACTCTAGTCATGACACTGAATTGAGGTTTAATTGTGGAGACCACATAAGAAGTAGCCGTGGGACCTGAGGAAGCAGAACCAACTATGGAATGAAGACCGGGTGACATGAATTATGGAGTTAGCGATGAAGATGAATCCTTAGAGAACACAGGAGATGGAGATGTTTGAAGTTCTTGAATATCTAAAGAGGATGAGATAGATGGATTATATAAAGAATGTATAGATCAAAAATTAGGTGGAGTATTGGAACATATGTCTGGGAAGTAAACAAGTGATGTTAGCAACACAGGGGACAATGAAGAGTGCTGAGGTATGGCAAGGAAGAAGGGGATCCAATGGATACATTTGAATATGGGAAGTGAGGATTTGTAAAGGGAACTATTGAGGTGGTGGCCCATGGGAGATTGGATTGGGATGGTGAAACTGAGGTGTTAACCTGTTGAGAAAATGGAAAAATATGTTCATTAAATCGCACATGATGGGCTATATAAAATTTATGTTTTTGGAGATCTAGACACCGATATCCCAAATGATTAGAACTATAACCTATAAAAATGCAAGGAAGAGATCTATAGTCCATTTTATGAGAATTATATGGCCGAATAAAAGGATAGCATACACACCCGAAAGTACGTAAAAACGAATAGTCTGGAGGATGATGAAAAATACACTCATAGGGGGTTTTATTTTGAGAAACGGATGATGACATATGATTAATGAAATAGACAGCTGTTTCAAATGCAAAATGCCAAAAATGAAATGGAGTGTGAGAGTTGGCTAACAAAGTAAGACCTGTTTCAATAATGTGGCGAGTGTCTCGTTCAACCATACCGTTATGTTCATGAGTGTGGGCACAAGCAAGTCGGTGATTGATACCAATGGACGTAAAAAATTTATTTAGGGAGTGGTATTCAACCCCCCCCCCCCCCCCAAATCAGTTTGAATTGCTTTTATTTTTGAGGTGAATTGTCTTTTAACAAATAATTGAAACTTAAGAAATATACCATACACCTCAGACTTGGCTTATATAGGATAAAACAAGATATATTTAGAAAAAGCATCAACAAAAATAACAAAGTACTTATGACCATCACAAGAGAGAGTGGGGGATGGACCCCACATATCATTGTATACTAAATCAAGTATATGAGAAATGTTGTGATTAGTAACAAGCAAATGAAATCGTGAAGATTTGCCCAATTGACAAGCATGATAAAAAGAGAAATCGATAACAGATACAGGTAGTTCATTACTAGAAATAATTTTATTGAGAATTTTTAAATGAGGATGTCCTAATCTATTATGCTAATAGGCAGAGGAGACTTTGGTTGCAGTAAAAGCAACATGTTCTTTATTTTCTGGAAAATAAGATTTAGATAGTGAATAGAGGCCATGATCACTCGGTCCAGTCAGCAACACTTTCTTCGTTGTGCAATCCTTCATAAAAAAATAAGTTGGGTGAAACTCCAAATAAACATCATTATCAGATGTAAATTTATTCACAGACAATAATGACTTTATGAGAGCAAGAACATGCAGAATATTATTTAACTGGAAAGAGTTATTGTTGGAATAAAAAATAGTCGAACAAGTGTGACTAATTTGTAAGCCTTTACCATTACCAACCCTTAGGGTGTCTGTTCCAGTGTAAGGAGTAGAATGATCAAGGGACTGAAGGTTTGGAGTAATATGGCGTGTCGCTCTAATATCTAGGAACCAAGCATCCGTGAAATTATTATGATAAAACGGAGCTATATTTGCACTGGGCGGATGGGCATGATTATAACATTGACGACAACTGTCTGTAGTGTGATTAAGCCGATGACATATCTTGCCCTGATCAGATGATTTGGAGATGACCGGTTGTTGTTGTTGTTATAATTATTTTGTCGTGGCCCAGAATTGTACCACTGTCTATTGTTATTTCGTGGCCTAGATGAGTTGTTTCTATTATTATAATTAGGGTCTGTAGAATACCCAGAATAAGAACGAGAACTTTGCCCCTTTTGTGCGAGATTTGTAGAAGCTTTGGGATTTCTAATAACATCGATTTCTACTTTGGGTATAGAAGAATAAGAGAAATTGAGTACCAACATTTCATGATTTAATAGAGCGCTTATAAGATCCATAAATGAAATCGGAGTGTTAGTGGCAGTAAGTGTTGGAATGATGGTGTGGAATTAGTGTCTCAGTCCCTTAAAGATGATGCAGTTAAAGTCACCAGTGGATACCGACTGTCCAGCGGGAGCAAGATGATCACTTGATCATTGATTGATTTAGCTTTATATAAATAATCCTGCAAACTCAAAAGGAAGTTTAGCATTCTTGTGATAGAGGGCGAGGCATAGGCTGTCTCGAGCATGGGCCACAGCTCTCGGGATGTTTTGGCATCGATAATGTGTGGAATAATATCCTCACGAAGGGAGGAGATAAGAAGGCTCAGTAAGTTCTAGTCCTGTTGGTACCAGATATGGTAATCAGGATTATCCATCGGGGGTGTGGTTGTAGCGGTGGTAGGCAGCTTGGCTGGAGGCACAGTTTCTGTTCCATCAACTAAACGAATGAGATTGTTGCCACGAAATAGTAGCATTAATTGAGCCTTCCAAGATAAATAATTTTTAGGATTAAGTTTCATCACGAACATATATATTGGCTTTGAGAGATTCAACGACGAGGTTAGAGTGTTTGCAGCCATTAGTTGTCGCTGGTTTGGGTTTGAGGCATTCAAGGAAAATGTGGAGGAAGATGACGACTTGATGTCGATTTCTGCTCTGATACCAAAATAAGGAATATAAGATGATGGAAATCTGAATTCCGTAAGTAATTTTCTCTATGTATATTGCTGGTCTTTTACCTTTGTTATATAGAGAAAATATTATAAGATTACACATGATATCTATTTCAAAATTCAAATTAATCCTAATATATATAATTTAAGTATTTGTTATAGCCTTGGATAGATTCAATCCTTATCCAATACAGTGGCGTGTTTGGAGATAGTTAAGTATATGAGATACTCTGTGTCAATAATTAGCCTCGTGGTTGACTGATCTAGGAATATACTTAAATTTCACAGAAAAAATATCCCTACACAATTTATCAATAATATCAAATTTATCAACTAACCTCCAAGGTCTATCATTGATTCTCTTAATCCCCTTAGTTGTTGTTTGCGAGTCGCTTTCAATCCATAGTTTTGCTTGATTCTTCCATGGTGACAAGGAAAACAATTTCAAGGAAGCCTTAACAACTTTTAACTCCCCTTCGTGTATGGTACTAACTGAGAGAGGATTAGAAAATAGTACAATTTTATCACCCTTATCATTCCTCAGTATACCTCCAATACCCGTCATCTCTATACAATCAACAGCTGCACCCACATTAAATTTCAAACTCCTATTTACCAGTGGCTACCATTCGCTCTCAAATTTACTAATTTGGTTTATCCTGTTATATTTTACATTTGCAACATTTTCCTAACTTGAGATGGCAACATGACCAATTCCAGCCAAAAATTCTTCAGTTGAATAATAATGAATCCCTTCTCGCTCCGTTGTCCATTAAGACAGATGCAAATTTACAGTGATCACAAACTGTTCTTTGGAAATTTATTTTCGACTAAAACATCGATTATTTCGCTTCAACCAAATGGACCACACCACCACGTAGAAGATCATCACCCATGCCTCATTCTTCTGCTTCGGTGATTTATAGAATAACCATGACTAGAAAGCCTCTATAAGATTTCTTGGCTAAACCCAGCTGACTTGCCACCATGTTAGACATTCATTCCACATACTTTGTACTTTGAGCCCATTCACAATGAAGGAATATATGATTTACCATCTCTGTTGTCCGTTTACAAAATTTACATAGATTGCATGTTTGAGCATTTCAATAATTCCTTGATGATAAAAAATCCGTGGTCGGTAAATGAATAAAATATTATTAAAAATCCGTGGTTGGTAAATGATTAATAATATTAGTAAATGAATAAAATATTATTAAATGATTAATAATATTAATAAATTGTTAAAATATTATTAAATAGTAATAATATTAGGAAATAAATAAAATATTATTAAATGATTAATAATATTAATAAATAATTAAAATATTATTAAATAGTTAATAAGATTAGTAAATAAATAAAATATTATTAAATAGTTAATAACATTAGTAAATGAATAAAATATTATTAAATAATTAATAATATTAAAAAATGAATAAGATATTATTAAATGATTAATAATATTAAAAAATGAATAAAATGTTATTAAATAATTAATAATATTTGTAAATGATTAATATATTATTAAATGATTAACAATAATAGAAAGAAAGTGTAATATCTCAGATATTTTCAAGATTTTAAATAATATCTTAATTGATTTTATTAAAGGTTAAGGTTTAAAACCTAGAATGTGAGAAGTAAGATGTGTAGAAAATGGGTAAACATTTTTTTTAACATAAATTATTTGTTAAAAATTAAATGTGGGAATATTTTATTGATGCAGGTAGAGAATTTATTAAAGAAATAAATTCAATTGAGAAGTGAAGGTGAATATATTAATATTTATATATATACACCTATAGTTGAGATTGTTAGCCAAATAAAAAGATGAGTAATTAATACTCAATAAAAACTAATAAATTAATTAGTTTAAATTTGAAGTAAGAAGGAAAGTCATGACATATAATTAATTATATTAATTATATTAGTTATGAGTTAAAGTTATAGAGGAGCTAGAATTATTGCCAATGATGGTAATAATAAGAAGTAATTAATTAAGAAATTAACTTAATTATTAAGTTGAGGTATGGAATTAAAACAAGCCCAATATGTTAATTGTTGTAAGTCTTGTTGAGAATTTATATAGAGGTCCAAATAAATTTAAAAATTTAACCTCATGAAGAGTCCAAGTAATTTAATTACTACTAGTGGACTAGCCCAAAAGGATTATATGTGTTAGCCAATATGGAGATATTTGCATGAAGAGGGTAAGTAAATAAGAGCCCAATAAAAAGTAAGTTATGTAGCCCAAATCATTAAGAGTCAAATGATGGTCAATGGTTGGGAGAAGCATTTCAAGTATTGATTGAGTGTAGAGTGTTGATCATTGAATGATTAAATTTGATGATTAGAAATAATGTACAAGGGCTGTATTAGATAAGATCAAAGCTGTTAGGTTGATCTATTATTAATTGTATAAAAGTCTTGTGTGTTGTACTAAGACTTAGATAGATTAAAACTGTTAGGTTGATCTGTTGATGTAATAAAATCGTAGAAAGAACTCTACGATGTGTCAAGGAAACTCTACGATTCGAACAGACTCTACGATTAAGGCAACCAATCGTAAAATGGACTCTACGACTGTGATTCCGAAGACTCTACGATCAAGACAACCAATCGTAGAATGGACTCTACGATTGTGGTCCAGAAGACTCTACGACCAACCAGACTGTTCTTTCCAAAAGACCTTAAATTGGACTCTACGATCAACATTCTAACAGTTGAGTAAACTCTACGATGATCAGTAAGAGATGATCCTTTACAGATCAATCACGTAAGCAAGGGTATTCGTAGAATTGATTATATAAGATCGTTGAGCAAAAAGGCAAGAGACATCACGAATCTCAGATCAGGAGCCATTCTATTCAAGTATTTTAATCTTCATCAAAGTAACCAAAAAGGAAGCCTCTGCAAATCGATCAAGTCAGAAAAGTCAGGAATCTGACCCAAGCGCACTATGGAACAGAAAGAAGACTTTCAAGGCAGAAAAGTCAGAAGACTGTGTCCTATCAGACCTATAGTTTGGGAAGACCAAACGACTCTATAAAAGTTAGTGGGAACCTACGTCTGACATTTCTGTCACAGAGGAAAAAGGAAAACAACCTTGCATGGACTAACAGGTCAAATCAAATAATATCTCATCAGAGATTTAATGAGCTTTATTAATACAATATTCAGCAGCTCTCCTCTGTGAGGTAACGGGAAGAAATACACGTTCAAACAGACGATCCAACGGGAAGAAATCTGAAGCCCTTACTTCTTAAATACGAAGATCAGCAGAAGAAAAGAACTAGCACTGCACAAAAAGAAAAACGCAAGAAGTGAAAAAGATTGAACTGATAAGAAAGCATGCATTGCTACTAGGCCCTTCAAACATTCAAGCTGATAAGCAACTTAGTAGCACATCCAAATATACATCAATCCAGAAGAGTTCTCTGTGAACTGGTATAAGCAAGTCTGTTAGACTTGGAGAGTTCTTTGTGAACTAGTGTAAGCAAGTCTGTTAGACTTGTAAAGTTCTTTGTGAACTAAAATTTCAAGACTGCGGGTCTTGAAGGAATCTTAGTGATTCAGCTATTATAAAAGTATCCTTAGTGGATTTGCTGCAGAAAGAGCAGAACAGTGGAGTAGGAGTATTGTGTGCTCTGAACTACTTAAAACCCAGAGTCTCTCTATCTTTGTGTCTTTCATTTGCTATATCTGTCATATAATTGTTTGTTGATTTATTAATTTAACATTTCAAGAAAAGATTAACTAAATCATATTCCGCTGTGTTAAACTTCTGTTTAAAAATTAATCAAGTGAGATAATTTCAAAGAGAAGAAATTTTAAAAGAATCTATTAAACCCCCCCTTCTAGATTACTATCGTGTCATTGGGAACTAACAATTGGTATCAGAGCAGGTTCTCACATCTAAAGCCTTACAAGCTTGAGTAGATCAAATGGCACTCAACAAGAATGGATCGGAACACGGTGGAGGTAACCGACCACCTATGTGTAATAAAGAAAAATTTGCTAACTGGAAAGTTCGTATGCAGGCTTACATGGATGCTATAGATGATGAACTGTTCGAAATAGTGTTGAATGGGCCATTCATACCAATGAAGCTTGCACTATCAACTGAAGATCCAAGCAAGCTAGTAGCAAAGAAAAGAGACGAATGGACAGACAATGAAAAGAAGGATGTTCAAAGAGACAAAAGAGCTAAGAACATCTTGTTTCAATCTCTGGATGATGATCTATTTGAGAACATTGTCAACTGCAAGACAGCTCAAGAAGTATGGCAAACTCTGTTGATCATGCATGAAGGAACAGAAGAAGTCAGAGAAAATAAGCAATCACTGCTTGTTCAACAGTATGAGATGTTCACTCACATCTCTAGTGAAAACATTACAACCACCTACGAGAGATTTAACTTGCTACTAAACTCTCTCAGATCTTATGGAAAAATCTATCCAAACAGATATCTTATCATTAAATTCATGAGATCTCTGCCAAGCAAATGGGATGCCAAAACCACAGCCATCCGAGAGTCAAAGAACTTGCACGAGATGACTGTACAACAGTTATATGGAAATCTTCTCACCTATGAGCTGGAGCTAAATCAAAGAGCAGAAAATCTATCTGGTGAAAGAAAGAAGGGGAAAAACATTGCTCTTAAAACCTCAACCTCAAATCACAGAAGCAATCGCAAGGATATCTCTGACTCTGACAAAGATGAATCAAATGATGATGAAGGAGCTGCCATGCTAGTCAGACATTTTAAAAGATTCATCAACAGAAATAGATCTCAGAAGTTCAGAAGCAACAGCAGCAAAGAACAAGCAAATGACTTTTGCTACAATTGCAAGAAGCCAGGTCATTTCATTGCTAAATGTCCAAAACCATTGAGAGAATAGGTGAAGAGGGACAAATCAAAAGCAAATCCAAAAAGAGAATTCAAAAGCTTCCACAAACAAAAGAAGAAGGATAAAAGCTTCATAGCTGAAGGCTCCTGGAGTGACTCAGAAGAAGAACTAAGCTCTGAGTCAAGTGATGATGAAGAGCCACAGAAGGCCAATCTGTGCTTAATGGAAAATGAAGAAGGAAGCAGCAAAAAGGAATTCATCATAGATGAGGTATTTGATTTCTATTCTCCTGATTTAAGCATTGATGATCTTAGAGAAGGCATGCATGACTTAATGACAGAATTGCACAAATATATAAAATTGTTTAGAAGGTTATCTAAAGATTACTCTCATCTAAAAGAGGATAAAGAAAAAATAAGCATGGAATTAGAAGCCTCAGTTCAAACTGCAAAACTTTATTCTAATCTTGAAACTGAGAATAAAAGACTAAAAGAGATAAATGAGTTGAGCACATATAAAGAATCCTCACTAGTCTCCAAGATTCAGGAACTAGAAAATACTATTTCTATGTGGAACAAGTCTAGTTTGTCTATGGACACCCTGATCTCAAGTCAAAGAGATGTGACTGATAGATCAGGATTGAGATTTGAGAATTTATTCTCAGAACCCAATAAGGAGAAGTCAAAGGAAATAAATGAAGGCAAATCCTTTAATTTTAATAAAGGAATTGTGTTCATCAAATCCTCAGATTCTACCACCCATCCACATTCTGCTAAACCTACAATCAGTTTTAACAAAACTCACACAGGTCTTGGATTCAGAAAATTGAAAAATAAGTCAAGCAAAACTCACTCTACGAATCATGAGAATCGTAGAGTTGTATGGAAGCAGAATGTAGATCAGCAAAAGACTATGATAAGTTATAATCCATACAAGTCCTGGACGAACAAAAAGTCACAAATACACACATATCATTATCAATATCATATTAATCATAGGCACCCTCATAAAAATGATAAATATTTGTTAAGATATCATAGAAGGCAAGGATCTAAAATCAAACAGATTTGGGTCCCAAAAGGTACTAACAAAGCAGGACCTAAACAGATATGGGTACCAAAATGAAGATTGATTTGTTATGCAGGTAAAGAGATCCATCTGGTATCTTGACAGTGGATGTTCACGACACATGACAGGAGATAAGGCTCTTCTATCAGAGTTTAAAGAAAAAGATGGACCTACTGTTATTTTTGGAGACAACAACTCAGGGAAAACCAGGGGTTATGGCTCAACTGGAAATGGTGCAATATCTTTCAGTAAAGTAGCATATGTTGAGGGACTAAAGCACAACTTGCTAAGTATAAGTCAGCTCTGTGACAAAGGACATCAAGTCACTTTCCTCAACAACCAATGTCAAGTTAGAGACTTGAAAACTAATTCTCTAAAGCTGGAAGGAGTTCGAGAAGGAAATGTCTATGTGGTCAATCTTGCTAAATTAAGTTCAGAACAAACTGTCTGTTTTCTTGCTAAAGCCTCTGAAGATATGTGCTGGCTCTGGCATAGGAGGTTATCACATCTTAACTTCAAGAGCATTTCAAAGCTTGCCTCCAAAGATCTAGTAAAAGGATTGCCAAAGTTAAACTTCATTAAAGAAAAGCCCTGCAAAGCTTGTCAGTTTGCAAAGCAAACAAAGACGTCATTCCAAAGCAAATCAGCAAACTCAAATGATAGAGCACTTCAACTACTTCACATGGATTTATTCGGTCCAGTATCTACGACCAGCCTCGGAGGAAAGAGATACTCTCTAGTCGTAGTTGATGACTACACCAGATATACATGGGTATTCTTTCTAAGCTCTAAAGATGAAACCATTTCACATCTCATCAAACTCTTCAGACTGATCATGAATGAAAAGGGAGAAAAGATAAAGGCCATCAGAAGTGATCATGGACGAGAATTTGATTTCTCAGAAATGGACTTGTTTTGTGAAGAAAATGGAATAAATCACAACTTCTCAGCCCCAAGAACGCCTCAACAAAATGGAGTAGCAGAAAGGAAGAATAGAACTCTTATTGAAGCAGGAAGAACCCTCTTAGCAGCAGCTTCTCTCCCTGAATATTTCTGGGCTGAAGCCATCAGTACTGCATGTTATACTCAAAACAGGTCACTCATACACTCAACATTAAAGAAAACTCCGTACGAATTATGGAAAGGAAGAAAGCCAAATATAAGTTATTTTCATGCCTTTGGTTGCCTGTGTTACATACTCAACAATGGCAAGAATCATCTAACCAAATTCCAGCCAAAATCTGATGAAGGAATCTTTCTTGGTTATGCAACAGATAGCAAAGCATTTAGAGTGTTCAACAAGGAGTCACTAACTGTTGAAATCTCCATCCACGTCACATTCGATGAATCAGATCCTGAAAAGAAAAGTTCAACTTTCAACGAGTCGGCAGACACAAGCTCAACGATCGAAGAACTCAAAATCGTAGAGTCCGACTCTACGGCCATGAAACCAGCGACAGAAATCGTTGAGCTAGGAGAGGAAATCGTAGAGCACACCACATCAGACACTGGAACTCTACGATCAGAACCAGAAGCTGATTTAGAGGAACTCAGACAAGAGGGCACCAGAACAGACGTTCCTAGCAGAATAAAATGGACCAAAGATCACACTCAAGATCTTATTATTGGAGATCCAAACACCGGAATCAAGACTAGAGCTGCAACCTCTAATGAATGCTTTTACCTAAGCTTTCTCTCTCAAGAGGAACCCAAAAAGATTGAAGAGGCCTTAGAAGATTCAAGTTGGATAGAGGCCATGCAAGAGGAGCTAAATCAATTTGAAAGAAGCAAGGTCTGGAGATTAGTGGCCAGGCCTCAGCATAAACCTGTCATTGGCACCAAATGGGTTTTCAGAAACAAGATGGATGAAAATGGTGTGATAACAAGGAACAAAGCAAGACTAGTGGCCAAAGGTTATTCTCAAGAAGAAGGAATTGACTACGATGAAACATATGCTCCAGTTGCCAGATTGGAAGCCATAAGGATTTTTCTTGCCCATGCTGCTCACATGAAGTTCAAAGTCTTCCAAATGGATGTCAAGAGTGCTTTTCTGAATGGGGAACTCCAAGAAGAAGTTTACATGGAACAACTTCCAGGTTTCATCAATCCAACTTTTTCAAACTATGTCTATAAATTAGATAAAGCACTATATGGTCTAAAACAAGCACCTAGAGCATGGTATGAAACCTTGACTAACTTTCTCATTGAAAAGGGATTTACTAGAGGAAGAATTGATACTACCTTATTTTTGAGAAAACATAAGGATAAGACACTGCTAGTTCAAATTTATGTAGATGATATCATATTTGGTTCCTCTGATGAAAAATTATGTGAAAGATTTGCCAAGCTTATGCAGAGCAAATTTGAAATGAGCTTGATGGGAGAACTCAACTTCTTCCTTGGACTACAAGTGAAGCAGACAGATGAAGGCATATTCATTAATCAAGCCAACTATATCAAATACTTATTAAAGAAATATGGCATGGAATCTGCATCTATCATGAAGACTCCTATGCCACCTGCCACCAAGCTTGGCAAAGATGAAAATGGTAAATCCACTGAAATCACTCAGTACAGGGGTATGATAGGTTCACTATTATATCTTACTGCGAGTCGACCAGATATAATGTTTGCTACATGTATATGTGCTAGATTTCAGGCTAACCCCAAAGAGTCACATCTATTAGCTGTGAAAAGAATTTTCAAGTATCTTAAAGGAACTCCAAATTTAGGATTATGGTATCCCAAGGAGTCCTCCTTTGATCTTGTGGGATACTCAGATGCTGACTATGCAGGATGCAAAATAGACAGAAAAAGCACAAGTGGAACTTGTCAGATGCTTGGCAACAAACTTGTTTCTTGGTTTAGTAAAAAGCAGAACTCAGTATCGACATCCACTGCAGAAGCTGAATATATAGCTGCAGGCAGTTGCTGTGCACAAATCCTATGGATGAAGACTCAGCTTGCAGACTATGGGTTTGAGCTAAAATCTATCCCTATATACTGTGATAATACTAGTGCAATTGCCATAACACATAATCCTGTTATGCACTCTAGAACTAAGCACATAGATATAAGATATCATTTCATCAGGGATCATGTACAAAATGGAAATATATCACTTCACTATATCCCAACTGAAGATCAACTAGCAGATGTCTTTACAAAGCCTTTAGATGAATCAAGATTTAATAAACTAATAAGTGAGTTAGGAATGCTAAATATAGACCCTTAATGTATGTTTTCTTTAGGATACTAACTCTGCAGGAACAAAAGTGTGCAAGAAAAGTAATGGACATACTCAACTTAAGTCAACAATTGTCAAGGATCGTGGAGTATGCTCAAGATCGTAGAGCTCACTCGACAATCATCAAGTCAAGAATCGTAGAGCTTACTCAACGACTTTCAATCCAAGGATCGCAGAGTATTCCTCAATCGTAGAGACAACCCTACGAAAAACAAAAGAATCGTTGTGTGACTAAGGATCGTAAAGCTCTGAGGAACTAAGGGTAAAATGGTCATCAACCAACTGAAATGAGCCTATCAGAACGTGTCACGTATCTCAGCAAACATAGAGGGAAGTTTTAAATACTTTGAAAACTGCACGTCGTTCATTTCTTCAAAGTTCAAAAATCTATATATCTCTCTCTCAATCTCGAACCCTAAGTTATCATTTCTCAGATAAACCGTTCTTCTCGTTTCAGAAAAATTATCAAATGGCACCTGCTCAAGTTATTTCTGGAAATGAGCTCAACTTTGAAGCCTTCGATACAGCAGATAAGCAGTTCAAAAGAATAATCCAGTTGCTAGACAAAGCTGGACTGCGAGAAGTGTTGGGAACAAATACAAGGATTCTATCAAAGCTTGTTCGAGAGTTCTACGTAAATGGATCCTATGCTAACGGAACTCTAACCACCACTGTAAAAGGGGTTCAGCTCAACCTCATCGCTGAAGAATTCAACCTAGCCCTAGGTTTCAAGCAAGGAGGCCTAACATCTCTAAGTATGGTGAGCACCGAAGAAGGGCTGAGAAGAATGCACCATCAAAAGAATCCAACACTGAAAGGGTTGAAGAAGAAAGAATTTCCTCAGAAATACGAGTTTTTAGCCGATGTTGTAGGAAAATGTCTCCTCTGTAAAGATTCAGCCCATGACTCAGTCAGTGAGATACAGCTGAAAATAATGACAGCCATAGTCAAAAAGACAAACATCAACTATGGCTCCTTGCTGTTGGAATGGATAGGGAATTGGGTCCTAAATACAGAAAAGGCTAAGGGGACTAGAAAAATGTTTTATGGAAGATTCATCAGCATTCTCCTTAGATCATCATTGGGGGATTTAATTGAGCATGATGAACGAGAAGCCCTCAATACCAACAAAAGGATTACCCAGAAACTCTTTGACAACTGGAGAAGGAACCCAGTTGAAAATAGGAAACTATCTCGGTCAGGGGATAGTGAAGGTACACAGAGTGGTGCAGGGCCATCACTTCTGAAGAACACTCCTGCTGAAGAAGAATCTCAGGAGGTCAGCAGGCATTCTCCGGGTCTTGTCAGAAGAAGGAAAGGAAAAAGAGCTTTTGAGCTTGAAGAACCTCAAGGATCTTCAAATGAGGCTCCTGTTACTGCTCCTGAAGAAAAGGCTGCTTCAGGAGATGAGAGTTCAGATCTGCGAAGAGAGACTCGCAGCAAATATGAAGCTGAAGAGGTCATTCCAAAGGAGCCAAGGAAAAAGAGAAGAAGGCTAGTAAAGTTAGCCGACAAAAGCTCAGTAGCTAAGGGGGAGCTACTTGAAAGACCTGACCTTACTCCAGGTGAAAAGGAGTCATCTGAAGCAGTTGAGCCTATGGATGCTCAAGCTGAGGGGGAGCTTCCAATTGTTCCTGAGCCAGCAGATGCTCTGGCTGAGGGGGAGACTCAAGATGACATTTCAATCCCTACAGCCACAATGAATGATGATGAAGAGGATGACATTGAAATAGTGGCCGTTGGAAGAAATGAGCAAAGGCACCTTAATTTCAACTGCCTGATAAAATTCTTGCCACTAATGCCATTCCACCGAGCTCTGGTCCACAATGCATGGGATCAACTCTTCTGGACCTTCAAAGCATATCCAAATGTGGTGATTATTGCTCAAGGCTATCCTCAGAATCTATTCTTTGCCCAGAAGCTCATCTCTTGCAGCTCTTTTTCACAAACTTTAGGGCAAAAGGTACATTTTATATCTATAACCCTCATTCAAAATCATATTCCTTCACAAATGTTCAATAAATTTGAGGAGTCCACAAGTACTCATCCTGCATCAAGCTCTACGACCCACACTTCCCCGATCGTAGAGTCCCCACCATCTACGATTGGTGGTCAAGAAAGCCTACATGATCAAAACGTAGAGTGTCCTCCAGACTCTCCTGAAATTCTGCCTACTCAGCAAACAATTCCTCCGGCTCCATCTTCAAGACTCCTGTTAACTCACGAGGATATTCCCTCCACCTCTGGTCACGAGTACTTTCATATTCCCAGCTCTACGGCTGACCAAGGACAATCATCTCAACTTCTCCAGGAAATTTTAGACAAGGTATCTCGGCTTCCTACATCTGAGGGCTTAACTGACTTGACAAGCCATATCCATACAGAGATACAAAATGACCTAGCATCGAAATCCCACAACCTTCAACGTAGAATGGACGACATCATTGATGCTGCCAATGGTCTCTCTACCAGTCTGAACAACCAATTTTCCACAAGACTGAAGCAGCTGACGGCAGCAGTCTCTGAAAATCTCCAAGAAAGGGATAGAATTATTCTGCAAGCCTTGAACTCACATCAGCAGGCCATTGTTATTCTTCAAGAAACAAATGATAAATCTATCACCTTCCTCAGTAATGAAATCATTGCCTTGAAGCACTCTCTCACAGAACAAAAACATCGGTCGAATGACACTTTGTCATTGGTGGAGCAAAAATAAATCATGGCTAACGAAAGACTCCAAGCCCACCAAGATGATGTAGCTGCCACTAAGACCCAACTTCAAGAAATTATTCAGGGCATCCAACAGCTTTCAGAACAGGTAGCAACACTTAATGATGCCAACAAGGGGGAGAAGAAACTGAGCACAGTAGAGCAAACAAGAACTAGCTCAGATCACAGCAGAAGAGGAAGAGCACCTCAAGGGATGAGGATGGTTCAAACTTCAATATATCCTCCTAGATTCGAAGCAGTACCATCTCGTCCCAGACAGGAGGTGACAACAAGACCTTCTTCCTCAACTATGAGGACTTCTGGCTCACAACAGGAGGTGGTGACAGCAAGACCTTCTTCCTCATCAATGAGACCTTCTAGCTCACAGGAATGGTTTCAAATTAAAGAAGAAGAAGCTGTGTTGAGGGAAGAAGAACTAAGAAAAGCTGAAGAAGAAACGAGAGCATTCTTCAGGCAGAGGGAAGAAGAAGCCAGGAGACCTCCTAGCAGAAGGAGATAAGTTTTTTTTAATTTCTTTTTCTGTTGTTTTCTCAATTGTATCATCTGACAAAAACATCAATAAAATTCATATTTTTCTCTAGAAAATACAGCTGCTCACTGTATGATTAGGCATTCAATTACTCTTGCATTTTGCCTATATTAATATGCTCAAAATCACTATCTGATAATAATGTTGTCATCATCAAATTGGGGGAGATTGTTGATCATTGAATGATTAAATTTGATGATTAGAAATAATGTACAAGGGCTGTATTAGATAAGATCAAAGCTGTTAGGTTGATCTATTATTAATTGTATAAAAGTCTTGTGTGTTGTACTAAGACTTAGATAGATCAAAACTGTTAGGTTGATCTGTTGATGTAATAAAATCGTAGAAAGAACTCTACGATGTGTCAAGGAAACTCTACGATTCGAACAGACTCTACGATTAAGGCAACCAATCGTAAAATGGACTCTACGACTGTGATTCCGAAGACTCTACGATCAAGACAACCAATCGTAGAATGGACTCTACGATTGTGGTCCAGAAGACTCTACGACCAACCAGACTGTTCTTTCCGAAAGACCTTAAATTGGACTCTACGATCAACATTCTAACAGTTGAGTAAACTCTACGATGATCAGTAAGAGATGATCCTTTACAGATCAATCACGTAAGCAAGGGTATTCGTAGAATTGATTATATAAGATCGTTGAGCAAAAAGGCAAGAGACATCACGATTCTCAGATCAGGAGCCATTCTATTCAAGTATTTTAATCTTCATCAAAGTAACCAAAAAGGAAGCCTCTGCAAATCGATCAAGTCAGAAAAGTCAGGAATCTGACCCAAGCGCACTATGGAACAGAAAGAAGACTTTCAAGGCAGAAAAGTCAGAAGACTGTGTCCTATCAGACCTATAGTTTGGGAAGACCAAACGGCTCTATAAAAGTTAGTGGGAACCTACGTCTGACATTTCTGTCACAGAGGAAAAAGGAAAACAACCTTGCATGGACTAACAGGTCAAATCAAATAATATCTCATCAGAGATTTAATGAGATTTATTAATACAATATTCAGCAGCTCTCCTCTGTGAGGTAACGGGAAGAAATACACGTTCAAACAGATGATCTGAAACAGTCCGAAATCCCGACCTTCCTTAATTCTATCCGATTATCTCTGGATAGCATAATTATTAACTTTAATACCAAATTAACAGGGATCTCGTGCGTTAAACTTAACCTTTGACCTTTAAAATCGTTCTGATGACCATAAATTCGGTCCATATTTTTTTTTTCTTTAAAACAAAACTTTATTTGATTTATAATCCTTACCTATTCCAGGATCGTAACGTTTACTTGCTCTTCATTATAACTTAGGTCAACCATTAAGAATTTGTGACCTATTATAATCATATATAAATCTTATGGTTCAACTTACCCTGTAATAAAAATTTGCCATGAACTTTATATATATATGGCCTTATTTAATCGTACCTGTATACACACATCTGCATCATACCTGTACCTGTTTACAAGTTTCTATACTATACATACAACTGTACCATATGTACAAGATTATTACATGTTAAACTCGACGGATCAATAATACATCCAACTTTAACTCTTACATCTCATAGCTGGATAATACATACATGCACATTCATTATTATGAATTACAAATCATATATTCCTTATTCCAATCATGACTTAGCATCAACTATCTGAATAGCCACATTACATAAACACATAGCATATTCCTCTCGTGATTAATTATGCCTTCATCAATCCTTTACCTTAGCGTAACCGGTACTTCCGGTCTTCTTGTATTTTACCTGAAAAGTTAGTACATAGCAAGATGATCAGTCTATCGTACCCCTTTTGTTGTGCACAACATTTTCCTTTTTCCTTTGGGTTGAACCATGTTAACCAACCCCTGTACCAAATCCCCTTTTTAGGGTTGTTCACCTCAGCCTTTAAAACAATTTGCTTTATCCATTATCTGGATTCCAAAAACATTTACTAATTTCTTTAGCAGAATGGTCTAGCCGAAACAAATGGCATAGACCCACATCAACGAACTGTTCATTTTGCTGTAACTTGAACTTTTCAAAAGTTCACTTTCACTGTCATTGGTTCAAAACTTGAACCCAAGAAAATCTTTTTTTAAAAAAACTTCATAATACCGCACTATCTTAGCAGTACGTTGAGAATTCGGTCACTTTTAGACCTCTTAATACCGTACCGTAATGAAAGTACGTTGAGAATTCCGCCATTTTATCATTTCACACTCTATTCAACAGTGTGACAATGATTTCATAAATACATTTTGAAATTTTGAAATAACTTTGGTCTAGCCGAATCAATTGGCATAGACCCCTGAATCACGGAATTTTAAAATCACTTTTCGATACTTGAACAAAACATTTCGATGGTCTAGCATAGCTAGAAGAGTGGATTGCCTACCCAATCCTAATAATCTCTTATTTACTTCCTTAACTCATATAATCCTTTTATATATTTCTATCTCTTTCTTATTTACTTAACCTTAGCCAATCTCTAAGAACTATATCTCTCAACTTATGGCTCTCTACTCTAAACCCAACCCTGTTCATCAAACTTGCCACGCATTTGGGCTCAGGAACTTACAACAATCATATGGTTCACGGAGCTTGTCCTAGTCAGGCTATAGTCGCCCATTCGCTGAGGGGCTCCACCACATAATCATGAGTCACGAACTTTCCATACGTGTCGGTTTTCAGAACACGCAACTAACCTTAATCTTTCCTACTTAACTCTTCTCACTTCTTACCGTGACGCTGGATCTCCACTGATTATCACGACAGGAAGCTAAGTAAGTACAAATCCTCGTCCCATACCGAGGAAGTGCACACTCGGCCACTACTATGAGTCCTCAATGAAAAATCCCACATACCCTAACATTTCCTCACTTTAGCTTTTACTCAGCTTTTACTTTACTTTTCCTTGATCTGATATGAAATTGATCGATTCATATCTTATTGTGCACGACTCACCAAGAGTCCCTTGTATCTTTGATTGCTTTTGATCCTTTATCATTTCTCATTATCTTATCTTAAAACACCATTATCATTTCTTGATCCTGAATTCCCAAAATTCATTTTTTTACTGACTCAGTTCATCTAGAGTCTCTTACTTTACTATTCCTTCTTTCACACACAAGGATCATAGCCTAAGGTACTATTACCTAAGGTCTATAACCCAACTGCTCTGATACCAATTGAAACAGTCCGAAATCTCGACCTTCCTTAATTCTATCCTCTGGATAGCATAATTATTAACTTTAATACCAAATTAACAGGGATCTCGTGCATTAAACTTAACCTTTGACCTTTAAAATCGTTCTGATGACCATAAATTCGGTCCATATTTTTTTTTTCTTTAAAACAAAACTTTATTTGATTTATAATCCTTACCTATTCCAGGATCATAA
This sequence comes from Hedera helix, assembly GCA_947179155.2. Taxonomy (NCBI): domain Eukaryota; kingdom Viridiplantae; phylum Streptophyta; class Magnoliopsida; order Apiales; family Araliaceae; genus Hedera; species Hedera helix. Next base: position 12,349,481 of record OX359280.1, read on the forward strand.
CGTTTACTTGCTCTTCATTATAACTTAGGTCAACCATTAAGAATTTGTGACCTATTATAATCATATATAAATCTTATGGTTCAACTTACCCTGTAATAAAAATTTGCCATGAACTTTATGTATATATGGCCTTATTTAATCGTACCTGTATACACACATCTGCATCATACCTGTACCTGTTTACAAGTTTCTATACTATACATACAACTGTACCATATGTACAAGATTATTACATGTTAAACTCGACGGATCAATAATACATCCAACTTTAACTCTTATATCTCCTAGCTGGATAATACATACATGCACATTCATTATTATGAATTACAAATCATATATTCCTTATTCCAATCATGACTTAGCATCAACTATCTGAATAGCCACATTACATAAACACATAGCATATTCCTCTCGTGATTAATTATGCCTTCATCAATCCTTTACCTTAGCGTAACCGGTACTTCCGGTCTTCTTGTATTTTACCTGAAAAGTTAATACATAGCAAGAATGAGCATAAAGCTCAGCAAGTAATTCAGTTAACATCTTTCATGCTCACAGTTTATATTATGCGTCATGTGTCACTTACTTTACCATGTTAGGCTCAAATATCACGTATTGCATTTAACAGTTAGATCACGTTGTGGCACGGAGTGCCCATTTCAACTACTACATAATTCACGTAGTTCAATTAGTACTTTTAGATCTGAAAAACTTGCCTGTACGCCTTTGTTTTACTTAACCTGTACTTCCTCAATCATCCTTCGTTATCCGTCTTATCGGCTTGCTCATTTCGAACTCTGTCTGTCAACATATAGCTTATATGTCATTATAAGATCATAAACTTGTATAACTTATCAAACTAATTCCATAAATACATGATCATCCGTCTTTAACCATTTCACATTTGATGTATTACACCTTATGTAGGTTTATAATACACCCTAACTTGCTTCCGACCTTTTTCATAACTTATAACATGTTTTGGCTTAGCTTTAGGCATGTTATATTATGCCACTTGTCATTTCATTATAACTTAACACCCTTTAATTTAACCATTATTATTACTTTTAGGGTTTATATAACTCATTTCTATCATTCCATATCAAAATATAGCTTTTTGGAAGCTTAAAAAAATTTCAAATGAACAGTAACTCCGCCCCGGCGCCGCCAGAGCTCGCTGGCCGCGAAATCTTCTCGGTCGATGAACAGTAACATGGCGCCGGGGCGCCATTTTTAGTACAAAACATGGCGCGGGGGCGCCATGTTCAAAATCTGGAAATCTGATTTTTGCACCACCTTTGCCGATTTTTAATTTCTTCATCTTAACTCCAATTGAGCTGAAATTTGGACCACATCTAGACCTTGCTACCTAGTATTTTACAAAAATACTACTTGCCACATTTGTCTTCTTAAAAGTAGAGATACACTAGCCCCTAGGAGGGCTGTTCAACACATTTTCAACTTCAAAACTAACTTTTTACCAACTTTGTGATTTTTGGCCATAAGCTTTAAAACTCAATTCTAACACTTGACATAGTTTACTTAGGTCATAAATGACATGTCCCAACTTTTAAAACCATAAAATTTCGCACGAGGCGAGAATTGTCCGTAAAAATCCCTTTCGAATCGAAACGATCGATTCCGATCGTTCGAATCGCCAATTCACTCAATTTTCACTCCGTTAACTTCCAAAATAACCTAGACACGTGTATTAACTTAAACATGAGTCATTTGACTCCATTTCATCTTTAATTCCTCAAATTTGCCAAAAATCACACCTTGGTTGGATTTTTTTCATCCAATTTCAAAACTTTCAACTTTCAAAAACTTAACTCAAATTCCAATCCTCGACTCCTTGTTATGAAAATTGTTTCTAACATGTCCCTTAGCACATATAGCACATATATAACTTGTATGAGATTTCAAAACGTTTATTACTTTCATTTGAATTTCTTTTTCCAAATTAACTCGTTTTAGGCGTCGGCGAACGTTTTAAATCGTTTAAAGTCCATAATTATCGCCATCGACACCTAATAACTTCCAATTTAACTCAAACACATATATTTACATAAAACTTACCATTTGGCCTCATTCAGCTTTCAATTTCCAGTAATAGCCATAATTCACATATTGATAGCAATTTTACCAACTTTCAATTTTCAAACTTAACTCATCTTAAGTTCATACACTCTATACACCACATAGGCAACCACATATAAATTTAACAACTTTGTACATTCTCACAACTTCCATATGTATCTTCCAATACACTTTACAGATTATTACGTTGTCTACACAAAAAGTATAGCCTAATATTCAAACTTTTCATATCAAATCCTACTTTTAAACCATTTAAGCTTCTAACTTACCAGTTAGCACAACAATTTGCTTACATCAAATGTAATCAACCTTTCAAACTATGATTTCATCAAATCTAACAACATATAACATATAATCCTACATGAATCATGCTTTTTAGCTTTGAACTTAAGCATAGATTGTTCACCATCTTTGTTCTAGCAAATTTAATCTTAGGGTTTCACTATAAATCAACCATATAGCATATAACTTGCATAATTCTTACTTCTATCCATGAATACATGCATGGCTATCCTTATTTTTGAATTTACACCTATAAACATAGACTCTTAAAGCTTGACAATAATTATACCTTCATGATTGTCAAACTTCTTTGCATGAATAGCTTTGCCTTGACTAGCTCTTCCTCTTTTCTTCTTACTCCTTGATCATTTAAGCTTTCTAGCTCACGGATTTCAAGCTTTTCTCTCAAGCTTCTATGGCTTCTTACCTTTCTCTCTTTCGAACTCTCTCTCTTGAGCTACTACTTTGCTGAAAATTTATGAAAATTAAGAAAGAATAGCTATCTTATCATATACATATATCATATATATGCTCCAACAACTAACCAAAACTAGTTAGCTTAACTCAAGTATGGTTAGGCCTTATAATGTCAATTCACATGTCTAACCAAGGACAACATAGTCATTCCACCAATTTAGGACACATATGTCATTTCTAACATTGTCATGGACACTTTGGTCATTATGCCAAAAATCTAGAGAATTTAATCCCTTAAATTCACAATTGCTCATTTCTTAATCAAATTAGCTCCTTTTTGATTCAAACTTGTTTCATCACACTTGAAATTTATTTTATCATTAAATACATCATAATTGGTTTGTCCCAAAACACTTGTCATACCTGAAAACTTAATTTCCCTTAATTAATAAAAATTCACAAATTGCCAATTGTATTATATTAACTTCTTAATTATTTATAACCCTTTTTGGTTCCTCATTTCACAAACTTTACTTTCCTACAACTCAATATCGTCAACTTGCTCATTTGTCCATAAACCACTTTCTCGACCGGATTACCAAAATCCATCATCTTATATCTTTTAAACTATAATAACTTCGTTACAGCTTTACGTCCCTTTATTTCATGTACATAGTCCAATTATGTCACACCGGCAATTCACATCATTTCTACTCATATTTGAGCATAATATCTTATGTATTTTCATATCGTATAACGATTATCTTATTTCAATTCATAAATATCAATTTCTTTGGTAACTTCAGATATTCATATATCAAATCCTTAATATTCCTTAATAAACTGATTAAATCATACGGTTTCTTATTCTTTGCACATACATACATTTCTGCCTTGCTATTATCCTATCATTGCCTCTCCAGGCCTATTTATTAATCTCACTGTTAACATTCATAACTAAATCCTCAATTCACATATACATTCCTTATTTCCATCATTTCCAAACTTTGAATCCTTCTTTATATATCTTGCCAAATATACATATATACATACATTCAACCTACCATATAGGTCATATATAACACATTGATTAAATAATAATTCTTATTTAATCTCTCCTTATTACTTTATGTCCTTCATAATTAGGTTTTAGCTGCTAACCTTTATATAATTAATCATGATCCTTATTTAGAATTTCTGTAAAATCCTGGGCGTTACATGATCCAACGGGAAGAAATTTGAAGCCCTTACTTCTTAAATACGAAGATCAGCAGAAGAAAAGAACTAGCACTGCACAAAAAGAAAAACGCAAGAAGTGAAAAAGATTGAACTGATAAGAAAGCATGCATTGCTACTAGGCCCTTCAAACATTCAAGCTGATAAGCAACTTAGTAGCACATCCAAATATACATCAATCCAGAAGAGTTCTCTGTGAACTGGTATAAGCAAGTCTGTTAGACTTGGAGAGTTCTTTGTGAACTAGTGTAAGCAAGTCTGTTAGACTTGTAAAGTTCTTTGTGAACTAAAATTCCAAGACTGCGGGTCTTGAAGGAATCTTAGTGATTCAGCTATTGTAAAAGTATCTTTAGTGGATTTGCTGCTGAAAGAGCAGAACAGTGGAGTAGGAGTATTGTGTGCTCTGAACCACTTAAAACCCAGAGTCTCTCTCTCTTTGTGTCTTTCATTTGCTATATCTGTCATATAATTGTTTGTTGATTTATTAATTTAACATTTCAAGAAAAGATTAACTAAATCATATTCCGCTGTGTTAAGCTTCTGTTTAAAAATTAATCAAGTGAGATAATTTCAAAGAGAAGAAATTTTAAAAGAATCTATTCAACCCCCCCCCCCCTTCTAGATTACTATCGTGTCATTGAGAACTAACATAGAGAATTAATTAGTGTAGGGTTAATTGAATAACCCTAGTTAGTAGACAAGAGAGAGAGAGCATTAACCAATCATTGGTTAATTGCTAGGTAAATAAATGTGGTGTTAAAATTAACTATGGATGGGTTAATTAAGTAACCCAATATGGTAGAATTAATTATAGCAAATCTAATTGGATTATATTATAAGTCCAATTGAGGTATTAAACTAGGTCAAAATAATTAACCTAGTAATCCATATAATTTAATTTGAACATTGATTTATGTAATAATTAACCAAGCCCAATGCTTGTTTTAATTAAATGTAACATATGGTATTTAATATTAGCCCAATGTAATAATTAAATTGAGCCCAAACAAAGTTAATTGATGAGCCCAATAGAAATATTAATTTGATCCAATGTGGAGCCCAAACTAAGTCAAAAAGTTGGTCAACATTTATATATATGAGTATATATATATATATATATATATATATAGATGTATTTATGTATATAAAAGAAGAAAAAAATAAATCAAAATTTGGCCAAGAAAAGGCCAAATTGCCGGCCACTTTAGGGAGGGGGCCCACTTGGTGGCTTGTTGCTTTTGTATTGCTTATATGCTACTCCATTGGTTGCTTGTGTTGGGCATTGATGGATGTCAATCAAGTAGTCAATCCAAGTAGTCAATCAAAGAAATAGTAAACATGTTTAGGATCACTAATTAACTAGTGTGGGTTGATTAGTAGCTTAATTGAGAGGATCCTAGAGTTCTATAAATAGGAATCACCAACACATGAGCAATGTTGGTCATTTCTATGCTTGGTGATATTTTTAGAGAGAGGAATAAATTCTAGAAAGAAGGGAGAGCATTGTTGGAGATTTTCACAAAGGAAAATTTCTAGAGGATAGTCAATGAGGAGGCACAAACTTAGCTCATATCAAGAGGAAGAAGATCATCCATGTCTAAGAGGTTAAAAAGTACTCTAAACCTTTTTAATCTCATTTTTGTTGTTTAAATAAGTTTTAAACGGTTAAAATAAATTTTTAACCGATCAAAACTTATTTTGATAGTCTAGAAGACTTTAACTATGTAATATATGTATATTCATAGTTTGGTAAGTTTATATCATGATTTGATATGTGTATTTTGCATAAAAAGGTAGGAAATGTTCATATCGAACTTTACCGGTAAAAACCTAAGTAGCTATGAGCTATTTAGTGTTGTAGATTAAAATGTACAAGTTGGAAAATTGATTTGTATGGCTAGAAAGTTTCATATACGAGTTTTTGAGAAAACCCAACTTGAAGCTTTCAAAAATATTGAAAGACAAAAAAGTTATGGCGTTTACCGCCAAATAGGGCGTTTTTAAACCCTAAGTGGTTCGATCTGTAATTTTCGTGTAAAACGTTTTCGAAAAGACGATCAAACCATGAAATATTGTAAAAAAAGAAGTTAGGAACACATCAACACTGATTTGGTGTTATTTGGATGTGTAGATTTCATTTAATTAAGGTTTGAACCAAAAGTGTCAAAACTGTCAAAAAAAAAAACCAGAAATTGAAATTGTATTCTGCCGGACAGCGCCGGGGCGCCGTCTGCGGCGCAGTGTACTGTTCCCAGAAAAAAAATAATAAATCTGAACCGGGTCGGGTCGGGCCGGGCCGGGTTAGCCGGGTCGGGTCAGGTCTGGTTCGGATCAGAAAATGAAAAATGTTCCAAAAATCATTTTGGTATTTTTGGACTTAATAAATATATTTTTAAAGTTGTAGATAATTGATTTGATAATTAAAAGTGAATAAATATTATTATTGAATTAATAATATAATAAAGTTAATAAAATATTATTAAATAAATAATAATATTAGAAAATCATTAAAATATTATTAAAGAAATAATAATATTATAAAGTCAATAAAATATTATTAAATGAATGATAATATTAGAATATGAGTAAATTATTATTAAATGGTTAATAATATTAATAAGTGATTAAAATATTATTAAATGATTAATAATATTAATAAGTGATTAAAATATTATTAAATGGTTAATAATATTAAGATGTGATTAAAATATTATTAAATGGTTAATAATACTAATATGTGATTAAAATATTATTAAATAGTTAATAATATTAATAAGTGATTAAAATATTATTAAATGGTTAATAATATTAAGATGTGATTAAAATATTATTAAATGGTTTATAATATTAAGATGTGATTAAAATATTATTAAATGATTAATAATATTAATAAGTGATTAAAATATTATTAAATGGTTAATAATATTAATATGTGAGTAAAATATTATTGAATGGTTAATAATATTAATAAGTGATTAAAATATTATTAAATGGTTAATAATATTAATATGTGGGTAAAATATTATTAAATGGTTAATACTATTAATAAGTGATTAAAATATTATTAAATGAGTAATAATATTAATAAGTGAGTAAAATATTATTAAATGATTAATAATATTAATAAGTGATTAAAATATTATTAAATGGTTAATAATATTAAGATGTGATTAAAATATTATTAAATGATTAATAATATTAATAAGTGATTAAAATATTATTAAATGATTAATAATATTAATAAGTAATTAAAATATTATTAAATGTTTAATAATATTTGAACGTAGTTGTATATTATCAAATGTAGATAATATTTTGAGGTATTTGGTACATTATTAAATTTCTGAATCATTAAGTTATGTAAAAGAAGAATGCTTAATTAAATTAAACCGATGTAAATAGTCCATTTGTGACTAATTTAGACAGCTTATTAAAAGTGAGTCGTACGAAGCACGTGTAGTGAATGTGTAAGTTGGTTAAGTGTACCCGACATGTCCAACTAGATTTGGGCTAGGATTTTTGTCCGGAACCTATAGGTTCATTTGTCGGACAACTAAAGAGTTAATACTTTGAAGTTAAAGTCTTAAGTTAAGACTAAGTAATAGTCATTATATCTAATGATTATTTCAATTTTCCTATATAAATTGTAGGTTGAACGAGAGACGCAAATAAGCGTAACTGGTAGAAGCAAACCAGACAAGTTTTTCAGAACGTGTTGCATTTTATAAGTTGTTATTAAACTGTGATGTACTCATACGTGGTTATGTGCAAAGATGTTTTAATGTGCCTTTGTGAAATAAGTTGATTTGAACTATTGATATGCGGTAGTTGATTTAAGACAATCGTTCTGCATTGAACTATATGTCATGATAGAGGCTAGACATGAAGCATAGATTAAATGCGAGGCATGACATGCATGAGATAGGTATGTACTGCAAAGCATAAGATGCATGAAACATGAAGCATGATTGAACTGTTTTACGTGTTATGTGTAACTGTTAAACTTGCTGAGCCGTCGTGCTCACCCTTGCTTAAAACAAAACATTACAGAGTAGCTTGAAGAAGCCGATTACTCCAGTAGAGGCCTAGATGATGATTGACTAACGAGCCATCAAGATTGAAGCGTATGTGCTTTTATAGTAAAAGATTGCGGTAGATTAATTCATTCACTTGTGTAAGTAGATATGAAAATTTTATATATGTTGTGCTATAGATTAGCAGACTTAAAATGTTAAGAGAACATTTATAGATTATTTTTATATATATCATTTTCACGCGTTGTCCTTTATGTATAAGAATAATAGGATGGTGGGATTGAGTCATTATGCATATGATCTCAAAGTTGTAATAGAATGTATAAAGATTGCGATTCTGGAATAGAAAGAGATGTTGTAAAATTGTAAATAAATGATTATTTAACAATTATAATATTGTTGTAATTCATGAACAATAAGAAAAATATAGTACTCGTGTTGAACCGGATCTGAGGTTCGGGGAACCCGGATTCGGGGTCGTCACAGAAAGTACAACATTATTAGATGATTAATAATGTTAATAAGTGTTCAAAAGAATTAATTGATTAAAATATTATTAGATGACTAAGAATATTCGTAAGGGTTTAAAATATTATTAAATAACTAATAATATTCGTAAGGAATTAAAATATTATTAAATAACTAATAAAATTCATAAGGGATTAAAATATTATTAAATGATTAATAATATTTGTATGTGGTTAATATATTATAAAAGGTTGATAATATTATTTGATGATTAAAGACTGTGATTAAGTGTTAAGTGATTGAAGTGTTGTATAAAAAGATTATTAATGTGAAATAAACCTGTATGCGATATACTAATTGATAGATCAACGTTATTAATTTTAGGTCATCCAAAGAAAGTTAAATTAAGGTGATTAGCAGTAGTCAGCGGAATAGGTAAGTTTCCTAACTTATGCACACTTTATTATTTCGTGCAAATATTTTGACTGCAAGTTTCCTATCTTTAAACTTGTTTTCATTGAGCAATCTTATTGAATTTATTTTACTGTGCAAGTCTCCTAACTCTGAACTCGTTTCATTGTATAAGTTTCTAACCTTACTCAAGTTTATTTTGAGCGTGTATCTTAAATTGAATTTGTTTCATTGTGCAAGTTTATTGAATATAGACTGTTTTATTGTGAAAGATGGAATAATTATTATACATTATTCCATATCATATTAATTATTGTTATTCGCACGAATGTGCATTTGCAAGTCATGTTCTAAGTATGAACTATTTAAGAACATAGTCTATGCCAATTGATTTGGTTAGACATCGCATTGCATTTGTTCTACATATGAAATGTTTAAGAAGTAGCCTACGCTAATTGTTCAGCTAGACTTTGCATGTATAAATTCATTTAATTATTGTTGAAGCTTATCCAAACTAATAGTTGGTGCAGATTCTTATAATAAGACTGAGTAGAACAACCCTTATAAAAGGGGTATTGTTTATCGAGAAATCGACTTTTGCACATCGGATGTATGAATGTTATGCATATACATTGGGTATAAGACGTCTGATCGACCTTAAGTATCCTGATTAAGTATGTCCAATCTTAATGATTGTTAAATACTTTTGTGGAGTTTAGTTGAATAACTGTTAATTCCTCTAAGAATGTTATGGGTCCATAGTGGCCATATCAGCAGAAAATATTCCATAAAATCTCTTATTAAATATAGCATGCGTGTTTCGTTTCTTCTCAAATATTGTGAAGTACCAAATAGAGTAATTCATTTTCATTCACGATATACCTTTATTGCTTATTTAAACTTGCTAAGCAAAGTAGTTGCTCACCTTTGCTATATCATGAACATTTTTCAACTGAGCCCGAGCACTCATTTAAAGGCAAGGACAAAGGAAGAGCAGGTGAGTAAAACTCTTAAAAGAAATTATTTTGTTATTAACAACTTTTGTGTAGCTGTAAACCTTTTGTATTATCAGGTAATTGTGATGTAATTAAGGTTAGTGTAACTTGAGATTGATGATACGTTTTGTAATGAATCTATATATATTTTTCGCTAGATATTGAAGATTAAGTTATGAATGTTATTAAAGTATTAGATCGTGAGCACCGAATCTGAGGTTCAAGAGACCCAAAAATGGAAGCGTCACATGTTGTGTTACTATCAACTTGGTCTCATATGTAGTTTATGATAGTAATGTCTATTGCACTACCGAGGGTGAGGATATGCTCTTAACAAAGTGCTGCACTTTTAGTAACAAAAGTGCAAGAGAAACACTTTGCCTATATGAATTACAAGTGGAACTGCTTCTTATAGAGAGTCATGATTTACTCTTTTAGAAGTTCAAGAAACATGATATTGTGCACAACTTTAATAACGCAAAGAGATGAAAATGCTCACTGTAAAGGGAGGTTTTGTGTGTATGACAACTCCGATCATGTGTTTTGGAATAGAGGTTCAATCTATGGACACCATCTATTTCGATAAAACTTTGAGTTGTTTATACCAAAAGAAAGTTCAATGTTCGTCACACCTTCTATTATGCATACAAGTCTTAGAGTTGATAGTTAGAGAATTATTTGAAGGAAAGTAGTTTTTCAAACAAGTGGGGAATCGCTAAATTGCATCTTTTCTTTTATGAGTTTTGATCAATTTTGGGTTTAATTTAGGTCCATTAGTTGATTGAATTTAAATTAAATTAAAAGTACATTTGATAGTCTACTACAAGGAGATTAAGAGAGAACAAATTACAATTCAAGTAGAAATTATATGTTGTATTTTAATTATATCCAAAATGGGTATATGAATATGTGCATTGTTGGTTACAAAAACTATTTTTTTTAAGTCCCACATCGATAAGAAGTAAAACTATTTAATGCTTTATAAGTATAAGTGGAATAATTTAATTTACTTGTGGTACTAAAGGGATGGCTTTGATATGGTCATAATGACGCAGCGCAAAGCACCACCCGTTTGCATCCCGTTACCCGGGGACGGGGCCGGGGCCGGGTGCGCGTCGCAAAGTCGCATTGGCACTTTAGGCGCACTTTGATGGACCTGGTTCAATATTTAACTGCAAACAAAGTTAATTTTCTTAAGTTACAGAAAATTGATATGTACAGTTCAACAGCTAAATAAAATTGCTTCTATGATTAATTGTAGTTATATTATTGAATTAATTTTGTAACTGATACTTGAATATATTACATATTTTAGTTTTATTTTGCAATGAAGCCAAACAGTTTTTTCTCTCTATATCTTCTTACGTTCAACCTTTACAAGCAACATATATAGAGTTTTCATAAGTGAATTGCTATCACTGTGAAATTTGTAGGCTTGACATATATTCTGCAGGTATATTTTCAACAACCTTTTAGCAATCCTTTGTGATAAGGGGCAATAATGTGACGCCCCCAAATTTAGGCCCACACAGCCCAAACTTGAGTTGTCAAAAGACTACAACAAAATTATTACAAGGTAGAACAACGTTCAACAATACAGTGTATAATAATACACAACTAAGTCTTCACTATTATTAACACACTATTTTACAACACGTGAAGACTACGATAGCTATCCCTCGGACTCTCACTCCATTCCCCTGCTAGACCCAGCTATGTTCTCATCTCCTGTTGAAAAACAATGGAACAAAAGAAAGGGTGAGCTCAAATAGCCCAGTAAAGAATATCATGACTAAGATAATGACGAATAAATTATCATTAGTCTTCAACAGTTGAGTTCTTGATAGAATACAATAGACTACAAGGTTTATATCAAAAACTGCAGTTAAATTCTTAAACAACGTTCAGATCAATAATAGCAGCGGAATGAGCAATCTATTAGAAGAAGAATGCAGACTTTAATGTCCACTCGATTCTCTTTTTAGGAAAAACATCATCAACTTTTATCATCTGAAATACCTTTAGTCAAGATAATACAATTCACAGTTCCCGATCATAATCGTGCAGATCAACAGTTCATCTTTGCACTACGGGCCAAAGACATTCAATATAACACCAACGGTCGTGATTATACCAGATTCAGCCTTTGGTCATAATCATACCAAACAACAGTTCATCTTTGCACTACGGGCCAAAGAGAACATTCACCACGTGCCATAAAAGACACCGAACAGATGTATCGCCTTTAACCTATTATATCGCCTTTAACCTATCATCTGTTCAACAATTATATCGCATCTGTGCCCCCGGCCACAGATATTCACAACAACTTGATTTTGGATGATTAGAATGATATAAATGATGAACAGAAGAAACAGGATAAACAATAAGTATCAGAAGTTTACTTTGTACAGATTCAAATAATGTCCAAATTGTCAACATTATGTGGAGTGAAATTTAAAAATGATATTCCAGATCCACAGTTCAGAATAACGGTTACAGTTCAATAGAAAGGTTCACGTAAATAGGATGGTTCAATTGAAATGATGAAGTGCAACTATTATGGAACATATAATATTTTCAGGAATTATAGAAGCAATAGTTCCATAATAAGTTTCGATGTAGGTGTATGAAAGAAAATAATATCCCTTACCGTAGCATGTTTGATTAACAAAAGGTGAAGGAAATTAATATCCCTTACCATAATAAGTTTGAATAATGGAAGATGAAAAAGATGGTATCCCTTATGAGTATAAAGGAAAATAATATCACTTACGAATATGAAAGAAAATGATATTATAAACGAATATGCAATAAAAGTGTCATGTGATAATTCATGTAGACAAATTATTTCCACAAGAGACAAATAAGAAATGAATACAAAGAGTAATTCACCAAACATGCGGTAATCCGCGTAGTCAGGTTATTCTCAGAGATTAATAAGGAATGAATACGAAAGGTTATTCACCAACATGCGGTAATCCGCGCCGTAAGGTTATTCCCACAATTTAATAAAAATTGAATACGAAGAGTTATTCACCAAACAGGCGGTAATCCGCGCAGTAAGGTTATTCTCAGAGATTAATAAGGAATTAATACGAAATGTTATTCACCAACAGGCGGTAATCCGCGCCGTAAGGTTATTCCCACAAATTAATATATGGAAATAAATGACATATCTTATGAGTAAGAAAGAAACGATATTATTTTCGAGAATCAAATAATGATAATCCTTCACCGTAGTAAGTTTAAATAATAGAATATGAAAGAAGATGATATTCCTTACCTTGATATTGTGAAACAAGTTTATACCCGAACAAATCCTTCCTTGTTTGTAGCAGTAAAGAATCTGACTTTTGAGTCTTCTAGAGTTTTTAAAATCTCTTTATGTTTTTAAAATAATGTTACTCTCAGAAAGATAGACGGCATAGACTCAAGAATCACTCAATTCGGAGTTAATATGAATGAGTTATGAATTTTCAAAACTAAGACTGAAAATAGTAACGAAAATCAGAATAGGTTACGGTTTTTAGTATTTTAAGGCATGAAGATGACTTCAGATGACTTTTCTTCCTTCTTCAAAGTTGTAGAGGACGAAAAACTGAAGAGACAAGCTTTTAATTCATTAAATTCTGACAAATAATGAATTTACTATGATTTTTCGAAAGAGTTACTGTACATAAGAAAATTCCACTCGGGAATTCAAAGAAGAATGCAAAAGATTTCAAAACTATGAATGACTTAAGAACACTTAGAGAGAACTTACACAAAGAAGTATTTAGAGAGTGGAAGAAAATGTATGTAAGAATGTTATGAAAAATTTCTTAAGTTAAGTCCTCTATTTATAGCCAAAAATCTTATCATAACCAAAATTTCCTAATTTAATCCAAACCATTCATTTCAAGATAATGTTTAATCCATACCATTCATTTCCTCTTTTAAGATTTCTTTAATTTAAACCATTCATTTAAAGAGCATCTTTAAACTACACCATTCATTTCAAATTATATATTATCTTTAATCTATACCATTCATTTTATCTAAACCATTCATTTAAATATCATCTTTTAATCTACATCATCCATTTCAAATTCTATATCATCTTTAATCTATACCATTCATTTTACATCACCTAACTTTATATTATAAACAAATAATTTTATCAATTCAATTATTCAACAATAATTCACACTTATTCATTATTATGACTAATTGTTATAAATACAGTGTAGTTGACTCTCTGAGTTAGATATCAAGTCAATTAATTAATAAAATACAACTGTTTAAATAACATCATAATAGAGAGAACAATAATGCAGAAAGCATATAAAAGAAGGAATACGTTACTGTGTCATGACAATTATTGATTCAATAATGTGAATTACTGTGCATATGCTACTGTGACAATTATCAATTTAATAATATGAATTATTGTGGATGTGACAACAAAGTCAAATATTGTACGATAACCACTTTATCAGTTCAATAATACGAAACACTGTGCAATGCCGTGTGCTACTATGCAATACCGTATGTTACTTGTAATACCGTATATTACTATTCTTTTACCACCGGATATTTTAACAATTAAAAGTGATAGTACCATTGACCATTTAAGAATTGTTTATGTCATTTTCTGTATCCGACAATTATTCTTTGTGGGGTCCACCAATGATTGGTTCGTACGGCGCCGTCGTACGAATATTCCCCGACAGAACGAATATTCTCTGACCAAAAGAATATTGTCCGACATAATATAATTTACACATAACATCCTTAACTTTTAACTTTATCAATTTAACCACTTACTGTTTCATGAAAATATATATGAAGAAAAAATAAATTTTATATTTCATAAAATTCGGGGTCTTACAAATAAACACATTAAGGACAGGGACAACCCGTGTCAAACCTTTCTGTTCCAATTTTTTGTGTGTGTGATTTCTTACAAGGGGCTTTACAATTAGACAAAACATACATACATCATCAACTCAAAGCAACATATGTTGACTAGTAACTTAGTATAGGCCAATTATGTGACACCCCCAAATCTGGGCCCACACAGCCCAAACTTGAGTTGTCAAAAGACTACAACAAAATTATTACAAGGTAGTACAACGTTTAATAATATAGTGTATAATAATACATAACTAAGTCTTCACTATTATTGCCACACTATTTTACAACACGTGAAGACTACGATAGCTATCCCTCGGACTCTCACTCCATCCCCCGGCTAGACCCAGCTACGTTCTCATCTCTTGTTGAAAAATAATGGAACAAAAGAAAGGGTGAGCTCAAATAGCCCAGTAAAGAATATCATAACTAAGATAATGACGAATAAATTATCGTTAGCCTTCAATAGTTGAGTTCTTGATAGAATATAATAGACTACAAGGTTTATATCAAAAACTACAGTTAAATTCTTGAACAACGTTCAGATCAATAACAGCAGCGGAATGAGCAATCTATTAGAAGAATAATGCAGAATACAATGTCCACTTGTTTCTCTTTTTAGGAAAAATATCATCAACTTTTATCATCTGAAATACCATTAGTCATGATAATGCAAATTCACAGTTCATGTTCGTAATCATGCAAATCAACAGTTCATCTTTGCACTACGAGCCAAAGATATTCAATATAACACCAACGGTCATGATTATACCAGTATTCAGCCTTTGGTCATAATCATACCAAACAACAGTTCATCTTTGCACTACGGCCAAAGATATTCAATATAACACCAACGGTCTTGATTATACCAGTATTCAGCATTTGGTCATAATCATACCAAACAACAGTTCATCTTTGCACTATGGGCTAAAGAGAATTTTCACCACGTGTCATAAAAGACACCGAACAGATGTATCGTCTTTAACCTATTATATCGCCTTTAACCTATCATCTGTTCAACAATTATATCACATCTGTGCCCCCGACCACAGATATTCACAACAGCTTGATTCTTGATGATTAGTACAAATAACAGTGATACAAATGATGAACAGAAGAAACAGGATAAACAATAAGTATCGGAAGTTTACTTTGTGCAGATTCAAATAATGTCCAAATTGTCAACATGATGTGGAGTGAAATTCAAAAATGATATTCAAGATCCACAGTTCAGAATAACGGTTACAGTTCAATAGAAATATTTAGAAAAATAGGAAGGTTCAATTGAAATGATATTAGATGAAGCACAAATTATTAAGAAATATATAATCATTTCAGGAAACTTTACCAAATAGTACTTACCATAGTAAGTTAAGCGTATAAAAGAAATAATATCACTTACTATAGTAAGTTTGAATAATGGAAGATGAAAAAGATGGTATCCCTTATGAGTATAAAGGAAAATAATATCACTTACGAATATGAAAGAAAATGATATTACAAATGAATATGGAATAAAAGTGTCATGTGATGATTCATGTAGACAAATTATTTCCACAAGAGACAAATAAGAAATAAATACAAAGGGTTATTCACCAATAGGCGGTAATCCGCGCAGTAAGGTTATTCCCACAATTTAATAAAATTTGAATATGAAGAGTTATTCACCAAACAGGCGATAATCCGTGCAGTAAGGTTATTCTCAGAGATTAATAAGGAATGAATACGAAATGTTATTCACCAACAGGCGGTAATCCGCGCCGTAAGGTTATTCCCATAATTTAATACATGAAAATAAATGACACATCTTATAAGTTTAAGAGTATGAAAGAAAATGACATCCCTTACAAGTAAGAAAATAATACCATTTATGATGATGAAAAGAATGATACCTGTAACACCCCGGGATTTTATTAAAATTCCAAATGAGGATTATGGATAGTTAAGTAAAAGTTAGCAGTAAAACCTAGTGTTGAATGTCAAAAAGTGGTAAAGGTAATTAAATATGATTTGTTATATGATCAAGGTATTATAGATGACCTATGATGGTTGAATGGCGAGGTAATGGATTTTAATGATTAAATGATAATATAATGAAATCAAGATGACTTGTTGATGGTAATACCCACAATAGGGTAATTTGAAGGAATTATTGTAAGACGCGATATTAGGTGTCGGCCGGTAATAGATTAATGGTATAAATATGTGTATTTATATATGTGATTGAATATAGAAAGAAGAGTAAAAATTAGAAAATTATGTAAATAATGATAGTACATGTAAATTGAGCTTACGTTATAGGCCTGGAGAGGCGAAGGTATGAGAATGATATGTTAAGTGGAGTATGCAAGTGTAGTGAAGAAAGAACCGTGTGATCAAATTGGTTTATTAAGAATTTAAGGAATATTAAGTGTATGATATATGTTTATATGGAATTTGTTAAGGAAATTTATATTAAATGAAGGAAATAAGATAACTGTGAAATAATGTATAAACACAGAATGTGATACCCCGGAAGTGAGTAAAAGGAACGTAGATATCATGTATGTTGAGAATTAGCAGTACGCGCGTTATGTAAATAAGTTAAAGGACGTAAAGATCGTAAAATGATTATATGAGTTTAAAAGGATAAAGGACGATGGATTTTGGTAATCTAGACGAGGTTCGCTTCTCGAGGAAGCGGTTTATGGAAAAAGTGAGTAATCCGACTAATTGAGATGTCGGGAATTGAAATTTATGAATTGTGAAACCAAGAAAGTTCGTAAGGAACGAGATGTGTATTTTATAGTTAAAAAAGGGAGATATATAATCGAATTACGATTAAATGGTCGATTAAATCACAAAGTGAGACAACGTGAACGTAGCACAGCGAGAAACGAGTGACCTAATTGGTCGACCGGAAGAAGAATCAATTTGAATGAGCATGAAACGAATTAATGGGATAAAACTATGAAAGTAGATTTGGAAAGGAAAATTGCTAGAAAATGAAAATCTAGCTAATTTGACAAATTGCCAAAATGCCCTCCACAAGTTGGTTAATGACCATTGTGTCCTAAAGGGGAAAAAAGACCAAAATGCCCTTGACAATTTGGATAATGACATATGTGTCCCAAGTGGTGAAATGACGAAAATGCCCTCGACTTAAATAGTGAAATAACCAAAACGCCCTTGTGTTAATGTAACTATGATTAAATGGAATTAACCCAAGATGGGTTAACTCTCTACAAAAGCTAAGTGAGTAGCTTTTCCCCTCCATTGTAATTGCTGAGTTTTAAGCCCTAAGAGAGAGAAATAACAAGGAAGCCATGAAAGATGAGAGAAGAGCTTGAAAATCATGGAGCTAGGATGCTTAAATGATCAAGGAGCAAGAAGAAAAGCGGAAGAGCTCATCACGAGAAAGCTCTTTATGTGAAAAGATTTATCATCTAAAGAGGTATAAAAGCTTTACAAGCTTGAAATTTTAGTTTAAGTATGTCAAAGCATGTATTTGTGATTAAAGTAAAAGTTTATGGAAGAAAAGGTGGCTATAATTAGAAGTTTATGGTTAAACTTTCGTATATAAGGTTGAATACATGTATATGAGGGTTATGTGCTCAAAAGATAGCATGATAATGTTTAAAAGTTTAGAAATCATGATGTATGGAGAATCATGTGTTTAATCAAGTTAAAAACCATAATTGTTGGTGAATTATATGTAATATGTTGATGGTTTGATAAAAAAACTAGTTTGAAGAATTGAACATGTTGGGTTCTTGCATATTAAATTGGTGGATAGCATATAAGATGCTTTGATGGTTGAAAATTATATTTGGTTAAGAAAAGTTTGAATATTAGGCTATAATTGGTGTGTAAACCAATTCGCAATTTGTAAAGTGTTTTGGAAGGTGCGTGTAGAAGTCACGCATGCACACAAAGTTGTTAAAAGTGTATGTGGTTGCCTATGTGGTGTATTGAGTTTAAGTGTCAAAAGGAGTTTAAGTTTTGGATTTCAAAAGTTTGTAAAAGTTGACAAAATCCGATTTAAAGGCGATTTTTGGCAATTTCATGGAATTTAAGGTAAAATGAGGCTAAACACTTAAGTTTTATGTAAATATACATGTTAGGGTTGATTTGGTAATCAACGAGTTGAAATTTGAATGAAATGGCAAGTCGAACGATCGAAAACGATTAATTCGACCCTAAACGGATTTTAACGGACAAAAGCCGCCTCGTGCGAAGTTTTATTGTTTTGGAAGTTTAGTCATGTCATATATAGGTTATATGAACTATGTCAAGTGTCGGAACGAAGTTTTAAAGTAAATGGCCAAAAATCACAAAGTTGAAAATTTTGAATTCTGAAGTCAAAAAAATTCTAAGTGTCGGAAATGTTTTGAACAGCCCTCCTAAGGGCTAGTGTATCTCTATTTTTAAGAAGCCAAATGAGGCAATTAGTATTTTTGTAAAATACTAGGTAGTGAGGTCTAGATGTGGTCCAAATTTCAGCTCAAATGGAATTAAGATGAAGGAATTAAAAATCGGCAAAGGTAATGAAAAAAATCAGATTTTCAAATTTTGAACACTGCGCCTAGGCGTAGTGTTTTGTACTAAACATTGCGCCGGGGCCAAGTTACTGTTCACAACCGAGGACATTTCACGGCCAGCGAGTTCTGGTGGCGCCGGGGCGCAATGTCTGTGCATTTGAAATTTTTTTAAGCTTCCAAAAAGCTATATTTTGATATGGAATGATAGAAATGAATTATATAAACCCTAGAATTGATAATAATGGTTAAATTAAAGGGTGTTATGATATAATGAAATGAGGAATGACATAAAATAACATGTCTGAAGCTAAGCCAAGCCATGTTAGGGGCTATATAAATGGTCTAGAACGAGTTAGGGTGTATTATAAACCTACATGAGGTATAATACATCAAATGTGAAATGATTAAAGACGATGGTCGTGTAATTATAGATTAAGTTTGATATGATATATTAAGTTATGATCCTATAATGATGTATATAGATGATATGTTTACAGATAGCACTCGAAGTAACAAACCGAGGCATGGATTGATGGAAAGGCCAAGCTACACAGTAGAGGTTAAGTGTAAATAAATGCTAAACAAGCAAGTGTTCAGACTATAATATGTCATTGTTCTGTGTGAACTGTGTAGTAGTAAGAGAAGTTTGAAACGTGCCCTACGTGGAACTATGTGACTTAACTGTTAAGTGAAATACGTGGCATTCATGTATAACATAATAAAGTAGAGAGACATAACGCATATTATGAACTGTGAGCATGAAATGTGTTATCTGATTACTTGCTGAGCTTTATGCTCACCCTTGCCATGAACTAACATTTCAGGTAAAGTATGAGAAGGCCGGAGGTTCCGGTGCAGTAAAGGTAAAGAATGTGAATATGTGGATGAGCGTGAAGGAAAAATTTGATATATGTATCTATGTAATGTTCATGTAAACTAAGGAATAAATGTTTGTGAATCCGTAGGGATGTGTTTAGTATGTCTATGATATTCAGTAAAAGATTGTAAGGATGTATGATTAATGTATTATTGTAGATGAGTTTGATATATAATAAACTCACACAATGTAAGCTGATATAAGTAAGCAGGATAAGATATGATGCATATATGTTTAAGTAGATACTGGAATGGATATGTACGATATAGATGTACGTAAACAAATGTATGTGAACAGGATCAGGTTCAAAACTGATATAAGTAAACAGGGCCATATATGAATACTTCATAGCGAAATTTCATTACAGGTTTTATTATGTGAAATCAGAAATATAGATATATATGACTTGATAATGGTAATAGATTAGGTCACAAATAATTGATGTTTGACCTAAAGTTTAATGAAAGAGTAAATGAACGTTGCGATCCTGAGACGTGTTTAAGGAGTATAAGTTAAATAAAGTTTTGTTAAATAAGTAAAAATAAAATAAAAAATATATAGACCACATTTATGGTCAACATGTTGGTTTTAAAGATTAAAGGTCAAGTTTTAACGCACGAGATCCCTGTTAATATAGATTTAAAGTTAATAATTATGATATCCAGAGATAATCGGATAAGATTAAGGAAGGTGGGATCGCGGGGCGTTACAATACCCCTTACCTTAACATGTGACTATATATTGATTTAAATGAGGTTGATAAACTTGAAAATTTTCTGCACTCCTTTTGGCTTTCAAACACTCAAAATAACCTTACTATTCTCAGAGAAAACTCACAAAATACATATAGAAAATTTTTATGTTTTAGGTGTGATTTTTGTATTCAGCTGAGCAAGCTATTTATAGGAGAAAATAAGTTACTATGCACGGTAGGTGAGTGGCGTGCTTCACGCCAGTGCTGAAAATTCAGCAAAGGCAGCAGCGCTGCCTCCACCAGCCAACTCCAGCAACTTTCACATTTTGCAGATTTCATGTGGGCCCCACAGTGGGTCCATATACTATTCACGTTACTATTCACATAAAATAAATAATTAATTAATTAATTAATTAATTTTATTTATTTATTTATTTTTCTTTCTGTGGGTCATGCATATAAAATAAAATAATGCTACAACAATAATTCAACAATAATGTAAGAAACACGTTACAGATCAATATTAGTAATATAAATTACTGTGTATTTGCTACTGTGACAATTATTTGGTTTAATAATTTTAAAATACAGTACACTAATAATTATTGACTGAATGATATGAAATACAGTGTAATGACAATTATTGAATCAATAATGTAAAATACTGTGTAACAACAATTATTGATGAATACCGTGCAATGACCACATTATCAGATCAATAATATGAGACACTGTGCAATACTGTGTGCTACTGTGTGCTACAGTAAAATACCATAAAATACTATCTGCTACTATTCTTTTATCACCAGTATTTTAACAGTTAACACCGTTGACTATTTTTATTTAAAAATGTTACTTCTGTCGTTTTCTATATCCGACAAATATTTCGTTATGGGGTCCACCAATGATTAGTTATTTCGGCGCCGTCGTACGACCCGAATATTTCCCGACAAAACGAATATTCCCCGACCAAACGAATATTGTTCGACATAATAAAATTTGCACATAACATCCTTAACTTTTAACTTTATCAATTTAACCACTTACTGTTTCAGGAAAAATATATATGAAGAAAAATTAAATTTTGTATTTCATAAAATTCGGGGTCTTACAAATTAAGCATGTTGTCAGCCTTAAACTGATCCATTTGTTACTTCTTATGCTATGTTGACATGTCCTATAAATATGCTATCTAAGTAGCCGTAAGTGTAACCTTCTGAAAAATGCAACAAACACTTGGTTTATAAACTCTGAATGTGATGTCATTCTTAGTGTAGCGTAGAATGTCATGCTACGTTTGGAATCAAGGTAGGAATAAAATGATTCATTCTTACAAAATGAAAAAAAAATTATATTTGGTTGTTTAAATAAAATATAATGAACCATTCTCATTCTACCAAATTTGTGAATTTTATTTTTTAGAAGAGAGTATTGAATGACTCATTCTGAATAGAACAAATCATTCAAGTCTCCATTCCATTTTTTTTTTAATTTTATCCATTTACCAATTTCATTCCTTTAACTCAAATGTAGCATAAATGTTTGTTAGAGAATTAATGAGTCCAAAGGGCATCATTTTAATTTCATAAACCCCCATGTGTATTCTGAAAAGTGTTTCCTGTGTCTTTGGGTCCATCCTCAATTGGTGATAACTTGCCTTGAAGTCTAATTTTGGGATATATTAATTTGGCTCCTTGCAGCACATCCGACAACTCTTTTATCAAAGGAATTGAAAAATTATTCTTAAATCTTAATATTCATATAATTTAAGTTTTTTGTAGTCTATGCAAAAGCTCCAAGAGCCACCTTTCCTCCTTACTAACAACATAGGTGAAACAAATGTGGAGCAACTCAGTCTACTGATCCCTAAGATGAGAATTTCTCCCACAAGTATCTCACTTTCACTTTTCTAAAAGCAAATGCACGCGCACACACACACACAATCGTATAGGAGAGTGATCCATAGCCACTGCTGGCTATGAATCAGCTGGTGATAATATGTATCAGCAATAAATTCTTGTGGATACTAAGTTTTTTTGATCGATCGACAAAATAGAACTTCATTAAATTTATCATTTATGATACATGTACGGTGAAACCAAAATGTAATGCCCTCAACTCAGTTACAACACACCCTTAATGGATCTAGATAAAATCACCACAACAAAATACAATACTTGCCCAAATTAAATAAAATTCAATGTCACGTCAAAAAATCCAGATTCTACCACAACAAACAAGAGTAGAACACCTATTGGCAACCTACCATATCAGCGGTATCTTTATAATGTACATTATGGCATCCAATGAATAGAGTTTGATATTCTAGATTTAGCTAGAACATTAAAAATAAGGAATATAAGATGATGGAAATCTGAATTTTGTAAGTAATTTTCTCTATGTATATTACTGGTCTTTTACCTCTGTTACATAGAGAAAATATTACATGATTACACATGATATCTATTTCAAAATTCAAATTAATCCTATTCTATATAATTCAAATATTTGTTACAGCCTTGGATAGATTCAATCCTTATCCAATACAGTGGCGTGTTTGAAGATAGTTAAGTATATGTGATACGCTGTGTCAATATCCCCCGTCAAGCTGATAGGGGTGGAACTACTGTCAGCTTTCTATGTAAGAACTCGAACTTCGCAGTGCCTAACGGCTTAGTGAAAATTTTGGCAACTTGATCATTTGTGAAGATGTAGCGAACAAGTAAATCTTTCCGAGCCACCTTTTCGCGCACAAAGTGGAAGTCAATTTCAATGTGCTTAGTACGAGCATGAAACACCGGATTTACAGCCAAGTAAGTTGCCCTTATATTGTTACACCAAAGTATGGGAGGCTCCTTCAGAAAAACACCAATTCACAAAGTAACGACTGTAACCAAATCAATTCGGCAACTATATCTGCCAGAGATTCATACTCAGCTCCTGTGGAAGATCGTGCCACAATTTTCTGCTTGCGGGAGCACCACAAAATTAAGTTCCATCCCATATAAATGGCATAACTAGTGGTTGATTTTATGTCCATAGAAGAACCTGCCCAATCAGAGTCACAAAAGGCCTGTATCTTAAATGGTTTCGTGCATCGAAGAAGGGACAAACCATAAGCAGATGTTGCTTGTAAATAACGAACAATACGTTTAACTGTAACCCAATTAGACTATGTAGGATTGTGCATGGATTGGCACGCTTTGTTAATAGTAAAAGAGAGATTTGAACGGGTTAAGGTAGTGTATTGCAAAACACCCACAATTTGTCCAAAAAATGATGTATCGAAGAACAATAGATCAGAAGCAGGAGTAGTTCGTACAATGGCAGTAGGTGTACAGACTAGTTTGCAGTCCACCATATTTGCATGTGAGATAATATCACGTATGTATTTTCTTTGTATAAGCACAAGCCCAGTAGAACTCCGAATAACATCAATCCTAAGAAAGAAATTGAGCGGTCCAAGATCTTTTAGAACAAACTCTCGACCAAGTGTGGCCATTAATTCTGCTATAGCTGTAGAAGAATTTCCTATGATAATTATATCATCAACATACACCAATATAATTAATCAAATATGACCAGTAGTAAGCAAAAATAAGGATGTGTCAGATTTAGAAATAGTAAACCTCAATTGTTGAAGAAAATATGACAAATATTGATACCACGCTCGAGGAGCCTGTTTGAGGCCATACAACGATTTTCTTAGATGACAAACATGGTGCAGATGAACCTTATCCTCAAAGCCAGGTGGCTAGGATATAAAAACAGTTTCATCAAGATTACTATTTAAGAAGGCATTATTCACATCTAATTGATGGATATGCCAAGTTGGGCAACAGTCATGGATAAAACAGTACGAACTGTGACCGGTTTAACTACTGGGCTAAAAGTTTCACTGTAATCTATCCCTTATTCTTGATTGAAACCCTTGGCGACTAAGCGCGCCTTGTAACATTTAATGGAGCCATCAACTTTTTCCTTAATACGAAAGACCCATTTACTGCCGACCACATTCATATGAGGCAATTTGGGAACTAATTCCCATGTACCTTGAGAAATAAGGGCATTAATTTCAAAAACCATTGCATCACGCCACTCCTTTAATTGAACTACCTGAGTATAACATGTGGGTTCAGCACTGGGTGTAGAAATCGCCATAAGAGCTCGGGCATTTGACTGATTGTATTTTCGAAGAATGACTCTAGTCATGACACTGAATTGAGGTTTAATTGTGGAGACCACATAAGAAGTAGTCGTGGGACCTGAGGAAGCAGAACCAACTATGGAATGAAGACCAGGTGACATGAATTATGGAGTTAGCGATGAAGATGAATCCTTAGAGAACACAGGAGATGGAGATGTTTGAAGTTCTTGAATATCTGAAGAGGATGAAATAGATGGATTATATAAAGAATGTATAGATCAAAAATTGGGTGGAGTATTGGAACTTATGTCTGGGAAGTGAACAAGTGATGTTAGCAACACAGGGGACAATGAAGAGTGCTGAGGTATGGCAAGGAAGAAGGGGATCCAATGGATACATTTGAATATGGGAAGTGAGGATTTATAAAGGGAACTATTGAGGTGGTGGCCCATGGGAGATTGGATTGGGATGGTGAAACTGAGGTGTTAACCTGTTGAGAAAATGGAAAAATATGTTCATTAAATCGCACATGATGGGCTATATAAAATTTATGTTTTTGGAGATCCAGACACCGATATCCCAAATGATTAGAACTATAACCTATAAAAATGCAAGGAACAGATCTATAATCCATTTTATGAGAATTATATGGCCGAATAAAACCGAAAGTACGTAAAAACGAATAGTCTAGAGGATGATGAAAAATACACTCATAGGGGGTTTTATTTTGAGAAACGGATGATGGCATATGATTAATGAAATAGACAGTCGTTTCAAATGCAAAATGCCAAAAATGAAATGGAGTGTGAGAGTTGGCTAACAAAGTAAGACCTGTTTCAATAATGTGGCGAGTGTCTCGTTCAACCATACCATTATGTTCATGAGTGTGGGCACAGGCAAGTCGGTGATTGATACCATTGGACATAAAAAAAATTATTTAGGGAGTGGTATTAAACCCCCCCCCCCCCCCCCAAATCAGTTTGAACTGCTTTTATTTTTGAAGTGAATTGTCTTTTAACAAATAATTGAAACTTAAGAAATATACCATACACCTCAGACTTGGCTTCTATAGGATAAAACCAGATATATTTAGAAAAAGCATCAACAAAAATAAAAAGTACTTATGACCATCACAAGAGAGAGTGGGGGATGGACCCCACATATCATTGTATACTAAATCAAGTATATATGAGAAATGTTGTGATTAGTAACAAGCAAATGAAATCGTGAAGATTTGCCCAATTGACAAGCATGATAAAAAGAGAAATCGATAACAGATACAGGTAGTTCATTACTAGAAATAATTTTATTGAGAATTTTTAAATGAGGATGTCCTAATCTATTATGCTAATAGGCAGAGGAGACTTTGGTTGCAGCAAAAGCAACATGTTCTTTATTTTCTGGAAAATAAGATTGAGAAAGTGAATAGAGGCCATGATCACTCGGTTCAGTCAGCAACACTTTTTTCGTTGTGCAATCCTTCACAAAAAAAGAAGTTGGGTGAAACTCCAAATAAACCTCATTATCAGATGTAAATTTATTCACAGACAATAATGACTTTATGAGAGCAAGAACATACCGAATATTATTTAACTGGAAAGAGTTATTGTTGGAATAAAAAATAGTCGAACAAGTGTGACTAATTTGTAAGCCTTTACCATTACCAACCCTTAGGGTGTCTGTTCCAGTGTAAGGAGTAGAATGATCAAGGGACTGAAGGTTTGGAATAACATGGCGTGTCGCTCTAATATCTACGAACCAAGCATCCGTGAAATTATTATGATAAAACGGAGCTATATTTACACTGGGCGGATGTGCATGATTATAACGTTGACGACAACTGTCTGTAGTGTGATTAAGCCGATGACATATATTGCCCTGAACAGACTGATTTGGAGATGACCGATTGTTGTTATTGTTATAATTATTTTGTCGTGGCCCAGAATTGTACCACTGTCTATTGTTATTTTGTGGCCTAGATGAGTTGTTTCTATTATTATAATTAGGGTCTGTAGAATACCCAGAATAAGAACGAGAACTCTGCCCCTTTTGTGCGAGATTTGCAGAAGCTTTGGGATTTCTAATAACATCGACTTCTACTTTGGGTATAGAAGAATCAGAGAAATTGAGTACCAACATTTCATGATTTAATAGAGCGCTGATAAGATTCATAAATGAAATCGGAGTGTTAGTAGCAGTAAGTGTTGGAATGATGGTGTGGAATTAGTGTCGCAGTCCCTTAAAGATGATGCAGTTAAAGTCACCAGTGGATACTGACTGTCCAGCGGGAGAAAGATGATCACTGATTGATTTAGCTTTATATAAATAATCCTGTAAACTCAAAAGGAAGTTTAGCATTCTTGTGATAGAGGGCGAGGCATAGGCTGTCTCGAGCATGGGCCACAACTCTCGGGATGTTTTGGCATCGATAATGTGTGGAATAATATCCTCACGAAGGGAGGAGATAAGAAGGCTCAATAAGTTCTAGTCCTGTTGGTACCAGATATGGTAATCAGGATTATCCATCGGGGGTGTGGTTGTAGCGGTGGTAGGCAGCTTGGCTGGAGGCACAGTTTCTGTTCCATCAACTAAACGAATGAGATTGTTGCCACGAAATAGTAGCATTAATTGAGCCTTCCAAGATAAATAATTTTTAGGATTAAGTTTCATCACGAACATATATGTTGGCTTTGAGAGATTCAACGACGAGGTTAGAGTGTTTGCAGCCATTAGTTGTCACTGGTTTGGGTTTGAGGCATTCAAGGAAAATGTGGAGGAAGATGACGACATGATGTCGATTTCTGCTCTGATACCAAAATAAGGAATATAAGATGATGGAAATCTGAATTCCGTAAGTAATTTTCTCTATGTATATTGCTGGTCTTTTACCTTTGTTATATAGAGAAAATATTATAAGATTACACATGATATCTATTTCAAAATTCAAATTAATCCTAACATATATAATTTAAGTATTTGTTATAGCCTTGGATAGATTCAATCCTTATCCAATACAGTGGCTTGTTTGGAGATAGTTAAGTATATGAGATACTCTGTGTCAATAATTAGCCTCGTGGTTGACTGATCTAGGAATATACTTAAATTTCACAGAAAAAATATCCCTACACAATTTATCAATAATATCACATTTATCAACTAACCTCCAAGGTCTATCATTGATTCTCTTAATCCCCTTAGTTGTTGTTTGCGAGTCGCTTTCAATCCATAGTTTTGCTTGATTCTTCCATGGTGACAAGGAAAACAATTTCAAGGAAGCCTTAACAACTTTTAACTCCCCTTCGTGTATGGTACTAACTGAGAGAGGATTAGAAAATAGTACAATTTTATCACCCTTATCATTCCTCAGTATACCTCCAATACCCGTCATCTCTATACAATCAACAGCTGCACCCACATTAAATTTCAAACTCCTATTTACCAGTGGCTACCATCCGCTCTCAAATTTACTAATTTGGTTTATCCTGTTATCTTTTACATTTGCAACATTTTCTTAACTTGAGATGGCAACATGACCAATTCCAGCCAAAAATTCTTCAGTTGAATAATAATGAATCCCTTCTCGCTCCATTGTCCACTAAGACAGACGCAAATTTACAGTGATCACAAACTGTTCTTTGGAAATTTATTTTCGACTAAAACATCGATTATTTCGCTTCAACCAAATGGACCACACCACCACGTAGAAGATCATCACCCATGCCTCATTCTTCTGCTTCGGTGATTTATAGAATAACCATGACTAGAAAGCCTCTATAAGATTTCTTGGCTAAACCCAGCTGACTTGCCACCATGTTAGACATTCATTCCACATACTTTGTACTTTGAGCCCATTCACAATGAAGGAATATATGATTTACCATCTCTGTTGTCCGTTTACAAAATTTACATAGATTGCATGTTTGAGCATTTCAATAATTCCTTGATGATAAAAAATCCGTGGTTGGTAATTTTTTATTTACTGCAAACCAACAAAAATTCTCAACTTTTGGAGGGGCCAAACCTTTCCAAACTCTAGAAGCAGGATCTGAAGTATCACCCCACACCAATTTTTCAATACTATGAACATACGAAGCTATGGAAAATTTACCTGTAGTCATTGGCTTCCATACAACTTTATCTTCTCTAATTGTAGACAGTGATATATCTGACAAAATTCTCATCAAATCAGCTTTCAAGTCAATTTCCCATTGATTTAAATTTTAATTTTCACTACCACGTATCATTAACCCATTCCCCAAATTCGTATATAAGTCCTTTTTTATCCATTACCAAGTAACACCCCAGACCTAACTTTGTCACATCAAACCTCAACCTAGATCCTGAATTTACTTCTATGATTTGTTTCCAAATTACGGCTTTACAATCTGGTAGTACTTTCCCAGGTAACAAAGATTTGTCATGGTACTTGTACAACTTGCAAATAAATCTTCTCCAAAATTTATTATTTTCAACCCCATACCTCCATTGCCATTTTCTCAATAAAGTCATATTTTTGTCGTATACTTCTAATTTCCATTCCACCAAACCTCTTCGATTTATACATGTATTCCCAACTCACCTAATGCAACAATTTCCTGCCCATTCATTCCACATAAAGTTCATTCGAATTTTATCAAGAATATGAAACATGCCATCTGGCACCTTAAATAACGACATGTAATACATCGGTAAACTGTTGAGGACATATTTTACAAGGCATAATCTTCCTCCATATGATAAAAACCGAGCCTTCCACATTTGAAGCCGTTAGGGGTGCACAACGGTCGGTTTGGTCGGTTTCTTATGTAAAAAAATAACTAAACCATTTAAGTTAGTTTAAAAAATTTAAAACTAAAACCGCCCAAATTTTTACTCCGTAATCGGTTTTCGATTTATTCGGTTATCGGTTTAATCGGTCGGTTTATTTTGTTATAAAACTTAAGCATAAAGAAAATAATTATTTTTTCATAATCATAACTAAATAAATATGTATTTCATTTAAATATTTAACTTAATAGTTGAATTACGCATATAATATAATTGTTTAACTAATTGTGAGAACTAAATTTCTGAACTAAATTATTTCATATAAGTTAATAAGTTATAATGCATGAATGAAGACTATTTTTTGGACAGTGGACTACAGGGTTCTCCACCTGCCATCCCAAGTAATGTTTCCTCTATCATATATTCTCATTTAACTTTTAGGTTTTAGCCACAGTAGTATATTTGTAGGCTTTCATTGAGCCAAGGGGTTGACCGGCCCTATGTGCTACCAAGTTCATATATGTTGGATTTGTAATCTTATGATACTATTTGATATATACTTAAATCTAGTCCTGGCTTTTAATCCTCCATTTTCCTTCACTGCATGACTGCATGTGGCCTAATAGTGGAAGACCATTTCATCTTTTAAAAAGTCAAGATAGACTACAGTAAAAATAAATAAATATATATAATAAATATATAATTATTTAAAATAAATAATTATTAAAAAAATATATAAATTATATTATAATTTAAAAATGTTCGGTCGGTTTCAGTTTTTTGAGAAAGAAAACCGAATCGGCCGACCGAATATCGGTTTTTTTCGATTTTTTTCTTTCGGTTTTTCGGTTTTTGTATTTGTCGATTTGATTTGTTATCGGTTCGGTTTGGTTCGGTCGGTTTTTCGGTTAATTTCGGTTTTGTGTTCACCCCTAGAAGCCGTTTTTTAAATTTAGATATGATAGGTTCCCAAGTAGAAACACTCCTTGAATTTTTCCCGAGCGGAATACCAAGATAATTAATAGGTAATTTCTCTGTTGTGTAACCTAGAATACTTGTCCAATCTAATATAGTACATTCTTCTAGCCCCAAACTAACTAGACAACTTTTCTGAAAATTTACTTTTAATCTGGAGGTGAGTTCGAAACAATGCAAAGTTCTTTTCACTATGAATAATGCCTCTACATTAGGTTCCAAAAATACTACAGTATCATCCAAAAATTTTAGATTCAAGATATTACCAACATCTTCCCCCAAATGCAGTCCATTTACAATATTACCATGACGAAGTTTTTGAAACATACGTGACAAACCTTCTACAGTGAGTAGAAACAAGGATGGGGATAATGAATCGCCTTGCCTAAGACCTCTCTGAATATTGAAGCATTCCGTTGGTGACCCATTAATCAAAACTGATAGAGATGCAGTCGATAAGCATTCATGGATCCATCCCCTCCATTTTTCTCCAAAACCAAACCTCCCGTCACGTAGTCAGTGCAGTTTCAATTATGCGAGTTGTGCGCCTTCTCAAAATCAACTTTGAACAACAATCCTTTTTATTTTTTTTATCTGCGAAAGGATACGACTTCATTAGCAACAAGGATACCTATCCATAATATTACCCCCACCAACAAACGCTGACTGCAATTCTCCAACAATATTCAGCATGACTTTAGTTAGACAATTTGCCAAGATTTTGGACAACAACTTATAAATCGATCTAATGAGAGAAATGGGTCAAAATTCACCAAAACTTTTTGGTTGATCTATTTTAGGTAACAACGCTAAATAAGCATGATTAAAACCTTTCAATATTTTTCAATTAATACAAAATTCTTCCAAAAAATTGAAAACTTCTTTCTAGAGTATAGAACAAAACTTTTTCAAAAAATTGAAATTAAACCCATTAGGGCCAGGGGCCTTACTGCCTTCACAATCAGCTAATGCTGGCAACTAGAACCTCATCTTGCGTAAATGGAACTTCCAGTTCTTCTGCCATCCCCATTCGTAACCGTCATCCATTTCGAACTACTAAAGTGCTTCTTAAAATACTTTATAGCTTCAGACTTGATAGTATTTGGTTTTGATATAACCTTGCCATCAATAATCATTTCACTTATCAAATCCGTTCTCCTCCTATTGTTGGCTAGACCTGAAAAAATTGGCTCGGACCCACGGACTGGCCTGACCCCGCCATAAAAAAGTGGGCTTTGAGCTTGCAAAATTTAGCCCACGAAAACTTGGGCCGTTTTGGCTCAGTCTAGCCTGCGGGCTAATTTTTTATTTTTAATATTATTCTCGACATTATTGATAAAGAAAGAACTAATTTAAGGTTAATTTATTTTATACATATTTTTCGTTGCGAAAATAAATTTATTTTAATAAGTTTAATTAGTATAAATTTATATATTTTAAAATAATGCAATCACACAATTAGACAAACACTTAAAAAAAATAGAAAAAATAAAAAATAAAATAAAAACAGGTCATGTTTGGACAAAAAGAAACCCAATTTTTTAGGTTGGCGTTATGGAAATTCACCACCATACGCGTAACATGCATGCATTGCAGTTTTTCTTTGGGTGAGTTGGTTATCTTTCAAGAAAGATTATTTTTTTGTCGCCAAGTTTTGAAATTAAAAGCTGGCGTTGTTAATTACTAAAATTACCAATTATTCTAACCTTCACGGTTCGCTCAGAAAAGACACAAATGTAAAGATTATTAAACTAAAATTAAGCCATTATATAGTTAATTAACATCGATGTCTTTACACTAAGCATGCATAAAGAGGTCGAGTACATTTTCAGTTCATGTTAATTGTTAGCCTTACGTACTCAAACTACTATTCTGCTACACCACATTTGATGCGTTTGACATGTCTAACACTGTGGTACTATTAATATGCATGTGGTTTCCTAATAAAATGCATGTTGATTAATCGTGAAATTATGATTAATGGATGGAGCCTAATGAAATGCATCTAATTTTTTTATTTAAATTAAATAATTAGAGTTGGTATTTGTTTCAAATTATGTGTCATAATTGTAAAAAAATAAAATATCAATAATAAAATGGCCCGCGGGCCAGCCCTGCCCGATCCGAGCGGGTCACAACCTTCATTTTTTCAGCCTACAAAAAACTGAGCTGTTTTGGCCTGATCCGTTTGTCATGTCTATTGTTGGCTATCAAATGAATTGTTTTTGAGTTTCGGTCACCTTCTTTCATCGATTTATTTCTCGAAATTTGTCTCCAGTATGCTTCTTCAGCTTTGTATGCTTTCCATATATAGATTACCTTAAATTTTCTCTATCTTCTTTTGTATTTAACATTGCCTGTAGATGTAATCATTTTCTTGTGTGCTTTTTCAAGATCATCCTCCAGCATTGCAACTTTGGATCCGATGAGACCAAAACAATTTTTATTCCATACCTTCAACTCGGACTTGAGGAATTTGAATTTAGAGATAATTTTATATCCTGCCCAACCAACAGGGCATGTCTCTTCTCACCATTCTTTCACCAAAGATTCTAGTGATGGATCTTCTAGCCAACAATCCAAGGACCTAAAAGGTCTTGGACCCCAATCTTTTATTTCATATGTGGTGTGCTGTCGCAGGCAACCAAAAATAAAATTTTATTTTGAAAAAATATTTATGTAGTAGTGTAAGTAAGAGTCGATCCCATGGAGAATGATTAATTTATTTTTACGTTTTACAAACCAAAATTAGGGGATTTTTGAATTAAAAGAAATAATTTATGGAAAATAAATTTAAATAATACGCAGAATAAATTAATGAAATAAATAAAAAGATTAAACATTGGGTTAAATTAACATCCACCATTAAAAACTTACACTGATCATTGACGCAAGTATAAATCAATAATATTTTGAATATTCACCGTAGAAATAACTACTTGTAGGTGAAATAATTTTTCTCATCTATTCTTAATTTTAGTTAAGTAGAAACACGCGTTCTAAATTACCCTTACTACTAAACAACCTCCGACACGTGCTAAAAAATTAATTTAATAGCAACTTTAAGAATTATAGAGATCGTTGAACTAAACAACACAAGTCACGTGTTTGCATTTAATTTAGATTAACATTTTTTCTAAGATATAATAATCTTTTGATCTGCAAAATAATTATTAATCTTAGTTGCTTCACAAGTAACAATAGATTAATGTGAATAATAAACTAGTAGTGCTCTTAACAATTAAACGAATATAACATAAATTAAACACATAAGAATATTCAATACTCAAAATATAAATTGAACAATTAAAATAAATTAGATCTCATAGTGCATAAATTATGATAGCTTCCGCTAATTTAAATCAAGAACAAAATATTTAGCTACTCATAATAGAAGAAAAGTAAAAATTATGTACAAGATAATACCCTAATTGTGTCTCAAAACCTTTATTTATAGATTTCATAATTTTTTCTAACCCTAATAGGAATTAGAATACAAATTAAATAAATTACTAATTAATTTAGTAATTTTCCTCCTTTTTTTTAATAATGGAACCCACGTGGAAGAAAGCAAGAATTATGCCAAAATTGGAACTGCTAAAGGAAATAATGATTGAACTCGGTAGGGCCCATCGGAAATAAACCAAATTATGCCGATGTTAAATTCACATGCCAGCTGCTTCCTTTTTAACCCAAACCACACGCCTCGCGCACTGTTGCTTTCAACAATGCTCGTCCTCGCATTGCACAGACTGCTGATCCTTGCCGATGATTCTCTACGAAACGACGTCGTCCTCTTTGTGCTAAAGAACCTTCAAGGCTGGCGCGCCATGCACTGAAGCTGACCATACCACTTAATTACCAAATTGCCATATGAATTTTATTTTTCCTACAAAACAAAATAAAAATAATATAAAAATAATAAAAACACATAATAATAAATAAAATACCTAAAATACTAAAATTACTTAAAAACTCACAACTAATTAAGCATAAAATACATAATAAATAGATATAAAAAATCTACTTATCAAATACCCCAACACTTAAATCTTTGATTGTCCTCAAGCAAAATAAAAATAAAAATAAAAATTATAAAACTAAGACTCTATTAAATAAACTAACTAACCCGAGCAACGAATCAATGCGAATTTCAACATTAGGCTCAAAAAATTTTTAAATGATAACTAAAAAAATAATTCAAAACCATGCAAAGCTCAAAATTTTAACATATTTATTAATTTTACTTTATTCAAGACCCTTTGTGTGTGTGTATCCAAATGTATCAAACTAGTAAAAAAATTAAATCCGCTCACATATTAAATTCCTCGTAAAAGATATCAAAGATGGTTAGTAAAACTCTATACACACATTTTTTCACATCACTCAAAACTATTATAAACAAATATAATTTAGAAGATCAAAAGGTTTTTAGTCTTGATAAGCACACTAAGATTATTAATATCAATTTTTTTAAGTATTTCTTCCCATTTTTTCTTCTTTTAAATGGGTGCATTATAGGCTCCATCCCTTTTTTTTTTGTTTCCTTGTTTTTCTTTATTCGATGAGTGTATTTTATACTCCATCTCACCAGCGAGTGCGTTTTACACTCTCTCTCACTTTTCATTACATGTGTTTATGAGTGAATACGTTTTAAGCTCTATTTCAACCCATCACATAATTTTTTTTTCCAATCTAATAATCCTTTAAAAATTACCTAATTCATCACTTCCAAATTATATTTTGCATTATATTTCACTTTAAGTTACGATCAAATAAGATATAGAGCTCAAAAATATCTTTCATAAGCATTTAACCATACAAACTTTCCTTAAATTAAAATTAGCTCAAACAAATGGATGCAAGTGCATTAAAATAAAGGATCTCAAATAAAATAATAACTAACAAAAAATTAAAATTCAGACAAAGCAAAAATTTATCCATTTTCTAAAAGTTATAAAATTTATCCATTTTCTAAAAGTTATTAAATAAAAATAATTTTTTTATCATTGGCTAAAAAATTAAAATCTAACTAATTCATTGCTCAAGTGACTCATCCTAAAAAAAAAACTATCCCATTTTTGTAGGAAAACACGATTGCACTTAGTATGTGCAACAAATCTTTAAACCCTAAGGTTACCCCAAGTGGACGAGTTTTATTTCGTGAGGGTTTACAGTGAATATACCTACAAAATTTAAAATTTTAAAATATGACCTAAAAAAAACTAATATCCTCAATCCTTTCTCCCCACATTTAAAATTGACATTGTCCCCAATGTGAAATAAAATACAAAGAAAAAAGCACAAATAACTAAAATATAAATGGAATAATAAAAAGAAAGAAAATTATACACCTCTTGGGTTGCCTCCCGAGCAGCGCCTTTGTTTGTTGTCATTAGCTCGACAACATGCTAAAACATCACGTTACTCCAACTTCATGAATTTTGAGTATCCTATCTATCACTTTATCCTTCATAGGTAGATTCAATCTCCTTTGCGGTTGATATGGAAATTTTACTCCCTCTTCAAGGAACAAGTATTTGAGATGACTAGGGAGAGCCTTCAAATTTGGAACAGGATCCTGCAAAACAGAAAATAAAAATTTGTTATGAGTAACAGACAATGGAATGAAAATAATTGCATTATTATCTAAAATCACTAGTAAAGAAATTAATGCAGTTTCAGTCTCCTTCAAATTTTGATTCTGCCCAATTTCTTCTTCTTTCTCTAACTCCAAACTGTTGGTAATCGCATCCTCCAAATTCTCCTTATTTATTTCCTCAACAACTTCTTACAGCTTAGGTACATCATCATCACAAAGAACATCATTTTCTGCACTGACACTGTCTGCTTCTGCATTGATATTGTCTGTTTTCTCTTGCTTCGGCAATATAAGGGCTGTCTTTTCTGGATTTCCATCCTCTTTACCACTTCTCAACACGATTGGACTTATATTCTCCATTGGATTTACCATTGTTTGAGAGGGTAATTGCTTAGACCTTTTCTCATCTAATTGATTAATTGCGATTGCCATCTGGCTCATTTTATTATTCAAACTTTGCATACTGGCCCTCATGTCTTGTTGAAATTGTTTCCTCTCCTGTTGAAATTGCAAAGTGTTAGTTTCAAGTAATTTAATCATATCATTTAAAGACATATCAGAATTTGATGATTGACCCTATTACTGTTGAGGATATAACTGCATGTATTGTTGGTAACTTGGGAAGTTCTGATTTGCGGGCTGATTCGCTCGTGGATTCCCATAACTAAAATTAAGATGATCCCTTCATCCTGAATTATACGCATTTGAATAGGGATCATATCTCCTTTGTGGTTGTCCAGAAAAATCATCTGCTACATTTACTTGTTCATAGGACTTCTTTTGAAGTATTGAGCACATATTAGTTGAATGTCCTACAATCTAACAAATCCCACAAATTCTTACTTGTTGCGTATTAACTACAACCAATTGATAAAACAAGTTAGATTCGCAAGTTGTTGCTTAAGAGAAGAAATTTCTACCTCATAAGCAGCCATGACTTCCAACCTTTACCTGCACAACTCAATTAAAATATGAAAGACTAGAAAAAATAAAATCTAAGAAAAATTACAAAAAATTAAAATAAAGTTAACAAAAGTAAACAAATAAATTAGAATCAGTCTCCGGTAATGGCCCCAAATTTTGGTGTGCTGTTGCAGGCAACCAAAGATAAAATTTTATTTTGAAAAAATATTTATGTAGTAGTGTAAGTAAGAGTGGATCTCATAGAAAATGATTAATTTAATTTTATATTTTACATACCAAAATTAGGGAGTTTTTGAATTAAAAGAAATAATTTAAAGAAAATAAATTTAAATAATATGCAGAATAAATTAATGAAATAAATAAGAAGATTAAACATTGGGTTATTAACATCCACCATTAGAAATTTGCACTATTCATTGACGCAAGTATAAATCAAATACTCCATCCGTCTTATAATAAATGTCCTAATTTAACTTTAGTGGTCAAATTGATCATTTTTAATATAAATAATTAAAAATATTTATATAGAATTTTTAAATCATGCAACTTGACATTAGTAGTACATTCTTTGTAGTTTATTATGATTATAATTTCTCGGTGTATATCTTGAAATTTTTTTTTTAAAATTTATTAATTTTTAAAATTGTTAATTTGACAATGAAAGTCAAACTAGGATGTCTATTATGGGACAAAAGGAGTAATATTTTGAATATTCGCTATAGGAATAACTACTCGCAGGTAGAATGTAACGCCCCGAGAATCCCCTTACTAACCACGGGCGACCCCCGGTCGTTACGCACGACCTTCACTGAATAACCACAACATTTAATAATTTAATGCTGCTAAAACTCAATATATTAATTGATAAAACTAGTTTATTTTTAAACTATTACAATCTCAATATAACTTACAACATTGATATAGTTGTTTAATACAGAGTTTATTTAAAACTATAGCTTGAATCTGTCTCAGAATCGAAATCTTTACATTCCGTCTTTAGATCTTCGATCATAACCTTATGATCAAATTTAATATAATTGAAATTATAAACACTATGATTTTTAACCCAATATAAAGACATGTGTATATAATTATCATTCACCTAGTCATACAAATCTTTCTGTATTTACACATCTCTAATCGATAATTTGAGATTTATTTACATATACCTCTAATTGGACCCTGATACTTTGATGGTGTCTTATTACAAGATTCTATATTAAAATTTACAACTGAGGTTAACTTTAATAGATTCCTACAATCATACACATCAATTGCTAACGATAAGATTTAATATCAAAATACACGTTAGACAATTTATACCTTTAATGAATCTCATTCCTCCAATTGATTAATTATAACAAACAATTTAACACTTCGCACGAAACTACGCAATTAGTCTTCTATAACCTTTAGCTTTATCGGAAATTCCTGCCTTCTCGCATTTTCCTGAAACTGTTTGTTTTAAAGTGGAATGAGCACGACGGCTCAGCAAGTCCAACAATTAACACATAACAAGTAGCCACATTTTATCATGCTTCATGCATCTCATGCTTTGCAATTCATACATATATTATGCATGTCATGCTCTGCATTTAATACTATGCTTCATGCATCTCATGCACCGCATTCATAATATCATATCAGCTCAATATAAAATAAACATCTATGGACATTGACAATATATCGCATGTTATTGCACAAAGGCATATAATCACATGGTTCCACATAAAAACATTCAACACATAGGAGCAAGTTCTGAAAGACTTGCCTGTACTGGCGTTTTACCAATACGCTAACCTTTCGCATCATTCGCATGTCCTACACGGTAAGTGAGATCAACACTGCACAATATTAGTCAAGGTTTGACTCAATACTTAAATCTTATTTTTAAGATATCTACTTCCTTTTATCGTCCCATTCATTCAATATGGTTGATTTATCATTCTAATATCTCGTGGACTCATTACAATATTTTAATTTAACTCCGTAAACCTTTTATACTTAACTTCGTACCCCCGACATTCATTAATGTCATAACAATGACACTTGAACCTTATATTCGTTTAGGTCGATCAACTACTTAGTTGCTACCGGACCATAATCTCGGTTAAACTTAATCTCATGATTAACTCAATTTCATTTAATTACTATTTAGTATAGTAATCAACTAATTACCTTTAGTTATTATTTAATAATAACGAACTATATTTACTCATTATTTAATATTTACATATGTTATTTATCTAGCAATTAAATGATCACATAACAAATAATTTGACATACTATCATTAACCATGTAAAACAATTATTTGATTTTAAGTTAATGACTTAATTAATTTATAGAAATTTTCTCAAGTGAAAAACACTTATTAAACTATTAAACAATTTATTATAATTGTTTAATTAGTGAGTTAATGACATTACATTTATTTCATTAAATCAAACTTCTTTTAATCACTATTTAATATTAATTAAATAGTAAGTAATTAAATATCTTTGGTTATTATTTAATAATAAATAATAACTAATTATGTTTATTTATCAAATAATAAATAAGTAAATTAGTAAGAAATTAAATATCTTTAGTTATTATTTAATCAAAAATAATAACTAATTAGGTTTATTTATTATTTAAAGTAAATCAAATAATAAATAATTAAATTAGTAAGAATTTAAATATCTTTAGTTATTATTCAATCAAAAATAATAACTAATTAGGTTTATTTATTATTTAAGGTTAATTAAATAATAAATAATTAAATAATCAATCTTATTTGTCTTTAATTATTATTTAATAGTAATTAAATAATAACTAATTAATTTATCATCCTTGTTTATTAGTTAATATTAATTAAATAATAAATAATTAATTTAATCATAAATTTGGAAAATATAATATTAAACTAACTAGATTAATACCTAAAACATTTAAATATTAATCTTAAATATATTTATTATATTCTCCAAACACTATCAACATTTATCTTATATTAATATAATATTTTTCACCAATTTTCATAATTTTCAAACATTCATAGAATTTTCTATGAATTTCCACTATTTTTAAATAACCATAAAAATACAATAAATATCTAAGCTCTCCAATAATTCACCAAAATTTTTCAGTAATTCAGAAATAATATCATAACACTACTGTAAAATAATTGTCAGAAAACAAATAATTTTTTCTGTGATTAAATTATAATTTTAAATATGCTAAAACTTCCGAAAATCATAATAATTAGCCCGTTTATCCGAAAATTACGAATCTTATGTCCATTCCACACAAAATTTAATTATCTACAACTTTATAGAAGGATTTATTTCCAGATTCTGCCTCTAACATAGAGAAACGGGCTCTGCCGGAAAAGTTCGCCGGCGGCGAAAATCCGGCCATCTTCTCCGGCGACTGTGCAGATTTTCCGGCGAGTTTTCATGGAATTTCTTGCCCAGATCTCATCTACACATTCTCAGGTGTTCACACATATAATTATTTTCAAAATTAATTAGCGATTTCACGTTGAAACAAATATCCGAAAATATTTTCCAGCGAAATATTATTTTCTCATTTCTCCTTAGTTTCTCAACCATATAATGAATCGTTTAGCTTGTTAGATTTCTCCTATACTCACAGCTATGATTGCTCGGCCATTCATCAATCAATAGCCAACCCAGTCACCGATAATTTACCGGCATGGATTTAACAAGCAAAGCTTAACAGGTAGTTCATATAGTAAGCAATATATAACAACACAGAAAGATGAAACACAGAATACAGAGAAAACGCAAAGAAGAAGGCAAGGTTTCAGTTTATACCCTTCTGAGAGATGGAATGATGCTAATAAAGATTGTTCACGGCTTGAGTATTCCCTCCTTGAATGCTCACTTTCCCTCTTTAATGTTACACAACCACTCATTCCTCTCTATTTACTCATAGCTCTGATAACCCTCTCGCTCAGTAAAATAACTTAAGGAGAAATGAAGATGGGCGTGCGATTAAAAGGAACCCTGCTCTGCTTTAGCCGACTGAAAATGAAATAATTAACGCAGACACTAAAAACAGCTACGTCTCTTTACAGCGCAGCTCAAGGAAAGTAAAAGCAAGGAAAATAGATATATAATATATACACCCCAGCCTTGTCCCAGAAATGGAGTCCCCATTTAATAGTCACGTTGATTAATTAACTCACATATTGAGCTGCTAAAGGTTTGGGCTGGAGCACAATTCTTCACCCCTCGTGTATTTGCCGAAATGGGGCAGAAAATGGAGTGCAAAGCTTGGCCAACTTTTGGGCTTTGCATAAAAGGGTTTTGGACTGCTACATTAATCATACATCCATACACAACCCATAATTTTCCTAATCCAAATGTTCCCACAAATTACAACCTAATTATTCCTACAATTTACAACTCAATTGTTAATTAATACATTGAGTTTTAACAAACGTATAAAGCCTTATTACAATATATCAAAATCAAGTTTGGGACTTAATTAACATATCACAACTTAGCCTTTAAGGCACATGTTCAGGTTATTAAATTTCCAATAGCTTAAATGCAGTTCATAATTCATGGAATTAATTACTTACATTAATTCACATGATCACCTCTTTTGGTTCCCTAAATAAATTAATCCATTTCACTAATTATGGGATTAAATTCATGTACAATTTATATTAACACTTTTTGTAAAACGAATCACTATTTTAAAATAATTAATATTCACATAATTAATTATTTCACACCACTCATTTAATTTATCCAATCAATATTTCATAAATAAATTATCTCTTTCTCTCCATAAATTGTTTCATGCCATTTTATTTAAAATATTAAATATGTAATGTCCTAGAATTTCCACATCTTTATTAATTTAATTATTAATTTAATTTCCAACGAGTTAGTTTTACGAGATTATTTAAATCTTTTTATGTGATTAATTAATTATGTGATTAAATAATTATGTAATTGATTACTAAAATTAATTAAAGGGGGTCACTAATATATTATTAAATTAGTGAACAAACCCTAAAGTTTTAATATCAAAATAATTGATAAGTTTCCTATTAATTAAATATTCAATTAAATTGAATATAATGAGTGAATTAAATATAATAAATTAATTAATATGATTATTAATTAATATAAATAATGTGAAATATTAATAATAATATTTATTAGTCCATTTAGTAATTTAATACTTATGGGTTAGAATATTTAATTATTT
The DNA here is from genome assembly GCA_947179155.2 of Hedera helix. Taxonomy (NCBI): domain Eukaryota; kingdom Viridiplantae; phylum Streptophyta; class Magnoliopsida; order Apiales; family Araliaceae; genus Hedera; species Hedera helix. The sequence continues at coordinate 12,392,056 of OX359280.1, forward strand.
ATTCAATCTAATTATTTATTTAATCATGGATTGAATAATTAATGTGTAAATTATTAAATTAGCCCAACATGGGTCAATTAGTAGCTCAAGTGGAGAATAATTAAATTTGACAATTTAGTAGCTCAAACAATTTAATAGAAGCCCAATTGGTATTTTAAATTAAAGCCTAATGATTGGCCCATTTGAAAAATACTTAATAAAACTATTAAATATTAAAAAGTGAAAAGTGACTTTCAATTTGGGACAAGGAAGAAATCAGCCGGCAACATGGAGAGGAGAGAGAAAATGATTTTTTTTTTCTTTTCTTTTATTTTTCCTTTATTTAATATTAGGTTGCTTGTTTTGGTTTTTGGGAAAGTCTTTTCCCACAAAATTCTCACCAACTAAGTATGGACTAATTTTCTTGTGTAAGTATCCAATATAGGTGCATGATGGTCTAGATTAATAGATACAATATGTGTATCTAATATTTTGTAGGAGTATACTTGCATTTGTAAGACTTCTACATTTCATTATTTTTCTAAGTCCAAAAGAGAGAGAGCTAGAGAGCATTTGAGAGTGAGAAAATAGTGAGAGCAAAATACTAAGAGAGGAGAAGGAGTTCTTGGTGCATGTCATCTTCTTTCACCACTTATTTTGGAAGAAAAAGAAGAATAGCCATTAAATCAAGGTAATGGTTATTTTAAATGAAGTTTTGTTTTTAAATTAAATAAATCATCATGTTAGTATAAACATGTTAATATAGTTATTAATGTGTAGTTGTAATATTTATGCCATGCTTGAGTTTAATATGTTTGGTTTGTATTTTGGGTATATTTTATATGCTAAAATATGTATTTAATAGTGTGAAAACAAGTTTTGAAATATATGACCAAAAATATTTTTGTAAAACTTAGGTTTGATGTTCTAATATTATAGAACATTAAATCATGAGAAAAACAAAGTTTGAATCACCTAAAATGGAGTTATATACAAAAAGTTATGATTTGTAGTAGTTTATGTGATGTAAAATTTTTTATAAAAAAATAATGATATTAAATCATGAAAAATTATTTTTTCATGTTATAAATTAATATAAGGTGATTGGTAATTTTTTTGGATTTTTATTGAGGAGTTAAAGATTTATTGAAGGTATAATTTTAGTTAAAAATAGCACTGTTCACAATCTGCTAAGGGAAAAAAATAGGAAGAGTCCGCGCAATGCGCGGAAGGCATTTGACCGAAAAAAACGCGGAGCCAAACGACGTCGTTTCGCTTCTGCGGGAAATCACTCCGCGCGTACGCGCGGAAGCCGTTTCCGGCTTCTCAAAACGGTGTCGTTTTGGGCCGTAGAATCAGAAACGCGCGCCATGCGCGGTAAGGAAAATTCCGGCGAAATTACCTTTATGCCCCTCCGTGTTTTTTTTGGCAGAATTACCATTCTGCCCTCGGATCCGTTTTCAACTTATTTACGAAAATGCCATTCGGGTTAATTTTAATTAATTTAAATATTTGAAAATTAATTTAAAATTATAACAAAAATAATAATAATACAAAAATAATATTGGGGAGGATATTTTTCAATAAGTTTAATATTTAAATATTTTAAATATTAATCTAGTTAGCTAAACCATGGTTAAGTTAAATAAATTTATTATTTATTTATTATTGTAAATGTTAATAATAAATAAAGATGATAATTTAGCAATTATTATTTAATGCCTATTAAATAATACTTAAGAGAGATAAAATTTATAAATTAATTATTTATTATTTAAATATTATTAAATAATAAATAAGGATAATTAAGTAATTAATTATTATTTAATTAGCATTAAATAACAATTAATGAAAATTAAGTTATTAGAGTAATAATTTATTATTTAATTTAAATAATAAATAAGAATGATTTGATTATTATTTAACCTTAAATAATAATTAAAAGTAATTAAATAATTAATTATTATTTAATTGACATTAAATAATAATTAAAGAGGATTAAGATTAGTAAACTATTATTTAATTTCCTTAAATAATAAGTAAGGTTAATTACTTAGTTAATTATTGGTTGATTAATATTAAATTAAAGAAGGTTAAAATTAAGTCAATAATTATTTATTATTTAATTATAATTAAATAATAAGTAAGTACAATTAGTTATTATTTATTTTAAATAATAACTAGAGTTAATTAATTAATTTCTATTTAATCAAGATTAAATAGTAATTAAATAGAGATTGAGTTAATAAAATAAATTGAATTTAATTACGATTTAATTAAACAATTGTAATAAGTTGTTTAAGGGTTTAATAAGTGTGCAACACTTAAGAAAAATATTTTCTAACTTATTAAATTATTAACCTAAAATGATTAAGGGTCTATAAGGTTAATAATATTGTTTTGACTAATGTAAATTATGTGTTAGTACTTATGTGTGGTAAATAAGTTCATTATCAAGCGTATAGTTATGCAAATACGCCGTACTAATTATTAGACCGACTTTATTAATGTTAGGTCTTTCAAAGCAAGTAGTTAAAGCTAGACATTTATTGTAGCTGTGCAGACAGACAAGTTTTCTACCCTTAAACTTGTATTTATTTTTGCAGATATTCTTCAACCGTATTTACATTTCAATTATTGTTGAGCAAATATTCTACACCCGTAGTTACTTGACAGACCTTTGAGTGAATTAATTATCAAAAATTACTTCACATCATTATTGATTATTGTATTCGCACATAGTGCTTTTGCAAACTGTTTAAGAACGTCTAAGCTAATTGTTTCGGCTAGACAAATGCATGTTAAATTCATTTAATTGAATATTATAAAAGCTTATCCAAACCATTGGCTGGTGCGGATTCTTACAGTAAGACTGAGATAGAACAACTCTAGTTAAAGGGGATTTTTATTTGTCGGAGACCCGACAGCGCGCAAGAAAACTAAATGTGATGCATATACATAGGACATGAGAGGACTGATCCCCTCAAGTGTCCCGTTATTTTTAACAAGGAGTCAGACATTGTATGTCTGTTTTACCTTAGTAGCAGTTCACGGTCATTAAAGATCACTCAGCAGTAAAGAGTCAATCCATTCTTTTATTGAACATTGATTCTTGACATCTTTCACAATTGTTATTGTTGAAAACTTTGAAGTTATTTTTCTTCATCATGATATATCGTATGCCTGTTGTTTATAAACTTGCTGAGCCATTTAGTTGCTCATTCTTGCTATATCATGACTATATTTCAGCCAATCCCGAAGGCTCTAAATCGAACAAAGGCAAGGGGAAAGCGAATGCTTAGTTTTAGTAATTGCATGCTAGTTTTAATTACTATTGTAAATCTTTTGTATTTCCCTTAAGATATGTAATGTTACAATTTAAGGTTAATAGACCTTGGGAAGTGTAGCCTTTATATAAGGAACCTTTTGTATTATTCCGCGTAGTTTGAATACAATATATGTATTTCATTGTTGTTAAGTATTGTACAGTGAGAATCAAACCCGAGGTTAAAGAACCCGGATTTGGGGTCGTCACAGGTTGGTATCAGAGCTGTAGGTTAGAAACGCTAGGATTGCGAAACCTAGGTTATAACCTTAGTACTAAACTCTTATCGAGTGCGTTAGGAGATGAATCGGGGAGATTCATCATGTTGTGTATTTTTGGAGGTGGATTGAGAAAATCCATCGAGCCGAGATGTACATGATAAAATATCATTTCATTTCATCAATGAATATATTTTATTGCTGTACTAACATGTGTTATTTATGTTATTGTAGGATGACGGAGATAGGCCAGTCGAGCACTGCTGTAGAGGAGGTGATTTATACGGATATCCCTATGGATACCGCACAGCCACGGGTGGCTGCACCGATCGAGGAGCCAGAGTCAGATCCCGAGGAGGGAGATAGAGAGGACGCTGTCTGGGGCGGAGTTATGGGGCAGTACAGTGAGGAGGAGGCTGATACTGATGGGGATGAGGTGCCAGCTGAGTATGTTGATGGCATGGGCACTGTCGTCAGTGACATCATCGATACTCTCACTACGGCTAACGAGGAGCTAGAGGAGAGGGTTCAGCACCTGGAGGAGCAGAACCAGATCCACCAGCAGACAGAGCAGCAGTACAGAGATACAACTTATATGTTCTCTGGCGAGAACATAGAGCTGAAGGCGAGGATGGCCGAGATGGAGGCCAAGTTAGTAGCCGTTGAGCTGAAGATTCAGCAGACACAGGCAGAGAGGGAGGCCATGAGGGGCCAGATGCAACAGGCCGTTGAGGCGAGGTTAGATATGGAGTTTCAGCGTGATGCAGCTCACGGGCAGATGATGGAGCTGGAGGAGGAGGTTAGGGAGAAGAAGGTGAGGATAGATAGACTCAGTTATGTCTATCGCTCATCAGTTGGTAGGATCCAGAGTAGGGTGCACTATTACCCTGCCGAGGAGGGCCAGACCTTGCACACCATCAATAGGAGTGTGGTTAGGGCTATTGGAGATGAGGAGTACGACGATGCGGTTCGTCGAGGGATGCGCCGTTAGTTGTATTTTCTTTATTTATGATGTATGTACATAGATGCAGTAGAAACCCAACTTTTGTTTTGATAGAGGGTTAGTATGTTGTAAATCCCAACTCTATGAAGTTGTGGGATATGTTAGATCCCGTCTTTTGTTTTAACTATCGGGGTTAGCAGCGTTTATAGCAGTATGCTTATGATGAAAAAGTGCTACGCACTGTGTTTTAGCATATGAATATAAATGCATTTTCGTTTATGTTTATATGTGTCGAGATGATTATTTGTGCTTTAGTTTAAAATACTTAAGCTACAAAACGAAAGTAAAAAGATTGAAACAACTTTAATTAATTAAATTTTCTTTATACAGAAAATGCCGCCACAGAGAAGAAATCAACGACTACCCCCACCACCACCCGAAGAGTCAGTGAACGCAGGAGGGGTACCACCAAACCCTGTCCAATAGTTCGTAGAAATGCTAATGGGAGCATTTCGCGGACGCAACGCAGAGGCTACTGGAGCAACAAACCCTGCCGCTCCACTAGCAACCTTTAAAGACTTCAAACTGATAGGACCACCCGAGTTCAAAGGGACCACGGATCCTATAGAAGCACAAACCTGGATAGAGGAGATGGAAAAAGTCTTCGAGGTTGCACGAGTTAGGGAGGAGCAAATGACCTCATTTGCTACCTTCATGATGAAAGGAGAGGCCAGCCACTGGTGGAAGGCCAATAAGAGTAGAGCAGGTGAGGGAATGATCGCGTGGGCGCGATTCAAAGAGGTATTCTTGGAAAACTACTTTCCAGAGAGTACAAAGGCTAGGATGGAAATTAAATTCCTAGAACTTAAGCAGGGGAACTTGTCCGTATCAGAATACGCCGCCAAGTTCAATGAATTGGCAAGATTTGCTTCACACCAGGTGGACACCGAGGCAAGACGCGCCAGACGATTCGAACAGGGGCTGAAACCATGGGTTTACAGTTGGGTAGCTGTTCTCCAGATCACAAATTTTGCAACACTGCTGGAGAAAGCTATCATAGCTGAGGGTGGAAATGAAGCTTTGAATAAGCACAATCAAGAACGGAACAAGAAGAGAAGCGATGGGGGAAACAGAGAAGGTAGCAGCGGGGGCAGCAACTCGAACAAACGCAAGTGTAATAACAACAGCAGTTCGGGGACACCCCAGGGCAGTGAGTCAAAGAAAGCAAGCAAATGCAGTCAATGCGGGAAGAATCACTCAGGGGAGTGCATGAAGGGAAGGAATGTCTGTTACAACTGTGGGCAAGAGGGGCACATCGCTCCTAATTGTCCTACACCAAAAAGGAAGGGAGGTTGTTTCGCCTGTGGGGCCATGGACCATCAGTTTAAAGATTGTCCGAAGAAGAAGAACACCGGAGGGAGTTCGGGCTTTAGGGGAAGCAACAACAACAACAACAACGCCAAACTGACCATTGGAGGGCCGGTGCCACAGAACAAACCAACGGCACGGACTTTCAACATGACGGTGCAGGACGCCGTCGAATCAAAAGACGTGGTGTCAGGTATTATTCCGATCAATGATATAAATGCTTATGTATTATTTGATTCGGGTGCTACCTGTTCATTTGTGTCTGACGAATTCGCTAAACGGTTAGAATTGCCTAGAGAAAAATTAGAGAACCCAATGAACATAGAAGTTGCTAATAAAGAGGTGATTCCTGTAGAGTATGTACATAGGAACTATTGTGCTGAAATCAGGGGTCAGAAGTTGAGTGTAAATTTAATTCCGATACGATTGGGGGAGTTTGACGTTATACTAGGAATGGATTGGTTGTTTAACCATGGAGCGATAATTGATTGTCAGAAGAAGTGCATACACCTTAAGACACCAAATAAGTCTAAGGTCGTATTTTATGGCAGCCAATCGTCAAGACAGTCTTCTTGTCTGACGATGATGCAAGCCAAGAAATTATTAAAGAAAGGTTGTGTAGGGTATTTGGCTCATGTGGTTGATACACAAGTGGTGAGTCCCGAGATGGAGCAAATACCAATGGTTAGGGAGTTTATGGATGTTTTTCCAGATGTACTGCCAGGCTTACCGCCGGACAGAGAAATAGAATTTGCGATTGATTTAGTACCGGGGACAGCGCCGATATCAAAGGCACCATATAGAATGGCTCCGGTAGAAATGAAAGAGTTGATGGTGCAATTGCAGGAGTTGTTGGATAATAAGTACATCCAGCCAAGTGTTTCTCCATGGGGAGCACCGGTGCTGTTTGTAAAGAAGAAGGATGGATCGATGAGATTGTGTATGGATTATAGGGAGCTGAATAAAGTAACAATTAAGAACAAGTACCCGTTACCACGAATTGACGATCTTTTCGATCAATTGAAAGGGGCGAAGTACTTTTCAAAGATTGACTTAAGGACTAGTTATCATCAGTTGAAAGTCAGGAAGGAGGATGTACCCAAAACGGCATTCAGAACTCGATATGGGCATTATGGGTTTCTGGTGATGTCGTTTGGACTAACGAATGCGCCAGCCGCATTTATGGACATGATGAACAGAATATTCAAGCAACACTTGGATAAATTTGTAGTCGTGTTCATTGACGATATTTTGGTGTATTCCAAAACGGAGGAAGAGCATGCTGAACACCTAAGATTGGTATTGGAGATTTTACGGAAGGAGCGGTTGTACGCTAAGTTTTCAAAGTGTGAATTCTGGTTGGAAAGAGTTCAATTTTTAGGTCATGTTATTGACAAGGAGGGATTTTCAGTAGATCCAGCGAAGGTTAAAGCGGTGATGAACTGGGAACAACTAAGGACGCCGACGGAGGTAAGAAGTTTCTTGGGGTTAGCGGGTTACTATCGAAGATTCATTCAAGATTTTTCAAAGATAGCAACACCACTGACAAATTTAACAAGGAAGACGGTGAAATATGTATGGACGGAGAAGTGTGAGGAGAGTTTTCAGGAGCTAAAGAAAAGACTTAGTGAAGCACCTGTATTGACTTTACCGGACAATACAGGAGGTTTTACGGTCTACAGTGATGCATCGCACAAGGGACTTGGCTGTGTGCTTATGCAAAATGGCAAGGTCGTTGCGTATGCGTCCAGACAGTTGAAGGATTACGAGAAGGGATACCCTACCCACGACTTGGAGCTGGCAGCGGTAGTGTTTGCCCTTAAGATTTGGAGACATTATTTGTATGGAGAGAAATGTGAGATATTCACGGACCACAAGAGTCTAAAGTATATCTTCACACAGAAGGAGTTAAATATGAGGCAACGGAGATGGTTAGAATTGATCAAAGACTATGATTGTGAAATTCTATATCATCCCGGCAAGGCCAACATAGTAGCAGATGCTCTAAGCAGAAAGAGCAGGGAGAAATTGTTCATCTTGACAGATCAGGAACAATTGGTTCAAGAGATGGCTCGAATGGAGTTGGAGGTGAGAAATCCAAACGAGTCAATGGAAGTGGAAGCAAGCCCAACCTTACTAGATAGGGTGAAAGAGGCTCAAGATAAAGATGAAGAATGTGTCAGAATTAGGATGAGAATGACCGAAGGGGAAGAGGTCAAATTCAAGGAGGATAGCATGGGATTGCTAAGGTTTGAAAATCGTGTTTGGGTGCCGTTAGTGCCTGAACTACGAGAAGAGATTTTGCAAGAGGCCCACAGTACGAGATACTCGATACATCCGGGGAGTACGAAGATGTATCAAGATCTGCGTCAGCATTTTTGGTGGCCGAATTTAAAAAGGGAGGTCGCAGAATGTGTCAGCCGATGCCTAACTTGTCAAAGGGTAAATGCCGAATATCAGAGACCAAGTGGATTACTACAGCCGTTAGAGATTCCTGAGTGGAAATGGGAGCATATCACAATGGATTTTGTGGTAGGACTTCCAGCAACACAGAAGGGATTTGACGCAATTTGGGTGATTGTGGATCGACTAACAAAGTCAGCGCACTTTTTGCCGATCAAGATTAGGTTCAGTTTGGATCAGTTGGCCAAATTATACATCAAAGAGATAGTTTCAAGACATGGGGTGCCGGTATCGATTGTGTCAGACAGAGATCCGCGCTTCACGTCAAAATTTTGGAGAAGTCTTCAGGAGAGATTGGGGACACAGTTGAGAATGAGTACAGCGTATCATCCGCAGACCGATGGGCAAAGTGAGAGAACAATTCAGACATTGGAAGATATGCTCAGGGCCTGCGTGATGGATTTCAAGGGCAGTTGGGAAATCCATCTACCACTAGTTGAGTTTGCATACAACAACAGTTATCATGCGAGCATAGGTATGCCGCCTTACGAAGCTTTATATGGCAGAAAATGCAGAACACCTCTATGTTGGGATGAGGTAGGAGAACGCCGACTGTTGGGGCCAGAATTGGTTCAACAGACGGTAGAAATTATCAAGGTAATAATAGCTCGGCTAGTAGCAGCTCAAGACCGTCAAAAGAAATACGCTGATTTACATCGACAGAAACGAGACTTCGAAGTGGGGAGTTTTGTGTTCATTAAGGTATCTCCCTGGAAAGGGAAGATCAGATTTGGAAAGAAGGGGAAACTGAGTCCAAGGTTCATAGGACCGTTCGAAATATTGAGGAGAGTGGGTGAAGTAGCATACGAGGTAGCTTTACCTCCTGAATTGGAACATATTCACAATGTGTTTCACGTGTCAGTATTGCGGCCATACAAACCAGACTACAAGCACGTTATCTCCTATGAACCAATTCAAGTCGGGAAGGACTTATCATATGAAGAAGTTCCTGTTCAGATACTCGATAGGAAGGAACAGAAACTGAGAAATAAGATAATTCATTCTGTCAAAGTACTTTGGAGGAATCACGCCATTGAAGAAGCTACGTGGGAATTAGAGGAGGAAATGAGGACAAATTACCCGTTTTTATTTGAGTAACCTTATTTTACAATTCCGAGGACGGAATTTTTATAAGGAGGGGAGAATGTAATGTCCTAGAATTTCCACATATTTATTAATTTAATTATTAATTTAATTTCCAACGAGTTAGTTTTACGAGATTATTTAAATCTTTTTATGTGATTAATTAATTATGTGATTAAATAATTATGTAATTGATTACTAAAATTAATTAAAGGGGGTCACTAATATGTTATTAAATTAGTGACCAAACCCTAAAGTTTTAATATCAAAATAATTGATAAGTTTCCTATTAATTAAATATTCAATTAAATTGAATATAATGAGTGAATTAAATATAATAAATTAATTAATATGATTATTAATTAATATAAATAATGTGAAATATTAATAATAATATTTATTAGTCCATTTAGTAATTTAATACTTATGGGTTAAAATATTTAATTATTTATTCAATCTAATTATTTATTTAATCATGGATTGAATAATTAATGTGTAAATTATTAAATTAGCCCAACATGGGTCAATTAGTAGCCCAAGTGGAGAATAATTAAATTTGACAATTTAGTAGCCCAAACAATTTAATAGAAGCCCAATTGGTATTTTAAATTAAAGCCTAATGATTGGCCCATTTGAAAAATACTTAATAAAACTATTAAATATTAAAAAGTGAAAAGTGACTTTCAATTTGGGACAAGGAAGAAATCAGCCGGCAACATGGAGAGGAGAGAGAAAATGATTTTTTTTTTTATTTTCTTTTATTTTTCCTTTATTTAATATTAGGTTGCTTGTTTTGGTTTTTGGGAAAGTCTTTTCCCACAAAATTCTCACCAACTAAGTATGGACTAATTTTCTTGTGTAAGTATCCAATATAGGTGCATGATGGTCTAGATTAATAGATACAATATGTGTATCTAATATTTTGTAGGAGTATACTTGCATTTGTAAGACTTCTACATTTCATTATTTTTCTAAGTCCAAAAGAGAGAGAGCTAGAGAGCATTTGAGAGTGAGAAAATAGTGAGAGCAAAATACTAAGAGAGGAGAAGGAGTTCTTGGTGCATGTCATCTTCTTTCACCACTTATTTTGGAAGAAAAAGAAGAATAGCCATTAAATCAAGGTAATGGTTATTTTAAATGAAGTTTTGTTTTTAAATTAAATAAATCATCATGTTAGTATAAACATGTTAATATAGTTATTAATGTGTAGTTGTAATATTTATGTCATGCTTGAGTTTAATATGCTTGGTTTGTATTTTGGGTATATTTTATATGCTAAAATATGTATTTAATAGTGTGAAAACAAGTTTTGAAATATATGACCAAAAATATTTTTGTAAAACTTAGGTTTGATGTTCTAATATTATAGAACATTAAATCATGAGAAAAACAAAGTTTGAATCACCTAAAATGGAGTTATATACAAAAAGTTATGATTTGTAGTAGTTTATGTGATGTAAAATTTTTTATAAAAAAATAATGATATTAAATCATGAAAAATTATTTTTTCATGTTATAAATTAATATAAGGTGATTGGTAATTTTTTTGGATTTTTATTGAGGAGTTAAAGATTTATTGAAGGTATAATTTTAGTTAAAAATAGCACTGTTCACAATCTGCTAAGGGAAAAAAATAGGAAGAGTCCGCGCAATGCGCGGAAGGCATTTGACCGAAAAAAACGCGGAGCCAAACGACGTCGTTTCGCTTCTACGGGAAATTACTCCGCGCGTACGCGCGGAAGCCGTTTCCGGCTTCTCAAAACGGTGTCGTTTTGGGCCGTAGAATCAGAAACGCGCGCCATGCGCGGTAAGGAAAATTCCGGCGAAATTACCTTTATGCCCCTCCGTGTTTTTTTTGGCAGAATTACCATTCTGCCCTCGGATCCGTTTTCAACTTATTTACGAAAATGCCATTCGGGTTAATTTTAATTAATTTAAATATTTGAAAATTAATTTAAAATTATAACAAAAATAATAATAATACAAAAATAATATTGGGGAGGATATTTTTCAATAAGTTTAATATTTAAATATTTTAAATATTAATCTAGTTAGCTAAACCATGGTTAAGTTAAATAAATTTATTATTTATTTATTATTGTAAATGTTAATAATAAATAAAGATGATAATTTAGCAATTATTATTTAATGCCTATTAAATAATACTTAAGAGAGATAAAATTTATAAATTAATTATTTATTATTTAAATATTATTAAATAATAAATAAGGATAATTAAGTAATTAATTATTATTTAATTAGCATTAAATAACAATTAATGAAAATTAAGTTATTAGAGTAATAATTTATTATTTAATTTAAATAATAAATAAGAATGATTTGATTATTATTTAACCTTAAATAATAATTAAAAGTAATTAAATAATTAATTATTATTTAATTGACATTAAATAATAATTAAAGAGGATTAAGATTAGTAAACTATTATTTAATTTCCTTAAATAATAAGTAAGGTTAATTACTTAGTTAATTATTGGTTGATTAATATTAAATTAAAGAAGGTTAAAATTAAGTCAATAATTATTTATTATTTAATTATAATTAAATAATAAGTAAGTACAATTAGTTATTATTTATTTTAAATAATAACTAGAGTTAATTAATTAATTTCTATTTAATCAAGATTAAATAGTAATTAAATAGAGATTGAGTTAATAAAATAAATTGAATTTAATTACGATTTAATTAAACAATTGTAATAAGTTGTTTAAGGGTTTAATAAGTGTGCAACACTTAAGAAAAATATTTTCTAACTTATTAAATTATTAACCTAAAATGATTAAGGGTCTATAAGGTTAATAATATTGTTTTGACTAATGTAAATTATGTGTTAGTACTTATGTGTGGTAAATAAGTTCATTATCAAGCGTATAGTTATGCAAATACGCCGTACTAATTATTAGACCGACTTTATTAATGTTAGGTCTTTCAAAGCAAGTAGTTAAAGCTAGACATTTATTGTAGCTGTGCAGACAGGCAAGTTTTCTACCCTTAAACTTGTATTTATTTTTGCAGATATTCTTCAACCGTATTTACATTTCAATTATTGTTGAGCAAATATTCTACACCCGTAGTTACTTGACAGACCTTTGAGTGAATTAATTATCAAAAATTACTTCACATCATTATTGATTATTGTATTCGCACATAGTGCTTTTGCAAACTGTTTAAGAACGTCTAAGCTAATTGTTTCGGCTAGACAAATGCATGTTAAATTCATTTAATTGAATATTATAAAAGCTTATCCAAACCATTGGCTGGTGCGGATTCTTACAGTAAGACTGAGATAGAACAACCCTAGTTAAAGGGGATTTTTATTTGTCGGAGACCCGACAGTGCGCAAGAAAACTAAATGTGATGCATATACATAGGACATGAGAGGACTGATCCCCTCAAGTGTCCCGTTATTTTTAACAAGGAGTCAGACATTGTATGTCTGTTTTACCTTAGTAGCAGTTCACGGTCATTAAAGACCACTCAGCAGTAAATAGTCAATCCATTCTTTTATTGAACATTGATTCTTGACATCTTTCACAATTGTTATTGTTGAAAACTTTGAAGTTATTTTCCTTCATCATGATATATCGTATGCCTGTTGTTTATAAACTTGCTGAGCCATTTAGTTGCTCATTCTTGCTATATCATGACTATATTTCAGCCAATCCCGAAGGCTCTAAATCGAACAAAGGCAAGGGAAAAACGAATGCTTAGTTTTAGTAATTGCATGCTAGTTTTAATTACTGTTGTAAATCTTTTGTATTTCCCTTAAGATATGTAATGTTACAATTTAAGGTTAATAGACCTTGGGAAGTGTAGCCTTTATATAAGGAACCTTTTGTATTATTCCGCGTAGTTTGAATACAATATATGTATTTCATTGTTGTTAAGTATTGTACAGTGAGAACCAAACCCGAGGTTAAAGAACCCGGATTTGGGGTCGTCACAAAATATACTAATTTAATATCTTTAATCGTAAATTAAATATTATTTTAATTTACCCATTTTAATCATCCAATATTTATTTAATAAATATTGTTCCCTTATTCCATATTTTCAATTCACATCCACTTAATATAATATTAAATACATTAACTATTAATCACAATTCAAATTATGAATTTAATTTACACATTTGGTTCCGATTACACATTTTATGTATTGAACCATTCATAATATTTAATTCACCTCAATTTGATATAATATTAAATATTATACCCTTATTTATGTTACATTTTTAATTAGTGTAACATAATTCTCAACATTAACTAAATAAAAGAAAATAACTTTCTTTATTCAATTAATTAAAGTTAACATATTCATCCACTAATAAAGATTAATGAATTACTTCCCTCATTTCATATTTAATTTATTCTGTTTGGCATAATATAATATATATTCATAAATTCACTATTTTATTTAAGTGAATTAATTACACGTTTATGAAATTTAATTCATAAAGACTCCATTGCCATTCAAGGCGTACAAATTATATTAATTTATATTATAATCTTAACTCAATACCACTTAATTAATTAATAGTTTTAATTAACTATTAAATTTCTTTTTAAAATACTTGTATATATTTCACATTTAAATATATACATATTTTACCCACCACACATATCACATAATTCAAAATAAATATATATTTTATTCATTTGGTCCGTTTCGTATTATAATAAGAATTTTATATGTTAAATTCTTATAAAATATAATCAAAATTTCAGGTTGTCACATGGAATAATTTTTCTCCTATTTCCTTAATTTTAGTTAAGTAGAAACACCCGTTTTAAATGACACTTACTACTAAACAACTTCCGGCACGTGCTAAAAAATTAATTTAATAGCAGTTTTAAGAATTAGAGAGATCGTTGAACTAAACAACACAAGCCACGCAAATTGCATTTAATTTAGATGAATATTCTTCCTAAGATATAATAATCTTTTGATATGCAAAATAATTATTAATCTTAGTTTCTTCATAAATAACAGTAGATTAATGCGAATAATAAACTAGTAGTGTTCCTAATAATTAAACGAATATAACATAAATTAAACACAGAAGAATATTCAATACTCAAAATATAAATTGAACAATTACACAAATTAGATCTTATAGTGCATAAATTCTGATACCTTCTGCTAATTTAAACCAAGAGCAAAAATTTAGCTATTCATAATAGAAGAAAAATAAAAATTATGTATAGAATACCCTAATTATGTCTCAAAGTTTCTATTTATAAATTTCATAATTTTTCCTAACCCTAATAAGAATTAGAATACAAATTAAATAAATCACTAATTAATTTAATAATATTTCTCCTTTTATTTTATAATGGAGCCCACGTGGAAGAAAGCAAGAATTCTGCCAAAATTGGAACTGCTAAAGGAAATAATGATTGAACTCGGTAGGGCCCAACGAAAATGAAACAAATTCTACTGATGTTAGATTCACGTGCTAGCTGCTTCCTTTTTAACCCGAGCCACGCGCCTTGCGCTTTGTTGCTTTCAACAATGCTCGTCCTCACATTGCGCGGACTGATGATCCTTCATGCTTATTCTCTACGAAACTTCATCCCCCTCTTTGTGCTACAGAACCTTCAAGGTTGGCGCGCCATGCGTTGAAGCTGACCATACCACTTAATTACCAAATTGCCATTTGAATTTTATTTTTCCTGCAAAACTAAATAAAAATAATAAAAAATATATAAAACTAATAAAAACACATAATAATAAATAAAATACCTAAAATACTAAAATTACTTAAAAAAAACTCACAACTAATTAAGCATAAAATACATAATAAATAGATATAAAAATCTACTTAATAATCTGCCAGACAAACAACTCAATGATCAGATAAACTTCTACCTAACCGTCTTTGAACTACTCTATTAAACATCGACATCCATTCCCAACATATAAGAATCGATCAATCCTACTAGCTTCAGCCTCTTCAACATTCCAAGCCCAAATAAATTCTTCATCAATGAGAGGAAAGTCTCAAAAACCATAATCAGATATGAAGTCTCAAAAAATCCTCACTCCTCTATCATATAATGTTTCTCCTTTCCTTTCACCCATGTTTCTAACAACATTATAATCTCCTCCTTTATTATCACCATGGGTCAGAATAGTTTAGTCTCAATGTATAAATCTCATTCCACGAGACCTCTTGATCGGCTAAATTATTTGGACCATAAACGTTTTCAACCATACTAATTTTCCAAGACTTTTAATCTTAAAATTTAACAGCAAGCATCTAGAACTCACATCTTTCTTATCAGACAATTCTATAGCCTCTGGATCCTAAATTGTTACAATACCCTCAGATTTGGTCTCTGAATCTGTTGGATTTTTGCTATGAAAATTCTATTTATCTATTTATTTAATGTTTATTTATGTTGGACTTTTGTTTATTAATAAAAATATATTATTCGTCATTCATTAAATGGTCATTTATTTTGTTTATATAAATCTACAAATTTATATATATATATATATATTATAATTTATGTGTATAAATTAGTATTATACACAAAAAGATATAAATTATATGTAATATATATAAATAAATATATAATGGTTTATAACCTATAATAATTTAGAGATATTATCATGAAGATTATAGTGCTATAATAGAGATGATTTATCTTGATCATGAAAGTTGAATTTCTAATTAAAGTACTAGTACATTAACAGTGCGCATTAAACGGATTATGTGATAATATTTTATTTATAAAATATTTTCACATAAATAATAATTTATGAATTTTCTTAATTTTGAAATAATAATGGACTTAATATTATTATATATATTAATTTAATTTTTCAACGAGTGAAATTACATTGAGTTAATTAATACCTCGGAATGTTAATTACTATATGTAATTAATATTAGGAACATTGTTATTGTCATAATATCTATAAGATTTTTCATAAGATAATTTATTATTGATCATAGAATTTTGGCCAAGTATTTTAATATTTATTATTAAAAGGATTGATTTAATTGTTAAATCAATTAATGATCAAATGAAGATAAATTATGGACTTTTTAAATTAGTTTAAATACATCAAAATCAAATTTAGTTATGAAATATTTATGTATATTTATAGAGAAAATATTTACAATTTATTAGTAAAGGGTTTATTTTAATTAATTCTTGGACTGAAGTGCAATTACAATTATTTAGTGAAATTAATTATAATTAATATTTATTTAGTATATTATTATTAGATAACAATATTTAAATAAGTATTGGAGTCAGAATAGAAATTCCTCAGGATCTATTTCCTAGCATAATATGGATTAGTCTTTTAAGATAGAATAAGGATCAATCTTATTATAAATATGTCATTAATCAGAAACGCACATAAGGTTTTTCTAATCAGGAACATACCGTATTTTGTTTTTCTCTATTTTAGCCTAGAAAAAACACGTAATTTTTTTTTTTTAGAAGGGTGCCTTGGAGACCATACTCCATATTCAGAATAAGGTCACAGGAGGGAAGATCTTGATAATACATTCTAGAGATTGTTCAAAGATTTAAATATACTAATACAACCAATCACTAGGTAACTACTTCGTTCTCTAGATACATGATATGTATATTTGTTATTTCGTATAAATTCATAAAGATGATCCCGTTTTATTAAATTTTTTAAAGTATATTTTTTGGAGAATTTTCTCTTATCAGACAATTCTATAGCCTCTGGATCCCAAATTGTTACAATACCCTCATATTTGGTCTCTGAATCTACTGGAAGAAAATCAAAATTGGCTCCCTTCCCACCCCATAATTGTTTTATTACTGGATGCGAATTATGAACAATTGCGACTCTTGAATCAAAAAGACTGTAGGCCTGTGTATCCTTATTAGACGACCGATTACTCTTCTTTTTACACTCCCTGGCTCTTCTTTTCTCCTCTTACATTCCAAGATATAAGCTTAATCATGAATAAGAAAAACACACCATAATCCGTTATTGTACCATAATCCGTTATTGATCTTAAAGGACACCAATATGATCCGATCTTCTCCTTCGTATTCATGCTTTCCAGTATCCCTCAAAATTAATTCGGCCATACTGTTCAGCAGCTCCTCTTCATTACCTTGGTGAATAAGGCCAACCACTTAACCAATTCTCCATGTTTTTTCTGCTTCCTCCCATAATCTCTTTTTGCCCATTGTAATCATGTTGTCCATTGTTGAAGTGTTGACAATTTCAACATTTTTATCTCCCACTGTGATATTTTTTCTCCCCTTTTCTGCTTTCTTCCTCCCGAGTTATTTGCTGAGTGCTGACTTTGCTCTCCTCTTTAGAGTCTTGACCCTTTTCTTTACTGGTATTGGCTTCTCCATTTGGGCTTTAGTATTTAGATCACTTTCCATCTTATTTTGCTCCACAACTTTATCACTTGTCTTGGGCTTATATGTTTGAAGCTCATATACCATATTGATATATTGAACCTGATTTAAAACATTATCTTTATTACCTGGGCCCCAATTATGACAATTAGTGTTTGTTTCAGATTCATTATCTCCAAATTGGCCACTTATTGAAACTCTATCAGTTGCGACTTTTCCTGGAACAATTTTTATGTAATTATTAATTGCTTGTAACTCATTATTATCATCAGCCTCCTTTTCAATTCCAGTAACAGTGTCACCGCCACCAACATTCATATTTGTCCCCAACTTTTTATCTCCCACTTCGTCCGATTCAGATTCGTTGGCACCTACGAAATCCAAAGACTTCACCATCGAATTGAACTGAAACACTAAACAGTTGTCACATCTCCCCTCCTCTATAATATGCTAGTATTCGAAAATTTTCATGAGAATCATTGAGTTATTGGACGCTTCTAATGCATTCACATTGTGCTATTTTAATAAGGATTCTAGCAATAGAATAGTTCTTAACATTAATTGTTTACGTATCAATTGATAATAATTTTCCCAATGACGTGGCTATACTACAGAATGTTCCCCATCCCCAATAATGGATTGGAATGCCCATGATACGTAGCCATGTTCTTCTAACTCTGCACACGTGATTTGGTTCCCAATTTTCAATAGTATGAAACCATTATCCCAACTATGACCATCCATTATCCCACATGCTTTCCATCTCGCTCTTCTGTACTCTCAAACTAGAGCAAGTATAATCCTCCACCAATTTCTATCACCTTGCATCCCGAGTATCCTTCTCCTGTCATGTAGCTTTCAATGATACTAGTCGGTAGCTCGGTATTGGATTTACGCATCAGGAATCTCTTTAAACATTGCACATTTGGTATCTTCAATTACGGCTTCAATATCTGGGAACCATACTGTGGGTTTTCCTATTTTGTTCGCTTCCTCTACATTATGAACCTTATAGCTGTTGGCTTCTTCTTCTGGTTGTACGCCTTCAACAACCTTTTTTTAAGACCTCTTATCACGGAATGCGTCTTTCCAAACATACTTGGTTTGTTGTGGCTTTCTTAGTTCTTCCTTATTGCTCCCGGTGACCTTTATGACGTTCTTTTGTACAAAGCTAGCCTGTTTAACTAACAATCTGTATCCTTTATATCTAATACCATTGCACATGCGTACCATCTGATCTGCTTCTCTTGCTGACTCAAATCGCACAATTCCGTATCTCTAACCCTTGTTTCGTCGAGGTTTTGATGGAACAAAAACATCCTTAACAACTCCAAGCCATTTGCCAATGTTTCCAAGATCTCAATTAGTTGCAGTCTAAGGAAGATTGTCCACAAAGATGGTGTACATGCTCTGGTTGACCCCTCCACTCCTCATTTCTTGCGGATACTAATTAATATCAGTAATGCTACGTTTGGATTGAGAGAATGAAATGAAAGAAAGAATAATATGAAAAATAGTGTATTAAATAATCATTTTAGAGGATAAATCATTCTAGTGGAATAAAAATTCATTATATGCCTTTGATTTTTATTCCTTGTGAGAGGTGGTGGAATAAAATCCATTTCAATGGAATAGATATGTATGATAATTGTCGACGCTAGGAAAATCGCCTCCTATTAATAATTACCCTTTCCAATTTTAGCCTTTTGATTACGATGTGATTTTTGGAAAAGATCGGCCCGAGTGTTGACGGGATTTGAAAGATCGATTTTATGATGAACCAATTGACCAGAGTTGCCAGTTGGTATATTTGAAATGGATGTACCAACTCATCCGATTTTTTGGTTTTCGTAATCGTAATGACTCATATGTAACTCCTAATTAATTGGTCCGCGAATCGAGATTCATAGAGTTCGGGGGTTTGCTTAAGCGAGGGGAAGGTGTTAGACACCCCCCGACTTCCGGAAAAACACAGTTACCGCAATCTTGATATTTTTCTATCCTTTTAAAATCCTAAACGTGTGTGTATGTGCGTGTGTGCCTAAATGAATGTTGTGGTGAATTTTGCATAAAAAGTCGCTTTGATTTTTTTCTGTAGAAAACGTGCTTTAGCTGGAGAGCGTTTTAGAACGTCTTTTGACCCATATGACAAGGCTTTATTTTATAATAGATCTTGATTTTATTTTTGAAGAAACGATGAGGTTTTTATTTAGGTGTCGTTTTTAGAAAACAAGGGTTTTTAAACTTTCGTCAAATAGGAATCGAGACTATACATTGCCTTTTGACAGTAGAGTAAAATAAAATGAAGACAACTTCTAGGAGCTCTTTAACCCTATGCACCAAAGTTTAATGAAAAGACGTTTATCTATTTTTACAAAATCAATTTTCTATGATGTTTAAAAATGTTTGCAGCCTTTTTGTTAAACAGGAAACGACGTTCATTAACACTCTTAATTTTAAGCCTCGTGATTCTAATACACTAATTTGATTATTTTTAGAAAATCTTTATTGTTTTGCCTTTTTTCTGAAATCGGTTTTCATGTCGCCAATCAAATCAAGCATCCAAAAAATGTGTCGGGGCTATTCATGGGCATGTGAGCCATCTAAATAACCCTAAACACCCACAGTTACATATTTCACTATTACGGGGCCTTAAACCCGATTTCGATTTAATATCGTTTTAAGGCCTGATATTTACATATATACAATAAAGGACCCATCGCCGTAACTACATATACTGAAAATTGTCCATCTTCAGAATTTGATCACAAGGATCTCATTCCTAGGCTCACAGTCCCCACAATCACCACACAACCATACAAGGGAAAACTTAATAACACTAGACGTACTACTATACCACAATAACCTAAAACCGCAAGTTAAACACTATGAACTACACATTAACACAATGAACTATATATCACCACACGGATATCATCGAGACATTAGGAGAAAATTTTGTTCTGACGGAACCCTCACTAATAATCCTTAATCCATGGATCCTCACTAATACAACAAAATACTACATTCAAACAATTCAACAACAAGAGATTATGAGAATAAAACAAGCTAAAACTTCAAGAAATACCCCTTTTCACCTTGCAATACGTCAAGAAACGCTTTATATTTCACTATCAAATAGATAACACGAGATTGGATAAGTATTTAAGCTAAGAAAAAAACCAAATCCTCTCTTTTTTTTGGCCAACCCGTGGGCTTCTCTCTTTATATCTCGCCTTCTCTCTCTAGAATTTCCACTATTTTTCTTCCTCTCCCTCATCTCGGCTGAACAAATGGCATTTTATAGATGTCTGGGGGCAGCCCGCAGATGCATCTGCGGTTGGCCGCAGATCCATCTGCGACTGCCTGCTCTTGCCGTCTGAGCCGCTGCCTCGGCTGCCGCGTGTTTCCTCGAGCCGCGAAAAGCCCGGCTTCCTTTTCTCGATTCTTGTGTCACACAATCTTAAATCATCATTTTCACTGTATTATTTGTATCTCGCAATTCGGGGTCTGTTGGTAGGATGTATTGATCGTTTCGGTTTGTCTGGATTACTTCGTATCCCTAGACCGCACAATTCGATGTCGATTCATTTTCATGTTTGCTTGTCATAACCGTGCTGAAATCTATCATTCCCTTTCATAGTCCCCACAAAATGATGATTTTGCCCTCCTGCCCAGGTTAGTATATAAATGCAAATTTTGGATGTCTACAGCTGCCTCTCTTTATAATGTTTATGCAATGCAATATGTAATGAACATGATAAAGAAGTAGACACCTAACGCATGATAATGGCGGCATATATTAAGGATGCAATAAGATATATGAGATGATGCAATGCCATATGCCACATTAATGCAGGGGTCAGTTCAAAGTTATGAATGAATATCACTCGGGTTTCGTCTCCGATTGATCGACTTGGGGCTGTCGAATTTCGTCTCCGACTGATCGTCTTGTGAATGTCAAGTTTCGTCTCTGACTGATCGTCTTGTGAATGCCAGGTTTCGTCTCTGACTGATTGTCTTGTGAATGTCAGGTTTCATCTCTGACTGGTCGTCTTGCTAGTGCCAGGTTTCGTCTCTGACTGGTCATCTTGTGAATGCAAGGTTTCGTCTCTGACTGGTCGTCTTGTGAATGCAAGGTTTCGTCTCTGACTGGTCGTCTTGTGAATGCCAGGTTTCGTCTCTGACTGGTCGCTTCGTTAAGTTCTGTAATTTTTGTATTTCAGTTGTAATAGACTTTATGCTGGCTCAGGGTAACAAAGGAGGAGTTGGGGCCCTACCGAGACCAGCCGCAGATCCATCTGTGGCTAGCTGCAGATCCATCTGCGGCTGGGATCGGTTACTATTTTAGATCGCGACCCCGGTGATCTGTCACCTTCAACTCTTTTTCTCTCCCAACGTTTTCGGTTTTCCTCGTCCCACCTCATCCTTTTGCATCTTTTTGGATCTTTACCGCAAAATTTGCTACGGTCAAATCACTCTACACACTTCGGGTAACGTTTTGACTCTTTTTTCTTTTATTTTCATTTTCGTTTGGCTATACATTTGTTTGTTTGAATGTTTTAACTTAGCAATGCATGCCCCTATAAGATATTCGTGTTCATTATAGCATACATAAATAGCGGGTCGTGCAGATTGCTTTATTGTTTTGGGAATATTATTGTTTTAGCCATTTTATGACCATGATGCATCATTTTCACTTGCATTTGGGATTTGTTGGTTGTATGATTTTGTTAAACATGCCTAGTGGTGCCTGGGAAGCCCATTTTACAGATGAAACTCTGCCTAAGTTTTGGGAAATCTAGCGCACCCCTAGGGACTCACTTATGCATTTCAAATCTCATATCATCATAGATAAACATGCTATGCTGCCCTATTATTACTTAGCAATATGCAATAAGCTCTTTGAAAAATAACAGGCTAAGGATATACCTCCTTTTCGTGGTGCTGTTTCAGCCATGGATCCCGATGCTTTGAGCAGTTCCACTGTGCCCCGAGTTGCTGGGGTCCGTCGATGTAGAGCGGTCACATCGGCTCCGGCTCCGGTTCTGACCCTTCATTCCCGCAGGCTGGCGGAGTCTGTCATTCGCCACGTCCATCCTGATGTCGGTGCAGATGCCCAGCTGAGGTAGAGGCAGAGGCAGAGGCAGAGGCGGGTCCTTCTGGCACAACGGTCCCCCCCCCCCCCCCATGCGTCGGATCTTACCAGGGGCCCGTGTTAGGATGCCGTATCTGCTCGGTCCTGATCTCAATAGTCACCCATCGGCATATCTTGTGGCTAACGAGGTATATCCGCTGTTTAAATTCATTCAAACTCACATGGTTACCTTGACTAACTGTTTGGTGGCTGTCACAGGTTCCTGAGTTTCGGGGTAATTGGTTCAGCATCTATACACTCTATCATGCACTGCATCCTGATTATCGCGGGATGGTGGACTCCTGGGGTTTCAACCACTTCTTTACCATCGCTCCCCGCCGATGTCCATGGGGCTATATGCGGGCATTATCTGAGCGGTGGTTCCACCAGACCCAGTCGCTTCATCTTCTGGATTGCGAACTGATGTTGACACCCCTTGACTGGCGATATATTACTGGGGTGGAGTTCTCCGGACCCCGTGTTCCCCTGGAGCCCGACATTACTCCCACAGCTGTTCGATCGTTGCTGGGGTACTCTCCTCAGGACAGAGTCTTCAAGGCCCACAGCATTCGATCAGGGGCTCTGGTTGTGGATGCTATTGGAGGGGTTCTCTCTGAGTCGTTCCCTGAGGACCGATCCGCCCGTGATTTCCTGCTCCGACGTTTGTTCTTGACTATCATGAGGGGTTGTTTCCTGGGGAACAACTCTTCGACCATTTATTTCAGCATCGTCGGGGTTACCCGGGATGTTGATCGGATCGGGGACTATGATTGGGGTTCTTTCACATTTGCTTACTTCCTCCACGGTCTTCGCCTTCACTGAGAGGGGCAGACAGATGCTTGGCTCGGATTATATCCCTTTCTGTTGGTAGGTCTCTTTAATTATATCGTCTTCTATTTTGTTTCATTTCTTTTCCCTTGCCTGGTACTTACGCCCCTTCTGTTTCATTTATCAGTTCTGGGCTTATGAGCGGCTACCATGTCTACGACCGGTTACTACCCTCGGTCCAGAGACTTATCTTAGGGGTCGTCGGTGGCATCACAACACTCTTGAGGAGACCCCGGTGTCAGATAGCTTTACCCACTGCCGACTACAGTTAGAGTTGATCTCGTCAGCGGACGTGACCTGGGTTCCCTATACTGTGGATCATCTGGCGGCTGACCTTGCTGGTGGTTTTCCCGCGGATCAGGAGTTCGCTTTGTCCACCCGCCGCATTCCATTTTTGACTTATGGCGGATGGGAGCTATACTTGGGGGAGCGCGCCATCAGATGTGTATCTAGAGAGGTCCGTATCCCTTTTGCCCCTCCATCACGGAGATTCTGGCCCATGGCTGCCCATCTTTCAGACGCCTTGACGGCCGGGGATGATGGATTCATGCTGTCTGACGGCCCTCATACGAGTGATAGCTTCAGTGCCTGGTGGAGACCCCGCACCATCGGACCTCAGACCCGGGCCACTTTCTTTCTCGGAGACCTGGTTCTTGGGTCAGTGATGATGACAGACTGGTTGGAGTGCGTTCGGGCCCCCACCCACTTAGATTAGATTGTCTCCCTGACTCAGCGACTGGATCAGCTGTCGTCCTTTGTTCGGAGTTTGGGTCGGGATCCAGAGGAAGCTTATGCTACAGACCCGTATGGATCAGATTTTGGTGTGGTTCCTGGCTCATCGGGTGCCCCAGTTCCGCCTTTTTCCTGCCCAGACCTGAATTTTGATGCTGAGGCTTCTATTCCCAGGGATTTGGGTCATGCGGATCATTTCGAGGATGACGCATTTATTGATGGCATATACTTTACCGACTAGATTCTGATAGGCTAGGACCCATGTATTTAAACCTGCTCGTTTTATTTTTTCTCACTTTATGTATCATGTACAGAATTATCTATTATTTATGCATAATTCCTTATTTTTGATGATTCATTTATTCTATTATAACCTGTATAATGCATGATTTATTATATACATGGATAAAGAATTGACCCCTGTATAGTCTTTTTGATACTATTTTTACAGATGTCGTCACTTGATGCAGTTCGCTTGGACCCCTACTTATCCACAGGGATTGTTTGTTACACTCCTTGTCTCTTCTATCATTACAGGTGCCGCCGGGCTTTGTTGACGACATTCTCAGTTATTGGATTCCTGATAGGCATGCGTTCAAGTTTGGGCTGGAGTATCTGACCCCTACCCTTGAGGAGTATGCTCGCTTCACCGGTTTGTCGGTGGATGGTCCCTGCGCTAAGGTTACCTCAGGCCATATGCGCCGTCAGTTTTTGACTTTCACGGGATTATGGAGGATGGCTCTGCTATCTGTGATCTCTTCGAGCCACCTTGTTCCTCTCCATTTCTTGGTGGACCGATTCGGCTCGGTGGATAGCTTCTCTTTATTCTCCAGTGATTTTTCAGTATATGAGAAGCGCTGGGGCTCTTTAAGAGTGGATGTCCTGATGGCCTGTGTCATATTAGTTCTATACATGCTTGCCGGAGACGATCTCCTGGACATGCAGGTCATTGTAGCGGTCCAGGCCCTTCAGGAGGATCATAACATCCATTATATGATACTTGCAGAGACTTACATGTCGGCCTCGTATTGTCATTCCTTCCTGGGCCGAATATTCAGAGGAAGCTCCACTTTATTATATGTATGGTTTATGAGTCACCTCAGGCCCATCGGGCAGTTCTGTCGGCACGGGTTTTGCTTTAGCCACAGCTTGGCCATGCAGTTCTCATTCTTCCCCCAACGATGCACTGATGCGGCTTCGTGGAGGGAGTTCCTATCGGCCCTTGAGGAGTCCTTCCATCTCCTGATCTACTCGGGTTATTGCTCCTTCATGGGCTTCTTGACTCATGTGCCCCTTTTGGATTTCCTCCCTCTTCCCGGTCTGAGAGGGGTGACGACTTATCATCCTTTAGCTGTTATGGGGTAGTTTGACCAGACGCATGGGCTTCATCTTTTCGCGGGTGCAGCTGATTACCGATTTCTTATGTCACTTCAGACAGAGAGGGAGATGTTGAGGGTATATGATCTTTGGTCTCACAGGGTCTCGGCCGAGTTTAGGGACAGTCATCTTGGTCAGACACCTGATTATCTGCGATGGTTGCGGGGAGATCTTGAGATTGCTGATTTTGACCAGATTGAGGTGTTGGATGGTTCTCGAGGGTTTTTCCTAGATGAGACTAGTTCAGATACGGTTATCCCCTCGGAGTTTTCAGAATTAGCGCCCAGATCTGATATTGAGCACATTCCTGCTTCGGTACATGTCTCCTGCTCTGATTCGGCGGATCGTATCTAGAGACTGGTGATTGAGGGTACCAGGCTTCAATCAGCATTGAGTGCTACTGAGATTGAGAGAGATATTGTCCGCGCCGAGCGGGATGCTGTTGTACTAGCTCGGGATGCCGTCCTCTCTGCCAGAGATAGCATCATAAAGCAAGTCAGAGTTACTATAGAGGCCCATTCTAAGACCGTCAGTAGTGCTGCTGCTCTTTTGGCCCGGATTGACATGATGGGGCAGCAGATTACAGGCGAGCCTGAGGTTTATGATGCATCGACTATTCTGTCTCTCCTGCTTCAGCTGGTTTCTAATCTGTAGATTATTGTACTCCCTGCATAGACTATGTCAGTTTCATCGTTATTTAAAAGAGGGACTTTGTAATCGAAATGTTTTATATATATAGAGAAATATTTATGGTTTAGTCATTTCCCTTTTTGATGTATCGTCGCCCTCCATTGGATCCTCATTTTATCCAGCTGATTATGATTTTGATATATTACCTTCCTTCTTTTCTCAAGTCTTAATTGGGATTCAACAGATATCGCCGCACGACCTTCTGATTTCATCGGAGTGAGTCTCAGATTTTGGGCTGATTATATGATTGGTTTTGGGTGAGATCTTGAAGGTATTTTATCAGAGGTTTTATGGGCTTTTGGAAACGGGTTTGGTATAGGGACAAGGTTTATTATTTTGTAGAGAGCAGACTGCACCATGATGGCTGCCTACGTACTCCCACAAGGTCAGGAGATCAGGTCCTACGTAGTTCGAGTTGTAAGGGGAGATAGAGAAGAGAGATTTTTTTATTTTTTTTTTATTTTTTTTTAAGAATAGAACCGTTTCACTGAGTTAGAATTTAGGGGCTGCAGGAACACTTCGCTGTCCATTTCTTGTAAGATGAGGGCCCCTCCAGATAGAACTTTCTTGATCATAAAGGGTCCTTCCCAATTTGGAGCGAACTTCCCTCTCGCTTCGTCTTGACAGGGTATGACCCTCTTCAATACTAAGTCATTTTCTTTGAACCTTCAGAACCGTATCTTTTTGTCGTACGATTGAGAGATGCGTTGCTGATACAACTGACCGTGTAATATAGCAGCCACCCTCCTTTCATCTATCAGGGCTAATTGGTCGTACCGATTTTGCATCTAGTCCTCCTCATCAATCCGAGCATCGAGTAAAATTCGGAGGGACGCCATCTCCATCTCAACTGGCAAAACAGCTTTCATCCCATATACCAAGGCATAAGGGGTTGCCACTGTAGACGTACGAACTGATGTCCGATATGCAAACAGTGTGAGGGGCAGCAAATCTGGCCATTCTTGCCATAATCCTCTTTATATTCTTATTCGCAGCCTCCACGGCCCCATTCATTTTGGGCCTATAAATGACGAAATTGAGATGTTTGATTTTGAATTGATCGCATAACTCATTCATAAGGGCGTTGTTCACATTCTTGGCATTATGGGACACCAAGATTTCGGGCTGTAAGTACCGTCAGATGACATTGTTCCCGATGAAACTGACTATGATTTCCTGTGTTACTTTAGGGAAAGAAACTGCTTTCACCCATTTGGTGAATTAATCAATCATGACGAAGATGAACCTGTGGCCATTGCTTGCTTTGGGCTCCACGGGTCCGATTTCATCCATGCCCCACATAGAGAAAGGCCAAGGGGAAGTCATACAGTGCAGCTCATTAGGAGGTGCATGAATCACATTACCGTATGCCTAGCATTGGTAACATCGCTTGATATGATTGTCACAGTCGGCCTTAAGTGATAACCAGTAGTGTCCCGTTCTCAAAATCTTCTTGGCTAACATCAGTCCACTCATATGTGGCCCACATACCCTACCGTGTACTTCACCCATGATTTTTTGTGCTTGAGTTTCATCGACACATCGCAACAATCCCAAGCCAACATCCCTCTTATACAGGGAATCTCCGCTTAAATAGAATTTCATTGCCATCTTTTGGATTCTTTGCCTCTCCGTTCGGCTTGCTTGGTTGGGGAGAGATCTAACCCTCAAATATTCCCGAATGTCATGATACTAGGGCTGATTTGGGTGGACTACCTCATCGAATAACTCCGCCATGTGTTCTTCGTAAGCGGGGGTATTTTGTACCGTTATTTCAATTTGGGGAGTGGCTTTGCTTTTGAGTATGTGGACTAATGAAGCCAGGGTGGCTAATGCATCGACAAAGTCATTCCGTCCCCTGGGAATATGCCAAAAGGCTATGTCTTCAAATTCTTGCATTAATCGGATCACACACCGGTGGTACGGGAGTAACCGAAGCTCCTTAGTGCCATACACCCCTGTCGCCTATCTGATTACTAACTCTGAGTCTCCGAATACGGCTAATCTTTTCACTCCCATATTGCGGGTGAATCTGAGCCCCAATATACATCCCTCATATTCAGCTGTATTGTTCGAATTACTGAATTGTAATTTGGTGAGAACATGGTATTGCTCACCCGTAATAGAAACCAGGACCGCTCCTGCTCCAGCCCCTTCAGCATTCATGGCACCGTTGAAATACATTTTCCAAAATTGCCCTTCGTCATCACACCTCGTATGTTGAACCCATAATATGTCTTCACCTGGTAGAGAAGTTTATAAAGGTTCCATTCCTCCAGACGACATCTCCGATAACTGATCTGCAATCCCCTGCCCCTTTATAGCTTTCTGGGTGAGATAGAGGATGCCGAACTGTTGTAAGATTAACTGCCACCTCGACAATCGACAATTCAACATTGGTCTTTCAAATATATATTTCAGGGGATCGATTTGTGAGATCAAATAGGTAGTGTGTCCATGAAGGTAGTGCTGTAATCTCATAGCAGCCCACGTCAAGGCGCAACATGTCCTTTCGATCGGGGTGTAATTCTGTTCACAGCTGCTGAATCTCTTGCTGAGGTAATAAATGGCATGCTCCTTGCCTGATTCATTTTTTTCCCCAACATACAACCCATCGCAATGGCGTTCACAGATATATACATGAAAAGAGGGATCCCATCCTTCGGAGGTACCAGCAAGTCAATTGCTTCTTAATGGTCTGAAAGGCCTTTTGGCACTGCTTGTTCCACTCTCGGGAGGCATTTTTCCTTAACAATTTAAAGATTGGTTCGCATGTGGTCGTCAGATGGGATATTAACCAGCTGATGAAGTTTATCCTCCCCAAGAATCCCCTTATCTCCTTCTCTGTACGAGGTGCTGGGCTTAAATCCGAGTATTTCACATCCATCACAAGCCCCGCGTCTAAATTTGTAACGCTGCCATCAATATGGAACATCCACCGCTGGCCAGCTCCACCATCACATGGTTCAGCCACCACACTCCTCTATCAACACCGTATTTTCGTAATTTGCTTGCAAGCAAAGATGGATCATTAAACCCCATCATTATTGTGACGACCCCAAATCACTATACTTGCTATAGCTGACTTGGTGTTCACTATAAATATTAAATCATTAGTTTTATAGATGATTTCCTTTGTACATAAACAAAGTTATCATCTTAATTCCCAAAGATCTTTTATTATTTTATAACAAGTCCTTGTAATTGATACAAGGAACTTAATACTCGTTCATAACATTTTAACCTTAAGATTTAGATATTCTATAACTTTACATATTCCAAGATTCACGACACTAAATCATTAGGACGACTCTTGGGAACAGAGAATCTCGCGGTGAACGTTTGTATCTTCACCCGTGATAAATGTTTGCATTTTTATCCGTGACAAATGTTTGCATCTTTGTCCGGTGCGAAATTCTCTTTCCGTACAAAATATTACCTAAATAGTTAAAATCCTTACTCGAAACATATTTGATTATAGTGATATCTCTTCATATTAATAATCCTACTTATCTGACATTCAGAATAGTAATAACGAGTTATACCTGGGTCCGAGAAACCTTAACGATGGATTTGACGAGTCAACATCGCTTAGTCCTGTCTCGGATGTACAACACTCACAAGTTATTTACCGATCCTCATCCAAATAAATAGATCATTATTAATACTGTGTTAAGTTTTAAAAATTCTAGGTTTAATCAAAGCAAAGACGTAATAAGAAAATTTGATAAAACTTGATAATATTCGATTACATGTGTGGAACTTGTTCTTATTTACATAAGTCATAAAGACTTCATACAAAACATAAGGTAGATAGAATAACATGTAAATATAGCCTAGTCTGCGTATTTCTTCTTTCCTTTCTTCTTAGAGCCGGAGCTCTCGGGTATGTTTGCAATTAAGGTTTATTGCAAGAATGAGCATACAATAGCTCAACAAGTTTAAACATTTAGCATGTAAGAGAACTCACACCGATAAGGATTTGAATGATTAAATAGCTCACAAAGGATAGTTCAATTGTTTAACATGACAACGCTGAGTGGTAATATAACCAATAACCGTTCGTCAGTTAATACGACTTAGAACCATGCAGTGGACATATATAGGGGATCAACTTAACAATATCCTATGTTATGCACAATATACACTACACTGACTAATCATGACAGTGCTTTAAAAAATGTTCATCTCAGTTTGTTTCGCATGCAGAGGTCGCCCCAAGACAACTTGGTTTAACTAAAAAGCTCAAATAAATATTTTACGAATAAACATATTCATTTATCAAGTTATGCCGAATCAAATAGCAATAACTTTCTTGGCAAAGATTTATAACACGTTGTTGCACAAATTGCATCAATCAGATATAAAGCTTGTAAATAATAAGCTTAAGATAAAAGAAAACTTGCCTTTTTGATAAGTTTTATGATTAAATATTATTCGTAAATCCTGCACATTAATATTTTATATAAACTAGTTAGACACGAATTCAATCATTTTATGTTTTAAGTTGGACATTATAACTATTTATAATTAAGACTTCTTCTACTTTATATAAAATAAATTAGAGCATTATAACTGCTTGTATAATGAATATTTTACAAAATATTTTAAGAAAATTTCAGCATTATAAAGGCTTATATAATGAGTATTTCATTAAATACTTAAAGAAAATTCACCATAGTAACTGCTTATAAAAGTATGTTTTTTACTTTATAATTGAAATAAATCGGACATTATAACTGCTTGTAAAATAAACTTTTGTACTATATATTTGAAATAATTTGAGCATTATAACTACTAGTAAACGTATATTTTAACTAAATATAAGAAGAAAAGTAAACAAAATAACCATTAGAGTATACCTCTTGTTGTGCTTGCTATACTTTCAAAATAGCGGAACTTCGTCGATCAAAATATATTTTTCTCTCTCAGATTATAACTATAAAGTGTATAGCTTATAAAATGCTCTAGGAAATGCTCTAGAAAATACTAGAAAAATGAATGGTTGAGGTGGGTATTTATAGGAAAAATCAAGTTCCTTTAATTGAACCTTTAGTCCTTGAAGTTATAATTAGTTTACATAAGGACTTGGACACATATTTAAGAACTTAGGACACCTCATCAAAAGCACAAAATGGCTGGCCATTTTGATCTAATGGCCTAGAATTCATCTTGCTTTACTTGGTTCTCATTGGTCGAAAAATAATCACATGGATAGTTAGCTTGGATTTTGATTGGTTAACTCAATTTTACATAGATTTAGTTGATAATTAGTTAGTGTAACTAGTGTTTTTTTACCTACTTTAGTTAATCTAACTTGTTTTTTCTTTTCTTAACCATGATTGGTCCATTTAAGTTCACATGGATTGCAATTCTCTCACGCGATTGTCGCAAATATTTTAGTTGGATTACTAGTTAGTAATTAGTTTAATTTCAACTAATTTGATTAATTAGTATAATACTTAAGTATTTATATGTATTTACATCGTATAATACATTGTATAATACTCGTATTCAACTCGTGTTACACTTCGTATTAATCTCGTATAATGTTCCGTATAATTCTCATATTATACCGTACATTATCCTTTGTATTCTTTTTGTATTCGTTCTGTATTCATCTCGTATTCGGGAATAGTAATGTTCAAAAATTAGTCTGGGTAAAAATTTTATTGGTGAAAATGCATTTATTGTCCGAATAAACGCTATTCAGGAATGTGAATTTTTCAAAATCGGAAGACAGTTCCTGAATGAATAGTATTTTTCGTCTTATTATAGAAAAAATAATATTGGCTCATTAGCATCTATTGTAATATCCCAGATATTTCCAAGATTTTAAATAATATCTTAATTGATTTTATTAAAGGTTAAGGTTTAAAACCTAGAATGTGAGAAGTAAGATGTGTAGAAAATGGGTAAACATTTTTTTTAACATAAATTATTTGTTAAAAAATAAATGTGGGAATATTTTATTGATGCAGATAGAGAATTTATTAAAGAAATAAATTCAATTGAGAAGTGAAGGTGAATATATTAATATTTATATATATACGCCTATAGTTGAGATTGTTAGCCAAATAAAAGATGAGTAATTAATACTCAATAAAAACTAATAAATTAATTAGTTTAAATTTGAAGTAAGAAGGAAAGTCATGAAATATAATTAATTAGATTAATTATATTAGTTATAAGTTAAAGTTATAGAGGAGCTAGAATTATTGCCGATGATGGTAATAATAAGAAGTAATTAATTAAGAAATTAACTTAATTATTAAGTTGAGGTATAGAATTCAAAGGTGAAATTAAAACAAGCCCAATATGTTAATTGTTGTAAGTCTTGTTGAGAATTTATATAGAGGTCCAAATAAATTTAAAAATTTAACCTCATGAAGAGTCCAAGTAATTTACTTACTACTAGTGGACTAGCCCAAAAGAATTTTATGTGTTAGCTAATATGGGAATATTTACATGAAGAGGTTAATTAAATAAGAGAGCCCAATAAAAAGTAAGTTATGTAGCCCAAAACATTAAAAGTCAAATGATGGTCAATGGTTGGGAGAATCATTTCAAGTATTGATTGAGTGTAGAGAATTAACTAGTGTAAGGTTAATTGAATAACCCTAGTTGGTAGACAAGAGAGAGCATTAACCAATCATTGGTTAATTGTTAGGTAAATAAATGTGGTGTTAAAAATTAACTATGGATGAGTTAATTAAGTAACCCAATGTGGTAGAATTAATTATAGTAAATCTAATTGGATTATATTATAAGTCCAATTGAGGTATTAAACTATGTCAAATTAATTAACCTAGTACTACATATAATTTAATTTGGACATTGATTTATGTAATAATTAACCAAGCCCAATGCTTGTTTTAATTAAATGTAACATATGGTATTTAATATTAGCTCAATGTAGTAAATAAATTGATCCCAAACAAATTTAATTGGAGGAGCCCAATATAATAAATCATAGAGTCCAATGTGGAGCCCAAATGGTAGTCAAAGTGGTGGTCAATATATATACATTGGTGTATATATATATGGATACTTATATAATGATATATGATATAAAAATAAAGCCAAATTGGTGTAATAAAATGCTAAATCCCGAATTTGGGGGGGGGGGGGGGGCACATAGAAATATTGAGTGTGGCTTCATTTGGCTTATTTTACACTCCAAAAGTTGCTTACAAGTACCTTGATAGGAGTCATTCATCCTTGTCAATCATCTTGTCCATCCAAGCTATAGTAAGCATGCGTTTAAGCCTTAAATGCCCAAGTGTTGGTTGATTAGTAGGAAGTGATGGAGATTAAGGAAGTACTATAAAGATAGTGCTTCACCAATTCATTGTGTTGGTTAGCCATTTTACAAAAATTCCAAGAGAGAAAAGAGATAACACTCTAGAGAAAAATAGAGAGAACTCTTATAAAATGAGAATCCATCAAAGAGATTGCTAGAGGATAGTCAATGAGGAGGCACAAGCTTAGCTCATATCAAGAGGAAGAAGATCATCCATGTCTAAGAGGTTAAAAAGTACTCTAAACCTTTTTAATCTCATTTTTGTTGTTTAAATAAGTTTTAAACGGTTAAAATATATTTTTAACCGATTAAAATTTGTTTTGATGGTCTAGAAGTCTTTAACTATGTAATATATGTATATTCATAGTTTGATAAGTTTATATCATGATTTGGTATGTGTATTTTGCATAAAAAGGTAATAAATGTTCATATCGAACTTTACCGGTAAAAACCTAAGTAACTATGTGCTATTTAATGTTGTAGATTAAAATGTACAAGTTGGAAAATTTATTTCTATGGCTAGAAAGTTTCATATACGAGTTTGTAAGAAAACCCAACTTGAAGCTTTCTAAAATATTGAATAACGAAGAAGTTATGGCGTTTACCGTAAAATAGGGCGTTTTTAAACCATAAATGGTTCGATCCGTAATTTTCGTGTAAAACTTTTTCAAAAATGCGATCGAATAATGAAATGTTGTAAAACAAGAAGTTAGGAACACATCAACACTGATTTGGTGTTATTTGGATGTGTAGATTTCATTTTATTGATGTTTGATAAAAAAAAATCAAAACTGTCAAAAAAATCAAAAATGTGCAACATACTGCAGTACAGCGCCGGGGCGCCTTCTGCAGTATAAAACACTGCGCCGCGGCGCAGTGTACTGTTCCCAGAAAAAATAATAAATCCGAACCGGGTCGGGTCGGGCCGGGTCAGCCGGGTCGGGCCGGGTCTGGTTCGGGTCATAAAATGAAAAATGTTCCAAAAATTATTTTGGTATTTTTGGACTTAATAAATATATTTTTTAAGTTGTAGATAATTGATTTGATAATTAAAAGTGAATAAATATTATTATTGAATTAATAATATAATAAAGTAAATAAAATATTATTAAATAAATAATAATATTAGAAAATCATTAAGATATTATTAATGGAATAATAATATTATAAAGTCAATAAAATATTATTAAATGAATAATAATATTAGAATACGAATAAAATATTATTAAATGAGTAATAATATTAATAAGTGAGTAAAATATTATTAAATGATTAATAATATTAATAAGTGATTAAAATATTATTAAATGAGTAATACTATTAATAAGTGAGTAAAATATTATTAAATGATTAATAATATTAAGAAGTGATTAAAATATTATTAAATGGTTAATAATATTAATAAGAGATTAAAATATTATTAAATGGTTAATAATATTAATAAGTGATTAAAATATTATTAAATGATTGATAATATTAAGAAGTGATTAAAATATTATTAAATGGTTAATAATATTAATAAGAGATTAAAATATTATTAAATGATTAATAATATTAATAAGTGATTAAAATATTATTAAATGGTTAATAATATTAACAAATGATTAAAATATTATTAAATGATTAATAATATTAATAAGTGATTAAAATATTATTAAATGGTTAATAATATTTGAAGGTAGTTGTATATTATCAAAGGTAGGTAATATTTTGAGATATTTGGTACATTATTAAATATCCGAATCATTAAGTTATGTAAAAGAAGAAAGTTTAATTGAATTAAACCAATGTAATTAGTCCATTTGTGACTAATTTAGACAGCTTATTAAAAGTGGGTCGTACGAAGCATGTGTAGTGAATGCGTAAGTTGGTTAAGTGTACCCGACATGTCCAATTAGATTTGGGCTAGGGTTTTTGTCCGAAAAGTATAGGTTCATTTGTCGGACAACTAAAGAGTTAATACTTTGAAGTTAAGGTCTTAAGTTAAGACTAAGTAATAGTCATTATATCTAATGATTATTTTAATTTCCTATATAAATTGTAGGTTGAACGAAAGATGCAAATAAGCGTAAATGGTAGAAGCAAACCAGACAAGTTTTTCAGAACGTGTTGCATTATGTGCATAATTTATAAGTTTGTTACTAAACTGTGATGTGCTCATACGTTGTTATGTGCAAATATATTTTAATGTGCCTTTGTGCAATAAGTTGATTTGAACTGTTGATATGCGATAGTGGATTTAAGACAATTGTTCTGCATTGAACTATATGTCATGATAGAGGCTAGACATGAAGCATAGATTAAATGCGAGGCATGATATGCATGAGCAGTATGTCATAAACTGAAATACATGAAAAGCATGATGTTAGTATAAATTGCAGATTTTATGTGAAACATGTAATGTGTTATGTGTAGCTGTTGAACTTGCTGAGCCATCGTGCTCACTCTTGCCTAAACCAACATTTGCAGATAAGGCTAGTTACCTGAAGTTCTTGGTGAAAAAATAAGGAACAGGAAAACATATTACTTCCATTGAAGATCTAAATATCTATTGTAGATATCAGTTCGAATTGGACAGGTAAATGATTGTGTAGCATAAGACCTAGTTGGTATGTTATATGAGTATTAAATATTCAAATTGATTGTAATAGAATGTCGTATCAGGTATGATATTAAGACAAACTAAGAATGTATAAAGATTGCGATTCTGGAATGGAAAGAGATGTTGTAAAATTGTACTTAAATGGTTATATATCAATTATAATATTGTTATAAGTCATGAACGATAAGAAAAATATAGTACTTTTGTTGAAACGGATCCAAGGTTCGGGGGACCCGGATTTGGGGTCGTCACATCTATACCTCATACAAATACTATGTCGTGAAATGTGAATTCGCAAAACAGCGAATAGAACAGCCAAAAAGACGAAAGGCGTTTTCTCGGGAAATATGTTTTTGTCTTTTTCTTGATTTTTTTTATTGGTTTTCTGGGTTCTATGACTCATATAAACACTATTTCGTGTATTGTGAAAAGTCCAAAAAGGATGTAAGATGAATTTCGTAGGCATAACTGATTTCTAGGTCTTAACCATTAGGGTTTAGGTTTTAAAACTTATCTTTCTTTAAAGTACACAATGTTATACATAGAATTTCATATATACATAGATTAAAACTTAATACATTCTTGAAGTATAACATTACCTTTATTATTCACATAAAGTCGGATTACAAGATTCTCAGAAGTTTGGAACATTACAACTATAGGTTTTGTTGAGAAATCAGGCTCACAAAAAATGCAAAGATAAACACACACACACACACACACACACACACCACTGTATGAGATAAAAATAATGACACAAGAATTTTATGTGGAAAGCCAACTAGGAAAAACTACGGGGAGAGATCTCAGAAATTCACTAAGAAAAACATGAAGAATATAAACTCTCTCAACTGAGAAATAAACTAACCGTTTATTCTTTCTACACCCTCGCACTCTCTATGCTTTTGCTCTGCTCTTATTGAGCTTCTTTACTGCTCGTTGCTATTTGATATGTCATTCTTGCAAATTGAGTGCTCTATTTATACTTGAACTAGAGGGAACATTATTCCTTAAATCTTGGGGCAAAGTCAAGAAGCTAAATCTGCAACAGACAAATTTGATTTAGCCTATGCATGCCGCATATAATTTCATTTCCTTTGTCTGCTGACTATTGTACTCATTTTGAAAAATGTGACCACAAGCATTTAATGATATGTCCTCCATCTGACAAATATGAGACAATTTTCAACAGGTTCCATGTCATTGCTGATGAGCCAACCTTGGCCAGCAAGCGTCATAGAAATTGTTGGCCACAGTGAGTTCAGTGCCACTACCCTTGATAATCATGCTGTCAATGCTAATCCAGACTCGGGATTTATAATTGTGCTATTATCCCATACTTGTCACCTGGCAGTAGCAGGCACAACCGTAATACAATCATGTATCATCACATACTGGCTGACCTTAAATCCATCCGCCATCATGCATTTTCCCTTAGATTGGATTGTACCATCTATTCTCATGGTCCAAGTTGAATTGTAATAACCCAATATTTTTTTTTGAAGAACTAAATGTTGATTAATTTCTTAAAGGTAGAATTGAATGAAAAATGTTAAGTTACTATTTTTTTATATATCTTTTGGAAATTTATATTTTCTTTAATAGATAATTAATTAATTAAAATTAAAAATTCCATTAGGTTTTTCGATACCTCCTATATTGGTTCTTTGTTATATTTTTAAAGAGTGGAAGATGAAACCCTAATTCTATTCTAATTTTTGCCTAAAGTTCTTATGCGTACTAAAACATTAACCTAGAAAAATCATAACCGATTCACCCAACATCGGAATTGAGTGATTACAAAGCTTTTTTCTTCAATTTTTCATCCTCTGCAATTTTGAAGAAGGAAGAAAAGTTATTTGGCATCATTTTCCTACCTTAAATTGATGAAAATCAAAATCTGTTCTGATTCTCGTCACTATTTTCAGTCCTAACTTTGTTAAGTCATAACTCCGTATCAAGTGATTTTTTAGCCTATTCCATGTATCTTTTTTAGATCTACAATTGTTAATATTAAAAGATTCTAAGGAATGTATCATACCTGAAATTCAAAATCGTTAATTATTGCTGCAAATTGAAGAAAGAAGAATAAGAAAGGTAAATATTATTTTATATTATGGTTTTACGTTTTGATATGTGGGTTCTAAATTAGAGATAAACTATAACGAAAGATGGACATGGAATTAGAAGCCACAATAATCGAAAAGAGGAGATGAATTAATTTGTGAGAGTCAAGTAATAGAACAAACATTATACTTAGCAAAAAATAAAATATTAAATTAAAATTACAAACATATGCAAGTCATTTCTAAGACAACACATTAAAGGGAAAAACCAATAAAAACACTTTGTAAGTTATTTTTAAGACAATATATTAAAAGAGTGACGTTATGATTTTAAATTTTTGATCTCCAATGGGTTTCAAATAATCTGATATTGAATATTTTAATAATATTTTATGGATAGCCAATTATAAAAATATATATGTATTCAATGATGACACATCATTTGAGACACTTTTTAAATAAAAATATTAAACCTTTAACGTTACCCTTATTAAATAATTTAGAATAATTGCCCGTTTAGTGGAGCTGTCTAGTGTGGTACGGTGAGTGTCGACGCCGGAAAAAGTCGTTTCGTTTTTTAATATTAAAAGCCCTTTCCAATTTTAGCCTTTGGTTTAAGATGTAATTTTGAAAAGGGTCGGCTTTAGTGTCGACGGGGTTTTTTGAAAGATCGATTTTATGATGAGCCAATTGACCAGAGTCGCCAGTTGGTATATTTGAAATGGATGTACCAACTCATCCGAATTTTGTTTTTCGTAATCGCTGGCTCATGTGTGACTCCGAATTAATTGGTCTGCGAACCGAGATTCATAGAGTTCGGGGACTTGCTTAAGCGAGGGGAAGGTGTTAGGCACCCCCCGACTTCCGTGAAAACACGGTTACCGCAATCTCGACGTTTTTCTATCCTTTTAAATCCAAAAATGTATGTGCGCGCGTGTGTGTGTGTGTGTGTGTGTGTGTGCGTGTGTGCCTAAATGAATGTTTGCGGTGAATTTTGCATAAAAGTTGCTTTGATTTTATATGGCAAATGTGTTTTATTTGGAAAGTGTTTTAGACGTCCTTTGACCCAATTGACAAGGCTTTGTTTCATAATAAAGATTGATTTTAATTTCGAAAGCGATGAGGGTTTTTATTAGGTGTCGTTTTCAGAAAATAGAGTTTTTAAACTTTTGTCAAATAGGAATCGAGACTATACATTGCCTTCTAACAATAAATTCAAATAAAATAAAGGCAACTTCTAGGAGCTCTTTAACCCTATGCACCAAAGTTTAATGAAAACATTTGTCTATTTTTACGAAATCATTTTTTATGATATTTCAAAACCCCTTGAAGCCTTTTCATCAAACCGGAATCAAAGTTTGTCAAAACTCTTAATTTTACACCTCGTGATTCTAATATCCTAATTTGATTACTTTTAGAAAACCTGGTCGTTTGCCTCATTTTTGGAAAACCGTTTTTTCCATGTCGTAAATCAAAACAAGCATTAAAAACGTGTCGGGGCTATCCATGGGCATGTGAGCCGTCTAAATAACCCCAAATAACCAGAATCACATACTTTACTATTACGGGGCCTTAAACCCGATCACGGCTCGGTATCGCTTTAAGACCCATTATTTACATATATACAGAAAGGGACCCTTGCAATGATTACATACGCCAAATTTTGTCCATCATCGAAATTTGATCACGAGGACCTCCTCCCTAGACTCACAATTACCCAAATCACTGCACAACCATACCAAGGCAACTTAACAGTACTAAACTTGTTACTATGCTACATGAATCAAAAATCACAATCCCAACACTACGAACTATCCGTTAACATAATGAACTACATATCACCGTACGGATATCATTGGGACATTAGGAGGAAATTACGTTCCGACGGAACCCTCGCTAATAATCCCTAATCCACGGATCCTCAATAATATAACAACATACTACGTTAAACAACCCAAACACAAGATTATAATAACAATACAAGCAAAAAAAGAATATCAAAGAAAACACCCTTTTCACCTTGCAATATACCGACAAAAGCTTTATATTTCACGATTCGAGCAAAATCACAAGAACGCCTAACTATTTGAGCAACAATCAACAATTTATCACCCAATAATATTTCACCCGAGCCCCTCTCTCTCTTCTCGCGTTTTCTCTCTCTAAAAACTTAAAAACTTTCTTCTTCTTCTGTAGATCAAAAATGGCGTTGTATAGGTGATTCAAGGCTGCCTGCGCCGAATCCTCGACTGTCGGGTTGTCTCCTCGAGCCGCGAACTGTCCCCTCTGTCGGTGGCCGCAGGTGCACCTGCGGTTTCCTAGCTTGCTTTTTTTGATTTCTGTGCCACGTAGTCTTAAATCGTCAATTTCTGCTGTATTATTTTGGAAGGTTGTTACCTGATACATAAATTATTTTATGCATGGCTTCACGGAAGCGAGACCCCCTACTGCCGTAAGCGTGGTGGTCATTTGCCGTCTTTGGCGACCGCATCGGGCTTCGTCTGGATCGACTGTGTGTCTTTCCTCAAATGACTCGATGCTCGTTGTTCGTTTGGCAGCTTTGACCGTAAGCCGTTGTGGTGACTTCGTGTTGGGGTCTACCTTTCCTTCTCGTATGTCGGGTCAAATGACGATTTTGCCCTCCTGTCAGGGTTAGTGCACAAGTGCAAAATTTGGGTGTCTACAGCTGCCCCTCTTTATCATGTTTATGTAATGAAATATGAAATGAACAGGATAAAGAATAGGCACCCAACCCATGTAAATGCCAGTGCATATTTACCGATGCAACACACTTATTAAGATGATGCAATGTCACATTCAATATGTTCATGCAGAGGTCAGTTCAAAGCTACGGATGAATATCGTTTGGGTCTCGTCCCCGATGGATCATTTTTTGTGACTGTCAGGTATCGTCTCTGAGGGGTCGCTTTTTGGGACAGGTCAGGTATCGTCTATGACGGGTCATTTTTTGATTGGTCAGGTATCGTCTCTGATGGGTCGTTTTTTTGAGTTGGTCAGGTATCGTCTCTGACAGGTGCTTTTTGATTGGTCAGGTATCGTCTCTAACGGGTCGTTCTTTGAGTTGGTCAGGTATCGTCTCTGACGAGTCGTTTTTTGGATTGGTTCAGGTATCGTTTCTGACGGGTCATTTTTGATTGGTCAGGTATCGTCTCTGACGGGTCGTTTTTTGGGTTGGTCAGGTATCGTCTCTGACGGGTCATTTTTTGGATTGGTCAGGTATCGTTTCTGACGGGTCATTTTTGATTGGTCAGGTATCGTCTCTGATGGGTAGTTTTTTGAGTTGGTCAGGTATCGTCTCTGACGGGTCGTTCTTTGGATTGGTCAGGTATCGTCTCTGACGGGTCGTTTTTTGGATTGGTCAGGTATCGTTTCTGACGGGTCGTTTTTTGGATTGGGCAGGTATCGTCTCTGACGGGTCGTTTTTTGAGTTGGTCAGGTATCGTCTCTGACGGGTCGTTTTTTTTTTTGGATTGGTCAGGCTCTAAAATCTTGTATTTAAATTTTAACAAGTCTCATGTTGGCTCGGGGTAAGCAAAAAGGGAAGTTAGGGGGCACTGAGACCAGCCGCAGGTGCATCCGCGGCCAGCCACAGATGCATCTGCGGCTAGGATCGGCAACTATTTCAGATCGCGACCCCCCGGGATCTGTTACTTTTTAACTTTTCTCTCTCACTTTTCTCTCTCCCACGTTTTCGGTTTTCCTCGTCCCCACTTGGCTTTTTCGTCTTTTGGACACTTTTTTGCAAAATCTGCTCCGATTAAATCAGTCTACGCACTTTGGGTAACGTTTTAACTCCTTTTTCTTTGATTTTCGTTTTTGTTTGGCTATGCATTTACTTGTTTGGATGTTTTAATTTTATCAATGCATGTCTATATGTGATACTTGTGTTGAACGCAACATAGATAAATAACGGGTCTTGTAAACATGCTTTATTATTTTGGAAAAATCATTGTTTTAGTCATTTTATGCTCATGATGAATCATTTTCACTTGCATTTTGGATTTGTTGGTTGCCTGACTTGGTTAAACATGCCTGATCATGCATGGGACGCCCATTTTACAAACGAAACTCTGCCGAAATTTCGGGAAATCTAGCGCACCCCTAGGGACTTATTTATGCATTTCCAATCTCATAAACATGCTATGCTGCTATATTATTTCTAGCAATATGCAATAAGATTTTTGAAAGATAATGGGCTAAGGATGTACCTCATTTTCGTGATGCTGTTTCAGCTATGGATCCTGATGCTCCCAGCTGTTCTACAGTGCCCCGGGTTGCTGGTGTCTGTCGTCGTAGAGCGGTCACCTCGGCCCCAGCTCCGGTCCTAACCCGTCATTCTCGTAGAATGGCGGAGTCTGTCATTCGCCCTGTCCACCCTGATGTCGGTGAGGATGCCCCAGCTGAGGCAGAGGCGGGTCCTTCTAGCACAACGGCCTTTCCTCCCATGCATCGGACCTTACCAGGGGCCCGTGTTAGGATACCGGATCTGCTCGGTCCTGATCTCAGTAATCACCCCTCAGCCTACCTTGCGGCTAATGAGGTTTATCCGTTGTTTAAATTCATTCAACCTTGTGCGATTATCAGGACTGCCTATTTGACGGTTGTCGCAGGTTATTGAGTTTACCCAGCCTCGGGGTAACTGGTTTAGCATTTACACCCTCTATCATGCGCTGCATCCTGACTACCGCGGGATGGTAGACTCTTGGGGTTTTCGACATTTCTTTACCATCGCCCCTCGCCGATGTCCATGTGGCTACACGAGGGCATTATCCTAGCGCTGGTTCCACCAGACCCAGTCGCTACATCTTCTGGATTGCGAGCTGCTGCTGACCCCTCTCAACTGGCGTTATATCACCTAGGTGGAGTTTTCTGGACCCCGTGTTCCCCTGGAGCCGGATATCACCTCCGCAGCCGTTCGATCCTTGTTGGGGTACACTCCTCAGGATAAGGTCTTTAAGGCCCACAACATTCAATCAGGAGGTTTGGCTGTGGACGCTATTGGAGGGGCCCTTTCTGAGCCGTTCCCTGAGGACCGCTCTGCTCGTGATTTCTTGCTCCGGCGCTTGTTTTTGACCATCATGAGGGGCTGTTTCTTGGGGAACAACTCCTTGACCATCCATTTCAGTATCATCGGAGCCACCCGGGATATTGACTGGATCGGGGACTATGATTGGGGCTCCTTCACCTTCGCTTATTTCCCCCATGGTCTTCGCCTTCGCTCAGAGGGGTAGACAGATGCCTAGCTGGGGTTTTATCCTTTTCTGCTAGTAAGTCCCCTTTATTGTGCCGTTTTTCATTTGTTTCATTCCTTTGCCATTTCCTGGTACTTATGTCCCTTTGGCTTTATTTATCAGTTCTGGGCTTACGAGAGGCTACCCTGCTTGCGGCCGATTACTACCCTTGGTCCAGAGACTTACCCCAGGGGTCGACGATGGCATCACAACACTCTGGCGGAGACCCCGGTGTCAGATAGCTTTTCCCTCTGCCGACTGCAGTTAGAGATGGTCTCTTCGGCGGACGTGACCTGGGTTCCCTACACTGCGGCTCATCTGGCGGCGGGTTTTGCTGGTGGTTTTCCCGCGGACCAGGAGTTGGCTCTGTCCACCCGTCGCATTCCCTTTCTGACTTATGGTGGATGGGAGCGCACTATCAGATGTGTCTCCGGGGAGGTCCGGGTCCCTTTTGCTCCTCCTCCACGGAGATTTTGTCTCATGGATGCCCATCTTCCAGATGCCTTGACGGCCGGGGAGGACGGATACACGCTGTCAGACGGCCCTCGGTCGAGC
This sequence comes from Hedera helix, assembly GCA_947179155.2. Lineage (NCBI taxonomy): Eukaryota > Viridiplantae > Streptophyta > Magnoliopsida > Apiales > Araliaceae > Hedera > Hedera helix. The sequence continues at coordinate 12,436,370 of OX359280.1, forward strand.
GAGAGTTTCAGTACCTGGTGGAAACCCCGTACTATCGGGCCTCAGACTCGGGCCACTTTCTTTCTTGGAGACCTGGTTCACGGGTCGGTGATGATAACAGACTGGATGGAGTGTGTTTGGGCCCCCACCCACTCAAACCAGATTGCTTCCCTAACTCGGCGGGTGGATCAGTTGTCATCTTTTGTTCGGAGCTTGCCCGGGATCCAGAGGAAGCTTATGCTGCAGACCCGTATGGACCTAATTTTGGTGCAGCTCCCGGCTCATCGGATGCCCCAGCTCCACCTTATTCCTGCCCAGACCTGAACTTTGACGCTGAGGCTTCCATTCCCAGGGACGTGGGCCATGCGAATCAGTTTGAGGATGATGCCTTTATTGATGGCATAGAGTTCACCGACTAGATTCATATAGGCTATGACCCCTGTATTCAAACCTGTTTGTTTTATTTATCATTTTTCTCACTCCATGTATTATGTACCAAATTATCCTTATTTTATGCATAATCTTTTACTTCTGATGATTCATTTGTTATATTATAATCTGTATGATGCATGAGCTATTGTATATATGGATAAAGAAATGACCCCTGTATAGTCTTTTGATACTACTTTTACAGATGTCGTCCTTTGAGGTGGTTTGCGTGGGCCCTCGCACCCCTCCAGGGATCATTGGCAGATTCCGTCCATGGCTGGATAGTTTGTTACCTTCCGACCGGATCATCGCAGAGGGTCTCTTGGGACACTCCTTGTCTCTTCTGTCATTCCAGGTGCCGCCAGGTTTTGTTGACGACATTCTCAGTTATTGGATTCCGGACAGACATGTTTTCAGGTTTGGACTGGAGTATCTGACCCCCACCCTTGAGGAGTATGCCCGCTTTACCGGCTTGTCGGTGGATGGTCCCTGCGCCCGGGTTACCTTATGCCATATACGCCGTCAGTTTCTGACTTTTACAGGCTTACGGAGGATAGCTCTGCTATCTGTGATCTCTTCGGGCCACCTTGTTCCTCTACCCTTCTTGATTGACAGATTTGGCTCGGTGGATAGCTTCTCTCTATTCTCCAGTGATTTTTCAGTGTCTGAGGAGCACTGGGGCGCATTGAGAGTGGATGTCTTGATGGCCTGTGTCATATCTGTTCTATATATGCCTGCCGGGGATGACCTCCTGGACATGCGGGTTATTGTAGTGGTTCAGGCCCTTCAGGAGGATCATACCATCCTTCCCATGATACTTGCAGAGACTTATATGTCGGCCTCGTATTTTCATTCCTTCCCTGGCCGCATATTCAGGGGAAGCTCCACTTTGTTATATGTATGGTTTATGAGCCACCTCAGACCCATCGGGCAGTTCCGTTGGCTCGGGTTTTGTTTCAGCCATAGCTTGGCCATGCAGTTCTCATTCCGCCCCCGACGATGCACTGATGCGGCTTCATGGAGGGAGTTCTTGTCGGCCATTGAGGAGCCCTTCCATCTCCTGATCTACGCGGGTTATTGCTCCTTCCTGAGCTTCTTGACTCATGTGCCATCATTTCATTTCCTCCCTCTTCTCGGTTTGAGGGGGGTGACGACTTATCATCCCTTAGCTGTTATGGGGCAGTTTGACCACACGCAGGATCTTCATCTTTTTGCGGGGGCAGCTGACTACCGATTCCTCATATCGACTCAGACGGAGAGGGAGATGCTGAGGGTATATGATCTTTGGTCACACAGGGTCTCGACCGAGTTTAGGGATAGTCATCCGGGTCAGACACCCGATTATCTGCGATGGCTGCGGGGAGATTCTGAGATTGCTGATTTTGACCAGACTGGGGTATTGGATAGTTCTCGAGGATTTTTCACAGATGAGACTAGTTCAGATGCGGTCATTCCCCCAGAGCTTTCAGAATTAGCGCCCAGATCTGATGTTGAGGTTGTTCCTGCTTCGGTACAGGTCCCTTGCCCTGATTCGGCGGATTGTATTTAGAGCCTGATGATTGAGGGTACCAGGCTCCGGTCAGCCTTGAGCGCTACTGAGATCGAGACGGATACCGCCCGTGCCGAGCGGGATGCTGCTGTAATAGCCCGGGATGCCGCCCTCTCTGCCAGAGATAGCATCACTGAGCAGGTCAGAGTTATCATAGAGGCCCATTCTGCGACGGTTAGTAGTGCTGCTGCTCTTTTGACTCAGATCGACATGATGAGACAACAGATTGCAGGCGAGCCTAAGGTTTATGATGCCTCGACTATTCTGTCCATCCTACTCCAGCGGGTTTCTGACCTGTAGATTATTTTATTTCCTGCACGGACTATGTCAGTTTCATCATTATTATTTAAAAGATAGACTTTGTAATCAAAATGTTTTGTATATATAGAGAAATATTTATGGTTTAGTCATTTCCCTTTTTGATGCATCGTCACCCTCCATTGGATCATCATTTTATCCAGTTGATTATGATTTTGATATATAGCCTTCTTTCTTTTCTCAAGTCTTGATTGGGACTCCACAGATATTGCCGCACGACCTTTTGATTTCATCGGAGTGAGTCTTGGATTTTGGGCTGATTATATGGCTATGTTTGGGTAATATTTGGAATGCATTTATCAAAGTAGGGTTTCTGGGCTTTCTGGAAATGGGTTTGGTATAGGGACAAGGCTTATTATTTTGTATAGAATGGACTGCGCCATGACGGCTGCCTACGTACTCCCACAAAGTCAGGAGATCAGGTCCTACGTAGTTCGAGTTACAAAGGGAGATAGAAGGGATTTTTTTTTAAGCATAAAACCGTTTTACTGAGTCAGAATTCAGGGGCTGCGGAAATATCTCGCCATCCATTTCTTGTAGGATGAGGGCCCCTCCAGATAGGACTTTCTTGATCACAAAGGGTCCTTCCCAATTTGGCGCGAACTTCCCACTTGCTTCGTCTTGACAGGGCATGACCCTCTTTAGCACTAAGTCATTTTCTTTGAACTTTCGGGACTGTATCTTTTTGTCGTACGATCGAGAGATTCGTTGCTGATACAACTGACCGTGTAATATAGCCGCCACCCTCCTTTCATGTATTAAGGCTAATTGGTCGTACCGATTTTGTATCCATTCCTCCTCGTCAATCCGAGCATCGAGCAAAATTCGGATGGACGCCATCTCCATCTCAATTGGCAAAACGGCCTCCATCCCATATACCAAGGCGTAAGGAGTTGCCCCTGTAGATGTACGCACTGATGTCCGATATGCAAACAGTGTGAGGGGCAGTAAATCTGGCCATCCCCGATGATTGGCAGACATTCTCGCCATAATCCTCTTTATATTCTTATTCGCCGCCTCCACGGCCCCATTCATTTTGGGCCTATAAATGACAGAATTGAGATGCTTGATCTTGAACTGGTTGCATAACTCCTTTATAAGGGCGTTGTTCAGATTCTTGGCATTGTCGGAAACAAAGATTTCGGGCTGTCCGTACCGGCAAATGACATTGTTCCTGATGAAACCGACTATGATTTCCTGCGTTACATTGGGGAAAGAAGCTGCCTCCACCCATTTAGTGAAATAATCAATCATTACGAAAATGAACCGGTGGCCATTACTCGCTTTGGGCTCCACGGGTCCTATTACATCCATACCCCACATGGAGAAAGGCCAAGGGGAAGTCATACAATGCAGTTCATTAGGAGGCATGAATTACATTACCGTGTGCTTGGCATTGGTAACATCGCTTGACATGATCATCACAGTCAGCCTTAAGTGATAGCCAGTAGTGCCCCGTTCTCAGAATTTTCTTGGCTAACATCGGTCCACTAATATGTGGCCCACATACTCCACCGTGCACTTCGCCCATGATTTTCTGTGCTTGAGTCTCATCTACACATCGCAACAATCCCAAGCCAAAATCCCTCTTATACAGGGAATCTCCGCTTAAATAGAATTTCATTGTCATCTTTTGGATTCTCTGCCTTTCCGTTCGGTTCGCCTGGTCGGGGAGAGATTTATCCCTCAAGTATTTCTGAATGTCATGATACCAGGGTTGATTCGGCTGAACGACATCTTCTGATAACTCCGCGATGTGCTCTTCGTAAGCGGGAGCATTCTGTACCGTTATTTCAATCTAGGGAGTGACTTTGCTTTTGAGTACGTGGACTAACGAAGCTAGGGTGACCAATGCATCGGCAAAGTCATTCCGCCCCCTGGGAATATGTCGGAAGGCTATGTCTTCAAATTCTTGCATCAATCGGATCACACACCGGTGGTACGGGAGTAACCGAAGCTCCTTAGTACCATACACCCCTGTTGCTTGCCTGATTATCAACTCTGAGTCTCCGAACACGGCTAATCTTTTCACTCCCATATTGCGGGCGAATCTCAGCCCCAATATACATCCTTCATATTCAGTCGTGTTGTTCGAGTTACTGAATAATAAATTGGTGAGAACAGGGTATTGCTCGCTTGTAATGGAAACCAGGACCGCTCCAGCCCCTTCAGCATTCATGGCACCGTCAAAATACATCTTCCAAAACTTCCTTTCGTCCTCACACCTCGTATGTTGGACCCACAATATGTCTTCACCCGGTAGAGAAGTTTCTAAAGGCTCCATTCCCCCTGTCGGTATCTCTGATAATTGATCTGCAATCCCCTGCCCCTTTACAGCTTTCTGGGTAACATAGAGGATGTCGAATTGCTGTAGGATTAACTGCCACCTCGACAATCGACAATTGAACATCGATCTTTCAAATATATACTTCAAGGGATCGATTCGAGAGATCAAATAGGTGGTGTGTCCATGAAGGTAATGCTGTAACCTCATAGCAGCCCATGCCAAGGCGCAACATGTTCTCTCGATCGGTGTGTAATTATGTTCACAGCTGCTGAATCTCTTGCTGAGGTAATAAATGGCATGCTCCTTGCCTGATTCATTTTTTTGCCCCAACATACAACTCATCGCCATGTCGTTCACGGATATATACATGAAAAGAGGGATCCCGTCCTTCGGAGGTACCAGCACTGGCGCCTCTGTTAATTGCTTCTTAATGGTCTGAAAGGCCTTTTGGAATTGACTGTTCCACTCTCGGGAGGCATCTTTCCTTAACAGTTTAAAGATCGGTTCGCAGGTGATTGTCAGATGGGATATGAACTGACTGATGAAGTTTATCCTCCCCAAGAATCCCCTTATCTCTTTCTCTGTACGAGGTGCTGACATATCCACAATGGCTTTGATCTTAGCCGGATCCAGTTCGATGCCCCGATTGCTCACCAAGAACCCAAGGAGCTTGCCCGACTGAACTCCGAAGGTACACTTTGCTGGATTGAGCTTCAAATTATACTTCCTGAGCCGATCAAATAGCTTCTTGAGGTGAGTCACATGGTCAGATTCCACCCTTGATTTCACAATAATGTCATCCACGTAAACCTCTATCTCCTTATGCTTCATGTCATGGAATAGGGCCATCATTGCCCTCTGATAAGTGGCTCATGCATTTGTGAGGCCGAAAGCAAGTCGTCTATAACAAAACGTGCCCCAGGGGGTGATGAAGGCAGTCTTTTCTCGGTCCTCTTCCGCCACCATTATCTGGTGATATCCCACGAAACAATCGACAAATGAATACATTTCATACTGAGCCGTATTATCCACCAAGATGTGTATGAAAGGCACTGGGAAATTATCCTTGAGACTGGCTTTGTTCAGATCCCTATAGTCAACGCATACTCTCACCTTTCCTCCGGGCTTCGCCACTAGGACTATATTGGAGAGCCATTCTGGGTAAGTGGACACCATGATGATTCCAGCCTTGAATTGCTTGACTATCTCTTCCTTCACCTTTAAGCTCCACTCCGGTTTTAATTTTCTCAGCTTTTGCTTGACGGGCCTGAAACCCTCCTTGATAGGCAATCGATGTACCACAATATCCGTGGACAACCCGACCATGTCTTCATGTGACCAAGCAAACACATCCTCATATCGGCTCAACAGCTCAGTTACCCCTGCTTTCTGGTTGGGAGCCAGGTCTGCCCCAATTTTCAGCTATTTGGGATTTTTAGGGGTTCCTATGTTGATGGTAATGGTTTGGTCTAGGTTGGGTTTGGGTTTATACTCGACCCACTCTTTGATTTCACCGGGAGTGTCGTCATCACCTGCTTCGTCCTGCTCAATTCCCATCAAATCGAAATCCAGTTCTATATCAAAATCATAATCGTCTTTCAAATTTGGAAAATCGTTTGTTAGGCTAGAATGATTCAAATCGGTACACCTGACATGAAACAAAAATATTTGTCATATATATAAACATTAAGTACATGACTTCCTTTTTCAATAATCATGACAAAAGTATGAAATAGACGTGCAGATACATAAAAAAAAAATACCGTCTTAAAAACCCCTTGATCCCCCTACTGGACAGGATTCCCGGACATTCCTGCATTTACCCTTTTCTGGATACTACTGGCTGCATGGTCCAATTCTTGGGGATCACTTCGGTTTTAGAGCTAGTGATGGAGGGGGTCTCTGTATCTTGAACCTCTTCAATGATTGCGGCGACTTGGCTTCGGCTTTCATTCACACTTTCCCCGGGAACTTCTAACCCAGCCCAATTGATGAAAGGCATGATCTGCTCGCCTTCAGACATTTTCTCCTTTCCATTCTCATTGGGCGCTGACTGCCCCGGGAGATGACACTTTTTCTCAAACTGCTCCATGATTTCCTGCAAGAATTCCCTCTGCTGCGCCAATCCTTTGGCTGGGGGAGCCACCACCTTATCTTCTGCTTCAGATGCAGGCTTGACTGTCCTCGGGGAGTATTCATTATTGGTTATTGGGATCGGGACTCCAGTTATCTGAGTGGGAATTTTCTTGTATGAGTTCTCCGACCTTATACCTCCGTAATATCCTAACCCTGCCTTGCCCGACTGCACTGGTATCTGGATGGGCTCGGTGATTCCTTGACTGTTCTTGCCCAGCCTTTGCCCCGGCTGGAAGTTCATCGCCATCATTTCCTGGGCAACAAAGGTGAGCTCAGAAGACATTTTAGGCTTTAAAGTCTGAGCTCCCAACTGCTTGTACTGAGGGGTGCTAATTTCAAATGCCAGGTAGCTGATTGGTTCGACTGATTCATCTACATGGATCACAGGCATGCCCTTAACAGAGGAAAAGGGGTAGTCAGGCTCGGCGGCAACTGTTACCAAGTTCCCATTAACGACGAACTTTATTTGCTGATACAGGGTGGAGGGAACTGTCCCTGCCATATGAATCCAGGGCCTCCCTAGCAGCATGTTGTAACTGGCAGTGATATCTAGCACCTGGAAGGAAATGTCAAAAGTATAAGGCCCGATCTCCACCAGTAGCTCAATTTCTTCCACCGTGTCCTTTCGAGACCCGTCGAAAGCCCTTACCACCAATTGGCTGGCCCGCAGGCGCTTGGGGTTGATTTTCATCTTTTCCAGGGTACTATACGGGAAAATATTCAGAGCTGACCCACCATCAATCAAGACCCCGTTCATCACATACCCGGAAGAGATGACCGCAATGTGCAGCGGCCTTCGGTGTCCTCTCCCCTCCTCGGGGATGTCGTCGTTAGTGAACGAGATCACATTACTGTCCAACAGATGGCCCACCAGATGGCCGCATATCTCCGTACTAATTGACTTGGGGACATGAGCCTCTTCCAGGACTTTGCTTAATAGACGATGATGATTATTGGACGCCAATACCAGGTCCAAGATTGATGTCAGGGGCGGCTGTGCCTCCAATGTCTTAACCACCCTCCCCTCGCTGTGATTCAATTTCTCCCAGAACTCCAAGGCTTTTTCCTCCGAGCTTTCCCGTTTTCTTTCTTCGTGCTCTCAAGGACTCGTCTTGGTAAATACAATGGATTTCCCCTAGAGCTAACTGATGCACAACTGGCCTCGCCCTTGGTCTTTCTCCCGTAATTCCACGGAACAGCCTTCAGACTGGTAATTGGTAATTGTGACCTGGCTGTTATAACAAGGGGCCTTGGAGCCGACAACCGGATAGGCTCCCTTTTGGTACCTCGGATTACCCCAGGCAACTTGATGGGTTCACTTCGCGTGCCCTCCTGGGCATTGGTCATAGAAACCTCTTCATCTATCTTTCTCACGTACCTCAATTTCAAAGGACCCTCCGCCCCGCTGGTTTCAACTACGTTTACGCCTCCCCCATTATGCTCGGGAAGAGGGTTGGCCTTTACGTTTGGGGGTTCTGGCTGTTCCACCACGATTTCCCCGCTATCAGTCATGTTCTGTATTCTGTGCTTCAGTGACCAGCAATCCTGGGTTTCATGTCCCGGGGACCCCGAATGATAGGTGCATCTTTTGCTCGGGTCGTATCTCTTGCCTTTCGGGTTTGACGGAGGTGCTAGCTCTGTAATCTTTTTCTGACTTACCAACATGGCCAGTATTTGTTCCAATGAATCCCTTAACGGGGTGAATTCTCTCTCTCGAGGCTTTTCAAATTTTCTCCGCCCCTCATACCTTTGATTGTTGAAAGTTGACTGACGCGGGGGCTCATTCCTTTGCATGCGGACAGGAGGGCTGGTCACTGTTTTCCCAGATAGCCCTTGCAAGACCAGGGACACATCCCCCTCTTTTCTCTTATGTGGTCTCCGGGAAGAACTGCCATAGTTTCTACTTTGGATTTGCTCAGCAACAGCCTCAAGAGCTGTGAAGTCTCGGATCTTTCCCGACCTTAACCCCATTTCTGCCATTTCCCCGTGTTTAATCATTTCTGCAAAAGGCTTCCCTATCCCAGCTATCACTCTTTCATAATAAGGGGCCTCTTGGATATCGATGAAGGTCATTACCATCTCCGTTTCGTTCATGGGTGGGTTTACTTGGGCCGCCATCCTTCTCCACCATTGAGCGTAATCTTTGAAGGATTCATTGGTTTGCTTCCTAGTCTTTGTCATCTGGTAACGATCCGGGGCCATTTGGGATTGGAAGCTGTATTATGTCAGAAAGGTGTGGGCCAACTTCTCCTAATTATGAATTTTGGTATTGTCCAGCCTCACGTACCAGGTCCTAGCTTCCCCTGTCAAACGTTTCTGGAATAACTGCATTCTTAACGACTAGTCCTCAGCATATGCCCCGAGTTCTCTGATGTAGACCTTCAGATGAGTGTAAGGATCCCCCGACCCGTTATACTTTTCAAATTTGGGGATTTTGAACTTCTCGGGGTATCTGGCTCCCGGGAAAATGCATAAGTCAGAGTAGTTAACACTGCCATACGACCCGATCCCTTTCATGGTTTTGATGGTTTCTTCCATCTGTTTTATCTTCTTGCCGACATTACTGGCAATTTCATCTTCTGGAATAACAATGATTTGTTTTGGCTGCTCAACCTTCGGGGTTTCTGGGGTTGTTCCGTTTCCCTGAGATGATGGCCTTGGTGGGTCCTCGGTTTGTGGCCCTGATTTCAACTTAAAATGTTCCTTGAGCAACATGGTCAGTTATGTCATCTGATTTTTTACCGCATCAATTTCTTCCCGAGATATAGGAGTCGGGTTAGGATTAGGATTCTCGGCCATTTCGACTGTTGACTCTCTGGCTTTTTTGGACTGAAGACGGGTTTGGGGAGCAATCCTGTGAATAAACAAACCAAGTTTAGTTCCGGGAAATGACACTAGTGGATGCATGCTAAAGCAAATATCTCTGCGTTTTTGAGTTTTTTAATCTTTTCCTACAAAACAGTGTCAGTATCCTTTATTTTAACCAAGGTATGTCAGTGTGAAATTATGATGCTCTCCAAGCTGTCCCTGTAAAACAGAGGTTAGTATTTTTATTTTAACAAAATGGGCGGTACAACATGATTGACTAAAGTATAATATCACGTGCGTAAAGCGTCAAAAGGGTTAAAAAGACTTCCCATGTGTTGGGTTTATCTGAGGCTGACCTACCCTAAGTTACTCTCGCGGGCTTTTCGGCATGAAGGTTCCCAGATCTTCGCAACATACTAGAAGGGAATAAATCCGATCTTTCAATTGGATTGGATCTGAGTGGATGCTTTTCCTGAGCCTCGCCGGGGAGCGCCCCTTTGAGTCCAGTAATCCACATCCGACGGGTTTACCTCAGGAGGAGGAACTGCTCAACATACATTCATCATACATTTATCGTACCTCACCGTATGCATATGATGACATTAAAGTAAAGCATTCGTAAAGCAATCACAAAACTCGCATATTTATTTATACACGCACAAAAGGTAGATCAATCGCAAGTAACGCCACCACACACATTTTTTAGATTTTTTAAAGGATAGGAAAACATCAAGATTTTAAACGCGGCTTAAGCCCTCTAATGTCCCCAGCAGAGTCGCCAGCTGTCGACGCCGGGAAAAGTCGTTTCGTTTTTAAATATTAAAAGCCCTTTCCAATTTTAGCCTTTGGCTTAAGATGTAATTTTGAAAAGGGCCGGCTTCAGTGTCGATGGAGTTTTTTGAAAGATCGATTTTATGATGAGCCAATTGACCAGAGTCGCCAGTTGGTATATTTGAAATGGATGTACCAACTCATCCGAATTTTGTTTTTCGTAATCGCTGGCTCATGTGTGACTCAGAATTAATTGGTCTGCGAACCGAGATTTATAGAGTTCGGGGACTTGCTTAAGTGAGGGGAAGGTGTTAGGCACCCCCCGACTTCCGTGAAAACACGGTTACCGCAATCTCGATGTTTTCCTATCCTTTTAAATCCAAAAATGTATGTGCATGTGTGTGTGTGTGTGTGCGTGTGTGCCTAAATGAATGTTTGTGGTGAATTTTGCATAAAAGTTGCTTTGATTTTATATGGCAAATGTGTTTTATCTGGAAAGTGTTTTAGACGTCCTTTGACCCAATTGACAAGGCTTTGTTTCATAATAAAGATTGATTTTAATTTCAAAAGCGATGAGGGTTTTTATTAGGTGTCGTTTTCAGAAAATAGAGTTTTTAAACTTTTGTCAAATAGGAATCGAGACTATACATTGCCTTCTAACAATAAATTCAAATAAAATGAAGGCAACTTCTAGGAGCTCTTTAACCCTATGCACCAAAGTTTAATGAAAACATTTGTCAATTTTTACGAAATTATTTTTTATGATATTTCAAAACCGCATGAAGCCTTTTCATCAAACCGGAATCAAAGTTCGCCAAAACTCTTAATTTTACACCTCGTGATTCTAATATCCTAATTTGATTACTTTTATAAAACCTGGTCCTTTGCCTCATTTTTGGAAAACCGTTTTTTCCATGTCGTAAATCAAAACAAGCATTAAAAACGTGTCGGGGCTATCCATGGGCATGTGAACCGTCTAAATAACCTCAAACACCCACAATCACATATTTTACTATTACGGGGCCTTAAACCCGATCACGGCTCGGTATCGCTTTAAGGCCCATTATTTACATATATACAGAAAGGGACCCTTGCAATGATTACATACACCAAATTTTGTCCATCATCGGAATTTGATCACGAGGACCTCCTCCCTAGGCTCACAATCACCCAAATCACTGCACAACTATACCAAGGCAACTTAACAGTACTAAACTTGTTACTATGCTACATGAATCAAAAATCACAATCCCAACACTACGAACTATCCGTTAACATAATGAACTACATATCACCGTATGGATGTCATTGGGACATTAGGAGGAAATTACGTTCCGACGGAACCCTCGCTAATAATCCCTAATCCACGGATCCTCAATAATATAACAACATACTACGTTAAACAACCCAAACACAAGATTATAATAACAATACGAGCAAAAAAAGAATATCAAAGAAAATACCATTTTCACCTTGCAATATACCGACAAAAGCTTTATATTTCACGATTCGAGCAAAATCACAAGAACGCCTAACTATTTGAGCAACAATCAACAATTTATCACCCAATAATATTTCACCCGAGCCCCTCTCTCTCTTCTCGCATTTTCTCTCGCTAAAAACTTAAAAACCTTCTTCTTCTGTAGATCAAAAATGGCGTTGTATAGGTGATTTAAGGCAGCCACAGGTGCAACTGCGGCTGCCTTCAGTAGCCGTCCGCGTCGAATCCTCGGCTGCCGGGTTGTCTCCTCGAGCCGCGAACTGTCCCCTCTGTTGGTGGCCGCAGGTGCACCTGCGGCTGCCTAGCTTACTTTTTTCGATTTCTGTGCCACGAAATCTTAAATCGTCAATTTCTGCTGTATTATTTTGGAAGGCTGTTACCTAATACCTAAATTGTTTTTTGCATGGCTTCACGGAAGCGAGACCCCCTACTGCCGTAAGCGTGGTGGTCATTTGCCGTCTTTAGCGACCGCATCGGGCTTCGTCTGGATCGACTGTGTTTCTTGCCTCAAATGACTCGATGCTCGTTGTTCGTTTGACAGCTTTGACCGTAAGCCGTTGTGGTGTCTTCGTGTTGTGGTCCACCTTTCCTTCTCGTATGTCGGGTCAAATGACGATTTTGCCCTCCTGTCAGGATTAGTGCACAAGTGCAAAATTTGGGTTTCTACAATGAGATAAAACATTTTTAGATATAAAGATCATATTGATAAAAGTGCTTTTATATGAAAATTAAAATAATGTTTGGTTACATAATTAAAAGTGTTTATGAAGGTACTAACGATAGTTTAAGTTGAGTTTGTCTTATGAGATCTTATTTCTTTTTAAGAATTTAAGAATAATTTTATACTTTATGCTTTTGCCAAAAGACTAGAGTCAAAAATCACATATTTTTTACATTAGTTAAAAGTGCTCTTAAACTCTTTAAAAAGATTACTAACTACCAAAATGCTTTTATATTTAATTTAAAAATACTTTTAATCCATCTAAAGCTCCCCCCAAACAGACTTTTAAGTGATACGATGCACTATAACGTCCACATTGTTATCAATTACTTGAGGCTATTAATTTGGAGATTCAAAGTTATTAATTACTTTTTCAATTCTACAAAAAGAGTGCCCTTTTTTTGGGACTTACAATTTGAGTGCACTACCATTATCCAAAGTTCTAATTAACAAATATAAACATGATTTTACTCCATTCTTCCTGTAATCTTGCCAATTCTATTCATTATCCTTTTTCCTCCAAATAATCTCTCATCTTTGCAATGGAAGAAATCTTTCTGGCTTTCTTTTGCTATTGTTGTGCTTGATCAGTTGACATCAGACGAGATATTGAATGTTGTGCGCCTATTGAGAATACAATCACAACTCAAATAGTAGATCGATCAAAATTTTGGGGAAAAAATTGAATTATTTTTGGTGATGCTGATGATAAGTTAAAACAATACATAAACAAAAATATTAAAAAATGGCTCAACAATTTGGAGGATCTAACTTATGATGCATCTGGCCCATGTTATGATTTGGTAGGCTCAAAAATTGGAAACATGTTGTGGGCTTAATGTTAAAGTTTTAATCCATAATAGAAATTGTTGGTGTCCAAAGGTACATCATAATGATCTAGGGGGGTTGAATAGATCATCATATAATTTTATTTACGTATTGTATGAATTTTTGCATTTTGAATATCTTTGCCAATTACATAGACATTTATCTGCGCGGCGAAATTTGGAGTATTTGGCAAAGCCCCTTTTGATCATTAGACAGTTCTGAATTACTATTAAAAAGTATCATAAGAGTATAAAGCATTCATATCACATACAACATATTTATGAAAGATACAGAATAGGGTAAAGAGACATTGAGTACACAAAATTTTTTAAGAGGTTCGGAACCTAAACTACTCATACTCCTCTTTTCTGCTTTGTTGAGTAGGGATATTCCGCTAAGGTTTTAGGACACTAAGACCAAGGTCACTTATACCATTACAATAGGACACTAAGCCATCTCAATCTCTAGGACACTAAGTCATCTTCCTTCAACATGGACTGATTCACTAAGAATCAGACGAACATCACCCGATTTACTCCTCAGGACACTAAGTCCTCTTCCCTCAATAGGGGCAGAATCCTCTGAATCTAGTGGGTCACTAAGTCCCACCTTTGTTGGTGTGTTGTTGTTATGAGGAGTGCTACAAAGTTGCCATTAGGTTCATATCAAATAAACTTGGCAACTGTGTTTTGATCGACCCTCCAAAGCGTAGAGTGACTTTGGGTTGAGAATGTGACTTTGTAATTGATCGTTCCCCTCTATGGTCTTTGGTAGAATGGTATTTTCATCCTTATACTCCTTCAGTGTGTAAGCCATTCTATTTCTCAGATTTTTGACCATTACTTTTCTACTATCTCTCTTTTGGTGAGTTTTCTGAGTGTATATCTTTTTTGTTCCTCACCAAGGCTATGCACCTTTTTTTTTTTCTTCTGATTTCTCTCTTAGACCTAATATCTTTGTTGATCTCTTCCTCTCTTCTTTTTTCTTCATATAAGATAGTCCTTATATACTCAGAGAGGTCTCTTTTATTTTGTCTGTTAAGAATTTGTTCATTTATAATTCTGTCTGTTGGGAGGTAGCCATTGCTTTTAAGATCAAGGATGTTATATATCTCTGATGTAAATATTTTTTTGTGGTTCTAGCGAAAATTTTCTTTTTTGAGTTGTCATATCAGCCAGTTCACAACGTTATTTATCTATTGGATAAAGCTCATCCTTCTCTTTAAAAGATGTCTTTTCTCGTATACTATAGAAGGTGTCAACATTATTTCAACTTTGTCTTCTTATCAATGTACTGTAAATGGAAACCTCATGTCAGCTGAAGTTTGACATTTGTAACCGTTAGTCATAGCATTGTCTGATTCCTCTTCTGAGCTTGACTAGTGATCGTTTTGTCACTTTCATCCTTTAGGTCATTTCTTAGATCATACTCCTTGATCAATCCATTGTAGAATCTTTGCCATTTTGCTGATTGTGAAGTTCCTTGATTTTTGTTAGCCTTACAATTCTTCTGTTCTACGATTTTCTATTGTGTATTACGATCTTAGAGCAATCATACGATCTTTTTCTGTTGTCTTATGCTCAGCTCTACGATCTGAAGACTTCGTGATCTTCTTCTTTACCCGTTCTGCTTTACGATTGAATTTTTCTTTTTGTTCTGTGTTCCGCATTCTTCTTCATTTATGAATTATATTATCTTTAATTCTACGGACTATGCCATCTTTTTCCACGATCCTTATGTCTTTAATAGTCCTTTGATCAGGGTTTTCGCTTTATGATGAGCTTAGTTCACTTTTTGAGAACTAACACTTTTCTTCTTATAATTATCTCCCCCTTATTTAAGCACTTCCATTTTCTGTAGTATTATGTTATCCACTTTATCTTAGTTCAACATACTTTGGCGATAGTGGATACTAAATGCTCTTTTTCTGATAAGCCAACCCTATCATTTACTCCTTATCTTTTCTGGCTAGGTCATCACATATTGCTTCTTGCTGGAGAATTCTTTTATAGGGTCATCCCAATCGCATGTCGTAATGAGTCTATCTCTCAATGCCATTTGGTTTGTTAATTTCGATAGGTAAGATAATGAGGCATCTCATTAATATTGTGGCTTTGTATCGTGAAATAGCTCTATGAAATTTGTTACTCAACAATTTGAGGATATTCATTTCAGCTTCATTCTCCGATCTTGAGTACCTTAGTCTTTTCAGCATCTTTGTGAGCTTCCTTTTTTTACTTCTTTAATTATAGCCTTTTGGTCTCTGTTGTGCTGTAATGAGTCTGCTTGATAGAGCTCTACGAACTCTTTCTTTGCAACGATCTTATGGGTTGACTTTTGCATCTTTATAGTTCTTTCTCTTTGATACATTATTATGCTTAATAATCTTCTTCTTCTTTGCTCGAGTTCTGTTCAATTTTATCCTTAGTGGTCTTGACTTCTTGTTGAGTCTCTCATTCTTCCTTATCTAACTCTTCTTCAGCTATGCAATTTTCTTCTTGTTTATGGTTTCTATTTTTTTCTACAATAAGAACTTTGCATTGTACACTTTACACTGTTGTACGATCTTTTTCTTTTGCTATACGTTTCGCCTTGTATCATCTTTGCCATACGACTTATTCTTGTACTACGATATGAGTCTTGTAATACGATCTTGCCTTCACAATACGAACTGAATTTGTAGTTGAGTTCAGCTCCTTTAATACATTTCAGTTGCTACTATTTGATCCGGCCTTGCTTGAGTGATCATGATTTGGAACTTGCAATACAATTCAGCTCAATACGATATGGCCTTTCAATATTGATCTATTACATTTTTTATATCACTCTGTAACTGGTTTCAACTTAACACTTTTGATCCCTAGTATCATTTTTATATTTCATCATTCTTTTGAGGACAATACAGAGTTTATCTTTTTGTCCCTTGGGTTAACCTAACAAATTTGACCCTTTAATCCTAGTCTAACTTTTCAGAAGTAGATTAACCTAACACATTTGATCCTCTAAGTCCCTTTACATTGATTGTTCTTTATAAGGACTGTACAAAGATGTAACAAATATTTATAACTTCACATTTGTCTAATTTCTCTTTTTCTTTCTTTTCTTTTAAACACAATCAATAAATAACTTTCAAATATAACAGTGAAGATTATATAGCACACACTAACTCTACGAAGACACAATATCATATTAAAAGTTATATAGCACACATTAACTTTACAATCAAGATTAACACATCATTATAAATAGTTATGGATCAATTATTATTTTATCAAAATAAGTTTCCTTAACAATCTCCTAGTTATCATCTCATGGAAATAATTATCAGGTATTATTTTGTCATCATTAAATTCAAATAGACATATGCATAAATTTGTCTAACAGAAATTAATTGGCTATGAAAAGTATTATAAATAAGACATTGGATAGTCTTATGTTACAAGTTTGGTAGCAAGAAGATATTAAGCCTTATAACAAAAAGTATAGTGCAAACCCCGGCTATTGGCGCAGTGGTTTAAGCTTAGCCTTGGGACGAGCCGTAAACCCGGACGTCCTGGGTTCGAGTCCCACTAGCAACAATAGTGATGCCTTCTCATAAGAAAAGGTAACGGGGCCACGGGTCGCACGTTTCAGGGCAAAGCAATATCTTAGGCAGAGCCTAGCCCGGGGTGGGGAGACTTAGTCCGACTGCGGTTGGGATACTCCACATTATCACAAAAAAAAGTATAGTGCCATCGAAAAAATAAATTGAGGAAATTACGCTACTAGAAAATTAGGATAAGGCGACGAGATATAGCGACGGTCGAGGCGGAACCGTCGCTATAGATTAATATAGCAACGGTCGCGGTTTGGCCGTCGCTATATTGCTATAAAAATAGTTTATAGCGACGACCATGTAGCGACCGTCGCTATAGAGATGCGGAAATAGTCTATACCGACGGTCATTACATGGCCGTCTCTGTATAGGTATAAAAACAGAGAATATAGCGATGGTCGAGGTATGACCGTCGCTATATAGCTATAAAAATAATCTATACCGACGGGTACTACATGGCCGTCGCTGTAGAGGTCAATTTTTATTTTTTTTTATTTGTCTATTACTTCTTCCAAAAAATTATTGGCTCTCGCTCATTTTTTTCCCCACTCAATCCCAAAATATTCTGCCAAAACCAAAATCTCCCAAAACCTCTCAATTTCCATTTATCACCAGCAAACCAAAATCCCATCGTAGCTCTATCACCCGCACCATCGTACCCTCCAATCTTTCACTAAAACCCCCCAAATCTTCATCCATCCTGCATGGATTGAGTTCCTTTCCCTGATTTCCTTCATAGTCCACACGATTATACAATTATACGATTTGGGGCTGATTTAATTTGATCCGATTTAGCTTTGACGATCTAGGTCTGATTTGTCTTCCACGATTTGGGTCCGATTTGTCTTCCATTGTTTGGGTCCAATTTGGCATCCTCTATTCCACTATTGGGTCTGAATTGGTTGAAGGTACGAATTTCATATTTTATTTTCATATTGTATGCCTGCAATTTAGGCTTAGGTTTAGTTTCTTTATTGTATGCCTGTAACTTTAGCTACTTACATTTTGAACTCAAGTATGTTGATAGTATATTCAGTGTCCGATGTTTTTGTTTTTTGTTTTTTGTTTTTTGGTGGTTTAATCTTTAAAATTTCCTGTCTTTGTTTTTTGGTGGTACTCAAGTATGTTGATAGTATATTGTATGTCTTTGTTTTAAAGTGAAAGTGATTCATCCAAAAAGTGACCTTGTATTCAGTTGGCAGGCTACTGGCTAGTCATTGAATAATTCAATCTGATAGGTTAGGTTGATGAGCTAGAAGGTAAGATTCTTGAGCAAACAATACATTACTGAAAATATATTCTAGCTAATTTAATTTTGTTGGTAGCATTCACCAAGGATAATAACAGTCTTACTTAGGACAAATTATTTATGTAATATATTATATATTGATTTAATCTTCTGTTTATATGATTGCTTTATTTTATTAATAGTACATGTTGGTTTTATGTGAATTCATAATGTTGTCTTTAGGATAGGCTGAAATTATTAGTTGTCTCAGTTTAATGTATTTGTGCAATTTTTTTTTTTATAGAAATTTCTTTGTTTGCTTGAAACATTGTTTCTTTCAATTTTGTTAACCATTTGAGGTGTAGTGTTCGTTCCCTGTGGATTTTTATATATCTTTGGGGGTCTGAACACCATGAGAATGAGTCATACATGTTGTTAATGGGCATAAAGGCTACTAAACTAATACAGGCTTTGATCTCAAGCCTTGAATATCTACTTTTACACTTCTACTAGTCAAATAGGCACCATTTCTGTATTTTAAATGCCTGACCTGGTGTGCTATAATGGATGACCTCAATCTTTGGTACAAGTGTAAGCTCATGTTTGTTGAGACTTACCAAACGATACTTAGTAAATTATTTTTCAGTCTTCATTTTGCAATTTTAGTGGTTTGCGTAAAGAAATGACTTGTGTCAGTATTAGTCCTGACATACTCTTCTCATCCTAGCCATGGGATGTGCACATTGAGTTAAATTATTGATTTTTGTCCAATAAAAAATCTGAAGATTTGGTTTTGTTATATCCAAGAGGTCAGAGCAGTGTTAATAATTTTGGGGAAATAGAATAAAACTCTCGGAAGTTAGAGCTTACAAGAGTTAATAATCTCACGTCCTGCACGAACAAAATCAGCACCTTTACCATGGCGTTTGACTAAAAGTGATTCTTTTTTCTCTTCTGTGAAAGCTTCAACATCAGCAGGATTACAGAATGCGCTGTATGCAAAAGTACACAGTACATGGATTATATTTTAGAAAGAAAAATACAAACACTTGCATAAAGGTAATTTAAAAACAGCTAATAACACGCACAAATAAAAACTGCATATTGAAGGAACTAGCTCACAGAAGCTGAAAAGGCGCTCTACAATTATTAAGTCGTAGGCATGTTTAATTAATAAAAGCACAATGTTGGTAGATAAAACACCCTTAAAACTCCCTTAAAACTCCAGTGTTGAGACTCTCTTGCATAATTTTACACCACTAAAACTAAAAATAGATGTGCATCATTCCTACAAATCTGGGCCTTTAAGAATTTTTTTTAGGATATGCAAATATTAGGACCTCTGAGTCTCTAACTACGATTCTTAGCAACTTAAATCAGCAGAAATAAAGTTTGAGTCCAGAAAGAGAATAGGCAGAAAATAGGAGCAGAAAAGAGACACTGGAAATTGATTAAGGAGTCTCAAGGTAGAGTTCTCAAACTAATTTCTCAAATATGCAAAAAGTTATAACTGAAGTGAAATTACAAGGTATTTATACTAATCTAACTACCTAATGTTGGGTTCTAACTTGCACCAGACTTATTGACACAGTCGAAAGCAGTGGACTATATATCGTTCTAGTGCCAACATACCTAGAATCCACTAGGTTAAAAAACCTGGAATCCACCGGTAGAGAAATCTCTAATTTTATTTATCCATGAAAAAGAGCTGCCCTCCAGTTACATCCATCAGAGGTTTATATAGAATAATAATCCACCAAAAGAAAGGAAACTATCTGAATATCAGCCCTGATTATTTCCCCAAAAAAAGACCTTTTTTCTAATAGAACCCTAAGTTGGTCAACATATTGACCTAACGGAAAACCAGAAGAACCAAATAAACTGATCCGCAGCAAACACGTAGTTTATTTGAGTGAATATTTAGTTTAAAATAGGATAGTCCTGTACCGAGAATCAAAAGGCATATAAATATACAATGTGTACCCTAAATTAAAGGTAGTAATATGGTAAATGGTGAAGTTAAAGGGAAAAAGGGAGACCTGAGGATCGAGATTGCCAACATAAGCAGTGGCGTCTTGGTTCCTCTCGGCGGAGTGCTGACCTAGCAGGTTAGCTCCGACTCCCGGAGCTATCCTAGTCGTCATGCTTTTCCTCTACTTGAGATTCAACTTGGAGTGTACTAAAATTGTTCGGGGTTTGGGCGGCCAGTGAAGAAAGACATCCAATAAATAGTAACTCCGTCCCTCTTTTCGTCTTTTTGGACATTAATTAGCTGCTACTGGCTCTTGTTAGTAATATTATCATTGCGGATTTGTTAATATTAATTCTTAAAATTTTATTTCCTCGACTTAAAAAAGAGAGTCCTACAACTTGTTGTTTCAAATAATCTACTTTGTTTATAAAAATATTTATCTAAATTATTATTATGTATGAGACATCTAAACATAATTATTTTTAGCAATTGTTTATAAACTTTTTAGAAAGAAAATCAGAACATGCGTTTGGACGTTATTTTCATTTTCCGTTTGGCCGACATATTTTTTAATGTTTTTTCCTCCAGAATATTCAATAATAGGTCTAATATATTATAACACAAATATATTATGAAATGTTAACACATTACATATGGTTGTTCAATTTGAATTAGGGAAGCAATATCACGGATAAGAGGTGGATGGAATTACCAAGATATTATAGAGAATATCTTGTAGGGATAGAAAGATTTCTGGACTTTGGTTTCGAAAAAGTGGGCATGGAAACTGGAAAAATTCCTTGTCCATGTAAGAATTGTGTAAATGGTCGATACCAGACTCGAGTTACTGTTCGAGAACATTTGATTTGTGATGGATTTATGTTTGGCTACATGAATTGGGTGCATCAAGGGGAAGATGAGATTGTTAGGGATGATCGCATTAATGATGTTCACGATGAACCATCACAATCCGAAGATGACCATCGTATGTCTGATATGGTAAGTGATATATTCAGGGATCACGGTGTTGAATCGTTGGCTGAAGCTACAAAATATCAAAAGTACATGTTGGAGGCCAATCAACCTTTATATCCTGGATGTGAAACTGAGACTGTCCTTTCGTTCATTGTATGACTTTTCAGTCATAAAAATGTTAACAAATGGAGTGATGTATCCTTTGATGGTTTGCTCCGTAAGTTCAAATCATCATTTCCAGCATTTGCAAACTTGCCTGATAATTTTTATGAAATGAAGAAGATGGTTGGAAATTTGGGGTTTGGTTATAAGAAGATTGATGCATGTGATAATGATTGTATGCTTTTTTGGAGGGAGAATGAAAAATTAGAGTCTTGTACAGTTTGCAAAGCACCGAGGTGGAAGCAAACTGAGATGGTTGTACTAGAGAAGACACAAATAGATATAAATGCTAAGAGGAGGAAAGTAGTTGTGAAGCAATTACGTTTTGCCGTTAATTCCGAGATTGCAGAGGCTATTTATGTCTATAGAAACTGCAAAATACATGACGTGGCATCATGTAAAGCGGCGAAAAGATGGAGTGAATCGTCATCCAGCTGACTCTGCAGCTTGGAAGCATTTGGATACCCTACATTCTCTCAAGAACATCGAAATGTAAGGCTCGGACTGTCTACTGATGGCATGAGTCCCTTTACCCATGGGTCATCGTATAGTATATGGTCAGTGACAGTTGTTGTCTACAACTTACCACCATGGTTGTAACACCCCCTTCCCGAACTGGAAAGAGAGGTTACGCACAGAACATAACAGAACTAATAAATTGGAATCAAAACCTTGAATATGAAACCGAATAGTCTAAATAGATAATTGCCAACTGGCTCAAACACGGTCTGAGTATTACAACAATACTAGAAACTAAAATATTAAGCCCTAAACAAAATATCTAAACTATTTACATAAAAGGAAGCTCTCTTCACACATGCCCTTGCTCCCCCTGATTACCTGCCGGAAGAAAAACACAGCATGAACCAAATGCCCAGTACGAATATAGAGTGCAAGAAAATAAGAACTAAAATGAATAACAAAACCAACTGAACTGAACTAATCTGAATAACATAATAGGCTGAATCAAATGGCTGGGGTGATTTCATACCGAGCTCAGAACAAAACAGAACAGAAATATACATCGGACTGCGCAATCCAGATGTATGCAAAATCGGAAGGTGTGTTTGGCACAAACAACACCAAACCGCAGAACAAAACAGAAAACTAGGGTCGACCCATACGCCTCCCACAACAAAACACCAATTGGCCAACTCCCATCGGAGCACACAAAATGGAGACGCCGTGGACTAATCACACTGCCACGGAAGTGTCATGCCTCGGTGCCAAGAGGACATGCCTGTGGTACCTCCACAGGTGGTTATAGCTCAGGTATACCCTACGGTATATTCTAACAAAAATATTATGTCACAATATATGCGACACAATACAAACAAAAGGGGTTCTAATACGCACATGCTAAACTAAAACGAATCGACACAAAGCCCTCAAAATATTTTAGCATGTACGTTTCTACAAAATCAAAATAAATACTAGACATGCTCTCTAAGTCCAAAGAGTACAAGTTATGAATTTTCGAATATCTAGAACCAAACAATTATATCATAAGCATTTGACTATGAATAATATATCGAAATAATATCTGAATTCTAATTGAGAGACAAAACAAACAAATTAAAATTAAAGAAGTATCGCTGAAAGAGTATGGAATCCGTACCTGGAATAAGCGATGTAATACCCACAATTATAATTGCAATTTGTTAGACTTGCCCAATTCAATCTATTCACAAAAATAACACATTTTTATTAAGTACTATAATTAATTAAGTTTTACATCTCTTTGACGAATCTGAAATCATTTCATTTTACCAAAAATATTCTGAGCATGGTAATACATAGTATAAAATATATTAATAATTAACATATTTCTTGTTCCCTCCAAAATACATATAAGTGTATTTACAAAAATATTCATTCTATTTTTAATTCTACTATAAACAAATATATTATGTCAAAACTCTAATGTTACAAAAATAATAATTTATTATCCCAAAATGCTAATTACTAACAAAGATATACCAAAAATATATATATACTAATAAACTAAATTGTCGACGCCGGGATTTTAGTCGTTTTGTTTTTTAATATTAAAATGCCCTTTCCAATTTTAGCCTTTTGAATTAAATGTAATTTTGAAAAGGGTCGGCTTAATGTCGACGAGTTTTGAAAGATCGATTTCTTTATGAGCCAATTGACCAGAGCCGCCAGTTGGTATATTTGAAATGGATGTACCAACTCATCCGAATTTTGTTTTCATAATTGTTGGCTCATGTGTGACTCCGAGTTAATTGGTCCGCAAACCGAGATTCATAGAGTTCGGGGGCTTACTTAAGCGAGGGGAAGGTGTTAGGCACCCCCCGACTTCCGTGAAACACGGTTACCGCAATCTCGATGTTTTCCTATCCTTTTAAATCCTAAAACATGTGTATGTGTGTGTGTGTGTGTGTGTGTGTGTGTGTGTGCGCGCGCCTAAATGAATGTTTGTGGTGAATTTTCGCATAAAAGTTGCTTTGATTTTATATGGCAAATGTGTTTTATCGAGAAAGTGTTTTAGACGTCTTTTGACCCAAATGACAAGGCTTCGCTTTTTATAATGAAGATTGATTTTAATTTCGAAACCGATGAGGGTTTTTATTAGATGTCATTTTTTGGAAAATAATAGTTTTTAAACTTTTGTCAAATAGGAATCGAGACTATACATTGCCTTCTAACAATAAATATAAATAAAATGAAGGCAACTTCTAGAACTCTTTAACCCTATGCACAAAGTTTAATGAAAACGTTTATTTATTTTTTGCGAAGACATGTTTTATGACATTTAAAACCAAATGTAGCCTTTTCGTCAAATAAGGGTCAAGGTTTCGCCAAAACTCTTAATTTTAAAACCTCGTGAATCTAATATCTTAAATTGATCATTTTTAGAAAATCTTCATCGTTTGCCTTATTTTTGGAAAATCGTTTTTGTGTCGTAAATCAAAATAAGCATTCAAAACGTGTCGGGGCTATCCATGGGCATGTGAGCCATCCAGACAACCCCAAACACCCACAATCACATATCTTTATTATTACGGGGCCTTAACCCGACCTCGATTTGGTATCGCTTTAAGGCCCGATATTACATATATACAACCATGGACACTATTCAACGATTACATATCAAAATGTCCATCATCGGGATTTGATCACGATGATCTTCTCCCTAGGCTCACAGTTACCCCAAATCACTACACAGTCATACCACGGACGATTTTTTTTACAATACGAAACTTGCTACTACGTTACACGACTCATATCACAAACCCCACATTATGAACGATCCGTTAACGCCATGAACTTACATTTTCACCGTATGGATGTCCTCGGGATATTATGAGGAGATTATGTTCCAAAGGAACCCTCGCTAATGATCCCTAATCCACGGATCATCATTAATACAACAACATACTATGCTAAACCAACCCAAAACACAAGATTATCACATTAATACAAACAAGAAAATATCAAAAGAAACACCCTTTTCACCTTGCAATAAACCAACAAAAGCTTTATATTTCACGATTTAAGCCAAACCACAAGAGTATTCAACTATCTTAGCAAAAGAAAATGAAACTATCACTTGGATTTGTCAAACCCGAGCTCCTCTTTCTCCTTCCTCGCGTTTTCTCTCTCTCCTTTTCGTTTTCTTTCTTCCTTTTCTGCTCTCGGACGCAGAAATGGCCGCTGTATAGTGTCCTGGAGGCAGCTGCAAGTGCAACTGCGGCTGGCCGCAGGTGCATCTGCGGCTGCCTGCTGTGGCCGTCCGCACCGAAACCTCGGCTGCCGTGCGTTTTCTCGAGCCACAAAAAATGCCACGTGTCGTCGGCTGCAGATGCATCCGCGGATGCCCGGCTTCCTTTTCTCGATTTTTGTGTCACGCAGTCTTAAATCATCATTTTTTGCTGCATTATTTCAGAAGATTGTTACCTGTGGCCATTAGTCGCCTTTTGTGATCAACTCAGGTTTTTCTGGATCAACTGTTTGCCTTGCCTCAAGTGACCTGATGCTTGTTGTTCGTTGTGGCGGCTTTGACCGTAAATCGTTGGGGTGGCTTCGTGTTGGGGTCCACCTTCCTTTTCGTATGTCGGGTCAAGTGACGATTTTGCCCTCCTGTCAGGGTTAGTACAAAAGTACAAATTTTGTGTGTCTATAGCTGCCCCTCTTTATCATGTTTATGGAATGCAATATGAAATGAACATGATAAAGAAGTAGGCACCCAATGCATGATGATGGCAACATGTGTTAATGATGCAACATATATACATTAATGATGCAACATATATATCAATTATGCAACATTACATATTAATGATGCAAGATTAATATCACCGGGTACTGTCTCAAATGGACTCGCATCGCATATTCATCAAGGAAAACTATTTTTCTCTTGCTTATCGCATATCGCATATCAAGTCGCATGTTAAATATCAAATCGCATATCATATTAAATCAAAATCGCATCGCATCGCATATGAAATCGCATATCGCACTGCTTCTCATATGATGTATCGCAAATCGCAAATTGCATCGCCCATCGCCTCACACATCGCATCGCATTGTTTTAGTCATCGTTGGATCTTTCTCCAACGGGTCGTCTCGTCATCGTCGGATCTTTCTCCAACGGTCATCGTCGGATCTTTCTCCAACGGGTCGTTTCGTCATCGTCAGATCTTTTTCCAACGGGTTGCTTTTGTCATCGTCGGATCTTTCTCCAACGGGTCGTCTCGTCATCGTCGGATCTTTCTCCAACGGTCATCGTCGGATCTTTTTCCGACGGGTCGCTTTGTCATCGTCGGATCTTTTTCCAACGGGTCGTCTCGTCATCGTCGGATCTTTCTCCAACGGTCATCGTCGGATCTTTTTCCGACGGGTCGCTTTGTCATCGTCGGATCTCTTTCCAATGGGTCGCTTTTGTCATCGTCGGATCTTTTTCCTACGGGTCGCTTTGGACGGTCAGGACTTTGCACTGACGGGTCATTTTTGGACGGTCAGGAATTTTCACTGACGGGTCATGCTTGGACGGTCAGGTATTTTCACTGACGGGTCATGTTTGGACGGTCAGGGATTTTCACTGACGGGTCATTTTGAATTGGTCAGGTATTGTTTCTGACGGTTCGCTTTTGAATTGGTCAGGTATTGTTTTTGACGAGTCGCTTTAGAATTGGTCAGGTATTATTTCTGACGGGTCGCTTTTGAATTGGTCAGGTATTGTTTCTGACGGGTCGTTTTTGAATTGGTCAGGTATTGTTTCTGACGGGTTGTTTTTTGAATAGGTCAGGTATTGTTTCTGACGGGTTGTTTTTGAATTGGTCAGGTATTGTTTCTGACGGGTCGCTTTTGAATTGGTCAGGTATTGTTTCTGACGGGTCGGTTTTGAATTGGTCAGGTATTGTTTCTGACGGGTCGTTTTTGAAATGGTCAGGTATTGTTTCTGACGGGTCGTTTTTGAATTGGTCAGGTATTGTTTCTGGCGGGTCGTTTTTGAATGGGTCAGGTATTGTTTCTGACGGGTTGTTTTTTGAATCGGTCAGGTATTGTTTCTGACGGGTCATTTTTGAAATGGTCAGGTATTGTTTCTGACGGGTCAATTTTTGAATCGGTCAGGTATTGTTTCTGACGGATCGTTTTTGAACTGGTCAGGTATTGTTTCTGACGGGTTGTTTTTGAATTGGTCAGGTATTGTTTCTGACGGATCGTTTTTGAACTGGTCAGGTATTGTTTCCGACGGGTCGCTTTTGAATGGGTCAGGTATTGTTTCTGACGGGTCATTTTGGACGGTCAGGCGTTTTCACTGACGGGTCATTTTTGTAATTGTCGGGTCTCGTCTCGGGAATCGCTGTGTATTGTCCCAAATGGACTCGCATCGTATTGTACACAATAATTCTTGAGGAAATTTAAAAGGAAAGCGTACCTGATTAGTTTGTGGGGCCTCCTTGGAATTTGTCCTCGTAAATCGCTTTTGCCAGCCACTCCTTTTGGTTTGACTTGTCATTCTTGGGTTTCGTCCTCGTAGATCGCTCTTGACAGTCATTACTTTTGACCTGTCATCCTTGTCGAGTAGCTGAAGGTGCTTCAGACAGTCATTTTGTAATTCCTTGATATTCCATAGATTCTGGGCGCATCGGATCGTGGAAGTTTTCCGCTGCCATGTCTTTCCGATAATTGGCACCGGTACTCGTGACGCCGACAGTATCGTACCTGTGATTTTCTTTTCATATGCATTTTACATACATGGAGCACAGATGTTATGCATGGACCAATGGATATGCTTGGAAGGAAATGACCCCTGTTTAGTCAAATGATACAATTTTCACGTGTCGCTCTTTTTGACTACTTAGCGAGACCCCCGAACATCGTAAGCGTAGTGGCCATTAGTCGCCTTTTGTGATCAACTCAGGTTTTTCTGGATCAACTGTTTGCCTTGCCTCAAGTGACCTGATGCTCGTTGCTCGTTGTTCGTTGTGGCGGCTTTGACCGTAAATCGTTGGGGTGGCTTCGTGTTGGGGTCCACCTTCCTTTTCGTATGTCGGGTCAAGTGACGATTTTGCCCTCCTGTCAGGGTTAGTACAAAAGTGCAAATTTTGGGTGTTTACATAAATAACATACAAAAATTAAAGTTACAAATAACAAATAATAATAATAAAGCAAAACTAACAAACTAAATAATTAAAGCTACAAAATAATACTACTAATGCAAAACTAAACAATTAAGGCTACAAATAATAATAATGCAAAACTAACAAATTAACTAAATAATTAAAGCTACAACATAAAAATAATAATGCAGAAAATAAATACACAAGAAAAGAAAAAGAAACATATCCGAAATTACGAAGAGATTAACTGTCTCCAAAGAAAACCAAAAGAAATTTGGGCTTATATCAATACCCAAAATCCAAAGAAGGAAATAAAATATTTAACTAGGGAGGTTCTTACTTAAAAGACCCTCACACAAAAAAGTCCTTTCTCACAATGGGAGGTCTTTTTTGTTAGTGTATTAAAAGGAGAGGGGTAAAGTCATATTTATAGGCTAAGGAAGGAAAGGAAGTTTTGAGAAGGGGCGATGTGGGACTATTGAAAGAAAGAAAAAAAAAGAAATGCGGGTATTACATTACTTCCCCCTTAAAAAGGATTTCGTCCCCGGAATCAAAAGAATAGGACGAACCTAACTATTAAAAAGATGTGAATACTCCGTTCGAATAGAATCTGAATTATATTCTCAAGTAACTTCCTGTTTCGAATGTTTCTTCCACAAAATCATATCAAATGGAAACGTCTTTCTCCTAATAATTCGCTCTTAACGATCTAAAATCGCTTCAGATTGCTCTTCACAAGAAAGTTCCTTCTGAATCTTATCGAACAGACTAAGTTAACTTTTAACCCAAATCTCACATCAAAATTGTGCATACCCATTGTCAAACCCCTACGAATTTCATCTCCAAATCTAATATAAAATCCTCGATACCAGTTAAAGCTAACAACAGAAATCCTCATCGGAGTAGCAATAAGCATATCAGAACCTAAGAATTAAGATGACATACCAAGATGCCGAACAAAAGAATGCGTACCAATTGAATGAGTAAAAGCGTTATCAAACAAAATAGACACTCACGACTGCCAATTAATGAAGCGCTAAAAACAGTACCTGGCGCACCTGGCGCCTGATTATTTGCCAAAGCAAACACCCGTCCACCATTGCGCTGACCGATATTGCCACCATTATTGCCTTTACCATTACCACGTGGTCTGGTACAATCCTTGGCAAAGTGACCTATCTGCCCACATAAGAAACATGCACCGGTAATTCTATAACATGGTCTCCCAGGATGATTAGCCCCACAAGTAGCACATGGAGCTATTGGAATAAAATTAGGGTTACCCCCACTTGCTGACCCTGGGTAACGACCCTGATTCTGTCTTTGCTGACCACTTCGGTTCCTATTCCACTGACCGCCATGATTCTTCCCTTGCTGACCCAAAACTTGACCCTGTTGGTCATCTTTATCCCTCTTCCGATTTTCTTCCGGTTTAGAAGCTTGGAAGTCTTGTTGTTCCATTTCGATATTCTTGGCTGCATTAGCCACTGTCGACACATCCTCAAACTTGGTGTTAATGAGATGTTGACGATACTTATAGTGAATTTTCCACTTAAATTTCTCGGCCTGTTCTATTGCAGTCCCTGCTGAAGTTCCCGCAAAACCTGCCAACCTGGTGAACCTTGTCATGAAGTCGGTGATGGATTCGTCATCCTTCTGTTGAATAGACAAAAACTCCCTACCATATGCCTCCTTATCAGCAGCTGAGAAATACTGCTAATAAAAAACATCACAAAATTCTGTCCAAGTAAGTGTCTCTATGAATCTTTCACCCTTTGTTGCTTTTATAGCTTTCCACCATCTCTGCGCATCCCCATCTAATTTGTAAGCAGCCAACAACACTCTCTGGTTATCAGAGCACCCCAACACGTCAAAGATCTTCTCTAAATGGGCAATCCAATTCGCTGCTTCAATTGGAGTTGGAGCTGAACTGAATGAATGCGGTTTCTGCTTTTGAAACCTTTCTAACCATACATATGTTGGCACCACAAACTGATCAATACCATTTGTATTTCCTAACTCTTCATTTGCTTGTGGAGCACCATTACCGGAGTTTCCTTGATTAGGATTTTCTGGTGCTTGCTGTTGCATCTGTATCGCTTGAACGACTTGTGCCACTAACTGCGGTAAAGCTTGATTAACTGCTTGATTTAATAAGGCTGATATATCCAAATTATTAGGTTGCACATCAGGTTGCGCATCGAGTTGGGCCTCGCCTCTTCCTCTTCCTCTTCCTCTACCATTACCTTGTCTCCTAGCACCTCTAACGGATCTACGAGCCATCTAAGAACAACGGATGGAAGAAAAATAGATTCGAGGCAAATTCTAATACAAACTAACATTATATCTTAATAGAATATCAAACATAATAAAAACCTAACCCAGAAATCTACCCATAACTCACAGGTCGAACCTTCTATAAGAAAGAACCTAGCTCTGATACCAACTCTGTAACACCCCATTCCCGAACTGGAAAGAGAGGTTACGCACAGAACATAACAGAACTAATAAATTGGAATCAAAACCTTGAATATGAAACCGAATAGTCTAAATAGATAATTGCCAACTGGCTCAAACACGGTCTGAGTATTACAACAAAACTAGAAACTAAAATATTAAGCCCTAAACAAAATATCTAAACTATTTACATAAAAGGAAGCTCTCTTCACACATGCCCTTGCTCCCCCTGATTACCTGCCGGAAGAAAAACACAGCATGAGCCAAATGCCCAGTACGAATATAGAGTGCAAGAAAATAAGAACTAAAATGAATAACAAAACCAACTGAACTGAACTAATCTGAATAACATAATAGGCTGAATCAAATGGCTGGGGTGATTTCATACCGAGCTCAGAACAAAACAGAACAGAAATATACATCGGACTGCGCAATCCAGATGTATGCAAAATCGGAAGGTGTGTTTGGCACAAACAACACCAAACCGCAGAACAAAAC
Source organism: Hedera helix (assembly GCA_947179155.2). NCBI lineage: Eukaryota > Viridiplantae > Streptophyta > Magnoliopsida > Apiales > Araliaceae > Hedera > Hedera helix. The sequence continues at coordinate 12,467,177 of OX359280.1, forward strand.
AGAAAACTAGGGTCGACCCATACGCCTCCCACAACAAAACACCAATTGACCAACTCCCATCGGAGCACACAAAATGGAGACGCCGTGGACTAATCACACTGCCACGGAAGTGTCATGCCTCGGTGCCAAGAGGACATGCCTGTGGTACCCCCACAGGTGGTTATAGCTCAGGTATACCCTACGGTATATTCTAACAAAAATATTATGTCACAATATATGCGACACAATACAAACAAAAGGGGTTCTAATACGCACATGCTAAACTAAAACGAATCGACACAAAGCCCCCAAAATATATTAGCATGTACGTTTCTACAAAATCAAAATAAATACTAGACATGATCTCTAAGTCCAAAGAGTACAAGTTATGAATTTTCGAATATCTAGAACCAAACAATTATATCATAAGCATTTGACTATGAATAATATATCGAAATAATATCTGAATTCTAATTGAGAGACAAAACAAAGAAATTAAAATTAAAGAAGTATCGCTGAAAGAGAATGGAATCCGTACCTGGAATAAGCGATGTAATACCCACAACTATAATTGCAATTTGTTAGACTTGCCCAATTCAATCTATTCACAAAAATAACACATTTTTATTAATTACTATAATTAATTAAGTTTTACATCTCTTTGACGAATCTGAAATCATTTCATTTTACCAAAAATATTCTGAGCATGGTAATACATAGCATAAAATATATTAATAATTAACATATTTCTTGTTCCCTCCAAAATACATATAAGTGTATTTACAAAAATATTCATTCTATTTTTAATTCTACTATAAACAAATATATTATGTCAAAACTCTAACGTTACAAAAATAATAATTTATTATCCCAAAATGCTAATTACTAACAAAGATATACCAAAAATATATATACTAATAAACTAAATAACATACAAAAATTAAAGTTACAAATAACAAATAATAATAATAAAGCAAAACTAACAAACTAAATAATTAAAGCTACAAAATAATACTACTAATGCAAAACTAAACAATTAAGGCTACAAATAATAATAATGCAAAACTAACAAATTAACAAAAAATTAAAGCTACAACATAAAAATAATAATGCAGAAAATAAATATACAAGAAAAGAAAAAGAAACATACCCGAAATTACGAAGAGATCCACTGTCTCCAAAGAAAACCAAAAGAAATTTGGGCTTATATCAATACCCAAAATCCAAAGAAGGAAATAAAATATTTAACTAGGGAGGTTCTTACTTAAAAGACCCTCACACAAAAAAGTCCTTTCTCACAATGGGAGGTCTTTTTTGTTAGTGTATTAAAAGGAGAGGGGTAAAGTCATATTTATAGGCTAAGGAAGGGAAGGAACTTTTGAGAAGGGGCGATGTGGGACTATTGAAAGAAAGAAAGAAAAAGAAAGGTGGGTATTACAATGGTTGTGTATGAAGCAGGACTATTTTATCATGCCGTTGTTAATACCTGGACCGAACTCTCCATGTAATGATATTGACGTGTACGTGCGGCCTTTAATTGAGGAGCTGAAGATACTATAGAGTAATAGGGTTGAAACATATGACGCATCTACCGGTACAAAGTTGCAAATGCGTGCTGCACTGTTGTGGACAATTAGTGATTTTCCAGGTCTTGCTATGTTGTCTGGTTGGAGCACTAATGTGACGCCCCCAAATTTAGGCCCACACAGCCCAAACTTGAGTTGTCAAAAAACTACAACAAAATAATTACAAGGTAGAACAATGTTCAACAATACAGTGTATAATAATACACAACTAAGTCTTCACTATTATTAACACACTATTTTACAACACGTGAAGACTACGATAGCTATCCCTCAGACTCTCACTCCATTCCCCTGCTAGACCCAGCTATGTTCTCATCTCATGTTGAAAAACAATAGAACAAAAGAAAGGGTGAGCTCAAATAGCCCAGTAAAGAATATCATGACTAAGATAATGACGAATAAATTATCATTAGTCTTCAACAGTTGAGTTCTTGATAGAATACAATAGATTACAAGGTTTATATCAAAAACTGCAGTTAAATTCTTAAACAACGTTCAGATCAATAATAACAGCGGAATGAGCAATCTATTAGAAGAATAATGCAGACTATAATGTCCACTTGATTCTCTTTTTAGGAAAAACATCATCAACTTTTATCATCTGAAATACCTTTAGTCAAGATAATACAATTCACAGTTCCTGATCATAATCATGCAGATCAACAGTTCATCTTTGCACTACGGGCCAAAGACATTCAATATAACACCAACGGTCATGATTATACGATATTCAACCTTTGGTCATAATCATACCAAACAACAGTTCATCTTTGCACTACGGGCCAAAGAGAACATTCACCACGTGCCATAAAAGACACCGAACAGATGTATCGCCTTTAACCTATTATATCGCCTTTAACCTATCATCTGTTCAACAATTATATCGCATCTGTGCCCCCGGCCACAGATATTCACAACAACTTGATTTTGGATGATTAGAATGATATAAATGATGAACAGAAGAAACAGGATAAACAATAAGTATCAGAAGTTTACTTTGTACAGATTCAAATAATGTCCAAATTGTCAACATTATGTGGAGTGAAATTTAAAAATGATATTCCAGATCCACAGTTCAGAATAACGGTTACAGTTCAATAGAAAGGTTCACGTAAATAGGATGGTTCAATTGAAATGATGAAGTGCAACTATTATGGAACATATAATATTTTCAGGAATTATAGAAGCAATAGTTCCATAATAAGTTTCGATGTAGGTGTATGAAAGAAAATAATATCATTTACCGTAGCAGGTTTGATTAACAAAAGGTGAAGGAAATTAATATCTCTTACCATATTAAGTTTGAATAATGGAAGATGAAAAAGTTGGTATCCCTTATGAGTATAAAGGAAAATAATATCACTTACGAATATGAAAGAAAATGATATTATAAACGAATATGCAATAAAAGTGTCATGTGATAATTCGTGTAGACAAATTATTTCCACAAGAGACAAATAAGAAATGAATACGAAGAGTTATTCACCAAACAGGCGGTAATCCGCGCAGTAAGGTTATTCTCAGAGATTAATAAGGAATGAATACAAAAGGTTATTCACCAACAGACGGTAATCCGCGCCGTAAGGTTATTCTCACAATTTAATAAAAATTGAATACGAAGAGTTATTCACCAAACAGACGGTAATCCGCGCAGTAAGGTTATTCTCAGAGATTAATAAGGAATGAATACGAATGGTTATTCACCAACAGGCGATACTTCGCACCGTAAGGTTATTCTCACAAATTAATACATGGAAATAAATGGCACATCTTATGAGTAAGAAAGAAACGGTATTATTTTCGAGAATCAAATAATGATAATCCTTTACCGTAGTAAGTTTAAATAATAGAATATGAAATAAGATGATATTCCTTACCTTGATATTGTGAAACAAGTTTATACCCGAACAAATCCTTCCTTGTTTGTAGCAGTAAAGAATCTGACTTTTGAGTCTTCTAGAGTTTTAAAATCTCTTTATGTTTTTAAAATAATGTTACTCTCGGAAAGATAGACGGCATAGACTCAAGAATCACTCAATTCGGAGTTAATATGAATGAGTTATGAATTTTCAAAACTAAGACTGAAAATAGTAACGAAAATCAGAATAGGTTACGGTTTTTAGTATTTTAAGGCATGAAGATGACTTCAGATGACTTTTCTTCCTTCTTCAAAGTTGTAGAGGACGAAAAACTGAAGAGACAAGCTTTTAATTCATTAAATTCTGACAAATAATGAATTTACTATGATTTTTCGAAAGAGTTACTGTACATAAGAAAATTCCACTCGGGAATTCAAAGAAGAATGCAAAAGATTTCAAAACTAGGAATGACTTAAGAACACTTAGAGAGAACTTACACAAAGAAGTATTTAGAGAGTGGAGGAAAATGTATGTAAGAATGTTATGAAAAATTTCTTAAGTTAAGTCCTCTATTTATAGCCAAAAATCTTATCATAACCAAAATTTCCTAATTTAATCCAAACCATTCATTTCAAGATAATGTTTAATCCATACCATTCATTTCCTCTTTTAAGATTTTTTTAATTTAAACCATTCATTTAAAGAGCATCTTTAAACTACACCATTCATTTCAAATTATATATTATCTTTAATCTATACCATTCATTTTATCTAAACCATTCATTTAAATATCATCTTTTAATCTACATCATCCATTTCAAATTCTATATTATCTTTAATCTATACCATTCATTTTACATCACCTAACTTTATATTATAAACAAATAATTTTATCAATTCAATTATTCAACAATAATTCACATTTATTCATTATTATGACTAATTGTTATAAATACAGTGTAGTTGACTATCTGAGTTAGATATCAAGTCAATTAATTAATAAAATACAACTGTTTAAATAACATCATAATAGAGAGAACAATAATGCAGAAAGCATGTAAAAGAAGGAATACGTTACTGTGTCATGACAATTATTGATTCAATAATATGAATTACTGTGCATATGCTACTGTGACAATTATCAATTTAATGATATGAATTATTGTGGATGTGACAACAAAGTCAAATATTGTACGATAACCACTTTATCAGTTCAATAATACGAAACACTGTGCAATGCCGTGTGCTACTATGCAATACCGTATGTTACTTGTAATACCGTATATTACTATTCTTTTACCACCGGATATTTTAACAATTAAAAGTGATAGTACCATTGACCATTTAAGAATTGTTTATGTCATTTTCTGTATCCGACAATTATTCTTTGTGGGGTCCACCAATGATTGGTTCGTACGGCGCCGTCGTACGAATATTCCCCGACAGAACGAATATTCCCCGACCAAAAGAATATTGTCCGACATAATATAATTTACACATAACATCCTTAACTTTTAACTTTATCAATTTAACCACTTACTGTTTCATGAAAATATATATGAAGAAAAAATAAATTTTATATTTCATAAAATTCGGGGTCTTACAACCTCCCCTCCTTATGAAATTTCGTCCCCGAAATTGACGTACCTGGCATATCGAAGAGGTAAGGATACTTAGATTTCATCTCAGATTCTAGCTCCCAAGTCATTTCCTCAGTATCTTGGTTCCTCCATAAAACCTTAACTTGAGGTGTAACTTTTGAGAGTAGGATCTGCTCCTTCTTATCTAGGATCTTAACAGGTACCTCCTCGAACGTTAAATCCTTTGTTATAACTTCTGGTTCTAACTCAATGACGTGGTTTGGGTCCTTCACATATTTACGTAACATAGATATGTGAAAAACGTTATGGATGCGAGACATACTTGGTGGTAGGGCTAGTCTGTAGGCTACGGTTCCTATTCGATTGAGGATTTCAAATGGGCCAATAAATCGAAGGTTGAGCTTTCCTCTCTTTCCGAATTTCGTAACCCCTTTTCATGGAGAAACACGTAAGAATACATGATCTCCGACGTTGAAACTTTCGTCTCTCCGATGAAGATCAGCATAACTCTTTTGTCGTTCTTGTGCGGTCTGTATTCGTTGTCGGATCATTTGGATCTTTTCTGTTGTCAAGCGTACCAACTCGGGTCCCAACAATTTTGCTTCTCCTACCTCATTCCAACATACTGGAGAGCGGCACTTCCTTCCATACAAAGCCTCGAATGGAGCCATGCCTATGCTTGCTTGGTAACTGTTGTTGTAAGAAAATTCCACCAATGACAAGTACTTATCCCAACTTCCTTTGAAGCCTAATACACAAAGTCTCAAAAGATCTTCGAGGGTCTGGATCGTCCTTTCCGATTGTCCGTCCGTTTGAGGATGGTATGCAGAACTAAAACGTAGTTCAGTGCCCATAGCTTTTTGTAGACTGATCCAAAAGCGTGAAGTGAATCTAGGATCTCGATCAGATACTATGGAAACTGGCATACCATGCAATCTCATGATCTCATTTATGTACATACCGGCAAGACGTTCAAGTGAAAAGTTTTCTCGTATAGGCAAGAAATGAGCGAATTTGGTCAATCTATCTACGATGACCCAAATTGCATCTAAGCCTTGAGAAACTTTGGGAAGACCCGTCACGAAATTCATATTGATGTGTTCCCACTTCCATTCGGGAACCTCAAGTGGTTGTAATGGACCCTTAGGTACTTGATGCTCTGTCTTGACACGTTGACAAGTTAGGCACCTTGAGATAAATTCTGCAATCTCCCTTTTCATATTGTTCCACCAAAATGTATGTCGAAGATCTCGATACATCTTGGTACTCCCTGGGTGGATTGCAAACGGCGTGTTGTGTGCCTCCATCATGATTTTATACTTCAATTCAGGATCGTTAAGAACACAGAGTCGAGAGTTAACTCGAAGTATTCCTTTCTCGTCGATTCTTGCCTCAGGAATAGCACATTCTTGTACTTTCTTCATCATATTCATCAACTCCGGATCAGTAGCTTGAGCAGCTTTAATTTTATCGATTAAAGCTGGTTCTACTCGTACGTGCGCAATCTTCAAGTGGGTCATTGGTGTTTTTAGCTCTATCCCCATCTTTTGCAAGTCGTACAAAATACGCTTCTGTTTTGTCAGCAGTGCACTTGTACTCGCATAAGATCTTCTGCACAAAGCGTCAGCTACAACGTTCGCCTTTCCCGGGTGATACTGGATTGTGTGGTCATAATCCTTCAACAGCTCAAGCCAACGTCGTTGTCGCATGTTGAGTTCCTTCTGGGTGAAGAAATACTTGAGACTTTTATGATCCGTATAGATATCCACTTTTTCTCCGTACAAGTAGTGTCTCCAGATCTTCAACGCGAAAACGACTGCTGCCATTTCTAGATCATGAGTAGGATAATTTTTCTCATAATCTTTGAGTTGTCGAGAGGCATAGGCTATAAACTTTCCATGTTGCATAAGGACACAGCCTAGACCTTTGCCTGAAATATTGCTATATATAACGAATTCTCCTGATCCTGATGGAATGGTCAGAACAGGAACTGAAACTAGTCTCCTCTTGAGTTCTTGAAAACCCTTCTCGCATTCCTCGCTCGATATAAGTTTTGTACTAGAACAAATGATACCAATATCTAATAATTAAACTTTTGACTCTTGGCATTCTATGGGAGCCATTCGGTATGGGGCTTTGAAAATGGGTTTGGTACCGAGTTCAAGATCAACACAAAATTCAATTTCACGGTTTTGGGTAAGCTAGGAAGTTCCTCAGGAAAAACGTCAGAAAACTCATTAACAATGAGAATATCATTGAAGTTTGACGTATTTTTGTTCAAATCAGTGACATGAGCTAAAAAGACTTGACATCCGTTTTTCAATAAACGAATGGCTTTATGGCTAGAAATAACAGTTATAGATTTCAATGGTTTAGTTGCTTGAATTTGCATGACAGGTTGATTAGGAATATGAAAACTAATAATCTTATGAAAACAATCAATTTTAGCATGATGGGTAGTCAACCAATCAATTCCTAAAATCACATCAAATTTATGCATCTCCAAAGAAATAAGGTCAACAGGTAATGTGAGGTTGTTGATTTGAACTAGGCAAGATTTATAGATAGTAGATGTGATAGATATTTCTCCCAATGGGGTTTCAACTGATAAGTCAAAGTCTATGTTTTTCGAAGTCAAATTTAAACGTTGAGCACATGTATGTTAGATAAAAGAATGGGTAGAGCAAGTATCTAACATGGCATAAACTTCACAAGAATTTATAAATAGCTTACCGGTTATCACTTCATTCGGTTCTTGACTGTTATCGTCAAATCGAATTCTGAATACTTCATCCGCATCTTCACGTATTTCAACCATGGGAATACCACTGAATAATTTTCTAGCAAATTGTTTCTCGGATTCATCAACTTCATCAGTAGTAACGTACCAATGATTTCCATTAAAATAGTATTTTTGATAGACTGCAGTTTCCACGATAGTGACTAACTTAACCTGAATTCCTCTAAATTGTAATGCCCAAAAGTATAGAAACATCATTTTTAAATAATCTTGAAAATCATAGCTGGAACACCATAAATCCCAAAGACTGATATGAAAAGTCCATATATTCTGATCCTTTGTTATCGAGCATAACCAAGTGATATGATCCTTCCAATTAGTGAGCATATTAAAGGCAACAATTTTTGCAAGTTCATTACATCCTTTAATTGCTTCTAAGAAAGGATCTGGAATGACTATAGTAGAGCTTTCACCTTCATCCTTACTGGATAAAACACGCATAAATTTTGCCTTAGGCAAAAGATTCAACTCTGAGTTTCTAGGAAGATTATTCGTCGTCTCTTGATTCGCAGGAACATTTGTTTCGGGCACTCCATTGTTAACTTCCTGATTTTCATATGTCATATTCAACTGTAGTCACAAAATAATTGTTAGTTCAAACAAACTGACTAATCTCTTCATGTTCCTACATTTAAATCGATTCATTATATAACAAAATCTAATTTAGGTAGGACACACTAGTGATTGATTCTATTCGTCTCTCCCCTCCTAGTTCTAACCCCAGATCTCCATTAAAGACCATATCCCTAAGCTCTGATACCAACTGTGACGCCCCCAAATTTAGGCCCACACAGCCCAAACTTGAGTTGTCAAAAGACTACAACAAAATTATTACAAGGTAGAACAACGTTCAACAATACAGTGTATAATAATACACAACTAAGTCTTCACTATTATTAACACACTATTTTACAACACGTGAAGACTACGATAGCTATCCCTCGGACTCTCACTCCATTCCCCTGCTAGACCCAGCTATGTTCTCATCTCCTGTTGAAAAACAATGGAACAAAAGAAAGGGTGAGCTCAAATAGCCCAGTAAAGAATATCATGACTAAGATAATGACGAATAAATTATCATTAGTCTTCAACAGTTGAGTTCTTGATAGAATACAATAGACTACAAGGTTTATATCAAAAACTGCAGTTAAATTCTTAAACAACGTTCAGATCAATAATAGCAGCGGAATGAGCAATCTATTAGAAGAATAATGCAGACTATAATGTCCACTTGATTCTCTTTTTAGGAAAAACATCATCAACTTTTATCATCTGAAATACATTTAGTCAAGATAATACAATTCACAGTTCCTGATCATAATCATGCAGATCAACAGTTCATCTTTGCACTACGGGCCAAAGACATTCAATATAACACCAACGGTCATGATTATACCATATTCAACCTTTGGTCATAATCATACCAAACAACAGTTCATCTTTGCACTACGGGCCAAAGAGAACATTCACCACGTGCCATAAAAGACACCGAACAGATGTATCGCCTTTAACCTATTATATCGCCTTTAACCTATCATCTGTTCAACAATTATATCGCATCTGTGCCCCCAGCCACAGATATTCACAACAACTTGATTTTAGATGATTAGAATGATATAAATGATGAACAGAAGAAACAGGATAAACAATAAGTATCAGAAGTTTACTTTGTACAGATTCAAATAATGTCCAAATTGTCAACATTATGTGGAGTGAAATTTAAAAATGATATTCCAGATCCACAGTTCAGAATAACGGTTACAGTTCAATAGAAAGGTTCACGTAAATAGGATGGTTCAATTGAAATGATGAAGTGCAACTATTATGGAACATATAATATTTTCAGGAATTATAGAAGCAATAGTTCCATAATAAGTTTCGATGTAGGTGTATGAAAGAAAATAATATCATTTACCGTAGCAGGTTTGATTAACAAAAGGTGAAGGAAATTAATATCTCTTACCATATTAAGTTTGAATAATGGAAGATGAAAAAGTTGGTATCCCTTATGAGTATAAAGGAAAATAATATCACTTACGAATATGAAAGAAAATGATATTATAAACGAATATGCAATAAAAGTGTCATGTGATAATTCGTGTAGACAAATTATTTCCACAAGAGACAAATAAGAAATGAATACGAAGAGTTATTCACCAAACAGGCGGTAATCCGCGCAGTAAGGTTATTCTCAGAGATTAATAAGGAATGAATACAAAAGGTTATTCACCAACAGACGGTAATCCGCGCCGTAAGGTTATTCTCACAATTTAATAAAAATTGAATACGAAGAGTTATTCACCAAACAGACGGTAATCCGCGCAGTAAGGTTATTCTCAGAGATTAATAAGGAATGAATACGAATGGTTATTCACCAACAGGCGATACTTCGCACCGTAAGGTTATTCTCACAAATTAATACATGGAAATAAATGGCACATCTTATGAGTAAGAAAGAAACGGTATTATTTTCGAGAATCAAATAATGATAATCCTTTACCGTAGTAAGTTTAAATAATAGAATATGAAATAAGATGATATTCCTTACCTTGATATTGTGAAACAAGTTTATACCCGAACAAATCCTTCCTTGTTTGTAGCAGTAAAGAATCTGACTTTTGAGTCTTCTAGAGTTTTAAAATCTCTTTATGTTTTTAAAATAATGTTACTCTCGGAAAGATAGACGGCATAGACTCAAGAATCACTCAATTCGGAGTTAATATGAATGAGTTATGAATTTTCAAAACTAAGACTGAAAATAGTAACGAAAATCAGAATAGGTTACGGTTTTTAGTATTTTAAGGCATGAAGATGACTTCAGATGACTTTTCTTCCTTCTTCAAAGTTGTAGAGGACGAAAAACTGAAGAGACAAGCTTTTAATTCATTAAATTCTGACAAATAATGAATTTACTATGATTTTTCGAAAGAGTTACTGTACATAAGAAAATTCCACTCGGGAATTCAAAGAAGAATGCAAAAGATTTCAAAACTAGGAATGACTTAAGAACACTTAGAGAGAACTTACACAAAGAAGTATTTAGAGAGTGGAAGAAAAAATATGTAAGAATGTTATGAAAAATTTCTTAAGTTAAGTCCTCTATTTATAGCCAAAAATCTTATCATAACCAAAATTTCCTAATTTAATCCAAACCATTCATTTCAAGATAATGTTTAATCCATACCATTCATTTCCTCTTTTAAGATTTCTTTAATTTAAACCATTCATTTAAAGAGCATCTTTAAACTACACCATTCATTTCAAATTATATATTATCTTTAATCTATACCATTCATTTTATCTAAACCATTCATTTAAATATCATCTTTTAATTTACATCATCCATTTCAAATTATATATTATCTTTAATCTATACCATTCATTTTACATCACCTAACTTTATATTATAAACAAATAATTTTATCAATTCAATTATTCAACAATAATTCACATTTATTCATTATTATGACTAATTGTTATAAATACAGTGTAGTTGACTATCTGAGTTAGATATCAAGTCAATTAATTAATAAAATACAACTGTTTAAATAACATCATAATAGAGAGAACAATAATGCAGAAAGCATGTAAAAGAAGGAATACGTTACTGTGTCATGACAATTATTGATTCAATAATGTGAATTACTGTGCATATGCTACTGTGACAATTATCAATTTAATAATATGAATTATTGTGGATGTGACAACAAAGTCAAATATTGTACGATAACCACTTTATCAGTTCAATAATACGAAACACTGTGCAATGCCGTGTGCTACTATGCAATACCGTATGTTACTTGTAATACCGTATATTACTATTCTTTTACCACCGGATATTTTAACAATTAAAAGTGATAGTACCATTGACCATTTAAGAATTGTTTATGTCATTTTCTGTATCCGACAATTATTCTTTGTGGGGTCCATCAATGATTGGTTCGTACGGCGCCGTCGTACGAATATTCCCCGACAGAACGAATATTCCTCGACCAAAAGAATATTGTCCGACATAATATAATTTACACATAACATCCTTAACTTTTAACTTTATCAATTTAACCACTTACTGTTTCATGAAAATATATATGAAGAAAAAATAAATTTTATATTTCATAAAATTCGGGGTCTTACAACTAAAGGTAAGTTTGCTTATCCGTCATGCCAAATGAGCACTCATTCTCGTAGATTGCAAAGTAAGGAATGTTATATCGGGCATCGTTGTTTTTTGGAGGCGGGTCATAGTTATAGGTTTGATACATGGAGATTCAACGGAGAATGTGACCATAGTGAAGCTCCAGTGGTGCCAACAGGATTTGATATTCTTGAACAAGTTAATGGAGTTAATGTCACTTTTGGGAAGACAGCCACAAGCACGAATACTATTCCCCACGACTCGAAACATAATTGGAGGAAGAAATCTATTTTCTTTGAATTGCCATATTGGAAGATACTTTTGTTGCGCCACAATCTAGATGGAATGCACATTGCCAAAAACATTTGTGATAGCTTGAGTGGGACATTGTTGAATGTGCAAGGAAAGATGAAAGATAACTTAAAAGCACGATTGGACTTGATGGAGGTATAAGAAGAGAGCTCCATCCAAGACCCGTGCAAGTAAGCGATTCAATGTACATTTTTTCCACTGCAAGTTACTCAATGTCTAAGAAAGAAAAACATGATTTCTTTCAAGTGTTAAAAAATGTTAAGGTACCTGATGGATATGCTTCAAATATTTCACGTTGTGTAAATGTGAAGGGAGGCAAGATCTTCTTAAAAGTCACGACTGCCATATTTTAATGCAACAATTACTTCCAATAGCAATACGAGGTACTAACTTGCCTCGTCATGCATGCTCAACAATAATTGAACTTTGTAACTTCTTTAGAGAATTATGTTCCAATTATAACACATCCGAAGATTATGAACGATTGAACAAGAAAATCCCGTTAATACTTTGCAAGCTTGAGATGGTGTTTCCTCCTGGCTTCTTTGATATAATGGTACATTTGTGTGTCCACCTTGCTGAAGAGGCGAGGATAGCTGGAAATGTGAAATATCGACAAATGTGGGCTTTTGAAAGATACATGGGCAAGTTAAAAGGATATATTCGTAACAGAAGTCGTCCAGAAGGGTCAATTGTAAAAGGGTATATTGCTGATGAATGTGTTACATTTTGCTCAAGATATTTGAGTCAAAATAATGCTAGTTGGAACCGAGTTGGAAGAAATGAAGATGGATATGAACAAGAAGAATCAAATCTGTCCATATTCAGAAACATTGATCGATTTCTTAATGCCCCAAAGATTGTTGTCTAGGTGGCAATGATGTGAAGAGTGCACACTTGTATGTACTATTCAATTGTACAGAGGTCGAGTCATATCTAAGGTGAGTAAATAAAGAATGACATTAATTGTTCTAAATATTAATTACTTTTGTTATACCAAATTGACCAACAAAATTAAATTTTTTAAAATTGTTTTGTAGTATTTGGCGAGATTCGTATATGTTACGACGTGGAAAGCATAAGCAAAAACCGACTCCAAGGGAAATTGACAATGCTAAGAAACATGAATTTCTTGAATGGTTTAAAAATTATGTAAGTAGTAAAATATTTGAGCGTAATTTAATTAATGCTTTTGCAATGATTATTACTAATAAATTGATGAATTTTTCTTATAATATTTCTACCATTTTGTAGATGGCAACTATGAATAATGTTGCTTCTAAGGAAGTAAAAGCTCTTGCATTTGGCCCAAATTTGATAGGTAGGAGATGAGATGGTTATTTTTTAAATGGGTATCGATTCCATACTGCAAGTTGTGAGATTAAAAGGAGAACACAAAATAGCGGAGTTTATGTGGTAGCAACTACTCGTGGATATTCCTCTGCTAGAGACCTAAATCCTAGGGAAGATGTAGTTGAATACTTTGGTATTTTGGGAGATGTTATTGAATTGGATTATTATGGATCTGGCAATGTTGTTCTATTCAAGTGTAAGTGTTATGATAGTTTAGCACGTGATAGAGGGGTCAAAACTGATGAATATGGCTTCACGCTTGTACATTCTCAAAAGTTTGGTTTGGCGAATGAGCCCTTTGTACTGTCATCTCAGGTTCAACAAATATTTTATGTTGATGATCAAAGGGATAGCAATTGGTGTGTGGTTATACGAACAAAATCGAGAGATTTATGTGAAGATGCTGAAGTAGATTCTGATAGTGAAGAGTTACCTAAATACAATGAAGATTTCATCACTCCAGTTGTAGATGTTGATATTGAAAACATAAGTTGGGTTAGGAATGATGTAGATGCTGAATTAGTTGAAAATGGACGAAAAAGAATTCGAAGTAGGCGGAAGAAAGGATCTCAAACGAATATTTCTCGATCCAAAAGACCGATGATTGAACATATTGTTGATGAAGACGAAGACGAAGACGACGACGACGGAGACGGAGACGAAGATGGAGAATGATGCATGTGTAGTCAGTCAGTCACAACTTTAGGGTCATGTTAGATTAATGTTATTGTAACTCACTAGATAGTGCATTTTGATTTGGTCAATGTCATTTTGATAGTGCATTAATGTTCAAGTCACCATTTTGATATAGTGCATTAATTACAATTGTTAAATTTCAGCTAAAATTCTGGATTGCTTGTTATTAAACTTGTTGCTTTGAAGTAACCATGTTAGCATTCCCATCTTTCATTGAAAATGTAATTCTGTTTGATGCTTGTTGCAGTTATTGGATCAAATTGTGTGTGAGTTTCCTCTCGAACATCCCGTCTCTATTGTTAGGCCTCTACAAGATTCACTTGTTCACACTCGATCTACTGCAGGTTTGTTTGGAATACTATATTTAGTTTCTTGCAATGTTTTCTATAATTATTATGATTTCCTATAAATGATAAGTTGTGTAGCAGATTAGATCTGATGTGTTCTTTTATTGGTATTATAATGATTAGTAGTACCTTACAACATCAGTCTATGGCAGGTGATAGAGCATCTAGATCTCGTGCGCGTAGTTCTAATGACCCACAGTTTGATGAAAATAATGATAATGATGCCCATGTCAATGAACCTCATGCCAATGTCAATGAGGCTCATGCAACAACTGAAGATGCTATTAATGAGGATGATGCAGGTATTTTGTTACAGTATATTTTAGTTGAATTTGAGTAATTGATATTTATTGTAAATGATGCTCAAAATTTGCTATAGATTATTCCCCCCCCCCCCCCCCCCCTACACACACACACAATTTTTCAGTTTGATTTAACAGTATTGTATCATAAATTTGTCCTAGAATAGAGGTAGAGTGATACTCTTTCATCCTATACATATGATGCAGATAGATAGCCTTCAAATGCCAAAGAAAGACTTCCTGAACAACCTTTTTCCCAGTTTTAGGAGCATCTAAAGCATCATAGTAGATTTCAATTCATGTCCAGATTAAAAATCAGAACAGAGGATTTCATGTTGACTTCTGCTGAATTCCCTTATTTTGTCGCTTTCGGCTGTTAATTAGACTGTCCGCACGGGAACAAGATTTTGCCAGTACTTATATAAGCCTAATCAAGTCATTTTGTTATTAGTGGGATCTTGATGTCTTTATTTCCTTATTACATAATAGTAACATTCAAGAATGAAGAATTTACCTAAAATCTCTTTTTGACTTTGCTCTGCACGTCGGTGTTACTTACTAATCATTCCATCCCAAAATGAGAACCCTAACTTTCCTTTCAGGCTCATTCCAAAATAAGGCTAAACTTTTAAATCTAGGTGGAATGTCACGTTTGTAAGGAGGTACTGCATGATATAAACACAAATGATTAGGAAAATCAAATGAATATAAATACTTCTTTCTATTTACGAGCTCACAACTGGATGAATGAATTATGATGATCCCATGATCTTCCTTGGAACTAATTGATTTACAGATAGAATTTTCTCAAGGCAAGAAGGAATAAAATGCTAATTTCAATTGAAGTTTCCTACTTTACTTTGAACTGATAGATACTGTCATTAAAGATGTGCTGATGCTTATCAAACTCACATCTTCTTGATTTAGGCCTTACATTCACTGTGATGTTAATTGATGTCAATTTTATCCTGGTTTGTAGTTCAATGAATAGTCAATATAATCATATAGAGAGCCTTCACAATCATTATGCAATGTGCAAGCATGTTGATCTGTCATTGTGTGCTACTGAGATTGTTCTGATCTTAGGAAATTCTCTAACTTCAATTACATTTTGGTTGCTGAGGAATTAGAAAAATATATACGAACGTCAAATCCTACATTTGTTTTTGTTTTAAATTATGTCTAACATGATTATCTTTTAACCTTTTTCCCTTTGCCAACTGTAATGACCAAGACTTTTGTGAATTATTTATTTATGGAAATGAATGTTTCTTTAAATTGTTATGTGCATTTATGTGAAATGTGTATATATGGAATTAAATAATTTCCATGATTATGAATTTAAAATGAAATTGTGCTCGAAGAGGTAAGACAAGTTAGTTATGAATTAACAAAGCTTGGAGATAAAGTCTTGTATGGCATTGATGATGAATTAATTAAATAATTAATTCATGAGAGATGATTTAAAATAAATTTAACACAATGATGAAGTAATTTATTAATAAGTTAAAAGTCTCACTAAGAATTATATTGGACCAGCCCAGCTGGTTATTAAACAAGCCTAATCCCAAATATTAGCAGGTGGATTTTGTAGGCATATGTTCCTTGTAGAGTCATAAATTAGGATACCAAGGGGGTGCATACATATACATATACATATATATATATATATATATATATATATATATATATATTATGACCTTACTGGATGGGAAAAAGTAGGCTGCTAAGAGCTCCAATAAGGTGCACCAACCCAACATGAAAAAAAACTGGGATCAGTGGAGGAAGAGTCCAGTCGGTATTTTAGCCCCTAGCCAAGTGGTAAGCCCAAATCAATTGATCCAGATTAGGAGGCAAATTCCTAGAAAATGAAGTAGTATAATAATACTATTAATAGTAATAATACCCTTATCAACTGTGCACAGCCGCACTAGGCTAATGGCCTATTTCCATGATTTCGTAACAGGTAATCTGGTAATAATGATAACTTTATCAGTACTGTTCTCAGCCAAACTAGGCCAATGGCCTATTTCCTCATGTTGTGAAACAAGTAAACGGGTGATGATGGTTAAGTGTATGGTTGAAAGGTGAGTTGGTAGTACTCTCTACCTAATCCCTATTAGCCAACAGGTAATGCTGTGATGGACCAGTCCTAATGCCTGAGTAATTACCCATGATTGGACAATAATTTTCCTATAAATTGACACCCACAGACTGCTGTAATGCGTGTTAGTCTGCTATAATTTCAACTTAGAAAGAGAAAGAGTAACAAAGAGAGTGAGAGACAGGAGAGAGAGTTCAAGAGCCTTTGCAGTTCGGTGTCGGGAAGGCTTATCTGTGTTTGTTTCAAGCAGGTACTAACTTATGACTGTAAATCTTTTATTAGCATAAAAGTTGTTATATGGTAGTAACTTGGCATGGTATTAAGTATAGGAATTATGAGAGCTTTTGAAGTAATAAGGTAACTGTTGAAGAAGATCACACGTAAAGTGTACGGTAAACTATGTGAATCACCTAGTTGAATAAAAGAGAACAAAACGAAAATACCTTACTGGGTTAATTTTTTTTTTTAAAAAGTTTTATTTTTATTAATAATTAAAAATAAAATAATAATAATAAACAAATAAAGTAATTTTATTTGTAAGTTAATATTAAATGAATAAAATAATAATTTAAAATTATTTTATTTGTAAGTCAATTAAATAATATTAAACAAATAAAATAATACTTTAAAATCATTTTATTTGTAAGTTGATTAAAATAATATTAAACAAATAAAATAATACCTTAAAATTATTTTATTTGTGAGTTGATTAAATAATATTAAACAATAAAATAATACTTAAAAATTATTTTATTTGTGAGTTAACATTAAATGAATAAAATAATAACTAAAAAATTATTTTATTTGTGAGTTAATAATAAAGATTAGTTAATGTTAAATATTTCTTTAGACAATTAAAATAGTACTAAAGAACTATTTTAATTATGGATTCATATTAAATAAGCAATTAAAATACTATTATGAGTTATTTTAATTGTGAATTAATAAGAGTAAATAATTAAAATAATGGTAAGAATTATTTTAAATCAATAAAGAATATGTAATTGAATATTGTTAACAATTATTTTGATCGTGAATTGTTAAATGATGAACAATTAAAATAATATTAGGAATTATTGTGTAGTAATGAAGCATAATTAAATTAAAATGAGAGTAAAGGTTACTTTAATTGAAAATTTAACGAATAAAATGATAACTTAAATTATTTTATTTGTGGATTGATAAAGGGTGTTCAAAAAATATAATAATAAGTCATAAACAAATAAAGTGAGATCATTTTGTTGTGAATCATTAAGAGATGATAAAGAATAGTGAAACAAATAGAATAATACGAAGTGTTATTTTATTTGTAATAATTAATGAATGAATTAAATAAGGAATGTGAGAGAGAATAAAGTATAAATAAATAATTAGAAATTATATGTGTAATGATTTAAGAGTCCAAGTTATATAGAACTTGTAAGTTAAACCTATTAGATTATTATGTGAAGGTTAATAGAATTTAACCGTTAGACAAATATGTTGAACATAGGTTGTTCGAAGGATAAGGAGTTACAGTCCGATAGAGTCGACGATCCAGGCAAGTACTTTAACTTGTACTTTTATCAATTCGTACAAGTAGAATTATCTAATGGATTAATTCTTGTTTATCTATATTGCAAGGATTAAATTTATTATCTCTGAAACTTGACATAATATCATGTTTATATCATTGAACGATTATTCGAACCTTAGTTGCGAACATTGAATTTATCAATTGTTCCTAGTCGTGTTGAGATGCATGTCTATGCCATTTGTATCGGCTAGACTAATAATAAGATCGATTGTTAATTAATCATATTTTTTTGAGAAAGCCATCCAAACCAATTGCCTTGGTGAGGACTCTTATAGTATGCTGAGATGAACAATTATTTACGTCGGGGATCCGACACGCGTGCGAATAGCATATCTGAATGTTATGCATAACATAGGGTACTTTAGGCTGATCGCCTATTGTACTTGTTTATTATTGTGAATTTTCAGTGAAATACTGTTAATTCAAGCATGTGTTCATGGTCCATAGTGACTTCTCAATATAATATATTTATTTGTCTGGAATTATTGAAATTCTTGATTTTATATATATTCTTCAGTCCATAGTGACTTTCCAGTAATATAAATGATCAGAATTGGAACTTTTGACACTTCATTGTTCACAGTTCATTATTCAATTCCTGAGCTTTTATTATTGTTATATACACTGATATATGAATCCCTGCACATAAATGCTTACTATTATTGTTTTTATACTTGCTGAGCAAACTCGTTGCTCACCCTTGCATTCCTTAAACATTACAGTTAAGCCTGAGCAAGGAACTGGTTCAGGAAAGGACAAAGGCAAAGGCAAAGTTGCTGAGTAGCCTTATCTAGACGTGGTAGTCAACTTTATTTGCTATTATATTAAGACTTATGTTTGTACTGTATATTTTAAGTGATGTATGTACTAGTAACGGTTGCGAAACTTGGGACGCAAATATTTATGTTATCACAATGTAAATATTTCTTATTATTCCGCATTTAGATGATATTAGTTTGTTGTGTGAGTTGGATCATAAAACACCAGATTCGAGGTACAAGTATCTGAATTTGGGGGCGTTACACCTACTAAACAACAAAGGATAATGGAAGTCAGTTATGGGCTGAAATTACATAACTCCTACCATGTCATTTCAAACCATGAAATAATACCATCTTTTTAACTCCAAACTTAGTTAGTTTGTTCCAAAGGGCATAATACTAACTGTGGTGACAAAAAAACTTGGAAATCTTGATTTTAAATGTAAGGAATACATGCTGCAATAAAGAAAAGTACTGGCCTTGCTATCCATCTCTAGCACTTCCATATAAATAAAAGCTACCAGCTGCAATCCATATGCATTTTAAACATAGAGCGATCATCCTTAAGCAAGTGTACATAAAAAAAAACATTATAAACCATCCACAGTCGAGAAATCAAAATCATGAAACCAGAAATATACCAACTCCACTACTAGTTTGATGCGCTACATAGAAGGATTAATTTACTTGTTCTTCCTTCACAGCTGGACAACAATAACCAAAATTTAATCATGTGCACAACCTGCAATTGCATAAAACCTTGACTATTGCTGCTGCTAAAGCTAATACATTGCATACTAGTTGAGGATATCAAAAGTATAATATTAGGTGTGATTTGTTGACTATTACTGCTGCTGATCTTGTCCACTTCTTCTTGACAGTTGAGCCTTCAATTTCCAAGGTGCAATCAGTTGAAAAACCAAAACATCTTTCTTACTCACTTTCATCCACCAAAACAATGGTGTCATCATGCTTTGGCAAATGCAAGTCGCAGAATTTCTTGGGAAAAATCTGTCATTGAACAAAATTGCACAAACAAATTAGTTTAATACCATATTCATTCTAATAATGTTATAAAGCATGTTCAACAAATTTATCAGCATGTTATGCATCTTATTTTGATATTTTTTTTTACATCTCTTTTAGGTTGTAGACCAAAAAAGAAGCGTGGACCAACAATGTCTACAAATTTATGGTCCTATACAGGTGCACCAAAAGCTGTCATTTACGATGACGATGGTCAACCTGTTGGGGGATATGCCAAAAAATTGACAACCTTTCTTGGCTGTCTTGCTCGCAATGGTGAATTTTTTCCGATAAGTACTCCATCATGGTCTACTATGAATAAGACTTGCATGCAAAGGGCTTGGGATGAAATTCAGGTTATTAATTTATCATATCACTTTATATATATAATTTGTCATGGACTTTTTTCCTGAGTTAAGTTGTATGTAAATTAATATATGCGTAATTTTTTTTGTTGTAGAAACGATTTACCACAAATCATCCTAACGCTAAAAGAAAAATCATGGCCATCCTGAACGCTAGGTGGAAAGATTGGAAGTCTAACTTAAAGGCTCGTAATTTTGTGCCCGGTGATCGTGCTACATCAATAGCAAATACTACCAACAATGATCGCGTAAATCGAAATCAATGGGCTGCGTTGGTTGATTATTGGCTAAGTGATGATGCACAAGTTATGTTTATTCCAATTTTATGTGTTATCACTTCTTACTTATTGTTAAAGATTATTATTATTTTATAAATGCTTGCAATGTAGAAAATAGCAACTGAAAATCGTGAGACTCGTCAAAAAATGTTGGTGGGTCATACTTTGGGCACTAAATCAATTCCAAAAAAGAAGCATGAATTGGTAATATTTGATGTTATTTCTATTTTTTTCTTCCTTTTATCGGGTATTATACATCTATTAGTAGAGTATTTCTTAATTATGTTCTGTATGTTTTATTTATAGTAACAAAAGAAAGGAAAAGAGATAGATCGAGCTGATATGTACATAGAGTCCCACACTCGAAGTGACAAGTCAATTATACCAGGAGCGGACTCAAATATGGTATGTACTAATACTTTGTACTTTACATACTATTTTTACTTGCATTCAAGGCAAGTAAACAACATAAAACAAGAAAACAAACACCAATTAAAGTTGCAGGCATCGGAAGAAGAGAGAGATCATCCACATTACATGTATATAACCTACAAAACTATTTACAGCAGGTTGCATTTGTTTCATTTTATTATATAGCCTGTTTTAGTAGTATTGTCTTGTTTGTTGCTATTTGTTGCATCTGTCTGGGCATGGATGCCCATCTATTTTAGTTTATTTATTATATGCATCTTTTCTACATAATGTCGAGCATATTTAAACAGATAATTTCTTAAATAAGACGAAAAATTAAAGTTTGACACATTAAAAATCCAAACTACATTAATTTCTTGGAATTAAACCAACTGCTTTCAAATGCAGTGTTTGTCATTAGAATAAAGAATTCATGTGTTGTAGGCTGCCACTCAGGAAGTTACATGTATTGTAGTTTGTTGATAGTTGATTACACTGAGTTGAGATTTGACAATGACGTTTCTTTAACGGCTGGATTGTTTTTATTCTCATTGGAAACTACCTGTATTGTCATCTCTTATTAGCTAAATGATGAATGTGTGTTGTTCGTATTTAAGTTCTACAGTCACTAGATTTATTCATTTTATCAGCATGACTTAGTGTTTTATATATTTTCACAGCAAAAAATTATTGACTTAAAGAAAGCTGAGGCTGTGGGAAGCAGTAGTGTACAATCTACGGGCCGAAATGATATACTTGCACAAGTGTTTGGGCCGGAGCGCCATGGTCGCCTTCGACAAGGTGGAGTTGGTGCAACGACTACAAACACTTGGGGGTCTCGTAATGCAAATAAAGATCTAGAACGTGAGAATCAAGAATTGAGAGCTAAATTGGAAAAAGTGGAGGAAACTGAAAGGAAAGTGGATGATTTGCAAGCGATTGTTGCATAATTGCTCAAGAGAATGCCAGTTTCGACTGTTGATTCCAACATTCAGGTCTAGTTCTCTTACTCTCTTTGTATGGAATAACAATTTCACTTATAGTTAATATTGTTGATTAAACACTTGTTAATTAATTTGTAGGCTCGATCGACAGAAGGAGATCAAAGTGGCTCGAATAATGTACCACATGACCTTTGAGATGTGCCTCATACTTGTTATGTAAAACTTTGACGTAAACTAATTTTGATGTAATAGTAACACTAGTTTGGATTAAGTTATGTATTGTGGTGAAATTATATACTTTAATTTGTAAATTTAAATGCTAGTTTTTTTTGTTTTGTTCTTTTAGCTACAAATATTATATGTAAATCGTTATTGTACGTTTGATTTAAAGTATGCTTCTTTAGGTGCATAACAAATATTGTAAAATAATAACAATAATATAAAAAAAGGCTGGAAACTCTATGGCGACGGTCGACGACGATCGCTAAAGGATTTCTTTAAATGATTCTCACGAATTAATAGTCCTATAGCAACGGTCGAGGACTGTCCCCATATATCTTAATACAAACCCTATAACGACGGTCGGCTCCAACCGTCGCAGTAGTGAATTTATTAATTGATTGTAGCGACGGTCACGATCATCGCTATTTGTTTAAATTGGCCATCGCTAAAAGAACGTAGACGCGTTTTTAGTCTGTCTGGTAGCCATGGTCCGACCGTCGTTATATATGTAAATGACCGTCGCTAAATATTATAGCGATGACTCCTATGGCAACCGTCGCAAGGTGTAATTAGCGACGGTCTTCCCCCATATAGCGACGGTCGCCGACCGTCGCTATATCTCAATTTCCTAGTAGTGTTACAGTTTGTTGCTTGTAAGTTTCATCGCCATCTTGGTTCAATTGTAAACTTGAAGACTTTATTGTTTGGAGTGTTTGGAGTGTTTTGTGTGGTAAAGTTAATTAATTAGGTTGAGAAACCAAATTAAAGATATAGTTTTAATTTGTACTATCCCAATTTGTTGTTAACCTCAAGTTTTGAGGCATAAACTTGAGAGTAATATTATAAGCTCATTATTATCAATACAGTGAAAATTCTGAACTCGACCCATGGTTTTTTCTCTTCAAGGGATTTCCACAATAAATATGATGGCTTACTTGTGAATGGTTATTTGTTATTGTTTTTCTCGTTACTGGGTTTGTTGATCTCCTATTTAATTGCGTAAAGAGAGAAAAATATTTCTTAGAATTAATATTATTTTAAGTTCGCTTTCCCCAATATATTCAGGATGAGAAAGAGATCTTCAACAATTGTTCAATAACAAATAACAATCTTACCCCTTTCTATCATTTATTGTAGAACATTGGAATATCTTTTATGAATCTTCAACAATTGTTCAATAATTGTGAAGTAACATGAATAAATAGGAATAAACTTTTCCTTTAATTTTTTTTTTTTTTATCTTTTGCTGAGTGGTCACAAAGACCATGAACACGTTAAGAATATTAACAATCACAAAGACTGAGAATATCCAAGGGTCATAAAGACCAGGAATATGAGTTAAGACGCAACCACGCCACTCTTCTTCCTTTGACTGTCATTGGTACGCTAGGTGATAAGCCTATTGTACCCCTTTTCGTTGCGCATAATATTTTCCTTTTTTTTTTTTTTGAGTTGAACCATGTTAACCAACCCATATATCCCCCTTTTCAGGGTTGTTCACCTCAGACTTTAAAAATATTTTTCTTCATCCATTTCTTGATTTAAAAATATTTACTCATTTCCTTAACAAAATGGTTTAGTCGAAACAAATGGCATATACTCATATCTTTAAACCGTTCATTCTTTGCAAACTTGAAACCTTTCAAAATTCATTTTTACCATGACTTCATCACATTACATCACGTGACGATGTATTAGTGATTAATATTTCTACCTCCACATCTTTGTTACCATGCTCTAAGAATTCCATCATTGGCTCAAAATTTGAATCCATTTTCAGAAACTAAAAAGAAAATCTTTTTGAAGACTTCATAATATCACACTATCCCAGCAGTACGTTGAGAATTCAGTCATTTAAGACTTCATAATATCATACCGTCATAGAAATACATTGAGAATTCCGTCATTTTATCATTTCACACCATATTTAATAGTGTGACAATGATTTCATAAATATATTTTAAAATTTTTAAATAATTTTTGTCTAGCCAAATCAATTGGCATAGACCCTTGAATCATGGAGTTTTAAAAATTACAATTCAATACTTGAACAAATCATTTTTGATGTACCAAAGTGCGAGAATAAACATATTTTTAAAACATCGATGATTTAGCATAGCTAGAAGATTTAGATTGCCTACCCAATCCTAATCACATTTTCTTTTTCTCCTTTACTCCTTTAAACTTTCCTTACCAGCTCTATCTCTTTCCTATTTTCTTAATCTTAACCAATTTATGAGAACTAATACTTTCACCCTATGCCCTCTTTTCTAATCTGTCACTGTTTATCAAACCTGCCACACATTATGGGATCAGGAACTTATTGCAATAATATGAATTTAGGAACTTGTCCTATTAATATGTAGTTCAAGAACAAATCAAGAACTGTCCATACGCTTACGGGTTCGAAAACATACCATACAATTACAAGTCACGAACTTACCATAAAGGTGAGTTTTAAGAACTCACAACTAACCTTAATCTTTATCACTTCCTATGTATCAGGTATATATAGAAGAAAAGAATCACCTTCTCAACATATATAACCAATACCGTGACAATGGATCTCCAATGATTATCATTATAGGAAGCTAAGTGGTCGTGAAACCAAGTACATATCCCCGCCCATACAAAGAAGTGTACAACTCAGCCACTATCATGAGTCCTCAATGAAAATACCACATAACCCTAACATTTCCTTAATATTTCCTTTATCTTCCCTTACTTAACTTTTCCTTTACCTTTTCTTAACCTGAGATGAATTTCATCAATTCATATCTTACGATTCATAACTCATCAAGAGTTCTTTAAGTGATCTTATAGCCCTTTACCATTTCTTAATCCTGAATTCCCAAAATTCATTTCTTCCATACTCAACTCCTCTAGAGTTCATTTCCTTACCATTTCTTTCTTTCTAACAAAAGTTATAGCTCACGGTACTCTTACCTAAAGACTATAACCAATCATCTCTGATACCACATGTAGTGACCTCGAAACCCCATCATTCACTAATGGTGATCTCGTGCGTTATAACAAAACTTTTAACCCTAAAACCATATCATACAAACATAATACAGTTCATAAATCTATTTATTAAAGCTTACATTCATTATCTGCCTCAGAGTCATAACCTTTACTTTCCTTATGCTACAACTCAGATCATATATAAATAAATTATAACTTAGTCTATTACATTTCAAAATCATATAATTTATGATTTTACATGGCATAACCTGTGAATACATTCACCATTAATCACTGTCATACATAACCCTGCTTACATCATACCTGCTCCATACGTGCGAGTTTATTACATATAAGACTCGACTTACACTGATACATTAATCTTATTTCATTACACATTTCTTTGAATAAGACTTACATACATCTCTTTATTAACGACAAAGTTTAATATTAAAACTAAGACATTAATTAACTTGTACCTTTATAGGTTTACATTTAACTACCTGACTAGCCACCTTACATGATTACAAATAACAAATTCTTTATGTTTTCCTAAGTATGTAGCATTCCTTACCCTTTAGCATTACCGAAAACTCCGACATTTTCGTAATTTGCCTGAAAATGTCAGTTTATGGTAAGAGTGAGCACAAATGTGACGACCCCGAATCTGGGTCCCTTGAACCTCGGATCCGGTTCAACACAAGTACTACATTTTCTTACTGTTAATGACTTATAACAATATTATAATTGATATATAATCATTTAACTAAAATTTTACAACATCTCTTTCTATTCCAGAATTGAAATCTTTTTACATTCCTGGTATGTCTCAATATCATACATGATACGACATTCTATTACAATCAATTTGAATATTTAACACTCATATTACATACCAACCAAATCTTATACTACACAATCATTTTACCTGTCCAATTCGGACTGATATTTACAATAGACATTTAGACCTTCAGTGAAAGTAGTATGCATTCCTGTTTCTTGATCTTTATCAAAAACTTCGAATAACTTGCACTATCTGAAAATGTTGGTTTTAAGCAAGAGTGAGCACGACGGCTCAACAAGTTTAACAGTTACATAACACATTACATGCTTCACATATTATACATACTCTGCATTTTACTCTTACATCATGCATTTCATGCTTTTCATTTTATGAATGCTTCATACTTCTTATGCATCACATACAATCAATAACTAGCATCTAGCAAATCATGCTTCATATCTGTACATATTTCACATGTAACCATATCTCATGTTGTTCACATATCACAAATCTCATCAATATATCTTCATGTTAATAATTTAACATCATATTATAGCATAGCAATGCACATAGAAACAAGTTCTGAAAAACTTGTCTGGTTCGCTTCTACCATTTACGCTTATTTTGTGTCTTTCGTTCAACCTACAATTTATATATAAAATCGACATAATCATTAGTTACAATGACTATTACACAGTATTTATACAAGACTCTAACTTCAAATTATTAACTCTTAAGATATCCGACAAACGAACCCTTAAGTTCGGGACAAAAACCCTAGCCCAAACTATAGTTCGGACATGACGGGTACGCTTAACCAACTTATGCCTTCACTACGTGCTCTTCGTATGACTCACTTTTATTAAGTTGTCTAAATTAGTCATAAATGGACTATCTACATTGGTTTATTTCAATTAATCTTTCACTTATTAATATTATTAACTATTAATAATATTTTAATCACTTATTAATATTATAAACCATTTAATAATATTATAATCTCTTACTAATATTATTGATCATTAAATAATATTTTAATCATTTACTAATGTTATTTATCATTTAATCATATACTAATATTATTGATCATCTAATAATATTTTAATACACTTCAAATAATATCAATAGTTAACTTTTTAATTGTGTTAACTTTAGTCTTTATTTTAAACATTTAACTACTAATTAGTTACTAATAAACTTCATGTATTGGTTTAATATCTAAACACATTCATTTGACACTTATTTTAACTTAATTTATCAAAGAAAGCCCGACCCAACACAAACCATAAAAATCTGCTCTGGTAGTGGCCTCGGGGGCAGCTGTGCCAGGCCCGAGCGTAGGTGCACTCGGCCAACTTTTTAGAAAGTCAAATTTTGGACTCCTCGACCCTTCGACGCTCTGATAGCCTTAACTTCTTCATTTTAAAATATTTTGAGAGTAATTCTTGAGTTCATTCTCATCAGAATTTCCCCCTATACAATTTCTCTTTATATCACAAATCCAAATTCTGAACGAAACTGGACTAAAAATTGCTTACAAAGACAAAGTGAAAACTAACTTCACAAATCCTTAGTTTTAATGGTTCAAAGTTGAATAAAATAAACTCTACACATCCAAATGACACCAACTCTTTGTTGATGCCTTCCTAACTTCTTGTTTTACAACATTTCATGGTTCGATTATATTTTTGAAAATATTTTGACAAGAAATTTAAGATCGAATCATCTAGGATTTTACCGGTAAATCACAATATGAAATTTTCTTCCATTTATTTGCATACCACACATACCAATACTTGTATTAAACATACTAAACCATGAATCTACCTATACATCATAGATTTAGACTTTTAGAGCATCAAAATAACTTTTGATCGGTTAAAAATATATTTTAACCATAGAAAAACATATATAGACCATAAAAATGAAATAAGGAAGAGTTATAATTAGATCATTTTTGAACCTCTTGATCTTGGATGCTCTTCATCTCTTGGCTATGAACTTCACTAGGGACTTTACCTTGACTATCCTCTAACAATTTCTTCAACTCACAAGTGTACACTCTATATTTTTCTCTAGAGCTTCTCTCTCTACAATACTTAGAAAACTAACAAATGAACCAATAACCTTTTCAAGTCTTGTTGATAGTCTTATTTATAGAACTCCTATAAGCTTGCTTAGTCTTGGTAATCAACTAACATTGTTAAAAATTAGACACTAAACTAGGCTTACTATTTGATGGATTGACCACTTGATTGACTTGGTGATTGACCACCAAGAATGATAACCATCAAGATAACTTTCAAGCAACCAATAGAGTAAAACAAAAGTAACATTTCCCTAACACTTAATTAATGCGTGGTTAAGACTTTTACTCTTGTAACCTATGTTAACTTAACTATCAACCATGGTCCAAACTCATCGATTAAACATACACACATCTTCTACCAAATAACACAAGTAAGGTTAATTCTCTACAATCAATTGTACATAGATATTCAATATATTTATATATTTACAAACACTTAACTCTAGCATTGGTTAAGATTTTATTTTTATTACCACTTAAGGTTAACAACTAATCCAACAATAGTTAGTTCTCTACAAACATAAATTCATAAGAATTGACCATCTTAATTTACTACTATTGGTGATAGACAAGTTTTCTTATTACTCATAGTTAATTCATTTAACCAACATTGGTTAACTCTCTACCAATCTATATACTTACAACATGTATATCTCTACATATTCACCAATAACCTTTTATTTAAATCGCATCCTAGCTTGAATTGACAAAGTGAATGACCAATTAAATTTTGAATATAAGTAACATACATCTTCACTCAATCCCCAAGTGGGACCCCACATTTGGTCAACACTCCACCATTTTTCTTTATTTTTATTTTATATATATATATATATATATATATATATATATATATATATATATATATATATATATATATATATATAATACTTACAATTTTAACTAACCATTAACCAAGGTATGGTTAATTCTCTACAACATGCAACTCATGGTTACTTACCAATTCTATCTTGGTAAATTATGTACATACATAATTGTATCTATAATATTCTTCCTACAACTAACCCATGCATAGTTAAATCTTTAATTTATTTACTACCAAGGGTTACCCAATTAACTCATCCATAGTTAATTCTCAGCATTACATTTATTCACCTAGCAATTAACCAATGTTTGGTTAATGCTCTCTCTTATCTACCAACTAGGGTTATTCAATTAACCCTACATTAGTTAATTCTCTACACTTAACAATACTTGAAATTATTCTCCCAACACATTGACCATCATTTGACCTTTAATTATTTGGGCTACATAGTTTACTTTGCATTGGGCTCTCTTATTTAATTACTTGGGCTACCCAACACAACTTATACATCTTTCATAACTTGGGCTAGGTAATTAATTTAATTGGACTACCACACCATTATATACAATACTTGCCAACATTAATTAATTGGACTATTAATTAACATAATATTTGGGCTTATTATTTAATTACTCACCTTTAAGCAAGTATTCCCATATTGAGCTAACACATATAATCATTTTGGGTTAGTCCACTAGTAGTAATTGAATTACTTGGACTGTAATATCCAAGATATTATGACGTGTAAAAAGATTTAAATAAATAAAATGTGTGTATTTTAATTATTTAAACTAGGTAGGTAATATGAACGGATATATATATATATATATATATATATATATATATATATATATTATTGTTACGGTTACTAATTTTAATGAATTGTGTCAATGAAAATGGGATTAATATTGGAAATTAATCCTAAATTAAATTAAATGTTAATGAGAGAATTAACACGGTCACAATTGTTAATTATAGATTAATTAATAATTTTGGGGAATTGTTGAGAATTATTAAGAAGAATAATTAATTATACAAAATGTATAGTAATAAACTATATATAAGGAAATGCAATTAATTATAGAGGAATTTATAATTATATAAATTATATAAGAGTAAATATATAATTTATATAAGAGAATAAAAATTTATTAAGGAAAGATTAATAATTATATAAATTATGCAAAATTATATTGTATAGTTTATATAAAATATATGAAATAGTGAAAAAGAATAATTAATAAATATGAACAAGTCTTATTTTAATAAGATAAATTGTGCTTATGTAAAATAGAATTATTTCTATTTTATGAGACTTAATATTTTTGTAATTTAAAATGTGGAAGAATTTATTATAATACATAATACGTATATATAATAAATGATATATGTACATATTATGTAGTGGGAGGAAATACATGGATGTTTATGTAACGTATATGTAACAAAGTTGAAATGTGAGAAATTTAATTTTATTAAGCTATATATATGTGTTATTTTATTTAGTTTAGAAGTATAAAATACCTCATATAATTACATGCATGCCACTATGCGTGTACAATATTTATCAAATAAAGTACCTCTAAAAGGTATAAATATTATTTATAAATCATTTTATGAATTTTAGTGAATTAAAATAAATATTTTACATATATTATATAAAATATTTATTACACGAAATAACTACGTAATGTATTAAATTAGTAAATGTGCATGATATTTTTTTCACCAAATCAACTCCAAGTCGGTGGACTTGGAGTAAAAATTAAAATTTACTAACACTCATTTAAAGCTTAAATAAGGATGAGGAATGAATAATAATAATAAAACCAATCACTAAACTGTTGGTTTGTAATATTCATAGACGCAATCAAATTACATAAAATAGCGGAAGCATGGTAAAATCAAATTTAAAATTTACAAACCATAATCCAGGATCGACCTTTATGCGCAACTATTAATTAATAAAGAAGAAGTTAGAGATATACCCTTGTAGAACTCAAAGTTTCAACAGGTACAAGTTCACCTCCAAATCCTTCACGATCTCCTTGAATTTCACCGATTGGATTCCAATAATCAACGTTAGCCACCCAAGTGTTTGGCCTCTAGAGGTGATCCACCAAGAAATAATAATAATTTAAGAAGTGGGTGGTGGCAAACCCTAGTTTTCTCTCTCTAGAGAATATGTGAGTACTCTCCCAAAACTTATGGAAGTGTATGTGTGTAACTTTAATCCATAATAAGACTTCTCTTATTTATAGATTTAGTAAACCCTCCTAACACCTTTAGGAATAGGATTTTTAATTAAACTCCTAATCTAATTAGGAACTTAATTGATTTAATATAATAATTATAATTCATAAACTATTTAGGAACTTAATTATTAATTATGAGAGTACTCTTATTAATTAATTCTTAAACCATTTAGGAACTAAATAATAATGATAATAGTAATAATAATAATAAGACTCCTCTTATTAACTTATAATTAGTATTTCCAAAATACTAAATAATAAATATTAAGCTATTTAATTTATTCTATCCACATAGTATAAATTAAATATACTTAATTCATTATTACAATTATGCCATTTACTTCTTAAATAATTATTTTCCTTTTGCGGTGTGACCCTTTAGGTTCTCCATATTAAACCGGTTATAGAATAAATTAATTAGAACTATTCTAATCTTATTTATATAAATAAATTAAACTATTTTATTTATTTAAATAAATAATATTTATTCCATAATAAGGGTAAGCCCCCTTAGCGATCAACGACTTTTCAGATAATATAGATTTTAACATTTAATCCCAAAAGAACTTATTCAACGAATAGTTACCGTACAATTCAATCCTTCTACCTCACAACGTCCCAATCAAATATAAGACATGGTATGACTGTCAAGTCTTATTTTATTTGATTATGTGCATTTCGATCCTTAAATGAATAACTCTAATTAATGTAAATTAGAAACTACTTTCTAATTTTCATTCTGCCTTGACCAAGGACTACTGAGTTGTCATTTATCGAATCGCATAGGACACTCTCTTATTTTACTAGAAGTGGTAGATTCTTTGTTGATCATTCACCTATCTCTATGTATGACTTATTATATCTGATCATACCCTTTGATACACCCTAAAGGTTTTAAGGAATATGTCAAAACATAATTCATCATACACAAGATACTATGATGATCTCAAGTCTAAGGATCTCTTGTACTACTATCACAAAAGGAACTCCTATTGACAGACAAGTAAGACTCCATTAGGTGTTCCTTTAGCGAGTCACGTTCAGTGAACTTATTCTCTAATAAGTACCTACATACTTGCTTTAGTGTCTCTACACAAATGATTATGAGATCAATCATTCTCTTCATAAGAGCAAGCATAGTATGTACCAATCTATCCGGATCTACTAATCCCCTTTTTTAGTGATCCAACGATTAGGAACAATTTTAGTTTTGAGCTATCTTGAATTTAGATCTCATTAGCATGATCCTCATCATGGTTCTAAAAGCATTGCTCGAAAACTATGGGTTTATCCATTTGATTAATTCAAGTAATTAATCATGATTAAAGAAAATGTCTTGATTCTTTTATTAGTAAATGAACAAGATTACAAAGTATATGCTTATCATATCAAATGTGATTGGCTTGAGGGCATACTACTTTCAATCTCCCACTTGCACTAAAGTCAATCGCCCTTTAGTATCCCTATACCATTATTCTCTAAGTGGCGTACAAATTGCTTAGTAATGCTTTAGTTAATGGATCTGTAATGCTGTTCTGAGAGTCTACCATCTTTATGGTGTCGTCTTATTTTCAATTATTCATCTAATCATATGAAAGTGCTACAACACATGTTTGAATTTCAGATGAGACCTAGGTTCTTTGGCAAGTTAAACTCCTTTAATGCTAGGAACCATTATAAGTTCTGTAATGAACTTGTTGAACCAAACAATCACCTTTGCAGCTTCACTTATAGTTATTTACTATGTCTTTGTCACTAAATCAGCAACTCCTTGCTGTTTGGAACTTTTCCAACTCTTTGTCACACCGCAAAAGGAAAATAATTATTTAAGAAGTAAATGGCATAATTGTAATAATGAATTAAGTATTTTTAATTTATACTATGTGAATAGAATAAATTAAATAGCTTAATATTTATTATTTAGTATTTTGAAAATACTAATTATAAAATAATAAGAGGAGTCTTATTATTATTATTATTATTATTACTATTATCATTATTATTTAGTTCCTAAATGGTTTAGGACTTAATTAATAAGAGTACTCTCATAATTGATAATTAAATTCCTAAATAGTTTAGGGATTATAATTATTATATTAAATTAATTAAGATCCTAATTAGATTATGAGTTTAATTAAAAGCCCTATTCCTAAAGGTTTTAGGAGGGTTTACTAAATCTATAATTAAGAGAAGTCTTATTATGGATTAAGGTTACACACATACACTTCCATAAGTTTTGGGAGAGTACTCACATATTCTCTAGAGAGAGAAAAACTAGGGTTTGCCATCACCCACTTCTTGAATTATTATTATTCCTTGGTGGATCACCTCTAGAGGTCAAACACTTGGGTGGCTAACATTGATCATTGGAATCCAATCGGTGAAATTTAAGGAGAACGCGAAGGATTTGGAGGTGAACTTGTACCCGTTGAAGCTTTGAGTTCTACAAGGGTATATCTCTAACTTCTTCTTTATTAATTAATAGTTGCGCATAAAGGTCGATCCTGGATTATGGTTTGTAAAATTTTAAATTTGATTTTACCATACTTCCGCTATTTTGTGCAATTTGATTACGTCTATGGATATTACAAACCAACAGTGGCATCAAGAGCCAAACTTTATGCGAATTATTAATTGTTTTGATTTCATATGTGTATGGGTATGTGTTTAGAATAATTTATTGGGCATAATTTGTTGTGTAATTTTTATTTTTATTTTTATATACCGAAAGTGAATTTGATTCATGGATGGAATAATATAATTACAAAGTGGATGTTTCGGTTTCGGATGTATGTAATATATATGAGTACCGAATTTGACAATTCAAATTTTGGAAATATATATTATATAGATAAAGCTAACTTTCGGATTGGCTTATAATATATATGTATCTATATTAACAATCCATGCTAGCTTCAATGTTCCGGGATTTGGTAAAATCAATGCACTGTTTCGGCAATTTGATTACCGAATTGGATGAAGGGTGTTATATATATATATATATATATATATATACATATTATATAAAGCAAAGTTTTGGATTATATATAAATGATATATATTGCTTGTCCCAAAAACAAAGTCACCGATGTAGTGAATGAAAAAGCAACCGCTGATTTCGGATTTAGTATATATATATTTATTTTCCAAATTGGACCGAGCATCAAAGTTTTAGCAGCGCTGGAATTCGTCCTTTCATGCTTTCGGTTTTAATATATATATATGTTATTAACGAAAGTTAGTATATATATATATATTATATTAATATATTTATAATATATATATTAATTAGTCAAACAGTTTGATAATTTTATACAAAATTTAAAATTTCAAAATAAAAGAGTTTATTTTGGGTAATTTTAAAATAATAAAAATAAATAGTTTATTTTTAAATAATTTTATAATTAAAATAAAAGGTTTATTTTAAACATGAAATTGGATTTCATGCAGCTTTAATTACCCATTAAATGATACCAATACATATATGGAATGATTTATTTAATTCATACGATGAATATTATTTATTGATATATATGTTGATATATATGATAATAAATGAGATTGATTATGGACTATTTGACCAATGTGATTGGATTTAATTTTAAATGGATGCATGAATGAATGAGTTTTATAAATGGGGTCTGCGTACCTCGTCTTTCTAATTTTTCTTATGTATAATTCTATCTCCCTCCTATGTACTTCCCCTTGACTGTTGATCAAGGTTTCTATTTATTGTAAATAATTTGTAATAGGATTAGTTAGAATTATTTTGAAGAATTGGAGTCAAGGAGCAAGGAGCGCATGAAGACCCATTTGTAATGGAGCCCAAATTTAAATGTAATAGTTACATATAATTTAATTTATTCTTGCACCCTAGGTTTGACCTTTTGGTTCACTTGGTGGCTCTAGTGAACCAAATTAGAATAAAAATCCATAATCAATCCAAGTAGAATATAGCATTCTATATGTGCATGTTAATTATATATATTATATATTATCCAAACATGCTTCGCATGTTAAATAATATGACGCGTATTTTATATATATATGTGCATGCGCGCTAAACAAGATGAGACAATTAATATTAACAAACCCCTCAAGATGTAGAATAAATATTATTTATAAAATGAATTAAAATGTTTAATTCATGAATTAAAATGAGTTTAATTCAATTAAATAAAATTAGAATGGTTTTAATTTATTTATTCTACTACTAAAATATTAAGTTGTAACGTTCAAAGATATTTGGAATATCGAACGTCGCCTTCTAGCATGATAAAACGATAGAGTATCAAATAATCAATATACGTTTGTTGTGCACACACAAGGCTTATATCGATCATTTGAGATGTTGTTTTATCACATTTGATGCTTATAAGGAATTGAACATTACTGTTTTGTTGTGCACACACAAGGGCAGTATTTTTCTCTTCACTTATATGGAAGTGCTAGGTCTGACTTAACTTAGATAATTTTGATTTGGATGTGCACACACATGATCATAATAATCTAAGAGGCAAAATACAAGGAGTTACATGTTGATGTAATTGACAAGGAGTTGTCTACCTATTGAATAAACTATAATTTGTTGTGCACACACAAGGTTATACTTATGTCGATAGGATCCTTATCTCACTAGCAAATCTTTAATTAGATTTGTCGAACTATAATGAAGAGGGTAATATAGTTTGATGAAAATAGTGGGAGACACCATTTTAAATAAAGACCTAATTAACTTGGTGATTAATAAAATGAATGCATGTTAATGTTGTTATTAATTCACTTAAAGAATATTGTTATATTTAATTCACTAACACTGCATAGCATATTAGATACTAACAATTAATCGAACCGAATTGTTCGGATTGATTAAACAAATTTGAGAAAAGTTCTCAATGCTGAAAAGTTAGCAAATGTCCTTAATTTGCCTATTCCTGCAAACGTTGCAGACTAAGCCTATGAGGAAGATATTGTTATTTTAAGAAATAGCAAGATGATGCAAAGGTGACTCAATACATCATGCTCGCATCCATAAGTATCGAGTTACAACGTCAACACGAGAAAATGGATGCACCTACTATATTGTTGCACATACAATAGTTGTTTGGTGAGCAAAGTAGGTCAACTAGATATAAGATATCTAATGAGCTCTTCCAATCTATAATAACCAATGACACTACAGTAAAGACACGTATCCTAAAGATGATCAATCCGATTGATAAATTAGGACACCTAGGTTTTGTCAAGGATGGAGAGTTGAGTCAAGATTCGATCTTGCAGTTACTCGTTGAACTTTAACATTAATAAGCTTGAAGTCAGTTTACCTGATTTGCTTAAATATGTTGAATAAGTTGAGAGTCACTTTCCTTCCAAGAAAGACCAAGTCTTACTAGTAGATGAATCTTCTAAGTTGAAGAAGCCAAAGGTGTTTCTGAGAAGTCAGAAAAGATAGAAGGCAAAAGAAAGGCTAAACAAATGACATAAATAAAAGTGATACCGAGGGCAAAGGAGTTTGCTTTCATTGCGATAAGCTGGGACACTGGAAGAGGAACTACAAGGAGTATCTTGTAGTAGTTAAGCAGAAGAAGCTTAGTGAAACTTCAACTGCAGATATAGATTTGTTCATAATGATGTAGAACTTTCTATAAATCAAGTTTCTACTTAGGTATTAGATACTGGCTGGTGGTCTTGAATATGCAAACCGTTGCAGAGACTAAGCAGAAGTAGAAGGCTGAACTAAAGATAAGTATACCTGTGCGTGGGAAATGGAGCAAAAGGTTGCTACATTAATCACAGGAACTTACAGTTTAGCATTGCCTACGGGCAAATCCATTCAGTTAGTAAGATGTTACTATGTTAATTACTTGATGGATTTTGTAAGCTTGACTTACATGAAAATATTTCAAAATTGAACAAACTAAAGGCGAAGAGATGATATGGATCATACCTTTATGCAATACTGTTAACTCTGTCATGTTAATAAAACAAGACTAAACAAGTTGTATAAAGATAGGTTTTTAGAGCCTTTTGATTATGAATCAAATACAACTTGTGAATCTTGTATCATGGAAAAGATGACTAAATCTTCATTTAGTGGACATGGAAAGCGAGTTACGGAGTTATTAGAGATGGTACACACAGTCGTGTGTGGGACCTATGACAACAAATGCAAGAGGATGGTATTCATTCATTACTTTCACTGATGATTCTAGATTTCGATATATGTATTTGATGAAATACAAATCCGAATCGTTTAAAACGTTCAAAGAATTCAAAAAGTGAAGTATAGAAACTAAAGGCCAAAAGTATTAAAGTTCTTCGATTAGATCGAGAAGGGAATACTTAAGCAATAAGTTTCTAGATCATCTTAAGCGAAATGGTATTATCTCACAATGGACATGGTGATGATCCATGATGAGTTATACCAATCTTCCAGTATCCTTCTAAGGTTATACCTTAGAAACGATCGCATATCTACTAAATCAGATACCTTCTTATTTCCTCCTCAAGACTTCATATGAGTCATGGATAGGGAGGAAACCAAGTCTTAAGAATGTTTAGATTTGGATTGTCCAGCTTATGTCAAAAGGTTTGACAGTGATAAGCTTGGGACAAGATCTGATAAATGTAAACTTGTGAGATATCCTAAAGAAAGTTTAGGGTATCACTTCTATAATCCGACTAACTAAAAGGTGTTTGTTGAAACACGCTGCCTTATAGGAAAAGAAGTTTTTCCTTAAAGGGTTAGTGGGAGTAAAATAGATCTTGAAGAAGTTCAAGAACCACAAAACACTACAGATCAAGTGAAGGAATCTGTATAAGTAGATAAACCTATTGTACCACAACCAAGTCGTAAATCTGGTTTAGTATCGAAGATACCTGAATAGTATGGATTCATCATAGATGATGATGATGAGGTACGCATCATAGTTGATGATGATCCAGTTACATACGACGAGGCATGAGTATTAAATACTCAAGAGAAATGACTGATAATCATAAAATTCGAAATGGGTCTTTGGAGAAAGACTAAATGCAGATGGCAAAGTGGAGACCTATAAGACCTGACTAGTGGTAAAAAGATTTCAAATAAAGTCAATGAGTTGACTGAAATGAAATTTTTTCACTAGTGAAAATGCATATATAAATTCGAATTTTATTTGCAATTGTAGTTTACTATACAAAAGGATGTATGTATGATACAACCAAGATGATTTATCTCTATATAGATGGAGTAAATCAAGTATGAAAGCTACAACGATCCAATTTTGGATTGAAGCAAGTTTCTCGAAGATGGAACATCCGTTTTGATGAGATAATCAAAAGTGTTTGATTATATCAAAGACAATAACGAACCAAGTGTGTACAAAGGTTAGTGGGAGCACTGTGACATTCCAAGTATTATATGTTGATATAATATTGATAAGGAATGACATACCGATGCTACAATTAGTAAAAATATGGTTGTCTAAACACTTCTCCGTGAAGGACTTGGGAGAAACATCCTATATTTTGGGGATAAAGATCTATAGAGATAGATCACAAAGGATGCTTGACTTATCCCAAGGAACGTACATTGATTCTATGCTAAAGAAGTTTAGCATGAAAAGATTCCAAGAAAGGGCTCATGCCGATGGGTTCTGGAATACATCTCTCGAAGAAGCAGGCCCCAAAGACACCTGAAGAGAGAGACCATATAAGTAAGACTCCTTATGCCTCAGCAATAGGATCTATCATGTATGGGATGATATGTACTTGACCTGATATTGCTTAAGCATGATAAGCAGATATCAGTTCATTTCTGGAGAAGAATATTAGAAAAGAATTTCTAATGATAAGTTTGATATAAAATTAGAGGGTTTAACAAACTCAAGTTTGTTCAGACTAATCAAGATAACAGTATTTCCGTTTCAGGTAATATGATTACCTTGAACGGTGCAGTAGTGAGTTGAAAAAGTTCCAAACAGCAAGGAGTTGCTGATTTAGTGACAAAAACATAGTAAATAACTATAAGTGAAGCTGCAAAGGTGATTGTTTGGTTCAAACAAGTTCATTACAGAACTTATAATGGTTCTTAGTATTAAAGGAGTTTAATTTACCAAAGAACCTAGGTCTCATCTGAAATCCAAACATATGTTGCAGCACTGTCATATGATTAGATGAATCATTGAAAATGAGACGACACCATAAAGATGGCAAGCTCTTAGAACAACATTACAGATCCATTAACTAAAGCATTTACTAAGCAATTTGTACGCCACTTAGAGAAGAATGGTATAGGGATACCAAAGGGCGATTGGCTTTAGTGCAAGTGGGAGATTGAAAGTAGTATGCCCTCAAGCCAATCACATTTGATGTGATAAGCATATAATTTGTAATCTTGTTCGTTTATTAATAAAAGAATCAAGACATTTCTTTATTCATGATTAATTACTTGAATTAATCAAATGGATAAACCCATAGTTTTTTTAGCAATGCTTTTAGAACCATGATGAGGATCATGCGAATGAGATCTAAATTCAAGATAGCTCAAAACTAAAATTGTTCCTAATCGTTGAATCACTAAAAAGGAGATTAATAGATCCGGATAGATTGGTACATACTATGCTTGCTCTTATGAAGAGGATGATTGATCTCATAATCATTTGTGTAGAGACACTAAAGCAAGTATGTAGGTGCTTATTAGAGAATAAGTTCACTGAACGTGACTCGCTCAAGGAACACCTAATGGAGTCTTACTTGCCTGTCAATAGAAGTTCCTTTTGTGATAGTAGTACAAGTGATCCTTGGACTTGAGATCATCATAGTATCTTGTGTATGATGAATTATGTTTTGACATATTCCTTAAAACCTTTAGGGTATATCAAAGGGTATGATCGGATATAATAAGTCATACATGGAGATAGGTGAATGATCAACAAAGAATCTACCACTTCTAGTAAAAGAAGAGAATGTCCTATGCGATTCGATAAATGACAACTCAGTAGTCCTTGGCCAAGGCAGAATGAAAATTAGAAAATAGTTTCTAATTTACATTAATTAGAGTTATTCATTTAAGGATCGAAATGCATATAATCAAATAAAATAAGACTTGACAGTTATATCATGTCTTATATTTGATTGGGACGTTGTGAGGTAGAAGGATTGAATTGTACGGTAACTATTTGCTGAATAGGTTCTTTTGTGATTAAATGTTGAAATCTATATTATCTGGAAAGTCGTTGATCGCTAAGGGGGCTTGCCCTTATTATGGAATAAATATTATTTATTTAAATGAATTAAATAGTTTAATTTATTTATATAAATAAGATTAGAAGAGTTCTAATTAATTTATTCTATAACCGGTTTAATATGGAGAACCTAAAGGGTCACACCGCAAAAGGAAAATAATTATTTAAGAAGTAAATGGCATAATTGTAATAATGAATTAAGTATATTTAATTTATACTATGTGAATAGAATAAATTAAATAGCTTAATATTTATTATTTAGTATTTTGAAAATACTAATTATAAAATAATAAGAGGAGTCTTATTATTATTATTATTATTATTATTACTATTATCATTATTATTTAGTTCCTAAATGGTTTAGGACTTAATTAATAAGAGTACTCTCATAATTGATAATTAAATTCCTAAATAGTTTAGGGATTATAATTATTATATTAAATTAATTAAGATCCTAATTAGATTAGGAGTTTAATTAAAAGCCCTATTCCTAAAGGTGTTAGGAGGATTTACTAAATCTATAATTAAGAGAAGTCTTATTATGGATTAAGGTTACACACATACACTTCCATAAGTTTTGGGAGAGTACTCACATATTCTCTAGAGAGAGAAAACTAGGGTTTTGCATCACCCACTTCTTGAATTATTATTATTCCTTGGTGGATCACCTCTAGAGGCCAAACACTTGGGTGGTTAACATTGATCATTGGAATCCAATCGTTGAAATTTAAGGAGAACGCGAAGGATTTGGAGGTGAACTTGTACCCGTTGAAGCTTTGAGTTCTACAAAGGTATATCTCTAACTTCTTCTTTATTAATTAATAGTTGTGCATAAAGGTCGATCCTGGATTATGGTTTGTAAAATTTTAAATTTGATTTTACCATGCTTCTGCTATTTTGTGCAATTTGATTGCGTCTATGAATATTACAAACCAACACTTGCACGGTGACACAATTTTGGGACAAGGCATTTCAAAATAATCCGTGACCTAGCTTTTCGGTGGTAAGCAAATCCAAAATGTTGTAGGCTTTTCGGTGACACAATTGTTGATTATAGATTAATTAATAATTTCGGGGAATTGTTGAGATTAACAAGAATAAATAATTATATAAAATGTATAGTAATAAACTATATATAAGGAAATGCAATTAATTATAAAGGAATTTATAATTATATAAATTATATAAGAGTAAATATATAATTTATATAAGAGAATAAAAATGTATTAAGGAAAGATTAATAATTATATAAATTATGCAAAATTATATTGTATAGTTTATATAAAATATATGAAATAGTGAAAAAGAATAATTAATAAATACGAACAAGTCTTATTTTAATAAGATAAATTGTGCTTATGTAAAATAGAATTATTTCTATTTTATGAGACTTAATATTTTTGTAATTTAAAATGTGGAAGAATTTATTATAATACATAATACGTATATATAATAAATGATATATGTACATATTATGTGGTGGGAGGAAATACATGGATGTTTATGTAACGTATATGTAACAAAGTTGAAATGTGAGAAATTTAATTTTATTAAGCTATATATATGTGTTATTTTATTTAGTTTAGAAGTGTAAAATACCTCATATAATTACATGCATGCCACTATGCGTGTACAATATTTATCAAATAAAGTACCTCTAAAAGGTATAAATATTATTTATAAATCATTTTATGAATTTTAGTGAATTAAAATAAATATTTTACATACATTATATAAAATATTTATTACACGAAATAACTACGTAATGTATTAAATTAGTAAATGTGCATGATATTTTTTTCACCAAATCAACTCCAAGTCGGTGGACTTGGAGTAAAAATTAAAATTTACTAACACTCACTTAAAGCTTAAATAAGGATGAGGCATGAATAATAATAATAAAACCAATCACTAAACTGTTGGTTTGTAATATTCATAGACGCAATCAAATTACATAAAATAGCGGAAGCATGGTAAAATCAAATTTAAAATTTACAAACCATAATCCAGGATCGACCTTTATGCGCAACTATTAATTAATAAAGAAGAAGTTAGAGATATACCCTTGTAGAACTCAAAGTTTCAACGGGTACAAGTTCACCTCCAAATCCTTCACGATCTCCTTGAATTTCACCGATTGGATTCCAATGATCAACGTTAGCCACCCAAGTGTTTGGCCTCTAGAGGTGATCCACCAAGAAATAATAATAATTTAAGAAGTGGATGGTGGCAAACCCTAGTTTTCTCTCTCTAGAGAATATGTGAGTACTCTCCCAAAACTTATGGAAGTGTATGTGTGTAACCTTAATCCATAATAAGACTTCTCTTATTTATAGATTTAGTAAACTCTCCTAACACCTTTAGGAATAGGATTTTTAATTAAACTCCTAATCTAATTAGGAACTTAATTGATTTAATATAATAATTATAATTCATAAACTATTTAGGAACTTAATTATTAATTATGAGAGTACTCTTATTAATTAATTCTTAAACCATTTAGGAACTAAATAATAATGATAATAGTAATAATAAT
Source organism: Hedera helix (assembly GCA_947179155.2). Lineage (NCBI taxonomy): Eukaryota > Viridiplantae > Streptophyta > Magnoliopsida > Apiales > Araliaceae > Hedera > Hedera helix. The sequence goes on from OX359280.1 coordinate 12,510,518, forward strand.
AATAAGACTCCTCTTATTAACTTATAATTAGTATTTCCAAAATACTAAATAATAAATATTAAGCTATTTAATTTATTCTATCCACATAGTATAAATTAAATATACTTAATTCATTATTACAATTATGCCATTTACTTCTTAAATAATTATTTTCCTTTTGCGGTGTGACCCTTTAGGTTCTCCATATTAAACCGGTTATAGAATAAATTAATTAGAACTATTCTAATCTTATTTATATAAATAAATTAAACTATTTAATTTATTTAAATAAATAATATTTATTCCATAATAAGGGTAAGCCCCCTTAGCGATCAACGACTTTCCAGATAATATAGATTTCAGCATTTAATCACAAAAGAACCTATTCAGCGAATAATTACCGTACAATTCAATCATTCTACCTCACAACGTCCCAATCAAATATAAGACATGGTATGACTGTCAAGTCTTATTTTATTTGATTATATGCATTTCGATCCTTAAATGAATAACTCTAATTAATGTAAATTAGAAACTACTTTCTAATTTTCATTATGCCTTGGCCAAAGACTACTGAGTTGTCATTTATCGAATCGCATAGGACATTCTCTTCTTTTACTAGAAGTGGTAGATTCTTTGTTGATCATTCACCTATCTCCATGTATGACTTATTATATCTGATCATACCTTTTGATACACCCTAAAGGTTTTAAGGAATATGTCAAAACATAATTCATCATACACAAGATACTATGATGATCTCAAGTCCAAGGATCACTTGTACTACTATCACAAAAGGAACTCTTATTGACAGGCAAGTAAGACTCCATTAGGTTTTCCTTGAGCGAGTCAAGTTCAGTGAACTTATTCTCTAATAAGCATCTACATACTTGCTTTAGTGTCTCTATACAAATGATTATGAGATCAATCATTCTCTTCATAAGAGCAAGCATAGTATGTACCAATCTATCCGGATCTACTAATCCTCTTTTTTAGTGATCCAACGATTATGAACAATTTTAGTTTTGAGCTATTTTGAATTTAGATCTCATTAGCATGATCCTCATCATGGTTATAAAAGCATTGCTCGAAAACTATGGGTTTATCCATTTGATTAATTCAAGTAAGTAATCATGAATAAAGAAATGTCTTGATTCTTTTATTAATAAATGAACAAGATTACAAAGTATATGCTTATCACATCAAATGTGATTGGCTTGAGGGCATACTACTTTCATAAACAAGGTAACAAAACCATCTCATTTCATTTCTCTCTTTTCTTTCCATCAGCACCACCACCCGAACCCACCTTCACCACCAAGAAAGGTGAAATTTTTGGTTCTATCAAGGTGAAGAACAAGCTTCAAAGGAAAGTTTTTAAGCTTTGGGAAGGTATAAAATTATTTTATTTGAATTATTTTAAGTATTTTTGGTGATAAAATAATGTTGTGAAAAATTAGTAAATAATTAGGATAATTGTTCTATATAATTTTTTTATGTGTATCTATGGATTACATAAGGTTTAGAGTATTTATGTTGTGAAAAGTATGATCAAAATTGTGTTAAATGGTTTTGTTAGGTTACTGTTAACGGAAAAAGGAAGAAAATGCGCGGCGGCCAATTTTTTTTTTTCAGAACCGGGAATAAAACGACTGTGTTTTAGGAGCGGAAGGGGGGTGAGCCGCATCATACGCGACGACCAAAATTTTTCCGGTAACCGGCCTGGTAAACGATGTCGTTTGGTTGGGAGAAGAGGCAGGGTCGCGTCATGCGTGGTGGACCAAGTTCGGTTTATTTACGATTTTGCCATCGGTTTAGTTTTTTTTCTACCTAATTACGAAAATGCCATCATGAATTTTAATTAATTAAATAAATGTTTAAAAATTATATAAAAAAAATAAAAAATAATAAAAAATATATATAAAAATTACTTATAAATTAAATTTAACATTTTTTCAATTTTGAATAATATTTTCAATTAGTATTTAAGTACTTTACATGAGGACATAAAAAGGGCATGGTTAAATTAAATAACCAAATTATGTTATAATGAATTGTAAACACCAATATAGATCTGATGGGTAGAATAATTATGTTGTGAATAATATTAATTACATAAATTAATATCATGAGTTACTAAATTGTTATTATTTGATTATATTATTATTATAGGTTATCCAAGGAAGAGTTATTAGCTGTTAAATTAATAATCGGACATTGAGGCAAGTTCCTAAACCCTAATCTTGACCCAGTAATCATATGTTATATATTAAAATCCTAACTGAGTTTCATTTCCTAAGTTTTATCATTATTCAATTTTCTTGAATATTAATTTCGATTGATGTTGAAAATTGTTCAATTAAGATCGAAAATCTCTGTTGTTACTCATATTCATTCTTAAATGCCAATTATAATGAATCATAATTGTTGATGAGTGAGTTGATGATTATGAGTCTATGCCATTTGTTCGGCTAGACTGTTGATATAGTTGAATCTCAAATTACTCTTTATCGTTAAGTGTTGAGCCAAACCAAATTATTTTGGTGCGGACTCCTAGAAACTGAGATGAACAACCCTATTTCTGGGGATATAGCTTGTCGGATGCTTTAAATTCTGATACCACACGAAATGCGGTAATATGATGTGCACAATCATAGGTATGAGAGGCTGATCATCTCGAGTACGTGGTTAAGGTTTTATGGTCTTCACGACACATACATGTTATTAGTGTTTCCATTGATTAACCTATGTTCAATGGTCTTGTGACCCTCAGTATGATTCTTAATTATCATGTTTCAAAAGCTATTTCTTTTAGTTATTTTCTTTCATTTGGAATGAGTTAATATTACCTTGTTGATTACATTGTTGTTATAATTTCTTTTCCTCATGATGCATTATTATTAAATTCGTTATACTTGCTGAGCACTTCGGTTGCTCATTCTTGCCTGATTAATGTGACGCAGACAAAGATATTAAATCTGAGGGTCTAAATAAGAGAGACAAAGGCAAAGGAAAGATGTTGAAATGATGCAGTGATGAAATGTCCCCAGCCGGTAGTTTTAAATCCATTTTGTGACTTTGGATATGGAATATTTATCCTAGTAACGTTGTATGTATGTAAAGGTTGATGACCCTGGGAGTTTGTTAGATATTAAGTTGTATATTAACAGATGCAATGTATATTAATGGTAGTTTTGAGTAGCGATTAATGAAAGTAGAATGTATGAATAGTGAGCACCAAATTCGAGATTTGAGGAGCCCGAATTTAGGGGCGTCACATGATGGTATCAGAGCTGAAGGGTTTAAAACTATAGGTGGGGGAAAACCTTAGTACTAAACCTAGATATTAGTACGCAACTCAAATCGAGTTTAAGAAAAAGGGGAAGTAGGCAATGTAGGCGATCTAAAAGTCAACAACTTATATGCTATTTAAAAATTATTATGTGATTGTTAGATTAATGTTAATAGAAGGTGATTGTGTTGTTGTTTTATAGGATGTCAGAAACAGGCGAGCCAAGTGGAGCTAGGCCCGAAGAGGAAGAAGTTAGGGATATACATGTAGTACATGAGCAGGTGGTTGCTAGCCCGCCAGTGTCTGAGGGAGGGTCGGAGTATGGACCGGACCTTGAACCAGAAGAGCATATGGAAGTAAATGAAGAAGAAGAGGAATTAGGAGGGTCTTCTGAAGGTACTCCGCACGAAAATTTAGACCCAAATGAAGAATTAATAGCTAACGCCATAGACACTATAAATGGTTTAGAGATTCAGGTGGTCGATCTTACACACCAAGTACATGAGTTAGAAGCCCAAGCTGTAGCTCAAAATATTGTGTCACAACAAAGAGAAGAAGAACTTCAGGTCCTCACCCAACAAAAGAATGAGGCAGTAAATCAACTATCACTAGTTGAACATAGAATAGCAGAACTGTCTACAGAAAGACAGATCCTTGTTGACAGGTTAAACAGAGAGATGGCAGATCGTTCAAGCATTAAAAATGCTTGGGGTAGAGCAACTAGGCGAGTAGACTTTGCGAAAGATGAGGTGAGGGCTAGACAGGTAAGGATGGACGATATGGAGTATGCCTTTTTGTGCGCAATTGAAAGAACACAAAATAGGATTCGATGTTATCCGGTGGAGAATGGCCAGTATTGGCGAGACATTGATTGCGATATGGCGATCAATATTATAAGACAATAATACGAGGAAGTAGTGAGAAGATGAATGCATCCATGGAACGTAGGGTAATGTGATATTGGGGTGTATATATATATATATATATATATATATATATATATATATATATATATATTGTGTTTATGTAAATAGTATGGAATCCTACTTTTGATATAAATAGTAGAGATGGGATATGTGAACAGGATGTATGTATGACTTGGGATATATATGTACTTTGTAAAATAGTTGACTATCAATGTAAATATATGAATGGTAGTGTTATGAAATGTATTTTTGATATAAATTGCTAATTTTAAATTTTGCATAATAAATATAGTAATTGATATGAAGTTATATTTCAGAATGCCGCCAAAGAGAGGTAGACCTACTAGGAAGGCACCAGAGGAATCAGTGAATGAAATCACTAGGACAGATACAAGAACAGAACCAGAAACAACCCTAGTTGATTTAGTACAAAGGTTAGTAGACTTACTAACAGGAGCAATGCAAAATAGGAATCCAGTTCCTGCTGAACAGAATACCCAACCCCTTCACTTTGCAAATTTTAAAGATTTTAAAGTAGCTGGGCCACCAGAATTTAAAGGCTCTATAAATCCTATAGAAGCTCAAACTTGGATTATAGAAATGGAGAGGGTTTTTGAGGTGGTTAGGGTAGTAGAGGAGAAGAAGACTGCTTTTGCAACCTTCATGATGAAAGGAGAGGCTGCCCACTGGTGGCAAACAAATCGGAATAGAGATGCAGGAGAAATAGTTCCATGGGTGAGGTTTAAGGAACTATTTTTCAAAAATTATTTTTCAACTAGTATGTAGAATAAGTTAAAAATTCAATTCTTGGAATTAAAGCAGAATAACATGTCAATAGCTGAGTATGCAGCTAAGTTTAATGAACTGGCCCGGTTTGCTCCATACCAGGTCAGTACAAAATAGCGGAAAGCTAAAAGATTTGAACAGGGATTGAAGCCCTGGATCTATAGCAAGGTGAGTATGTTTCAGTTAAAAACATACGTTGATGTATTGTAAAAGGCAATCTTGGTTGAGGGAGGTAGTGAAGCTATTACGAAATATCATCAAGAACAAAAGAAAAGGAAAAATGAAGGAGATTTCAAGGGGGAAAGTGGTAGTACTACCAACCCTCCTAATAAGAAAAGGCGGGGTGGTAGTACCAACACCTCCGGAAATAAATCACGAGATGTAAAGAAGAAAATTGAACAGTGCAGTAGTTGTGGGAAAAATCATTCAGGAGTTTGTTTAAAGGAAAAGAAGGTTTGTTATAAGTGTCAACAAGAGGGACATATTGCCCCAGAATGTCCAAAACTGAAGAAAACAAGATGTTTTAACTGTGGGGCGATATACCATTTTGCTCGGAATTGTCCAAAGAAGATAATGGAGGTGACCAGTGGAGTGAAAGGAGTAAACACCGGAGGGAAGCTGACATTTCCTTCATCAACTCAACAAGGTTGTCCTACTGCCCGAACCTTTAACATGACGGTTCAAGATGCAGAAAAATCTAAGGACGTGGTGTCAGGTACCATTTCAATTTGCAATACTAATGCGTGTGTGCTTTTTGATTCGGGTGCTACATGCTCTTTTATATCTGATGAATTTGCTAGAAGACTAGGATTGACTCATGAAAACTCAAAACAACCCTTGAACATAGAGATTGCAAATAAAGAAGTGATACACATTAATCATGTGCATAAGCATTGTCCTATGTTGATAAAAAAACATAAGCTATATGCGGACTTAATTCCGATATGTCTTGGGAAATTTGACGTCATTTTAGGAATGGACTGGTTGTAACGCCCCCAAAATCCCCGCACTTTTACCTGCGGCGGACCTTGTGTGTTAATTTCGTGCATCTATCGACTTAACCAATGATCCCATAATCATATTGGTTGAAATAGTCTTATTTTAGACTATACATTAACAATTTCTCTTAACATTGTCCCTGGATCTTAACTTGATCTCAGTCTCATAAGTATACAAGTATCAACTTGTATTTCATCCGTATAAATGGATAAAACCATATATAACGGTTTAATTTTAACCTTAGGATTTAAATATTCTATATACGTCCACTTGTAACGGTCTCATTCGTACTACAAGTATCAATATACAAAGATATCTCTTCATATCAATAATCCTACTTATATGGTATTCAGAATAGTAATAACGAGTTATACCTGGGTCCGAGGAACCTTAACGATGGATTTGACCAGTCAACATCGCTTAGTTCTGTCTCAGATGTACAGCACTCACAAGTTATTTACCGATCCTCATCCAGATAAATAGATCATTATCAATACTATGTTAAATTTTAACAATTCTAGGTTATATCAAAATAAAGACATAACAACATTCTGATGATAATTATTTATATCATTCATTCAATATTCGGTTACATGTTTGTTTGTTCGTATTACAACAGTCATTATGACATATACAAATACAATCAATTTACATGAAAACCTAATCTATGCTGCATCTTTAAGTTCATGATCTTCTTAACGTTCATCTTTAATCTGCAAATAAGGTTTTATTCGCAAGAATGAGCACGACGGCTCAGCAAGTCTAACATACAGCACATACGCAGTTTATGCTTTCATATAAACTTTTAACATGCATTGACTGAACATAATTCTCCCTTTAATATCACATATAACTCACGTTCCAACAATTTATATCACATTGACACACAAAGTGTATAAATCATGTTCGTAAATCGTAAACATAAAACATAACAGTTAGAAGGCTTGTAAACATCAGTTAAAGACTTCACATATCATCTATTGCATAATAACATGACATTACACATCTCATTTAACATTTTAACAATACTACACAAGTAGCACATAGCAAGAGTTAGAAGACTTGCCTTGAAACCATGTTAGGGTTTCCCGGGAAATCGTTAAACGCCTACAAAAAGGGTTACGCGACCCCGAACGTTAGTTTATCAAATTTTCCTTTTGAATAAGTCTTAGAATAACTTAACTAGACTATTTCCATAGGTGGAATCATTTCGTTAAGTGGCGAACTCAAAATCTCATTTTTAAGCCCTAAAATCCGAATGCCCCTTAAAAATTCAGCTTTGACCTCTTTTACTGCGACAGCCATAACTTTGTCGTACGAAAACATTTTGAAGTGATTCTTGAGTCTAAGTTGCTTAGAATTTCATTATCTACAACTTTCATTTAGGTTACTAAGGCATATTCAGACTTTAAAGTTTCGGAAATTTGCAAAAATATTCTGCGACTATATTAGACCTAACTTTCTTTGATCCGATTGGTAAAACATGATACCTCAAGCATTAATTTGCTAAGATAACATGTTCTAACACTCCGTATCACTTCATAACATAAAAATAACAAAATCATAAACCTACTTATATAAGATTTCATGACTTTTTCTCAAGAACACGAAGAACGAATCGAAGAACACGAAGAACACGAAGAACAAAGTTTCATCGTTCTTCGTTTCGACTACTAAAACTTGATGCCACAAGCATTATTTAGCAAGGCCATCATGTTTCATCATCCCATAACACTAAATTACCAAATCATAAACCTACTTATGTAGAAATTATGACTTTTGCTCAAGAACACACGAAGAACACGAAGAACGAAAAATCGTACATGGTAACGACTTATGTTCTTGAGCTTTTGGATTTCATACTTGAAATAATTTGAGCATTATAACTGCTTACATATGTGATTATAACACTTTATAATTGACAAAATTTGGTCATTATAACGACTTGTTTACTTAATTATAACAATTTATAATAATACTCCAGAACATACGAAGAACACGGAGAACGGATAAACCGTACATGGATACGACGTATGTTCTTGAACTTTAAACTATGAAATGAAATTTGACATAACAACGACTTGCTCAAGTCATAAGGAACATGCAGAACGAAAAATCGTACATGGCTACGACTTATGTTCTTGAGCCTCATCGATAAAATAAAACTTTAAGCATAATAACGATTAAGAATCGTACCTTTTATTATTGCAAGCTTTAACTATTTCTTTGCAATCGATTCTTGTCTCACAAGAACTCTCTCTATATTTGCTCTTTAGCTTTCAAAATGGTAAAGAACTAATGAACTTAAGCCTTCTATTTATAGGACTTTCAAAGTTAGGGTATTTTGGTCATTAGGACCAAGCTTCTTGAACAAGCTTAACAAAGCTTCTCCAACACACTTCTTTTAGCTTCCAAAGCAAGCTTGGTGAGCTCTTTCTTACGACTTCTGTATATCGGATAAATCGCGTGCGATTAATTTAAAATATTTCGCATTAGTAATTTAAGTTTTAATTAGTTATACATATTTTATTCATAAAATACATCATACAGTATTAATATGATGTCTCGTCTGACCCTCAAAGTTTTTCTTGAATTAATCTCGGATAACCTTCCGTGTATTTTTCTCAAATACACCTACCGGGCGACGCGATTGATAAATTTCTTTCATTCTAGACACTAATTATGATTGAATAATATAATTAGGTATTAATCTGATAAATTTGATTATTCAAATTTAATGTTAACATATCTCATGATCCGTTTGATGAAAACAATACGGATGAATTAGCAGTTAATTATATAACAGTCTGATTTCAACTAATTTGGTTAACTTCTACTGATTTAAAAATTTGATATTACTGAGTTTTGTTCCGAATGAACACTTTTCTGTAAAGTGAAAAGTCCAAAAGACTTGGCACGTTTTTCGGTGAATAGTGTTTTTGACGACCATTTCTCAGAAAATGGTTAGAAGACCAAAAAGTCAAAAATAATATTTATTTTTGTCTTTTTCCTATTTCGTCTTATTCCCGACACACTTTTCGAGAAAATCTTTTATTGCTTATTACGCACCGGTGTTGCATACAAACACTGTATCCATCAACGGTTTGATCAAAAACGGAAAGCGTTTTCGTTTGAAGAGCGATTTACGTTTTATTTATGGAAAAATATCAGTGGCTCCCTGGTATCTATTCCCCGTATAAATGCTATATCGTGAAATAGAAAAAGTCCAAACGTTGAAAAGAACGTTCAAAAAGACGACAAACGTTTTCTCGTAAATCGTGTCTTTTTCGTCTTTTTCCCAAGAAAATTTTATTGATTCCCTGGCATCTAAACCTCATATTATCACTATGTCGTGAAATACAAGAAGTCCTATGTTTGCCTAAATCTGACCTAGTAAAACACGCAAGTATACGTGGTCTAACTGTAGTAAAATAGCAAGCAAGGTATCGTATCCCACAAGGACTATCTACTATTAATTCACCAAAATACCAATCATTAAGTGCTCCAATCCTAGTTAAACGACTACACAAAGTTGATGAATATTGATTAAGTGAATGAGTTAAATTAATTAAATTAACGAAACCTAAATTACCAAGATTTGTTGTCAAGTTGTAAAACGTTAAGGTTATAACTTCCCCTAACACTTCAATTGAACCTTTTCAGTCCCTCTTTATGTCATCAATCACGTGGTATTAATAACCAGAAAATCATGTGTACTCACAAGCCTCTGTCGATGGTCAAGTGAATATCACCTATTTAAATAAATCACTATGTGTCCATGAGATTTAACATTAAATAGGAGTCATTAAAATCAGATTTCATTATAGGTTACATATGGTATATAGGTATATGTCTATCCTATATACACATCATGCAGTCTATCACATGTAGAATGGCAAGAACATATGTCAACATACCCAGACCTAGGTTTACATTCCATTTGTCAATTTCATATAAACTGTCAAGCTAATTACTGGCCAGGTAATTATAATTCAAGCATAAGATATGTCAATTAACTCCAACACAATCAATTAACATAAAGAGGAAATGAATTGTCATCAATTTACATGCTAGGTTCCATTACAACCTTAATTCTGAAGGTTAGTTCATCACTAACTCAATAACCATGATACAAGTTTAACAACATTCAGAAAAATCAAAGGAAGAGGGGTAAGAGAAGGTAGAACTCAGTTGTCACTCTGAATTGTCCTTCAAACTCCAACGTTGATTCCCCTTCTGCTGAATACTTGAATGCTCTGCTCTGTTCTTTGTTCTCCGTGATGTCACAGATCTCCTGTTGCTTAAGGTCTCCCCCTTTGTATATCTCTCTGTTCTCTCGCCCTTTTCCTCAACCTCCCACTCAATTTAACCGTTCCCACGTATTGGAGGATGTCCCTCATTTAATTTCGTGTTTGGGTCCCATAAAAGAATACTTTGCTCGTGACATTTCCCGACGAGCGCCCACCAAGCGCCTACCGAGCGCCTAGGCGCTCACTTTCTCTGGTTGGATGTTTTTGTCAAGCGCCTACTGAGCGCCTACCGAGCGCCTAGGCGCTCACCTGGTCTGGTCAGAGGTTTTGCCAAGCGCCTACCGAGCGCCTAGTGAGCGCCTACCGAGCGCCTACTGAGCGCCTACCAAGCGCCTACTGAGCGCCTAGGCCCTTGTCTGGCAGGGATAATCACCATTTTGCCATTTTGAGCTCTTTTTCCTACACATCAAAGGGAAATTACCAAAAGTAAGTAAAATACAACCATAGAGCATAAAAATGAATGAAAACAACACAAATCAATAAGCCTTAAGCATTCAATTTGCAAGTATAAAACCTACTCATCACATACCCCCAAACTTAGCTTTTTGCTTGTCCTCAAGCAAATCAAAAACAAAATAAAAGAAAACAAATGAAACTTGAACTAACTAACAACCTACAAACCAAACAATGAACCAACGGTTATCTAAACATATGCCGCAGAGATTCCTTAGTTACCATTTAGACAAAATTTCAAAATCATGTTTCGCCCATTCCCAACACATTACTAGTAGCGCATTACTTTCAACCCATATCGTGTGTGTGTGAACTCAATGCGTCAAATTCACCAAAACTCAGATAAGTTAATTAACTTCAATGCCCATAGACGATAATTAACAGAAGGGTATGCATAAGTCCTCCATATGCTTACTTGCACATAACTTTTTATTTATTTATTAATCACGAGTGCGTTTTACGCTCCATCTCGCATCTAATCTTGGCATAAGCAATGTTTACTTTTATTAGGCTTTTCAAAACTACCCATGTAACGAACATTCCACCAATGACTCCCAAACCAGTTGGCATTAGGGCATTAAGTGTAGAGACACTCCTACGGGCTTACTTGTTCGAGTAATTAAGGCCACAAAAGCAAACTAGCCAAGTTACTTTTAACTATTATACATATCCATATTTTTTTTTCTTTCTTTTTTTTCTTTTTTTTTCTTTTTATTATTTTTATTATTTTTTTAAAAATAAGTAAGCATATAGAGGTTGTTCTTATCGAAACAGGCACTTAATTCAATCAACCTCTCATAAAGGTCAACGATTTGAACACACCGAATACGTGCATATAAATGTCAGGGGTCTGAAGCAATGCGGTCACTAGTAACAGTTAGAAATTAGACTAACACTCATTATCCAATTCACCCAAATCGCTGACTAATTCATCAAATTATCATCATCGGCAAACATAAGATTATACCACTTCATTGCTCGATTCACTACTCTAACGCACCTAAATATACATAATACAGAGACTAACCCACTTTCGTAGGGACCACGATTACACTTAGCACGTGTAACAAGCCTTTGAACCACTAGGTTACCCCAAATGGACGAGTTGTGTCTCGTGAGGGTTTGCAGTGAATGTACCCACAAAATTCAAAATGATGACTACAAAATTTAAAATGCAATTTAAATTTAAATTTTTAAGTTTTAATTTTAATTTTTTTTTTTTTTTAAAAAATAAGAAGGAAATGACTACATGCAAATAACTACATGATGACTACATTTAAACTACATGCAAATAACTATATGCATTTATGCAAGGCACATCACTATGCACGATATGACTATGACACTTATCCCAGCAAGTTATCCCGCCCCCAAACTTAAACAGCGAAATGTCCTCAATTTGCAATAAGAAAGAAATGTAATACAGAAGACTTCCCTGTAATTGCTCAGTTATCATCATTGTGCTCCTCATCAGCAGTGTCAAGCCGTGGGAATGTTGGGATTTGAGGAATATCGAGAAGCTGCATATTGGAGAGTGCCTGAGCTAAGGCCTGAGCGACATTCACATTAAATTCGTGCATCACATCTTGTCGCTGAGCTATTGGTGTATTTTAGCGAGCTATGTCCTGGAGCTGATAAATCTCTTTGTGTCATACGAGGATCGGGAACTCTCACCACGTTGTCTTTTTGATCCCATGGCTCACTAACAAATTGCAAGGTGATTACCCAACCTTACTCTAGAAAATTGCAGTCAAATACGCACACTTTATTCTTTCAGGACTTTTAGCAAACACTTGGCGTGCACCTTTAAAAGCATGAACCAAAGATGCTCCCCCAAACTTGAATTTTGCCACCCTTTGTGGGTTTATCTATACAAGCAACCCAATAACAGATTCACACCCAATTGAAGAAGAATTTCAAACACAAGAAGAATATTTCCTCTACCCACTTGAGTTACAAAGGTTTTCCACATAAAAACTTACAATCCCTCGAGTTAATGACCGAAATGCAGAATAACTTGTGATAATTCAAATACCTGGTGGTTAAAGATGGTGTTCTTAACTTTAATGCATTACCCAAGCTGTGAATTGAAGTAGTTGAGTCATGGGTGGGCGAATGAACAACTGGGCAAAATTTTTGGTGATCCCTCTTTGGTTTCGGCAATATGGAGGCTTAAGTTTGGAATAGGTTGGTTTGAAACTTCCTTGTTGCACTTAGATTGTAAGATGAAAGGTTGGGAGTGTGCTCTAGAGTTCGAATAGTTGATGTATTGCACAATAAACTCAAACCCCAGTCGAGACTCTTATTTCCCTCTCTTGCACGTGCAGCTCCTATTTTTGGGACAGCCCAGTCAAGCGCCTAGGCGCTTGGTAGGCGCTCACTAGGCGCTCTACTAACGCTTAGGCGCTCTTAGCTCCTGTTCTCAGCCTCCTTTGTTGCATTAATTCCCTCCTTGTGTATGCTACTTGTACCTACCATAAGACAAATAGTTAGTATTAACAACACATGATTTTTAGAAATAATCTAACTACAAATTATGAACTCTTCATAGAATTTAACTCCACAAAATCTTAAAACTATAAAATTAACACTTTGGGTTGCCTCCCAAACAGCGCTTGGTTTTAAGTCATCAGCCCGACTTTGTCCTTTTCAATCCACGTTGGCGAAGATGATTGAGGTTTTCTGACGATCAAAATTGCCACCCCAATAATGTTTCAACCTTTGGCCATTCACTTTGAAAGTTTGCTTCGTAGCTAAATCCTCTAGTTCTACCGCTCCATGCGGAAATACTTGAATGATGGAGAACGGACCTGACCACCTCGACTTAAATTTTCCTGGGAAGAGTTTCAAATGGGAGTTGAAGAGAAGAACTTGTTGACCCGGCTCAAAATTCCTCGGGATGATCTTCTTGTCGCGCCATTTTTTTACCTTATCCTTATATAATTTAGAGCTTTCGTAGGCTTGGAGACGAAATTCATCAAGCTTATTTAATTGCAATAATCGCTTTTCACCCGCTGATGTTGCATCAAAATTAAGCTTTCGAAAAACCCAATACGCGTTATGCTCAATAGCTGGTTTAGCCCCTTCTTCGAGTAGAATCTTGTGCATGCAAACAGTCGGACTATTTCCCTTTGTATCCAAATATGCATACCTTGGTGAAGAATTCAGCAGTTGCACATACTCCATAGCTTCTGAACATTCTGAAATTTCTTCATTAACAATAGAAGTCTCAAGAGGATCAAGAGCACTATTACTTGCAAGCATATCGTTAACTGCTCCATCAACCAAATCAACTCTGAGGCATTCATCAACATCATTGGGGAGTTTCATTGCCTTGAACACGTTGAAGGTTACCTCTTGGTCTTGCACCCGCATAGTCAGCTGTCCTTTCTGAACATCAATCAATGTTCTCCCTGTTGCAAGAAATGGTCGACCCAAAATGATTGGAATGTCTCGGTCCTCCTCAAAGTCTAACACGATGAAATCCGCCGGAAATATGAATTTGCCGACTTTAACCAAGACATCCTCCACAATCCCCCGCGGATAAGTGAGTGATCTATCTGCTAACTGAAGAGTTACATTTGTGGGAGTGACTTCTTTCAAACCAAGCTGCTGATAAACCGAGAAAGGCATGAGGTTGATACTTGCACCCAAATCACATAAGCACCGGTTGAAAAACTGGCTCCCAATTGTGCATGGTATAGTGAAACTACCCGGATCCTTAAGCTTCGGTGGAAGTTTCTTTTGTAAGATGGCGCTGCACTCCTCCGTTAAAGCTACAGTTTCAAATTCTCCCAACCTTTTTTTCTTTGACAAAATGTCCTTCATGAATTTGACGTAGCTGGGCATTTGTCCCAATGCATCTGCGAATGGAATGTTAATTTGTAACTTCTTAAACACCTCCAAAAATTTTGAAAATTGCATGTCCAATTTCCGTTTTTGCAATCTCTGTGGAAATGGAACAGGCGGTACCAATGAAGCATTTCTATCCATTTGAGCTTTCTCCTTTGCCTGTGCATCTGACTTAGTCCCCTTTTCTTCAACTTCTTTTTCGATTTCTTCTTTCTTCTTTTTCTCTTCTCTTGGCAACTCCTGTTTTGCCTCTTGCAATTCTTTCCCATTTCTAAGCATAATAGCTTTGCAATGCTCTTTCCCTTCTCTTTTTGGATTCACCTCTGTGTCGCTTGGCAAATTTCCATGAAGACGGTTATTCATTGCATTTGCCAACTGTCCCATCTGATTCTCTAAGTTATGAATTGACACTGCTTGGCTTTTTATGTTCATGTCCATCTGATTCATAATCTTGTCTTGCGCACTCATCCTTGACTCTGTTCCAGCCATGAATTTTACCAACATTTCTTCCAAGTGTGACTGTTTCTCTGGTTGTTGAAGGGGTTGATCGTGAAATCCGGGGGGGTTGGATTGCCTTGGAGCATTCTGTCGATAGGTTTGATTATCTCTCCATGAAAAGTTCGGGTGGTTCCTCCACCCCGGATTATAACTGTTGGGGTTGGTAGTGTTCTGCTGTCGGTTATAATTCCCCAAATACTGCACTGACTCTGAACTAATGGCGCATTGATCACTGGAATGACTTCCAGCACATAGCTCGCACACCATTGCTACATTCTGCACATCCTTTGCACCCATAGCATCAATTTTTCTTGTCAAAGCTGCAATCTGAGATGTTACTTGAGCTGAAAACGCTGTAACTACATCCACCTCAATGATCCCGGCTACCCGTGGTTGGCTCATCCTTGCAGTTGGCCACTGATAATTGTTGGCTGCCATAGTCTCCAGCAATTTATATGCTTCATCAAAATTTTTAGCCATTAAAGCTCCTCCTGCTGCTACATCAATACTGGTACGTGTAGCATTAGCCAATCCATTGTAGAACGTCTGAACTAGCAACCACTGTGGTACCCCATGATGAGGACATCTGCGCATTAAGTCTTTAAATCTTTCCCACGCTTCATATAGCGACTCCGAATCATGTTGAACAAAACTCGTAATGTCATTCCGCATCTTGGCTGTTTTAGCTGGTGGAAAGAATTTGGCAAGGAACTTTTGTGCCAAATCGTTCCACGTCGTTATTGAACCAGGGGGTAATGAGTGAAGCCAAGCCCTTGCCTTATCACGGAGTGTGAACGGAAATAACCTCAGTCTGATTGCATCTTCACTGACTCCATGAAACTTAAACGTATCACAAATCTCAAGAAAGCTTACTAAGTGTTCACTCGGATCATCATTCGGTAAACCCCCAAATGGAACTGAATTTTGCAGCATCTGAATTGTTCCTGGCTTAATTTCAAAATTTGTAGCGGTAATCGCTGGCCTTTGAATACTTGATTGTAGCTCAGTGATCTGAGGCATAGCAAAGTCTCTAAGCGATTTCTGTTCCTCTTCCGCCATCCTTGCTTGATGTTGTACTGTATCTTGAACAAAACGTCGGATCCGACGGAACCTTCGTTCAATCTCGTCTTCGACTGGTACAGGTTCCAATCCTTTCGAACGTGTTTGCATACAAGAACTCGGATACCTGAAAAGAACAAAAAGAAAAACTGTTTAACTAAGATTAACTTGACTATAATTAGTTTTGGAACAATAATAATAAAATAGTCCCCGGCAACGGCGCCAAAAACTTGTTTGCCTAAATCTGACCTAGTAAAACACGCAAGTATACGTGGTCTAACTGTAGTAAAATAGCAAGCAAGGTATCGTATCCCACAAGGACTATCTACTATTAATTCACCAAAATACCAATCATTAAGTGCTCCAATCCTAGTTAAACGACTACACAAAGTTGATGAATATTGATTAAGTGAATGAGTTAAATTAATTAAATTAACGAAACCTAAATTACCAAGATTTGTTGTCAAGTTGTAAAACGTTAAGGTTATAACTTCCCCTAACACTTCAATTGAACCTTTTCAGTCCCTCTTTATGTCATCAATCACGTGGTATTAATAACCAGAAAATCATGTGTACTCACAAGCCTCTGTCGATGGTCAAGTGAATATCACCTATTTAAATAAATCACTATGTGTCCATGAGATTTAACATTAAATAGGAGTCATTAAAATCAGATTTCATTATAGGTTACATATGGTATATAGGTATATGTCTATCCTATATACACATCATGCAGTCTATCACATGTAGAATGGCAAGAACATATGTCAACATACCCAGACCTAGGTTTACATTCCATTTGTCAATTTCATATAAACTGTCAAGCTAATTACTGGCCAGGTAATTATAATTCAAGCATAAGATATGTCAATTAACTCCAACACAATCAATTAACATAAAGAGGAAATGAATTGTCATCAATTTACATGCTAGGTTCCATTACAACCTTAATTCTGAAGGTTAGTTCATCACTAACTCAATAACCATGATACAAGTTTAACAACATTCAGAAAAATCAAAGGAAGAGGGGTAAGAGAAGGTAGAACTCAGTTGTCACTCTGAATTGTCCTTCAAACTCCAACGTTGATTCCCCTTCTGCTGAATACTTGAATGCTCTGCTCTGTTCTTTGTTCTCCGTGATGTCACAGATCTCCTGTTGCTTAAGGTCTCCCCCTTTGTATATCTCTCTGTTCTCTCGCCCTTTTCCTCAACCTCCCACTCAATTTAACCGTTCCCACGTATTGGAGGATGTCCCTCATTTAATTTCGTGTTTGGGTCCCATAAAAGAATACTTTGCTCGTGACATTTCCCGACGAGCGCCCACCAAGCGCCTACCGAGCGCCTAGGCGCTCACTTTCTCTGGTTGGATGTTTTTGTCAAGCGCCTACTGAGCGCCTACCGAGCGCCTAGGCGCTCACCTGGTCTGGTCAGAGGTTTTGCCAAGCGCCTACCGAGCGCCTAGTGAGCGCCTACCGAGCGCCTACTGAGCGCCTACCAAGCGCCTACTGAGCGCCTAGGCCCTTGTCTGGCAGGGATAATCACCATTTTGCCATTTTGAGCTCTTTTTCCTACACATCAAAGGGAAATTACCAAAAGTAAGTAAAATACAACCATAGAGCATAAAAATGAATGAAAACAACACAAATCAATAAGCCTTAAGCATTCAATTTGCAAGTATAAAACCTACTCATCATCCTACAGATGAAAGAAACGATCAAACGAATGAAAAACGTTTCTTCGTGAATAGTGCTTTTTACACGTTTTTCGAGAAAAACTTTTACTGACTATTACGTGTTTTTAAAGCGTGGGAAGGTTGAATCTTGAAACAGAATGTCAATTTAACCTTCACATTTTGCTCAAGGGCCTAGGTTATTTTCTAGGGTTTAGACCCTAGGGTTAGGGTTTAGGTTTTAACTCTTTTTCCAATTTAGGTTTTTGCCCTAAATTGACTTCTGATTTTTAATAAGTGTTAAGGTTAACTACTTGAACCAAAACACAAAATCCTACACATAGATATTTCATACAGCACATTTAAAAGCTCAATTCAAGCTTTACTAATCACATAACACATAGTTTAGGTTAAAGAATTTAACCTCTTAGTTGTATACGATCGTAGTTTCGAGTCGTATATATTCTTTAAGATAGCTCAAGGTATGCTTGAGCAATCAATCTTAGGTTTTGAAACAACCTTGCTTAGATCTTGTTAGATCACTTTTGAAATATTTGGGATATTACATTCAACCCAACTTACAGGAATTTCGTCCTCGAAATTAACTTTACAATTACTTTAGTCATTTAATATCATATTTATAAGTGCTATAAATATTCAGGATATTACATTCTCTCCTTCTTATCAGAATTTCGTCCTCGAAATTATAATATAATCATCTCCAATTTACTCTTCAATATGAATTCTCTAAATTCATCTTTTACTCACATTAAACCTCCAATACTTTGATTAGGTCTAAACAATGTTCACTTATCTCTACACATTTCCTTTCATAACTCTAGGTTTTAAACCTCTTTTCATACTCGACATTTAGTCTCATTCTTCCTTTATCTTGGATTCTTCTCACTTATACAGCGGTCAATCAAGACCTTTACCTTATTCAAAAACTATGAATACTATATAACCCATAATTTTTAAATCATCATCCGGACTGGAAAACCATATCTTGTGTAGCAATCAATTAAGATTGAGAACACTTCATACTTTGTGTAGCAATCAATTAAGATTGAGAACACCATACATTGTGTAACAATCAATTAAGATCGAGAACACACATACGTTGTACTTTAGGTGATCAGCCTGTCGTACCATATAAGACGCGGTTTATTGCGTCTATCGAATTCCTATGTCCGTTCTTTTTTCATAACCAAAGGTGTCTAGCCGAAACAATTGGCATTGACTCATATTTAAACCATTCAAACTTTTTGAAAAGCAATTTTATGACTGTATACCGCACCTTGCAAAGTGCGTTGATGACTCATCATGTATCATCTTCACACCAGGTTAAATGGGGTGTTGATGAATAAATCATTTTTATTCTTCGCATTAAATCCGTCTAGCCAAAACAATTAGCATAGACATATGAATAACATAGCTAGTGAAGAACTAACAAAATTTTCCAGTTCAACTAGTGAACCACTCTTTTCAAAGGCACACAAGTGCGAATATAACCATGAAGATCTAGCATAGCTAGAAGATTTTTTTTTTGAAATACCCTCAATCCTCTATCTTTTCCATTATTCTCTAACCATAACACAAGTTTTTCAAATATATAGTAATATAGTAAACTGATTGGTTGTATTAAACCAAGTACAAACAAATATATTAGTTCCCCTTCTCATCAACACGGAATTGAAATGTCTCAGCGCACATTGGTACTGATCAATATCGCACTGAATAGACAAATCGTAGCCGCATCTCACAAGTCGGTTCGACTAACATATCATAGCCCAAGTCCATAACAAGGTTCGTTCGCTCAGTAACTAACATACAAATATTTTTAAAACTATAGTTATGACGTAACAACTACTAACTAGTCAATATACATATGAGAAAAGAATCACCTTCTCAAAATATATACAAAGAAGAGTTTGACATAAGATTTTAATTTACTTATCAATATAGCAAACTGAGTTATTCCTCCACCCAAGAACTAATGAATCAGTTCCCCGTCTCATCAACACTATCCTTAAATGATTTCATTCAGTGTGTAACCCACTTTGAGAACACTGACCATGAATCATTCATACCAACAGTGTAGTTAGATCGGTTCTCTAAAGCATATTAAACTCTTTCCCATACAAGAGAGTCGTTCTACTCAGTTTTACTAATATGAGTTTTCAATTGAAATCCCTAATCGTTCTATAACTATCTTAGTCACTTTCTTTTCTTAATTCATTCCTTCATCATTTACATTCCTTATGAGTTTACTCATCTCTTTTCTTAGGTATAATTACACATAATACCAAACTTACCATTTCATTTTTATGAAATAGTTACACACAAAAACTAATAAGATTATTTTATCTTATTGCTTACTTTGAGAACTCTTTATGAGTCTATTTAACTTCAGATATTCTCGTAAAGAGTTTATCTTTATTCATTATATTCTGTTCACATAATAATTTTTATGTATTAAGATTTAATAAGATTTATGCATATCTTTTAATTATTTGCGGACTCTTCACAAGTCCATTTCTTTTTAATCCATCAGATTATACTCCAAGGTACTTGTTACCTCGAAACTATAATCCACTGCTCTGATACCAACTGTAACCATCATTCAATAGCACCTTACACTTGTACCTATCAGTTTGCCACCGCATGCGGCGTCCCCTACGGAGAGTCTGGCTTCGGTGCCTCCCTTCTATGGGCGGTCACCAGTGAGAGGCTCGGGGTTCTTTTTATATAGCTGTGATACCAACTGTAACGCCCCCAAAATCCCCGCACTTTTACCTGCGGCGGACCTTGTGTGTTAATTTCGTACATCTATCGACTTAACCAATGATCCCATAATCATATTGGTTGAAATAGTCTTATTTTAGACTATACATTAACAATTTCTCTTAACATTGTCCCTGGATCTTAACTTGATCTCAGTCTCATAAGTATACAAGTATCAACTTGTATTTCATCCGTATAAATGGATAAAACCATATATAACGGTTTAATTTTAACCTTAGGATTTAAATATTCTATATACGTCCACTTGTAACGGTCTCATTCATACTACAAGTATCAATATACAAAGATATCTCTTCATATCAATAATCCTACTTATATGGTATTCAGAATAGTAATAACGAGTTATACCTGGGTCCGAGGAACCTTAACGATGGATTTGACCAGTCAACATCGCTTAGTTCTGTCTCAGATGTACAGCACTCACAAGTTATTTACCGATCCTCATCCAGATAAATAGATCATTATCAATACTATGTTAAATTTTAACAATTCTAGGTTATATCAAAATAAAGACATAACAACATTCTGATGATAATTATTTATATCATTCATTCAATATTCGGTTACATGTTTGTTTGTTCGTATTACAACAGTCATTATGACATATACAAATACAATCAATTTACATGAAAACCTAATCTATGCTGCATCTTTAAGTTCATGATCTTCTTAACGTTCATCTTTAATCTGCAAATAAGGTTTTATTCGCAAGAATGAGCACGACGGCTCAGCAAGTCTAACATACAGCACATACGCAGTTTATGCTTTCATATAAACTTTTAACATGCATTGACTGAACATAATTCTCCCTTTAATATCACATATAACTCACGTTCCAACAATTTATATCACATTGACACACAAAGTGTATAAATCATGTTCGTAAATCGTAAACATAAAACATAACAGTTAGAAGGCTTGTAAACATCAGTTAAAGACTTCACATATCATCTATTGCATAATAACATGACATTACACATCTCATTTAACATTTTAACAATACTACACAAGTAGCACATAGCAAGAGTTAGAAGACTTGCCTTGAAACCATGTTAGGGTTTCCCGGGAAATCGTTAAACGCCTACAAAAAGGGTTACGCGACCCCGAACGTTAGTTTATCAAATTTTCCTTTTGAATAAGTCTTAGAATAACTTAACTAGACTATTTCCATAGGTGGAATCATTTCGTTAAGTGGCGAACTCAAAATCTCATTTTTAAGCCCTAAAATCCGAATGCCCCTTAAAAATTCAGCTTTGACCTCTTTTACTGCGACAGCCATAACTTTGTCGTACGAAAACATTTTGAAGTGATTCTTGAGTCTAAGTTGCTTAGAATTTCATTATCTACAACTTTCATTTAGGTTACTAAGGCATATTCAGACTTTAAATTTTCGGAAATTTGCAAAAATATTCTGCGACTATATTAGACCTAACTTTCTTTGATCCGATTGGTAAAACATGATACCTCAAGCATTAATTTGCTAAGATAACATGTTCTAACACTCCGTATCACTTCATAACATAAAAATAACAAAATCATAAACCTACTTATATAAGATTTCATGACTTTTTCTCAAGAACACGAAGAACGAATCGAAGAACACGAAGAACACGAAGAACAAAGTTTCATCGTTCTTCGTTTCGACTACTAAAACTTGATGCCACAAGCATTATTTAGCAAGGCCATCATGTTTCATCATCCCATAACACTAAATTACCAAATCATAAACCTACTTATGTAGAAATTATGACTTTTGCTCAAGAACACACGAAGAACACGAAGAACGAAAAATCGTACATGGTAACGACTTATGTTCTTGAGCTTTTGGATTTCATACTTGAAATAATTTGAGCATTATAACTGCTTACATATGTGATTATACCACTTTATAATTGACAAAATTTGGTCATTATAACGACTTGTTTACTTAATTATAACAATTTATAATAATACTCCAGAACATACGAAGAACACGGAGAACGGATAAACCGTACATGGATACGACGTATGTTCTTGAACTTTAAACTATGAAATGAAATTTGACATAACAACGACTTGCTCAAGTCATAAGGAACATGCAGAACGAAAAATCGTACATGGCTACGACTTATGTTCTTGAGCCTCATCGATAAAATAAAACTTTAAGCATAATAACGATTAAGAATCGTACCTTTTATTATTGCAAGCTTTAACTATTTCTTTGCAATCGATTCTTGTCTCACAAGAACTCTCTCTATATTTGCTCTTTAGCTTTCAAAATGGTAAAGAACTAATGAACTTAAGCCTTCTATTTATAGGACTTTCAAAGTTAGGGTATTTTGGTCATTAGGACCAAGCTTCTTGAACAAGCTTAACAAAGCTTCTCCAACACACTTCTTTTAGCTTCCAAAGCAAGCTTGGTGAGCTCTTTCTTCCGACTTCTGTATATCGGATAAATCGCGTGCGATTAATTTAAAATATTTCGCATTAGTAATTTAAGTTTTAATTAGTTATACATATTTTATTCATAAAATACATCATACAGTATTAATATGATGTCTCGTCTGACCCTCAAAGTTTTTCTTGAATTAATCTCGGATAACCTTCCGTGTATTTTTCTCAAATACACCTACCGGGCGACGCGATTGATAAATTTCTTTCATTCTAGACACTAATTATGATTGAATAATATAATTAGGTATTAATCTGATAAATTTGATTATTCAAATTTAATGTTAACATATCTCATGATCCGTTTGATGAAAACAATACGGATGAATTAGCAGTTAATTATATAACAGTCTGATTCCAACTAATTTGGTTAACTTCTACTGATTTAAAAATTTGATATTACTGAGTTTTGTTCCGAATGAACACTTTTCTGTAAAGTGAAAAGTCCAAAAGACTTGGCACGTTTTTCGGTGAATAGTGTTTTTGACGACCATTTCTCAGAAAATGGTTAGAAGACCAAAAAGTCAAAAATAATATTTATTTTTGTCTTTTTCCTATTTCGTCTTATTCCCGACACACTTTTCGAGAAAATCTTTTATTGCTTATTACGCACCGGTGTTGCATACAAACACTGTATCCATCAACGGTTTGATCAAAAACGGAAAGCGTTTTCGTTTGAAGAGCGATTTACGTTTTATTTATGGAAAAATATCAGTGGCTCCCTGGTATCTATTCCCCGTATAAATGCTATATCGTGAAATAGAAAAAGTCCAAACGTTGAAAAGAACGTTCAAAAAGACGACAAACGTTTTCTCGTAAATCGTGTCTTTTTCGTCTTTTTCCCAAGAAAATTTTATTGATTCCCTGGCATCTAAACCTCATATTATCACTATGTCGTGAAATACAAGAAGTCCTACAGATGAAAGAAACGATCAAATGAATGAAAAACGTTTCTTCGTGAATAGTGCTTTTTACACGTTTTTCGAGAAAAACTTTTACTGACTATGACGTGTTTTTAAAGCGTGGGAAGGTTGAATCTTGAAACAGAATGTCAATTTAACCTTCACATTTTGCTCAAGGGCCTAGGTTATTTTCTAGGGTTTAGACCCTAGGGTTAGGGTTTAGGTTTTAACTCTTTTTCCAATTTAGGTTTTTGCCCTAAATTGACTTCTGATTTTTAATAAGTGTTAAGGTTAACTACTTGAACCAAAACACAAAATCCTACACATAGATATTTCATACAGCACATTTAAAAGCTCAATTCAAGCTTTACTAATCACATAACACATAGTTTAGGTTAAAGAATTTAACCTCTTAGTTGTATACGATCGTAGTTTCGAGTCGTATATATTCTTTAAGATAGCTCAAGGTATGCTTGAGCAATCAATCTTAGGTTTTGAAACAACCTTGCTTAGATCTTGTTAGATCACTTTTGAAATATTTGGGATATTACACTGGTTGTATAACCATAAGGCCATAATTGATTGTCAGAGGAAGTGTGTAACTTTATAGACTCCCAAAAAGTCGAAAGTAATGTTTTATGGTAACAAACCACTGAGACAATTTAGTTGTCTGTCAGTCATGCAAGCTAGAAAGGTGTTAAGGAAGGGAGGCACGGGATACCTAACATATGTTATGGGTACCCAGAAAGGGGAGATGAAAATGGAGAAAAAATCGGTAGTGAACGAATTTCCCGATGTGTTTTCGGATGATTTACCTGGTATTCCACCAGATCAGGAAATCGAGTTTATGATTGATTTATCACCGGGAACAGCTCCAATATCTAAGGCTCCGTATAGAATGGCTCCAGTGGAAATGAAAGAGTTGATGAAGCAACTACATGAGCTATTAGATAAGAAGTTTATTCAGCTAAGTGTGTCTCCGTGGGGAGCACTAGTATTATTTGTTAAAAATAAGGATGGAACCTTACGATTGTGTATCAATTACAGAGAGTTAAATAAGTTGACCATCAAGAATAAATACCATTTGCAAGGATTGATGATCTTTTTGATCAGTTAAAGGGAGCAAAATATTTTTTAAAGATTGATCTTCGGTCAGGGTATCATCAACTAAAAATAAGGAAAGAGGATGTACCGAAAACAGCATTCAGAACTCGTTATGATCATTACGAGTTTCTAGTGATACCGTTTGGGTTGACGAACGCACCAGTGGCATTCATGGATATGATGAATAGGATTTTTAAACCCTATTTAGATAAATTTGTGGCGGTGTTCATAGATGATATCTTGGTATATTCCAAGTCTCAGGAAGAGCATTCAGATCATTTAAAGATAGTGCTGAAAACTTTGAAAAAAGGAAAAGTTATATGCCAAATTCTCGAAGTGTGAATTCTGGTTGGAAAATTTTCACTTTTTGGGTCATGTTATTGATAAAGATGGAATTTCTGTGGACCATGCAAAAGTTGAAGCTGTGATTAATTGAGAACAACCAATGACACCAACACAGGTGAGAAGTTTCTTAGGTCTAGCAGGTTATTATCGACGATTTATTCAAGATTTTTCTAAGATAGCAACTCCACTAACCAATTTAACCAGAAAGGCTGTAAAATTTGTATGGACAGATAAATGTGAAGAAAGTTTTTATGAGTTAAAGAAAAGGTTAAGCGAAGCTCCGGTGTTGGCTTTACCTGATGAAACAGGAAAATTTGTGGTATATAGTGATGCCTCTCATAAAGGATTAGGTTGTGTGCTGATGCAGAACAGTAAGGTTATTGCATATGCATCACGACAGTTGAAAGATTATGAGAAAGGGCATCCGACGCATGATTTGGAATTGGCATCAATAGTATTTGCATTGAAAATATGAAGACATTACCTCTATGGGGAGAAATGTGAATTATATACAGACCATAAGTGTCTGAAATATATCTTCACGTAAAAGGAGTTGAATATGCGTCAGCGGAGGTGGATGGAATTAATAAAAGACTATGATTGTGAAATCCTCTACCATCCAGGAAAAGCCAATGTAGTAGCAGACGCTTTTAGTAGAGAGTAGAGAGAAAAGTTGATGAAATAAACTGCTCAGAATAAACTAATTCAGGAGATGACAAAGTTAGAAATAGAAGTGAAGTATCCCTCCGAAGCAGATGAGATGCTATTTGTTTTAAAGATGCAACCAACATTGTTAGATAAGGTGAAGGAAGCCTAATTAGCAAATGATGAATGTACTCGGGTAAGAAATAGGATTACATCAAATGATGAAGTAAAATTTCAGATAAACTGTAATGGAATTCTCAAATTTGAGGGGCGAATCTGGATACCGGCAGTATCTGAATTGAAGGAAGAGATATTACAAGAAGCACATAATTCGAAATTCTCGATTCATCCTGGAAGTACGAAAATGTACCAAGATTTACGGAAGTATTTTTGGTGGCCATACATGAAACAAGAAATTGCAGACTATGTAAGTCGATGTTTGACGTGTCAGCGAATCAAAGCTGAGCATCAGAAGCCAAGTGGGCTGCTACAACCTCTTAAAATTCTAGAATAGAAGTGGGAACATATTACCATGGACTTCGTAGTAGGATTTCCAACTACTCAAAAGGGCTACGATGCTATATGGGTGATCGTGGATAGACTAACAAAGTCAGCCCACTTCTTGCCAATTAAAATCAAATACAATTTGGATCAATTGGCTAGAATCTACATTAAATAAGTGATATCACGACACAGAGTACCAGTGTCAATTGTATCAGATCGGGATCCGCGCTTTACATCAAACTTTTGGAAGAGTCTACAGGAGAAGTTAGGGACACAACTAAAGTTGAGTACAACCTACCATCCTCAAACCGATGGTCAAAGTGAAAGGACGATACAAACTTTAAATGATATGTTGCGGGCATATATTATGGACTTCAAAGGAAATTGGGATGATCATCTGTCTTTGGTGGAATTTGCGTATAACAACAGTTACCATGCAAGAATATGAATGCCACCTTATGAAGCTTTATATGGAAGAAAGTGCAGAACTCCCTTGTGTTGGGATGAAGTTGGCGAACGTCAACTACTAGGACTTGAACTAATTTAACAAACGGCGAATATAGTCAGGTTGATACAAGCTCGATTAGTAGCAGCTCAGGATCGACAGAAAAAATATGTGGATTTGCATAGGCAAAGTCGGGAATTTGAGGTGGGAAGCCACGTGTTTCTTAAAGTGTCTCCATGGAAGGGAAAAATCAGATTTGGAAAGAAGGGTAAATTAAGTCCTAGATTTATTGGACCGTTCGAGGCATTAAAGAAAGTTGGGGAACTGGCATATGAAGTGGCTCTACCTCCAGAATTAGAGCATATACACAATGTTTTCCACGTGTCAGTGCTCCGACCGTACAAGTAAGATTATAAGCACGTCATAACATATGAACCGATTCAAATAGAGAAGGATTTAACTTATGAAGAAATTACTGTCCAAATATTAGATAGGAAAGAGCAAGTCTTAAGAAATAAGGTGATTCCTTCTATTAAAGTGCTATGGCGAAATCATAACGTTGAAGAAGCCACGTGGGAATTAGAAGAGAAAATACAAAAGAATTATCCCCATTTATTTGAGTTGTTTAGTGTAGAAATTGCGGGACGAAATTTTATAAGTGGGGAAGAATGTAATATCCAAGATATTATGACGTGTAAAAAGATTTAAATAAATAAAATATGTGTATTTTAATTATTTAAACTAGGTAGGTAATATGAACGGTGTAAATTATATATATATATATATATATATATATATATATATATATATATATATATATATATATTAATTATTGTTACGGTTACTAATTTTAATGATTTGTGTCAATGAAAGGGGGATTAATATTGGAAATTAATCCTAAATTAAATTAAATGTTAATGAGAGAATTAACAAGGTCACAATTGTTGATTATAGATTAATTAATAATTATGGGGAATTATTGAGAATTATTAAGAAGAATAATTAATTATATAAAATGTATAGTAATAAACTATATATAAGGAAATGCAATTAATTATAGAGGAATTTATAATTATATAAATTATATAAGAGTAAATATATAATTTATATAAGAGAATAAAAATTTATTAAGGAAAGATTAATAATTATATAAATTATGCAAAATTATATTGTATAGTTTATATAAAATACATGAAATAGTGAAAAAGAATAATTAATAAATATGAACAAGTCTTATTTTAATAAGATAAATTATGCTTATGTAAAATAGAATTAATTCAATTTTATGAGACTTAATATTTTTGTAATTTAAAATGTGGAAGAATTTATTATAATACATAATATATATATATAATAAATGATCTATGTACATATTATGTAGTGGCAGAAAATACGTTGATGTTTATGCAACGTATATGTAACAAAGTTGAAATGTGAGAAATTTAATTTTATTAAGCTATATGTGTTATTTTATTTATTTTAGAAGTATAAAATACCTCATATAATTACATGCATGCCATTATGCGTGTACAAAATTTATCAAGTAAAGTACCTCAAAAAGGTATAAATATTATTTATAAATTATTTTATGAATTTTAGTGAATTAAAATAAATATTTTACATATATTATATAAAATATTTATTACACAAAATAACTACGTAATGTATTAAATTAGTAGATGTGCATGATATTTTTTTCATCAAATCAACTCCAAGTCGGTGGACTTGGAGTAAAAATTTAAATTTACTAACACTCACTTAAAGCTTAAATAAGGATGAGGAAGGAATAATAATAATAAAACCAATCACTAAACAAGGTAACAAAATAATCTCATTTCATTTCTCTCTTTTATTTCCATCACCACCGCCACCGCCACCACCCCCACCCGAACCCATCACCAACAATAAAGGAGAAATTTTTGGTGCCATCAAGGTGAAGAACAAGCTTCAAAGGAAAGTTTTCAAGCTTTGGGAAGGTATAAAATTATTTTATTTGAATTATTTTAAGTATTTTTTGTGATAAAATAATTTTGTGAAAAATTAGTAAATAATTATGATAATTGTTCTATATAATTTGTTTATGTGTATCTATGGATTATATAAGGTTTAGAGTATTTATGTTGTGAAAAGTATGATCAAAATGGTGTTAAATGATTTTGTTGGGTTACTGTTAACGGAAAAAGGAAGAAGAAAAAAAAAGGGCCACCCGCGCATTGCGCGGCGGCCAAATTTTTTTTTGGAACTGGGAATAAAACGTCGGCATTTTGGGAGCGGAAGGGGGGTGAGCAGCGCCATGAGCGGCGACCAAAATTTTTTCGGTAACCGCCCTTGTAAACGACGCCGTTTGGTTGGAATAAGAGGCAGGGTTGCGCCATGCGCGACGGACCAAGTTATGTTTATTTACGATTTTGCCACCGGTTTTGTTTTTTTTCTACCTAATTACGAAAATCCCATCAAGGATTTTAATTAATTAAATAAATGTTTAAAAATTAATAAAAATTATATAAAAATAATTAACAAAATCAGAAAAATATATAAAAAATGATTTATAAATTAAATTTAACATTTTTTCAATTTTGAAGAATAATTTCAATTAGTATCTAACTGTTTTACATGAGGACATAAAAAGGGCATGGTTAAATTAACTAACCAAATTAGGTTATAATTAATTGTAAACACTAATATGGATCTGATGGGTAGAATAATTATGTTGTGAGTGATATTAATTATGGAAATTAATATCATGGGTTACTAAATGGTTATTATTTGATTATATTATTATTATATGTTGTCCAAGAAAGAGTTATTAGCTGTTAAATTAATAATCGGACGTCGAGGCAAGTTCCTAAACCCTAATATTGACCCAGTAATCATATGTTATATATTAAAATCCTAACTGAGTTTCATTTCCTAAGTTTTATCTTTATTCTATTTTCTTGAATATTGATTTCGATTGATATTGTAATTTGTTCAATTAAGATCAAAAATCTCTGTTGTTACTCACATTCATTCTTAAATGCCACTTATAACGAATCATAATTATTGATGAGTGAGTTGATGATTATGAGTCTATGCCATTTCTCTGGCTAGACTGTTGAGATAGTTGAATCTCAAATTACTCTTTATCGTTAAGTGCTGAGCCAAACCAAATTGTTGTGGTGCGGACTCCTAAAAACTAAGATGAACAACCCTATTTCAGGGGATATAGCTTGTCGGATGCTTTAAATTTTGATACCAAGCGAAATGCGGTAATATGATGATAGGACTAAATTATACGATATTTTTATTCCCTAATACTTTGTTTTTATATTTATTGTGTGCTTAAATGTTTAACTATTTAACTTATTTTGGTTTTAATAGGTTTTATAGGATTTTAGTTAATTTATGCTAATTTAGGTAATTTTATAGTAATTTTATATTTCTTTTTATTTATGTGTTTTTATTTATTTTTAGTATTTTAGGAATTTTATTTATTATTATGTGTTTTTAGGATTTTTAGTATTTTTATATTATTTTTAATGTTTTTATTTTATTTTGTAGGAATTAATTAAAAGTTTGGATGACAAAATGGTAAATAAACCGCTTGGTGGCAGAACCATAAATATCAGGAAGTTTCCTCGCGCCATGCGCACATATATTATTAAAGCAACAGGAATGAAGCGGCACCGTTTTTGGTTCAGGCAGGAAAAGAAGAGTCCGCGCAATGCGCGTACATGGATAGGCAGCATAAGATCACGGACGACGTCGTTTAGGGGCGAGAAGCTGTCAGCTGACGCGGATGCGCGTTTGTCCGGTCAAGGCGTGTTAAAAGGCTGTTTGGATAACGCGATTTTGCTGGGGAAACAGATTTTTCGGGATTATTGCTACTTTTTGATTCCAAATTGGATTTTAATTCCACATTAGCTTAGGATTATTATTGTATTTCTATAAATATATTATGAGACTCATGTTTTCAGTAGTTTTATAATTATAAGCAGATTATTAGAGATAATTAGGAGCTTTCTCAGGTGATATTAATTTTATTATGTTTGGCTAATTTTATTATTCAGTTCTAGGGAATTTCAAACCCGATTATAATTAATTGTTTAATTAATTCAGTAATATTATTTACTCTTCCTCATATGAAATTATTTATGATAATCTGTTTTAATTATTTATTTGATATTGGGTTTGATTGATTTAATTTTGGCCTATTGATTTAATCAAATTATTATCAATTGCTAGATTTAGGAATTATATTACGTGTAATTGATATTGTTCCTAATCGTTGGTAGTGAATAGTGATAGATGATTGTGGTCAAGCTTTTGTTTATTGCTATGATTATCATGATATAAGTTAAACAATCCGAGCTTATGAGATTGTTGCTTAGAATAATCTAATTTTCTTGTGATTAATGCTTCCATTATATTAAATTTAGAGAGCTTGTTCTAGATCGTATAATGGTTAAAATCTAATTAAGAGCTTATTTTGTTAGATTAAAATTATGGAAAATTTCGGGTAGCAGAGCCTGTTGTTACCTAGGGTTATTAGTTTCATGCAAGGATAAAAATATATTTTGAATTATTAATTGTAAGGGTGAGATTGAACTGAAGAACTGAAGTCTTTAATTTATTAATTAATTTTATTAATTTACTTTTATTAATTTAGTTAATTATAATTAGTTCAAAACTCCCAAATCTAGTTTACATTGCATAAAAATAAATTAATCATTCTCTGTGGGTTCGACCCTTACTTGCTATTATACTGAGTTTGTGATTGAAAGTGAGGATTAATTTTAGAGTGTTAACGACAGCTACCAAATTTTGGCGCCGTTGCCGAGGAATGATTTTAATTTATTTTTGTGTTTTTATAAACTTTATTTTAATTTAATATTTTTTTTTTCTTAGATTTTATTTTTATAGTTTTTCATAGTTTAATTGAGTTTTGCAGGTTAAGGATGGAAGTCATGCCTGATTATGTTAATGAGGTAAATAGTTCTTGTAATATCCCGGATATTTAAATGAATTAGAAATAAAATATTTAATATTTAATAAAGGTTGGAGTTTGATAACCTAGTAGTGATAGATAAATAGAGGTCCAAATTAAATTTAACGGACTAACTTAGATATGGTGATATCAAAATTTTTTATAAGTTAGCAAGTAAAGTGATAATTCAATAAACTTGACTAACAGCAAATCTAATTAAATTAAGAGAATTAATTAGTGGAGTTATGTAATTATGCGACGTGGTTGCGTGTAAATTAAATATGTATTTATATGAATATATATATATATGCGTGCATATTTAGTAACATAATTTAATGGTTAATTAAATTGTGATAAATAGATAGATTAATATTAAATTAATCCGAATTGAATTAAAAGGTTTATTGTGGAATTAATTTATTCATTAATCAACAATTATGCAAATTGTTGATAAATTATTTGTGAGGAATAATTATGTAATTTATATAATTATAAATTATATAAAGTAGTTGAATTAATTAAGGGAGATTAGTAATTGTATATATGTACAACCTTTAATTTCATATATATGTACATATATATAAAGGGTTTAAATTAATTGAGAAATTTTAAATAGTAATTGAATATATTAAATGAATATATTCTATAATTAAATAAATCATTGTAAATGATTTATGAGAGTGAGAAATTGAATTATACAATTATTTGTGTAATATTAATTAAATAATTTAATAAATTATTTAAATAAGAAATTGAGTAAATATATTATTATTTTAATGTATTTTCGGGTAAATGGAATTATTTCCATAATTTATGAGAAATAAATTATTTAATGTAAATGTATTAAATAATTTAATTTATGGCCTAAATAATATATATTAAATTATATATTGTATTTATTTTAATTTCATAATTTATTGTGAAATTGTTTTGAGGTAAGGTAATGTGTATAAATAATATATATAGTTTATATATATTATTATTAGCGAACACACTCTAAAGTTTTAATATCAAAATAATTGACAAGTTGCCATTAATTAAATATTCAATTAAATTGAATATAATGAGTGAATTAAATTTTATAAATTAATTAATATGATAATTAATTAATGTAAATAATGTAAAATATTATTAATAATATTATTAGTCCATTTAGTAATTTAATACTTATGGGTTAGAATATTTAATTATTTATTCAATCTAATTATTTATTTAATCATGGATTGAATAATTAATGTGTAAATTATTAAATTAGCCCAACATGGGTCAATTAGTAGCCCAAGTGGAGAATAATAAAATTTGACAATTTAGTAGCCCAAACAATTTAATAGAAGCCCAATTGGTATTTTAAATTAAAGCCCAATGATTGGCCCACTTGAAAAATACTTAATTAAACTATTATTTAATAAAAGTAAGCATATGTGACATTCTTTTTGGGACAATTCTATGTATTGCCGGCAAGGAGGGATAAGAAAGAGTAAATTGATGGTTTCTTTATTTTATTTTTAATTATTTAATAAATTAGGTTGCTTGTATGGTTTTTTTTTTTGTTCATGGACCATCCCTCTTTTCACCAACTTTAGTCCTTAAGCCATTTCTTGTGCAAGTATCCAATATAGGTGCATGATGGTCTAGATTAATAGATACATATGTGTATCTAATATTTTGTAAGAGTATACTTACAATTTTGGAAATTTTTGTAGTCATTTCTTCTTCTTCCACTTTTCAAGTTAGAGAGAGTTGAGAGAAATAGCTTGGGTAAGAAAATATTTGAGAGCATGGAGAAGGTAGAGAAGGAGATCTTGGTGCATATCTTCAAGTTGCACAACCCATTTTGGAAGAAAAATGAAGATAGCCATTAGAATAAGGTAATGGTTATTTTAAATCTACCTTTGTTTTAAATTAATTAAACCATCATGTTGGTATAAATATGCTAATATAGTTAGTCATGTGTATTAGTAATATTTATGCCATGCTTGAGTTTAATATGCTTGGTTTGTATTTTGGTATATTTTATATGCTAAAATATGTATTTAATAGTGTGTAAATAAGTTTTGGAATTTATGTCCAAAAATATTTTTATAAAACTTAGATTTAATGTTATAATATTATAGAACATTAAATCATGAGAAAAACAAAGTTTGAATCACTCAAAATGGAGTTATACACAAAAAGTTATGATTTGTGGTAGTTTATGTGATGTAAAAATTTTTATAGAAAAAAATTTAATATTAAATCATGAAAAATTAAATTTTCATGTTATAAATTGAGATTAAGTGGTTGGTAATTTTTTTGGATTTTTATTGAGGACTTAAAGATTTCTTGAAGGTATAAATTTTATTAAGTTGTGTATTAAAATAGCACTGTTCACGTTCTGCTGGGAAACAAAAATAAAGGACTGCCGCGCATTGCGCGGAATCCTATTCACTGTTCGGACACGGAGCCAAAACGGCGTCGTTTTGGCGAATAAAAAAATTTCATCCGCGCGTAATGCGCGGAAGCTAGCTTCGGTGACATTAAAACGGCACCGTTTTGGGACCTAGTTTTGTCGGCGCGCGCAATGCGCGAGATACCGATTTTGGCGAAATTACATTTTTGCCCCTCCGGTCTTTTTTTTTTTTTTTCTTTTTTCTGCGAAATTACGATACTGCCCCTCCGTTCGGTTTTCAGTTTATTTACGATTTTGCCATTCTGGATAATTTAAATTAATTTAAATGTTTAAAAATTAATTTAAAATTATAACAAAAATATTAATAATACAAAAATGATATTTAGGTATTGAATATTATATTTTTCAAATATAATAAGTATTTAGGATTAATATTTAAATGTTGTAAATATTAATCTAGTTAGTTTAATATTATATTTTTTTAAATATAATAAGTATTTAGGATTAATATTTAAATGTTGTAAATATTAATCTAGTTAGTTTAATATTATATTTTTTTAAATATAATAGGTATTTTGGATTAATATTTAAATGTTGTAAATATTAATCTAGTTAATATTATATCTTCTGAATTTACGATTAAACTAATTATTATTTAATTAATATTAAATAATAAACAAGGATGATAAATTAATTAATTATTATTTAATTACTATTAAATAATAATTAAAGACAACTAAGATTGATTATTTAATTATTTATTATTTGATTAACTTTAAATAATAAATAAATTTAGTAGTTATTATTTATTATTAAATAATAACTAATGATATTTGAGTATTTACTATATAATTTTATTATTATTTAATTAACTTTAAATAATAAATGAATCTAGTTAATTAGTTATTATTTATTATTAAATAATAACTAAAGATATTTGATTATTTTTAATATAATATAATTATTTATTATTTGATTAATTTTAAATAATAAATAAATCTTGTAAGTTATTATTTATTATTAAATAATAACTAAAGGTAGTTAATTACTTACTATTTAATTAATGATAAATAGTAATTAAATGAAATTAGATTTAATGGAATAAAGAAAATGTCTTTTAACTCTTTTGTTTAAACAATTATAATAAATTGTTTAATAGTTTAATAAGTGTGCAACACTTAAAGAAAAATATTTTCTAACTTATTAAATTATTAACCCAATATGATTGAGGGTCTATAAGGTTAATAATATTGTTTTAACTGATGTAAATTATGTGTTAGTACTTATGTGATAGATAAGTTCCTTAATAAGCGTATAGTTGTGCAAATACGCCGTATTAATTATTAGACCAACTTTATTGATGTTAGGTCTTTCCAAGCCAGTTAGTTAAAGCTAGACATTTATTGTAGCTGAGCAGACAGGCAAGTTTCCTAAACCCTACTCATTTTATATTCGAGCAGGATATATTATTTTATTGTTCAAGTTCCTAACTCGAACTCAAGTTATTATGTTTCAAGCATGCTAGTGGTTTAATTCTGTATAATTATTCCACCTCTTTAAATTGTTGATTCACACATAGTGCATGTTGCATGTGTTCATCAGTTATGAAAGGCTGATCACCTTCATTACCATAAGGTTCAGTTAAATTTGTTCATGGTCATTATTGACACTCAACATTACTTGATTCAGTCATTCAATTATTGAAATTATGATTAGTACTCTTTCACAATTATTATATTGTTGAAAATCCGAAAACTTGTTCTTTCTTTCAATCATGATATATCGTTATTGTATTTAAACTTGCTGAGCAAAGTCGTTGCTCACTCTTGCTATATCATGATAACAAATTTCAGAATAATACGAATGTCCGAGGAGAGACGGAGACAGAAGCAAAAGACAAGATTATAGTGTTATTCATTATAACTAAATTGTTATATGATGTAAGTAATTTTGTAAACCTTTTTATGAATCTAAAGGTATATATGTAAGTTAAGGTTAGAAACCTTGGGAAATGTTGTAGAATAAACAATTTATGTTTATATATTCCGCATTAGTTATAGAACGTGTATGAAGATGATGTATAGTGATGAACCAGGTCCAGGGTTAAAGGAACCCGGATTTGGGGTCGTCACAGGTTGGTATCAGAGCCGATAGGTTATAGTTCTTAGGTAGCAGTACCTTAGGCTATAATCATGGAAAGATAATGAAGACAGTGAAAGGATAAACTCAGATAGAGTTTAGAAATGAACATATACAGTTCATAAAGGAGGAAATAAATCTATATAGATACATAGAAATATGAAAAGATTCAAAGAAGGATCTTCAATGAGTGTAATCCAAATAAATGGAATAAGAATCAGGGAACACTTGATTCAAGAATTTAAAAAGAGAAGGATCGTACAGTAAAACGATCAGAGATGAATGATAAGGTGATAGAATTAAACGATCCTAGAATAAAGGAGAAATAGTACAGTGAAATCAATTTTGACATAAGATCCCGATGATCATAGTAAAAAGCATGAAATGACAAATGGTCTATTAAATGATTAAAGAAGTGGTTTTGATAGCATGGTGCTATAACAATGAAGATACTAAAATAGTAACAAGTGGATTCTTGAAGTGTGAGTGTGATAAGGTATGAATTGACAAAATTCATATCAAGTTAAGAGAAGTTAGAGGTTTGTAGGTTTTTAATTGAGGACTCATATTAGTGGCTGAGTTGTACAATTTCTTGTATGGGCAGGAGATTGTGTTTGGTTTGACGACCACTTGGCATCCTATAATGATAATCAACTGAAACCTGGTGTCGCGCTATTCACTATATGTATGTTGAGAAGGTGATTCTTTTCTCATGTGTATAACGGATAGGTAGAGGATGTTAAGATAAGTTCGTGTTCTGAGAACTGACACGCATAGTAAGTTCGTGACTCATAGTCATGTGGTGGAGCCCCTCAGCGAATGGGCGACTTTGGCCTGACTAGGACAAGTTCCTCAAACCATATGATTGTGGTAAGTTGCTGAGCCCAAATATGTGGTAAGTTTGATGAACAGTAGGTATGGATAGAGTTAAGTAGTCAGGTTAAGGCTATAATAGATATAGTTATTAAGCTGGAAAAGAATGTGGAGGAAAAATTTGAGGTGTTTTGAGGTTTTAGGATATTCCAAATCTTCTAGCTATGCTAGACTTTGAAATTCTTAAAAATCGTGCCAAATTCGCACTTTTGTGCTTTTGAAAAGACAAATGTATTTTTGAAATCATTAATGCATTTAGTGCAGAGATGATAACCGATGGAGTCATCAATGCAGAGTAACCTAGTGTTGGATGTATTTTTAAGCCCACTATGATATGATGTAATATGACAAAGTCAAAATGATTTTTAGTATTTTGAAACGTTTAAAGAAGAGTCTATGCTAATTGTTTCGGCAAGACAAATTGATTTGAAAATATCAAAATGTATTTATAAAATCATCACACGCCATTAAAGCCATGGTGCAGAGATGAAAAAGACGGAATCCTCAACGCACTGTTGCAACGGTGCGGTATCATGAAGTCCTATAAATGAATTTTAGTACTTTAACTAATCTGAAATGATTTTTGAGTCGTAATATACGAACAGTTCAATGATGTGAGTCTATGTCATTTATTTTGACTGGACACTTTTTGGTCAGAAATGACTCGAGTTTTATTTTCCAATCCAACTTATGCTGGAGCGGAATTTTGTAGTAAGTCTGAGGTGAACAACCCCATAATGGGGGATATGTCAGAGCCATGAATAAAGAACCCGCGAGGGGGCGCCCAACAGTGGTGGCATACTGATATGGGTTGGTAAATCCAAAGAGTTCGACCCCGTGAGAAGTCGTTGTGCACAACGCAGAAGTACGATAGGCTGATCACCTAGCGTACACCTATGGAATGTTTTCAGTCTTTGTGATTGATAAACACTCTGTTTATAAGTATTTACAGAGATAAATACTATTTATTCGGAATTCAGTTAATTCCATGTTCACAGTCTTGATGACTCCTCAGCATATTATGAAAGTTTTAATGAATATTTTGATTTTCAATTTATTCTTCTGTAAGATATTGATTTTCAATTTATTCTTCTGCAAGATATTCCATTGTTCTGGAATTATGAGCTTAGAAGTATGAACTTCCTAGAAAAGGGTGGTCATAGACTTTGATGAGTAAAGAGTTATACTCAGAGATGAAAATTGGTAGAAATGTGTATGAGATAATTTCGGGGACGAAATTTTTAGAAGAAGGGGTGAATGTAATATCCCGGATATTTAAATGAATTAGAAATAAAATATTTAATATTTAATAAAGGTTGGAGTTTGATAACCTAGTAGTGATAGATAAATAGAGGTCCAAATTAAATTTAACGGACTAACTTAGATATGGTGATATCAAAATTTTTTTATAAGTTAGCAAGTAAAGTGATAATTCAATAAACTTGACTAACAGCAAATCTAATTAAATTAAGAGAATTAATTAGTGGAGTTATGTAATTATGCGACGTGGTTGCGTGTAAATTAAATATGTATTTATATGAATATATATATATATGCGTGCATATTTAGTAACATAATTTAATGGTTAATTAAATTGTGATAAATAGATAGATTAATATTAAATTAATCCGAATTGAATTAAAAGGTTTATTGTGGAATTAATTTATTCATTAATCAACAATTATGCAAATTGTTGATAAATTATTTGTGAGGAATAATTATGTAATTTATATAATTATAAATTATATAAAGTAGTTGAATTAATTAAGGGAGATTAGTAATTGTATATATGTACAACCTTTAATTTCATATATATGTACATATATATAAAGGGTTTAAATTAATTGAGAAATTTTAAATAGTAATTGAATATATTAAATGAATATATTCTATAATTAAATAAATCATTGTAAATGATTTATGAGAGTGAGAAATTGAATTATACAATTATTTGTGTAATATTAATTAAATAATTTAATAAATTATTTAAATAAGAAATTGAGTAAATATATTATTATTTTAATGTATTTTCGGGTAAATGGAATTATTTCCATAATTTATGAGAAATAAATTATTTAATGTAAATGTATTAAATAATTTAATTTATGGCCTAAATAATATATATTAAATTATATATTGTATTTATTTTAATTTCATAATTTATTGTGAAATTGTTTTGAGGTAAGGTAATGTGTATAAATAATATATATAGTTTATATATATTATTATTAGCGAACACACTCTAAAGTTTTAATATCAAAATAATTGACAAGTTGCCATTAATTAAATATTCAATTAAATTGAATATAATGAGTGAATTAAATTTTATAAATTAATTAATATGATAATTAATTAATGTAAATAATGTAAAATATTATTAATAATATTATTAGTCCATTTAGTAATTTAATACTTATGGGTTAGAATATTTAATTATTTATTCAATCTAATTATTTATTTAATCATGGATTGAATAATTAATGTGTAAATTATTAAATTAGCCCAACATGGGTCAATTAGTAGCCCAAGTGGAGAATAATAAAATTTGACAATTTAGTAGCCCAAACAATTTAATAGAAGCCCAATTGGTATTTTAAATTAAAGCCCAATGATTGGCCCACTTGAAAAATACTTAATTAAACTATTATTTAATAAAAGTAAGCATATGTGACATTCTTTTTGGGACAATTCTATGTATTGCCGGCAAGGAGGGATAAGAAAGAGTAAATTGATGGTTTCTTTATTTTATTTTTAATTATTTAATAAATTAGGTTGCTTGTATGGTTTTTTTTTTGTTCATGGACCATCCCTCTTTTCACCAACTTTAGTCCTTAAGCCATTTCTTGTGCAAGTATCCAATATAGGTGCATGATGGTCTAGATTAATAGATACATATGTGTATCTAATATTTTGTAAGAGTATACTTACAATTTTGGAAATTTTTGTAGTCATTTCTTCTTCTTCCACTTTTCAAGTTAGAGAGAGTTGAGAGAAATAGCTTGGGTAAGAAAATATTTGAGAGCATGGAGAAGGTAGAGAAGGAGATCTTGGTGCATATCTTCAAGTTGCACAACCCATTTTGGAAGAAAAATGAAGATAGCCATTAGAATAAGGTAATGGTTATTTTAAATCTACCTTTGTTTTAAATTAATTAAACCATCATGTTGGTATAAATATGCTAATATAGTTAGTCATGTGTATTAGTAATATTTATGCCATGCTTGAGTTTAATATGCTTGGTTTGTATTTTGGTATATTTTATATGCTAAAATATGTATTTAATAGTGTGTAAATAAGTTTTGGAATTTATGTCCAAAAATATTTTTATAAAACTTAGATTTAATGTTATAATATTATAGAACATTAAATCATGAGAAAAACAAAGTTTGAATCACTCAAAATGGAGTTATACACAAAAAGTTATGATTTGTGGTAGTTTATGTGATGTAAAAATTTTTATAGAAAAAAATTTAATATTAAATCATGAAAAATTAAATTTTCATGTTATAAATTGAGATTAAGTGGTTGGTAATTTTTTTGGATTTTTATTGAGGACTTAAAGATTTCTTGAAGGTATAAATTTTATTAAGTTGTGTATTAAAATAGCACTGTTCACGTTCTGCTGGGAAACAAAAATAAAGGACTGCCGCGCATTGCGCGGAATCCTATTCACTGTTCGGACACGGAGCCAAAACGGCGTCGTTTTGGCGAATAAAAAAATTTCATCCGCGCGTAATGCGCGGAAGCTAGCTTCGGTGACATTAAAACGGCACCGTTTTGGGACCTAGTTTTGTCGGCGCGCGCAATGCGCGAGATACCGATTTTGGCGAAATTACATTTTTGCCCCTCCGGTCTTTTTTTTTTTTTTTCTTTTTTCTGCGAAATTACGATACTGCCCCTCCGTTCGGTTTTCAGTTTATTTACGATTTTGCCATTCTGGATAATTTAAATTAATTTAAATGTTTAAAAATTAATTTAAAATTATAACAAAAATATTAATAATACAAAAATGATATTTAGGTATTGAATATTATATTTTTCAAATATAATAAGTATTTAGGATTAATATTTAAATGTTGTAAATATTAATCTAGTTAGTTTAATATTATATTTTTTTAAATATAATAAGTATTTAGGATTAATATTTAAATGTTGTAAATATTAATCTAGTTAGTTTAATATTATATTTTTTTAAATATAATAGGTATTTTGGATTAATATTTAAATGTTGTAAATATTAATCTAGTTAATATTATATCTTCTGAATTTACGATTAAACTAATTATTATTTAATTAATATTAAATAATAAACAAGGATGATAAATTAATTAATTATTATTTAATTACTATTAAATAATAATTAAAGACAACTAAGATTGATTATTTAATTATTTATTATTTGATTAACTTTAAATAATAAATAAATTTAGTAGTTATTATTTATTATTAAATAATAACTAATGATATTTGAGTATTTACTATATAATTTTATTATTATTTAATTAACTTTAAATAATAAATGAATCTAGTTAATTAGTTATTATTTATTATTAAATAATAACTAAAGATATTTGATTATTTTTAATATAATATAATTATTTATTATTTGATTAATTTTAAATAATAAATAAATCTTGTAAGTTATTATTTATTATTAAATAATAACTAAAGGTAGTTAATTACTTACTATTTAATTAATGATAAATAGTAATTAAATGAAATTAGATTTAATGGAATAAAGAAAATGTCTTTTAACTCTTTTGTTTAAACAATTATAATAAATTGTTTAATAGTTTAATAAGTGTGCAACACTTAAAGAAAAATATTTTCTAACTTATTAAATTATTAACCCAATATGATTGAGGGTCTATAAGGTTAATAATATTGTTTTAACTGATGTAAATTATGTGTTAGTACTTATGTGATAGATAAGTTCCTTAATAAGCGTATAGTTGTGCAAATACGCCGTATTAATTATTAGACCAACTTTATTGATGTTAGGTCTTTCCAAGCCAGTTAGTTAAAGCTAGACATTTATTGTAGCTGAGCAGACAGGCAAGTTTCCTAAACCCTACTCATTTTATATTCGAGCAGGATATATTATTTTATTGTTCAAGTTCCTAACTCGAACTCAAGTTATTATGTTTCAAGCATGCTAGTGGTTTAATTCTGTATAATTATTCCACCTCTTTAAATTGTTGATTCACACATAGTGCATGTTGCATGTGTTCATCAGTTATGAAAGGCTGATCACCTTCATTACCATAAGGTTCAGTTAAATTTGTTCATGGTCATTATTGACACTCAACATTACTTGATTCAGTCATTCAATTATTGAAATTATGATTAGTACTCTTTCACAATTATTATATTGTTGAAAATCCGAAAACTTGTTCTTTCTTTCAATCATGATATATCGTTATTGTATTTAAACTTGCTGAGCAAAGTCGTTGCTCACTCTTGCTATATCATGATAACAAATTTCAGAATAATACGAATGTCCGAGGAGAGACGGAGACAGAAGCAAAAGACAAGATTATAGTGTTATTCATTATAACTAAATTGTTATATGATGTAAGTAATTTTGTAAACCTTTTTATGAATCTAA
Source organism: Hedera helix (assembly GCA_947179155.2). NCBI lineage: Eukaryota > Viridiplantae > Streptophyta > Magnoliopsida > Apiales > Araliaceae > Hedera > Hedera helix. The sequence goes on from OX359280.1 coordinate 12,553,496, forward strand.
AGGTATATATGTAAGTTAAGGTTAGAAACCTTGGGAAATGTTGTAGAATAAACAATTTATGTTTATATATTCCGCATTAGTTATAGAACGTGTATGAAGATGATGTATCGTGACGTACCAAGTCTAGGGTTAAAGGAACCCGGATTTGGGGTCGTCACAGTTCTTCTCATGAGCAACAAACTGATAGTCTAACTTCTTTTTTTTATCAAATGGATGTAGGTACTTTTAGGATTTGTGCGACAATAGGACACCCAACTGATTTATGCCCAATGCTTCGAGAGGAATCCTATGGACAAGTCAATGCAGCTGGTGGTTTCCTTAGACAATTAGAAAGGAGATATGATCCCCATTCAAACACGTATAATTCAGGATGGAGGGATCATCATAATTTCAGTTATGAGAATTCACCAGTGAATTGGCACGCAAATCCAAACTTTCCAAATAATCCACAGTTCAAGCAACCATATCCCCAACAACAACATGACCAATTGTCTAATTTTGACATGTCTTTAGAAAATATGTTTAAAGCTTTCATGACTCAAGCACAACAATTCCAACAAGAGACAAAAACTTCCATATATAATTTAGAGAATCAAATGAGGCAGCTTGCTACTACAATTGGTCAGTTAGATTCTAGAGGGTCATTCCCTCAATCACCGATGCAAGAGGAAGCAGACAACATCAGTGCAGAAATGGACAGTATCAATGTAGACAATGATGTTCTTTGTGCTGATAACATGCCTAAGGTGGAAAGAATTTTTGGGGACATAGATAAAGAGAATTTAGAGAATGCAAGCACAAACAATTGGAAGTTAGAGGAGGAAGAAGAAATTGAGCTTAAACATGATTTGAAGGACGCTGAAGCTGCATTCAATTCTTTGTCAATGATTTTAGATAGTCATACAATTATTTCCATTCCATTATCTGCTACTCACAAAAATTTTCTATCTTTTGTTTTGCAAGATCCCATTCCGAATATAAAGACTCTTCCCAATCATCTTAAATACTTTTTCATTGAAGAGGGAGTAAAACGTTCATGTCACGTGCAAGGGAGACTGAATCTACCGCTGAAGGATAACGTGATGGATGGGGTACTCAAAATTCATGAAGTTGGAGTAACGTAATGATTCGGCCTGATGTCGAGCCACTGACAAAAAACAAAGGCGCTGCTTGGGAGGCAACCCAAGAAATCAGATTTGAATTTCTTTTCCTTTTTCTTTTTATAGTTATTTGTGCATGTTTCTTTGCATTATAGTTTACATTGGGGACAATGCAAATTTTAAGTGTGGGAGAAGGGATTTAGAAAATTTGCTTTTTTTTAGGGAATTTTAAAGAATTTTTAAATTTTGAATTTTGTGGGTATATTCACTGCAAACCCTAACGAGACAAAACTCATCCACCTGGGGTAACCTTGGGGTTTAAAGTTTTGTTGCACGTACTAAGTGTAACCGTGTTGCCTACGAAAATGGGATAGTTTTTTTTTAGGATTGAGTCAGTTGAGCAATATTTTGATTTGAATTTTAATGTTTAACCGATGAATTTTTTTTTTATTTTTCTTTAATAACTCTTGAAAAATTGATAAATTTTGCGTAATCTAAATTTTGACATTTTTGTTAATCAGTACTTTGTTTGAAATCTTTTATTTTATTATTTGTACATATCCATATGTTTGAACTAATGTTAATTTGCAGAAAATTTATTTGGTTAAATGCTTATAAGATATGTTTTTAATTCTATATCTTATTTGAACATTACTTGAAGCGAATATAAGGTAAATATAATGTGGAAAAATGATTAAGGTAATTTTTATGGGATTATTAAATTGACCTTACCTGAAGAAGAAAAAAAGTTAAACAATTGTCATGTGGTGAGTTGAGATGAAGCGTAAAACGCACTCATTCATAAACACATGCAGCGAGATGGAGCGTAAAACGCACTCGCTCGTGAGATGGAGCATAAAATGCACTTACCATGAAAAAAAAATGAAGAAAAAAAAAAGAAAAAGAAGAAAAATCTTGCTAGGGAATTTTAAGAATACTTGGGAAGGTATGTGATTAAAGTTAAATACTAGTGTGGTTAAAATATAAAATATTTTGATCTTCTAGTTTGTATTTTAAATGAAAAGTGATGTGAAAATAAATGTATAGAGTTTTAATATATTTTGTGATGTATTTGATTAGATGAATTGATCTAAATTTTTATTAGTTTGATATATATAGATTTTCATACACACGAAGGATTGAGAATAAAGTGAAATTAATAATTAAGTTAAAATTTTGGATGATGTATTATTTTAAAATTTTCTAGGAGTTGTTGATTATAATCTTTGAGGTTGATGTGAAGTTCATATTAATTTATTGCTCATGTAAAAAGTCGAGTTCATTGAGTTAGGTATGTCAGGTTAGTTGAGTCGCTTTAGTCTGTTGGGCTAGTTAGATTTATTTTATTTTTGTTTATTTTTATTTTTGTTTTGCCCGAGGATGAGCAAAAACTAAGTGTGGGGGTATATGATAGGACTAAATTATACGATATTTTTATTCCCTAATACATAATTTTTATATTTATTGTGTGCTTAAATGTTTAATTATTTAGCTTATTTTGGTTTTAATAAGTCTTATAGGATTTTAGTTAATTTATGTTAATTTAGGTAATTTTATAGTATTTTTATATTTCTTTTTATTTATGTGTTTTTATTTATTTTTAGTATTTTAGGAATTTTATTTATTATTATGTGTTTTTAGGATTTTTAGTATTTTTATATTATTTTTAATGTTTTTATTTTATTTTGTAGGAATTAATTAAAGTTTGGATGGCAAAATGATAAATAAACCGCTTGGTGGCAGAACCGTAAATATCAGGAAGTTTGCTCGCGCCATGCGCACATATATTATTAAAGCAGCAGGAATGAAGCGGCACCGTTTTTGGTTCAGGCAGGAAAAGAAGAGTCCGCGCAATGCGCGGACGTGGATAGGCAGCGTCAGATCACGGACGAAGTCGTTTAGGGGCGAGAAGCTGTCAACTGACGCGGACGCGCGTTTGTCCAGTCAAGGCGTGTTAAAGGGCTGTTTGGATAACGCAGTTTTGCTGGGGAAACAGATTTTTAGAGATTATTGCTACTTTTTGATTCCAAATTGGATTTTAATTCCACAATAGCTTAGGATTATTATTGTATTTCTATAAATATATTATGAGACTCGTGTTTTCAGTAGTTTTATAATTAGAAGTAGATTATTAGAGATAATTAGGAGCTTTCTTAGGTGATATTAATTTTATTGTGTTTAGCTAATTTTATTATTCAGTTCTAGGAAATTTCAAACCCGATTATAATTAATGGTTTAATTAATTCAGTAATATTATTTATTCTTCCTCATATGAAATTATTTATGATAATCTGTTTTAATTATTTATTTGATATTGGGTTTGATTGATTTAATTTTGGCCTATTGAGTTAATCAAATTATTATCAATTGCTAGATTTATGAATTATATTACGTGTTATTGATATTGTTCCTACTCGTTGGTAGTAAGTAGTGATAGATGATTGTGGTCAAACTTTTGTTTATTGCTATGATTATCATGATATAAGTTAAACAATCCGAGCTTATGAGATTGTTGCTTAGAATAATCTAATTTTCTTGTGATTAATGCTTCCATTATATTAAATTTAGAGATCTTGTTCTAGGTTGTATAATGGTTAGATTCTAATGAAGAGCTTATTTTGTTAGATTAAAATTAAAAAAAAAATCGGATAGCAGAGCCTGTTGTTACCTAGGGTTATTAGTTTCATGGAAGGATAAAAATATATTTTGAATGATTGAATTATTAATTGTAAGGGTGAGATTGAACCGAATGACTGAAGTCTTTAATTTATTAATTAATTTTATTAATTTACTTTTATTAATTTAGTTAATTATAATTAGTTCAAAACCCCCAAATCTAGTTTACATTGTATAAAAATAAATAATTCATTCTCTGTGGGTTCGACCCTTACTTGCTATTATATTGAGTTTGTGATTGAAAGTGAGGATTAATTTTGGAGTGTTAACGACAGCTACCATATGATGCGCACAATCATAGGTACGAGAGGTTGATCACCTCGAGTACGTGGTTAAGGTTTTATGATCTTCATGACACATACAAGTTATCAGTGTTTTCACTGATTAACCTATGTTCAATGGTCTTGTGACCCTCAGTATGATTCTTAATTATCATGTTTCAAAAGCTATTTCTTTCAGTTATTTTCTTTCATTTGGAATGAGTTAATATTACCTTGTTGATTACGTTGTTGTTATGAATTCTTTTCCTCATGGTGCATTATTATTAAATTCGTTATACTTGCTGAGCACTTCAGTTGCTCACTCTTACCTAATTAATGTGACGCAGACAAAGATATTAAATCTGAGGGTCTAAATAAGAGAGACAAAGCCAAAGGAAAGATGTCGGAATGATGCAGTGATGAAATGTCCCCAGCCAGTAGTTTTAAATCCATTTTGTGACTTTAGATTTGAAATATTTATCCTAGTAACGTTGTATGTATGTAAAGGTTGATGGCCCTGGGAGTTTGTTAGATATATTTTGTATTAAGTTGTATATTAACAGATGCAATGTATATTAATGGTAGTTTTGAGTAGCGGTTAATGAAAGTAGAATGTATGAATAGTGAGCACCAAATTCGAGGTTTAAGGAGTCACCATATGATTAAAATTTTACCCATTCGCTGAGGGGTTCCACTATACGATTATGAGTCACGAACTTACCATAAGTATGAGTTTTAAGAACATGCACCCACTTTAACATCCTCTACCTATTCGTTATACACATGAGAAAAGAATCACCTTCTCAACATACATATAACAAATAGCGTGACACTAGGTTTAAATCGATTATCACTATAGGAAGCTAAGTGGTTGTCAAACCAAACACAATCACCTGCCCATACAAGAAATTGGTCAACTCGGCCAATAATATATTTAAGAAGTTAAGGGGTCGTTAAACCAAGAACAAGTCCCCTGCACATACAAGGAACTGTTCAACTCAACCACTATATTAATATAGGAAGCTAAGTGGTTCTAAAACCTAGCACAAATTCCCTGCCCATACAAGGAATCGTACAACTCAGCCACTAATATGAGTTCTCAATTAAAAACCTCACAAACATCTAACTTCTCTTAACTTAATACGAATTTTCTTAATTCATATTTTAACATATATGACTCGTTACAAGTTCATCTCTCTTGATCATTTCATGACCTTATTAACATTTTCTTTCTGCTTCTCAAAATCTTATTAGAAGATATCATCTATCATTTCTTCAAATTAGGTACAACATGACCATTTTAATTTCTCTGAAATCTCCTCAAATCCACATTTGGATAATTGTCTATATATGAATTTTCTAAATTCACCATTTTATCACTTAAACTCTACCTAAGTTTATTTATTTACAATTTTACTTATCTTCTATTACGGTTATAGCCTAAGGTACTCTTATCTAAGGTTTTTAACATATCAGCTCTGATACCAACTTGTGACGACCCCGAATCCGGGTCACTTGAACCTCGGATCCGGTTCAACACGAGTACTACCTTTTCTTTATCGTTCATGACTTATAACAATATTATAATTGATATATAATCATTTAATTACAATTTTACAATATCTTTTTCTATTCCAGAATCGAAATCTTTATACATTCCTAGTATGTCTCAATATCATACATGATACAACATTCTATTACAATCAATTTGAGTATTTAACACTCATATTACATACCAACCAAATCTTATACTACACAATCATTTTAACTGTCCAATTCGGCCTGATATCTACAATAGACATTTAGACCTTCAGTGAAAGTAGTATGCATTCCTGTTTCTTGATCTTTATCAAAAACTTTGAATAACTTGCACTATTTAAAAATGTTGGCTTTAAGCAAGAGTGAGCACGACGGCTCAACAAGTTTAACAGTTACACATAACACATTACATGTTTCACATATTATACATGCTCTGCATTTTATTCTTACATCATGCATTTCATGCTTTTCATTTCATTTTATGAATGTTTCATACTTCTTATGCATCAAATACAATCAACAACTAGCATCCAGCAAATCATGCTTCATATCTGTATATATTTCACATGTAACAATATCTCATGTTGTTCACATATCCCAAATATCATCAATATATCTTCATGTTAATAATTTAACATCATATTATAGCATAGCAATGTACATAGAAATAAGTTCTAAAAAACTTGTCAGGTTCGCTTTTACCATTTACGCTTATTTTGCGTCTTTCTTTTCAACCTACAATTTATATATAAAATCAACATAATCATTAGTTGCAATGACTATTACATAATCTTTATATAAGACTCTAATTTCAAATTATTAACTCTTAAGATGTCCGACAAACGAACCCTTAAGTTCGGGACAAAAATCCTAACTCAAACTATAGTTCGGACATGACGGGTACGCTTAACCAACTTATGCCTTCACTACATGCTCTTCGTACGACCCACTTTTATTAAGTTGTCTAAATTAGTCACAAATGGACTACCTATATTGGTTTAATTCAATTAAACTTTCCTCTTTCATATAACTTAATGATTTGGACATTTAATAATGTGTCAAATACTTCAAAATATTATCTACCTTTGATAATATACAACTACGTTCAAATATTATTAATCATTTAATAATATTTTACTCACTTATTAATATTATTAACCATTTAATAATATTTTAATCAATTATTATTATTATTAACCATTTAATAATATTTTAATCACATATTAATATTGTGACGATCCCAAATTCGGGTTCCATAACCTCGGGTTTGGTGCTCACTGATCAATACATTACTAGTAATTAAATACATACATTGGATTTAAACTTCGCGAAAAATACATATTGGTTCCTTACAAAAAGGTTACAACACCAAGGTCTATTAACCATAACATAAACAGTTCAAATCATAAGGAATTACAAAAAATTTACCAATAGTAAATACAGATTTAAACATCTAATTGACATGCATAATTTAACTTAAGCTCTGGCTTTTCCTTTTCCCTTGTCCTTCTTGGAGCATTCAGGTCTAGCTGAAAATGGTTCATGATATAGCAAGGATGAGCAACTAGTTTGCTCAGCAAGTTAAGAACAATCATCAAGATTTAATATATCATGAGTGAAAGGGGAAATAACTTCAATGATTTCAACAATGGATACAAAAATTGTGAAATGAACAAGACTCAAATTTACTGAACAAGAATATTCGAATCTTAAATGCTGAGTGGTCGCCAAGGACTCTGAACTAACGAGGGTATAATAGAGTTTCCTCTGACCCTATCAGTAGTTTGGTTTTCAAGGAGATCAGCCTATTCAACCCGCTGTATATGCATTACATTTAGTCATCTGGCGCCAAGGTCGGTTTCCTGACATAAAATCCTCTAATTTAGGGTTGTTCAATTCTCCTACTTAATATAAGAAATTCGTACCCAACAATGGTTTGGATAAGCTTTTAAAGATATTCAAGTTATTGAATTTATAAACGCAATGTCTAGCTGAACTATTAGCTGTAGACATTTTTAAAACAGTTCATGAATCAAGAACTATTAAGCTTCAATTGCACCAAGTGCGATTTTATAAACAATATGGATGTGGGATAATTTCAAATAATTAAACCACTTCAAGCTCTGACAATAAATACAAGTATAGCAACTTGTTTAACACTAATTGAGTAGGGTTAGAGAACTTGCCTTGTTTGCGACGTACTGCTAACCAATTCAACTAATTCCCTTTGAATAGACCTAACAATTTAATCACGTTGATCTTTAAATTAGTATTATATACACATAAGTATGATGCCATTTATAACTCTTACGAACCACATAATTTAATAATTATGGGTATTTAAACACTTAGGAAATATTATCACTACTTGATAATATTTCATACACAAAGAACCTATATTAACTATTTAATATAGTTCATACCCTTATATAATATTATTAATAATTTAATAATATTTTATTAGTCTTGTAATATTATTATTCATTAAATAATATTTTATTAATAAATTAATATTATTAATCACTTAATAATACTTTATTAACCTTATAATATTATTAATCATTTAATAATATTTTATTTATTTTATAATATTATTATTCATTTAATAATATTTTAATTACAATTTAATATTATTAACTATTTAATAATATTTGAATCCTTATCTAATATTATTAACCATTTAATAATATTTTATTAATTATCCAATATTATTAATCATTTAATAAAATTTTAATCACAAGCTAATATTATTAACTATTTAATAATATTTTATTTATTAACTAATATTGTTAATTATTTTAATAATATTTTATTTATCAACTAATATTATTAATCATTTTAATAATATTTTATTTATCAATTAATATTATTAATCATTTTAATAATATTTTATTTATCAATTAATATTATTAATCATTTTAATAATATTTTATTTATTAACTAATATTATTAATCCTTTTAATAATATTTTATTTATCAATTAATATTATTAATCATTTTAATAATATTTTATTTATTTAATAATATTAACTCTTTAATAATATTTTTTTCACTTTATAATATTATTATACATTTAATAATATTTTAATGATTTTCTAATATTATTATATTAATAATAATATTTTATTAATTTATTTATACTATTAAACCTTTAATAATATTTAACTCCTTTTACCTATTAAATCAATTCTAATTTATTTTTAAAATATATTTATTAAGTCCAAAAATACTAAAATGATTTTTGGAACATTTTTCATTTTCTGACCCGAACCAGACCCGACCCGATTCGGTTTTTTTTTTTTTTTGGTAATAGTGCACTGCGCCGCGGCGCAGTGATTAACACTTCAACACAGCGCCCCGACACTGTACTGCAGAAACAACTTCCAATTTTTGATTTCTTGACAGTTTGGACTACTTTGATTCAAACCTTGATTAAATGAAATCTACATATCCAAATAACACCAAATCAGTGTTGATGTGTTCCTAACTTCTTGTTTTATAATATTTCTTGGTTCAATCGTCTTTTTGAAAACGTTTTACATGAAAATTACGGATCGAACTACCTAGGGTTTAAAAATGACATCTTTTGCGGTAAAAGCTATAACTGCTTTGTTATTCAATATTTTTGAAAGCTTCAAGCTGGGTTTTCTTTAAAACTCATATATCTAGCTTTCTAGCCATAAAAATCCAATTTTCAACTTGTATATTTCAAAATACAACATTAAACCTAACATGCATCGTTAGGATTTTACCAGTAAAAATGTGTTATAAACATTTCTACTAATTTTATGTGTTACACACCTACCAAATCATGATATAAACACATCATACTATGAATATATATATATATATATATATATATATATATATATTACATAGTTAAATACGTCTAGACTATCAAAACGAGTTTTGATCGGTTAAAAATAGATTTTAACCGATTAAAACACATATATGCTATAAAAAATGAAATAAGAAATGATTGGAACACTTTTAAACCTTAATGTTTTGTGTGCTCTTCTTATCCTCCTACCAAAGTATGATATGAGGTTATTGGACATCCACCAAGCACTATATTTAGTTATATTCTCCACATTCACAAGTATTCTCTCTATATTGCTCTCAAATGCTCTCACTTTGCTCTCTAGGAATTGCTAGGAAATGACTAACCAACATAACTCATGTGTGGAGTATGTTATTTATAGCTCTCTACTAATCCATCATCAATTCTCCTAATTCACCAACATAGTCAATTTAGTGCTAAAAATGGGATTACTATTGGATGGAATGACAATGTGAGTGACAATGTGATAGACAAGGGTTGTTGGCCAACTTTGATTTAGTGTGTGTATGAAGCAATACTGCAAATCAAGCCACCCCCAAGTGGGGCCCACCATGACCGGCCATTTCGCCTTTTCTAGCTATTTTTCCTTTATTTTTTCTACTTGTAATGTGCATATATATATACATGTGTTCAATTGTTGACCAATTTTGACTTTCTATTAGGCTCCATACTGAATTCTGGGATTAAATATATTGGGCTCATGCAATGAATTGATTTAGGCTCAATTTAAATAACACATTGGGCTTACATTAATTATTCTAGGTTACATTTAACTAAATCAAGCATTGGGCTTGTCTAATTAATTACATGAACTAGTAATTAAATTAATTACATGAGCTACTAGATAAACTTAATTGACCTAGTTTAACAACTCATTTGAATTAAAAATATAATCCAATTAGATTTGCTTTAGTTAATTATAACCCCTTGCTTCATTGCTTTAAATAAATATACATATACACAAGTATATCTATTTAATTATCTAATGCACAATTAACTAGTACAAAAATTTTAATTCATTGCTAATTATATAATAATTATAATTACAATGTTTAATGAAATTCGTGGTCATTACATTCACCCCCCTTATAAGAATTTCGTCCTCGGAATTATAAATTTTAAACTACTCAAAAAGATACGGATAGTTAGTCCTCATCTTTTCTTCAAGCTCCCACGTAGCTTCCTCAGCGTTGTGGTTCCTCAAAGGGATTTTGACAGAATGTATAACCTTATTTCGTAATTTCTGCTCTTTCCTATCTAATATCTGAACAGGAACTTCTTCATATGATAAGTCTTTTTCAACTTGTATTGGCTCATAGGATATGACATGCTTGTAATCAAGCTTGTATGGTCGCAACACTGACACATGAAACACATTGTGTATATGCTCCAGTTCAGGAGGTAAAGCTGCCTTGTACGCCACTTCACCCACTTTCTTCAATATTTCGAACGGTCCTATAAACCTCGAACTCAATTTTCCCTTCTTTCCAAATCTGATCTTCCCTTTCCAGAGAGATACTTTCATGAACACAAAACTTCCCACTTCGAAATCTCGCTTCTGTCGATGTAGATCTGCATATTTCTTCTGACGGTCTTGAGCTGCTACTTTGACGCCTCGAGATCCCAACCTTCTTGAATCTTATCCGATTATCTCTGGATAACATAATTATTAACTCTAAAACCATACTAACAGGAATCCCGTGCATTAAACTAACATTTAAAACCATTTCAATTGACCATAAATTCGGTCCATAATTTTTTTTTTTAAAACTTATTTAACTTATAATCCTTACCTGTCTCAGGATCATAACGTTCACTTACTCATTATTAAAGCTTAGGTCAAACATTAATATCTTGCGACCTATTATAATCACATATAAATTTCATGATTTATCATAACCTGTAAATAAAATTTCGCCATGAACAAATCATACATGACCCTATTTAGTTTTACCTGTATACACACATCTGTATCATACATACCATATTTCATACATCTGTACCATGCATACGAGTTTTATATATATATCGGACTCGACTTACAATAATATTACAATCATACAGCCTCTTTACCACTTCTACTTTAATTAATACATACATGCGCCTTTAATTATATGGATTTACAAACCATACATCTTCTTATGCCATCTAGATTCATCATTTAAAATCAACTATTATATAACTTGCATTTATACAAATTTACATGTCACAAATTTCCTCGCGCTTGTCCATACATTCACTTTCTTTACCTTAGCTTAACCGGATTGTCCGGCCTTCACGTACATTACCTGAAATGTTAGTACATAGCAAGAATAAGCATAAAGCTCAGCAAGTAATTCAGATACACCTTTCATGCTCACAATTTCAAATATGCATCATGCATCCTTTACCTTAACATACTATGCTTAATGTCACGTAGTTCACTTAGCAATTAATCCACATAGTTGCACATAAGGCACATTCAACTCACAGGCTATCACGTAGCTCACATAGAATATCTAATACACTTAAGTCTGAAAAACTTGCCTGTACGCTTTCATTTTACTTAACCTGTACTTCCTCAATCATCCTTCGTTATCCGTCTTGTCGGCTTGCTCATTTCAAACTCTGTCTGCCAACATATAACTTATATGTCATTATAAGATCATAAACTTGTATAACTTATCAAACTAATTCCATAAATACATGACCACCCGTCTTTAACCACTTGCTTCCGACCTTTTTCATAACTTATATCATGCTTTGGCTTAGCTTTAGGCATATTATATTATGCCATTTATCATTTCATTATAACTTAACACCCTTTAATTTGACCATTATTATCACTCTAGGGTTTACATAACCTATCTCTATCTTTTAGTATCAAAATATTTCATTTCGGGTCAAAAATAACATTTCTTTAAACTATGCCAACCGCGGCCCTGGCCGACTTTTGGCCTAGAAATCCGCGGCCCCGACCAAAACCTCTCAGCCAAACATGGCCCCCGCCGTGGTTTTGCCTACAAAACCATAGCCTCGGCCACGGTTCCAAAATCTAAAATTTTGATTTTCTCTCATGCTTTGCTGATTTTTAATTCTTTAACCATACATCCAATTGACACCAAATTTGGTACACATGTATACCTCATACCATAGTATTTTATAAAATTTTCATTTTCCACATTTGGCTACTCAAAATCATAGATACACTTGCCCATAGGAGGCCTGTTCATAACATTTTCAGACTTAGAAAATTTCTCAACTTCAAAACCAACTTTTTACCAACTTTGTGATTTTTGGTCATAAGCTTTAATACTCCATTCCAACACTTGACATAGTTCATATAACTCACATATGACATGTCCAAACTTTCAAAACCATAAAACTTTGCACGAGGCGACTTTTGTCCGTAAAAATCCGTTTTGAATCGAAACGATCGATTTCGATCGTTCGAATCGCCAATCCACTCAAATTTGATTCCGTTGATTACCAAATCAACCCTAACACATGTATTAACATGAAAAAGACTCATTTGACTTCATTTCAACTTTAATTCCTCAAAATTACCAAAAATCACCTTTTTGTTGGATTTTCATAAAAATTTCTAAACTTTTCAAACTTCAACTTAGACTCAACTTGATACTTAAATCTCCAAGCACCACATAGGTTATCATAAACACATTTAACGACTTTACACGTCTCTATAACTTCCATATGCACATTCTAGTGCACTTTACAAATTATTACGTTATTTACACGAAAAGTATAGGCTAATATTGTATTTTTCTTGAACAAAATATACCTTCCAACCAATTAAGCATTTAGCTTGCCATTTAACCAACTAATTTGTTCGCATCAAACATGATTAACCTTTCAAACTAGGTTTTTATGACTTCAAGCTACATATAACACATAACCATATACAAATCATAACTTAATAACACACTTCCTTTGGCAAAACATGTTTTCTTTTCATTTATGCACTTAGGTTCATTTCTAACATGAAATATAGATGAATCATACATGCACAACCTCTCTTCCTAAGGTTTTATCAAATTCTTCAACAAATAACAATTGATCATCCTCTATATCATGATTTCTATCTTGAATATGAACATAAATAATCCATCAACTTTGTTCCACCAACTTTCAAGCCTAGGATTTCAACATAACCAACATACAAAGCTTGTAACTCACATAACTCACAAAATCAAGACTTGTACCCCAAAGATACAACGATAGCTATTATTATTCTTGAATTTAAACTCATAAACTTCAAACTTTAAAACAAGAATCATGCTTATACCTTGCTTGATGACCAAATTCTTGACATGGATAGCTTCCTCATGTCATGTTCTTCCTCTTTTTTTCTTGCTACTTGTCCATTTAAGCTTTCATGCTCCATGATTTCAAGTTTTTCTCCAAGAACTCCATGACTTTTTCTCTCATTTCTCTCTTTTGCTGGAACTTTCGAAAGATAAGGAGAACAATGCGGATAACTTAGCTTAATTGCTATATACATATATTATATCTAACTCCAACAACTAACTCACTTAGTTAACTTAACTCAAGCATAGTTAGGGATAGTTGTGTCATTTCCCATGACTAACCAAGGGCATAATAGTCATTATACCAACTTAGGACATCTTGGTCATTCCATAAATTGTCAAGGGCAATATAGTCTTTAGCCACAAAATCTAGAAATTTAATCTTCCTTAAATCATAATTCACTTAATTTCAATCTAATGGAATTCCTTTTTGATCTAAACTTGTTCCATTATGCTTGAATTTTATTCCACATCAATATAATCCATACTTGGTTTGTCCCATAATAATTGGCACACTTCAACATACCAATTTCATTGGTCACTTATAATAATTTACTATGATTGCCAATTTTCATAATATTCTATTCTTAAATATTTACGAACCCTTTTTGGTTCCACCTTCGATCAAATTTCAATTCCTGATATCTCAATATAATTAACTTGCTTACTTTTCCATAAATCGCTTCCTCGAGAGGCGAACCTCGACCAAATTATCGAATTCCATCAATATTTAACCATTTACGCTCATAATATCGTTATTTCGACTTTAACGTCCATTGACTTATTGATTTCACACACATGTGCTAATTCTCAACATATAGACAATTTACGTTCATTCTACTCATATTCGAGGATAGTACCTTACACTTCAACACATCGTAAAACTAATTACCTCAATTCAACCAATAATATCAATTTAATCATAAAATTCTCATTTTCATTATTCTCTAACTTTAACTCTTCTTTCTATATTCAATCACCTATATATATACACATATTTCACTATTACTGGCTGACACATCATTGTGTCTTACCATAATTCCTCCAAATTTCCCTATTGTGGGTATTGCCATCTATTATTCTTCTTAAATTCATTATATCACCATTTGATCGTTAAAATTCATATTCATTATTATTCCATCATATCTCAAGTCTCTCAGACACTTCAAATCTTTAACTGATTCATAATCATTCAATAAACCATTATTTACACCAAAAGTCACTTGTCATCAATTCGACCACATAAGTCCCTATTTACTATTTCAACCCCATGGGTCACTTATATCACATAGATTAAATAATAATTCACATTTAATCTCTCTTACAACTTTCTGTCATTCAACGCTAGGTTTTTAACTAATAACCTTTACTTAATTAACCATAATCCTTATTTGGAATTCTTATAAAATCCTGGGGTGTCACAACTACTAACTGAGCTCTTATTACTTTGATAATTTCTACAGTCTGTTGAACAAATTCTGGCCCCAACATTCGACGTTCTCCTACCTCATCCCAACATAGAGGTGTTCTGCATTTTCTGCCATATAAAGCTTCGTAGGGCGGCATGCCTATGCTTGCATGATAACTGTTGTTGTATGCAAACTCAACTAGTAGTAGATGGTATTCCCAACTGCCCTTGAAATCCATCACACAGGCCCTGAGCATATCTTCCAGTGTTTGAAACGTTCTTTCACTTTGCCCATCAGTCTGCGGATGGTACGTTGTACTCATTCTCAACTGTGTCCCCAATCTCTCCTCAAGACCTCTCCAAAATTTTCACGTGAAGCGCGGATCTCTGTCTGACACAATTGATATCGGCACCCCATGTCTCGAAACTCTCTCCTTGATGTACAGTTTAGCCAACTGATCCAAACTGAACTTAATCTTGATTGGCAAAAAGTGCGCTGACTTTGTCAGTCGATCCACAATCACCCATATTGCGTCATATCCCTTCTGTGTTGCTGGAAGTCCTACCACAAAATCCATTGTGATATGCTCCCATTTCCACTCAGGAATTTTTAACGGCTGTAATAATCCACTCGGTCTCTGATGTTCGGCCTTTACCCTTTGACAAGTTAAGCATAGGCTGACACATTCTATAACCACCCTTTTTAAATTCGGCCACCAAAAATGCTGACGTAGATCTTGATACATCTTCGTGCTACCCGAATGTATCGAGTATCTCGTACTATGAGCCTCTTGCAAAATCTCCTCTCGTAATTCAGGCACTAGCGGTACCCAAACACTATTTTCAAACCTTAGCAATCTCATGCTATCACTTTTAAACTTGACCTCTTCCCCATCGGTCATCCTCTTTCTGATTCTGTCATATTCCTCATCTTTGTCTTGAGCCTCTTTCACCCTATCTAACAAGGTTGGGCTCGCTTCCACTTCTATCGACTCCTTTGGATTTCTCACCTCTAACTCCATTCGAGCCATCTCTTGAACCAATTGTTCTTGATCTGTCAATATGAACAACTTCTCCCTGCTCTTTCTACTTAGAGCATCTGCTACTACGTTGGCCTTACCAGGATGGTATAAAATTTCACAATCGTAATCTTTGATCAACTCTAACCATCTTCACTGCCTCATGTTCAACTCCTTCTGTGTGAAGATATACTTCAGACTTTTATGGTCTGTGAATATCTCATATTTTTCTCCGTATAAATAATGTCTCCAAATTTTAAGGGCAAACACTACTGCTGCCAGCTCAAAGTCGTGGGTAGGGTATCTCTTCTCATAATCCTTTAATTGCCTTGACGCATACGCAACGACCTTGTCATTTTGCATAAGCACACAACCTAGTCCCTTGTGCGATGCATCACTATAGACCGTAAAACCTCCTGTATCGTCCGGTAAAGTCAATACAGGTGCTTCACTAAGTCTTTTCTTTAGCTCCTGAAAACTTTTCTCACACTTCTCTGTCCATACATACTTCACCGTCTTCCTCTTTAAATTAGTCAGCGGTGTTGCTATATTTGAAAAGTCTTGAATGAATCTCCGATAGTAACCCGCTAACCCTAAGAAACTTCTAACCTCCGTCGGCGTCCTTGGTTGTTTCCAATTCATCACCGCTTTGACCTTCGCTGGATCAATTGAAACTCCCTCCTTGTCAATAACATGACCTAAAAATTGAACTATCTCCAACCAGAATTCACAATTCGACAGTTTAGCATACAACTGCTCCTTCCGTAATATTTCTAATACCAATCTTAAATGTTCGGCATGTTCCTCCTCCGTCTTGGAATACACCAATATATCGTCAATGAATACAGCAAAAAATTTATCCAAGTATTGCTTGAATATTCTGTTCATCATGTCCATAAATGCGGCTGGTGCATTCGTTATTCCAAACGGCATCACCAGAAACTCATAATGCCCATATCGAGTTCTGATTATCGTCTTGGGTATATCCTCCTTCCTGACTTTCAACTGATGATAACCAGTCCTTAAGTCAATCTTTGAAAAATACTTCGCCCCTTTCAATTGATCAAAAAGATTGTCAATTCGTGGCAACGAGTACTTGTTCTTAATTGTTACCTTATTCAGCTCTCTATAATCTATACACAGTCTCATCGATCCATCATTCTTCTTTACAAACAACACAGGTGCTCCCTATGGAGAAACACTTGGCTGAATGTACTTATTATCCAACAACTCCTGCAATTGAACCATCAACTCCTTCATTTCTACCGGAGCCATCCTATATGGTGCCTTCGATATCGGTGTTGTCCCCGGTACTAAATCAATCACAACTCCTATCTCCCTGTCCGGCGGTAAACCTGACAGTTTATCTAGAAAAACATCCACGAACTCCTTAACTACTGGTATTTTCTCCATCTCGGGATTCACCATTTATGTATCCACCACATGAGCCAAATACCCTACACAACCTTTGTGACGATCCCAAATCCGGGTTCTTTAACCTCGGGTTTGGTTCTCATTGTACAATACTTAACAATTATGAAATACATAAATTGTATTCAAACTTCGCGAAATAATACAAAAGGTTCCTTAATCAAAAGGCTACACTTCCCAAGGTTTATTACCTTAATCTTAACATTTCATATCTTAAGGGAAATACAAAAGATTTACAACAGTAATTACATAACAGTAATATAAACTAGCATGCAATTACTAAAACTAAACATTCGCTTTCCCCTTGCCTTTGTCCCATTTAGAGCTTTCGGGAATGACTGAAATATAGTCATGATATAGCAAGAATGAGCAACTAAATGGCTCAGCAAGTTTATAAACAACAATCATACGATATATCATGATGAAGGGAAATAACTTCAAGGTTTCAACAATAGCAATTGTGAAAGATAACAAGAATCAATGTTCAATAAAAGCAGGAATTGACTCTTTACTGCTGAGTGGTCTTTAATGACCATGAACTGCTACTAAGGTAGAACAGACATACAATGTCCGACTCCTTGTTAAAATAACGGGACACTTGAGGGGATCAGTCCTCTCATGTCCTATGTATATGCATCACATTTAGTTTTCTTGCGCGCTGTCGGGTCTCCGACAAATAAAAATCCCCTTTAACTAGGGTTGTTCTATCTCAGTCTTACTGTAAGAATCCGCACCAGCCAATGGTTTGGATAAGCTTTTATAATATTCAACTAAATGAATTTAACATGCATTTGTCTAGCCGAAACAATTAGCTTAGACGTTCTTAAACAGTTTGCAAAAACACTATGGGTGAATACAATAATCAATAACGATGTGAAGTAATTTTTGATAATTAATTCACTCAAAGTTCTGTCAAATATCTACGAGTGTAGATACTTGCTCAACAATAATTGAATTGCTCAAAGTAATTAAAGTTGAATAATAATTGCAACAATAAGTACAAGTTAAGGGTAGAAGACTTGCCTCGTGCGTCGTCTACGGCTAACCAACTTAATTTAACAATCCTTGAACGGACCTAACAATTAAATCAGTTTGATCTTAAATTAGTATCATATACTTGTAAGTATAATGACCTTTATACACTTTACGAACCACATAATTATATAATTATGGGTATATAAACACATAGGAAATATTATCACTACTTGATAATATTTCAAACACAAAGAACCTATATTAATTATTTAATATAGTTCATATACTCATATAATATTATTAACAATTTAATAATATTTTATTAGTCTTGTAGTATTATTAACCGTTTAATAATACATTACTAGTCTTCTAATATTATTAATTATTTAATAATATTTTATCATCCTTATAATATTGTTAATCATTTAATAATATTTAATTACCTCATTAATATTATTAACCATTTAATAATATTTTAAACATTATCTAATATTATTAATTATTTAATAATATTTTATTTAATATCTAATATTATTAATCATTTAATAATATTTTATTATCTTATTAATATTATTAATCATCTAATAATATTTTAATCATTATCTAATATTATTAATCATTTAATAATATTTTATTTATTATCTAATATTATTAATCATTTAATAATATTTTATTCATTATCTAATATTATTAATCATTAAATAATATTTTATTCATTTACTAATATTATTAATCATTAAATAATATTTTATTGACTTATTAATGTTATTACTCATTTAATAATATTTTAATCTCTTACTAATATTATCAATCATTTCATAATATTTAATTACTTATTAATATTATTAACCATGTAGTAATATTTTAATACTCTTTAAATAATACCAAAAGTTAACTTTTAAATTGGGTTAACCTTAGTATTTAATTTAAACATTTAGGTAGCATTGATTTACAAATAGACTCCATATGAATTTGTTTAGTACCCAAATATATTCATTTTACACTTATTTCAACTTAATTTTTCAAAGAAAATTCGACCCGGACCGACCCGACCCGACCCGAACTGCCCAAAAGCTGATTGGCAGTGCACTCGGGCGCAGGTGCGCCCGTCCCGAGCGCAGGTGCGCTCGGCCAGTCTGTCCGGAAGTCAACTGTTTGACTGCTCGACCCTCCGACGCTCCGACAGCCATAACTTCTTCATTTTAAAACATTTTGGGGTGATTCTTGAGTCCATTCTCATCAGAATTTCCCCCTATACAACTTCTCTTCATATCACCAATCCAAATTCCAAACTTAACTAGACTCAAATTGGCTCACAATGCAACCTAGGGTTTTAAAATCAACATCCTTTGCGGTAAAAGCCATAACTTCTTTGTTTTTCAATATTTTTGAAAGCTTCAAGTTGGGTTTTCTTATAAACTCATACATAAAACTTTCTAGCCATATAAATCAAGTATTTAACTTGTACATTTCAAAATACAACATTAAACATAACATGTATCGTTAGGGTTTTACCGGTAAATCGTATTATGAACTTTTCTACAACTTTTATACATTTCTCACATACCAAAACATGTTATAAACACATAGATCTATGAATATACATATATTACATAGATAAATACATCTAGACCATCAAAACGAGTTTTGATCGGTTAAAAATAGATTTTAACCGATCAAAAGCTATCTAGACTACAAAAATGAAAGAAGAAGATGTTTAGAGCACTTTTAAACCTTTGGGTTTTGATTGCTCTTCTTCTCTCTATTATGCTCTAGCAAATGAACCAACAAGCTTGGCTCAAGTGTGGAGTATCATATATATAGCCACCAACTAACTCCTCATTAGCTTGCTAATTCACCCATGTTGGTGAAATTAGTGCTTAATTATAATTACTATTGCATTGATT
Organism: Hedera helix; assembly: GCA_947179155.2. Lineage (NCBI taxonomy): Eukaryota > Viridiplantae > Streptophyta > Magnoliopsida > Apiales > Araliaceae > Hedera > Hedera helix. The sequence goes on from OX359280.1 coordinate 12,573,959, forward strand.
GACTAGTTGATAGACACATGGAATGACTAGGGTTGTTCACCAACTATGACAAGGAGTGATTTAGAAGCAACATTGCAAATCAAGCCATCCAAGTGGGTCCCTCAAAAATCTCAGCAAAATGGCTTTTCCAAGCCATTTTCCCTTTATTTTTAATGCTAAAATGTGCATATATACATCTATATATATATATATATATATATATATTGACCAAAGTTTTGACTTGTATTGGACTTTACATTGGGCTTGGGAATAACTTCTATTGGGCTCATTCAATTAAATTGTTTGGGCTCAATTGAAATAACACATTGGGCTTATATTAAATAGTCTAGGTTACATTTAATTAAATCAAGCATTGAGCTTGTTTAATTAATTACATGGGCTAGTAATCAAATTAATTACATGAGCTACTAAGTTAATATCTTTAACCTAGTTTATCAACTTATTTGGATTTAAAATATAATCCAATTAGATTTGCTTTAATTAATTATACACTTTGCTTTAATCCTTTAAATATATATACAAGCACATACGTACATTTATTTAATTATCTAATGCACAATTAATTAATGCGAGAAGTTTAAATTCATTGCTAAATATTTATTAAGTATATTTACAATGACTAATGAAATTCGTGGTCATTACAACATTTCTTCAATAATTTCTTGGCCTGCATCATCGTCAGACAATAAGATTGTCTTGACGACTTGCTGCCATAAAATACGACCTTAGACTTGTTTGGTGTCTTAAGGTGTATACACTTCCTCTGACAATCAATTATCGCTCCGTGGTTAAACAACCAATCCATCCCAAGTATTACATCAAACTCCCCCAAACGTATCGGAATTAGATTCACATTCAACTTCTGACCCCTGATTTCAGCACAATAATTTTTATATATATACTCTACAAGAATCACTTATTTATTAGCAACTTATATGTTCATTGAGTTTTCTAGTTTTTCTCTAGGCAATTCTAACAGTCTAGCGAAATAATCAGACATAAATGAACAGGTAGCACCCGAATCAAACAATACATATGCATTTATATTATTGATCGGAATAATACCTGACACCACGTCTTTTGACTCCACGACATCTTGCACTGTCATATTAAAAGTCCATGTTGTCGGCTTGTTCTGTGGTACCGGTCCCCCGATAGCCAACTTGTTGTTATTGCCCTTGTAGCCGCTACCTCCATCATTCTTCTTTTTAGGACAATAATTTATCATGTGGTTGGAAGCTCCGCAGGAAAAACATCTCACTTTCTTTTGGAGGGGACAATTTGGAGAAATATGTCCCACTTGGCCATAGTTGTAGCACGTATTCTTGCCTTTCTTGCATTCCACGAAATGATTCTTTCCACATATATTGCATGCCGTCTTCTTCTAAACATTTTCTTGTTGATTTCCCGAGCTCTTGTCATTGTTGTTGTCCCATTTGCGCTTGTTGTTATTATTATTACCCCCACTGTTGTTGTTCTTGCTTCCCCCTTCACTTATCTTCTTATTCCTCTCTTGATTATACTTGGTTAACGCATCACTTCCTCCTTCCGCAATGATTAACTTCTCCAGCAAAGTTGAGAATGAGTCAATCTGCAATACTGCTACCTTGTTGAATATCCAAGGTCTCAATCCATTTTCAAACCTTATGGCCTTGCGTTCCTCCGTGTCCACCTGATGCGGAGCCAACCTAGCCAGTTCATTGAATTTTGCCGCGTACTCGGGTACCGACATGTTCTCTTGCTTCAGTTCTAGAAATTTCACCTCCATCCTACTTTTCATACTCTTCGGGAAATAATTCTCGTCAAATATTTCCTTGAATCGGGTCCAAGACACCACCCCTTCTCCAGCCCTATTTTGATTAGCCTCCCACCAGAAATTTGTTTTTCCTTTCATCATATAGGTAGCAAAAATCATCTTTTGCTCCTCAGCTACTCACGAAATAACGAACGCTTTCTTTATTTCCTTTACCCATGACTGGGCTTCTATCGAGTCTGTCGTTCCCCTAAACTTTGGCGGTCCCACAACTTTAAAGTCCTTGAAATTCGCCAACTGATATGGTGGTGGTGGCGGATTTGCTACTACTGGGTGTCGATTTTGCATTACCTCAGCTAGCATGTCGACGAAGTTCTGCATTAGGTCTACGTTGTGTCCCCCTAGTCGTTTTTAACTGATTCTTCTACCCCCTGGTTCCTTGGTGGTTGTCTACGTGGCGACATTTTCTGTTATAAACAAAAATTTACATTATTATACTCGTGTCATCTTTTTCATTTTTTTGCTTTGTATCTTAGACAATGTTTAGCTAAAATACAAGTAATTATCTCAATACACATATAAACATAAATTTGACCCATTTATATTCATATGCTAAAAAGAATAGTGCATAGCACTTTACATCGTAAGCATACTGCTATAAATGTTTCTATCCCTGAGAAGCTACAAAAGATAGGATCTGACATATCCTACAACTTCCTAGAGTTGGGATTTACTGACATACTAACCCTCTGATCAAACAAAAGTTGGGTTCTACTGCATCTAATTACATACACCTTTAGAAAACAACTAATACTACTGACTGCGCATCCCCCTACGGATCGCATCATCATACTCCTCATCCCTAATGGCCATCCCCACATTCCTGCTTATGGTGTGCATAGACTGACCCTCCTCAGCTGGGTAGTAGTGTACCCTGCTTTGAAATCTACCATATGTGTAAGACCCCGAATTTTATGAAATATAAAATTTAATATTTTCTTCATATATTTTTCTGAAACAGTAAGTGGTTAAATCGATAAAGTTAAAAGTTAAGGATGTTATGTGCAAATTTTATTTTGTCGGACAATATTCGTTTTGTCGGGGAATATTCGTTTTGTCGGGAAATATTTGGGTCGTACGACGGCGCCGAAATAACTAATTATTGGTGGACCCTACAACGGAATATTTGTCGGATATAGAAAACGACAGAAGTAACCTTTCTAAATAAAAATAGTCAACAGTGTTAACTGTTAAAATACCGGTGATAAAAGAATAGTAGCATACGGTAATTTATGGTATTTTTCTGTAGCACACGGTATTGCACAGTGTCTCATATTATTGGTCTGATAATTGACACCGTAACTGTTGCGCATCATTTCATCAATAATTGTCACTGCATAATATTTTATGTTATCAATTCAATAATTGTTATTACACAGTATTTTGCATTATTGATTCAATAATTATCATTACACTGTATTTTATATCATTGAGTCAATAATTGTTGCTGCACTGTTTTTAAAATTATTGAACCTAATAATTGTCACAGTAGCAAATATACTGTAATTTATATTATTAAATTAATAATAATCTGTAACGTGTTTATTACATTATTGTTGAATTATTGTTGTAGCATTATTTTATTTTATATGTTGGACCCACAGGAAGAATAAATAAATAAATAAAATAAAATAAAAAATAAAATAAATAAATAAATAAAAATTAATTAATTTTACTATTTGAAATAGTAACGTGAATAGTAACGTGAATAGTAACATGTGGGACCCATATGGGGCCCACATGAAAATTAAAATGTGAATTTGGTGCTGGCAGCCGACTGCTTTGAAAAGAAAAAAAAAGGGTAGGCAGGCGTGCATCACGTCTGTTGTTCACCTACCACACGCATAGTACCCTTATTTCTCCTCTAAATAGCTTGCTCAGCTGAATAGAAAAATCACACCTAAAACATAAAAAAAATTTATAAGAATTTTATGAGTTTTCTCTGAGAATTGTAAGGTTATTTTGAGTGTTTGAAAGCCAAAATGAGTGCAGGAATTTTTCAAGTAAGTCTTTTATTAAAGAGTAGTAATTTCATAAATTCCTATTTTTCAGGGTATTCACAAATCTTCCTTTAGAAGACTCTTCCTTGAGAAGATTCATTTTTAAAAGCTTTCTTTGGAAGATTTATTTTGGAATATTATTTTAAAAACTATGTTAAAGTAGTTATGTTATACTACAAAAATTATGTTAAATATATATAATTTTGATAGTTCATATTATACGAGTTATCATACACTTTGAAATTTATATGTGGTAATTACTAATTTTATTATAAATATATAGGTTGATCAACCTCATTTAAATCAATATCCAGTCACGTGTTAAGGTAAGGGGTATCATTCTTTTCATCACCATAAATGGATATTATTTTCATTCTTACTAGAAGGGATTATCATTCTTTGATTCTCGAAAATAATATCGTTTCTTTCTTGTACCATTTATTTCCATGTATTAAATTATGGGAATAACCTTACGGCGCGGATTACCGCCTGTTGGTGAATAACATTTTCTATTCATTCCTTATTAATCTCTGAGAATAACCTTACGGCGCGGATTACCGCATGTTTGGTGAATAACTCTTCGTATTCAAATTGATAGGAATAACCTTACGGCGCGGATTACCGCCTGTTTGGTGAATAACTCTTCATATTCAAATTGATGGGAATAACCTTACGGCGCGGATTACCGCCTATTGGTGAATAACCCTTTTTATTTGTCTCGTGTGGAAATAATTTGTCTACACGAATTATCACATGACACTTTTATTCCATATTCGTTTGTAATATCATTTTCTTTCATATTCGTAAGAGATATCATTTTCCTTTATACTCATAAAGGATACCATCTTTTTCATCTTTCATTATTCAAACTTACTATGGTAAGGGATATTAATTTCCTTCACCTTTTGTTAATCAAACATGCTACAGTAAGGAATATTATTTTCTTTCATACTCCTAAATCGAAACTTATTATGGAACTATTGCTTCTATAATTCCTGAAAATATTATATGTTCCATAATAGTTGAACTTCATTATTTCAACTGAACCTTCCTATTTTCTGAACCTTTCTATCAACCTGTAACCGTTATTCTGAACTGTGAATTTTGAATATTATTTTTAAATTTCACTCCACATCATGTTGACAATTTGGACATTGTTTGAATCTACACAAAGTAAACTTCTGATACTTATTGTTTATCCTGTTCTTCTATTCATCATTTGTATCACTGTTATTTGTATTAATCATCAAGAATCAAGCTGTTGTGAATATCTGTGACCGGGGGCACATATGTGATATAATTGTTGAACAGATGATAGGTTAAAGGCGATATACTAGGTTAAAGGTGATACATCTGTTCGGTGTCTTTTATGGCACATGGTGAAAGTTCTCTTTGGCCCGTAGGGCATAGATGAACTGTTGTTTGGTATGATTATGACCAAAGGCTGAATCTGGTATAATCATGACCGTTGGTGTTATACTGAATATCTTTGGCCCGTAGTGCAAAGATGAATTGTTGATCTGCATGATTATGACCAGGAACTGTGAATTTGTATTATCTTGACTAATGGTATTTCAGACGATAAAAGTTGTTGATGTTTTTCTTAAAAAGAGAAGCGAGTGGACATTATAGTCTGCATTATTCTTCTAACAGATTGCTCATTCCGCTGCTATTATTGATCTGAACATTGTTCAAGAATTTAACTACAGTTTTTGATATAAACATTGTAGTCTATTGTATTCTATCAAGAACTAAACTGTTGAAGGCTAATGATAAATTATTCGTCATTATCTTAGTCATGATATTTCTTACTGGGCTATTTGAGCTCACCCTTTCCTTTGTTCCATTGTTTTTCAACAGGAGATGAGAATGTAGCTGGGTCTAGCCAGGGAATGGAGTGAGAGTTCGAGGGATAGCTACCATAGTCTTCACGTGTTGTAAAATAGTGTGACAATAATAGTGAAGACTTAGTTATGTATTATTATACGTTGTAATGTTGAACGTTGCTCTACTTTGTAATAATTTTTGTTGTAGTCTTTTGACAACTCAAGTTTGGGCTGTGTGGGCCTAGATTTGGGGGTGTCACAATATGAAGATCGATAGACATAGTTAAGCCTATCTGTCCTCACCCACTTCTCACGAACCTCCTCCACCAGTTCTATCATCTGACCATGTGCGGCATCCTGCTGCGTCTCCATCTCTATCATGTCCTCTATCGCCTCTTGCTTGTAAGCACGGATGGCGGCCTTCTCTGCCTGAACCTGCTGTACCTTCATCTAAGCCTCGGCTAATGTAACAGCCCGGAATCCCACCTTCCTTAATTAAGTCCAATTATATCTGGATTACATAGTGATTAACTTAAAACCTTATTAACCTGGGATCTCGTGCGTTAATACTTAACCTTTGACCTTTTAAAAATCGATCTGTTGACCATAAATTCGGTCCATATATATATATTTTTTTTAAAAAAAAAAATTATTTGACTTATAATCCTTACCTGTCTCAGGATCGCAACGTTTACTAACTCTTCATTAGAACTTAGGTCAAACCATTATAATTTGTGACCTAGTCTATTTCAGCTTCATAACCATGTATATATATTATTATATCACAAAACTTGTAATTTAAAATTTCGCCATGAAGTATTCGTACATGGCTCTATTTAACTATACATGTTCCTATGCACACATAACTATTATCATACATCTCTATCATACGTACCATATTTCATACATCTGTACCATGTATCAGACTTGACTTACAATAATATTACAATCATACAGCCTCTTTACCACCTTTACTTTAATTAATATATACATGCACCTTTAATTATATGGATTTACAAACCATACGTTATTTATTTCCTTCTAAATTTAATATTGAAAACCCAACTATTACATAATTGACTCGTTACAAATTTACATATCGCAATTTTCCTATAGGCTCATCTAAGCATCCACATTCCTTTTTACCTTAGCGACACCGGAAATCCGGCATTCATGTACTTTACCTGAAACGTTAGTACATAGCAAGAATGAGCATAAAGCTCAGCAAGTAAATCAGATAACACATTTCATGCTTACAATTTATATCAATGCATCATGTTTTCCTTTACTTATCATGTCATGCTTTATGTCACATATTCCACTTAACAGTTAACACATATTGTCACGTAGTTCACGTAAGACAATTTAATGCACTTAAGTCTGAAGTACTTGCCTGGCTGCCTTTATTTTACTTAACCTGTACTTTTCTCGTTTGTTCTTTCTTTCAGTCTCGTCGGCTTGCTATATCAAGAGTTATTTGTAAACATGTAACCTATAAATCAACATAGGATCATAAACTCATATAACTTGTTAAACTTAAACCACTTAAGCCATAATTGCTTAACCATTAAGCTCTATTCATATCACATTTGATGTATTATACCTTATATAGGTTAATAATACACCCAACCTCGTTCCCGACATTTTCGTAACTTATCTCATGCTTAGGCTTAGCTTTAGGCATGCTACATTATGCCATTACTCGTTTCATTATGCCTTAACATCCTTTATTTAACTCATTCTTTCTTATTTTAGGGTTTACATAACCCATACTTATCATTCTGTATCAAAACATAGCTTTTCGGGATTTAAAAATTTTCTTCTTTGCTACAGTAACTGCGCCCCGGCGCCGAACATCTCGCTGGGGGCGAGATGTTCTCGGCCACACCGCGCCCCGGCGGCCTCTGAACTCGCTGTCCGCTATTTCCTCGCAGCCATGAATAGTAACTGCGCCCCGGCGCAGTGTTTAGTTCAAAACACCGCGCCCCGACGCAGTGCCCTGAACCAGCAGACTTGATTTTCTTTGCTGCTTTGATGATTTTTAATTCCTTAACCACAAATCCAATTAAAACCAAATTTGGTACAGTGCTAGACCTTGCTACATAGTATTTTACTAAATTTTTGGTAGCTTCATTTGGCTTCTTAAAATCAATGATAAGCTAGCTCGTAGGAGAGCTGTTCGGAACTTTTTCAGACTTAGAATATTTTTCAAATTTCAGAATTCAACTTTTTGCAATTTTGTGATTTTTGGCCATTTACTTCAAAACTCCAATCCAACACTTGACATAGTTCATATAACCTATATATGACATGTCCAAACTTTCAAAACGATAAAATTTCGCACGAGGCGAGTTTTGTCCGTAAAAATCCATTTCGATTCGAAACGATCGATTTCGATCGTTCGAATCGCCATTTCGCTCAAATTCAAATATGTCGATTACCAAAACAACTCTAACATGTGTCTTATCATAAAAATGACTCATTTGCTTTCATTTTACCCTCAAATCCTTGAAATTGCCAAAAATCACCTTTTAACGGTATTTTATCAAAATTTTCTCAATCTTTCAAAAATCAAAACTTAATTCAAGTTGACACTTAAACCTCCAAGCACCACGTAGGCTATTACTAACACATTTAACAACCTTGTAAGTCTACATAGCTTTTAACCGCACCTTCTAATGCACTTTACATATTCATACGTCGTTTACACAACAATTATAGCCTAATATTCAAAACTTTCATATTAAATCATACCTTTAAACTATTTAAACATCTAACTAACCATCTAGCACAACAATTTGCTTGAATCAAACATACTAAATCTTTCAAACTAAGTTTTCATCATCCATCAACATTTTACACATAATCAACCAACAACTCATAGTTTAATACCACCTTTTCTTAACCAACATACTTATTCATCATTTATAAACTTAGAACTCTATCTAACATGAAACATCACATGTCTTGAACATATTTTTCACTTTCAACTAGGGTTTCACTACCTTCATCAACATATAACACATATTCTCCTTAAATCATAAGTTTTAGCTTTAAACACATGCATGGATAATTCATTAATCTTAATACACAACTTTCAAGCCTAGGGTTTCATGATTAATCACTTATAAAGCCTGTAACTTGCATAACTTACAAAATCAAGTCATGTACTCCAAAGATACATGCATGGCTACCTTTAAACTATCACTTAAATACATCAACTTCAAACTTTAAAATAAGAACATGATTATACCTCATTGGATATTCAACTTCTTTGCATAGATGGCTTCCTCTTGAAGAGTTCTTCCTCTTTTCTTCTTATTACTTAGCCATTTGAAGTCTCTAGCTTAATGATTTCTAGCTTCTCTTCTCTCTTTCCATAGCCTTCTCACATTTCTCTCTCTTTCTCTCACTTAAGGCTTGATTTCCAGCAAAATGAAATGTGCACAATGCTAGCTTTGTTAGATTTTTATGTGTGTTAACTCTCATTGAGTTAATTAAGCTTAATCATGGTTAATTCCAACCCAAGGGTAATTTAGTCATTTCACCACTTGGGACATATAAGTCATTATCCAAATTGTCAAGGGTATTTTTGTCATTTTACCCTTTAGGACATAATGGTCATTGTCCAATTTGTTGAGGGGCATTTTGGTAAATTGCTAAATTAGTTAAATTTTCATTTCGTGCAACTTTCCCCCCACCTAACTAGACTTTCATACATTTTCCCCCATTAAATCATTCTTTGCTCATTTCTTATCCAAATCAAATCCTTTTTTATCCAAATTCGTTTCATCATACTTGAATTTTATTCCTTCATCAAATAGTGTCCAATTGGTTTGTCCCAAATTACTTGTCACACTTAGAAACTTAATTTTCTTTAATAACTCATTAATTATACTATTTGTCACAATTGCGTATTATTTCACTTTCAAACCTTCTCGGTTCCTTATTTAATCAAATTAAATTTCCAACATCCCAATACATTCAAATTGCTCATCTTTACCCTAAATCACTTCCTTGAGAAGCAACTTCAACCGGATTACCAAAATCCATCATCCTTTGCTCTTTTCAACTCATAATATCAATATTACGATTTCTACGTTCTTTCACTTATTTACTTAGTACACAAACGCTAACTTGCACCATACTTGAAATTTACATTCTTTCTACTCACATTTAAGAACCTTACGTTCTATACTTACACACCATATCACATTATTATCTCATTTCGAATCAATTTATATCAGTTTCTTAACAATTTCCAAACATTCATAAATCTTTATCTTTAATCCTCAATAAACCGATCAGGTCATACAGTTTCTTATTTACTACACTTACATACATAGCTTAACTTTTCATTCTCTTACTTCCGCCTCATCAGGCCTGATCATAAAGCTTGTTCTTAATTCTTAAACATCAATTCACAAATATATCCTTAATTCCTACACTCACTAACTTTAATCCTTCTTTCTTTGACAATTCAATACAAATATACATAAGTTCAACCTACCACATAGGTCATATAAGCACATTGGTCACATAATAACTTATTCTAACTAAATCTTTAATCCATTATGTCGTTCAATCTAGGTTTTATATCATAACCCTTACTTAATTACCATAACCCTCATTTGGAATTCTTATAAAATCCTGGGGTGTCACGGCTAACCTAGCCTCGGTCACTGCCAATTTAGCCTGCAGCTCCACGTCCTGATTTACTAGCTGATGGTTAGCACCCCAAAGTGCTCCACTGAATCCTCGTACCCCTGTACCTGATCCTCCAGTTCTACAATCCTCTCTTTCATCTCTGTGTTCTCGCCAGAGAACTGATAAGCTGCATCCTTTTACTGATCCTCCATATGTTGGTGGGTCAGATTATGTTCCTCTAAATGTCGGACTCTTTCCTCCAGCTCCTCATTCCTAGTAGTCAATCCCTCGATGATGTCACTGGCAGTAGTGCCCATGCCATCAGCTGACTCCTCATCCTCAGACTCATCAGACTCTTCTTCATCCTCACTGTAAAGCCTCATCACACCGCCCCAGAAGGGCTCCTCGCGATCTACCTCCTCGGGATCTGACTCAGGCTCCTCGATAGGTGCAGCCACTAGCAGCTGAGCGGTATCCATATGGATATCCGTGTAGATCACCTCCTCCACAGCATTACTAGACTGACCACTCTCCGTCATCCTATAATCATATAAATAAAACATGTTAGTACAGCAATAAAATATATTCATTGATGAAATAAAATGATATTTTATCATGTACATCTCGGCTCGATGGATTTCCTCAATCCATCTCCAAACATACACAAAATGGTGAATCTCCTCGATTCATCTCCTAACGAACTCGATAAGAGTTTAGTACTAAGGTTATAACCTAGGTTTCGCAATCCTAACATTTATAACCTACAGCTCTGATACCAACCTGTGACGACCCCAAATCTGGGTTCCATAACCTCGGGTTTGGTTCTCACTGATCAATATATTACTAGTAATTAAATACATACATTGCATTTAAACTTCGCGGAAAATACATATTGGTTCCTTACAAAAAGGTTACAATACCAGGGTCTATTAACCATAACATAAACAGTTCCAATCATAAGGAATTATAAAAGATTTACCAACAGTAAATACAGATTTAAACATCTAATTTACATGCATAATTTAACTTAAGCTCTAGCTTTCCCTTTTCCCTTGTCCTTCTTGGAGCATTCGGGTCTAGCTGAAAATGGTTCATTATATAGTAAGGATGAGCAACTAGTTTACTCAGCAAGTTAAGAACAATCATCAAGATTTAATATATCATGAGTGAAAGGGGAAATAACATCAATGATTTCAACAATGGATACAACAATTGTGAAATGAACAAGACTCAAATTTCACTGAACAAGAATATTCAAATCTTAAATGTTGAGTGGTCACCAAGGACCCTGAACTAACGAGGGTATAATAGAGTTTCCTCTGACCCTATCAGTAGTTTGGTTTTCAAGGGGATCAGCCTATTCAACCCGCTGTATATGCATTACATTTAGTCATCTGGCACCAAGGTCGGTTTCCTGACATAAAATCCCCTAATTTAGGGTTGTTCAATTCTCAAACTTAATATAAGAAATCCGCACCCAGCAATGGTTTAGATAAGCTTTTAAAGGTATTCAAGTTATTGAATTTATAAACGCAATGTCTAGCTGAACTATTAGCTATACACATTTTTAAAACAGTTCATAAATCAAGAACTATTAAGCTTCAATTGCACCAGGTGCGATTTTATAAACAATATGGATGTGGGATAGTTTCAAATAATTAAACCACTTCAAGCTCTAACAATAAATACAAGTATAGCAACTTGTTTAACAATAATTGAGTAGGGTTAGAGAACTTGCCTTATTTGCGACGTACTGCTAACCAATTCAACTAATTCCCTTTGAATAGAACTAACAATTTAATCACGTTGATCTTTAAATTAGTATCGTATACACATAAGTACGATGACCTTTATAACTCTTACGAACCACATAATTTAATAATTATGGGTATTTAAACACTTAGGAAATATTATCACTACTTGATAATATTTCATACACAAAGAACCTATATTAACTATTTAATATAATTCATACCCTTATCTAATACTATTAACAATTTAATAATATTTTATTAGTCTTGTAATATTATTATTCATTAAATAATATTTTATTAATCAATTAATATTATTAATCACTTAATAATATTTTATTAACCTTATATTATTATTAATCATTTAATAATATTTTATTCATTTTATAATATTATTATTCATTTAATAATATTTTAATTACAATTTAATATTATTAACTATTTAATAATATTTTAATCCTTATCTAATATTATTAACCATTTAATAATATTTTATTAATTATCCAATATTATTAATCATTTAATAATATTTTAATCACAAGCTAATATTATTAACTATTTAATAATATTTTATTTATTAACTAATATTGTTAATTATTTTAATAATATTTTATTTATCAACTAATATTATTAATCATTGTAATAATATTTTATTTATTAACTAATATTGTTAATCCATTTACTAATATTTTATTTATCAATTAATATTATTAATCATTTTAATAATATTTTATTTATCAATTAATATTATTAATCATTTTAATAATATTTTATGTATTAACTAATATTATTAATCATTTTAATAATATTTTATTTATCAATTAATATTATTAATCATTTTAATAATATTTTATTTATTTAATATTATTAACTCTTTAATAATATTTTTTTCACTTTATAATATTATTATACATTTAATAATATTTTAATGATTTTCTAATATTATTATATTAATAATAATATTTTATTAATTTATTTATAATATTAAACCTTTAATAATATTTAACTCCTTTTACCTATTAAATCAATTCTATTTTATTTTAAAAATATATTTATTAAGTCCAAAAATACTAAAATATTTTTTGGAACATTTTTTATTTTCTGACCCAAACCAGACCCGACCCGACCCGTTTCGGTTTTTATTTTTTTCTGGTAACGGTGCACTGCGCCGTGGCGCAGTGATTAACACTGCAACACGGCGCCCCGACACTGTACTGCAGAAACAACTTCCAATTTTTTTATTTCTTGACAGTTTGGACTACTTTGATTCAAACCTTGATTAAATAAAATCTACACATCTAAATAACACCAAATAAATGTTGATGTGTTCCTAACTTCTTGTTTTACAATATTCTATGGTTCGATCGTCTTTTGGAAAACGTTTTACATGAAAATTACGAATCGAACCACCTAGGGTTTAAAATCGACATCTTTTGCGGTAAAAGCTATAACTTCTTTGTTATTCAATATTTTTGAAAGCTTCAAGTTGGGTTTTCTGTAAAACTCATAGATCTAGCTTTCTAGCGATAAAAATCCAATTTCCAACTTGTACATTTCAAAATACAACATTAAACCTAACATGCATCGTTAGGATTTTACCGGTAAAAATGTGTTATGAACATTTCTACTAATTTTATGTGTTACACACCTACCAAATCATGATATAAACACATCATACTATGAATATACATATATTACATAGTTAAATACGTCTAGACTATCAAAACGAGTTTTGATCGGTTAAAAATAATTTTTAACCTATTAAAACACATATATGCTATAAAAAATGAAATAAGAAATGGTTGGAGCACTTTTAAACCTTTATGTTTTGTGTGCTCTTCTTCTCCTCCTACCAAAGTATGATATGAGATTATTGGACATCCACCAAACACTATCTTTAGCTATATTCTACACACACACACAAGTATTCTCTCTATATTACTCTAAAATGCTTTCACTTTACTCTCTAGGAATTGCTAGGAAATGACTAACCAACATAACTCATGTGTGGACTATGTTATTTATATCCCTCTACTAATCCATCACCAATTCTCCTAATTCACCAATATAGTCAATTTAGTGCTAAAAATGAGATTACTATTGGATGGAATGACAATGTGAGTGACAATGTGATAGACAAAGGTTGTTGGCCAACTTTGATTTAGTGTGTGTATGAAGCAATATTACAAATCAAGCCACCCCCCAAGTGGGGCCCACCTTGACCGGCCATTTGGCCTTTTTCTAGCTATTTTTCCTTTATTTTTTTTACTTTTAATGTGCATATATATATATATATATATATATATATATATATATATATATATATATATATACATGTGTTCAATTGTTGACCAATTTTGACTTCGTATTGGGCTCCATATTGGATTCTGGGATTAAATATATTGGGCTCATCCATTGAATTGGTTTGGGCTCAATTTAAATAACACATTGGGCTTACATTAATTATTTTAGGTTACATTTAACTAAATTAAGCATTGGATTTGTTTAATTAATTACATGAACTAGTAATTAAATTAATTACACGAGCTACTAGGTAAACTTAATTGACCTAGTTTAACAACTCATTTGAATTAAAAATATAATCTAATTAGATTTGCTTTAGTTAATTATAACCCATTGCTTCATTGCTTTAAATAAATATACACATACACAAGTATATCTATTTAATTATCTAATGCACAATTAATTAGTACAAAAATTTTAATTCATTGTTAATTATATAATAATTATAATTACAATGTTTAATGAAATTCGTGATCATTACAAATATTATTAACCATTTAATAATATTTTAATCACATATTAATATTATTAACCATTTAATAATATTTTAATCACTTATTAATATTATTAACCATTTAATAATATTTTAATCCCTTACTAATATTATTAACCATTTAATAATATTTTAATCACTTATTAATATTATTAATCATTTAATAATATTTTAATCTATTACTAATATTATTAACTATTTAATAATATTTTAATCACTTATTAATATTATTAACAATTTAATAATATTTATTTTCTTTTTAATATTATGAACCATTTAATAATATTTTAATCACTTATTAATATTATTAATCATTTATTAATATTATTAATCATTCAATAATATTATAATCTCTTACAAATATTATTCATCATTTAATAATATTTTAATCATTTACTAATGTTATTCATCATTTAATCATATACTAATATTATTGAATATGTAATAATATTTTAATACACTTCAAATAATACCAATAGTTAACTTTTTAATTGTGTTAATTTTAGTCTTTATTTTAAACATTTAACTACCAATTAGTTACTAATAAACTTCATGTATTGGTTTAATATCCAAACACATTCATTTTACACTTATTTTAACTTAATTTATCAAAGAAATCCCGACCCGAACCTCAAAAATCTGCTCTGGCAGTGGCCTCGGGCACAGCTGCCCCCGACCCAAGCGTAGGTGCGCTTGGCCAGCTTTTCAGAAAGTTAAATTTTAGACTGTTCGACCCTCCGACGCTCTGACAGCCATAACTTCTTCATTTTAAAACATTTTAGAGGTGATTTTTGAGTCCATTCTCATTAGAATTTCCCACTCTACAATTTCTCTTTATATCATAAATCCAAATTCCGAACGGAACTGTACTAAAAACTGCTCACAAGGACAAAGTGAAAACTAACTTCACAAATCCTTGGTTTTAATGGTTCAAAGTTGAATTAAATAAACTCTACACATCCAAATGACACCAACTCAGTGTTGATGTGTTTCTAACTTCTTGTTTTACAACATTTCATGGTTCGATTACGTTTTTGAAAACGTTTTGACAAGAAATTTAAGATCAAACCATCTAGGATTTTACCGGTAAATCGCAATATGAAATTTTCTTCCATTTATTTGCATATTACACATACCAATACTTGTATTAAACATACTAAACCATGAATCTACCTATATATCATAGATTTAGACTTCTAGAGCATCAAAATAACTTTTGATCGGTTAAAAATATATTTTAACCATAGAAAAATATATATATATATATATCATAAAAATGAAATAAGGAAGAGTTAGATCATTTTTTAACCTCTTGATCTTGGATGCTCTTCATCTCTTGGCTATGAACTTCACTAGGGAGTCCACCTTGACTATCCTCTAACAATTTCTTCACCTCACAAGTGTACGCTCTATATTTTTCTCTAGAGCTTCTCTCTTTGCAATACTTAGAAAACTAACAAATGAACCAACAACCTTTTCAAGTCTTGTTGATGGTCTTATTTATAGAACTCCTATAAGCTTGCTTAGTCTTACTAATCAACTAACATTGGTAAAAATTAGACACTAAACTAGGCTTACTATTTGATAGATTGACCACTTGATTGACTTGGTGATTGACCACCAAGAATGACAATCATCAAGATAACTTTCAAGCAATCAATAGAGTAAAACAAAAGTAACCTTTCTCCAACACTTAACTAATGTGTGGTTAAGGCTCTTACTCTTGTAACCTATGTTAACTTAACTATCAACCATGGTTCAAGCTCATCAATTAAATATACACACATCTTCCACCAAATAACTCAAGTAAGGTTAATTCTCTACAATCAATTGTACATATATATTTAATATATTTATATATTTACTAACACTTAACTCTAGTATTGGTTAAGATTTTATTTTTATTACCACTTAGGGTTAACAACTAACCCAACAATAGATAGTTCTCTACAAACATAAATTCATAAGAATTGACCATCTTGATTTACTAGGGTTGGTGATAGACAAGCTTTCTTATTACTCATGATTACATTTATTCACCTAGCAATTAACCAATGTTTGGTTAATTCTCAGCATTACATTTATTCACCTAGCAATTAACCAATGGTGATAGTTAATTCTCAGCATTACATTTATTCACCTAGCAATTAACCAATGTTTGGTTAATGCTCTCTCTTATCTACCAACTAAGGTTATTCAATTAACCATACATTAGTTAATTCTCTACACTTAACAATACTTGAAATTATTCTCCCAACACATTGACCATCATTTGACTTTTAATTATTTGGGCTACATAGTTTACTTTACATTGGGCTCTCTTATTTAATTACTTGGGCTACCCAACACAATTCACACATCTTTCATAACTTGGGTTAGGTAATTAATTTAATTGGACTACCACACCATTATATAAAATATTTGTCAACATTCATTAATTGGACTTATATTAATTACCTATTGGACTATTAATTAAAATAAAATTTAGGATTATTATTTAATTACTCACATTCATGCAAGTATTCCCATATTGGGCTAACACATATAATCCTTTTGGGTTAGTCCACTAGTAGTAATTGAATTACTTGGACTCTTCATGAGGCTAAATCCTTAAATTTATTTGGACCTCTTTATAATTACCAACAAGTCTTACAACAATTAAAATATTGACTTGTATTAAATTCATTAATGGACTATATTCTATAAGTTGATAATTAAGTTAATTACTTAATTAATTAACTTCTTGATATTGTCATTCTAGGCAATATTCCACTTCTCTACTTGTTAATCATAACTTTAATTCATGACTAATATAATTTACCTAATATATAATTTACCTAATTTATTATATTTCATGTCTTTTCTTCTTGCTACATATTAAACTAATTAATTTATTAGTTTTTATTGAGTATTAATTTACTCCTCTTATTTGGCTAACAAGCACACTTTAGGTATATATATATATAGATATATATTAATATAACCACATTCACTTCTCAATTGAATTTATTTCCTTAATAAATTCTCTACATGCATCATTAAAATATTCTCACATTTAATTTCTAACAAATAAATTATATTAAAAAAAAATATTTACCCATTTTTTACACATCTCTCTTCTCCAACTCTAGGTTTTAAACCATAACCTTTAATTAATTATTTAAAATCTCATCTACAAATCTTGTAAATATCTGGGATATTACAACAAAGGCTCAGCAAGTCTAACAGATAACACATTTTATGCTTGCAGTTTATATATATGCGTCATGCATTACTTACTTTACCATGCTGTGCATTTTCAAAATACAAATGTCATATATTGCATTTAAAAATTAAAACACATAGTTGCACGAAGTGCACATTTCAAAATATTCAATGTCACATAATCTGTCATATAGTTCGCATAGAACAACTATCACATTTCAACAAGTCTGAAAAACTTATCTGTTAACTATCACTAACTTAATCCTTACGCTTTTTGAATGTCTTTCATATCCTCTATCGCTTCGGTTTGCAAATTCGAACTCTATCTGTCAACATACAACCTATATATCATTATATGATCATAATATGTCTCATACATTCTTTAAACTTAATCATAAATACCAAACCACTCGTCTCTATTCATTTCATATTTGATGCATTATATCTTACATAGATTAATAATATATCGTAACTCATTACCGACCTTTTTACATAAGCATTATGTTACTTTTACTTAGCTTCAGGTATGTAATATTATACCATTCATTGTTTCATTATGCCTTAACACCCTTTACGTTGACCATTTTTATCAATCTAGGGCTTACATAACCTATTTTTATCATTCCACATCAAAATATAGCTTTTTGAAAACTTAAAATTTTTTCTGATGAACAGTAACCTCGCCTGAACTCGTTGGCTGCAAAATCTTCTCGGCCGTGAACAGTAACTTGGCCTCGGCGTAGTGTTTAGTGCAAAACACTGCGCCTAGACGCAGTGTTCAGAATCTAAAATTTTAATTTTTGCACTATCTTTGCTGATTTTTATCTCCTTCATCTTACATCCAACTAAGTTCAAATTTGAACCATGACTAGGTATTATTACCTAGTATTTAAAAAAAATTACTTGGCTCATTTAAATTCTTAAAATTATTGAAACAATAGCCCGTAGAAGGGCGTTTCAACTCGTTTTTATACTTACAATTTTTTTTAACCTTTTTCTTCAAATTGTGATTTTTGGCTATTTGTTTCAAAACTTTATTCCAACTCTTGATATAGCTTACATACATCATATAACACTTGTCTTGATCTTTCAAACAACTTAACTTTGCATGAGGCGAGATTTGTCCGTAAAAATCCGTTTTAGGTCGAAACGATCGATTTCGATCGCTCGAATCGCATTTTCATTCTAACTTTCATCCGTTGACTACCAAATCAACGTAGACACGTGTAATAACATAAAACTAAGTCATTTAACATCATTTCATCACTAATTACTCAAAATTGCCAAAAATCACCTTTAAGTTGAATTTTCATTAACTTTACAAATTTTTTCATAAAAACTTCTTTTCAAGTCTTAGACTCCAATTCTCACATATTTATTAAAGAGTTCATTTACTAACTTTGTGGTCTTATACTACACATATATAACTTGTTCCAAATTTCTTTACATCTAAAATATGTTTATAAGAACATATTACCACCATAACTAATTTTTAGCCTTCAATTCATATTTTCTATACTTTTAAACATTTTTCATGCTATCTCTTATACAATTACATTTATACCATCATGCTCAACCTTATGTACTAAGGTTTCACCATGATCTTCTAATTCTAGACACATATTCTTCCATGAATCTACCTTTAAACCAAAAATGTATACTTAAACATAATTAAATCAAGGTTTTAAGTTAAGAAAACTTTTAAACCTTTATGGATGATCAACTTCTTCAATAACTTTCCCTAACGAGGCCTTCCTTTTTTCTCCTTGCTCCTTGATTATCCAACCATCATAGCTCCTTTGATCAAGATTTCTCTCTCTAAACATCTATGGCTTCTTATGTGACGCCCCAGATTCGGTCTCAAATACCCGAACCCAGTCATCACGATCCAATATAAACATCCACCTCTAAACAACATACAATAACTAAATGCGGAATAATAAACATATGTTGTTCATTTAAAAGGTGTTACTAGTCCTAAGATTCGATAACCTTAATACAAAAGTACAAATTTACCATAGAACAGTAATTAGGGTTCAAATTACAATAACAGTAAGAAAACTAAGCATAAGACAAAAGTGTTACTGCTAGAAGTCTATTACTTCATCTTTTCTTTACCCTTACCCTTCCCTGAAGTCTCCGGTTTAACTGCAATAAAGTTCAAGATATAGCAAGAATGAGCAACTAGTTTGCTCAACAAGTTTAAATAACAAGAATAAATAGTATATCATAAATGAAGGGAATATCTGAAAGAAATTCAACACTATGAATAACGGAAGCAAGAATAACAATACTTTTAGAATAAACGATAGTCAAGTATACCATGAACAGTAAATTTCTAATAGAATTAACAACTGATTGACCTTTTGGTTACTAGCTCAGAAGTACGTACTGGAGGGGATCAATCTTTTGTACACTATGTGTATGCATAACATTTAATTTCTGTATTTTATACCTTATTACTCCCTTATATTTAATGGGTGTTCATAACAGTCCAAGAATCCGCACCCTCAAATGGTTTGGATAGCTTTTAAAATATTTAACATAAATATGACTAGCCGAACAATGGCTTAGCCTCAACTCTGAACAGTTCATGCAATATAGAACTTTAAATAAGTATAATTCAAATACTGTATGAAATCAAATGCACTCGGTACGAATATCAACGACAATAGTGTGAGATAATTTTAAATAATTAACCCACTTAGCACATGCTTGTGAATTAACACTCGAGCTCAAATAAACAATCTTCAATAACAAAAGAAGTTAAGGTAAGGAACTTGCCTCTCTGCTCAGCTACAAGTAACTAACTTAAATTAACTGGCTTTGAAATACCTAACATTGATAAAGTCGGCCTATCAATTAGTACATCATATAATCATTTAGTTTAAACATTTAAGTTTATAAATCACATGGCATTAAATCACCTAAGACTATCTCATAGCACCTTTTGAATAATTTTCATATGTTATTAATCATTCTTATCTATCATTACACATTAATGAAGTAATAATTAACTAGTTTATTAACTTTAATCCCTTTAATTATTATTTAATGTTATTTAAATATTAATTTGAAAGTCTGAGTATGGGACATGCCTCATTTTAGATTTTTTTTTAAGAATTGAGACATGTCTCAGTTGTTCTAGATCACTCAAATTTAGAATAGAAAATATTCTTATTTATTATTTAATCTTAATTAAATAATAAATAAATAATTTATTAATTTTAATCTTCTTTAATTATTATTTAATGTTAATTAAATATTAATTAATTGTCCTTGTTGCATCCTATTGATACATTTGATAATTATTTAATGCTAATTAAATAATAATTAATTTCTTAATTATCTTTATTTATTATTTAAAAAATAAATAAATAAATTATAAATTTTATCTCTCTTTAATTATTAGTTAATATTAATTAAATAATAACTAGTTAGTTACTTATCTTTATTTATTATTTAATTCTCAATTAAATAATAAATAATTTATTTATTTACTTTATCTATTTTATATTATTATTAAATACTTAAATCATATATTTAATATTTAATAATAATTTATTAGAAATTTTATCTACTTATTAACTAAAGAATAGTTAATTAGTGTAACTTTTTACACCTTGAATACAATTAAAAATAATGAATTTCTTAATTAATCTTACCTATTATTTAATGTTACTTAAATAATAAGTAATTAACATTTTCATGATTTTTTCAGAAATTAAAATATTAATTTAGTATTTTTCGTTTAATTAGTAATGTTTAATCACATTTTAATTATGAAAATTACCAGATGACATGCTAAAAATACAAACTCATTTTTATAAAATATTACACGCAAAATCGAGCAACTTTTGTCAAGGACACGTCACTGGAACCGGTGAACCGTCCTGTCAAATAAAAAGTCTGGTTCGGTCAACGTGAACACCGGCATAACATTTTCATTTTTTCAGAATCGGTCCGGATTTGAGGTTCCTAGCGGAAACACTTATATCTTGAGTTCTATAACTCTGATTGACCTCTAATCAGTCTCGTTGGCTTCGTATCTTCTCAAACTACAATTTTCAATCATTGGATCATTTATTTGGGCAAGGTTTGGCCACTGAAAGTGGCAAAACACCCGACTACTAGTGCGTCGTCTATGACAGCGGGGTCTTTTGTTAGAAAAATCATAACTCACTCATTATAAATTGGTTTTTAGTCATTCCCCTTGAAGAATCTTCCTGTCGAATAACTCTATCACCAAGAGTTGACGGATCATGAATCCGACTTACGGAACGTGAACAGTAACTCCATGAGTGGACTGCTCCGATTTACTTTTCGTGTAAAGTTGTTTTTGAGCTTTCTTTCAAAATTCTTGACATCAACAAATACTAATACACAAGTTAGATACATGTTAACCTATATACACATATTTATCAAGATTCTAGTCACTTAGAACTTCAACATAACATTTTTATCATAAAAAAAAATAAGAAGAGCAAAACATGGATTTTTAATAAGGTTAATACCTTGATCTAGTGGCTCTTCTTCTTTCTTTTCCAAAGTAGGTGACAAAGTTAGATGACATCAACACTCCTTCTCTTCCTCATTCTTAAGGTGGCGGCACTCTCTTCATTTTCTCTCAAGAAAATAGCTCACAAACTCTTTTTCTCACAATTGCTCTCTAAACTTAGAAAAGAATAAGATGTAAATGACTAACTTAAAACTCACTAATGCAAGTATACTTGCAATAGTTAATAGATATAAGAAATGTATATATCTATTTTAGCATCATTAAGCTAGCTTTGTAGGATTTACAAGTTAGGGTGGCTAAATCACTAATTCATCACCTACACCATCAAGTCTAGTGCACAAAATATCCAACAAAAGCTAGGTAATTATTAAATAAAACTTTGAAAAACATATTAGTCCCTTTCTCTCTCTTCATTGCCGACAATACAAGGGTTTTGTGTCCCAAATTGTTTGTCATCTTATTTGCTTTTAATAAATAAATGAGCTACACAAATTAAATACCAAGTGGGCTAATAATTTGACCACATTTAATATTCATTGGGCTCACATTAAATGACTTGGACTAACAATTAGTCAAGTCCATTAAATTTAACATTTGAATATTTAATTCAACCCAATGATGTCTCATTTAATTTGTCACACTATTAATTACTAAGCCCATGATCAATTAAAAGATTGGGCTTCGCTAATTAATTAAATGTGCTAGTCGATTAGTAATTAATTACTAATTGGACTATTAAATAATATTGTTAATATTACACACTATTCACATTAATTAATATTCATATTAATTAATTAACTCACTAACTATATTCAATTTAATTGAATATTTAATTAATATACAGTTATCCATTCTCTTGCTATTAACACCTTAGGGTTAGTCCACTAATTTAATTAGTCTATTAGTGACTCCCTTTAACTAAATTTAGAATTTAATCACATGCTCACATAATCACATAATCAATTATTCACACAAAAGGTTTAAATAACTTTACAAAACTAACTCATTAGAAATTTAATACTTTATTTAATTAATAATGACGTTTGAAATTCTTGGTCATTACATTATTCTCCCCTTATAAAAATTCCCTCCTCGGAATTGTAAAATAAGGTTACTCAAATAAAAACGGATAGTTCGCTCTCATCTTCTCCTCAAGTTCCCACATAGCTTCTTCAACCACGTGGTTTCTCTAGAGTACTTTGATGGAATGAATGATCTTATTCCTCAGCTTCTGATCCTTCCTGTCGAGTATCTGGACAATAACTTTTTCGTATGATAAGTCCTTCTCGACTTGAATTGGTTCATAGGAGATAACGTGCTTGTAGTCCAATTTATATGACCGTAACACTGACACATGAAACACGTTGTGAATGTGCTCAAGTTCAGGAGGTAACGCTACCTCGTATGCTACTTCACCGACTCACCTTAAAATCTTGAATGGTCCTACAAACCTAGGGCTCAACTTGCCCTTCTTGTCAAAATGAATCTTTCCTTTCCAGGGAGATACCTTCAGAAACACGAAACTGCCCACGTCAAAGTCTTGCTTTTGATGGTGTAGATCAACGTACATCTTCTGACAATCTTGAGCTGCTACAAGTCGGTTTTTGATTAGTTTCACTGTATCTGCAGTCTTCTGTACCAATTCAGGTCCCAACAGTCTTCGCTCGCCAACCTCGTCCTAACACAACGGTGTTCGGCACTTTCTTCCATATAGCGTTTTATATGGTGGCATGCCGATACTAGCGTGATAACTATTCTTGTAAGCAAATTTCACCAGTGGTAAATGGTCATCCCAGCTTCCCTTTAAATCTATCACGATCGCTCGAAGCATATCTTCTAAGGTCTGAATCGTCTGCTCGCTCTGGCCGTCCATTTGAGGATGATACGCTGTACTCAACCTCAACTGTGTTCCCATTCTTTCCTGCAGACTTCTCTAAAAATTTGACGTGAAGTACGGATCTCTGTCGGACGCAATAGATATCGGTCCTGTATGACACGATACAATCTCTTTGATTGTACCTGATCTTGATCGGTAGAAAATGTGCAGATTTAGTCAGACGATCCACGTTTACCCAGATGGCGTCTAGACCCTTATGTGTAGGTGGTAGACCTACCACAACGTCCAATGTGATGTGCTCCCACTTTCACTCCGAAGTCTCTAACGGTTGAAGCAGTCATCTCGATCGCTGGTGCTCTGCTTTAACCCGTTCGCATGTCAGACATCGGCTGACGCACTCTGCTACCTCTCGTTTCATATTCAGCCACCAAAAATCACGTTGTAAGTCTTGATACATCTTAGTGCTCCCGGGATGTACTGAATACCTCGTGTTGTGAGCTTCTTGAAGAATCTATTTCCTCGATTCCGGTTCCAACGGTACCCAGACTCTCCCTTCAAATCTCAGCAACCCTGTGTTATCAATCTTGTACTTAAGCTCATCGCCTTCAGCAATTCACTTCTTTATAATATCACAATCTTCATCTTTTTCCTGAGCCTCCTTGATTTTATCCAATAAGGTCGGGCTCGCTGTTATTGCAAATAGTTTCTCATCTGTTTCCAGTGGATACTTGACTTCTAATTCCAGGCATTCAAAATATTTGACCAACTCTTCCTGAGTTGTCAACTTCATTAACTTCTCCCTACCTTTTCTGCTCAATGCATCAACCACTATGTTTGCTTTTCCCGGATGGTACAAAATTTCACAGTCGTAATCCTTGATCAATTTTAACCATCGGCGCTGCCTCATGTTTAGCTCCTTTTGAGTGAAGATATATTTCAGACTATTATGATCGATATATATCTCACACTTCTCTCCATATAAATAGTGCCTCTAAATCTTCAAAGCGAACACTACTGCTGCTAACTCCAGGTCATGAGTCGGGTAACCCTTCTCATAGTCCTTTTGCTGACGTGAAGTGTACGCCATGACCTTGTCGTGCTGCATCAGCACACAACCAATACCTTTGTGTGACGCATCACTATACACTACAAACCCTCCAGTGTCGTCTGGTAAACCAACACTGGTGCTTGACTCAATCTCTTCTTTAACTCCATAAAACTTTTCTCGCATTTATCTGTCCAAACGAACTCCATTGTCTTCCAGGTAAGATTGGTCAACGGCGATGCTATCTTCGAAAAATCCTGGATGAATCTCCAGTAGTATCCCGCTAATTTTAGGAAATCCTGATCTCGGTTGGCGTCTTCCACTTCTACCAGTTGATAACCACTTCTACTTTTGTTGGATCCACCGAAACACCATCCTTGTCGATAACGTGACCTAGAAACTGCACCCTCTGCAACCAAAATTCACATTTTGAAAACTTTGCATACAACTTCTCCCTTCTCAATGCCTCCAATGTTATCCGTAAATGTTTAGCGTGTTCTTTCTCTGTCTTCGAATACACCAAGATGTCATCTATTAATACCACCATAAACTTGTCCAAGTACTTCTTGAACATTATGTTCATCATATACATGAATGTTGCTGGTGCATTCGTTAGCCCAAATGACATTACTAGAAACTCAAAATTTCCATAACAAGTTCTGAATGCTGTCTTCGGAATATCCTCCTGTCTCACCTTCAGTTGATGATAACCCATTCTTAAATCAATATTTGAAAAATATTTCGCTCCCTTAAGTTGATCAAACAAATCGTCGATTCTGGGCAGCGGATACCTATTCTTAATTTTAACTTTGTTCAACTCCTAGTAGTCGATACAAAGCCTCATCGAACCATCCTTCTTCTTTACGAACAGAGCCAGTGCTCCCGATGGTAACACGCTCAGTCTGATGTAACCTTTACCCAACAGTTCTTGTAACTGAACCATCAATTCTTTTATTTTTACTGGTCCCATACGGTATGGTGCCTTTGATATCGGTGCGGTTCCCGGTACCGAGTCAATTACGAGCTCAACTTCTCTATCCGGTGGCAACCCCATAATGTCATCTTAGAAGACATCAGCGAATTCCCTTACGACAGGCATTTGGCTCAATTCACCCTCGACTCGTCGAGTATCAACCACGTGAGCCAAGTAACCTACACACCCTTTTCTAAGCAACTTTCGTGCTTGCATCATCGTCAGACAACAAGATTTTATCGGTGATTTACTACAGTAGAATACCACATTTGACTTATTCGGAGTCTTCAGGTGCACATACTTCTTCTTACAGTCGATAACTTCTTCGTGACTCGATAATCAATCCATCCTGAGAATTATGTCGAATTCCCCTAAACGAATCGGTATCAAATCTACGTTAAGTTTAAACCCTCGTAACTCAGCACACCAATTCCTATGAATGTAGTCTATGGGAATAATTTCTTTGTTTGCTACTTCTACGTTCATAGGAGGTTCTAACTTTTCTCAAGGTAAGTCCAATCTTTTAGCAAATTCTTCGAAAATAAAAGAACAAGTAGCACCCGAATCAAACAATACATACGCATTAATATTATTGATTGAGATGGTACTTGACACCATGTCCTTAGAGTCAACCGCATCCTGTACGGTCATGTTGAAGGTGCGTGCTGTGGGTCTATTGGCCTGAACAACTGGTCCTCCTAGGCTCAACCTGTTGTTGTTGTTGTTGCTGTTGTTGTTGTTGTTGTAGTTGCGATTTCCACTTCCCGCGTCGCCCTTCCTCTTTGGGCAGTCCTTGACTTGGTGGTTGGGTGCTCCACAGTTAAAACACCCTCCCTTCAATTTCTTTGGGCACTGAGGAGCCATGTGCCCCCATTGTCCGCAGCTATAACAAACACTTTTACCCTTTAGGCATTCTCCAATATGGTTTCTACCACAATTATTGTATTTGGCCACTTTCTTACCCTCTCCTCCAGATCTGTTGCCTCCGGACGATTGGTTTTCATTCCATTTCCTCTTGTTGGGGTTGTTGTCTCAGCTACTTCCCCCTTTACTCCCCTCCTATCCTTTCTTTCTTGATTGATTGAATCCCACCAGGGCCTCATTGCCTCCTTCTACAATGATCGCCCTCTCCAACAACTCTGCAAAGTTTTTGATTTTCAATACCGCAACTGAACAGTTCACCCACGGTTTTAATCCTAGCTCAAACCTTCGAGCTTTTCGGGCCTTTGAATCAACTTCATGAGGTGTAAACCGTGCCAATTCATTGAACTTGGCCGCATACTCGGCCACGGACAGGTTTCCCTGCTTCAGCTCCAGGAATTTTACCTCTATATCTTGTTGTATGTTCCCCGAAAAATAATTCTCGAAAAATATTTCCTTGAAATGCTCCCATGGAATGACACATTCCCCAGCACGACCCTTGTTAGCCTTCCACCAGTAGTTCGCCTCCACCTTTAACATGAAGGTGGCGAACACAGTCTTTTGCTTGCTGGTCACTTTAGCGACCTCGAACACCTTCTCCATTTCTTTGGCCCATGTTTGGGCCTCTATTAGGTCTAGAGTTCCTTTGAATTCCGGTGGTCCAACCAGTTTGTAGTCTTTAAAGTTCGATAAGTGATGCGTTGGCGGGGGCGGGGGTTGTTCCACTACTGGGACCACATGTAGTGGTCTTGCTTGCATGGCTTTCGCCAGCATTTTCGCGAACATCCGCATTGGGTTGGGTTAGTCCCCAACTTTACTCTCTGACTCTGGAATAGGGTTGTTACGTGTTTGTCGTCTGGGCAGCATGATCTGCTAAAGAGCAAATCTTAGACTTACGCTTATTGTTTTATGCACTATGTTAGTCAAATTAACATTTAAAACTATCTATCAAGTACATTTAATTTAAATAAAGAAATAACTACATTTATATTCATATACCAATGTTTTAATATAGACTGACTCAACATATGGCATACTACTATAAACGCTCAAGACATAAACTACCCACTACCAACTATCATCTAATGAACAAAAATTAGGATTTGCTACCAATTACCCCTATGTCCAAACAAAAGTTGGGGTTGAGTACTATCCTATTCATACTACAAAGCATAAGGATTTACAAAATTAAAATTGTCCCTATTAGGTACAAAAGGTGGGACTCACTACTATCTACAAATACAAATAAAGGTACTAACTGACAACAATCAATGCCTGCTGCGGCGAACTGCCCGACGGTAAGCCTGTTGGGCCAACTCATCAACTACATAACGTCTAATCACGCGCCGGCTACTTCCCGTCTCCCAAGGGTACCTCATAACCCACTCCCCTAGTCGGTTAAAGGAAGTGTTCAAAGCATACTCCAGAGTGTCAATCCTAATGGATCTAACTCGATTCTCTCTCTCTCTCCAAGCTGCCTACCCTCATGGTAACCCTGAGCCAAGCCTCATGAATCTAAATCCGGTATACTTGCTCCCGGTCGAGCTCGGCCCTAGTGGCCTGAAGAACTGTCTGACTATGCACCTCTCTGGCATTTAACTGTTCTACAGTTTGCTTAAGCTGACTGTTCTACAACACCAGCTGCTGTATCGTTAGACTCAGCTGAGGTGCAGCTTGCTCCAACTGTTGTATCTTGGCCTGCAGATCGGCGACATCTAGCTCCCTTTGGTACGCCTCATCTCTATATAAATTCTCCATCTACAGATAGAAAGCATTCTGCTCCTCCAGATTAGCAATCCGGCTACAGCTCAGTAAGCTGCTCCTGCTCCAACGTAGGGTCAGCATAACCCTCAAACAAATCATCCACAAAAGTATGGAACACATGAGATCCCTAACGGTTGTTTTCACGATTGGTATTAACGTGCAAGTATACACGGCCTTCAAGTAGTAAAGAGTATTTCTAAGTCGATCCCACATAGAGTTACACTAATGTTATCCGAATATTAAACTTAACACAATCTAATCCGATTTAAACTATGATTAAAGATGGTGATTTTTGGTAACACGGATTCTTAAATTAATTAAAACTTGGCAACAAGAATTAGATTTAAACAAGCTAAGATCACAACTTCACTCAATACCCCATTTAAACCTCACACCCCTCTTTTTAATGCTAAGATCGAACGAAAGGTAACATCAGAATATAAGCAACCATAAACCTCTTTCAATAGTTAAATGAATCACACCTTACTAATTAGACCACTATATTCCTATGTGATCCTAATTAAGCAAGACGGCAATAAAATCAATTCTCAATAAGGCTACACAAGATACTTTAATATATTCCTATCTGAGATACAAGTTAGGTACTCCATCCGAAGATAAAGAATCCTACAAGTGCTAACATGCTTTCGGTCAAGTTTTTTAATCCATTTTTCAATATCATAAACAACACCACATTACATACAAGGTACATAATCCATACATGAAGAACAAAACATGATAACCATTCATTTTCAATCCATACACATCAAAAAGAGAGATATTCAATTAAAACAAAGTAACGAGCTCCATTGTGATCCTAGGAATGAAGTTAGTTCATAACTAAATGAATAAAAGCCATTAACAAGTCATTCATCAGCCTAAACTACACAAAATGAAGATAACTAGATGAATGAAACTTCTTAAATCACAAGTTTCATGCACACAAACTCCCTTTAAAATGTAGCAATCCAAGCTTGATAAGTCTTCTTGTTCTTGAGCTTAAAACCAATCCAAGTTGCTTTGAAGGCTTGAAAAACTGAAGAAGAACAGCTCTCAAGAGTAAAAATTGATCTAGTTAGGTCAAGCAATGAATGAGATTAAATAGCAAAAATCCCATCTATTTCGGCATGTTCGACTACTGCGGCAGTGATCTCCACCGCTGCGGCATTAGTTCTGGATGGAAATTACCAATTTGCCCTTCTAGCTTAAAAAACCTGCAAATCACCGACGAGACATTAGGAACCATAAAAATCATAAAAATAAGCAATAATAACTCTCAAAAACTCACAAATCATTAAGCCAAAAGTACTAATTCGCAGGTATAGAACTCACTCATCAAATACCCCTAAACTTAAGTATTTGCTTGTCCTCGAGCAAATACTAAAGCACAAACTAAATAATCAAAATTAATATTTACCAGTCATGAAATTGAATCATAGCCTCAAAGTTAACATGAAACAGCTAAGACAAATCATAAAGTATAACAAAGTTTAAAATTTCAACAAAATTTCCAAGTTCACAACTGCCCATGATCTGTTTTACGTGTGTATGCAACACCCAATGTTTAAATTAGTCGGAGTTTAGATGAACTTAAACAAGTAACTGCCATGAACGGTTTCACTTCAGCCCACATAACCCAACAATCACAACCAAACAAGGCAATTATATAAGGAAAGGGTATCTTGGATTTAAACAAGAAAAGCTACACTTATTTTTATATGCACAGGCGAGTGCGTTTTACGCTCCATCTCACCTTGACTTACAAGCTTGACTGCGCAATGTCTAATTCTATAGGGTTATTCAAAGCTACCCGTGTATCGAGCTTTTCATCAGTGACTCCCAAACCAGTTGGCTTTAGGGCACTAGGTGAAAAAACACCCCTACGGATCTAAGCACTCGAGTAGCAAATGCCACAAAATTAGACTAACCAACTTTTATTATACAAAGAACATAAATATTTACGTCTTTTTTTTTATAAAAAAATCTGAGATTCCCCCAAACTTATATACGAGCCTAGATTTAGCGCTCAGAGAGGGCTTTAAGAAATTTTCGAGCTTACCCCACAAATAATTTACCATACCAATTCTCTAAACACAAATTAATCAACATATGGGAACGTAATTGTGCATGATGAAAAAGGCAAGATTATTGGCATTGTTAACTCAAATCAGTCGTTAAAATAAAGGCAAAGAATGCTAATTGATTTTACTTAAACATGCGTCATGAGAAACACATCATATCATTGGCTAAAACTCAAAATTACTACTAAACTAACTTAAGCATAAAAGCGACGAAACTAATCAAGCACTAATTAAAAACATGAACAGATAGAAACAAAAACAACCCTCAAACTTGAATATGACAATGCCCTCATTAGAAAGATAAAGAATTTAAAATTGAGGACTCCCCTGAATTTGATTAGGCATCCGCATCTTCGCCAGGAGAATCCTGAGGGTAATTAGGAATCACTGGCGGTTTGGGAACTACAGTGGGTTTGGACCAACATTCAACCCCGTCCGCTCGAACATCTCAGCAAGGGTCGCTATGAAACTGGCATTAAATTGCATCATAGAGTTGACCTGCTGAGCTACATAGTTAATTTGACGATAGTGGCAGCGAGATTCCCTTCTCAAGTGCTGCACCTCTGTAGCTATGAACGCTAGAGATGGCTAATTGGCTGTGTCATCCTCCTGATCATCCGCAAAGAGCTCCTCTATATCTGGAGACTGAGCCTCCAATATAAATACGGCTCCGCTCGGATTAGCTGGAGCACTTTCCCACTGACTATAATGATTGATCAATCGAGAGTCAATCAGGATTTTGGGCTGTTACAGAGGTTCATCAGTAGACCAATCTACTCCAGCATCTTGGCACAACCCACAAATCAGTGAAGGATGCGGCAAACCACCTGGAGTACGCCCATGGAGAGTGTGTTTGATTGAACCTAGAATAACCTGCCCCACATTGATACTCATACGGTTGATCAAGCAATACAACAACACCGTCCTTGATATGATTACATCGCTGACATGCGTGGTGGGCAGCAGCTTGGCACAAATGAAGTAGTACCATGCTTCGCCAAACCGGCTCAAAAATCGATGCGAAAATAGTCGTGGCACCCCATCCTTAAGAGTCCATTCCGCATCTAGCTGACACAAGCCTCGAAGCACGTCATTGAGATTTAGGTGCTCAATTTTGTACGTAATGTATTGGTCAACCTCTTTTAGGTGGGCAATGTGATAGAAAGCATTTATCTGTTCAGCTCTTAAGTGCACATCCACGCCACGAATTCGCACCACATTGACATTCTCATTCGCATTTGCATAAAACTCTTTAACAATGGAAATGGCTGTCGGCTCGGGCTGTTCTGTGAAATTGTGCCAATGTTTGTCAGTGATCATATTATATAAGTGTCCATCATTGACATTCGGAAGGAGGCCTCACTCTGGGATAATTGCTTTTCCCTCTAGCACTTCATAATACTTCTTCTCCGCTTCTTCACTTACAAAGTGATGAGTGTCATATTTTGTGCGAGATGTCTGCCCACGTTGACATTTAGGAGCCATGTTCGCTTAATGCAATGCCAAGAAGCCAAAATAACCCAATAAGCAACACGAACCAACTGAATTTTGAATAAAACTAGGTTGAGGCAATTTTACAAACAGTTGGCGTGCACCATTGATTTGAACTCTGAACAAAGCTTCCCCCAAACCAAATTCCAGCCACCCTTTTAGGGTATTTCACCAATAACACCCTACTCCCAACCCACAATCAAAGAATTAAAAAAAATCTGCAATGGGGAAGAAAATGTGTACCAATTTTGGACCGAGAGAAACCCAAGAGCTGGCTCACAGTTGGGCTAAGAGAGATAATGTACTTGTTTGTTTAGCTTGGATCGTTCGTGAGGCTTGAATGCTTGAAGGACTAGCAACTTGGTGCAAGAATCAGAAGATTAGAATGATTTGGAGAAGTGGGGAGTAAGGGATTTGAGAGACAAGGCCGATCAAGGTATTTGTTATGAAGTAAACCCCGACTGGGGTTTATAATTTTTTTTTTCTGATTTTTAAACAACCGCTGCGGCGGTGAAAATGAGCGTTGTGGCGGTGAAGGGTTCTGTTAAAAAAATAAAATAAAATAACCACTTGAGACCACCGCTGCGGCGGTAGCAGGCACCGCTGCGGCGGTAAAACTTTCTTTTTGAAAAAAAATTGTTGCTGAAAGCCAGCGCTGCAGCAGTAGCAGGGCAGCGCCGCGGTGGTGAAGTGCACTGCCAATTTTTTTTTCTGTTCAATTGATTCCACATTAAAGTATTGCTTTGATAGTACCTGAAATTTTAACATAGACTTATCAAAAACTAAATAACTAATCACAATTTTAACTCAAAAACATAGAAATTGCAATTAATTATAAAGCTATTTTTTAAATATAATTATAATTACATTAATATACTATATAAAACTTATGTAACTAATCAACATAAAGCAAAATGACTAAAAATTAAATGCAATGAACATAATACTAAATTGACAATAAAAATAGGTTGCCTCCCATGTAGCGCTTCATTTAAAGTCTTGGGCTTGACTATTTCCTGTTTCACTTCGGGTCGGTGAGAATGACATAAATTTTGTATCGATCCACCTCACCCTCTATGTACTGCTTTAGACGTTGGCCATTGACTTTGAATGTGTTCAAAGTTGTGGCGTCTTCCAATTCAACCGTTCCATGCGGGAATACCTTTTTGATAGTGAAGAGGCCCGACCATCTGGATTCCAGCTTTACCGGGAAGAGTCTCAACCGGGAATTATACAAAAGCACTTTCAAGCCAATATCGAACTTCCTTTCCAAAATTTTCTGATCATGCCACCGTTTGGTCATTCCTTATAATTTTTTGCGTTCTCGTACGCTTGGAGGCGAAATTCATCCATTTCGCTCAGTTGGAACATCCGTTTCTCACCGGCTGCATGCAGTATAAAATTGAGCTTTTTAATGGCCCAATAGGCATGATGTTCAAGTTCAACCGACAAGTGGCAAGCTTTTTTGAAAACCAAGCGATACGGTGACATCCCAATTGGTGATTTAAAAGTTGTTTTGTACGCCCATAACTTTTCATCCAATTTCCTAGACCAATCCTTTCTATTGGGATTCACCATCTTTTCCAAAATACGCTTTATTTCTCTATTAGAAACTTCTGCTTGACCACTGGTTTGTGGATGATAGGCCATAGCAATCTTATGGGAGACCCCATATTTGGCAACGAGGGTAGCAAAATACTTATTGCAAAAGTGTGAACCCCCATCACTGATAATAGCCAGGGAAGTGCCAAAGCGCGAGAAAATGTTTTTCCGTAGAAAGTTAAGAACGACCTTGGAATCATTGGTCGGCAGACAAACAGCTTCGACCCATTTGGATACATAATCCACAACGACTAGTATCTACTGATTGTTAAAAGATGACGGGAATGGTCCCATAAAGTCTATGCCCAAACATCAAAAATTTTGATTTCTTGAATACTGTTAAGGGGCATTTCATGTCTCCTTGAAATATTTCTCATTCGTTGGCAATTGTCGCATCTTGCTACAAAAGAATAAGCGTCTTTAAATAAAGATGGCCAATAAAACCCAGACTGTAGGACCTTTGCTTCCATTCTCTCCCCATAAAAATGTCATTCATAATTAGATGAATGACAGTGATGAAGAATATCATTTATTTCTTCATTGGGCACACACCTCCTCAATATTTGATCGACGCATTGCTTGAATAGGAAAGGATCATCCCAAACAAAGAACCTCACATCACTTAAGAACTTTTTCCGTTATTGATAACTTAAATCCGGGGGGGTCACATTGCTCATAATGTAATTCGCAAAATCCACATACCAAGGTAATTCACTATGCATGGCAAATAACTGCTCATCTGGAAAGTGTTCATTAATCACCCTGCCATCTCCACTTTCTTGCTCAGATTTTTCTAATCGTGAGAGATGATCAGTAACTTGATTTTTTGTCCCCTTTTTATCTCGAATTTCGAGATCAAATTCTTGGAGCAACAGAAACCATCTGATCAGTCTCGATTTTGCGTCTTTCTTCGATATCAAATATTTAATGGCAGAATGATCTATGAAAACTATAACCTTTGTTCCAATGAGATAAGAACGGTATTTGTCGAATGCATACACAACTGCAAGTAATTCTTTTTCAGTGGTTGTATAGTTAAGTTGTGCATCTGATAATGTTTTACTTATATAATAGATGGTGTGGAAAATTTTCTTTTTCCACAGCCCCAACACTGCTTCAATAGCATAATCACTTGCATTGCATAATAATTCAAATGGCAACTCCCAATCCAGAGCAACTACTATTGGAGCAGAGATAAGTTTCTTCCTCAGCATCTCAAATGCGTCAATGCATGTTTTTTCCATCCTAAAGGGCACATCTTTTTCCAAAAGATTACAAAACGGCTTAGTAATTTTCGAGAAACCTTGATAAATCGTCTGTAGAAACCCGCATGGCCTAGGAAACTCCTAACTCCCTTCACAGATGATGGTGGTGAAAGCTTTTCAGTAGTCTCTATTTTGGCTTTGTGAACTTCAATTCCTTGAGCAAAGACTCTATGTCCGAGAATAATCCCTTCTTCCACCATGAAATAACACTTTTCCCAGTTTAGCACCAGATTAGTCTCAACACACCTCTTCAACACTGTCGATAAATTTTCAAGACAAGCATCAAAAGAATTCCCGAACACCGAGAAATCATCCATAAAGACTTCCAAAGTCTGTTCTGCCATATTTGAAAAAATGGACATCATGCACCGCTGAAATGTAGCAGACGCATTACATAATCCAAATGACATCTTTCTGAAGGCAACATTCATACCCCCCTTTTTGGAACGTACTGCACAGGGCTCACCTATGGGCTGTCAGAGATAAGATATATGATTTCAACATCAAACCATTTAATGATTTACCTCTTTCATAATGGGGTTGAGACACCTTTGATGCTCAATGGTTGGCTTGACGTCATCTTCCAATAAGATTTTATGCATATAAATGGATGGACTAATCCATTTTATGTCTGATATAGTCCACCCCAAAGTTGTCTTATACTTCCTTAGCACACTTAAAAGTTCACTTTCTTGTTTCTCATTTAAATCTGCAGAAATTATAACAGGATAAGTGGATTATTTTCCTAGAAATGCATATCGCAAATGATTTGGCAACGGTTTGAGCTCCAGCACTGGTGCTTCCTCCTTGGATATATTTGAAATAGAAGTTCTTGCTTGTTCCAAAGATTCATAATGCAGTTTAAACTTAGCAAATCGAGGAGACGTATCCAAATATTTCATGCATTCTGTATAAGTAGGATCTTCTTCAGTAGTGGTTCCAATGATCGAAGCCTCCAATGGATCAGAAATACAAGTTTCCATGAAAACTTCATGTACAACACTGTCAGCCACATCAACTCTAAAACACTCTTCAGAGTCACTCGAAAACTTCATAGATTTGTAGACATTGAACTTTATCTCTTGAT
Organism: Hedera helix; assembly: GCA_947179155.2. Taxonomy (NCBI): domain Eukaryota; kingdom Viridiplantae; phylum Streptophyta; class Magnoliopsida; order Apiales; family Araliaceae; genus Hedera; species Hedera helix. The sequence continues at coordinate 12,610,582 of OX359280.1, forward strand.
CTTGGACCCTCATGGTGAGCTCTTCCGGTGGCTAAAAATGGATGCCCTAATATAATAGGCATTTCCCTGTCCTCCTCAAAGTCCAGAACTATAAAGCCAACTGGAAAGATGAACTTGTCCACCTTTACTAGCACATCTTCCACAATTCCTTTAGGGTATGTCAGAGATCTATTAGCAAGTTGTAGAGTAACACTGGTAGGCTTGGCTTCGTTCAACCCCAACTTCCTATAGATAGACAATGGCATAAGATTGATGCTTGCTCCAAGATCACATAAAGCTTTGTCAGTAAATTCACTTCCAATGGAACAAGGAATGGTGAAACTCCTAGGGTCCTTTAGTTTGGGAGGAAGCTTCTTCTGCAGAATTGCGCTGCATTCCTCTGTGAGTGCAACAGTCTCATAGTCACCAAGCTTTCTCGTCTTGGACAGTATATCCTTCATGAATTTCATATAGCTTGGTATTTGCTCTAAAGCTTCAGCAAATGGAATATTGATGTGAAGCTTTTTCAAGACCTCCAAGAATTTAGAAAACTGTTTATCCAGTTTTTGTTTATGCTGCCTTTGAGGAAATGGCACGGGTTGAACTCTTGGAATGATTTTGTTGACTATGGGGATTGGCTCTTGCACTTCTTCTTCCATAATTTTAGGATTGCCTGTATTTTCTATCTCAACAACTATTTCCTCTTCAATTAGAATTGGTGGCACTATAGTAGTTTCCCCAGTGGTATTCAGTAAGGGTCTATCACTACGTAGTGTGACTGCCTTGCATTGCTTCTTGTCATCCCTCTTTGGATTGACCTCAGTTTCACTAGGCAAGGTTCCTTGCGGACGATTGTTCATAGCATTAGCAAGTTGTCCCACTTGGTTTTCAGGATTCCTTATAGCAACATCTTGGTTGTTGATCCTTGTCTCATTCTGGGAAATATATCTAGTCAGAAGTTCTTTCAAGTTAGCTTTCTTCTCCGTATGAGGAGGAGGAGCTTGTTGATGTTGTTGTTGTTGTGGAGGTGGTTGATGTTGTTGTTATTGTGGAGGTGGTTGATGTTGTTGTGGATTGTAATTTTGATATCCCGGAGGATATGGCTGCCTTGAAGATGAAGATTGTCCTTGATTAGTATTATCACTCCATGAGAAATTAGGATGATTTCTCACTCCAGGATAATAATGTGTCGACACATTGTTATTTTGTTGCTGATTGTAATTACTGACATATTGCACTGATTTTGCTTTGATAGCACATTGCTCACTAGGATGTTCTCCAGCACATATATTCACTGCTACACTTTGCATAACTTTTGCTCACATATTGTCAATTTTTTGAGCAAGTGCAGCAACTTGTGCAAATAATGATGTAATTGCATCTACTTCATGCATTCCCGTTGCTTTCCTTAGAGCAAACCTCTCAGAAGGCCACTAATAATTATTTGCTACCATGATCTCTAACAGCTCATACGCCTCATCGTAACTCTTTCCCATTAAGGCTCCGCTAGCTGCGGCATCAACACTTTGTCGAGTAGAACTCAATAAGCCGTTATAAAATGTCTAAACTTGTAACCACTTAGGAATACCATGGTGACATCTTCTAAAAAGATCCTTAAAACGTTCCCACATCTCGTAGAGAGACTCAGAATCTATCTGGCAAAAGGCTATAATGTCGTTTCGCATTCTTGCTATTCTAGCAGGCGGGAAAAACTTAGCCAAGAATTTCTGAGCTAGGTCAACCCATGTGCTGATAGATCCCCCTGGTAGATAATGCAACCAACTCTTTCCCTTATCATGCAGAGTGAAGGGAAACAGACGAAGTCTGAGATCGTCTTCAGAAACTCCTTGATATCTAAATGTGTCACGAACTTCCAGAAAATTAACCAAATGAGCATTCGGGTCATCATTAGGCGTCCCACCAAACTGCACATGATTCTGAATCATTTGAAATGTGCTCGGCTTGATCTCAAAGGTAGCGTCTATGATAGCTAGCCTATTGATGCTCGTATGGATATCTGTGATTTACGGCATAGCATATTCCTGCAATGTTTTATGATCTTCTTCCGCCATTGTATCTTGATGGTGAATAACTTGACCCCTCCTTTCTTTTCGCAATACATGCAAAGTTCTTTCAATCTCAGGATCGAAAGTTACGAGATTTGGATCTTGAAAAGGAAGTATGCACAATCAAGAGTACCTGGAAGAAAATAAAAATAAAAATAAAACAAATTAAACAGATGTAACCATTTAAACGAAGATTATATTGATAAAGCTTAATATTACAGAGAAATTAGATAAATAACTACCCGGCAACTGCGCTAAAAACTTAACGGTCGTTTTCACGATTGGTATTAACGTGCAAGTATACACGTCCTTCAAGTAGTAAATAGTATTTCTAAGTGGATCCCACATAGAGTTACACTAATGTTATCTGAATATTAAACTTAACACAATCTAATCCGATTTCAACTAAGATTAAAGATGGTGATTTTGGCTAACACAGATTCATTAATTAATTAAAACTTGGCAACAAGAATTAGATTTAAACAAGCTAAGATCACAACTTCACTCAATACCCCATTTAAACCTCACACCCCTCTTTTTAATGCTAAGATCGAACGAAAGGTAACATAAGAATATAAGCAACCATAAACATCTTTCAATAGTTAAATGAATCACACCTTACTAATTAGACCACTATATTCCTATGTGATCCTAATTAAGCAAGACGGCAATAAAATCAATTCTCAATAAGGCTACACAAGATACTTCAATATATTCCTATCTGAGATATAAGTTAGGTACTCCATCCGAAGATAAAGAATCCTACAAGTGCTAACATGCTTTTGGTCAAGTTTTTTAATCCATTTTTCAATATCATAAACAACACCACATTACATACAAGGTACATAATCCATACATAAAGAACAAAACATGATAACCATTCATTTTCAATCCATACACATCAAAAAGAGAGATATTCAATTAAAACAAAGTAACGAGCTCCATTGTGATCCTAGGAATGAAGTTAGTTCATAACTAAATGAATAAAAGCCATTAACAAGTCATTCATCAGCCTAAACTACACAAAATGAAGATAACTAGATGAATGAAACTTCTTAAATCACAAGTTTCATGCACACAAACTCCCTTCAAAATGTAGCAATCCAAGCTTGATAAGTCTTCTTGTTCTTGAGCTTAAAACCAATCCAAGTTGCTTTGAAGGCTTGAAAAACTGAAGAAGAACATCTCTCAAGCGTAAAAATTGATCTAGTTAGGTCAAGCAATGAATGAGATTAAATAGCAAAAATCCCATCTATTTCGGCATGTTCGACTACTGCGGCAGTGATCTCCACCGCTGCGGCATTAGTTCTGGATGGAAATTACCAATTTGCCCTTCTAGCTTAAAAAACCTGCAAATCACCGACGAGACATTAGGAACCATAAAAATCATAAAAATAAGCAATAATAACTCTCAAAAACTCACAAATCATTAAGTCAAAAGTACTAATTCGCAGGTATAGAACCCACTCATCAATCCCTCCTCGGGTACCTCCTCCTCTGGTGCTACCTCAATATCCAACTCCGCAGGATCCCCCTCGGACTCTACATCCCACGCGGGATCATACTCTGACTCAGCATCCTGGTCCTGACTGTCGGATCTAATAACTCTGCATATAACAAGCTCTGCCATATCCATAATGTCATTGTCCTCTAGGTAGAACTCTCCTAATGGTGATGCCAGTGCAACTTGTGCATAGCCCACTAGCTGCTCTGTATCCACTGGTATATCAATAAATAACTCCTCATCTCGAGCTCCACTCGACTCGCCTACAGCCATCCTAACAACACGAAAAACCAACACTAGTACAACAATAAAATATATTCATTGAAAAAATAAAATTATATTTCACTGGGTATTACTCGACTCGATGAATTCCCCAATTCATCAAATACCACATATGATAAATCTCCCCGATTTATCTCCTAAGGCACTCAATACGAGTTTAATACTAAGGTTATAACCTAGGTTTCACAATCCTAACGTTTATAACCTATAGCTCTAATATCAACCTGTGACGCCCCCAGATTCAGATCTCAAATACCCGGACCCGGTCATCACGATCCAATACAAACATCCACCTCTAAACAACACACAATAAATAAATGCGGAATAATAAACATGTGTTGTTCATTCAAAAGGTGTTACTAGTCCCAAGATTCGATAACCTTAAAACAAAAGTACAAACTTACCCTAGAATAGTAATTAGGGTTCAAATTACAATAATAGTAAGGAAACTAAGCATAAAACAAAAGTGTTGCTGCTAGAAGTCTATTACTTCATCTTTTCTTTACCATTGCCCTTCCCTGAAGTCTCGGGTTTAACTACAATAAAGTTCGTGATATAGCAAGAATGAGCAACTAGTTTGCTCAGCAAGTTTAAATAACAAGAATAAATAGTATATCATGAATAAAGGGAATATCTGAAAGAAATACAACAATATGAATAACGGAAGCAAGAATAACAATGCTTTTTGTAACGCCCCAAAAATCCCCGCGCTTTCGATGGGGCGGACCTTGTGCGTTAATTTCATACATCTATCGACTTAACCAAGGATCCCATAATCATATTGGTTGAAATAGTCTTATTTTAGACTATACATTAAAAATTTCTCTTAACTTTGTCCCTGGATCTTAACTTGATCTCAGTCTCATAAGTATACAAGTATCAACATGTATTTCATCCGTATAAATGGATAACACCATATATAACGGTCTAATTTTAACCTTAAGATTTAAATATTCTATAACTTTACATGTTCCAACATCCACAGTATTAAATCATTAGGACGGCTCTTGGGAACAGAGAATCTTGCGGTGAATGTGTGTATCTTCACCTGTGATAAATGTTTGCATCTTTATCCGTGACAAATGGCTGTATCTTTGTCCGGTGCAAAATTCTCTTTCCATACAGAACATTACTCAACTAGTTAAAACCCTCATTCGAAACATATTTGTTTATAGTGATATTTCTTCATATCAATAATTCTACTTATATGGTATTCAGAATAGTAATAACGAGTTATACCTGGGTCCGAGGAACCTTAACGATGGATTTGACCGGTCAACATCGCTTAGTCTTGTCTCTGATGTACAACACTCACAAGTTATTTACCAATCCTCATCCAAATAAATAGATCATTATCAATACTGTGTTAAGTCTTAACAATTCTAGGTTATATCAAAATAAAGACATAACAATATTTTGATGATAATAATTTATATCATTCATTCAATATTCGGTTACATGTTTGTTTGTTCGTATTACAACAGTCATTATGACTTACATAAATACAATTAATTTACATGAAAACCTAATCTACGCTTCATCTTTACGTTCATGATCTTCTTAACGTTCATCTTTAATCTGCAAATAAGATTTTATTCGCAAGAATGAGCACGACGGCTCAGCAAGTCTAACATACAGCACATACGCAGTTTATGCTTTCATATAAACTTTAACATGCATTGACTGAACATAATTCTCCATTTAATATAACATATAACTTACGTTCCAATAATTTATATCACATTGACACACAAAGTGTATAAATCATGTTAATACATCGTAAATATAACGCATAACATTTAGAAGGCTTGTAAACATCAGTTAAAGACTTCACATATCATCTATTGCATAATAACATGGCATTACACATCTCATTTATTATTTTAACAATACTAAACAAGTAGCACATAGCAAGAGTTAGAAGACTTGCCTTTTTGCACAATTAGGGTTCCCCGATAATCGTTTAAAGCGCCTATATAAAGGGTTACGTGTACCCGAACGTTAGTTCATCAAATTTTCCTTCTTTAAACGTGTTTTTATCACTAAACTAGACTATTTCCATTGGCGGAATCATTTGGAAAATTGGCTAACTAAAAAACTCAAAATTTAGTGCTTTCACCCGAATGCCCCTTAAAAATTTTCAGCTTTGACGTCCTTTCCGGTAACTGCCATAACTTTATCATCCGGAAATATTTTAAAGTGATTCTTGAGTCTAAATTGCTTAGACTTTCATGATATACAACTTTGATTTAGGTTACTAAGGTATATTCGGAATTTAAAATTTTGTAATTTTAGCAAAAAGGTCAGTATGCTTACTTTGATCAATATTTTTAGGGTTAACCATATGAAACATGGTACCGCTTGCTTTAACTCTTTAAGAAATCATGTTGTAAGACCCAATAACATAAAAATAATAAATCATAAACCTTCTCATAGAAATATTCATGGCTTTTTCTCAAGAACACACGAAGAACACGAAGAACGGATAAAACTGTACATGGTAACGACTATGTTCTTGAGCTTTTGGTTTTCGTACTTGAAATAATTTGAGCATTACAACTGCTTACATAAGTGATTATGACACTTTATAATTGACAAATTTTGGTCATTTTAACGGCTTGTAAATTGAATTATAACAATTTATAAAAATGCTCAAGAACATACGAAGAACACGGAGAACGGATAAACCGTACATGGTTACGACGTTTATTCATTGAGCTTTAAACTACGAATTGAAATTCGATATTATAACTATTATAAAATGAAGAAAGGCTCAAGAACACATGAAGAACACAGAGAACGACAATCGTACATGGCTACGACTCGCGTTCTTGAGCTTTTAAACTACGAAAATTAATCGAACATAAAAATGACTAACAATTTACCTCTCGAAGTGCAAGCTTTAACTATTTCTTTGCACTTTCTTTGATTATAACTGTGACGCCCCGAGATCCCACCTTCCTTAATTAAGTCCAATTATATCTGGATTACATAGTGATTAACTTAAAACCTTATTAACCGGGATCCCGTGCATTAAACTTTAACCGCTGACCTTTAAAATCGTTCTGTTGACCTTAAATTCGATCCATATATATATATATAAATATTTTTTTTAAACTTATTTAACTTACAATCATTACCTGTCTCAGGATCGCAACGTTAACTTTACTACCATTAAACTTAGGTCAACACTTATTAATTGGTGACCACGTCTATCTCCTTTCGTAATCAAATATATATACATTCAAGGTTTACATAACTTATAAAGAAAATTTCGCCATGAACCATCTATACATGGCCCTGTTTACAAATACCTGTTTTGCACCTGACTCTGTGCACATATACCTGTATACAAACATTCATATCATGCATACCATGTTTCATACATCTATACCATGCATACGAGTTCTATATATATCATACTCGAATTACAATAATATTACAATCATACACTTTACCACTGCTACTTTAATTGATACATACATGCATCTTTAATTATATGGGTTTACAAACCATACATTACTTATTTCCTTCTAGGTTTAATATTGAAACCCAACTATTACATAATTGTCTCATTACAAATTTACATATATCAATTTTCCTTTAGGCTTATCTAAGCATCCACATTCCTTTTTACCTTAGCGGCACCGGAAGATCCGGTCTTCATATACTTTACCTGAAAAGTTAGTACATAGCAAGAATGAGCATAAAGCTCAGCAAGTAATTCAGCTAACACATTCCATGCTCACAGTTTATAATATACGTCATACATTCTTTACCGTAATATACCATGTTTAATGTCATGTATCTCACTTAGCACTTAACCACATAATTGCACATAATGCAGGTTCAACTCATACACCATCACGTAGCTCATATAAAATATCTAATACGCTTAAGTCTGAAAAACTTGCCTGTACGCCTTTATTTTACTTAACCTGTACTTCCTCAATCATCCTTCGTTATCCGTTTTATCGGCTTGCTCATTTCGAACTCTGTCTGTCAACATATAACTTATATGTCATTATAAGAACATAAACTTGTATAACTTATCAAACTAATTCCATAAATACATGATCATTCGTCTTTAACCATTTCACATTTGATGTATTACACCTTATGTAGGTTTATAATACACCCTAACTTGCTTCCGACCTTTTCATAACTTATAACATGTTTTGGCTTAACTTTAGGCATGTTATATTATGTCATTTATCATTCCATTATAACTTAACACCCTTTAATTTAACCATTATTATCACTTTTAGGGTTTATATAACTCATTTCTATCATTCCATATCAAAATATAGCTTTTTAAAAGCTTAAAATTTTTTTCAAAAACAGAGCAACTTCGCCCCGGCGCCGCCAGAGCTCGCTGGCCGCGCATTCTTCTCGGTCGATGAACAGCACATTGCGCGGCCAGCGCAATGTTTAGTGCAAAACATGGCGCCGGGGCGCCATGTTCAAATTCTGGAATCTGATTTTTGCACTACCTTTGCCGATTTTTAATTTCTTCATCTTACATCCAATTGAGCTGAAATTTGGACCACATCTAGACCTTGCTACCTAGTATTTTACAAAAATACTAATTACCTCATTTGGCTTCTTAAAAGTAGAGATACACTAGCCCTTAGGAGGGTTGTTCAACACGTTTCCAGACTTAGAAAATTTTTCAACTTTAAAATCAATTTTTTACCAACTTTGTGATTTTTGGCCATAAGCTTTAAAACTTCGTTCCGACACTTGACATAGTTCCTATAACCTATATATGACATGTCTAGACTTTCAAAACGATAAAACTTCGCACGATGCGACTTTTGTCCGTTAAAATCCGTTTAGGGTCGAATCGATCGTTTTCGATCGTTCGACTTGCCATTTCATTCAAATTTCAACTCGTTGATTACCAAATCAACCCTAACATGTATATTTACATAAAACTTAAGTGTTTAGCCTCATTTTACCTTAAATTCCTTGAAATTGCCAAAAATCACCTTTAAATCGGATTTTGTCAACTTTTACAAACTTTTCAAATTCAAAACTTAAACTCCTTTTGACACTTAAATCACAAAGCACCACATAGGCCACCACATATACATTTTATCACTTTGTATACATGTGTGACTTCTACACGTACCTTCCAATACACTTTACAGATTATTACGTTATCCACACACAAAGTATAGCCTAATATTCATTTTACTTAACCAAGTCATGCTTTTCTCTCATTCATAATTCTTTGAAACTTTCTAGCATACTATTATACATGAATTAAACATGTTCATACCTTCCAACTAAGTTTTCATCATTTCTAGTCATAAATGACACATAATTGACTCATAAACCATAATTCCTAGCTTGAGTTCATACATGAATAATATATCACCCTTGTTAACATCTTTTTCAAGCTTAGGGTTTCAACAATAATCACATATATAACATGTAACTTATATAACTCATACAATCAAGCCATGTACCCCAAAGATACATGCATGGCCATCCTTATTCTTGAATTTAAACTCATAAACATTAAACTTTGAAGCAAGAGCATGATTATACCTGGTTGTATGTCAAACTTCTTTACATATCTAGCATCCTCTTGATGAGTACATCACTTTTCCTTCTTGCTCCATGGCCATTCTAGCATCCTAGCTCATGGATTCCTAGCTTCTCTCCATGACTTCATTGCTTCTCCTTCTTCTTCTTACTCTCTCTCTCACGTATGGCTCTCTTTTTTTTTTTCAGCAAATGAACAAAATAAATGCCTTTGCTTGCTTTAGATAAATTTATAAGGCTTAACTAGGCTTGGTTAGGTTTATTAACCATGGTTCATCCCTTCAAGGGCACTTTAGTCATTTTACCTATTAAGTGAATGGCATTCTTGTTATTTCACCACTTGGGACATATAAGTCATTATCCAAATTGTCAAGGGTATTTTGGTCATTTTACTCTTTAGGACACAATGGTCATTATCCAATTTGTTGAGGGCATTTTGGTAATTTGCCAAATTAGCTAAACTTTCATTTCTTGCAACTTTCCCCCCCCCCCCCCATATATCTAGACTTTCACACATTTTTCCCCACTACTTCGTTTCATAATCGTTTAAATTGGTTCTTCTTCCAATCGACCGACTAGGTCATTCGTTTTTCGTCATGTTACGTCCACGTAGCCTCATTTTATAGCTTCGTTTACTAATTAATCGTAATGTGACTAAACGACTTCCTTTTTCACCGTAAATTATATATCTCGTTCTTTACGAACTTTCTTGGTTCCACATTTCACAATTTCACTTCCGATCTTTCTAATAGTCGTAAAACTCATCTTTTTTCAATAACCGCTTCCTCGAGAAGCGACCCTCAACCAAATTATCGAATTCCATCAATATTTATTCTTTAATCTCATAATATCCTTTTTATGACCCTAACGTCCTTCCGTTAATTGACATAACACACATCATGCTAATTTTCAACATTCTTGCATGCAATATTCTTTCTTCACACTCTCGGGATATTACCTTCTGCATTTACGAGTAGTATAATTACTCGCCTCATTCCCATCAATAATAATCATTTTCTTCATAAATTCCACATATACGCATATCGTACGCTTAACCTTCTATAACCCATAATAACCGATTTGATCATACGGTTCCTTCTTCACTGCACATACATACATATTCCAACTTCTCGTTCTCATTACCTCGCCTCTCTAGGCCCATTCCTTAAACTCGTTATTAACATCCATAACTAAACATCAATTCACATGTTCATTTCTTATTCCAATATTTTCTTAAACGTTAAATCCTCCTATCTTTAATACGCCAATTACAAACATACACTTATATATACATTTTCATATATTCAGGTCATCACTTGCTAACACAACAATGTTCTACACTGATTCTCTTCACATAGCCTTAATGTAGGCATTACCATAAATTGTTTATCTTAAGCATTCATATTACCATTTGATCATCAAAGTTCATATTCATTTCTTATTCCATCATATCTCAAGTCTCTCAGACACTTCAAATCTCTAACGGATCCATCTGTACCATTTCAACCACACAGGTCACATCTATCACATTTATCACTTACTGAATCAATTTAATCACATAATAATCTCATTTAATCATTTTAACTAAGTTTTGTTTTATAACCTTCACTTAATTATCCAAAATCCTTATTTAGAATTTCTGTAAACCCCTGGGGTGTCACAATAACTCATTAGAAATCTCTCTCATATTGTACATAGCTTTGATACAAGCATTTTTTCTTTGAAAATGAATGATCAAACAAGTGAGGAATGCTTGTTATTTATAGGTCATGCAAAGCTAGGGTAAAACGGTCATTATTACCAAACTTCCAAGCTAAGCTAACATGAAGTGCGCCTCCCTTTTCCACTTGATATGAACGACCAAATCAGCCACTTAATGTCCATTGATGCTTGAAATCATCACATTTTGGTGACACCACAATTGCCACATGTTAGCTTCCAATTGGTCCACCAATTAGCCTACCAAATGAATAGTTCTAGGGCTTGTTTGGTTGGTGAATTAACCATTTAATTGAGGGGTAGTCATGGTCATTTACCAAGCTTGATCAAGGTTAGATTAGTCATTTTGATAATCTAGCTTAGTTAGGATTAGGTTAATTAGCAATAAACCTAGGAATTTAATTATTCGATTAGGTTATTAATTCACCGATTAGATTAACTTGTAATTTAGGTTAATCTTTAGTTTAATTAAACTTAATCCTATTTAGGTTTAGTTTAATTAATTGATAATTAGGTTAAATGGTAATCTAATTGTCCTAACCTAGTTCGATTCGAACTAGGTTTAACATAACCTAGTTTCATTTCAACTAAATGTCATCTAACCTAGTTTTATATCAACTAGATTAGGTTAACTATTTCATAAACTTAGTTAGTTTGTAACTAGGTTTAGTTCCTAGTTAAGTTCCTAACCCTTTTACATCTCAACCGAAATTAGTTCATCCTTAACTAATTCTAGTTCATTTCTAAGTCTTCCAGTTAAATTGACCTCAACTGATTTAAAAGTCTGATATTACAGAGTTTTGTTCCGTATAAACACTATTTTGTAAAGTCAGAAGTCCAACAGACTTGGCACGTTTTTCGGTGAATAGTGTTTTCGACTGCCATTTCTCTGAATATACTTAAACGATCAAAAAGTCAAAAATAATATTTATTTTCGTCTTTTTCTATTTCGTCTTATTCCCGACACACTTTTCGAGATAATCTTTTATTGCTTATTACGCACCGGTGTTGCATACAAACACTGTATCCATCAACGGTGTGATCAAAAACGGAAAGCGTTTTCGTTTGACGAGCGTTTTACGTTTTATTTTGGGAAAAATATCAGTGGCTCCCTGGTATCTATTCCCCGTATAAATTCTATATCGTGAAATGAAAAAAGTCCAAACGTTGAAAAGAACGTTCAAAAAGACAACAAATATTTTCTCGTAAATCGTGTCTTTTTCGTCTTTTTCCCCAAAAAAATTTATTAGTTCCTTGACATCTAAACCTCATATTAACACTATGTCATGAAATACAAGAAGTCCTACAGATGAAAGAAATGATCAAACGATCAAAAAGTGTTTCCTCGTGAATAGTGTTTGTACACGTTTTTCGAGAAAAAATATTTACTGACTATTACGTGTTTTTAAAGCGTGGGAAGGATGAATCTTGAAACGGAATGTCAATTTGACCTTCACGTTTTGCTCGAGTGATAGGTTATTTTCTAGGGCTTAGACCCTAGGGTTTAGGGTTTAGGTTTTAACTCTTTTTCCAATTTAGGTTTTTGCCTTAAATTGACTTCTGATTTTTAATAAGTGTTAAGGTTAACTACTTGAACCAAAACACAAAATCCTACATATAGAAAATTCACATAGCACATTTAAAAGCTCAATTCAAGCTTTACCAATCACATAACACATAGTTTAGGTTAAATATTTTAACCTCTTAGTTGTATACGATCGCAGTTTCGAGTCGTATATATTCTTTAAGATAACTCAAGGTATGCTTGAGCAATCGATCTTAGGTTTTGAATTGAAAACCTTGCTTAGATCTTGTTAGATCACTTTGGAAATATTTGGGATATTACACTTTTAGAATAAACGATAGTCAAGTAGACCATGAACAGTAAATTTCCAATAGAATCAATAGCTTACTAGCTCAGAAATACATACTAGAGGGGATCAACCTATTGCACACTATATGTATGCATAACGTTTAATTTATGTATTTTGTATCTGATATTAGATGTGTGGGGTACTCCCCTATATTTAAGGGGTGTTTATAACAGTCCAAGAATCCGCACCCTCAAATAGTTTAGATAGCTTTTAAAATCTTTAAAATAAATATGACTATCCGAACAATGGCTTAGCCTCAACTCTGAACAGTTCATGCAATATAGAACTTTAAATAAGTACAAGTCAAAGACTATAGGAAATCAAATGCACTCAGTGCGAATATCAACAACAATGGTGTGAGATAATTTTAAATAATTAACCCACTTAGCACATGCTTGAGAATTAACACTCGAGCTCAAATAAATAATCTTCAATAACATAAGAAGTTAAGGTAAGGAACTTGCCTCTCTGCTCAGCTACAACTAACTAACTTTAATTAACTGGTTTTGAAAGACCTAACATTGTTAAAGTTGGTCTATAAATTAGTACATCATATAATCATTCACTTTAAACATTTAAGTTTATAAATCACATAGCATTAACTCACCTAAGACTATCTCATAGTACCTTTTGAATAATTTTTCATATGCTATTAATCCTTCTTATCTATCATTACACATTAATGATGTAATAATTAACTAGTTTATTAACTTTAATCCTTTTAATTATTATTTAATGTTAATTAAATATTAATTTGAAAGTCTGAGTATGGGACATGCCTCATTTTAGATTTTCCTTAAGAGTTGAGACATGTCTCAGTTGTTCTGGATCACTCAAATTCAAAATAGAAAACATTCTTATTTATTATTTAATCTTAATTAAATAATAAATAATTAGTTTATTAATTTTAATCTTCTTTAATTATTATTTAATGTTAATTAAATAATAATTAATTAATTAATTGTCCTTGTTGCATCCTATTGATACATTTGATAATTATTCAATGCTAATTAAATAATAATTAATTTTTAATTATCTTTATTTATTAGTTAATATTATTTAAATAACAAAATTATTAATTTATAAATTTTATCTCTCTTTAATTATTATTTAATATTAATTAAATAATAATTAGTTAGTTACTTATCTTTATTTATTTTTTTACTTTATCTCTCTGATATTATTATTAAATACTTAAATACTTAAATCATATATTTAATATTTAATAATAATTTGTTAGAAAATTTATCTACTTATTAACTAATTAATTGTTAATTAGTGTACCTTTTTACACCTTGAATACAATTAAAAATAATGAATTTCTTAATTAATCTTACTTATTATTTAATGTTACTTAAACAATAAGTAATTAATATTTTCATGATTTTTTCAGAAATTAAAATATTAATTTAGCATTTTTCATTTAATTAGTAAGGTTTAATCATATTTTAATTATGAAAATTACCAAATGACATGCTAAAAATACAAACTCATTTTTATAAAATATTACACGCAAAATCGAGCAACTTCCGTCAAGGACACGTCGCCGGGACCGGCCGAACCATCCCGTCAAATAAAAAGTCTAGTTCGGTCAACGTGAACCGACAGAACATTTTCATTTTTCCCGAATCGAACCAAATTTGAGGTCCCGAGCGAAAAAGTTTATATCTTGAGTTATATAACTCCGATTGACCTCTAGTCGGTCTCATTAGCTTTGTATCTTCTCAAACTATAATTTCAATTATCGGATCATTTATTTGGACAAGGTTTGGCCACTAAAAGTGACCAAACAGTCGACTGCCAGTGCGTTGTCTCTAACAGCAGGGTCTTTTGTTAGAAAAATTATGAATCGTTTTTAGTGATTCCACCTGGAGAATCTTCCTATCGAATAGCTCTATTACCCGGAGTTGACGGATCATGAATCTGACTTACAGAACGTAAACAGTAACTCCGGGAGTGGGCTACTTCGATTTACTTTTCCGGTAAAGGTGTTTTTGAGCTTCTTTCAAGATTCTTGACATAAACACATACTAATACACAAGTATACTTGCAATAGTTATTATATATAAGAAATGTATATATCTATTTTAGCATCATTAAGCTAGCTTCATAGGACTTACAAGTTAGGGTGGCTAAATGATTAATTCATCACCTACACCATCAAGTGTAGTGCACCCAATATCCAATACAATTTAGGTAATTATTAAATAAAACTTTGAAAAACATCTTGGTCCCTTTCTCTCTCTACATTACCGGCAAAACAAGGGTCTTGTGTCCCAAATTGTTTGTCATCTTATTTGTTTTAATAAATAAATGAGTTACACAAATTAAATACCAAGTGGGCTAATAATTTAACCACATTTAATATTCATTGGGCTCATATTAAATGACTTGGACTAACAATTAGTCAAGTCCATTAAATTTAACATTGGACTATTTAATTCAACCCAATGATGTCTCATTTAATTTGTCACGCTATTAATTACTAAGTCCATGATCAATTAATTGATTGGGCTTAGCTAATTAATTAAATGAGCTAGTCGATTAGTAATTAATTACTAATTGAATTATTACATAATATTGTTAATATTACACACTGTTCATATTAATTAATACTCATATTAATTAATTAACTCACTAACTATATTCAATTTAATTGAATATTTAATTAATAAACAGTTATCCATTCTCTTGATATTAACACATTAGAATTAGTCCACTAATTTAATTAGTCTATTAGTGACTTCCTTTAACTAAATCTAGAATTTAATCACATAATCAATTATTCATACAAAAGGTTTAAATAATCTTACAAAACTAACTGATTAGAAATTTAATACTTTATTTAATTAATAACGACGTTTAAAATTCTTGGTCATTACATCTTGCTCTTTCTCTCTCCTAGGGTTATATTTCCAGCAAAATGAATGAAGAAGAAGTCTTGCTTTGCTAATTATATGAGAACTAACTCATGCTAGTTAATTTATCATAATCATGGTTAATCCAACCAAGGGTATTTTGGTCATTTCACATAATTAATAAAGGGCATTTTTGTCATTTCACCTCTTGGGACACAACGTTCATTACTTAATTTGTCAATGGTATTTTGCCCTTTAGGACACAATGGTCATTAAATAATTTGTTGAGGGCATTTTGGTCTTTAATTCATTTTGCTAGATTTTCTATTTTTCATGTTAATTTCCTTTTAAAGGAACTTTTGTATTTTAATTCTCATTAATCCAATTCATGCTCACTTAAATTAATTTTTTTTTTAATCATCCGACTAGGTCATTCGTTTTTCGTTGTGCTACGTTCACGTAGTCTCATTTTATTGCTTAATTAGTCATTCAATCGCAAATCGACTAAATAACTTTTCTTAACCAAAAATACGTTTATATTTACCTACGAACATTATCAGTTCTACATTTAATAAATTTCAAATCCCGACATCTCAAATAGTCAAAATTTTACTTTTTCCATTAAACCACTTTCTCGAAAAGCGAACCATGATCGGATTACCAAAATCCATCCCTTTAACCATTTAAGCTCTTACTACCCTTTTACGACTTTTATGTCCTTTCGTTCGTTTACTTAATACACATATGACAATTTGAACTATACATGCATACTACATTTCTTCTACTCATATTTGGGAGTATTACCTTCTGTATTTATACGTCGTATAAATACATCATTTATTTTAATCAATTAATATTAATTCCTTAATAAATTTCAAATATTCAGAAATCATAATCCTTATTATTCCGTAAATTCCTAATATACGGATTAGGTTAAACACTTCTTTCCTTTCTGCACATTCTACCTTACCTTACCTTGTCATCCTCATAACCTAGCCTCTCAAGACCTATTCATTAAGCTAGTTATTAATATTCATAACTAAAACTTAATTTACATATTCTTTCATCATTTATCACTTTTCTGTATATTTTAACTTTTATTTCTTTATCAGATCAAATATATACATATACATATTTCAATCTACCACATTCTGACACAACACAGTGTCTTACAATAATTTATTTATTTTTAATTACCTATTCGTAGGTATTACAATCTATCTTTCGACTTTAATCTGTTATATTACCATTCAACAATTGAAATTTATATTTATTATAATTTCTTTATATATCAAATCACTAATGTACTTTAAATTGATGACTGATCTTAATAAGATCTATAGACCTTATTTACAACAAGAGTCTCTCTTTACCAAATCAACCACATAGGTTATTCTTAACACATTAATTAAGTAATAAATCAAATTGAATCACTTATTAATACTTTCTGTCCTTCCAAACTAGGTTCTAACTTCTAACATTTACTTAATTAACCAAGATCCTTGTTTAGAAATCTTGTCAAAAATCTGAGATGTCACATTCACCCCTCCTTTAAAAAATTTTGTTACCGAAATTGCTATGTACTTATCACTTACTCATTTATAACATACATATACCTTTTCATTTCATTCATCATAACTAGGTTTCCACTAACGTTTACATTGTTTCATTTCTCTACCCATCTTGCACATTTCTATCATTTATTCTAGAATATTGGAATATCTTTAAAAAGTCTTCAACAATTGTTCAATAATTGTGAAGTAACATGAATAAATAGGAATAAACTTTTTATCTTTTGTTGAGGGGTCACAAAGACCATGAACACGTTAAGAATATTAACAATCGCAAAGACTGAGAATATTTAAGGGTCATAAAGACCAGGAACATGAGTTAAGACGCAACCACACCACTCTTCTTCCTTTGGCTGTCATTGGTACGCTGGTGATAAGCCTATTATACCCCTTTTTGTTGTGCACAATATTTTTTTTTCTTTTCTTTTTTTGAGTTGAACTATGTTAACTAACCCATATATCCCTTTTTTCAGGGTTGTTCACCGCAGACTTTTAAAACATTTTTTTTCATCCATTTCTGGATTTAAAAATATTTACTCATTTCTTTAACAAAATGGTCTAGCAGAAACAAGTGGCATAGACTCATATCTTTAAACCGTTCATTCTTTGCAAAACTTGAAACCTTTCAAAATTCATTTTTACCATGACTTCATCACATTGCAACACGTAACGATGTATTAGTGGTTACTATTTCCACCTCCACATCGTTGTTACCATGCTCTGAGAATTTCATCATTGGCTCAAAATTTGAACCCATTTTCATAAACTGAAAAAAAAAATTGAAAACTTCATAATATCGCACTATCCTAGCAGTACGTTGAGAATTCAGTCATTTAAGACTTCATAATACCGTACCGTCATAGAACTACGTTGAGAATTCCGTCATTTTATCAATTCACACCATATTCAACAGTGTGACAATGATTTTATAAATACATTTTGAAATTTTTAAATAACTTTTGTCTAGCCGAATCAATTGGCATAGACCCATGAATCATGGAGTTTTAAAAATTACAGTTCAATACTTAAACAAATCATTTTCGGTGTACCAAAGTGCGAGAATAAACATATTTTTAAAACATCGATGATTTAGCATAACTAGAAGATTTGGATTGCCTACCCAATCCTAATCACCTTTCCTTTCTCTCCTTTACTCCTTTAAACTTTCTTTACCAGCTCTATCTCTTTCCTATTTTTTTAATCTTAGCCAATCTATGAGAACTAATACTCTCACCCTATGGCCTTCTTTCTAACCCCCCATTGTTCATCAAACCTGCCACACATTATGGGATCGGGAACTTACCGCAATAATATGAGTTTAGGAACTTGTCCTATTAATATGTAGTTCAAGAACAAGTCAAGAACTGTCCATACACTTAGGGGTTAGAAAATATACCATATAATTACAAGTCACGAACTTACCATAAATGTGAGTTTTAAGAACTTGCAACTAACCTTAATCTTTATCACTTTATATGTATCAGGTATATTTAGAAGAAAAGAATTACCTTCTCAACATATATAACCAATACCGTGACGCTGGATCTCTAATGATTATCATTATAAGAAGCTAAGTGGTTGTGAAACCAAGTACAAATCTCCGCCCATACAAAGAAGTGTACAACTCAGCCACTACCATGAGTCCTCATTGAAAATCCCACATAACCCTAACATTTCCTTAACATTTCCTTTATCTTCCCTTACTTAACTTTTCCTTTACATTTCCTTAACCTGATATGAATTTCATCAATTCATATCTTACGATTCATAACTCATCAAGAGTTCTTTTATCTTTGATCACTTATGATCTTATAGCCCTTTACCATTTCTTAATCCTGAATTCCCAAAATTCATTTCTTCCATACTCAACTCCTCTAGAGTTCATTTCGTTACCATTTTCTTTTTTCTAACAAAACCTATCAACTCTGATAAACTATGAACTATAACCTATCAACTCTGATACCACAAGAAACGACCCCGAAACCCCATCATTTACTAATGGCGATCTCGTGCGTTAAAATATAACATTTAACCTTAAAACCATATCATACAATTTTGCACTAATTAAGAGATTAATTTGACACTAATTGATAACTTGGAGCAACAGATATGTAATTCAACATTTATAAAATAGTCACTTTAAATGATAAATTTATGTTTTCAGATGTATCTCAATACTCCCTCCGTTCTATATATAAGACTATTATTAATTTTTTTGAATTTAACTTAAGACAATCTCAAATTTAAAATTGATATGATATTTTTTTAATTTTGGTCAATACATTCATAAATAATATAAATTATCTAAAACGTATTATTCATTATAAGATCTATTATTTCATAATTTTTAATAAATAATCTCAATTTTAAATTTAAAAATATCTTAAATTGATATTAAAAAGTAAATAATAATCTTATAATTTGAAAAAAAATATAATATTAACTAAGGACAATTTAGTTCTTAGGTTCGATATGAAATGAATGTGTTTCACAAAATTATCCTTGCTTTAATGATATATTATATTTTAGTATCGTTCTGTGTATATATATTATCAATATTTAAAATTTTAATTTTATTTATTTTTTAATGAAATAATTTTACTTTTATATGTCATGCTTTTCATGGAATATATGTAAGTAAAAGAATTATTATTATCTACTAAGAACAGGTTAACTCAAGTATTAAGAGAATTGTAAGTATAAAAACAGGTTGATTCGGTGCGCATAGAAAGAAGAAATGCTCAATGGTCTACACTACATAAAATGATACTCCATACGTTTAAACAATGTATTTTTAAGCTTACTTTATAAATAAAGTTAAATTAAACGGTTACAAAGAAATTAACACGCAGGATTAGTTTTTTTTGGAACAGTTTTGATATAGTTATTTCATATACAGAAATCTTGAAGTTGCTTTTATGGTTTACATCAAATGGCCTTGTGATGTTGAAACCTTTTTTCATGACAAAATAAATTTAAAATCTTACAGTTTAAAAAAGAAGAAGAATTATCATTTGTTTGATATTTTTCTTTTTCAACAAGGAATTTACTCACGTGATGAGACAGACATTTTTTTAATATTGAATAATAAGTAAGGCTTAGATTTTTTTTTCCTTTATTGATAAAAATTTATGGGGGCATGACATCTAAATTATTTTTTTATTTATAAAAACTTAGTATTAAAGTTAATTTGGATATATTTAGACATACTTTGTTAAATAATTATATTTTACATTAAAATTAAATAATATTGATTTTACTATTTAATGAAATACTTTAAAAGTTAAAAAAAAAAATATATATATATATATATATATATATATATATATATATTAAATTTATAGAACAGAAAATGTAGTATGGCTTAAGGTCAGCAATTGAGGGTGTCTTTTGAAATATAGGTTTGAGGCCATGTAAAAGGAGCATATTTAGAGCAATAATAAAGATAAAGATCGGAGATCTCAATGCATAGTTAAATTAAAGTTGAAGTTCATCCGTCCTTTAGCATTCTTTACAAAATTGACTCTCTCTCATCCTTCATTTGAGAAGTTAGTTTTGAAAATAGTGACAATACATTCTCTATTTATAATGCTGTAATTGTTGAAATAAGGAATCGTAGAAGTGAAAAGGTTAAGATTTTTAGATCCTCCTGGGACTTCTTGTAGCAATAGGTGCTCAGTTATCTCTAGATGTGGTCCTTGTTCATGGAAAAATTATTAAAATTTTTTGAAATACTTGTCATGTAATATTTTATATTATTTATATATTATTATTTTAATATTTATAATAAAATAATTTATTTTAAATGTTAAAATAATAACATATAAATAATATAAAATATCTTGTAAGAGGTGCTTAAGAGTGTATGACAGTGAGCCTAACATTAATTTGGAGGTTCGAGATTTTGCATAATTGGAAAAAGAAGGCAGCCCACACGTCTATGATGCAAACAGGAGGAACACTTAGAGTACAAATCTCTTCTTAACGAAAAACTATTCCATGTACTTAGATTATAATGAATAGTATATTTTTCATCTTATATGCATGTGAGGTCCTCGGTGATAAAGTTCACATGAGACCTACATACATGTGAGGGGAAGAATAAACTATTCACCATGCTCCAGGAGCATAGAATAGTTTTTTCTTTTTAATATGGTCATTATCAATTGGGATACGAGTAAAAAAAGAGCTTTTCTAGGGGGACCAGTCCTAGCGACCAGTCCAATTTTTTTATTTTTTTTACGCCTAAAATATTAATAACATTTATTTACATGCACCGTACAACACTGTATAGACTGTACAATATTGTTATTTATATGTATCTAAATTGGACCTAAATCGCTGAATCTTATAAAAAAATTATTAGAATAAATATTATAAATATTTTTTAGAGCCACAAAAAAAAATGGGACATAAAATAAATTCCAGACAGTGAGTTTTCTCGGACTCAACTCTCTTCTGCTCTACTTCTTCCTCCGTTGATGTCACATAAAATAATGAAGTGCTTGCATGCACGCACTCATTCTTTTTGGACCATTTTAACAACTGACCCATCTAATTTGAAAAATAAAAAATAATTGAAAAGAAAATACAATTAAATGGGCCATCTATCCTATCATAATTAATTTTTATCTACTTGAGGAGTTATATTTGTTTAATCAGAAATAGACCAGCGAAATGCACAAAATAAGAAACAATAGAAAAAAGAAGAAGAAGAAGCAGCAGCAATTGAGGGGAGAAATTGAAGAGAATATATCAAATTAGAGCACTTAAATTATACTCTCTTTGTTTTAAATTATAAGATTAATACTGAGTTTTGAAAAGTTTTTTGATATATTTTTAAATTCAAAATTGAGAAAATTCATTAAAAATTATAAAATAATAAAATTTATAATAAATAATATTTTTTACATAATTTACGATATTCATCATTAAATTGATTAAAATTAACGTAATTTATGTTAATTTTAAGTTAATTTTAAAAAATTAATAAAAATTAATAATAATTAAATAATATGAAATGAAGGAAGTAATAGACATGAATAATAACAATAAATGAATAAGATGTTACATCCAAGAAATAGTGCCATTTGTGGAATTGGCGTTGGTTGTATTTGGACCGCTTAAAAAACTGATGTGAAGATTCGTTGGAACTAGGGGTTCACAAAAGGCCTGAGGTTTGGCATTGGCCCGGTCTAGGTCTGGCCTAAAAAAGCCTAGCCCGAAGGCTCTAAACAGGCCTCAATTTTTAGCATGTGGCCCGGCCTTGCCTGGCCTGAAAAAATGCCTGAGCCTAGCCTGGCCTGTGGCCTTGCACGGCCTGGCCTGCAGGCCTGTCACCAGCTACCGACTGACTGACCCAAACCAACTCCCACCTTTTATAATCCAGCCCAAAAAAAATAAGGTAGCCCCCTCCCTTCTTCCGCTAGATACCCTCCGCTAGATACTGCTAGAATGTTATGTTTAGCTTCTTCTACTCCAATTTCATCTCCATCAAAACTCATAACAAAGAGAAAAAAATATCTCTGGCCTAAGATTCTCAAAACCTTAAGAAAACCCCACCAAAACCCTCTTCTTTCGGACTTATCCTCCACGGTTCCCGTCAAGTCCCCCTTCTACCAACAACTTGAATTCCCCTCCGACCAATTACCCGGCGAGGAATTGGAAGAATTTGAAGCTCGCGAGGAGGTTTCTACAGGAGATATCAATGGTTGGGTGAGCTAATTATGGCCATAAAGATGGAATCTTGGATAGCGAAGGTAAAACTAGGGTTCTAAAATTGGGATTAAATGCAAACAGTAATGCAAAACATAATTTCTTTGTCCCTTTACAATCCAACCAAATTAAAAGGGAGGGGGCTACCTAATTTCTTTGTCCCTTTTTCTATAGTCTTAACTTGGTTTGATTGTCCAACTTCATTGCTAGCATTTGTCACAAATTCATAAACTATTCTGGACTAGTTTCTAGCTTTGGATTTATTCTGAACCCTCTAGAATGATATTATGTAGTAACTGTTAATGTTTTATCATGTTAAATCGTCTTTTAGTATCTCATTCGTAAGGTTGCTATCATAAGCACATTGCTGCCCTTTTATTCGTAATTTTCTTGTATATCATATGAGAAATTAACCTTTAATATCGTAGTCATTGTCTCAGCTATAGAAATGTTACCTTACACAGGTTGCAAATTACTGGCAAGTAGAGTTAGCTGCACTTCTTCACGATATAAGTGATTGAAACTCTTCTTCTTGTTATTTCTATACGAGCTGTTTATTATTCAATAATTTGAATAATATGGCATTCCTTGATGACCCTGATCTGGAGAAATTATTATAGAAATATGGTGGAACCATCAGTTAATACTTCATCACTTGTAAATAGGATTTGAAAGTGTATAAATAGCGCACTCGGGCAATGACTTACCTATGGCTATCTTACGTTGTGACCTTCAAGGCTACAAATGGAAGGGCTGTATGGATTGGCTTTGGGCCTCTCTTCAGGCTAGCATGCAGGCTGCCTCAGACCATGTTTTTAGTTGAATTATTTGGCCTGGCCCGGCCTGATCAATGGTCAAAACCTGGCAGGCCTAGACCAGGCCAGGCTGGGTAGCTTGTTTGTGCAAGCCTAGTTGGAACTAAGATTAGGACAAGGCTTTTATATAACTAATACTAGATATAAAGTATGAAGTTAAAATAAATGGTAAAAAAATAGAATACACGACACGACAACGAAGAAAAAACGTAAGAATTCATGGTCTCCGACATTAAATTTTTCATCTCTTTGATGAAGATCATCATAACTCTTTTGTCATTCTTGTGCGGTTTGTATTTGTTGTCGAATTGTTTAGATCTTTTCTGTTGTCAAGTGTGACACCCCCAAATCTGGGCCCACACAGCCCAAACTTGAGTTGTCAAAAGACTACAACAAAATTATTACAAAATAGCACAACGTACAACCAAACAGTGTATAATAATACACAACTAAGTCTCCACTACTATTGCCACACTATTTTACAACAGGTGAAGACTAATACAGCTATCCCTTGGACTCTCACTCCATTCCCCAGCTAGACCCAGCTACATTCTCATCTCTTGTTGAAAAACAACGGAACGAAAAGAAAGGGTGAGCTCAAATAGCTCAGTAAAAAATATCACGACTAAGATAATGACGAATAAATTATCGTTAGCCTTCAACAGTTATGTTCTTGATAGAATACAATAGACTACAAGATTTATATCAAAAATTTCAGTTAAATTCTTGAACAACGTTCAGATTAATAATAGCAGCGGAATGAGCAATCCATTAGAAAAATCGTGTAGACTATGATGTCCACTCGCTTCTCTTTTCCATAAAAATATCATCAACTTTTATCATTTTAAACACCACTGATCATAATAATATAAATTCTCAGTTCCTGGTCATAATCATGCAAGTCAACAGTTCATCTTTGCACTACGGGCCAAATATATTCAATATATCACCAACGATCATGATTATACCAGTATTCAGCCTTTGGTCATAACCATACCAAACAACAGTTCATCTTTGCACTACGGGCCAAAGATATTCATTCACCACGTGCCATAAAAGACACCGAACAGATGTATCGCCTTTAACCTATTAAATCGCCTTTAACCTATCATCTGTTCAACAATTATATCGCATATGTGCCCCCCGGCCACATATATTCACAACAACTTAATTTTTGATGATTGATGAGTGGTTTTTATACCTATGAATTGAATACATTTAAGCTTGATAATTTGTTGATCTTTAAGTGTTTTATGTGATTTTATATGTGTTTTTATGTTATTGTATAATATGGTGTTTTATATCATGTTTAAGTATTTTATGTATTCTATGTCGTTTTGTGTAATTTATTTGTAATGTATATGTTAAGTGTTTGTTTAGTTGTATGTGTTTTTGTACCACATTGTATAGGATGTGGTGTTATATTGTTTTTATGTGTTTCTATTTCATTTTGTAGGAATTATAATAAGGGCTTGGTGGATCAAGGCTTGGAATTGCCCGGTTCGCATTTTTCGCGCTCCGTTTACACAGCAGCCAATTAACGTCCAATTTTGGCCTTTATCCTTTCCGAATCTTCAATTTTGTAAAACATGAAAGTTGTAGGTATACGAGTCTCCTTTCCAGAACATCTTTAATCACCTAAATTGGAGTTCGTATAAAGAAGATATGCCCAAAACACTGAAGGAGACTGCAGCAGTCCAAAAACCAAAATTAAGCCTAGCGCCGCAGCGGTGGTTTTCACCGCTGCAGCGGTCCTGGGGATTGCCAAATCAGTGTGTTTGAGCGCCGCAGCGCTCCAGGGCAGCGCTGCAGCGCCCGGACCCGACCAGTTCGCGATTTTAGCCTTTTTAAGTCATTTTTTAGAGCCCTAATCAAACATCTTTCAATTTTCTCTTCAAGAGAGAGAGGGAGGCGGCTGGGTTCATGCTTGGAACATCAAGAACAAGGCTTGAATCAAGGATTGGAGAGCTTGGATTGATGGATTGAGCTTGGAGATTGGATTCCCAATTGGTTTTCTCTTTCCTTTCTTTTCCTTTGATTGTGTTCTCTAAGATTTGATGAATATCTTGTTGGTGGGATTTAGTTTCCTTGTAATGAACTAGATTTCCATTCTAGGATTGTAATGGAACCCATTGTGTGGTTTTGATTGATTATATCTCTCTTGGATGATTGTTTGGCATTTGTAGATGGTTTGTCATATTTAGTTATTCATGTATTAATTGCTAGACATAGTAATTGATTTGGTACCCTATATGATATTGACAGATGGAGTATAGTGGGATGGCCAAAGATATAATGACATATGTTATGTATTTGCTCTTAAGATTGAATGCATAATTTGTATAAAGGATAGACATATACCTTTGTGCCATGTGTAGCCAATGGGAGAATCTGTGCTTGAAATCCTCGCTATTGTTAATTCTCATAGACATATGGTGAATTGCTTTGCTTGGATGTTCCTGTCTGAATCGACAGATTTAGATAGGATATGTTTACATGTTATCGGAAGAGACATGTAAACACTATAATGAATTTTCGGTTAGCTATTCATTGTGTCCATGTAATTTAAGAGATTTATATGATTGAGCATACTTTGGGGGAAATTGCAATCCTAGCTTGTGTCCTATTGAATTTCAGTCGGTATTAGCTTGTGTCCAAATTGTCAACATGATGTGGAATCAAATTCAAGAACGATATTCAAGTTCCACAGTTCAGAATAACAGTTAAAGTTCAATAGGGAGATTTAGAAAAATAGGAAGGTTCAATTGAAATGATATTAGATGAAGTGCAACTATTATGGAACATATAATATTTTCAGGAATTATAGAAGCAATAGTTCCATAATAAGTTTCGATTTAGGAGTATGAAAGAAAATAATATCCCTTACCATAGTAAGTTTGTATACTGGAAGATGAAAAAGATGGTATCCCTTATGAGTATAAAGGAAAATAATATCACTTACGAATATGAAAGAAAATGATATTACAAATGAATATGGAATAGAAGTGTCATGTGATAATTCGTGTAGACAAATTATTTCCACAAGAGACAAATAAGAAATGAATACAAAGAGTAATTCACCAAACATGCGGTAATCTGTGTAGTCAGGTTATTCTCAGAGATTAATAAGGAATGAATACGAAAGATTATTCACCAACAGGCGGTAATCCGCGCCGTAAGGTTATTCCCATAATTTAATAAAAATTGAATACAAAGAGTTATTCACTAAACAGGCGGTGATCCGCACAGTAAGGTTATTCTCAAAGATTAATAAAAAATGAATACGAAATGTTATTCACCAACAGGTGGTAATCCGCGCCGTAAGGTTATTCCCGCAATTTAATATATGGAAATAAATGACACATCTTATGAGTAAGAGAGAAACGATATTATTTTCGAGAATCAAATAATGATAATCCATTACCTTAACACGTAACACGTGACTGAATATTGATTTAAATGAGGTTGATTAACTTGAACAGTACCCGAACACTTATAGATCTACCCAAGATGACTTAAAAACAATTAGAGAGAACTTACACAAAGAAATATTTAGAGAGTGAAAGAAAGAACAAGTAAGGAAGTTTATGAAAAATCCTTAAGTTAAGGCCTCTATTTATAGCCAAAAATCTTATCATAACCAAGATTTCCTAATTTAATTCAAACCGTTCATTTCAAGATAATGTTTAATCCATACCATTCATTTTATCTTTTAAGATTCCTTTAATTTAAACCATTCATTTAAAGATTATCTTTAATCTACATCATCCATTTTAAATTCTATATTATCTTTAATCTATACCATTCATTTCATCTTTTAAGATTTTCTTAATCTAAACCATTCATTTAAATATCATCTTCAATCTACACCGTTCATTTAAAATTCTATAATTATTACATTATCTTTAATATATACCATTCATTTTATATCACCTAACTTTATATCATTTATTATAATAAAAACAAATAACTTTATCAATTCAATTATTCAACAATAATTCACACTTATTCATTATTATGACTAATTGTTATAAATACAGTGCAGTTGGCTTTCTGAGTTAGATACCAAATCAATTAATAATGAAATACAACAGTTTAATTAACATCATAATAGAGATAACAATAATGCATAAAGTGTGTAAAAGAAGAATACGTTACTGTGTAATGACAATTATTGATTCAATAATGTGAATTACTGTGCATATGATACTGTGACAATTATCAGTTTAATAATATGAATTATTGTGCATGTGACAATAAAGTTAAATATTGTACGATAACCACTTTATCAATTCAATAATACGAAACACTGTGCAACACCGTGTGCTACTGTGCAATACCGTATATTACTATTCTTTTACCACCGAATATTTTAACAATTAAAAGTAATAGTACCATTGACCATTTAAAAATTATTTATGTCGTTTTCTATATCCGACAATTATTCGTTGTGGGGTCCACCAATGTACGGCGCCGTCGTACGAATATTCCCCGACAGAACGAATATTTCCCGACCAAACGAATATTGTCCGACATAATATAATTTGCACATAACATCCTTAACTTTTAATTTTGTCATTTTAACCACTTACTGTTTTAGAAAAATATGAATGAAGAAAAATTAAATTTTGTATTTCATAAAATTCGGGGTCTTACAACCTCCCCTCCTAATGAAATTTTGTCCCCGAAATAGACGTACCTGACATTTAGAAGAGGTAAGGATACTTAGATTTCATCTCAGATTCTAGCTCCCAGGTCATTTCCTCAGTATCTTGGTTCCTCCATAAAACCTTGACTTGAGGTATAACCTTTGAGCGTAGGATCTGCTCCTTCTTCTCTAAGATTTTGACAGGTACCTCCTCATACGTTAAATCATCTGCTATAACGTCTGGTTCTAACTCAATGACGTGGTTTGGGTCCTTCACATATTTACGTAACATAGATATGTGAAAAACATTATGGATGCGAGACATACTTAGTGGTAAGGCTAGTCTGTAGGCTACGGTTCCTACTCGATCGAGAATTTCAAATGGACCAATAAATCGAGGGTTGAGCTTTCCTCTCTTTCCGAATCTCGTAACCCCTTTCCATGGAGAAACACGTAAGAATACATGATCTCCGACGTTGAATCTCTTATCTCTCCGATAAAGATCAGCATAACTTTTTTGTCGTTCTTGTGCGGTCTGTATTCGTTGTCAGATCATTTGGATCTTTTCTGTTGTCAAGTGTACCAACTCGGGTCCCAACAATTTTGCTTCTCCTACCTCATTCCAACATACCGGAGAGCGACACTTCCTTCCATACAAAGCCTCGAATGGAGTCATGCCTATGCTTGCTTGGTAATTGTTGTTGTAGGAAAATTCCACCAATGGCAAGTACTTATCCCAACTTCTTTTGAAGTCTAGTACGCAAAGTCTTAAAAGATTTTCGAGAGTCTGGATCGTCCTTTCCGATTGTCTGTCCGTTTGAGGATGGTATGCAGAACTAAATCTTAGCTCGGTGCCCATAGCTTTTTATAAACTGATCCAAAAGCATGAAGTGAATCTAGGATCTCGATCAAAAACTATGGAAACTGGCATGCCATGCAATCTCACAATCTCATTTATGTATATATCGGCAAGTCGCTCAAGTGAAAAGTTTTCTCGTATAGGCAAGAAATGAGCGGATTTGGTCAATCTATCTACGATCACCCAAATTGCATTCAAGCTTTGAGAAACTTTGGGAAGACCCGTCACGAAGTCCATATTGATGTGTTCCCACTTCCATTCAGGAACCTCAAGTGGTTGCAGTGGACCCTTAGGTACTTGATGCTCTGCCTTGACACGTTGACAAGTTAGGCACCTTGAGATAAACTCTTCAATCTCCCTTTTCATATTGTTCCACCAAAATGTATGTCGAATATCACAATACATCTTGGTACCTCTTTGGTGGATTGCAAACGGCGTGTTGTGTGCCTCCATCATTATTTTATACTTCAATTCAGGGTCGTTAGGAACACAGAGTCGAGAATTGACTCGAAGTATTCATTTCTCATCGATTCTTGCCTATGGAATAGCACCTTCTTGTACTTTCTTCATCATATTCATCAGCTCCGGATCAGTAACTTGAGCAGCTTTAATTTTATCGATTAAAGCCGGTTCTACTCGTACGTGTGCAATCTTCAAGTGGGTCATTGGTGTTTTTACCTCAATCTCCATCTTTTGCAAGTCGTACAAAATACGCTTTTGTGTTGTCAGCAGTGCACTTGTACTCGCATAAGATCTTATGCTCAAAGCGTCAGCTACAACGTTCGCCTTTCTCGGGTGATACTGGATTGTGTGGTCATAATCCTTCAACAGCTTAAGTCAACGTCATTGTCGAATGTTAAGTTCCTTCTGGGTGAAGAAATACTTGAGACTTTTACGATCCGTATAGATATCCACTTTTTCTCCATACAAGTAGTGTCTCCAGATCTTCAACGCGAAAACGACTGCTGCCAACTCTAGATCATGAGTAGGGTAATTTTTCTCATAATCTTTGAGTTGTCGAGAGACATAGGTTATAACTTTTCCATGTTGCATAAGGACACAGCCTAGACCTTTGCCTGAAGCATCACTGTAGATAACAAATTCTCCTGATCCTGATGGTATGGTCAGAACAGGAACTTAAATAAGTCCCTTCTTGAGTTCTTGAAAACTTTTCTCGCATTCCTCATTCTATACGAATTTTGTACTTTTCCGAGTCATATGAGTTAATGGAGTGACGATTCGAGAAAATCTTTCTACGAATCTCCGATAAAAACCAGCTAAGCCCAGAAAACTTCAGACTTCAGTTACTGACCGAGGTTGCTCCTAATTTAATATCGCTTCGATCTTTGCAGGGTCAACTGATATTCCCTTACTGGAAATCACATGCCCAAGGAACGTGACTTCCTCAAGCCAAAACTCACACTTCTTCAGCTTGGCATACAACTTGTTCTCACGTAACTTTTGGAGTATTAATCTCATGTGTTATTCATGATCCTCATGACTCTCGGAGTATATGAGAATGTCATCAATAAAGAAAACTATAAAATGATCCAAATATTCCTTGAATATTCGGTTCATCATGTCCATGAAAGCTGCAGGAGCATTAGTTAGTCCAAAAGGCATGACTAAGAACTCATAATGCCTATAACGAGTTCTGAAAGCAGTCTTTGGAATGTCCTCAGCTTTAACCTTTAACTGATGATATCCAGAATGGAGATCAATCTTTGAGAAATGTTGAGCACCTTGTAATTGATCAAATATGTCATCAATCTGAGGTAACGAGTACCTGTTTTTGATGGTGACATGGTTCAATTTTCAGTAGTCAATACACAATCTCATACTCCCGTCTTTCTTCTTCACAAATAGAACAGGAGCACCCCAAGGTGACGCACTCGGACGAATGAAACCGGTATCCAACAATTCCTGTAGTTGGACCTTTAACTCTTGAAGTCCAATAGGTGTCATTCAGTATGGGGCTTTGAAAATGGGCTTAGTACCGGATTCAAGATCAATACATAATTTAATTCCACGGTTTGGGGGTAAGTAAGGAAGTCCCTCAGAAAAAACGACAGAAAACTCATTAACAATGAGAATATCATTCAAGTTTGACGTGTTTTTGTTCAAATCAATGACATGAGCTAGAAAGGCTTAACAGCCGTTTTTCAATAAACGAATGACTTTATGGCTAGAAATAACAGTTATAGATTTCAGTGGTTTAGTTGCTTGAATTTGCATGATAGGTTGATTAGGAATATGAAAACTAATAATCTTATGAAAATAATCAATTTTAGCATGATGGGTAGTCAACCAATCAATTCCTAAAATCACATCAAATTCATGCATCTCCAAAGAAATAAAATCAACAGGTAATGTGAGGTTGTTGATTTGAACTAGGCAAGATTTATAGACAGTAGATGTGATAGATATTTCTCCCAGTAGGGTTTCGACTGATAAGACAAGGTCTAAGTTTTCAATAGTCAAATTTAAACGTTGAGTACATATAGGTGAGATAAAAGAATTGGTAAAGCCAGTATCTAACATGGCATAAACTTCACAGGAATTTATAAATAGCTTACCAGTTATAACTTCATTCGGTTTCTTGACTGTTATCGTCAAATCGAACCCCGAATATTTCATTCGGATCTTCACGTATTTCAACCATGGGAATACCACTGAATAATTTTCTAGCAAACTGTTTCTCGGGTTCATCAACTTCATCAGTAGTAACGTACCAATGATTTCTAT
Organism: Hedera helix; assembly: GCA_947179155.2. Lineage (NCBI taxonomy): Eukaryota > Viridiplantae > Streptophyta > Magnoliopsida > Apiales > Araliaceae > Hedera > Hedera helix. The sequence goes on from OX359280.1 coordinate 12,642,770, forward strand.
TAAAATAGTATTTTCGATAGACTGCAGTTTTCACGATAGTGACTAACTTAACCTGAATTCCTCTAAATTGTAACGCCCAAAAGTATAGAAACATTATTTTTAAATAATCTTGAAAACTGTAGCTAGAACACCATAAATCCCAAAGACTGATATGAAAAGTCCATATATTCTGATCCTTTGTTATAGAGCATAACCAGGTGATATGACTCTCTCAATTAGTGAGCAGATTAAAGGCAATAATTTCTGCAAGTTCATTACATCCTTTAATTGCTTCCAAGAAAGGATCTGGAACGACTGTAGTGGAGCTTTCACCTTCATCCTTACTGGATAGAACACGCATAATTTTTGCTTTAGGCAAATGATTTACCTCTGAGTTTGTAGAAGAATTGTTTGTGGCCTCTTGATTTTCAGCTACATTGGCTTTAGGCATTCCATAGTTAATTTCCTGATTTCCAGATGCCATATTTTACTATGGTCATAAAATAAATGTTAGTTAAACAAACTGACTCATCACTTCATGTCCCTACATTCAAATCGACTCATTAGATAAAAAAAAATCATTTAGGTAGGACACACTAGAGATTAATTCTATTCGTCTCTCCCCTCCTAGTTTTAACCCCAGATCTCCATTAAAAACCATATCCCTAAGCTCTGATGCCAACTGTGACACCCCCAAATCTGGGCCCACACGGCCCAAACTTGAGTTGTCAAAAGACTACAACAAAATCATTACAAAATAGCACAACGTACAACCAAACAGTGTATAATAATACACAACTAAGTCTCCACTACTATTGCCACACTATTTTACAACAGGTGAAGACTAATACAGCTATCCCTTGGACTCTCACTCCATTCCCCGGCTAGACCCAGCTACATTCTCATCTCTTGTTGAAAAACAACGGAACGAAAAGAAAGGGTGAGCTCAAATAGCCCAGTAAAGAATATCATGACTAAGATAATGACGAATAAATTATCATTAGCCTTCAACAGTTGTGTTCTTGATAGAATACAATAGACTACAAGATTTATATCAAAAATTTCAGTTAAATTCTTGAGCAACGTTCAGATTAATAATAGCAGCGGAATGAGCAATCCATTAGAAGAATCATGTAGACTATGATGTCCACTCGCTTCTCTTTTTCATAAAAATATCATCAACTTTTATCATTTTAAACACCACTGATCATAATAATATAAATTCTCAGTTCCTGGTCATAATAATGCAAGTCAACAGTTCATCTTTGCACTACGGGCCAAAGATATTCAATATATCACCAACGGTCATGATTATACAAGTATTCAGCATTTGGTCATAATCATACCAAACAACAGTTCATCTTTGCACTACGGGCCAAAGATATTCATTCACCACGTGCCATAAAAGACACCGAACAGATGTATCACCTTTAACCTATTAAATCGCCTTTAACCTATCATCTGTTCAACAATTATATCGCATCTGTGCCCCCCGGCCACATATATTCACAACAACTTAATTTTTGATGATTAGTACATATAACAGTGATACAAATGATGAACAGAAGAAACATGATAAACAATAAGTATCGGAAGTTTACTTCGTGCAGATTCAAATAATGTCCAAATTGTTAACATGATGTGGAATCAAATTCAAGAACGATATTCAAGTTCCACAGTTCAGAATAACAGTTAAAGTTCAATAGGGAGATTTAGAAAAATAGGAAGGTTCAATTGAAATGATATTAGATGAAGTGCAACTATTATGGAACATATAATATTTTCAGGAATTATAGAAGCAATAGTTCCATAATAAGTTTCGATTTAGGAGTATGAAAGAAAATAATATCCCTTACCATAGTAAGTTTGTATACTGGAAGATGAAAAAGATGGTATCCCTTATGAGTATAAAGGAAAATAATATCACTTACGAATATGAAATAAAATGATATTACAAATGAATATGGAATAGAAGTGTCATGTGATAATTCGTGTAGACAAATTATTTCCACAAGAGACAAATAAGAAATGAATACAAAGAGTAATTCACCAAACATGCGGTAATCTGTGTAGTCAGGTTATTCTCAGAGATTAATAAGGAATGAATACGAAAGATTATTCACCAACAGGCGGTAATCCGCGCCGTAAGGTTATTCCCATAATTTAATAAAAATTGAATACAAAGAGTTATTCACTAAACAGGCGGTGATCCGCACAGTAAGGTTATTCTCAAAGATTAATAAAAAATGAATACGAAATGTTATTCACCAACAGGTGGTAATCCGCGCCGTAAGGTTATTCCCGTAATTTAATATATGGAAATAAATGACACATCTTATGAGTAAGAGAGAAACGATATTATTTTCGAGAATCAAAGAATGATAATCCCTTACCTTAACACGTGACTGAATATTGATTTAAATGAGGTTGATTAACTTGAACAGTACCCGTACACTTACAGATCTACCCAAGATGACTTAAACACACTTAGAGAGAACTTACACAAAGAAATATTTAGAGAGTGAAAGAAAGAACAAGTAAGGAAGTTTATGAAAAATCCTTAAGTTAAGGCCTCTATTTATAGCCAAAAATCTTATCATAACCAAGATTTCCTAATTTAATTCAAACCGTTCATTTCAAGATAATGTTTAATCCATACCATTCATTTTATCTTTTAAGATTCCTTTAATTTAAACCATTCATTTAAAGATTATCTTTAATCTACATCATCCATTTTAAATTCTATATTATCTTTAATCCATACCATTCATTTCATCTTTTAAGATTTCCTTAATCTAAACCATTCATTTAAATATTATCTTCAATCTACACCGTTCATTTAAAATTCTATAATTATTACATTATCTTTAATATATACCATTCATTTTACATCACCTAACTTTATATCATTTATTATAATAAAAACAAATAACTTTATCAATTCAATTATTCAACAATAATTCACACTTATTCATTATTATGACTAATTGTTATAAATACAGTGCAGTTGGCTTTCTGAGTTAGATACCAAATCAATTAATAATGAAATACAACAGTTTAATTAGCATCATAATAGAGATAACAATAATGCATAAAGTGTGTAAAAGAAGAATACGTTACTGTGTAATGACAATTATTGATTCAATAATGTGAATTACTGTGCATATGCTACTGTGACAGTTATCAGTTTAATAATATGAATTATTGTGCATGTGACAATAAAGTCAAATATTGTACGATAACCACTTTATCAATTCAATAATACGAAACACTGTGCAATACCGTGTGTTACTGTGCAATACCGTGTGCTACTGTGCAATACCGTATATTACTATTCTTTTACCACCGAATATTTTAACAATTAAAAATAATAGTACCATTGACCATTTAAAAATTATTTATGTCGTTTTCTATATTCGACAATTATTCGTGTGGGGTCCACCAATGTACGGCGCCGTCGTACGAATATTCCCCGACAGAACGAATATTCTCCGACCAAACGAATATTGTCCGACATAATATAATTTGCACATAACATCCTTAACTTTTAATTTTGTCAATTTAACCACTTACTGTTTTAAAAAAATATGAATGAAGAAAAATTAAATTTTGTATTTCATAAAATTCGGGGTCTTACATCAAGCGCACCAACTCAAGTCCCAATAATTTTGCTTCTCCTATCTCATTCCAACATACTGGAGAGTGACACTTTCGTCCATACAAAGTCTCAAATGGAGTTATGTCTATGCTTGCTTGGTAATTGTTGTTGTAGGAGAATTCAATTAATGACAAGTATTTTTCCCAACTTCCCTTGAAGTCTAATACGCAAAGTCTCAAAAGATTTTTGAGAGTTTGGATCGTCCTTTCGGATTGTCCGTCCGCTTGAGGATGGTACACAGAACTAAAACATAGCTCGGTGTCCATAACTTTTTGTAGACTGATCTAAAAGCGTGAAGTAAGTCTAGGATCTCGATCAGAAATTATGAAAATTGGCATGCCATGCAATCTTACAATCTCATTTACATACATTCCAACAAGACGCTCAAGTGAAAAGTTTTCTCTTATAGGCAAGAAATGAGCGGACTTGGTCAACTTATCTACGATGACTCAAATCGCATCAAAGCCTTGAGAAATTTTGGGAAGACCCATCACGAAATTCATAGTGATATATTCCCACTTCCATTCTGGAACTTCTAGTGATTGTAATGGCATCTTATGCACTTGATGTTCTGCCTTGACACGTTTATAAGTTAGACACCTTGAGATAAACTCTACAATCTCCCTCTTCATATTGTTCCACCAAAATGTATGTCGAAGGTCACGATACATCTTGATACTTCCCGGGTGGATTGTAAACAGTGTGTTGTGTGCCTCCATCATGATTTTATGCTTCAATTCAGTGTCGTTACGAAAACAGAGTCAAGAGTTAACTCGAAGTATTCATTCTCGTCGATTCTTGCTTCCGGAATCACACCTTCTTGTACTTTCTTCATCATGTTCATCAGTTCCGGATCAGTAGCTTGAGCAACTTTAATTTAATCGATTAAAGTCGGTTCTACTTACACGTGTGCAATCTTTATGTGGGTCTCGGGTGTCTTTAGCTCTATCTCCATCTTTTGTAAGTCATACAAAATGCTTCCTTGCGTCGTCAACATTGTACTTGTACTCGCATAAGATCTTATGCTTAATGCGTCAACTACAATGTTCGCCTTTTCTGGGTGATATTGGATGGTGTGATCGTAATCCTTTAACAACTCAAGCCAACGTCGTTGTCTCATGTTGAGTTCCTTTTGGGTGAAGAAATACTCGAGGCTTTTGTGATCCGTGAAGATTTCCACTTTCTCCCCGTATAAGTAGTGTTTCCAGATCTTCAATGCGAAAACGACCGTTGCCAACTCTAGATCACGAGTAGGATAATTTTTCTCATAATCTTTTAGTTGTCGAGAGGCATAGGCTATAACTTTTCCATGTTGGATTAGGACACAGCCTAGACATTTGCCTGAAGCATCGCTATAAATGGTAAATCCTCCCAATCCTGATGGTATGGTCAGAATAAGAGCTGAAATAAGTCTCCTCTTGAGTTCTTGAAAGCTCTTTTCGCAATCTTCGTTCCATACAAATTTTGTAATTTTCTAAGTCAGCTGAGTTAATGGAGTGGCGATTTGAAAAAATCCTTCTACGAATCTCCAATAATAATCAACTAGGTCCAGAAAATTTCGGGCTTCAATTACTGACCGAGGTTGCTCCCAATGTAATATTGCTTCAATCTTTACAGGGTCAACTGATATTCCCTAACTGGAAATCACATGCCCAAGGAACGTGACTTCCTCAAGCCAAAACTCACACTTCTTTAACTTGGCATACAACTTGTTCTCACGTAGCTTTTGGAGTATCAATCTTAAGTGTTGTTCATGATCCTCGTGACTCTTGGAGTATATGAGAATGTCATCAATAAAGACAACCACAAAATGATTTAAATATTCTTTGAATATCCGGTTCATCATGTCCACAAAAGCTACAAGAGCATTGGTTAGTCTAAAAGGCATGACTAAGAACTCATAATGCCCATAACGAGTTCTGAAAGCAGTCTTTGGAGTGTCCTCAACTTTAACCTTTAATTGATGATATCCAGAATGGAGATCGATTTTTGAGAAATATTAAGCACATTGTAATTGATCAAACATGTCACCAATTCGAGGTAACGGTACCTGTTTTTTATAGTGACATAGTTCAATTCTCAGTATTCAACAAACAATCTCATACTCCCGTCTTTTTTCTTCACAAATAGAACAGGAGCACCCCATGGTGATGCACTCGAACAAATGAAATCGGTATCTAACTATTCCTGTAGTTGGACCTTTAACTCTTGAAGTTCAATATGAACCATTCAGTATGGGGCTTTGAAAATAGGCTTAGTACCGGGTTCAAGATCAATACATAATTCAATTTCACGGTTTGTGGGTAAGCTAGGAAGTTCCTCGGAAAAACGTCAGAAAACTGATTAAAAATGAGAATATCATTCAAGTTTGAAATGTTTTTGTTCAAATCAGTGACATGAGCTAAAAAGGCTTGACATCCGTTTTTTAATAAACGAATAACTTTATGGCTAGAAATAACAGTTATAGATTTTAACGGTTTAATTGTTTGAATTTGCATAACAGATTGATTAGGAATATGAAAACTAATGATCTTATGAAAACAATCAATTTTAGCATGATGGGTAGTCAACCAATCAATTCCTAAAATCACATCAAATTCATGCATTTCCAAAGAAATAAGGTCAACGGGTAATGTGAGGTTATTGATTTGAACTAGGCGAGATTTATATATAGTAGATGTAATGACTATTTCTCCTAATGGGATTTCAACTGATAAGTCAAAGTCTAAATTTTTAGGAGTTAAGTTTAATCTTTGAGCACATGCAGGTGAGATAAAAGAGTGAGTAGAACTAGTATCTAATAGGGTATAGACTTCACGAGAATTTATGAATAGCTTACTGGTTATCACCTCATTCGAGTTTCGTGTCATTTGGGATGTCACAACAAAAGCTCTCCCTTGAACAACATATTTTTCCTTATCCGCGCTAGCTTTTAGTACCATCATTGTAACTGGACTTGATTTTGTAACAGGACAAAATCGAGCAACATGACCTTCTTTCCACAACCGTAACATAACTTGAATTGCTGAGTACTGTTTGGTCTGATGTGACCCTCCTGGCCACATTTGTAGCATCTTACTAGTGGTCGATCTCCTCCCTTTGAAACTGGAGCTGGTACTGGTGTCGGTGCCCTTCTGTAATCATTATAGGATCTCTTTATCTTGAAATTGTTCACACTGGATTCCCCTTTTCTGTTATTCGATGTGGGATTACCACCGTAGTGCTGATTATCTCCTCTATGGTTCTCATTCATGTTGTCATTATTTTCGTCTCTTTGCTGGTCATTGACTCTTGGTTACACTATTTCATTTTCCTGTTCCATCCTTTGAGCCCTATCTAAAATATCTGAATACAAACAAAATTTATGAGAGCTAAGGTGTTGGCGAATTTTGGTTCTCAAACCTCGTAAGAACATTCGACTCATTTGTGCTTCTTCATCCACTAGATGGGTCGTAAAATGAGATAACTCGGCAAACTTAGCTTCATATTGTGAGACAATCATGTTTCCCTGCTCCAGCTTAATGAACTCCACCTCCTTCATATGGCGGATGCTTTCTGAAAAGTACTTCTCGTTAAACAGCTCTTGAAATTCTATCCAAAACATCTCGAGTGCCGAATAATGGATACGTTTTACCGCTTCCCACCAATGGTCTGCCTCACCTCATAAGATGAAGGTGGAAAATAGCACCTTCTAATCATCTGCACATCATAGGACATCAAATATTTTTATCATCTGCTTTAGCCACTCCTCCGCTTTGAGTGGGTCAGGCTTCCCGAAAAATTCAGGTGATCCCAACTCTTTAAATTGCTTAACAGTGACAATCTTTAAATTATCAGTGCTTCCATCGGTAGCAACTCCCCTCGCCTAATTTTGGATGAATTGCATGAAGTTTATGAAGAAACCATCATGATTTGCATGATCACCAGCATTATTTTTTGAAGTTGTAGGAGAATTATTAGTAGTTTCCTTATTCTCAACTACATTTGTCTCGGGCAATGGGTAGTTCATTTCCTGATTTTTGGAAGTCATTCTAAATTGCGGTCACAAATAAAGGTTAGTTAAACAAACTAACTCGTCACTTTTTGTCCCCACATTCAAGCCGACTCATTAAATCACAAAAATTAATTTATGTAGGACACATTAGTGACGTATTCTATTCGTTTATCTCCTCCTACTTCTACCCCAGATCTCCATTAAAGATCATATCCCTAAGCTCTGATGCCAAATGTGACGCTTCCAAATCCGAGCGTACACAGCCCAATTTGAGACACCAAAAGACTACAACAAAATTATTGCAAAACAGTACATAGCACAAACATACATAACTCAATAATACACAATTAAGTCGTCACTATTATTGTCACACTATTTACAATATGTGAAGACTACTACAGCTATCTCTCGAACCTTCACTTCATTCCCCGGTTAGACCCAGCTACTTTCTCATTTCCTGAAAAATAATGGAACAAGAAGAAAGGGTGAGCTCAAATAGCCTAGTAAGAAAATATCAACTAAGATAATTACGAATAAATTATCATTAGCCTTCAACAGTTGAGTTCTTAATTGAATATAATAAATAACAAGTTTTATATCAATAATAGCAGCGGAATGAGCAATCCATTAGAAAAATCATGTAGACTATGATGTCCACTCGCATATCTTTTTAAGAAAAATATCATCAACTTTTATCACCTAAAACACCACTGGTCATGTTAAACAAATTCACAGTTCCTGGTCATAATCGTGCAAGTCAACAGTTCATCTTTGTACTATGGGCCAAAGATATTCAAATATAACACAAACGGTCATGATTATACCAGTCTACACCCTTTGGTCATAATCATACCAAACAACAGTTCATCTTTGCACTACAGACCAAAGATATAACACCAACGGTCATGATTATACCAGTCTACAATCTTTGGTTATAATCATACCAAGCAACAGTTCATCTTTGTCCCGGGCCAAAGAGAACATTCACCACGTGTCCTAAAAGACGAACCATCAAATATATCGTTTTTAACCTATCAACGGCTTTTATCCTATCTGTGCCCCAGGCTACAGATATTCACAACAACTTGATTCTTGATGATTAGTACAAATAACAGTAATATAAATGATGAACAAAAGAAATAAGATAAACAATAAATATCGAAAGTTTACAATTTTACTTTGTGCAGATTTAAATAATATCCAAATTATCAACATGATGTGGACTTAAATTCAAGAATGATATTCAAGATCCACAATTCAGAATAACAGTTAAAGTTCAAATAGAAGGATCAGAAAAATAGGAAGGTTCAATTAAAATGATATTAGATGAAGCGCAAACTATTAAATAACATATAATCATTTCGGGAAGTTTTACCAAATAGTACTTATCATAGTTTAAGAGTATGAAAGAAATAATACCCCTTACCGTAGTAAATTTAAATAATAGAAGATGAAAGAAGATGATATTCCTTACCTTAACACATGACTGGATATTGATATAAGTGAAGTTGATCAACCTATATATTTATAATTTAATTAGTAACTACCACCTATAATTTCATGGTGTATACCAATTCGTATAAAATCATCAAAAGTAATTTGATAGAATAAAGTAGAATAACTTCAATATAGTTTTTGAAAGAAAATAATATTTCAAAATAAATCTTCCAAAAGAAGCTTTTCAAAATAAATATTCTAAAGGAAGATTTATAAATATCGTGTAATGTGTGTTGGTGTTTATATAACTTTATAAAAAGACCTACTTGAATAGTACTCGTACACTTACAGATCTTCACAAATACTCAGGATGACTTTAGCACAATAAGAGAAAACTTACACTAAGAAATTTTTAAATAGTGGAAGAAAATATATATAAGAAAGTTATGAAAAATTTATTAAGTTAAAGCTTCTATTTATAGCCAAAATCTAAGATTTCCTAATTTAATCCAAACCGTTCATTTTATTATCTTTAATATATACCATTCGTTTAATAAAACAACTAACTTTATATATAAATCAATTAACTTTATATATAAAATAACAAACTTTATATATAAATCAATTAACTTTATATATAAAACAAATGTGACGACCCCGAATCCGGGTTCCTTGAACCTCGAATTCCGGTTCAACACTAGTACTACATTTTCCTTATTGTTCATGAATTACAACAATATTAAAATTGCTAAATATTCATTTATTTACAATTTTACAACAACTATTTCTATTCTAGAATCAAAATCTTTATACATTCCATTAGTTGATGAACTTATGCTAGTCAAACCAAAATCGTCCATTCGCTGAGGGGTTCCATCATACGATTATGAGTCACAAACTTACCATAAGTATGAGTTTTAAGAACACGCACCTACCTTAACATTCTCTACCTATCCGTTATACACATGAGAAAAAAATCACCTTCTCAACATATATACATATAACGAATAACGTGACACCAGGTTTAAATCAATTATCACTATAGGAAGCTAAGTGGTCGTTAAACCAAACACAATCTCTTGCCCATACAAGAAATTGGTCAACTCGACCACTAATCAATATAGGAAGTTAAGCGGTTGTTAAACCAAGAACAAATCATCTGCCCATACAAAGGATTGTTCAACTTAACCACTATATTAATATAGGAAGCTAAGTGGCTCTAAAACCAAGCACAAATTCCCTGCTCATACAAGGAATCGTACAACTCAGCCACTAATATGAGTCCTCAATTAAAAACCCACCAACTTTAAACTTTTCTTAACTTAATATGAATTTTCTTAATTCATATTTTAATATATATGTCTCATTACGAGTTCATCTCTCTCGATCATTTCATGACCTTGTTAGCATTTCCTTTCTACTTCTCAAAATCTTATTATAAGATATCTTCTATCATTTCTTCAAATTAGGTACAACATGACCCCTTTCATTTCTTTGACATCTCCTCAAATCCACATTTGGATAATTGTCTATATATGAATTTTCCAAATTCACCTTTTAACACTTAAACTCTACCTGAGTTTATTCATTTACCATTTTACTTATCTTCTACTACGGTTATAGCCTAAGGTACTCTTACCTAAGGTTTATAACCTATCATCTCTGATATCAACCCCGAATCTGGGTCCCTTGAACCTCGAATCCGGTTCAACACTAGTACTACATTTTTCTTATTGTTCATGAATTACAACAATATTAAAATTGTTAAATATTCATTTATTTACAATTTTACAACAACTCTTTCTATTCCAGTATCGAAATCTTTATGCATTCTTAGTATGTCTCAATATCATACATGATACGACATTCTATTATAATCAAATTGAGTATTTAACACTCATATAACATACCAACTAAGTCTTATACTACACAACATTTACCTGTCCAATTCGGACTGATATCTACAACAGACATTTAGATCTTTAGTGAAAGTAATATGTTTTTCTGTTCTTTGATCTTTATCGAGAACTTCAAATAACTTGCACTATCTGAAAATGTTGCTTTAGGCAAGAGTGAGTATGACGGCTTAGCAAGTTTAACAGTTACACATAACACATTACATGTTTCACATAATATACATGTTTTGCATCTTATTTTTACATCATGTTTTTCATATTAATAATACTTCATACCTTTTATGCATCACATACAATAATCAACTAGCACTTAGCAAATCATGCTTCATTCTTGTACATAGTTTTCATGTAGTCATACCACATACTGTTCATCAACCACAAACATCGTCAATATATCTTCATATTATCAATTTAAATCACATTATAGCATATTAATGCACATAGGAGCAAGTTCTGAAAAACTTTTCTTGTTCGCTTATACTATTTACGCTTATTTATATATAAAATCGACATAATCATTAGTTACAATGACTATTAAATGGTCATAACTTAAGACCTTAATTTCAAATTATTAACTCTTAATATGTCCGACACACGAACCTTTAGTGCCGGACAAAAACCCTAGCCTAAACGTAGTTAGACATGTCGGATATGCTCAACCAACTTACACATTCACTACACGTTCATCGTACGACCTACTTTTAATAAGTTACCTAAATTAGTCACAAATTGACTATTTACATCGGTTTAATTTAATTAAACATTCTTCTTTTATATAACTTAATGATTTGGACATTTAATAATGTACCAAATACCTCAAAATATTATCTACATTTGATAATATACAACTACATTCAAATATTATTAACCATTTAATAATATTTTAATCACTTATTAATATTATTATCCATTTAATAATATTTAATCACTTATTAATATTATTAACCATTTAATAATATTTTAATCACTTGTTAATATTATTAACCATTTAATAATATTTTAATCACTTATTAATACTATTAATCATTTAATAATATTTTAATCACTTATTAATATTATTAAATATAAATAATTTACTCCTTTTGCAATATTTAAGATTTAAACAATTAAATGTAAACTGTTTAATTACTTCCTTATTCTTTTAATTTCTTCCTTTTTATTTATTTAATATTAATTAAATAAATAATTAATCTAATTAACCTTAATTGTTTGTTTATCTTTGTATAAACAATTATTTACATAACCTTATTTCTCTTTAATTATTATTTAATATCATTAAAATAATAATCAATTAATTAATTATCCTCAAATCCTTTAATGATTATTTAAATAATAATTTCTTAATTAATTAACCCCATTTATTATTTAATATTAATTAAATAACAAATGATCATTTTATTCACTTCATCTCCTTTTAATTATTATTTAGTATCCTTTAAATAATAATTAATTAACTAATTATCCTTATTTATTAAAATAATAAATAATTATCTTATTAACTTCATCTTTCTTTAATTACTATTTAATATCCTTTAAATAATAATTAATTATCTAATCATCCTTATTTATTATTTAATATTAATTAAATAATAAATAATTATTTATTAACTTTATGTCCTCCTTTATTTATTATTTAATAATAAATAATTAGCTATTATATTTATTTGCTTTAATTATTATTTCCTATCAATTAAATAATAATTAATTATAATAATGACTTTTATTTACTTTATTTATTATTTATTATATAAATAATAAATAATTATTAAACTTGAGTCCCAAATTAATTATATTAATTTTTAAACATTTTTATCCAATTTAGACTTATATGACCCGAACTGACCCGACCCGAATGGCCCGACCCCACTCGGAATGAAAAATGCACTACCCATAAACAGTGACGAGGGCCCCGGCCCTCCGTTTTAGTGCAAAACTAGGGCTCCGGCCCTAGTGTTGCAGAAACTTTTTAAAAATTTTGTCTGCTCGACCATTCGACGCTCCGACAACCATAAATTCTTCATTTAAAATATTTTGGAGTGATTTTTAAGTCCATTCTCATTAGAATTTCCCCCTCTACAATTTCTCTTTAGATCACAAATCCAAATTCCGAACGAAATTGGACTAAAAACTGCTCACAAGGACAAAGTGAAAACTAAAATCACAAATCCTTGGTTTTAATTATTCAAACTTGAATAAAATAAAATCTACACATCCAAATGATAGTGTTGCTGTCTTCCTAAGTTATTATTTTACAACATTTCATGGTTCAATCACATTTTTGAAAACGTTTGGACAAGAAATTTAAGATCAAACCATCTAGGGTTTTACCGGTAAATCGTTATATGGACTTTCCTTCTAATTCTTTGCGTATCACCCATACAAATACATGTATTAACTATATCAAACTATGAATATACCTATATATCATATTTTTAGACTTCTAGATTATCAAAATAACTTTTGATCGGTTAAAAATACATTTTAACCGTTCAAATCATATCTAAACTATAAAAATGAACTAAAGAGGGTTTAGAACACTTGTTAACCTTTTATACATGGATGTTCTCCTTCCTCTTGACATGATCTTGGCTTGTGACTCCTCATTAACTATCCTCTAGCATTTTTCCATGGTGAAAATCTCCAACAATGCTCTCCCTTCTCTCTAGAATTTATTCCTATCTCACTTTGGAACTTAGAAGAATAAGCAAATGAGCCAACTCTTGCTGAATACACAATAGCTCTCTATTTATAGAACTTCTCTAAACTTACTTAACATCTCCTAATCAACCAATGTCAGTCAATTAGGAGCTTAATTCATGCTTACTATTGCTAGAATGAGTAGCTTGATTGACAAGAATGAATGACTTCAATCTATGTTACTTGTAAGCAACCTTTGGAGTGAAATGAAGCAAAAATGAAGTCACACACAACATCCTCATGTGCCCCTCCCCCAAATTCGGGATTTACCAATTATTACACCATTTGTCTTTATTTTTATATCCTATATCATTATATAAGTATCCATATATATATATATATATATATATATATATATATATAGAGAGAGAGAGAGAGAGAGAGAGGGACTCTCTCCAGCGAACCTCAAAGACGGACCAAAGTGACAGACTAAAAAAAAAGACGCGGGTTGCATTTGGTTCGGGTGGAAGGTGAAATGGGTCGCGTAATTAAACAAACTGAACAATGGCGATGAACCCTACTCCCAAGTGTTCACTCGAAACCTTACCGCCAACAAGATTCTTGTTCCCGATTCAGCCTACAAGAGAATCGATTTTTGTCAAGTCTTCTTTTTTTCCTTCTCCGATGCGGATGAGTTGCAGCCCAAGCACAAAAATTAGACATTTTACTTCTTCGGCAACAGCAGCCGTGAAAGCACTTGACCAACAATCAATTGCCGATGATAACTCTGCCTCTTCCTCTCCGCTCGAATCAGAGGTATGCCCCTCTATCTCTCTCTGTGCATACATTTATTATTAATTTCTACTTTTTTCGATTGGTAATTTCACGTTTATACTTCAACTCAAGTATCTCTCTCATACACAAACAAATACAGATACAAAATATGAGATAGTTTAAAGTTAGACTTTAATAGCTGAATAATGTAAATTGATGGATTTATTGGAAATAACAAGGGACTACCAAGTCGATTTAGGTACTAGTTTACCCTAACGCTTTATTCAAATTGCCTAGTCAAAGTAAAAGCTTCTATTAAAATGGAACCCAAAAATGATCAAAATAGTTATTAAGGGGAAAAAGTGTTTTTTTTTTCTTTGGGGACTTGGGAGGAGTTACTTGGGGAAAAAAAGTGAAAAAAAAAGGACTTATCAACTGATCCCAAACAATCATCTTCTTCCCATACTAAGTACACAGAGAAATGTTGATATTTCAATGCACATCTAGAGGTACTTATTTGGTTCTGAATTTTTGTAATTATAGAAGCTGGGAGTGTTGGTGAAACCAATGGAGAAACCAAGGCTTGTGTTGAGGTTCATTTGGATGGAGAGGAACATTGGTCTTGCGCTCGATCAAGTGATCTCGGGTCATGGCTCCATTCCTTTAAGTCCTTACTACTTCTGGCTGAGGAAAGATGCTTGGGAGGAGCTCAAGGTCATGCTTGAGGGTAAGCCTTGGATATCTCAATAGCAGTTTGTTATTCTTCTTAATCAGGCCACTGATATCATCAATTTGTGGCAACAGAGTGGTGGTGATTTTGTGTAAGCTGCTTTCGTGTGGATAATTTTGTCACTTAGTATTTGATCTATTTTGCTTGTAGCTATATTTAGCGGTGACATGTCTTGTTGTAACTTTGTTGAAGAGTTATTTGAACTGCCTTAATTGGTCCATCAATTTTAAAGAAACATGGGTCTTTTTCTTATTGACATGTCTCTCTCTCTACGAAGTTACTGTAGTAATTATTTAATTTTTTTGTTGGTGGTGATATTGATGGGTGTAAGTAGTTCTGGGTTTCATTACAACCAAGTTGAGAGCCCCACAAAAGGAGTTTACACGCTCATCTGTTATTTCATTGGAATGTCGTACTAGAAAGCTGCCAAATTATTAATCTCAGAATCATGCAAACTTTTCTACAATTTGATCTGGGTCTTATAAAGTAGGAGACAAGCTGCTATCATATACTCGGTATCCTTCCGCGTTAATTTGATAGAAAATGAAAACGCCGATTAATGCCTTTATACCATACTAGTGAGATTGGTGATCTGAAAGGACTTGCATATAAGGAAAAAGAAGAAACAATTAACAAGCACTAAATAAATGCAGATTTACAAAGTTGAAAAATGCCTTGATCCAGTAACATCACCACAAAATGAGATCAATCGTTACAAATTATTATGTTTACCTCAACACATCAAGTTCACCGCAAAATGAGATAGATCATTACAAATTATTATGTTTACCTCAACACATCAAGTGACTATATTGTACCAAAATTCTTCAAACTATCAAAAGAAGCTTTGAATTGCAAAATGGGCAATGTGATCCCAAAATGAGCATTACTTTTTTTCTGGAGGAAGAAGCAGCATCATCAAATTCCTTCATGAACTTTAGGAGCTATAACTTTTAAGTTCCAGTAATATCAAAAGCTTGAAAAGATACTTCTATTATGCATATATCCAAGAAGAAATCAACAGTGCAACTTGGGCAGAAAAGAACGATTAAGCAATGATTAGTGATCATGCAAACAACCTGTCAAAGTTAGAATATCATAATTTTAGGAATAGCTGATCGAAAACCGCATTGTGGATTGTTTAGATTATATGTCATATTTGGACGAACTTGCAAAAAGCATACGAAGAAACAAGAATAGGACTAATATAAGCTTGAGCCTTGAGCACGCTTTGAAGCAGTGTTCTAAAACAAGGGATAAGCGCTTCCCAACCTTAGCAAGGAGGTGGTAGGTGCCGGCCTAGCCGCCTAGGCGCTAACAATCGACCACCAATTGCAAAGAAAGATGTTCATGACACCCTGAATTTTGCTTGCAAATGACAAACATCTATGGGCACAAATGTTTAGGCCGCCTCCTTACAGTTGAAAAACAAAAAAAAAATATTGATTGCTATAATTATAAACCCAATCAACAAAAATACCCAATATATCCACAACACATCAGACAACTAAACTCAAAAAACTACATCCCTGATTTTAATCTATTCTCTTTTTCTTTACTATCCAATCTCAATCTCAAAAGAGGCAGGCAGGGATATCTACAATAAAATCTCAAAACAATGATGAAACCACTATAACAAGGCAAACTTTAAATTAGGAGGTAAATAAATGTTGATAATATATTTCAATCTCACCTCAAATATTTTATCTATATTAATAAATATGAATACAATCCAGCACCTAAATTTATTTGAAAGTCCAAGTTTAAAACAAGAAACTACCATTCAAGTTATGTTGCTGCATATGACCATAGATGGCATTTACAAGATATTCTGGTGCAATCTCTAACCAATTAAACCATATCCATTTCTTGTTATGTATTATCTTGCCTTATAACTCTTAGCTCTATTAGGCCCGTCTTATTCTCGGGCATGCTTGATTATATATGTAACGGTATCTAGACATCAAAGAACATGCTCCTGCGTTCTTAGATGCGGCGTCTGACATAGTAAATTCCTACGAATACATTATGACAGACTAGCCTTTCAATTGCAACTTCTCACCCAAGATCCCAAAGTCATCCATAAACAAATTAAGGAAAAATTAGGAGATTTTTTTTTCAAAAAACTACATCCCTGATTTGATTCTCATGCTTTGTACAGAAATTAACAAAAATTAAAAAATTAAATACAGTACCTTCGTAGAGAGAGAGAGAGAGAGAGACAGAACGTTCTTCCGTTCGAAATCGCCGGAGCCGTGTCGATTTGGCCGGATTTAGGGTCGAAATCGCCGGTTGTTCCCCTTCCGTTCCTCTTTGGTTCGTAGTGAGAGAGCGAGAGAAGAGTACCCGGGTTTGTATAACAGAGAAGGAGCCGTATTCGTTTTTTTTTTTTAATATATACCTGGCCCACATATTTGGACAAACAAGGCAAAGGCCATTCCGCGTATTCCCAATTTTTTTAAGTCCGTTCCGGGTTCATTTATATCAGTTCGCTGGAGAGAGGGCCTATATATATATATATATATATATATATATACACACACACACACACCCCAATATATATATATATATTCACCTATATATGTACATTGAGCTCCACTTTGGACCTTAGAATTAAATATATTGAGTTCATTCATTTAATTTGATTGGGCTCAATTTAATTATTCTATTAGGCTAACAAATAAATAACATATGTTACATTTAATTAAAATAAGCATTGAGCTTGATTAATTATAACTTGAATCAAGATTTAATTAATTACATGGACTACTAGGTTAATTTATTTAACTTAGTTTAATACATCAATTGGACTTATAATATAATCCAATTAGACTTGCCTTTAATTATTCTACCACATTGGGTTACATAATTAACTCATCCATGGTTAATTTTCATCACCATATTTATTCACCTAGCAATTAAACAACGTTTGGTTAATGCTCTCTCTTGTCTACCAACTAGGGTTATTCAATTAACCCTACATTAGTTAATTCTCTACACTTAACCAAATTTCCCAACACTTTGACCATCAATTGACTTTTTAAATGTTTGGGCTACATAGTTTACCTTGCATTGGGCTCTCTTATTTAATTACTTGGGCTACCTAACACAACTCACACATCTTCTATAACTTAGGCTAGGTAATTTATTTAATTGGACTACTACTACCTTATATACAATACTTGCTAACATAATTTAATTGGACTTATATTAATTACCTCTTACACTATAACATTTGGGCTTATTATTTAATTACTCACATTCATGCAAGTATTCCCATATTGGGCTAACATCTATAATTCTTTTGGGCTAGTCCACTAGTAGTAATTAAATTACTTGGACAAACATTCTAGTTTTTATATAACTTTAACTCATAACCAATATAATTAACATAATTAATTATATTTTATGACTTTTCCTCTTACTTCATATTTAAACTAATTAATTTATTAGTTTAATTGAGTATTAATTTACTCATCTTCTTATTTGGCTAAGAAGCATACTTTAGGTATATATATGTATATAAATATAACCACCTTCACTTCTCAATTGAATTTATTTTCTTAATAAATTCTCTACATGTATCATCACAATATTCCCACATTTAATTTCTAACAAATAAATTATGTTAAAAAAAATGTTTACCCATTTTCTACACATCTCACTTCGACAATTCTATGTTTTAAACCATAACCTTTAATTAATTATTTCAAATCTTATTTACAATTTTTGTAAATATCTGGGATATTACAACAACTAACTTTATATCTAAAATAATTAACTTTATATATAAAACAATTAATTTTATATATAAAATAATTAACTTTATATAAATCAAGTAACTTTATATATAAAACAATTAACTTTATATATAAAATAATTAATTTTATATAAAGTATATAAAATAAATAACTTTATAAATTATTTAACAATAATTCGCCAATTATTCAAAATTATTCATTATTATAACCAATTGTTATAAATGCAGTGTAGTTGGTCTTCTGAATTAGAGACTCATAATACCAGCAGAAATACCAACTAATAATGAAATACAACAGTTAAATCAATATCATAATAATGATAACAATAATGCAGAAAATAAATAAAAGAAAGAACACGTTACTGTGTAATGACAATTATTGATTCAGTAATGTGAATTACTGTGCATGTGCTACTGTGACAATTATCAGTTCAATAATATAAATTATTATGCATTTAATAATTATTGGTTCAATAAAGTCAATATTGTACAACAACCACTTTATCAGTTTAATATTATGAAACACTGTGCAATACAGTGTGGTACTGTGCAATACCGTTTGTTACTGTGCAACTATGCAATACCGTATGTTACTATACAACTATGCAATACCGTGTTCTACTATTCATTTACCACCGGGTATATTAATAGTTAATAATGATAGTACCGTTGACAATTTTTATTTAAAAAGGTTAATATTGTCGTTTGCTATATCCGATAATAATTCGATGTGGAGGTCCACTAACGTTTGGTTATTTCGGCGCCGTCATATGAATTGAATATTCCCCCACAAAACGAATATTTTCCGACAAAACGAATATTCTCCGACAAGATAAAATTTGCACAAAATATTTTTAACTTTAACTTTTGTCAATTTATCCATTTGCCGTAACAGAAGAAAATATATAAATAAAATTTTAATTTGTATTTCATAAAAGTCGGGGTCTTACACAAGTAGAGTTATGGCATAAGAGACTTGGTCACATAAGTGAAAAGGGATTGAAGCTATTGGTCAAGAATAACAGTCTATGTGAGTTGAAATGTACGCAGTTTGAAAAATACAGTTATTGCTTGGCTGGAAAGCATAACAGAGTTTCATTCACGAGTTCTCCATTACGAAAGCCATATATACTTGATTTGGTACACTCCGATATATGTGGTATGAAAGTAAAAACACTTGATGGTTCTCTTTATTTTGTGACATTCATTGATATGATCATTCGAGGAAGATATGAGTATACACTTTGAAGACCAAAAATCAAGAACTTGATGTATTTAAGCAAATTATGCGAAGTGAAAGGAAAAGAAGATTATGCGTGTAGATTGAAGAAAAGTCTTTATGGCTTAAAGCAAACACCGAGGTAGTGGTACAAGAAGTTTATGTCAATTATGGAGGAGCATGGTTACAAGAAAACTTCTTAGGATAATTGTGTATTTGTGCAAAAAAAATTTGATAATGATTTTATTATCCTTCTACTTTATGTTGATGACATGTTGATTGTTGGCAGGAATTCTTCACGAATTGAGTTGTTAAAAAAATAGTTGAATAAGTCTTTTGCGATGAAAGACTTGGGTCCAACAAAGTAGATACTTGGCATAAGAATCATGCGGGATAGGGATGTTAAGCAATTATTTTTTTCACAAGAGAAATACATCGAGAAGGTGCTTCAAAAATTTCATATGGATAAGGCTAAAGTGGTTAGCACTCCTTTTGCTTCCCATTTTAAGTTGAGCACAACACAATGTCCTTCAACTACTGAAAAGAAGAAATATATGAAAAGAGTTTCAAATGCCTCATCTGTAGGAAGTTTAATGTATACCATAGTGTGTACACGGCCAGACTTGGCATTTGCAGTTGGTGTTGTCAGCCGTTATTTGTCAAATCGGGGAACATTGGAATGCAGTTAAGTGGATTTTGCGGTATCTTCGGGGCATTTCCGATTTGAGACTTTGTTTCGAAAATGGAAAAATTAAGTTTGTTGGTTACACAGATGCAGATATGGTTGGAGATCTCAATACCCGAAAATCTACTTCAAATTATATGATTTCTTTTACTGGTGGGGTTGTGTCATGGAAGTTTAAAATGCAAAAGTGTGTTGCACTTTTTACAATAGAGGTAAAGTTTATTGCAGCAACTGAAGCAAGTAAGGAGTTGCTATGGTTAAAAAAAAAAAAATTGAACGAGTTGGGATTCAAAGAGAAGAGATGCGTATTGTTTTGTGACAATCAGAGTGCTATTCACCTTGGTAAGAATTCATCATTTCATTCCAAATCAAAGCATATTGATGTGAGATATCATTGGATTAGAGATGTTTTTGATGCAAAGTTGCTAGAACTTCAGAATATTCATACAGACAATAATGATTCCAAATATGATGACAAAAATATTGCCAAGGGAAAAACTTGAGTATTGCAGACTGAGCGCTAGGATGGTGAACCCTTCCATATAGTCGTGAGGGGGAAATTTGTTGGGTTATTCCCTCCTATATAAGTTGACCCCATTAGTAGCCCATAAGGTCTACGGAATCATATGGATGATATAACATAGGTTTGAAGAAAAATATAAGGAACTAGTAACAAAAACAGAAGAGAGAGAAAAGAAAAATTGATTCCGGTAGAA
The DNA here is from genome assembly GCA_947179155.2 of Hedera helix. Taxonomy (NCBI): domain Eukaryota; kingdom Viridiplantae; phylum Streptophyta; class Magnoliopsida; order Apiales; family Araliaceae; genus Hedera; species Hedera helix. Next base: position 12,664,275 of record OX359280.1, read on the forward strand.
AATAGTGCAGTTTTTTTTCAACTCAGTGATCTGAAGGTCATTCGTGGTCCGATTGGGCTGATTTTTGGTGGGTGACGCCGTAACTTGTTTGTCTTCAATCTGAATGGTGGGATTGAGTATCGGAGTCTCCTCGCATCAACTTTTACTTTACATTATTGATACATTTTTTGCAAGAGTTGGTGGAGTTTTTAAGTTTTCTCTTATTATTCTTCTTGTTGAAAATATATGCCAAGAATATATTATTCTTGATTGTTGCTGATTTATGCCTCTAGTTGTTGCTAAAGAGAACGTTGTATTACTCGTTATTATTGATAGTGGAAGATTTGGTGGATTACGGTCCCGTAGTTTTTACTCCTCACATCGAGAGGGGTTTTCACGTAAAAAAATTTTGTGTTCTTGCGTGTGTTTGTTCTCAATTATTAACTGCTTGAATTATTGTTCTTATTGAATTTATACAGGATGTGAGAATTATATTGTTCCGCTGTGTTGTTAGTGTTATTTAGTTTGTTTTTTCTCCCAACAGTATGCTCTTTTTTTATTTTTTTTATTTGACCTTTTTATGTAAAAATAGTGTAAAGAGTCGGTTATTGTTATTGCCAAAAAAATTAGTGTAAATTTCGTGGTAAAGAAATGGAGAAAAATTAAGTGGAAACTTCGTGGTCAACAACCACGAAGATGAAATCAACGCCTACCATCTAAATTAAGATTTCTATTAAAAACGTCTGCGAACATGGAATAGTGATATTTCTTATTATTAGCAACTATCTTTTTCATTTTGATCTGAAGATCTGCCACACAAACCAATGGGAGAAACCTTTCTTGCTTCTTCCGCCATTCTGGTGCTTGATCGGTTGACTTCAGATGAGGTGTTGAAAATTAAGAGCCCTGAAATACAACCCCAACTCAAGCAGTGGACCAAAATTCTGAAAAATATTCGGAGAGTACTCGCTGATGCTGAGTTGAAACAGTACAAAGATACAGATGTAAAGAATTGGCTCAACAAACTGGAGGATCTTGCTTACGACATGGATGACATAATCGACGGCTTCGTCACTGATCAAGTTGGGCAGCGCCCCCATTCTCAAGCTAGCAGCAGCACCAGTCAGGTATCCTCTAACTCATTTTCCATTTATACCGATCTGACAAAGAAATTAGGTGGCATATCTACAAGATTGCAAGAGATTGTTGAAGAAATTGATGATCTTCGTTTGAAAGAGAATGATAACATTGTTGGAGGAATCCAATTCCCGTCCAGCACATCCTCTTCTTTGGCACAACCTCACGTGTATGGCAGAGAAGACGAAGAAAAGGCAATACTTGAAATTCTGTTAAATGACGAAGCAACTTTTGGGGACGAATGTGTGGTTCCTGTAGTTGGTATGGGTGGAGTTGGTAAAACTACTTTATCTCAGCTCCTCTACAATGACAAGGAAGTGAGCAGCTTCTTTGATCTAAAAGCGTGGGCTTGTGTCGGTTTTGTGTCCGATAAGTTTGATGTTCTTGGAGTGACGAAGAAAATTTTAGAGTCCCTCACCAGAGTAGATTGTAACTTGAAAGAATTAGATTCAGTTCACGGGAGCCTCCAAAAGGAATTGTCGGGGAAAAAATTTCTTGTGGTTTTAGATGATATATGGAAAATAGAATGTGATGATTGGAACAGTCTAAAACTACCTTTCTTTGCTGGGGCTCGAGGAAGCAAAGTTATTGTTACAACTCGTTCTAGAGATGTGGCAAAAAAAATGAGTAGTATTGAAATACCTGAGCTGAAGCAGTTGGGAGACGACCATAGTCTGTCTTTGCTTGCACGTCATGCACTTGGAAGGGATAGTTTTGAGGAACATCAAGATCTGAAAGTGATTGGAGAAAAAATACTGGAGAAGTGTCAAGGTTTACCTTTGGCAATAACAGCGGTTGGTGACCTCTTACGTACTCAAGAGCATAGTTGGGAACGTATACTTCGTAGTGAGGTATGGGATTTATCAGTGTGGGGTTTATCGGGCCGTATCCTTCCATCTCTCTTGTTAAGCTATCATTATCTTCCTTCTCATCTAAAGCGATGCTTTGCTGCTTGTGCAATAATTCCAAAAGATTGTAAATTTAGCAAGAAAGAGCTTATTTTATTGTGGATGGCCATGGGTCTTTTGCGGCAATCGAGAGAAATGAATTGCCTAGAAGATTTTGGTGCTACATGTTTTGATGACTTGTTATCCAGGTCTTTTTTCCAAAATTCGGCAAGAAGTGAATCACAATTTGTTATGCATGATCTCATAATTGATGCAGCTGAATATGTTGCGGGAGAACTATGTTGTAGGTGGGAGGATATGTCGGAAAATACTAAGATTTCCAAACGGGCTCGTTACTCATCATTTACTGGTCAAGCTTTTGATTTATTTGAAAACTTCAAAGATTTTAACTCTGTTCAACGGTTACGAACTTTCGTATCCTTTGAAAGTTGTGCTCCTTCCTACGGCCTACCTGACAAGGTTTTGGTTGACTTGGTGCCAAAGTTCAAATTTCTGAGGGTGCTATGTTTATTTCATTTTTCTATAAGTGAGCTGCCAGACTATATCGGGGAGTTGAAACATCTACGGCACCTCGATTTATCTTGTACTGGCATAGAAGCGTTGCCTGCCTCAATATGTACACTCCACAATTTGTTAACGTTATCAGTTTGTTTTTGCTCTCGCCTCTGTAATTTGCCTGCAGATATTGGTTACTTAATTAACCTTCGTCATCTTGACAACGCCGGTACTCCTAAATTAAAAGAGATGCCTTGCGGGATTAGTAAACTTGCAAATCTTCAGACATTGCCGAAGTTTGTTGTGGGGAAAGGTTGTGGGTCGAAGCTACGGGAATTGAAGGATCTTATGCTTCGAGGGAGTCTTTCCATTAATGGACTTGAAGATGTGATGGATAGTCAGGATGCAGATCCAAGTCTAAAGCTTAAGCATGATCTTGATGAATTAAGGTTGGTATGGAAATCCGATGATGAGCATCATGACGAGGAACTTGAATTGGATGTACTTGACAAACTCAAACCAAATGGAAATCTGAAGAAGCTCGAAATAAATGGATATCGATGCTCAAAGATCTCAAGTTGGGTAGGTGATCCTTCATTCCGCGAATTAACTAGCATAAGTATCATTAATTGTAGAAATTGTAAGTCCTTACCTCCACTTTGGGAACTGCCCGGGCTCAAGCACATGAATATCCGAAACATGTTTGAATTAATAAGCATTGGTGTTCAATTCTACAATGATGGCCATTCTGAAGTTCCAAATCCATCTCTAGAGACTATATATTTTGGCGGCATGCCAAACTGGGAGGAATGGTCAATATGCAGAGGAGGTGTGGAAGTTAGGTTTCCATGCCTTCGTGAGCTTACTTTGAGTAATTGTCCAAAACTTACTAGGATTCCACTAATGGCAGTTCCGTCACTTTCCCGCCTAGTATTTGATAATTATCGTGGGCCGGTGCTAGAATGCCTATCTGATGTTACCTCGACGCTCAGAATTCTCAAAAGATTGCCACCCTCTTCTTTGGCACCACGTCACGTGTATGGCAGAGAAGAAGAAAAAAAGGCTGGGCTTGCATCGGTTGTGTCTGATAAGTTTGATGTCCAATAACTTATAATTCTGTTAGATGATGAAGCAATTTTTGGGGACGAATGTGTGGTTCCTATAGTTGGTATGGTAAAACTACTTTGGTTCAGCTCCTCTACAATGACGAGGAAGTGAACAGCTTCTTTGATCTAAAACCTGGGCTTGCGTAGGTTTTGTGTCCAATAAGTTTGATGTTCTTGGAGTGACGAGGAAATTTTTAGAGTCACTCACCTCAGAAGCTTGTGACTTGAAAGAATTAGATCCAGTTCACGTGAGACTGCGAGAGAAATTGTTGGGGAAAAAATTTCTTGTGGTTTTAGATGATATATGGAAAATAGAATGTGATGAATGGAACAGTCTGAATCTCTGCCTTTCTTGGCTGGGGCTCGAGGAAGCAAAATTATTGTTAAACAACATGAGTCGTATTAAAATACGTGAGCTGAAGCAGTTGGGAGACGACCATAGTCGGTCTTTGCTTGCACGTCATGTGCTTGGAAGGGATAGTTTCAAGGAACATCAAGATCTGAAAGAGATTGGAGAAAAAATACTGAAGAAGTGTCGAGGTTTGCCTTTGGCAATAACAACGGTTGGTGGCCTCTTAGGTACTAAAAAGCAGCATTAAAGTCGATGGGAACATATACTCCAAAGTGATGACTGATGAACCATGAACGGTTGTCCACGTAAGACCAATTTCTTATACTCGTATTTTTTTTAATCTGCTCAACTTCATTGTATAATTGGAGATTTTATTTTTATTATTAGTGTTTTTTTTTATAAATGAAATTGAGATCCTTGTGCATCAGCTAGCTAGAAGCAATATAAAGATACGTTTGATATAACTGTGTATATGATACTAGATGTACTCTTTGTAATATATATACTGCAGGTGATACTTTGTTTTTCTTAATTAAGCTATTTGTTTAGTAAATTAACTAACTGTTAAGAAAAAAAAAGAATTGAAATTGAAATTTGAGCTCTATGCGTCAACAAAAGAACCAGCAGCTTATTTTGGCAACAAACTTAATTTAAAATTCAAAATCGGAGTTTCTTTGCCTTAGTAACCATCTTTGGAGTTATTTTCGGTGTTTGCATTTGGGAAGTGAAGTGTATCATTTTCATCTTATTCTAAAAAAAGTTTAATTAATTTTATTCCTGAAAAGCGGTTATTATTTTCATGTTCACTCATCCACTCGCCCACGTTAGTTTTCTAACTGTTTTCGCATCTCTCTTCCACCATTGTCTAAATTCAAATGTATAGACGAGCAAGTCTGATTTATACATTTTGTAATTTTAGATCAGTTCTCTTATATTTTAAAATATATCTCATCTTTTGTGGGTATATCTGTAAACTCTACCATCCAATTGATCATCTGTTGTATTTCAAATTTATTAATTGGCATATAGTTTTTTGGCTTCATTGGGCAAGACATATTGGTTAACACTAGATACTGCTGAGCTTTTTTTGTATATACCAGTTTTACATCTTTGTTTTCCCTTTCTTCTTTGGGGTTTTGCTCTGGATGTTGTTCTCCAGGTTGGAAATCAGTTCGGCAATAATTGTGGGTTCTCCTTCTCCCCGGCACTAGTAAATTTATTTTGACAAGTCAGCTATCCATCTAAAGCTGCTATACCTACTTTCACGCTATGAAATACGATTGTTTCTTTCAACTGTGCAATTTCTTTATCTTTCTCCAGCTACTAAAATTACTGATAATGTTTTTCTTGTATCTTTCAGTTCGAATCATAATCCAAACTGAACCTAAGAGTTAGCTCAAGTACATAACCAAATGACCAATACCACTCAAAATCTTGTTTCCAATTAGAAAGGAAGCAAGCATTTCCCCCCAAGTTTGGCAATTTGCAGTAATTATTATCCAATTAGGACCTTAATCTCTAAGTGCATTCCCTTCATTTTATATCTATCTAAAAGGGATATATAACATGAGTCATACATGAGTCATTTTATATCATTTTGATCAGAAGACCTGCCAAACAAACCAATGGGAGAAACCTTTCTGGCTTCTTTCGTCATTCTGGTGCTTGATCGGTTGACTTCAGACGAGGTGTTGAACGTTGCGAGCAAAACACAACCCCAACTCAAGGAGTGGACCAAAATTCTGAAAAATATTCGGAGAGTACTCGCTGATGCTGAGTTGAAACAGGACAAAGATCCAGATGTAAAGGAATGGCTCAACAAACTGGAGGATCTGGCTTACGACATGGATGACATAATCGACGGCTTCGTCACTGATCAAGTTGGGCAGCGCCCCCATTCTCAAGCTAGCAGCAGCACCAGTCATGTATCCTCTAACGAATTCTCCACTTATACCGATCTGACAGATAATAAATTAGGTGGTATCACTAGACGATTGGGAGAGATTGTTGGAGAAATTGTTGATCTTTCTTTGGAAAAGAATAAGAACATTGTTGGAGGAATCCAATTCCCGTTCAGCACATCCTCTTCTTTGGTACAACGTCACCTGTATGGCAGAGAAGAAGAAAAAAAGGTAATACTTGAAATTCTGTTGAAGGATGAAAGAATTTTTGGGGACGAATGTGTGGTTCCTATAGTTGGTATGGGTGGAGTTGGTAAAACTACTCTAGCTCAGCTCCTCTACAATGACAAGAAAGTGGATAGCTTCTTTGATCTAAAAGCGTGGGCTTATGTCGGTTTTGTGTCCGATAAGTCTGATGTTCTTGGAGTGACAAAGAAAATTTTAGAGTCACTCGGGGAACCTTGTGACTCGAAAGAATTAGATCCAGTTCACGCGAGACTCCGAAAGAAATTGCTGGGGAAAAAATTTCTTGTGGTTTTAGACGATATATGGAAAATAGAATGTGATGAATGGAACATTCTGAATCTGCCTTTCTTAAAATTATTGTTACAACTCGTTTTGCTGATGTGGCAAAAAACATGAGTCGTATTAAAATACGTGAGCGGTGAGCTGAAGCCGATGGGAGACGACCATAGTCTGTCTTTGCTTGCACGTCATGCACGTGGATGGGATAGTTTCGAGGAACATCCAGATCTGAAAGTGATTGGAGAAAAAATACTGGGGAAGTGTCAAGGTTTGCCATTGGCAATAAAAGCGGTCAAGCTCTTGATGTATTTGAAAACTTCTAAGATTTTAACTCTGTTCAACGGTTACGAACTTTCGTATCCTTTAATTTTTCCTTCGGTCAACGCTTACCTGACAAGGTTTTCGTTGACTTGGTGCCAAAGTTCAAATTTTTTAGGGTGCTATCTTTACGTCATTATCGTAAACATGAGCTGCCAGACTATATCGGGGAGTTGAAACATCTACGGCACCTCGATTTATCTGGTACTTTCATAGAAGTGTTGCCTGCCTCAATATGCACACTCTACAATTTGTTAACGTATCAGTTTATGGTTGCTATTCCCTTGGTAATTTGCCTGCCGATATTTGTAACTTAATTAACCTTCGTCATCTTGACAACGCCTCTACTGGTAAATTAAAAGAGATGCCTTGCGGGATTTGTAAACTTGCAAGTCTTCAGACATTGTTGAAGTTTGTTGTGGGGATAGGTAGTGGGTTGAAGCTACGGGAATTGAAGGATCTTATGCTTCGAGGGAGTCTTTCCATTTATGGACTTGAAGACGTGACGGATAGTCAGGATGCAGAGGAGGCAAGTCTAAAGCTTAAGCACCATCTTGATAAATTAGAGTTGGTATGGAAATTCGATGATGAGCATCCTTGTGATGAGGAACTTGAATGTGATGTACTTGACAAGCTCAAACCACATAGAAATCTGAAGGTGCTCTTAATAGATGGATATCGATGCTCAAAGATCTCTAGTTGGGTGGGTGATCCTTCATTCCTTGAATTAACTGAGATAAGTGTCATTAATTGCAGAAATTGCACGTCCTTACCGCCACTTTGGGAACTGCCCATGCTCAAGCACTTGAAGATCAGAGGCATGTTTAAATTAAGAAGCATAGGTGTTCAATTCTACAATGATGGCCGCTCTTCTGAAGTTCCAAGTCCATCTTTAGAGACTCTCTTTTGAATGGCTGCCAGAGTGGGAGGAATGGTCAATATGTAGAGGTGGTGTGGAATTTAGGTCACTATTTCCACGCTTTCGTGAGCTTACTATTATGAATTGTCCAAAACTTGCTACGATTCCTCTGATGGCACTTCCGTCACTTTCCAACCTAGATTTTGATAATTATCACGGGCCCGTACTAGAAAGCTTATCAGATGTTACCTCGCTGTCTAGCTTGTCAATTCAAAATGCGATGGGGCTTACTTTCCTACATGATGGATTTCTGCAGTACTGCAGGGCACTAGAACATCATGCCCAAAATTAGTCGTTCCCAAGGTCAGTTGTTTCCCCCATGTTTAATACTCTGGATATTGATAGTTGCGGGGCTCCTGAGACCTAGCTGCCAAACTACAGTGCCAACAATTCTAATCTTGTTGTGGTCATTTGGTCAATGTCTTCACTCAATATTGAGTCATTGCAAAACTTTGCAAATCTTGGTTCCTTGCATATACACGATTGTGATGGTCTGGAGTCTTTCCCTAAAACCGGATGGGTCGCCGCTTTGAAGCTCAGATTTCTCACAATTTGGGACTGCCATAATTTCAAGTCGTTGCGTTTTAATCAAAGTCAAAGGAACCACCGTGTATCACTAGAAAAGCTGGAGATATCGGGATGTCTGAAATTGGAGACCTTTCCAGATGGGGATTTGCCCCCCAACTTAGCAAAGTCTTCATGTCACGTACTGCTGCGGAAAACTCCTGAAACCACTTTCAGAGTGGGGCCTCCACAGACTCGCCTCTCTTGATGAATTCTCCGTATCTGATTATGATTGTGATGGGGATGATCAGCAATTTCTGCTTCCTCCAACTTTGACTAAACTTGTGATTGAAGGGCTCCCAAATCTGGAAAGCTTATCTAAAGGCCTCCAAAACTTCATCCAAAATCTCAGCTCACTCAAAAAACTAGCTTTTGTAAATTGCCTTGAGCTTCGGTCCTTTCCTAAAGAAGAAGTGCTTTTCACTCTTTCAGAATTGACTATCCACAACTGCCCTATCCTGGAGAAACGGATAGAGGATGAAGGATACTAGCAGCCTATCCTTGCCAGCATCCCCAGTGTGAAATACTACAGTGAGGAAATTGCTCTTCGCGACTTTCATTATCATGTGTTAAGATACTTTAAGTCTTGTGGTAATGCCTTTGTGATCATGGTTTTACTAGATGTGCTCTTTGTAATATATATTCTGCAGTAGATGCTTTGTTTTTCTTAAATAATACTATTTGTTTAACTAACTGCTAAGAAAAAAAATTAAAAATTAACTAACTGCTAAGAAAAAAAATTAAAAATTGAAATATGAGCTCTATGCGTCAAAAAGAAGCAACAGCTTTTATGGGCAACGAATTTAATTTAATATTCAAAATCAGAGTTTCTTTGCCTTAGTAACAAACTCTCTCTCTCAACCCGCATATAATACTTGTTCACCTTACACCAATCCACATACAATGTTTGTTCCCGCTCAAGTATATATGCTATGAATCTTATGCTTATTAAATTAGTAGACTCCATTTTAGGTACACCAGATCTTGAGAAAAAAATATTTTTGTACTCTAAATTATAATATTAATATTAATTTTTTAAAATTAATTTTAAATATTTACAAACTCAAAATTGAAATTAATTTATATATTTAGTTTAAATATTAATATCATAAACTATTTAAAAATTACTATTATATATAAGATTTATGATTTTCAAAAATTAAATAAATTACGTTAATTTTAAATTTAAAAATATCTTAATTTAATTTTTTTTAAATTAGTATTAAATTTATAATTCGAAACGGAGGAAATATTTTTTATTTGAATTTTATACATTTTGTCATATATTTTGTTGGACAAACTTTTTATTTTGTAACATCTTTTGATGGACAAAAGAATAAATATATAGTAGATTGAATAAGAGCCTATCACTTTTGGCCAGGTGTTCATGAACACAGTTGGAATAGGGATATAAATAATTAATTGTCTAGTAGCTACCAAGCACCATGAGTCCATGACCACACCTGCACCAACTTTGTGGCTAGACTTGGCTATAACTGAAGGTGGGAAAATGACTTCTTACGTGATTAGTGGATCTAGCCTTGATTTTTGTCCTTTTTTAGTGCTTCCTTTTTTCTTTTTATCACGTCACTCATGTTGCCTTTTGATTTTACTGTGTTGTTCAAGTCTCAGAAATAGTACATGTTTGCATGAGACTTGTGCATCGGATACTACTTTATGATACATTTGGTTAAGAGAATAGAATAAAAAATAGTGTATTAGATGATTATTTTAGATGATAAATTATTTTAATAAAATAAAAATTCATTCTATCTTTTTGATTTTTATTTCATGTGAAAGAGATGGAATAAAATTTATTCCAATAAAATAGATATGTATAATAATTTTACTATCATATCAAACCACTCATTTCCACCAACAATCAAACATGTTAAATAACTTAAAATCATTTCATTTTTTTTCCTATTCCATTCTTTCAATTCAAACGCAACATTATATATGTTACTAAAGCAGTAAATAAAAGATGTACAATTTCAAGGCACATAACCCAAGTAAACTTAAAAAGAAATTGACAAGTAATTTATAGTTAAACTCTAATAGCGTCTAATCCTTACATATGTTGATATAAAACAATAAATATTATAAATTAGTAGGAATAATTCATTTGATGACAAGGTTTAGCGGAACAAGACGAAGAAATTAAAATACAAAATGGGAGCCATGCAAAATTTTCAAGGATTTAGGCTTGAGCCCAATTCCTATGAAAATGCTTCTCATTTGATAAATTATTGAATTACTCCCTCCATTTCAAAATTAGAAACATTTGTAAACTGGCGACTAATTACAAAAAAAAAATTATTCTTCAATTTTTTCCCCCAACATTGGTGAAAACTGAAAACTAGTGTTCGAAATATTGTACTCCTGAATTTTATATCGTTTTATAATTTAAAAATAAAAATATTTCTCTAATTTTAGAATGAACCAAAAATAAAGAAAAAAAAATCTCTAAATTTATAAAGCGAGTATATTTCAACTTCATGTATCCTCTTTCTCAAAATTTTTGAATCTTTCAAAAACTATCATTTTGCAATGGCGTATACATTTTTGTTCACATTGCACCTGATCATTAACAACTAAAAAGAGAATGAAACAAACCTTCATTGAAGACCACTTTATCAACTTTTACTTGACAACTTCACCACAAAAATAAACAAGAAACTTGTCTCTTAAGACAAATGTTACCACTATAGACTGTACAAACAATCAAAATATAAAATCATAGGAAATCTCATTTGTTCTTCAAGTCTTATATTCTGCAAGCAACATCATATACACATGCATATATTTTAAAGAGGCCAACTGAAAAGCAATCGAAACTCCGAGTCAGATTTCCTCCAAGCAGCGTCACCAGGAAGTCCTGATAGTATCCAGATGTGTCTCCTTTAACTGCATCGTCAAGGCTAGTTTTGTTTGCTTTGCGATATTCTTCTCTGATTTTCATCATATCAATTCCAGCTCGAGTTACAATTGCTCTGGTAAGCGAATCTTCATCAGTTCCGAGGCCAATGATTGAAGCTCTAACAACCTAGTGATATTTGAAAACCAAATGTTGGTTACTCAGTTTGATTTTGTACACTTGGGAAAATGGGTCAAATCATGTATATGTGGCTATGGAGGTATAGTTGTTCTGATGTTCATGTTCTGGCAAAAAAGGAATTAAATATAGAGAAAAGAACTTAGTTGCTTAAATCACCTCAGCAAAGTGTTTCTCTGGAGCGTCGATACACCCAATTACCACTCTCAAGATAGATTCCAAGATACCATTGCCACAGCTATTAAGGTCCTGTCAAGAGATTCGTCTAAATGAATAGGCCAACAAAGACAAAAAAATGAAAAGTGCATACAAATGATTTGCTAGTGAAAAAGATGAACCTGGTCAATGGTATTTCCATAGTTTTGCTTGTAGCACTGGAAAGTTGCTTTAAGCTGAAAAACATTTCTAGTGCTGAGTATACACACAACATTACCGTGATCCAGTTGCTTCATCTCAATTGCTTCATGCAGTACTTCTGCCTCAAAATTTGCAACGTCTGAATTCACTAGTTCTTTATCATATCTGTAGGAACTCACCGAACTCACCAGAATCTGTACAATAACCCACAACGCCTCTACTGTAAATCTTTGAGGTCAAAGCAATGTGATTCTATTGATCAAGTGTTAAAGGAGTTAGAGATTGTTGGCGTGTTATCATAAAAATTAATACCCTGTACATTCCACTTAGCCATAACCTCTTGAAATATTTCTTCTTGCAAGAATGTAGGTATACTATGACGAAAATTCATTAGTCTTCACAAAAGCTGCCAAGTACTCTTATTGACCTAATGAATCGCGTATTGGTAATTGCATTCCTAAACATGGTACTTTTACGTCCCAATACTCAATAAATTTAGCGTACCAAATTCTTGTATCTCTCACACGATTCACAGTCAAGTTAACACACACACACACACACACACACACAACACATATAGTTAGAGAGAGAGACGACCACTCACACGATGATAAGAAGCATATCTTAAACAAATTAGTGTACAAGTTATTTAGAGGAGCACTATTTTCACGTGTGTTTTTTATATTTCTGCATGATTTTCTCTCACATGAAGGTGGGACTCACTTTATGCTCATGTGAGAGAAGACATGTGGAAATATCAAAAACACATAAAAATATTGGTTACCATTATACTATAAGAGCCTCTCGGATAAGTGTACTAAAGCGAACCACAAACCTAAACAGAGAAATGACTAAACCTACCCCCACGTACTGCGAACTTGGTAAGTTGATGTACCATGTCCTCATACCCATACCATGTACCAAAACGTATCATGAACCAGAAAACATTGGTCTTCACATCAAAGCTAATGCCGTTTGACACAAAATTGCAATCCAATCGAGTAAGAAATGTGGACTTCTTATAGAAACCAATACTCGCAGTTAGATGATGAAAACTTTTGGGAATAAAATCTACAAAAGGCAACAATAAAATAAGGAAAAGCAAACAACATTATATTAATATAGTTGGTCCTCAAAAATCTACTTTTACAACCAACTCTACTGTAATAACTTAATAATAATAACTCTTTTTGAATGGAATAAAAAACTAAAGGCAAAAAAATACTCTCACTCAAAACTCAAAACCCAGTAACACCCTCTATCAAATCTTTATGATGTTATAAGCTTTTAGTTTTGTACTTAACAACTAACTTGAAAACACTATTTCTAGACAATAGTACCTGCATCTTTTCTTGCATTGATCGATGTGGAATTTGGGACTATTACGTACTATTAGTTGACAATTTATCTGTATGGTGCTTTAATTTATTTACTTGATTTAATGATGATTTATAGGATTTATTTTAAAATATGCGTCAAAAATCCTATAATAAAGTCCTTATGATTGTATTAATGTAAAAGGACTTGGTATATCTTTGAGCTTAGAAAAGTGATGCATTAGAAGAGCCCATTTTACTTATGTATTTTTTTTTAGTGGAGCACTGTATTAAGATTACAGCTCCATCTACAAGCATACTCTATTGCAGTGATTTCATAACATAATTTCTGTCGAATTTGTCCCATATCTCCTTTGGATCAGTCTTTCTCAACCTATTTTACTAGTACTCATTCACGAAAACAAGATACAAGTATGTCAGCCCCTGCTTGTAGCCTAAGCAGAATATAGAGAAACAAAGATATAGAGAGAAATATAGAGAGAATTTAAAGAGAAAATGGAGAAAGAAGGATAGAAAACTCAGTAATCCCTACTGAGTTCGTGAATGAGAAGACACAGAGAGAGAGAGTCACTTAATTCATTTCACAAAATTCATATCATCATACTTGGGGAGTACTTTTTCCTTCACATCTACATATAAAGAGAATAAATGCTGAAAATAACTCTAATAACCTACACCGCTATCCTTATCCTTCACTCAGGAGTAACTAACCATCTATGTGCTCACTCAAAATATACTAACTCTAGAATATACTAATTTATTACTTGTTGCCCAAATTGCCCTCTACCTGACATTCCCTCCCCCTTTATAAGCATCCGTTCCCTCATGGATAGTGTGATTTTCTGCTTACCAATCTTGGTAGCTCTCACCACCTTTCCAGTGTCAAAAACAAAACTCAGGAACTTGTTTAGTTAAACTTCTGTCTTCTCATATTCCCCTGTACCAAAAGTTAACACCAACAACTTCAGATTTTGATTTAGTGTAACTTCTCCATTGCAAAAGCTTGCCTCGATTAGTATTAACTTTAGCATACCTTGAGTTCTTGAATTTCTTTTCCTTCAAATATAGTCACCATTGATACTTGCTTTCTCCATCATAACTAGCTGATTTGTAATACTCTCTCTTTAATATGCAGCTGCAAATCTAACTATTCCACGTAGGATCAACGACTATTTACCAAAATTAGCCTTGTGAATAATCATCTTTTAAAACAGTCTTAGCAAGTATTGCACAATATTTGTCTACTGTTATTGTTGCAGCTGTCACATTTCCAAAGTGATCCAACATTTCTTGAGCTATAAAGTAGGACAAACAACCCTTTATTATCTTCCTGCTGAGCACCAATAAACAGAAGTCGATTCAAAAGCAAGATTAATGTTCTTGGTTACCACACCCAGCCACAACTTGGTCCTATGACCATTTGAAAAAACAACTGAAAAATTATTTTGTAGCTTCTTCATTCATCAAGGGATTCACTGCTGCTATAGGCCTAGCTGCTTGAGTGCAATCAGATTATTCGTCAGGATCTTAACAACACCAGGGTCAGGAGGACTTAGAAATTTCACATAAAACACGATTGTTGTCCAACTCCACTGATATGGGTTTGTTAGCTTAAGAGAATCTTCGGAAAAGAAGGTTGAAATTAGCTTTTGTGCTACACCTTTCCTTTTCAGATAGATTTTTCATGCAAATAAACTCCCAGACTGAAAGTCCTCAAGGTGTAATCCCATTTTGTCTCTCCAAGGAATAGACTTAACAAATTCTCCTTTGATGATAAACAACTTGCCTTCAGCATCAATTGTTCCCAAGAGAGTGTATGTCTATTTCTCTTGAAAATGAAGCTGGCCTCAAGGCTATGATTACCTAGCACTTTGACTGCCTCTTGCCATGTATCTTTCTTAGAAATCAGTTCATTCAATGGCTGCCATTCTCCATTTGCTGCATATATTTTTTCTTTTCTTCCTTGATTTTTTTGTGCAACAATTATTGCAAAAAAAATCTTTTCAAGACCATAATCAATGGCCTTATATAGGTTAACACTCTTGCAAATCTCTTCACCATTGATGTACTCCAATAGAAGTAGCTGCCCATTTTCATCAGCACAAGTTTTTTCTTCATCATAAATTGGACAGTCATAAATTCCAGCCTCCTTATCTTTAATAATTGTTATGAAGTATTGAGGTATCTTGCAGTTGTGCCCCACATCATGGCTTGCAACATAGTAATTACAAAATCCTTTGTATGCGCATTCAGGGATCTAGGCAATGAACTAGGAACATATGGAAATAGGTTGTACTCAAGGTAGGGAGGAAGTTTCAATGTACTTGTTTCCTTCAAATGTGAGTTTTGTATAGAGGTTTTAACCTTATATCACCAAGGTTCAAGTGATACGACCCAGTCATTTTTGGACCCTTTCTGGATGGCAACCATCACCTAAAGTGAATCCCATTTTCTCAAAAAGTTCTGCATAAATCTTTGGACCTTGGGAGCTGAAATGTAGGCGACTCTGTCATCATTTTCTGGTCTGACTTGCAACATGGGAGGCGAGTTGACAGCTCCCTTAATAAGGAAACTCTTTATTGTTGTTCAGGAAGTGCCAACACTCCCTCTACCTTCATGAATCCTTGCTCCACTTCAGGATAATTGTCAAACACTGGGACTTCATTATACCAGAACTCTTCTTAAGATTTTGGTTGTGCAGCACATTGTTCAATGTTGTCAATGAAGTCAGTTTTTCATCAAAGAAATGATTCCCTTCATTTTGTGGTGGTTCATCATAGGTAGGCGGACCATCATAACATGAGCCTCCTCGCAGTCCTACACCCCACTCCTAGCATCATCACATCTAGTAAATGATGAAAACAAACTTGAGATGCTTGAGTTCCTTTCCCTCTTCATTTTCTTCATCAAAATTGTTCCTCCTCCTCCATTGGCTATTATCTACTACATTTGTTCTGGCACTAAACTTCTCAGCATGGCTGGGATTCCTAAAAAGTCCCTTATCTTCTCTATGGCCCATGTAAACTGGCATGTTTCCCTTCCTTTTATCTCCAACAGGGTTAACAAAACCCACCTCATAATCTAAGCTTTTTTGCTTCAACAACTCATTATACCACTTATAAAGTAATTCATCTTTTCATCAATGAGGTGCAACTTGTCATTAGTATAATCATATCTCTATAGGTCAAAAAATCATGTTGAAACATTTGGTTGAACATTTGGTGTGCAGGTCTAGCCATTGTTCTTCGAAATTTAAAATGAAAGTGAATCATAGAACAATTGTGATCCTAAGTTTGGAAACTAAATTCAAGCAACATCAATTCTAGTTAAATTATAATAGTTGAACTGGAGTAACTTTATAAGTGATAAATGAACTTCCTCAGTGAAGCAAACTGAGTATCCCAAAGAAACAAAACTTAATTCCAACTACTTGCTGCTTAGTTGAAACTTATCAGAGTAAATAAGCACATAAATAAGGTATAGCACCAAAGGATTCAACACTTGGTATGAATACTAATTACCAGGGCAGTAACAAGTGCTTATACTAACAAATAAACTGAAACTGTTGGTGTATGGACTGAAAAATGAAGGACTGGATTTTGAAGTTTTTGGTTTTTGATTGTTTGCACAGATGCTAAGTATGCTAAACAAGGTAAATAGAAAAACACAAACAAAATCAATTTAAACCAAATAATATCATAGAATCTGAAAATTTTGCCGTCAAAGAAGAAGTAGTAATTTATGGATTGAAGTATGCTTGGCTATTGCTGTTTATGAGAAATAAGCTTTGGCTATCTACGTGTGACTGAAACGAGTGAGATAGAAGAGTATTATTCCCGATACAAGTGATTTAACCCTTGAATTTGCTGAGTTGCAGGTTTGAAGAAAAACAGAGCCTCCAAAGCTGTGATTTTTGCTACCTTGAGGTTGGAATTTGGAGTTGTTGATGGTGTTTCTGGGCTGGGATTAGAGAGTCTTAGAAGTACAGCAGAGACTAGAAGAAATAGATTTCAGTTTGGGTTAATAGAAGAGAAAAAATCAGAACTTTAAAGAAGAAACAGAGGATTTGAAGGAAAAGGATGATGAGTTTGGATAGAACCTAGAGCTCTGATACCAATTTGTCAGGGTCTTTCTAACCAGAAAATAAGAGAGAAACATACATACAGAGAGAAAAAGAAAGAAAATTCAGGAAGAAAATGGAGGAAGGAGAGGAACTCAATGATTCTTCACTGATCATGAGATATATAGAGAGAGAATAATGCTGCGTTTGGATTGAGGAAATGGAATGAAAGAATGATAGGAATGAAAAATAGTGTATTAGATGATCATTTTGGAGGATAAACCATTCCAATGGAATGAAAAAAAAATTCAGCCTTTTGAATTTTATTCCATGTGAGAAGTTATGGAATAAAATGTATTTCAATGGAATGGATATGTATGATACTTTTATCATCATATTACACCACTCACTCCCACCAACAATCAAATATATACTTAAAATACTTTAAAATCATTCCATTTTTTTTCCTCTATTCCATTTTTTCAATCCAAACATAACATAAGGAGAAGCATCTGAAAGCTTCAATCCTCAATTTATTTCACAATATTCATATCATCATACAATACTCTTCCCTTTACATCTATATAAAAAGAGAACAAATGTTGAAAATAACTCTCCTAACCTACAACACTATCCTTATCCTTGACTCACGAGTAACTAACCACTCGTGTGCTCACATGCTCACTCACAATATACTAACTCTAACTTATACTAATCTATTCCTTGCTTCCCAAAATGTCAAGCAGTCAAATTTACAATGTGCCTAAATTTGTGGTTTGCTATGTAACATAAAGAGTAGAAGACTTACATATAGGTATGGGGATACTTTACATGCATACATGGCTAATGTATACTCCCTCCGTTCGAAAATATAGGATCTCTATTAACTTTTTGAAGTCAAATTGAGATATTTTTAAATTCAAAATTAATATAAATTAATTTAAATATAGATAATACAATTATGAAAGAAAGAAAATAAACAACACAAATTTAACTATGGTTTGATCCTCAATGATCAACTTCCACAATTGAATCCTCTATAATAATTTTAATAATACCACTTTTAGCATAAAATAAAAGATAAAAAGCCCTCTCTCTCATCGACCAAAACCAAGTTACATCATCTTTCAGCCCTCTAGAACGTTATAACATTTTGGTTTTGTACTCAACAACTAAACTAAGACTTTTTTTTATAGAGTGGTACCTAGATCTTTCCTTTCACTAATCAATGTGGCACTATTAAATACACGGGTAATATTCCAACAAAAGTAAGAGCGGTTTCCTAACAAAAGCAATTAGTATGCGTGTCTGAAAAAGATGGTCGCTCTTATTATGGGTGTTTTATGCATTAAATTTTATAGTCACAGGATTTCATAAGTCAAGAATATAAATTTTAGCTTTGTTCTTTACTTGAAATAACGAGAATCTAAAATTTTAGGCTTAACTGAATGGATCCGTCCTGAACTTAATGCCCCGTGGCGCGGAGGAGGCAATATCACATATGTAGAAGCTGCTGCATTCTTATTGGTCTGCACCTATAGCGTCGATTTGAACTTCAAGTTGATGTTGTAGAGAGTAATGCTTTAGGCAATTAATTAGGCTTGGGAGAGATTCTAAATAGTCAGGCTATGAGGACTCTGTTCCTTCATTCTCAGATTTTGAAGATCAACATGTTCATTTAAGGTTGGTTGCTCAATTGCTCATATTTTCAGATAGCCAACTCAGTCGCGGATAGAATATAGCTAATACAACTCATTCACATGGTGGTTCTAAAGTTTATTTTTCTGATTTAAGTCATACAGTGTCACTATAGCTGCTGCACAACATGATATAGGTTTGTTTTCTTTTTGGCCTCTTGAGGTTCTATTTATTTTGTAGAAGGGGTTTCGTATCAAACCCCCCTTACTACTCCTTTTGATACAATTTTCATAGGTTTTCCAACTCCAGTCTCTTCAAGTGTTCAAGAATCTCATCTAAAAGCTTGTGATTCAACAGTTTTGTGTTTTGGTGAACGTGTTTGAGTGCTTATGATCACGGGAAGCTACTAGTTTAATTAGGGGAGCAATTCTTCTTTGACTCCTAAGGACCGATGTTTGTGCACTAACATTAAATGCAATTTGTTCCCTATAAAATGGCTTCTAATGCACCAAAATATTACAAGTTTGCCTGTGGATAAAAATCGTAAATAAAAAAAGAACGATAAAACTACAGCCCAGATATTATATAAATTTCTAAACCACTAGCTCACGCTCATGAAGTAAAAAAATCCTGGCTCCTGCCATGTTCTTTTATGAGTAATCTGACCTACTCAGTTGAGGACGTTGGAGAATAGCTGGCATAATGTCTGTATTAAGAAAGAAGTGATGGAACTTACCTTTCTGGCGGGTAGGGAGACGTTAGATATGATGTCTTCTTCAAGTGAGCATTCAAAGAGAGAACAGTAGGCTTGCCTTACTCCCACCAGATGATGAGGCGATGATGCACAAGCTATTTCAACAATCACTTGTAGTTGGTTGATACCTTTATTCCTTGATTTCAAGGCCTTACTCGCCAATATGGCATCCCTTTCATGAGGATCACGTGTCCACAAGATAACCGCATTCTGAAAAAGTCAGACATGAATCTTGTCATGTAATATAAACACTGAACAAAATTGTTTTACAACTTTGTATATATATGGAGATATAAGCTGAGTTGAAGAATAGTTTCAGAATAGTGTCTTCATGAAGTTATAATAGTTTTGGCAAAGGATTTCATTTATCAGCTTTAATTGTTATGAAAAGAAAACCATCAAGGAAACCCTTTTGCTCAATTTTTTAATTCTTGAAGCGTATATTTGTCTGGCTTGCATTCTAAAGATTTTTATTGGAGGTTTATAAGTGCTTCATCACATCTCTCGAGTTCTTGATCCAAGTTCTGCAGATATTGCTATAAAACTTGCTGTTCAAAACTGGCCTTTCAAACAGTTGCAGAAGCAACACCAACAATCATGCAATTTTGAGTAAATCACAAGCGCAAATTAAAAGGCAACTCTTCTCTTCTACACAGACACTACCTGATAGGTCTCAAGGATCGCTAATTGGCATCTTTTTCAAATAAATACTTGCGATCCTAAAATGTAGCTGCTCTCGAGCTTGAACCCTTCTCCAACTCGTTTTTAGTTCAGTTTTACCAAACTAAACATAAAAAAGAGATGGAACAATACAGGCTCACACACAAACACATGTCCACAAATGTGTAAAGCGAATTTGACAAATAATATGTTCATCAAATACAGCACTGTATATCCATGTGGTAAATCCACTTTCGCCTCAATTAAAAAATTAATAACATGCTGAAAATCATTATACCTAAACAAATCACAGTAACAGAATGCATCTAAATTCTAAAAAAGGATGCTACAAAAGATAGATTCGAACTAAAAGCATTTCTCTTGGTTCTGAAAATTGGTTCATGGTGATCTAGTTTCTATATTTAACACAATAGTGAATTGTTGACAATCCTTAACATGCATAAAAGACAAAAATTAAATGGAAATGAAATTATGGTACAGTAGAATAAAGGAATTTTGTTCATTGACTTTCAAACAATTATGACCTCCGTTCCAAAATTAGAGATAAATTTTGACTTTTTGAAGTCAATTTGTGAAAATTAAAACTTCAAAATTGATATGATTTCTTTTAAGTTTTACAAGTAATTAACAAATATTTTAACTAATATACCATACATATATTCGTTTATATTAAAATTTATATAATACTCCCTCCTTTCCAAATTATTCCATCATTATTGACTTTTAAAAGTCAATTTCATATACTTTCAAACTCAAAATTTTTATAATTCACTAACAATTCCAAAGCAACAAATCTTAAATTTGGTAAATAGTTTATTCATCGTTATATTGACTAAAGTTAAATGAATATATTTCAATTTTGAGTATAAAAATGTCTCAAATAGACTTCAAAAACTAAATAATGGTTTTATATTTTGAAACGGGGGAGTAATTTACACTATACAATAAAGATATTTGTTTATACCGAAACATATCGATTTTGAAGTTTAGGATTTTATAAATTGACCTCAAGACGTCAAAATGTATTCATTTAGGGAAATCCCAAAACAAAAAGGTTAGGACACTCAATTTAGGACACAGGTAGACTGAAATATTATATTAAAGTACTCCATTTCATCATAAAATACACACTTACAGACTGAAAATAACTGTGGAAATTGAGGTACATTTCAAATAGCCATACCCTGAAATCCCCAGATAGTTCAGATTCAATAGACTTGATAAGGGACTCTTTATAAAGCTGCTCATATGTCTCTCTGATCTTCCTCCTTTGGCTCACATTTCTATGCCCTAATATCCAAATTAAGCCCTTCTCGTCCGTTCCCCATCCTGGCCATAAACCCAAAAAATTATCACCAAAATCAACACATTCATATACTTACATAAACAACGTGTTAAAAAAATTATTAAAAAATAAATTTAAAAAATAAACAACTAAATAAAAAGGAATTGGGCTCCCATTCCAGGCAACAAACCCAAAAATTATCAACAAAACCAACACATATTCATACTTACATAAACAAATGTGTTATAAAAAAATTAAAAATGAAAAGATGGGGATTTTCAGGGATTCATCATAAACCCATTTTGATCGTATCAAAAAATGCATGAAGAAATAATTAGAAAAATGAGAAATTGACCTTTGAAAGCTTTATTGATTCTTTCAGCGTCTTGGGTTGCAGAAGGAACAATATCTGGCACTCTACGGGTACCCATTTTATTTTATTTCTGGGATTTTTATTGGGAATCCCAAACACATGACAACTGCTTCTGAGCTCAGCATCAGTATTCATTTTTCGGTTTCTTTTTCATATTAGAATATTACAGAGCTGGGAGCATGGAACAGAGGACTCGAGGACTATCTTCTGGTTTGACCAATATACCCCTATTTCGATTTTAATTGCCTTGAGGGTCTTTTTTTTGCTTTTTAAATTATTTTCCTAAATAAAAGAAGCTGGATCAAATGAGAACTGCAAAAAAGGAGGTGACAGACATCAGTTATTATCGGGTGATTTATTTTAGAACAAGTCTACATATATAATAATTAAATATTATAATAAATATTAAATTTATTATTATTATTAAAAAATAAAATATGATATAAATTTTAATATTATATTTTATTTTTTAATAAAGTAGATAAATATAATATTTAATTATTATATGTGTAAATATTATTTGTATTATTATATATATATAAATTACACTATCTCTCATGTTATATACAAAAAAATATTTCTTAAAATTTATGGGTCCGAAATTTTTGAACTCAAAAAAATCTCAAATGATATGTCTTTTGTAATTAGTTATGTTATAAAATACATCTTATCTTAATCAATAATACATTATTTGAGACACATTTAAAATATAAAAAAAAATTAACTCCTAAAATTATCTTTTTTTTAAATTTATATTATTTTAAGAGACAATTCACGTATAAATTTAAAGTTTCTCATCTCACGCTCAGTCAAACGAATACTTAAAAATCTAATTTTTGCTATTTATTAAAATTTATAAGGTACATGACACTTGACTATAGAAAGAAAAATATTGGCCTCCAAATATTAGTTAAGGAACTTTATTAAATCCCATACAATAGTTGCACAACGACCACTTAGATATTGGAAATATAAGAAAAAATTCTTTTAGAATTTTGGTAAATAATTTCTTTTGTGTGTATGAAACTAAAAAGATTATATATATATATATATATATATATATATATATATATATATATATATATATATATATATATATATATACACTAGCCGTAGATAACGATTACAGTCTTAAACCTTTTTATTCACTTTGAAAAGATAATTATCGAGAGATGAGATAAATGTCCATATTAACTCGCATTAAATTGTATTTACAATCGCTATGAAAATAAGATTATCTTTTAAGATTTTGTTTGGAGATTATATATATGTGTTGTTTGTATAATTAACTTAAAAATTGAGTTTAGAGGATAAAATAAAAAATATAAAAATAAAAGTTATAAAAAATAAAATAGAAATAGACCTAAACTTTCAACAAAAAAACTGAAAGAAAAAATGACTCAAAAATTCCGAACTTATGTTAAACGGGTTGTGATAGCTTCATTAATAGAGGTTAAGATTACATATTAACAACAAAAAAAATACGTTATTCATCGAGTCATTATTAAGCTATCAATATTGTTAAAATAACAACAATATTAATTATAAAATAATATGTATCGTTTAAATTATTAAATGACAGTTAAATTAATTATAAAAAATATTATTAAATATATATTTGTTATAAAATGCGTGAAACACATGTATCAATTTACAAGTTCAAATGTTGATTGAATTGATGTATAATTAAGCTGATAATAACAACATGTTAACAACCGATAGGGCAAAATTTGCCCCACGCACCAACTTAATTATTGCCAACTAATTTAGTGGATAAGAAAGCCTTTATGACTCATGACACGAGGCATGTCATTGTTCTTCATCGTGATTCTTGCGTTTCAATTTATAAGAGAAGTAAATTGATATCTCAATTGATAATGTTTATGGAGAATAAGATATTAAAGTCAATATTTTTAAAATAGTTTGGTACTTATTTGAGATAAAATCAGTACCCTTATTAAAAAAAATCAGTTATTTATTTTTACAATAGAAATTTAGTGCATGTTTTTTGAAAATTTTATATACGTTTGTAGTGTTTAGTGTGTTTAAAATATTTGAAAACTTAAGTTTTATTTACTTAATAATAATTTATTTCAAACGTGCAATGCACTAAAATTAATATTGTGCGCATAGAGGTCAAAATACTGTAAATTTTATCGTCAAAGACTGTTAAAAAATAAAATAGTACTTCGTACATATTTCTTTCTTTTGGTTTGTTTTTTTATCTTTTGGGCCAAAGCAATTTTTTATTATATATTCTCTCCATTTTAAAATTAAAGATATATTTTTAAAATAATAATTTTTAAAAATAATTTTATATTCTCAAATATAATTTAAGTATTAACTAAGAAATAATTATGATAATTTGATATTAAAAAAATAATAAAAAATTAAAACTATAATATCACTTTATAATTTTAAAAATATATATCTCTAATTTTTTTGTTGCAAATATGTCTCATATGCTATAAAATTGAATAAGACAAAATATATTTTATGACATAATTAATCACAAAAAATTTATCAAAATTGATGACATATCATATAATATTAACTTTTTATGAGACGATTAATAAAAAGTAGACTATGTTTGTGACAATCAATGAAAAGTAGACTTTTTTTGTGAAAAAAGAAAAAAAGAAAAAACGACAATAAGCGTTACAATATTTATGGTCATATTAAGCAAAGGCGTTGGCAAAATAATTAATGTGGCATGTTACCTAACGGACCAAGGACCGCCTCGTCATTCTTTGTTTTGTCTGTTCCATTATTTTCCTTTCATATTTTTCAAATTGACGAAAATATCCTCACAGCAGCATATAAATATATCACAAGAGAGTTCCTTTCAACGAAAACATTTCTCTCTCTAAAAAAAAAACAAAAATTAATGGCAGAGACAGATTATTTTGGAGTTCTCACAAAGGCCTTTTCAGGTTCTCTTTCTATTCCAATTATTTTACATAATCTGAATAATATGTTCTTTTAGCTGTTTTATCTTTTGATTGCATAATTTGGGGATGAATCAATCGAGTTATATATATGTGTATGTGTATATATATATATATCTATATATGTGTGTGTGTGTGTGTGTGTGTGTGTGTGTGTATGTATATATATGTATATACATATGTATATGTATACCACTTTGCCATGTTCTTGTTAATTTCTGATCTTTTGATAATATATAGTGCTAAAGAACTTAGCATTACTTTTATATTTGATACTGACTACTTATTTTTTTAATTATACTATTCCATATTATTCAGTTATTTACACCTAATTTCAGTTCACAGTTCAGTTATTTATTGACCATTTCTTCAATTCTTTTTTCTTTGTTTGGAATTTTTCAGATGAATGTATATGATTTACTTGTGGAATTACATTTCTTTAAACTATAAAAACTGATATTTTGAGGTGAAAAAAAATGATATTTTCACGTGCGAAAAAGATATTTAAAAAAGATTACGGTTGATCATTATTCATTTTTATAAAATACTCCCTCCGTTCCAAAATATAAGATATAATGTCAACTTAAATCATATTTAAACTCAAATATAACGCAAGTTTCTTTAGATTTAGTCAATAAATTGATAAGAATATTATAAACTATCTAAACAATACTGTTAATATTTAATGAACTGTAATTGGAATATGACTTTTACCCAAATGTAGCTACAAACTATTTTGTTTTGCTATTTCCTTTTTTATTTGGTGGAAAGAAAATGGGAATTATTTATTATGTAATTTCAAAGTTTTAACCCTTTATGGTATAAAATCAATATCATTTACTGAAAAGTTTTAACCAAGTGCTTTTTTAGAACTACATTTGAATTCGCTGAAATGTTACAACTAAATATGATTTGAATTTGATATTCTAGGACTTGGAGTTGATGAGAAAGCCTTGATATCAATATTGGGGAAATCGCATCCAGAACAGAGAAAATCCTTTAGGAAAGGAGCACCTCAATTTTTCGTAGAGGATGAGCGTTTATTCGAGAAGTGGGAGGCTCAACACATTGCTCAACTCAAACATGAGTTTTTACGCTTCAAGGTACACGCATCTTTTTTCCTAGCTTATTAATGTTTGGTCGTCAATAATTGCAGAAACCAAGACAAGGGGTTCTATAAAAGGAATTTGATATAATCAAGGAAAATGATATTTGCATTTCACGTTTCTCCATTTGCGATCGATTATTTGTTCCATTTTAATCTTGGAGTGGACTACAGATGGTGAAATTAATTCAGAGTGCATTTATCATTTTCCTATAATCAACTGCTAAAAATTAGAAGTGATTAATATGGTTTGGCATCTTTATTTTCAAAATTGATTCCTATTTGTGTGAAAAGTCCCATATGAACTCTCAATGTATACTCCATTGAATTGTATGAATGCTTATAGATTTATTTTTTTCATTTTTCATTTTTCATTTTTTTTATGTGTCCTCCTAGGTCTTTGCCCAAATATATGATTATGTGAAAATTGTTGCATTTTTTGTTACTCTAGATTAGCCCTTATGGATAACTAATGTTGCTTGAGCGTCAATAATTGTAAACTTTTCTCTTTCTCTAGTGACAATATGTTGGTTTGAATGACTCATGAAAAACCAAATACTAGGCTAATTGGACTCAATGACATTGCAATTTGTGAAGCTGTTGCTTTTATATATGATAAACAGAATGCAATTGTACTTTGGGCCATGCATCCATGGGAAAGGGATGCTCGTTTAGCGAAGGAGGCTTTGTTGAATGGACCACAATTGTTTGGCGTGCTCGTAGAGATTGCATGTACTAGATCATCGGAAGAGCTTTTGGGGGTCAGAAAAGCCTACCACTCACTTTATGATCACTCCATTGAAGAAGATGTTGCTGTAAAAATTCCCAGTACTGAACGTAAGGTGAGAGCTTCTACTTCTAGTGCTTGAAAAATTACATGTCCCAGAAATAAGTTTGAAGGTTTCTTCAATATATGTATATTATACTTGAGATATTAAAAAATCCTATATATTTTTTTGAATGAAAAATTAATGCATTTATAGAAGCATGGTTCCTTACAGTTTACCTTATCATCCCAAAAAGATTTGAGTCCAATTTTTTTTAATTTTAATAAAGAGAAGCTTTCTATATCAAGTTGGACCATTCACTTTTAGAGTAATAATGTTTACCTTATCAGTTTACCTTATCATCCCATAATGTTTTATAGGTTTGCGGCAGTTTGCCTAACAAACTGGAAATATTCTTATTTTTACACTGATGGTGGATCAAAATATAAAACGTTATGTAATTCCAGTTCGAAAAATGATGCAACCACAACATTGATATAATGCTCCTTTTTTTTTTACTCCATTTGAGGTGAGTGACATGATGAAAAATTGAGGATGAAATTGTCATTTGAATCTCTTGTTGAATTCTTTTGTTGGTTGGCGTAGTATTACTCTTCCAGTTCTAAAAGATAAATGTTACGTGTAGAGGTATTACACTTGGGAAACCTTTTATATTCACATCGAATATTTATATGGAGAGCAAATAAATTCTTCATCAAAATGTAAAATTTTGTCTTATAAGTTCTATTTTGTGCATTGACCAGTTGTTGGTAGTACTTGTGAGTTCTTATCGATATGAAGGTCCACGAGTTAATGAAGAAACTGCAAAATCTGAAGCCAAGATATTGCATGATGCCATAAAGAATGCTGCTAAGAAGAACCCCATTGAGGATGAGGAAGTTGTGAGAATTTTAGCAACAAGAAGTAAGCTCCACATCAAGACCATATTCAAACATTACATAGAAATCTTTGGCAAACGTATCGATGAGGTATGAAATGGAGATTCCATTTAAATAACACATTGTTTAGATAATTTGAAAAAAAAAAACTAGATAAAAGAATGTTGCAGTAGCTGCTCACAAGAAATTAGATAAAAACAAGAGACAACAGAGGACTTGAGGAAATAACCTATCAACATAGAAAAAGAACAAAAAGAAAATAGATAAAACAAGAGACAACAGAATGGCATTGAATGACTAATATGATGAGTCTAGACATACATGATACATCTATTTAACATAGGAGATTGACCATTTGATCTAAATGATAGGATAATTTAATTGTTTTATTCTCTTTTAAGTTTGCGAAATTTAGCTAAGGCCATACGTGAAACAGATACGGACTGAGTTCATGGTAGTTTGTTGAGAAATTATAAGGAAAAAATGAGAGTTGTTGTATTTTGGTGACAATTGATAGCTTATTGATCAATAATACTTTAGAAACACCCTAATTTCACTTAAACTCTCAATTCTTCCTTCTTCAGGATCTTGATACCGAGTTGATTTTAAAAGAGATAGTGCAATGCTTATCTACTCCAGAAACATATTTCAGCAAGGTGATCAGCTTAACCATGAAATATATCTCGATTTAAAAAAAAATATTGAGTTAACTTTTAATTTAATTGCTTACCGAATTTAACTTTACATCCTTTCTTATATGCTCCAGGCTTTGGATGAGGCCTTGAAAAGCGGTGCAGATGAGGAAACAAAGGATGCTCTAACTCGAGTAATCGTTACCCGAGCAGACGTGGATATACAGAAGATCAAAGAAGCATACCATCACAAGTATGGTGTTCATATCTCAGACAAGATTGAAGATATAGTTAATGGAAACTATAAAGATTTCTTGCTTACCTTGCTTGCAAGAGGAAGTTAATTTAAAAACTCACTGAATTTTGTTGCCATACTGTTATTCCCCGCACCTTCTTCCCCTTGTGGTTGTTTTTGTATTTTTGTGCTTGTATGAGTATCAGATTACCAATATTTTTACATGTTTAAAATATTTCTAAGTTGTATTCATTTGCTTGTTTATCTATTTTTTTCTTCTTCCACCAGCATGTATCAAAGTTGCTCAAAAGAATTTCAAAAGAGGGACTTAATTACCAAGTTAAAAGGAGGTAATGTTTTATTTTTAGTTTTATTTTTCCAAAAATTTATGAAACTATTATGAAGTTAAATTAATCCATTAGTTTATGAGTTATATCTAGCAAAATTTTATGTAAAACCCCTTCTAGTTTATCTAAACTTATTTCAATTAAAATGATGATTGTGTGCTATTAACACCAAACAATAATGAAACAATTAATAGTCATAGAGTGCAGGAAGGTGTTTTCTACCTATAGCCTATAGTCTATAGCCACACACACACACACAGATAGATATGTTATTCCATATATATTATATGATATATCTGTTATTCTATATATATATATATATATATATATAGAGAGAGAGAGAGAGAGAGAGATATGACGGTTCAAAAGCATACCTCTTAAATAACATACCTTTATCAAAACGACGTCGCTTTGATAAATGTATGCTATTTAAGAGAGGTATGTTATTTAAGAGGTATGCTTTAGATTCGTCATATATATATATATATATATATATATATATATATATATATATATATACTACTACTACTACTGCTGCTGCTGCTGCTGCTAATCAAGGCGTTTTTTTGTTTGGGATATTTTGCACCAAATAGGAAAGAGCGAAAGAAGAATATTGAAATTCATGATTAATTTTTTTTTCTTTTATTTATTTATGTATTTATCTTTAAGATTTTTATTAAGTTTATTACTTTACTCCTTTTCTCATGTTTGACATTATTCCTTCGAATTGCTTGGCACTTCCTGTTATTGAATAATTGTTGATATTATATTCTGAAGGATCATGGACATGAGTACGAGCCTCCAAGTTATCCAGTTCATCAAAATGCTACTGGGTATTTATGTATTTTTTGTTATATAGATGCATATAGATGCATTTTATGTTATTTTGATAGATCTGGTTTCATGTTTTGATCTTCCTCAAGGATCATGTTTTAATGGTTCAGTTATTGAACTGGGAAGAGATGGATTCTTTTTTTTTGAATTGGGTTCACTAGATGTTTTTTTTTTTTCTTTTTTCAACTGGGTTTATTTTAAAAAGATATCAATTTGGATTTTATTAGTGTGCATTCTAATAATAAAAAAGGGTTCTTTACAGTTACATACAACAATTAATAACAAATTACAAGATTAATGCACAAATAAAATAATTATAAAAAGAGTGCAAGTAGGAGAAATTAATTCCACAACATATCTTTAAAACCCTGAAAACAAGGAGATACTGTCATATCCGGTCGTTACCATTATTTGCAAAACCAAACAAAGCGATCAAACTAAACAAATCCCTCCATAACTGCAACAACTTGATATCTACTACTTTTAAACCAAAAGAATCACTTCATTCTTGATGCGGAAAGCAAATCAAATGTCCTAATGTCTCGTCTCTAATTTCCTAATTCTTCTATTCATGATTTAAGCAAACTGAGGAAACATGCAACTTTGATATCGGAATAATAGATCAACGCCAAATCAATCGAAGAAGACAAAATCTTCTGTCACGACACAACTCTGATATCGGAGAAGACGAAGCCTCTTGTCGCGACGCAACTCGTAATCGGAAAAGAAGAAATCTGTTGTCGCGACGCATCTATGTGAGGACCCGAATTTTCGAATTTCCTTAATAAAATTAAATAAGAATTTAATTAACAGAATTATCAAGGTTGTTTAATTTATTTGTGATATTATGTGATTTAAGGTATGTGATGAGATTTAATTGGTAAATTAAATCTATATAGAGATGTTGATAAATTGGGTGGAATTAAAATAATTGAAAAGTAAATAAATTGTTTTAAAATAATTTATTAAGAATAAAAGAAATTTCATATAATGGTACAATAAATTGTATAATAAAATTATTATGGAGGTGCATAAATTATTATTTAAATAATGTTATGCGGTAATGTGATGTATGAATTATATATATATATATATATATATGTGTGTGTGTGTGTGTGTGTGTGTGTGTGTGTGTGTGTGTGTGTTTATGTTTAATGGTTGTATTTATAAATTCTATTGATTATGAAAATTAAGGGATTAATAATTAAATTAATCCAGAAATTTATTAAAAGTTAACGAAGGAGTTAGTAAAATTGTAGTTATTGATTTTAGATTTAATCTGTAATTATGGTGGAAGTTTAGAAATTAATAAAGAAGAAAAGTAATTATATAAATTATATGATAATAAATTATATAAGGAAATTAAAGTGAAATATGAGGAAAATAATAATTATATAAATTATATAGGAATAATTATATAATTTATATAATAAGATTAAATTGAATAAGGATGGAATTTTTATTTTATAAATTGTATTTTGTGTAAAATGAAAATTATTTAAAAAGGGATAATGTAATTATATAAGTTATATAATAATAAATATTATTTAATTTATATAAGAAAGTTAATGTAAATAGTAAAGAAATGAAAAATGAATGAAGAGAAGAAATGTTTTAATTTATTAAAAATTATGTTTATGTATAATGGAATTTTTATAATTTTTGTGGAGGATAATATTGGAGAAACGTGAAGATGTTATTGTAACATGTTGTCCAAGTAACGGAGTGAAAAATTATGAAAAATAATTTTTATGAGGGGTATGAATTATTTTATGAATTTTGGAGGTATGAATTACCTCATATAATTACATGCATGTCATTATGCGTGTACAAAATTTGTCAAGTAAAGTAACCGAAAAATGTATGAATATTATTTATAAATCATAATATGAATTTTAGTAATTTAAAATAAATATTTTACGTATATTACGTAAAATATTTATTACACAAAATAATTACGTAATGTAGTAAAATACACTAATTATGCATGTTTTGGTTGCAAATTTCGGATGGCAAGTTGAGGCGGTGGAATTATTTTTACTTTCCAATTTGGTTAAGTGTTAGTATAATAAAAGGAAAGGAAAAGGAAAAAAAAAAAAAAGCAATGAAAAGGAAGAAAAGAAAACAAAAACACTCTCATTTTCTCCTTCTTCCTCCCGACTGAGAGCCACCACTACACCACCAGTGCAACTCCATAGCCACCAAAGAGAGGAAATAACAAGTTTCAAGGAGGGTTTTTCATGCTTTTATGAAGGTATAAATTAAATTATTTGATTTATTTTGTATTTATGGGTGATAAAATAATTTTGTGAAAAATTAGAAAATAATTAGAATAATTATTCTAAATAATTTTTGGATGTATATCTATGGATTATATGATTTTTGGAACAATTTTGTTGAAAAAAATTAGAGCAAAATGAAAGAATTTTGCTTGGGTTGGTACACTGTTTCGGCAGGAAGAATAAAATAATTTCTGGGCTTCCGCGCATGGCGCGACAGCCATTTTTTTTCCAAACGCGGGTGTTAAACGACGCCGTTTTGGAGCGCTGGGGCAGAGCCGCGCCATGCACGGCTGTGATTTCGTCCGCCAAAGGCCAAACGGAGTCGTTTGGTGCGGGCAGAGAAGGGGTCGCGCGCCATACGTGGCCGACGGCACAGCTGTAAATTATCAGCGTGCCCCTGGCCTTTTCGACAAATACCGAACGTGTCCCTAGAGAGCAAAAATTACGAAAATAGCCCCGACCTTTTCAGGAAATGACCAGTGTGTCCTTGAACCGCGGAAATTACCAAAATGCCCCCAAAAAATATTTTTAATTGAAATAAATGTTTAAAAATTATTTAAAAATTATAGAAAATTATAGAAAAATACTAAAAACATAGAAATGATGTTTGAGTATTAATTTAATATTTTTATAAAAATATTAAATAGTGGGGATTAATATTTAAATATTTTAAATATTAATCTATTAAGTTTAAAAGTTAAAAAATGATTAAATGAAAATTCGGACAACCAAATATGCTAAATTTTATCCGATGAGTCGGGTTGTCCGTATTGAATGTGTTTGATATTAAGTTAAATTAATATATGGAAGAATGAGGTTAATATAATTAACCATATTATTTGATAATTGACCCGGTACCCTAAAATAAATTGTCGGGTAGGGTTAATTACATTATAAATGATATTAATTAATTAAATTAATATCACGAGGAGATAAATAATTATTATTTGATTATTTTATGATCATAGGTTGTACGAGAAGTATTATAGAATGGGTATTTATTAATTCCACAATACAGGTAAGTTCTTCAGTACTTTGAAATTAAATGTTTATCTGTTATGATATGTTAATTCTTGTTCAAATACATATAAATTATGTGTTCTGTGATATGTGGATAATATGACAACGATGTGTATTTTGTGTAACAATATGAATATATGTGAGACATAATGCTTGAGTAGAAGCACAACACATGATGTATGACACACACAGAGCATGTTAAGCTATGTGCTACGTGAAGCATGAAATGTGTAAACTGTTGAACTTGCTGAGCCGTTGTGCTCATTACTTGCATAATATAATTTTTTGCAGGTAAAGAAACAAATTTCAGAAATATCGGATTGTGATGGATTTTGCTATAGAAGATTGTAAACATAATTGTTTTATGTTTTCGATATAATACTTTAATGTGGATAAATCGACAAAGATGTATATATGTGTTGTATATAAATGTAAGTTGGATCCAGATTGGACAAGTAAAGTTAAATGATATATGGTATTGATTCAAGATTGTTGTTATGATAAAGAGTAAGATATATTTAATTATGGATTATGAAACTAAGAATAATTGTATGGCTATGAATAATATTAAATTTTGAATGTTGAGCTTTATGATAAAGGAAAGAAAAGAAAAAGTAAAGGTTACGATCTAGGGACTAGGATCGAGATATTAAGTTTTAAAATATCCAAATACTTTAATACAATGATTGAGAAAAGAGAAAAATTTATACCGAAAAATTTGATAATTGATGATTTAAAGTCCACTAAAGGACTAAATAAGGTAATTAAAGATTTATTAACGGACCGAAATTTGGACGTAAGGAAACTAATGAATAATAAATACGAAATTTAAGATAATAAAGTTGGTCGAATTTCGGGGTCGTTACACGTGTTAATCTATAAGATCGAAAATATCATACAAAATCAACAAAGCCTTCAAGTTCAGTAACCAAAAACTTAATTACTGCATTGATTGTTGAATACAAGATCAACATCACCTTCGATACAAATATTGAGGCATGTGAGTTTAAAATTTATAAGCATATAGTTACCTATGGTTACTACAAATTACTATATTGATTACCTTTCTTAAGTTTTTCGAACTTAAAATTGTCACAAAGTTTGAATACTGAATGTTGTGATTGCAAAATATATTTGAAAACATGTTTTATATTATGGTTACTAAGGTTATATAAATTGGTTACTGTCTAATGTTGTCTTGGTTACTGACTATTTTGTATTGGTTACTGTGTAACATTATACTGTCTAATGCTGTCTTAGTTACTGACTGATGCTGACTTGGTTACTGACTAATGTTGACTTGGTTACTGTGTAACATTATATTGGTTACTGACTAATGCTAACTTGCTTACTGTGTAACACTATAATGGTTACTGACTAGTGCTGACTTGGTTACTGACTAATGCAAACTTAATTATTGCAGCGATTAATTGGTTACTGTGTTATTGGTTGCTGAAGCATATTAATGTACACTTCTACTTATGTTTTTTATATTAATGGTTACTTGTTAGCTACATTGGTTACATTTTTACAAAAGTTTGCTTTTAGTTGGTAACAAACAAATTATACTAGTTGTTTTTTACTATAAAAATGCATATGGAAAATGTGTTTATCTTGTGGTTACTAAATAAATATATGTTGGTTACAGTCTAAAATGTATTTGGTTAGTGTATAAAGTTGTTATGATTACTGTATAATGTTACGGTGTTTTATATTGGTTTATTTTAATATGGTGGTTACTTATTGGCTACATTGGTTACTTGTATACAACTATTATAATTTAATTGGTAACAAATATCAATACACTGATTATTTCTATTGTAAGATGAATGTACAAATGTGTTTTATGTTTTGGTTACTAACATAATGTAGTTTGGTTACTAACTAACATTGATTTGGTTACTTTACAAATACTTATTCTGTTGTCAGACAATGGAGATGATTCCAGTTGTACTTTATTTCAACGGTACACGGACTGATAGTAACCAATACACCAAATTTGAAGTTACCGGCATACTAGTTCCATCAACTTGTACGTTCAGAGAAATGCAGAACATGATATGCAGTGCATTACGGCTAGACACAAACGCAACAACATTGTCAATAAAATTTCAGATTAGAAGCGATATTCCACCGATCAGTATATCAGATGAAGTAACCTTAATATTCTTTATTGAAGTCAGTAGAAAATCTGATGAGCAAGGTAAATTCCCAGTGATTATAGAAACTGAACACAGAAGGGAACGCACAACAATCTTGCATAACTTGACAAATGTAGAAGAAACTATAATTTACAATGTAACGCCAATCAGATCAACACAAGGGAATTCAACACTAGTTCCACTACCAACACACGATTGCCAAATTGGAACGCAATATGCCGATCACCTTGCAATGAAAATTATTGAACAATAACGAGACAAACAACATGACAGATCATACACAGAAGAACGATATGATGATGTAATAGCAGATCCGAATGAACGTGAAGTACAATTATATCAAACCTACAAAGACAAAAAAATCCTATCACAAGCTATGAGGCTGCATTCAATCAGGAAAAACAGAAAACACAAAGTTCAACGAACAAGTCATAGAGACTTTGTGCTAGTGTGCGTATATGATGAAAATTGCAAATGGAAGATGAGAGCATCAAGTTTTTGAAAAACCAATATGTTCAAGGTGAGAGAATTCAATGACATCCACACGTGTTCAGTCAACATATTGTTGGGAGACCACAGACAGGCAAATAGTGAGTTGGTCAGTGAATGCATAATGCACAAATTAACAAATTTGAAAAAAATATACACAACAACCGATATTGTGGAGGACATGATGACAGAATATAATGTATCTATCTCTTACCAAAAAGCACAAAGATCGAAGGAGAAAGCGTTGGAAAACGTAAGAGGAAATCCACACGACTACTCAATGATCCCATCATGGTTACACATACTAAAGAAAACAAATCCAGGTAACAATTAAAAACATTTTATTGGTTTTTCATAATAGTTGGTTACCCAACTAAACTGATTTGGATACCATTAACCAACTGAATGGTTACAAACTAGTAGTGATTTGGATACTGTATACTGTTAGTTCCCAATGACACGATAGAAATCTAGAGGGGGGGGGGGGGGTTGAATAGATTCTTTTAAAAAATTTCTTTTACTTAAAAGAATCTTACTTAATTAATTCTTAATCAAAAAGTTTAACACGGCGGAATATGATTTAGTTACCCTTTTCTTGATATGTTAGAGTAATAATTCAACAAGCAATTATATGACAGATATAGCAAATTAAAGACACAATAAGAAAGACTCTGGATTTTAAGTGGTTCAGAGCTCATAAGACTCCTACTCCACTGTTTTGCTCTTCCAGCAGCAAATCCACTAAGGATACTTTTACGATTTCAGAATCACTAAGATTCCTTCAAGACCCACAGTCTTGGAACTCTAGTTCACAAAGAACTCTACAAGTCTAACAGACTTGGATACACTAGTTCACAAAGAACTCTCCTGGAGTGATGTATATTTGGATGTGCTACTAAGTTGCTTATTAGCTTGAGTTTTCGAAGGACTTAGTAGCAATGCAAGTTTTCTTATCAGTTTGATCTTTTTCACTTCTTGCGTATACTTTTTATTCCAGAGAATTAATTTTCTCTTTTGCCGATCTTAGTATTTAAGAAGTTAGGGCTTGAGTTTTCTTCCCGTTGGACCGTCTGCTTGAGCTTGTGTTTCTTTCCGTTAGATCATTTACTTGAGCTTGTGTTTCTTTCCGTTACCTCACAGAGGAGAGCTGCTGTATATTATATTAATATAGCTCATTAAAGCTCTGATGAGATTTTATTTGATCTGACCTGTTAGTCCATGGAAGGTTGTTTTCTTTTTCCTTTGGGACAGATATGTCAGTCGTAGGTTCCTACCAACTTTCATAGAGTCGTTTGGTCCATCCAAACTATAGGACTGATAGGACACAGTCCTCTGACTTTTCTGCCTTGAAAGTCTTCTTTCTGTTCCATAGTGCGCTTGGGTCAGTCCCCTGACTTTTCTGACTTTGATCGATTTGCAGAAGTTTCCTTTTTGGTTACATCAATGTAGATTGAATTCTTGAATAGAATAGCTCCTGATCTGAGAGTCGTGATGTCTCTTGCCTTTTTGCTCAACGACCTTTCATGATCAACTCTACGAATATCTTTGCTGTCGTGATTGATCTGTATAGGATCATCTCTTATTATCATCGTAGAGTTTACTCAACTGTTAGACTGTTGATCGTAGAGTTCGATTTAAGGTTTCTCGTTAAGAACATAGTCTGTTTGGTCGTAGAGTCTTCTTGACCAAAATCGTAGAGTCCGTTCTACGATTGGTTGTCTTGATCGTAGAGTCTGTTCAAATCGTAGAGTTTCCTTGACTGAAATCGTAGAGTCCATTCTACGATTTTATTACACCAACAGATCAACCTAACAGTTTTGATCTATCTAAGTCTGAGTACAACACAAAAGACTTTTATACATTTATATCAAGAGATCAACCTAAGAGTTTTGATCTTATCTAATACAGCCCTTGTACATTATTTCTTATTATCAAATTTAACCATTCAATGTTCAACAATCTCCCCCTATTTGATGATGACAACATAATTAACAGATAGTGATTTAAACACATTAAATAGGAAAAATGCAAGAGTAATTGAATGCCTAATCATACAGTGAGCAGCTGTATTTTCTAGAGAAAAATATGAATTTTATTGATGTTTTAGTCAGTTGATACAATTGAGAAAACAAAAGAAAAAGAAAAGAAAAGAAAAAAAACTTATCTCCTTCTGCTAGGAGGTCTTCTGCTTTCTTCTTCCCTCTGCCTGAAGAGTGCTCTCCTTTCTTCATCTGCTTTTCTCCGTTCTTCTTCCCTCAGCAAGGCTTCTTCTTCTTTAATTTGAAACCATTCTTGTGAGCTAAATGGCCTCACAGTTGAGGAAGAAGGCCTTGTTGTCACCTCCTGTCTGGGACGAGATGGTACTGCTTCGAATCTAGGAGGATGTATTGATGTTTGAACCATCCTCATCCCTTGAGGTGCTCTACCTCTTCTACTGTAGTCTGAGCTTGTTCTTGTTTATTCTGCTGTGCTCAGTTTCTTTTCCCCCTTGTTGGCATCATTAATTGTTGCTACCTGTTCTGAAAGCTGCTGTATGCCCTGAATAATTTCTTGAAGTTGAGTCTTAGTGGTAGCAACATCATCTTGGTGGGCTTGAAGTCGTTTGTCAGCCATTATTTGTTTTTGCTCCACCAATGACAAAGTGTCATTCGACCGATGTTGTTGTTCTGTGAGAGAGTTCTTCAAGGCAATGATCTCATTACTGAGGAGAGTGATAGATTTGTCATTAGTTTCTTGAAGAACGACAACGGCCTGCTGATGTTTGTTTAAGGCTTCCAGAAAATTTTATCCCTTTCTTGGAGATTTTCAGAGACTGCTACCGTTAACTGCCTTAATCTTATGGAGAATTATTTATTCAGGCTGTTAGAGAGATCATTGGCAGCATCAATGACATCGTCCATTCTACGTTGAAGGTTGTGGGATTTCGATGCGAGGTCGTTCTGTATCTCTGTATGGATATGGCTTGTCAAGTCAGTTAAGCCCTCAGTTGTAGGAAGCCGAGATACCTTGTCTAAAATTTGCTGGAGGAGTTGAGATGATTGTCCTTGGTCAGCCGTAGAGCTTGGAATGTGAAAGTATTCGTGACCAGAGGTGGAGGGAATATCCTCGTAGGTTAAGAGGAGTCTTGAAGATGGAACCGAAGGCATTGTTTGCTGAGTAGGCAGAATTTCAGGAGAGTCTGGAGGGCACTTTACGTTTTGATGATTTAGGCTTTCTTGACCACCAGTCGTAGAGGGTGGGGACTCTACGATCGGGGAAGTGTTTATCGTAGAGTTTGATGCAGAGTTGGTATTTGAGGACTCCTTAAATTTATTGAACAATGGTGAGGGTGTATGAATTTGAATGAGGGCTAGAGGGATAAAATGTACCTTTTGCCCTAAAGAATGTGAGAAGGGGCTGCATGAAATGAGCTTCTGGGCAAAAAATAGATTCTGAGGATAGCCTTGAGCTATAATCACCACATTTGGGTAAGCTTTGAACGTCCAGAAGACCTGATCCCATGCATTGTGCACCAGAGCTCGGTGGAATGGCATCAGTGGCAAAAATTTCAGCAGGCAGTTGTAGTTAAGATGCCTTTGCTCATTTCTTCCAACGACCACTATTTCGATGTCATCCTCTTCATCATTATTCATTGTGGCTGAAGGGAATGAAGTACCTTTGTGAGTCTCCCCCTCAACCAGAACATCTGTTGGCTCAGAAACTATTGGTGGCTCCCCCTCAGTTTGAGCATCTATAGGCTCAGCTGCTTTAGATGACTCCTTCTCAACTGGAGCAATGACAGTTTTTTCAAGTAGCTCCCCCTTAGCTACTGAGTCTTTGTCGGCTAA
Organism: Hedera helix; assembly: GCA_947179155.2. Lineage (NCBI taxonomy): Eukaryota > Viridiplantae > Streptophyta > Magnoliopsida > Apiales > Araliaceae > Hedera > Hedera helix. The sequence continues at coordinate 12,703,566 of OX359280.1, forward strand.
TTTAACTAGCCTTCTTCTCTTTCTTTTTGGCTCTTTTGGGGTTGCCTCTTTAGCTTCATACTTGCTACGAGTTTCCCTTCGCAGATCAGAATCTTTATCCTCTGATGCAGCCTTTTCTTCAGGAGCAGCATCAGGAGCCTCATTAGATAAGCCCTGAGGTTTTTCAATCTCAAGGGCTTTCTTTCCTTTTCTCTTTCTGATGAGACCCTGAGATTGTTTGCTGACTTCCTGAGATTCTTCTTCTGTAGGAGTGTTCTTTAATAGAGATGGCCCTGCCCCACTCTGCGTTCCTTCACTATCCCCTGACCGGGATAATTTCCTATTTTCAACTGGATTCCTCCTCCAGTTGTCGAAGATTCTCTAGGTGATTCTTTTGTTAGTATTTAGGGCTTCTCCTTCATCAAGCTCAATCAGATCCCCCAAAGATGATCTAAGGAGAATGCTGATGAATCTCCCATAGAACATTTTTCTGGTCCCCTTTGCTTTTTCCACATTTTGGACCCAGTTCCCTATCCATTTCAACAGCAAAGAGCCATAGTTGATGTTTGTCTTCTTGACTATAGCTGTCATCAATTTCAGCTGCACCTCACTGACTGAGTCATGAGCCGAGTCTTTGCAGAGTAGGCATTTACCAACCACATCTGCCAGGAACTCATATTTCTGAGGAAATTCTTTCTTCTTTAAACCTTTCAGTCCTGGATTCTTTTGGTGGTGCATTCTCCTCAGGTCTTCTTCGGTATTCACCATATTTAGAGATGTGAGGCCTCCTTGCTTAAATCCTAGGGCAAGATTAAATTCTTCCGCAGTGAGGTTGAGCTGTACTCCTCTTACAGTAAGGACTTAGATTTTAAAGATCAGAAATGTTAGGTTGATCTTTCAGTAAGAGTCACTCTGCATAAAAGATGTATGATATAAGCATAGTAGCATAAGATTGTATCATTGCTGTATTTATGTATGACAGAGTCTGTAAAGTCCTTTCGATATATAATGATGTAATAATGTAAGAAAGGACTTGGTTAGAAAAGATCAAATTTGTTAGGTTGATCTTATGTTAGATCTGATCAGTCTATATGATCGTAGAACGGATTCTACGATTCCAAGCAATGAAGACTCAACGATTCAGTATAAATCGTAGAGTGAACTATACGACTCCTTACCAGGATAACTCTACGATCTTCAAAGAGAGTTAGATGTGCAAGAGGTCTACTGAATATACAAGCTAAATTTAAAGAACTGATCAGGTACAAATCGTAGAGCTGAACTCTACGATCGTTGAACAGTCAGCTAAGCTAGCCGACAGTTAACGCGTATCAGAGAATAAATGTACTCTACGATACAATCAATCTTGCAAAATCGTAGAGTAAATTTGAAGAACAAACACATACGAGAACTATACGATTTGCACAGTTAGAAGAAATCATAAAGTGAAACTGGATGTCAAAATCAATACAGAAGACTGTTCTACACATAGAACAATCGTTGAGTAGAAATAAAGGATGTGCCAACTGAGACAACAACTCAACGATTCCACTAAAGCACTGCAGTCAGCAACTTCACGACTAACGCAGAAGGACAAGCTAAATAGAATGGAATCATAATGCAAAGCACTGCAGGCAAACTCAACGATCTGAACACAACAGCAAGATCGCAGAGTAAAAGAGAAGATCGCTCCAACTCAACCATTTACCCGACATACTTCAAATAACGAGTGGAGCTGAATTCGTAGAGTTCAAATGAGAAGACAATCACTCTACGAATTCAATAAGCAGCAAAGAATCATAACTGTAATATGGTGCGAGAGGAGAGAATGCATTTGTCTTCCAGATTCGAAAGAGATTAAGTGCTTTTAAGATACAGATGCATGTCAGAGTCACAGAAGACTTTGTGCCTAAACAACTATAAGTCAGGACCCACTGCTCAGGAAAATGGTGAATAAAGTCAGACTAATGGGACATCTCTGAATGCATCAGAACAGTTGGTTCTAAAAGTCAAGGAAGGTATTTATTGATGAATCAGAAGATTAATTAGCAAAGAATATAATAATCTTTACTGAACAACTCTGGGAGTGCAACGGCTATAAATTCAGAGAAAGCTAAGCTACAATTTGATATCTCAGAACATGTCAGAAAAGGGAAGAAGAACTGACACAAGCAGCAAGAAAGTCAACATCGAAGAAATCAAGGATCTGCTTAAAGCCAACGTAACCCAACGGATCTTTCAACGGTAAACTATGAACAAAGATATAAAGGCTTTGCTAATTAGCAAAGAGAAGTTGTTGAAAAATAAAAAGAGAGAATGCTGGACAACAACAGATCATAGAGCAAAACAAAGAAGAATATGCTGAAGAACACTCTACGATCCACCAGAACACTAATACTGAATAGAGAAAGACATAGAGTGAAATAACTCTATTACAAGAGAAGTGTTCAGAGCTGCTAGGCACATAGTAGAGAGAAGTTTAAACACCAACTTGATACAAATATGGAAGCGACTGAGTACCAAAAAGGAAGGAGCATTACAGTCATCTCAGAAGCCCATCTCGAGAAGCTATAGACAGTCTATGATAAGAAGGAACAACTGAGTACCTAAAGGAAAGAGCTTCACAGTCATCTCAGGAGTTCGTCTCGAGAAGTTATCAAGTACCAAAGGAGCTGAAGTTCCAAAGCCTAGCAGCACAATGGGTGATCAAAAGAAGATATTGAGCATATAAAGAAGTCAAGCATCATTGCCGAACTCAATATCATTTCAGGAATGATCACATCCTGCTACTGAGTATTTAAAGACAATGGAACTTAAAGTACAACTCAGTAGCAACTCCAACATCTATCAACATGCAAGGAGCCAAGTCTGTTGGACTTGAAGAGGGCAGTTATGTCATTGTCTTAGTGACTAAATGAGCTAAGTCTGCTGGACTTGAAGAGGGCAGTTGTGTCCTTGTCCTAGTGACTAAACGAGCCAAACCTGCTGGGTTTGAAGGGTTCTTGGTGAACCAGAGTTTCCAGGCGTGATGAACTTGAAGGGTTCTGTACGAACCATTCTTAGTGGATTACCTACTCGTTGTAGTAGAGGAGTGGAGTAGGAGTTATTCATCTCCGAACCACTTAAAACTCTCTGGTGTCTTTTACATTCAGTCATTTACATTCTGTATATATATATATATATATATATATATATATATATATATATATATATATATATATATATATATATATATAATTGCTAAAATTAGTTTACTTGACAAGTGGCTATCTTCAATACAGTCTTAATTCAACGGAGAAGCTTTACAAATCTTTAAGGGGAGTTTTCAAACTAATATTCCGCTGTGCAAACAATTCTTGATTAAATGAATTAATTGGTAATAAACTTTTGAAGTTAACAAATTAAAAAGTTTTTAAGAGATCTATTCAACCCCCCCTTCTAGATCACTTGTGTGCCTCTGGGAACTAACATATACTACTTGGAATTTTAATGATAATGCTCATGTTAATCCATCATCAGGTTCTGTCACATCCCTTGAGTTGGAAACAAATGGTCGTTTCAAGTATTTATTCTTTGCCATTGGAGCTTCCATTCAAGCATGGAACCATTGCTTTCTAATAATTGGAATCGATGGAACATTCATACAATCAACTTATGGGGGGACATTACTGATAGCAAGCACACAAGATGCAAATCGAAACATTTTTCCGATTGCTTTTGCAGTGGTTGACAGCAAAAATGAATTATCTTGAAGATGATTTTTTGTAAATTTGAGAATTGCTTGTGGAGTTAGGGAAGGCCAATGCATTGTCTCAGATAGACATGAAGCCATTATACAAGGACTGAATTTTGTGTTTCCGGATGTCATGCATGGTTCCTGCACATACCATGTACTGAAAAATATAAAAAATAGATTCAAAAAGAGATGAGAGGAACTTAAATAGGCTTACAACAGGACTTGTAGAGCTTACACTATTGAACAATTCAACAAACATATGGCTTAACTTGATACCATTGGTCCTCGAATAAGGACATATTTGGAGGAAGAGGTCAAGTTGGAGAAATGCACCAGGCTCCATGGGACTGTAAGCAGATACTCAACAATGACTTCAAACATCGCCGAATCTATTAACAATGCAATCAAGATGATCAGAGATCTTCCAGTTGCATCAATGATTAAATGCCTACGTTGTCTGATTCAAAAGATGGTATTTCACAAACAAACAAACAGCCATATCAACATTCACAACACTTTCCACAACAGCTGAGGGAAGGTTGCAATCTAATATCATTAAATCAAAGAAACTTAAGGTAACTAATACAAAATTTAAATTATTACATCATAAGTTGCATTTGTATTTTATGGAAACCTATTTGTTTACTATTGGTTACTGTGTAACACTATACTGTCTAATGTTGTCTTAGTTACTGACTAAAATTGACTTGGTTACTATGTAACATTATAATGGTTACTGACTAATACTGACTTATTTCCTGACTAATGGTAACTTGGGTACTATGTAATATTATTTTGGTTACTAACTAATACTTAATTGCTTACTGCATAACATTATAATGGTTACTGACTACTGCTGAGTTGGTTACTGTGTATCATTAAATTGGTTACTAATTGATGCTTGTTTGGTTACTCTGTATAATTATAATGTTATTGTGTTTTGTAATTGTAACATTGAGTTGTTTACTTTACTATATTTATTCTGTTTTCAGACAATGAAAATGATTCTAGTTGTACTTTATTCTAACAACACTTAATTTGTGTTGTAGGTTGAGACATCAAACTTGGTGATTTTCACTGTTTACGATGTCTTCAAACAATATGTTGTGGACATCGACCAAAAGACATGCACATGTCGTAAATTTCAATACCATGAGATGCGTTGTCCGCACGTTACTGCTGTTATGAACAAGCGAAATTTGAGCTGTTATAATTTTTGCTCTAAAAATTACTCTAAAACAACTTTGGTCGACACATATTCAACTTCCATCATGCCGTTATATGACAAAGAAAACTGGGATATACCATACGAAGTAAGAAATATAAGTGTAAAACCATCGAACACAAGAAGACTAGCGGGAATACCAAAAATAGGGAGGTACAAACATGGGTCTGAACTTAAAATTCAAAACAAATGCAGCAGGTGCCAAGAAAAAGGACACAACAGGAAAACATGCAATAATCCACCTGTTTTAAGACCAAAAAAGGTCTGATATAGTGCAATTACATTAAGAGTGTAAATACATGAATATATAATTGTTTACTATGAGTAACCATTATCCATATGGTTGGTAACATTTTTTATTGTGTACAGTAAACAAAATTGTTCTTGATTAATATTTGGATTTTTGATTTCATTATGAGTTTCCAATATAAAGCACACATATATATACATTGTACAATTGTTAACTATTCTAAAACATTTTAATGTAAATTTGTTTACCACCTAAAATAAAATTGTTACCACTTCATTAATGTTTAATTACTACCAGCTAGATAACTATGTAATTTAAAAGTATCCATCAGCTAGATAAATAGGAACCCACACATGTACACTATGCACTTGACTATAAATCAGACACATACATTTAACACTTTATAACATTCGTGATACAAACTTATAACTATTTGGTTACCAACAAAAACAAAAATTGTTAACATATATGTAGGTTTGGATATTTACCTAACATTTTAACTTAAATAGTTGATATATACTGATTTTAACAAATTTTATGTCAATTTTTCACTAATAAGTAACAAAATGGTTACCTATATAATAAAAATAATGGTAACTAGAACAAAACAAGAATCCATCTTAGGAAATCATGCATAATAAACAATTACATATTAACCAAAAAAAATAATTACTAAAATCCCTCATTGATTGTACAATAATAGTAGTCAAAAACCATTAAATAACAGTAAAACAAATATAATAAATAAGTAACCAAATAGTTACATAACAGTAACCATAAAATGTTTTAATGGTAACCAAAACATAAAACAACCTGTGTATCCAGCATCCTGTAATGAAAGTGATATTGTTTGTTTAGGCAACCCAAGTATACTCTGACATGTACATTTCACAATTGATATATCTTGAAACAAGCTTGTAACTCCCTGGTTACTATCAAAACAATAGTTGGTTACATTTTTATACATATTTGGTTACCAACTGTACATCTCAAACAATGTAGCAAACACAACTTAAAAGAAACAAAAACCAACCAATAAACAATGTTACTTTCATTACTGCTAAAATTCTCAAATATGTAATCATATCTACATAAGATCCAATAAACATCACAAACTCATAACCCATACAAAAATGTTGTGTATATCCAAAAAAAAAATGTTTTGTATATCCCAAAATATGTCCTTATCTCAAAAAATATTGTGTATATCCCAAAAATGTTGTGTATATCCCAAAAAATAAAAAAATAAAATACAAAACACAATTCATAAATACAAAACACAAGATCCGAACTAATCAAAATCTAGAACAAATCTTCTTGGAAATTCTCTGTCAGTCTCACATCCCTCTAACTATTTGTTCCTTGCATGTATATATAGGTTTGTGCATAACTTCTTTTGATACTGCGCAATAGGAAATGGAATAGGAATTTCATCAAATTTATGATGAATGACATGCTCAGCGAAACATATCGTGAACATCCCGCAATCACTACACAAACAGAAAAAAGATAACAAAAATCAAAACTAAAATCAACCTACATGCAATAATTTAAAAAATGTAAACAATGTAACCCTTACCCCTCGACTTGTTCAGGAACCGCCTCTGCAAATTCCAACTCAATTATATCATCTTCCTCCTTGTTGCGATACGGTTCACTGCTAAAGTCAATGTCAGACCTATCCTTCCAAAAACCACTCTTGCGCAATAAAGTAAGAAGAATGAATATGTATGGTTCACAAACATCCATAATTTTTGTTTGCATGGATTTCTATTTTGGAAGCAAAGAATTATAAACAGTTAGACGTCTATGATGCACATCAAATGTCAACAAAAACCAATGTTCCAGTGATATCATATGAATGGGGAACAACACGTAGTCAACATTTCTCCATGGTGTGTTGACATCCATAAACAGCCCATGGATGTATTCAGCAACATCACCCTCCCCAGGCAAAACACTCGTATCTACATTTTTACTTGTATACTCATCGAAAAGAGCGGTCATCTTGTTATGAAACCAACAATCCGTAGTTGTTGCCCTTATATGAACACTGTCGGAATGTCTGGCCAATTTACAAAAATAATATAACGCAACATTAATGTGCTGAACCAGAAAAAATAAAATAATATTACACAGTTGTTGAAAAATGTAAGCATGTAGAGAATGTAACCAACTCTGTTAACACTAGTTACTACCCCAATTAAAAAATATAACCATGTCTAGAAAAATATAATTTTTTTTAAAAAGAACTCACATCGTCGTCTAATCATTGTCCAGGAGTCTTTAATTTGTAAAACCACATTTTTGATGATATTGGGAGAGACCCAAATTCAAAAGCAGGTTCAATATTATCGTTCTTTCCAGGGAATTTGTCGGTCTTTCAATATAAAAGCATATTAGTATACACGCTAACATTAACAGTTACCGTAGTAGTTACACTACCCAAAATCAGACTTGAACAGACAATATTTAACATACTAATCAACAACTTAATTGTAAACAGTAACCTGGTAACCAACAAATATTAATATAAAAACCATAATGAAATAGTAACCAATACATAACAAAAACAGTAACAAAAAATATAAAAGAATAGTAACCATAAAATAATTTAATAGTAACCAAAACAACAATATCATCTACTCAAAAATAATTTTAGACAACATGAATGTACTAAACAAATACCTAGTAATTAATCAAAATATAATATAAAGTAACAAACACTTTACTTCAATGGAACGTTAATATAAAACAAATATTACACGATAGTAACCAAAATATAATATATTAGTAAACAAAACATAATATGACAGTAACCAATATATAATATGACAGCAAATAAAATAGAAATATAATGTAATAAAAAACAATTTAACCAACATGCATATACCTAACAATTACATAGTAACTAACATATAATATGATAGTAACCAAAAAACCATTTTGAGAAAACAAAAATGGTATCCGACTTATAATATAACATTAACCATAACATGATAAAACAGTAATCAAAACATAAAATAATAGTAACCATGACATTTATTTAATATTAAACATATGTTTCTACAATGAAAACAAATTTACTTGTTTAATAAAAAAACTATAGCATTCTTAACAATAAAAAATAAACATTTTCCTGTTGTTTAGACCAATTTTAAACCATTGTTCAAACAATGCCTCTTCAAACTTTGATGGCATATCCATGCATACTTTCGAAAATGCAGAAAGACATGCAAGCGTTTGACTAGCACCCACGGCAGTAGACGATGAACCAGTCGATCTAAACGTTGATGTATATGGAGACCGCAAAACGACACTCTTTGCGTGTTCACGAACAGGTCTACCACTGGCTTTATGGACATTTTTCTACAACTCATCACATTAAACTATGTCCTGTGTGGTCAAAACCATCTGATCAAGGGCATACTTGCTTTCTTTCTCATATTTATTCCTCTGTTTATATTGACATAAAGGGTAACAAATACAATTTATGTTTTCAACATAAACACATGCAGTTAACAACTATATGCAATAAAAAAAATGAATGAACAATAATCGACATATTAAAGTGAACATATCATAATTGTAACCAAAACAAAATAAATTACTAATCAAATTATAATATAATAGTAACCAACACATAATGTAATAGTAACCAACCAATATTATAATAGTAAACATAATATATATAATAGTAACCATATCACAATATAACAGTAACCAGAACCAATTGCATGTAAAAAGAAGGAAGGCATGTCATTATAACACTAACCTCAGCAGCAACATACACAACAATCTCTTTTCCAGTGCATTGACTTAATATGTCAAACGATGGCTTGTCATTATTCTTGCCAATCTGTGCAAAATAAAAAACAACCAATTAATCATTAAAAAAAAGACATATCACACAACAAAACAAACAAATATGTCTAACCTTGACATTTTCTACATCATCATTAATTTTTATTTCATGATGTTCTTCAACCACAACATTACGTTTAACTTCATTACCAATCTCAATTTCATTCCCATTCTTCTTCTCAACAAAATTCAACACATCATCAACATCCTCATCAACATGGGAGTCTTCACACTTTTTAACAACTTCATCAACCATAACAACATCTTCACATTCTTTAACGACTTCAGTTTCAAACTCATCATTATTCTCATCGACTTTCAACCCATCATCACCAACTTCATTATCATCATTATTATTACTTTTAAGAATATCATCATCATCATCAACAACATCATCAGCTTCATCAGCTACATCATCTTTATCATCATCATCATCATCATCACCGCCATCATCATAATCAGAATCATCATCAGAATCACCATCAACTTGTTTGATCCCAACATCTTTGATCCCGCGTAACTCATCTCTAGTAATGGACCTAAAGTCCTTACATAACTGAACATGTAAAACATACATATCATCCTTAATATCAGCCCGCAATTTTATAATGTCTTTCTTACTTTCAGACACTTTCTTCTCCAACGGCCTAAACCGTTCATCAATTGCATCTTTAACTTCAAAAATATCAAATCCAATGTTGTCACCCTTCACTTTTTTTTCAACCTTCTTATCAGCATCCTTCCCATTGAAAAATTGAAACCCGCCCAAATCAAGCTGATCATTTTCCTCGGATGTGGGAATCAAACTTTTTATCCTCAACTGAAAAACATTAAGTACATTTAGTATAACATTTGACAAACATTGTACAAATACAGTAAAAAAAATAGTAAATAAAGAATCATGAAACATAATTAGTAACCAACTACCAACATACAGGTAACCAAATGTATATAAATCAGTAGCCAAATCAACGAATAAAGGTAACCAATATTTGTCTAACCGGGTAACCAACAAAATTGTTATTAGCAACATAAGGGTAATATAATTAGTAACCAAATGCGTATATTCAGGTAACAAAATACATTGTTATTATTAACATACACATAAATAATCAGTAACCAAATGAGTATATAAAGGTTACTAACTACTTTGTTAACAGTAAAATTCACAAAATATAATCAGTAACTAAATATATAACTAAAGATAACCAATTATACTCTTAGTAGTAAACTGCATACCTGTCTGGAATAAAATACTAAATCATTCAACTTGTCATTCGTAGGGGGCTTCACTAGCTCCTTTTATCTAAATAAACGGACATCCGACGGATGCTCATCGTTGCATATGCCCCGATTTTTGAATATCGGAATGGTTTCAAACATAAACACTTGGAATACATAAGGTAACCCATTCAACTTGTACAATTTTGTATAATGATCCTTGTAGAAATTATATATTAACCCACCATTCCTTCCTTTCTTCAAACGCCCCTTCAACGCATTGGACAAAGAGTACTTTGTCATCTCGAACGCGACTTTCCCCCAAGGAAAACTACTAACATCACCATAACATAAAAAATTGACCATTGTCCCATCCACATAATTTTCAGAAACTGTGGATAAAATGAAATTAAACACCAAAAAAATCAATGACATCTTAATAGCCTCATCATCGTTATCAAAAACTGTCTTCCGATAAACCCTACCTATACTTCTACGCGTCACAGCTTCATCCCAAAAAAACTTTTCTACAAGCATATTCTCCATACCTTTATACGCAGTTATATCATCCTCACCCTGCCATCACAACCCAGAAATTAGACAGAACTCAGGCAAACCAAATCTGACCCTTTTATCACCAAACAAAAACCACATTTTACCATCATCACTATGGTGAACCTCCCTTACAAGAGCATGGTGAATAATCTAGGAATACATTTGGTCCTGATCACCAAACTCCAGAAAATTCCCAAAACATGTTGCCTTAAACTTCTCTAACTGACTTTCGTTCAGTTTCTTGGCAATAATGCTGGGGACTTCCACGTCGCACCAATATATAACTTTTCCAGTAAATTTTCTGTTGCATCCCTCATAATACAAATCCTATAACTGTAAATAAACAAGATCAAATTTGCACAATTATTAGTAACCAATATAAAACATTATTTATACCATAAACAGTTACATAGTAACCAACAAATAATATCATATTAGCAAAAACATAATATAACAATTACACAGTAGCCAAAACAGACTATAAAAAGTTTCCAACATCCCACATTGACTGCACAAAAATAGTTACCGTATCATAATATAACAGTAACCATAACATAATAAAGCAGTAACCAAACAATTATATTATATAATCTTGTGCTAACCAAAATATTAACAAGATGTAGTACATATCAGTTTATATAGTAACCAAACAGTTATATGATAGTAACCAAACAGTTATATCATAGTAACCGAACAGGTATATCATAGTAACCAAAACATGTTTTCATGGTAACCGAAACATGATCAACATGTAGACCAAATCCATTTCAGCCAACAAATGTATACTACACAAATACATGGTAACCAAAACAACATACAAAAGTAACCAAAATACCAAATTGAGGGAACAATAATAGATTCCAATCATAAGCAAACATTAACAAAACATACTAAACAAGTAACCAAATAGTTATATCATAGTAACCAACATATTTTTCCATGGTAACCAATACATAACCAAACATATAAATCAACCACATTTTAGTCAAACATGTATACTAAAGCAAATATATGGTAACCATAACAACAAAAAAACAGTAAACAAAGTCCCAACTCAAGGGGACAAAAATGGTATCAAAATCATAATCTTACATTAACCAAAAACATACTCAACAAGTAACCAAATATACCAAATCGTTTGAAAACAAATGGTATCCAAATCAAAATCTAACATATCGTTGAAAACAAATGGTATCCAAATCTAAATCTAAATCATTCAACTTGTGATTCGTAGGGGGCTTCACTAGCTCCTTCCATCTAAATAAACGGACATCCGACAGATGATCATCATTGCATATGTCCCAATTTTTGAATGTCGGAATAGTTTCAAACATAAACACTTGGAATACATAAGTCAAAATCTAATAGTAACCGAACAATTATATGATAGTAACCAAAACATTTTTTAATGGTAACCATAACAGAATAAAAAAGTAATCAAATATACAAAATCGATTGAACACAAGTGATATCCAAATCAAAATCTAACAGTAACCAAAAACATACTAACTAAGAAACCAAACATTTATATGATCATAAAATAACAAAATTTAAATTAACAAACCTTTAAAATTCTTTCTGTTGGAATTATATTCTGGCCAAGCACTTGTCCTTCTGACTTAACTACATGGAAATCAAAATCATCATCTAAATGCACTTCAGAATGCTTGATATCACTATGAATCACCATCCTATCCTCACTCTTACTCGATTGACCTGCATTCTCCCATTTCCCCTTACTCTCCACAACAAACTTCTTTAAGCCCTTTGCACAATCATCCTCCGTGATTCTCTTCCTCTTTTCGTACTTCTTCATTGTATCAACCATTCTACACAAATTGAATGAATAGAACATAACTGCTAATCGAACGAACAGAAAAACGAAAATGGCGACCAACTAACATAAGTTGTCTGTGCTGACAGAGTAACAACAATAATAATACAACTAGACGAAAATGGCGATCACGATAACTAACAACGATAACAAGTAACAACACTCAGACACACGATCAACAGAGAGAGAAGAAAAGGAAGAACACGAACAGAGAGAGAAGAAAAGGAAGAACACGAACATAGAGAAAAGAAAGGAAAAGTCGTAATGGCGGTTATCACGTTTTTCAAAACAAAACAATTCATTTTAAGTTGGACACTAATCATTTTATAGAGGTATGATTTTTGTAATTATTTTTAAAAATGTACTAACATATGTAACTTTTCCTAAAAAAAAATCCTGAGGGTCGGCCCGACCCAATTCGGGCCACGGGCCGCATATTTTCATCCCACAAAAACCTAGGCCATTTTCGCCCCGCTTGAATTTGGCCCGACCAGCTTATGGCCTAACCCGTTTGTCAGGTTTATTTTTCAAGTGGTTTAGGGTAATCGAAAGCCCTTAATCCACTCTTCTTTGAGAGAAGAGAGATACTTCACTAAGATAATGATTCACTTAGAATCCCAGTATATAAAGTACATGTGAAGTTTCACAAAGACACACTTGGTTCTTTTTACAAGCACAAAGAAGAATAAATAAAGTTGGATCTGTTGTTATGTATCTTCTAGAAGAAATGGATATTGCAGCTATCAAAGATCTTGATATTTCGTCCAAGTCTTGGATGGAGCTTTGGATAGAGAGAATAGAGAAAGCTTTGAGCACATAGATGATATTTAAATCCATTGTCTTTTACGCATAATTGCCTCTATCTTGATCTCTGCCTTTTATAGTGCTGCTAGTCTTCAAAAACCTCGTTTTGTCCTTAGTTGATATACCCATTTAAATTGAAATTATGGATCTCATAGTATATATCAACTCTACGACCATTTATATAAAAAATTTGTCACCCATAAATAGCCATTTGACAAAAAATAAATCACTAATTAGAAAACATACATACATCATCAACTCAGAACAACATAAATTGACTAACAACTTAGTATAGGCCAATTAAGCATGTTGTCAGCCCTAGACAGATCCATTGCTACTCCTTACGCTATGTTGACATGGGCTATAAGTATGCTGTCTGAGTAGTAGCAAACCCTAAAATGGCCAAGAATGTCATCAAAGAATACTACTGTAACCTTCTTAGAAATGCAATAAACACTTAGTTTATAAACTCTGAATGTCATGTCATTCTTTTTTTTTTGTGCTAAATAATGTCATGTCATTCTAGTGTAACGTAGAATGTCATGCTACGTTTGGAATCAAGTTAGAAATGGAATAACTCATTTCTATAAAATGAATAAAAATCGTATTTGATTGTTTTATTAGAATGGAATGAATTATTCCTATTCTTGCCAAATTTGTGAATTTTATTTGTAATAAAATTAAGCATACAAGCAGCGAATATGAATTGAAATATTAAAACTTTTCGATTACCTTTGAAGCGTATGCCCACGATCACGAAACGGCTAGAATCACGTTTAACAAACAATGCTCTCAGCGATAATTTAGACTACAAATGAGTACTAAATATATCTTCCACAATTCGATAAGTTACAAACTTACAAGCTTCACAAATGACTTCTAATGGCTTATAAAAAACTCTCTCTTTTGGTCTCAAGTTGTTTGTTGCTTGATACTTCAAAATGATTAGTATTGTTCTATTTTTATACTACTCTAAGAAGTGTAACTTACATATATTAAACAATAAGTAATTCATTTGTAACTCCCAAATGAATTAAACTAATTAAAATGTAACTCCCATGTTTAATATATATATTACTCCCAAGTTGTAACATATGTAACTCCCAATTGATTAGAATGTAACTCCCACTTGATTAGAGTGTAACTCCCAAGAGAATAAATAGATAGATTAACACACACATATTCATTGTATCTAGAGAATGAACCATGTGGTTATATTATACCCACCGGGTTGTTGGCTCCATAGGCGTTTCAGTTTGGGTCCATTAACCAACATCTCTCACTCGCCTATGGCGAGGACGACATTGTTATCATATAAGCCAATAAAGTCCAAACGTGTAAGTTAAAAATTTGTTTAACCACCGAATTGTGCGACCGATGAGTTTACCTATAATGCGGGAGCTCTAGTTCAAACCCGTTAGGGCAAAAATAGAGACATTAACCCTTTTAACAAAATTATATATGCAATGTGGGAGCTGTCTAGCTAAATTGGTTAAGGTTTGCGTTGGGGCTACAACCTTTCAAACTCAGAGTACCCTAGATTAACTTTAATTTTCACCTGATTAAGTATCTCTGACCCCTCAGAGTACCATACATAACCCGTTTAGGCCTATTTATATTTTGCATATCACTTATTACTATATCGTTTCCAAAAATGTTATAGTTGTCGACAATAAGTGGCATGGTGAAATTAAGTTATCTTCCCTTTACCCTAATGTTACTCAAATCTGAATCAACTAGTTTCCCAAAATCACCCTATATAGTTTCATAGTCTGGACTTTAGGAAATGAAACCAAAGTAGCAACATTAATTCATCTTTTTGTAACATAGTCAAAGATCACAAATAGTACTTAATAAAAGTATCAAGGAATACCTTATCCTTTAAAAAGACAACACACAGTGAGAAAGTAGGGATCAATTTTTTCACCTCCTTTATTTTGACGCTAAACACATGTTATATTTTCACAATGTACTAATTAAATAATCTTATTGTGTGGAGTCCAGTTTAGTCACTCCCCGAGTGTCTAACTTAAAGCTTTCAAATTGTTCGCTTTTCGAAGTGTCCATTTTAAATTTTTGCATCCATTTAACATGTCACGATAGACAACCTCATAGTTGTGAACATATGTCTTACAGTCATACCGTGCGGATCTTAGTTCAGTCAATCCTCGAGTGCCTAACTCGAATTCTTGAATTTCTTGCTTCTTTAAGTGCTAACTTTGAGATTTTACATCCGGTTATTTACCAGGTTAATATGGATAATGGGACTTACACTATTCAGTTAAACATACTTGACCTCATCTTGGTTCTAACCAAGGTGATATATTAACATATCATTTTTCTCTTTCGTTACTAAGCGCCAATTGACCACTATCTGAAGCGTCAATAGCTTGCTATCCAAAGCAAAATCAAATAAAATATCTCATCTTAGCGCCAATTGATTGTTATCTTAAACATCAATTGCTTGCTATCTAAAGTGTCAAAGGCGATTGCTCGTGTGAAAAAGCCAATCAACCTGTTAAACATATAATTCTAAAATACATATATAATATGTAGTTATAGTTAATAACTGTGTGAACTCAATTTATCATATGCCAATAAAGACAATGTGGAAAATGAAAGTATTTTGCATTAAATAATAAATAATTCCAATACAATATATAATGATATGAATTTCTAATATAAGCCAAATAATAAGTGATACATTGAAATGCCATAAGTACCTTAAACCCTACGAAGTCCTAAAGAACGAACATATTTCTGAAATGCATCTCTAGGAATCGACTTTGTTAAGGGATCAACAATCATCTGATTGGTGGGTAAGAACTTTAGTACCACTTCATTATTTACTATGTTCTCTTGAATAAAGCGCGCCTTCAAGTCAATATGCTTCGTCCTGTCATGATACTTGGGATCCTTGATAAAATCAAATGCTGCTGTGTTATCACAGAAAATTGTTATAGGATCTAAAGCACGAGGTACAAGATTAAGATCCTCAAAGAACCTCTTTAGCCATAAGGCTTCTTGGGCGACTGATGTATATGCTACAAACTCTGACCCTATCGTGGATAAAGTCACACAAGTTTGTTTCTTGCTTAGCCAGGTGATCGCACCTCCATTTAGCAAGAAAACATATCTTGATTTAGATCCCTGGTTCTTACTATCACCTCCATAACTAGCATCAGAGTATCTAACTTAGTGAAGATACTAAGTTATCTAGCATAATATGTAATCTAATGTGCCTCTTATGTATCCCAGGATCCTTTAAATTGCTCTATAATGTGCAATTTTAGGGTTTGATTGGTATTGATCAAGAACATGAACTGCGAATGTAATGTCTGGTCATGTGCACTGAACTACATATATCAATTTTCTAATAGCTATAGCGTATGGAACATGGGACATCTTCTCAATTTTCACGAGAGAGGCAGGACAATGCTCAGGGCCAATAGCATCACCTTTTGCAATAGAAGTGTTTATAGGTTTGTAGTTGTTCATAGGTTTAGTTTATTTAGTTATTAAAGTCTCTTCCACTTCTAAAACTCTTCAAGTACCGTGCGGACCTTACGACACCAAACATCATAATTATCTCCATCGAGCTTGTTACCCTTATTAAGATCGACAATAATTTGTTTTGAAGCCATCTAAATAATTTAGAGAATTTTATTAGAAAATTTTAAAAGTTCACCACAGTATTAACTTATCTTTGCCGCATAACATAAATTTCTTAAAATAATCAAAGTATAAACACAAAAAGAAAACTTTGTTAGGCTTGAGAGTCACAATTTGTGTGTATATTTAATTATTTTGTTATAGTTTATTTATCGAAAAAATATACACAGAATTTAAAAATTAAACAAAAGTTTTTTTTCTTAAATTCCTCCCACTAAGTTCAAGCATAAATATGTGTGTGTGTGTGTGTGTATTTAGCATGTATTTAATCCTTAGTATGCTTTTACAAACTTGAAAAAATATTTAAATATTCCAAATATTTTGTAAGGATTAAATAATTACTCATATTATTTCAAATAATATACAACACCATGCAAAACACATAATAAAGCTACCAATTTTTTATACAGTATAATAACAGGTTATTAATATTTTGTAAATTTTTGGATTTTTCTGAATAATACACAATTTATAAAAATAAATTGTACATGCATAATTTGACTAGAAAATTAGTTTAGACCACTATATTAAAATATTTTTCAACACCCTTGGTGAAAAAATGAAAACATAGCTTTTTGGTGTCTATGAAAATTTTTGGATAGAAAACCAACTTCTCAATATTTTTTAAACAAATTTTTAACTACAAATTTAATTTTTGAAAATTTCAATTATATCCAAAAATAATTTTAATATATGGAAAAATAAGAATTACTGTAAAATTTTTATCGCCGGTAAAAATCGGGAAGGAGGCGCGTGGCCTGTACGCGCCACTGCTGCGCGTAGGGGTCGCCGGAGGCGCGTGTATGGCGCGGTAGTGGCCATGCAGGCTACTGACGTGACAGTAGCCGATTGGTCTGCTTGTTGCTGCCTTAGCGCTATGTGGCTGCCACGTGTCAATGACGTGTTTGCCACGTGTCGCTAACTTGGTAGCCACGTCATCATCTACCTTCAACTGATTTTCAGATTACAAAATTACATTTTGATTCTCTTTTTTAAAATGGCCATATCTTACTCATTTTAAGTCCAAAAAATGCGAACAAGATATCCATGGATTCGTATCGAAAAACTCTACACAACCATGTGCTCAAAAAATTGATACGAAGTCCAAGGAAAAATAGTTTTTGAAGTTTTTAAAAATTTCATAACCAACTAGGGTTTGAATTTTCTCCCAAAATACAAAATCAACGAGCACGAAATTTTGCAGGCTATAAAAACATTATATAAGCTAAAACGTATTGATATTTCATGCTCAAATAATATCTCTAACATATATTGCCATTAACATGCTATTTAAGCTTTCTTTCTTGAAGGAAAAATATAAAACGCATGCATGACATCATGAACAACAGGTATATAATGAATTTAAGCACTAACAGCTTCGATACTATTTGCCTAATTTTAAATAGAAATTAACATGCAAGTATACGCGACCCACAAGTAATAAAGTGATAAAGAGAGTGTTGAATCCACATGAAATTAAAAATAATTAATACCAAATACTAATTCTTAACCAAATTAATCTTACTCAAACAAACACAATTGAATTATAAAATTAACAAATTAAAATTACCAACTAAATTAAACTAATGAAAATAATTAACTCAGATTAAAAATACTCAATATCATAATTTCCCCCAATGCTTCATTTAAATATCTTCACTTCCTTTTTAATTAATTAATTATATAAAATTGTTAACTGAGAATGTTTAACTATTTATTAACCTTCTTCAACAATTAATGAAAAGACCTATTTCAGTTATATTGCTATATTCACGCAAAACACTTAAAATAGATTCATTAAAAATAAACTCTCAATAAAGTTATATGCGGCATATAGATATATTCATCCTATACACTATCATGATATTTTTTCTAAAAAGAATAAACAAATTCATATGTTATCATATCCGAATCTATACCTATACTCCACTTTTGATTTCATATAGATTATCTCATTAATTATTGAGCAAATAATTATACATGAACACACAAAATATGATAAACAATCCCTATATAATCATTAATAATTAAAAAGAAAATAAATTAATCTAAACTGCGCATTGAGTTCAATTGCAATCTCAATAATAAATTAGCCCATAACTAAATAATAAATTATCCACAAATAATTAAAAATCTCAAAATTACAAAAGTAAAAGTAAAAGTAAAAGAAAAGGAATCAAATCTGTGTTTTGATATCCGTTTGTTACTCGGATCACAATCTTAAATTTTCAAGCTCCGCCTTTAATTCTAGAATCCTTCGCGTTGAATATTTGCTTCTATGCTAATAACATTAATCTACACTATTCTAATTCTATGTTATTGTATGTTAATATGTTGTTCATAAGAGTCTCATAGTGTATTTATAGGAGTACATTAATAATCCTAAGCTAAAGTGGAATTAAAAACCAAGTTAGAATCAAATATAATGTAAAAATCCCGTGTAATCTGCTAGAGCGTGTGCCAAACAGATCCCTACATTAACAGCCTTCACAGACCAGCAAAAACGCCGTCGTTTAGGCTTAAATTCTGAAATCCATCCTGTTGCGCATTGTGCGCACCCTGTTTTCCTCCGCACGCCAAAAACGATGTCGCTCGGTCCATTCCTTGCCAAAGACTACCGCACATTGCGTGGTCGACCTCCTGCTGCCATCCAATACTTCATACGACGTCGTTTTCTTCCCAACTGCTAATCCCTTAGCGCGCTAGGCGCTGAAGCTGCATGTCCACATTATTACCAAAATGCCATCAATCATATTTTTCCTACAAAATTAAATAAATATTAAATAAAAATACTATAAAAATGCTAAAAATTATAATAATGCATAATAATAAATAAAACACCTAAATTACTAAAAATACTTAAAAACTCGCAAATAATTAAGCTTAAAAATACTCAATAAATAGGTATAAAAACCTATTATCAAATACCCTTAAACTTAAATATTTGCTTGACCTCAAGCAAAATAAAAAATAAAAATAAAAATAAAAATAAAAATAAAAACTTTACTAAATCAACCAAAATTACTCAAGCAATGAATCAATATAAATTTCAACTTTAGCCTCAAAGATTTTTAAAATGATAAGTCAAAGAAAATTTTAAAATTATGCAAAACCCAAAATTTTTAATATATTTATTAATCTTAATTTACTCAAGTCCTTTTGTGTGCGTGTGTGTGAATTCAAATGTATATAACTAATTAAAACTCAAATAAATTTATGTAATTAAATGCCTCATAAAAGATATTACACTATAAAGAATTACAAAACAAAACTCTATAACTCACTTTTCACACTATTCTTCGCTAATAAAGGCAAATATAAATTAAATGATCAATTTTTTTTCTCACATTACACACATTAGGATCATTTTTTTAAAGTTAACCATAATCATTTTCAAATATATTATTTTATTTTTTTCCTTTATCATAGGTGAGAGCATTTTATGCTCCATCTCACTCTTCTTCTTTTATGTCCACGAGTGTGTTTTACGTTCCATCTCATTTTTTTCACATATTTATGAGCAAGTGCGTTTTACGCTCTATCTTAACTCACCATATGACTATTAATTCAACTCGAAAATGATCAATTCTTCAAACAATTCTCAAACAATGTACCTAAATCATCTTTCCCAAATTATATTATACCTCATATTTCACTTCAAGTTATGATCAAATAAGTTATAGAATTCATAAATATCTATCATAAACAATTAACCATATAAACATTCTCTAAGTTAAAACTAACTTAACACAAATGAATATGAGTGCATAATTACAGGATCTCGAGTAAAATAATAATCAACAATATGCCAAAATTCAGACTAACAAAAATTTATCAATTTTTCAAAAGCTATTAAATAAAAGCTAAAATTTTTATCATTAGCTAAAAATTTAATTCAATTAATTTATTGCCCAAGTGACTACCTAAAAACTAAATTACCCCATTTTCGTAAGAAAATACGATTGCACTTAGCATGTGTAATAAGCCTTTAAACCCCATGATTACCCCAAGTAGACTAGTTGTGTCTCTGAGGGTTTGTAGTGAATTTACTCATAAAATTTCAAAATTTAAAACTAAAAAAAAAAACCTAGAAAATTTTAAAATTAATTTTTTTTATAACTTACCCCACACCC
This sequence comes from Hedera helix, assembly GCA_947179155.2. Taxonomy (NCBI): domain Eukaryota; kingdom Viridiplantae; phylum Streptophyta; class Magnoliopsida; order Apiales; family Araliaceae; genus Hedera; species Hedera helix. Next base: position 12,724,839 of record OX359280.1, read on the forward strand.
CCAAACATAAAACAGACATTGTCTTTAATGTATAAAATAAAGAAATTTAAATATAAAGGACTCCCCTGAATATGTAGTATTTTTCTCCTCATCTGCTAAGCTTGAGTGCATTGACATAAAAAACCTGAAACAAAAAAAAAAAAATTAAAATAATAACTAAATACTAAAATTTACTACTAAAAAAATCTACTCAAAATAAAAATAAAAATTAAAACTAAAACTAAAACTAAAACTTAGGTTGCCTCCCAATAAACGCTTGTTTTGTAGTTTGTCTCAGTTTGACTACTCCCTTTTTCTCAATCAAGCTCAATCGCAAAAATTATTTTTTTATGCCTCCTTTTTATCTTTTCTTTTAATTCCATGGCATTCAAGCAAAATTGCTAACCACCCCCAAACTTGAATTCATTTGAGCTATATTCTTTAACAAAGTCCACCCAATAGTACTCCTCAAAATTCTAAAATTGTTGCATAAACAGCACAAGAGGCACAATCGAATTTTGCTTAATACTATTCAAGCTCACAGTTTGATCATCCTTATCATCCTTTTCCTTTATCTCAATTATGCTCTTCTTATACCTAACCTCATCATCATCTTCCTCATCCGAACGAGACCTCTTTAGATTTGCTTTTTTAGCCATATGTAACTCCTTGTTATTTTCTAATGCATCTGCCTCGTATAACTCTTTACCTTCCTCCTCAAGATTTATCTCTGTATTGCTAGGTAACATATTGCGGAGGCAATTGTTGACTAAATTGACAAGTTGTTCCCTTCGAATCTCATCATTTTCCCTTTGAATCTCCATCTCAACCCTTTGAATTTTTCACTCTCGCATTAATTCGTCATTGCGTTTACTACTCATCTCGATATTCTCTGTAAAGCTTGCAAGAATTTCCTTCAAGTTTGATTTTTCCTTTTGCTGCGATGGAGGTTGATACGATATTTCGTATGATTGAGGTTGAAATGAAAATTCTAATGGGTATGATTGTTCTGGAACAATATATTGGGCTTGATCATTATTATTCCATAAATGATTCAGATAATCCTGTTAACCTGGATGATAGTAGTTTGGGGTGTAATTATATTACTGCTGATTGTAGGTATTTTGAAAGGATTAGTTCCCAAAAGCGTCAATTTTCCTTTCAAGCATCGCAAACTGTACAGTCCATTGGTTAGTTATTTCTGCCACATTTGGTTGTGCCATTCTCTCAGAAGATCATTGATAATTAAATGCAGCCATTGTACCTAAAAAGAAAGTAAAATAAAATATAATAAAATAAAATAAAAAATATATACAAGTTTAAATTAAAACTAATTTGACTAAAATTAATATTGGCAAAAATTATTAAATTAATTCCCCGGCAACGACACCAAAAGATAGTGTCGAACCCACAGGAAATTAAAAATAATTAATACCAAATACTAATTATTAACCAAATTAATCTTACTTAAACAAATAAAATTTAATTATAAAATTAACTAATTAAAATTATCGACTAAATTAAACTAATAAAAATAATTAAATCAAATTAAAAATACTCAAGATCACAATTTCCTCTAACGCTTTATTTAAATCTCTTCACTTTCTTTTTAATTAATTAATTATATAGAATTGTTACATGAGAATGCTTAACTATTCATTAACCTTCTTCAACAATTAATAAAAAGACCTATTTCAGTTATATTGCTATATTCATACAACATACTTAAAATAAATTCATGAAGAACAAACTCTCAATAAAGTTACATGTGTCATATAGATATATTCATCCTATACATTACCATGCTACTCTTCTTAAAAAGAATAAATAAATTCACATATTATCATATCAAAATCTAAACATATACTCCACTTTTGATTTCATATAGATTATCTCATTAATTATTGTGCAAATAATTATACATGAACACACAAAATATGATAAATAATCCCTTATATAATCATCAATAATTAAAAAGAAAATAAATTAATCTAAATTACACATTGGATTCAATTACAATCTCAATAATAAATTAGCCCATAACTAAATAATAAATTATCCACAAATAATTCAACATCTCAAAATTACAAAAATAAAAGTAAAAGTAAAAAAGAAAAGAAATCAAATCTGTGTTTTGATATCAGTTTGCCACTGGGATCACAATTTTTAATTCCCAAGCTCCGCCTTTAATTCTTGAATCATTTGTGTTGAATATTTGCTTCTATACTAATAAAATTAATCTACTATATTCTAATTCTATGTTAATGTATGTTAATATACTGTTCATAAGAGTCTCATAGTGTATTTATAGCAGTACATTAATAATCCCAAGCTAAAGTGGAATTAAAAACCAAGTTGGAATCAAATTTAATGCAAAATTCTGTGTAATCTGCTAAAGTGCGTGCCAAACAAGTCCTTACGTTGACTGCCCTGACAGACCAGGAAAAACGTCGTCGTTTAGGCTCAAATTCTGAAATCCAGCTTGTTCGCGCATTGCGCGCGCCTTGTTTTCCTCCGCAAGCCAAAAATGACGTCGCTTCGTCCATTCCTTGCCAAAGACTCCCACACATTGCGCGACCAACCTCCACCTGCCATCCAACACTTCATACGGCGCCGTTTTCTTTCCAGTTGCTAATCCCTTAGCGCGCCAGGCGCTGAAGCTGCCTATCCACAGAATTATCAAAATGCCACCAATCTTATTTTTCCTACAAAATTAAATAAATATTAAATAAAAATACTATAAAAAGCTAAAAATTATAATAATGCATAATAATAAATAAAACACCTAAATTACTAAAAATACTTAAAAACTGGCAAATAATTAAGCCTAAAAATACTCAATAAATATGTATAAAAACTTATTATCAGATACCAATGTAATAAAATTAAGCATACATGCGGCGGATATCAACTGGAAAATTAAAACTTTTCGATTACCTTTGAAGTGTATGCCCACGATCACAAACGGCTAGAATCACGTGCTCAACGAACAATGCTCTCAGCGATAATTTAGACAATGAATGAGTGCTAAATATATCCTCCACAGTTTGAGAAGCTACAAACTTACAAACTTCACGAATGACTTCTAATGGCTTATAGAAAAATCTCTCTTTTGCTCTTAAGTTATTTGTTGCTTGATACTTCAAAATGATCAGCATTGCTCTCGTTTTATACTACTCTAGCACTACAGCAAAAACGGTTATCAGCGACCAAACATATTAGCGACCACAAAATTCCGTCGCCATTATAGGTAATTGCGACCGCCTTCAACGACCAAAATTTGATTTAGTCGCTAATAGTAATAGCGATCGAAGTCGATCGCTAAATGCGTCGCTATTGTTGATTTTGCAGCCAAAAATAGCCGGAAAAGTTACCGCCAATGTTTGCGACCGAATATTGGTCGCTAATATATCAGCGACCGCATCTGTCGTCGCTAGTCTGTCTCTAATAATGCCATCTCATTAAAAAGTTAGCGACCGAAGCGGTCGCTATTATGCGGTCACTGATACTTTCTGCCCTAAATTGTGCGCCGCCCCACGCAGGCCAGTCGAGCAGAAGAAAGGAAAGAAAAAGAGGGGGAAGAAAGAAAGCTCCTATCGGAGACGCCCACGCTCGTCGCCCTCCCGCCCACACCCGCCCACGACCGCTGCCCTCTAGCCCACCACCCTCCCTCCCGCCAGCCAGTCGCCCTTTCGCACTCCTGCCGGTGGCTGGTATTTCTTCATCCATTCATTATATATATATATATATATATATATATATATATATATATATATATATTATAATTTACATATATTGTGCATAAATTAATTAATATGCTTGAGATATACTGTTTGTGTTGAATAAGTATATAACTCAATCCTTTTTTTGTACATAACTTCATCAAATGTAAAGGGGTTCCATGTGAGAAAATGGTTTAATAGTATAAATGCTTGAATGAAATATATCAACCTCCATAATTTCACTTTTTTTTATTCATATGGGTTTATTTGATTCTATTTATTCAAGGTCTCAATGAACATTGATTTGGAATATGAAGGGCAGCATCGGCCTAGTGGATTCAATTTCACATTAGTATCGCGTGTTAATAACTTATTAATTGTATACTTAATAAGTTGGATATATTTATTTATTTTTGAAATTAAGTAGTAGGTCTTTACAATGTATTTCTGTAATTTTTTTTATTTTGGCACACAAAATTTACAAATTTTAGTACTATAATTTACAGATTTTAGTACTATAATTTACATATAATGTGATGAATGGAGTTATACACCATCCCCCACTCCCTAAATATATATCGATTTACAGTTGTATCCAAAAATTAAAAAATTAATTATATTAGAATATTAAATTATTTATATTTATATTTTTATTTAATTGTATAATTTTATTATTTTTAATTGTATATATCGATTTATATATTATCAGTGATATTTTATAAGTATGTATAGAGCTTAACAGAAATAATACATATATATTAACAGAATTGAAATAATACATATAATTTGAAATCTTCATAAAATCATTCGCAATTTCATGTTGTTTCATTAAAATATATTAACAGAATTGAAATAATACATATAATCATTCGTAAGATTTCAAATGACAGGATTTTATTCATAAGTCATAGCCAAGAAAAATGAAAAAGAAAAAGCAAAAAAATATATCCACATGATAAAATAACAAAACAGAAATTTAAAAGCTCAAACACTCTAAATAAAAGAGTGAACTGAATGAGGAAGCTAATAAAATCATTTGAAATATTCATATAATTTGACTTACAAGCCCTAAATAAAATCTAATAGAATCCTAATATAATTTGAAATCTTCTAGAATCCTATTTGAACTTAGCATATTTAGTAAACTGATCGATTTGAAATCGAGCATACTTCAAGTCGAGCTTTATCAATTTTTGGGATAAACCATTTTATGCTTTTCCTTTACTGCTTCTAATAATCTCAAACTTGTTTCAACTCTACTCGGTAAACGAGTAAGTGAAGTTGTATTAATAGCCTTTATGGCTTACCCATATCATACGTAAATGGTCACTTATGAATGTCGCAATTCCATAATAATAGTGAAACTTCATATATTTTATGATATGCACAGCCTAGAAACCCATTCAAGATTCACTCATTAGGAGTGAATCTTGAATAGTCCCCGTTTTGGGACTGTTCGTGTATGTTCCGCTCCCACTTAGGCCGGTGTCATGTAATTGATTGTTCTAAAAAATTTTTGGTTTGTTTATCTTCTATTGTTCTCCGGGTGCATACTTAGATTGTGTAAATCATAGTCTATTTCGTGTACTTGGAGACCGATGGTAGATGCTGCCGAAATTTCTTTAGAACAAACAAATACATTTGTTTAAGTCGTTGACATTAGTGGGACGTCACATACAATAATGGGATAGAAGCCTGACTGGTGTAATAAGGGTGGAGACGTATTTAGGTAGGAAACATGCATTATACCTATACATTTGTAATAAGTAAATTTAATGAATACAATAAATCTCGTCAAAATAGGTACCATACTATTATGGATTTCTATTCAGACTGTGGTTGGATGAGGCGACGAAAGTCAAGCGTGCATATAGGTGCTACAGCTGAATTTAGAACTGGTTGTCAAGTGTTTTTGGATTACGCATATAGCCAGAAAGAACGTGTCAATGCTCAGAACAAGATAAGATGTCCTTGTTTGAAGTGTAAGACTGTAAATTATGCGGACAGAGATATAGTCGCCTATCATTTACTTGATAATGGGTTCATGAAAAATTACGAAGAATGTTGGTGGGCACATGGACAAAAAAGAGAGAGTGTTAATGCACAGATACATAATCCAGCAGACAGTAGAACCCATCGTATGAATGACATGGTTCATGATATTGTTGGGCCGGATTTTGATTGGGAACAAGGCATAGATCAACTTATGAATTCTGATGCCAAAGCATTCTTTAAGTTATTAGAGGAGGGTAGCGAACCATTGTGGCCTGGTTGTTGGTTTGCAAAAATTATGGCATACATATAATCAAATTAAGCGCAACGGAAGCAAGAAAATCAGATTTTAAAATTTTTGTACAAACCAATAACCCGAATCTTTTTTATGCGACTATTATTAATTGAGGAAGGATAAAAGAATTTATACCTTTGTAGAACAAAGCTTCCACAGGTACAAGTTCATCTCCCTTTAATCCTTCACGTTCTTCTTCAAATTCACCGATTAGATTCTACGGATCAATGTTAGCTCCCCAAGTGTTGAGCCTTTAGAGGTGATCCACCAAGAGATCTATGAATTAAAGAAGTGAATTATGGTTTCTCCAAACCATGGGTGGCTAGCCATAATTCTCTTTCTCTCTCTAACTCTTAGATCTAGAGAATTATGGAGTACTCTCCCTCTCTTATGAAAGAGTATGTAACCTTGATCTATGATAAGACTGCTCTTATTTATAGATCTAGTCAACCCTCCTAAACTATTTAGGATTAGAGTTTTAATTTAATTAGGAACTAAATTAATTAATTACAATTCCTAAACCATTTAGGAACTTAATTATTTAATAATGAGAGTACTTCTTATTAATTAATTACTAAACCATTTAGTAACTTAATTAATTATTATAATTATAATTTCGTAAACTATTTAGGAACTTAATTATTTAATAATAATATTACTACTTATTAATTAATTCCTAAACCATTTAGGAACTAAATAATAATACTAGTAGTAATAATAATAATAGTAATAATAATAATAATAATAATAATAATAATAATAATAATAATAATAATAATAATAATAATAAGACTCCTCTTATTAATTTATAATTAGTATTTCTAAAATACTAAATTATAAATATTAAGCTATTTAATTTATTCTATCACCATAGTATAAATTATATATACTTAATTTATTATTACGATTATGCCATCTACTTCTAAAATAAATATTACTCTTTTGCGGTGTGACCCTTTAGGTTCTCCATATTAAACCGGTTGTATAATAAATAAATTAGAACAATTCTAATTTATTTATTACGAATTAACTCTTTAATTCAGAATAAATAATTATTCCACAATAAGGGTAAGCCCCCTTAGCGATTAGTCGACTTTCCAGATAATATAGATTTCAACATTTAATCGTAAAAGAACCTTTCAGCAAATAGTTACCGTACAATTCAATCCTTCTACCATACAATGTCCCAATCAAATATAAGACACGGAATTTCTGTCAAGTCTTATTTATTTGATTATATGCATTTCAATTCACAAATACACAACTCTAGTTAATGTAAATTAGAAACTCCTTTCTAATTCCATTCAACCCTGGCCAGGGATTTCTGAGTTGTCACTTATTGAATCGCATAGGACATTCTCTCCCTTTACTGGAAGTGGTAGATTCTTTGTTGATCATTCATCTATCTCAATATGTACCTTATTATACCCAATCATATCCTTTGATATACCAATAGGTCTTAAGGAATATGTTAAAGTATAACTTAGTACACACAAGACACTAAGATGATCTTAAGTCTAAGGATCACTTGTACGACTATCACATAAGGAACTCCTATTGACAGACGAGTAAAACTCCATTAGGTGTTCCTTGAGCTAGTCACGTTCAGTGAACTTATTTTCTAAAAAGCACCTACATACTTGCTTTAGTGTCTCTACACAAATGATTATTGTGATAGCCCGAAATCCCAACCTTAATTAATTATCCGATTATTTCTGGATATCATAATTATTAACTTTAAAACCATACTAACAGGGATCTCTTTCGTGAAAACTTGACCTTTAATCTTTATAACCAAATTGTTGACCATAAATTCGGTCCATATTTTTTTTTTTTAAAACTTATTGAACTTACATTCCTTAAACCTGTCTCAGGATCGCAACGTTCACTTTACCTATTTCTTGGAACTTAGGTCAACCCTTAACAATTTGTGACCTATTATAATCATATATAAATCTTATGATTCAACTTACCCTGTAATAAAAATTCGCCATGAACTTTATATATATATGACCTTGTTTAATCGTACCTGTATACACACATCTGCATCATACATGTGCCTGTTTACAAGTCTCTGTGCTATAAATACAACTGTACCATATGTACAAGATTATTACATGTCAAACTCAACTAATCAATAATACATTCAACTTTAACTCTTACATCTCCTAGGTGGATAATACATACATGCACATTCATTATTATGAATTACAAATCATATATCCCTTATTACAATCATGACCTGGCATCAACTATCTGAATAGCCACATTACATAAATACACATAACACATTCCTCTCATGATTAATTATGCCTTCATCAATCCTTTACCTTAGCTGTACCGAAACCTCCAGCCTTCTCGTACTTTACCTGAAATGTTAGTTTATAGCAAGAATGAGCATAAAGCTCAGCAAGTAATCCAGCTAACACCTTTCATGCTCACAATCTATAATATGCGTCATGCATCATTTATCTTATCATGCGATGCTTAATGTCACGTAATTCATTAAACAATTAAAACACATAGTTGCACATAAGGCATATTTCAACTCATTTACTATCACGTAGTTCATATCGAACATCTATTATACTTAAGTCTGAAGAACTTGCCTGTAATGCTCTTATATACTTAACCTTGGTTGCCTTGCTTGGCTTTGTTATCCGTCATTTTGTTGGTTTGCTACTTCGAGCGCTATCTGTAAACATACCATCTAAATACATCATTATAGGATCATAAAATCATATGACTTATCAAACTTAGATCATAATTGCTTGACCATTAATCTCGAATCACATTACATTTGTTGTATTACACCTTATGTAGGTTAGTAATACATCCCGCATTGTCCCCCGACCTTTTCATAACTTAAATCATGCTTTGGCTTATCTTAAGGCATGTTACCCTATGTCATTTATCGTTTCATTATACCTTGACATCCTTTAATTTAACCATTATTATTACTTTTAGGGTTTATATAACTCATTTCTATCATTCCATATCAAAATATAACTTTTTGGAAGCTTAAAAAAATTTCAAATGAACAGTAACTCCGCCCCGACGTCGCCAGAGCTTGCTGTCCGCGAAAAGCTCTCGGCCATGAACAGTACATTGCGCCGGGGCGCCATGTTTAGTACAAAACATGGCGCGGGGGCGCCATGTTCAAATTCTGGAATCTGATTTTTGCACTACATTTGCCGATTTTTAATTTATTCATCTTAACTCCAATTGAGCTGAAATTTGGACCACGTCTAGACCTTACTACCTAGTATTTTACAAAAATACTAATTACCTCATTTGGCTTCTTAAAAATAGAAATACACTAGCCCTTAGGAGGCCTGTTCAGAACTTTTCCAGACTTAGCCAAATTTTCAGATTTTTAAAACTTAACTTGTGCAACCTTGTGATTTTTGGCCATAGGTCTCCAACTTCAATTCCAACACCCAACCTAGTTCACATAGCTTATATATGACATGTTCCAACTTTCAAAACGATAAAACTTCGCACGAGGCTATATTTGTCCGTTAAAATCCAATTCTAATCGAAACGATCGATTTCGATCGTTCGAATCGCTATTTCACTCAAATTTAAATCCGTTGATTACCAAATCAACCTAGACACGTGTATTAACATAAATATGAGTCATTTGACTCCATTTCATCTTTAATTCCTCAAAATTGCCAAAAATCACCTTTAAATCTAATTTTCATCAACTTTTCATAATTTTAATTTCCAAAACTTAAGCTCACTTGACAACTTAATCTCTACACACTACATAGGCAACCATATACACATTTAACGACTATTTAAGTCCACATAACTTCAAACTGTACATTCTAATGCACTTTACATATTACAATTCGGTTTACACAAAAAGTATAGCCTAATATTTGATCTTTGCATACCAAATCATACTTCTCAATCCTCAAAGCATCTAATATGCTATCTAACAAAATTTTATGCATGAATTACACATGTTCACCACCTTAAGCTAGGTTTTCATCAAAACCATCAACTTAATACACAAAATCATATCTTAACTCATGATTTTTAGCCTTAAATATGAACTTGAATATCATAGCACCTTTGTTCTACCACTTTGGAACTTAGGGTTTCATTATTAATCACATATAAAGCATATAACTTACATAACTCACAAAATCAAACCATGTACCCCAAAGATACATGCATGACTACTATTATTCTTGAACTTAATCACATAAACTCAAACTTTTAAAACTCAAACATCATTATACCTGTCGACGCCGGGATTTCGCCGTCTTGTTTTTTATTATTAAAATGCCCTTTCCAATTTTAGCCTTTTAGATTAAATGTGATTTTGAAAAGGGTCGGCTTAATGTCGACGGGTTTTTAAATGTCGATTTCTTTATGAGCCAATTGACCAGAGTCGCCAGTTGGTATATTTGAAATGGATGTACCAACTCATCCGAATTTATTTTCGTAATTGCTGGCTCATATGTGACTCCGATTAATTGGTCTGCAAACCGAGATTCATAGAGCTCGGGGGCTTGCTTAAGCGAGGGGAAGGTGTTAGGCACCCCCCGACTTCCGTGAAACACGGTTACCGCAATCTCGATGTTTTCCTATCCTTTTAAATCCTAAAATGTGTGTGTGTGTGTGTGTGTGTGTGTGTGTGTGTGTGTGTGTGTGTGCCTAAATGGACGTTTGTGGTGCGTTTTGCATAAAAAAGTTTGCTTTTATTTTATATGGCAAAAGTATTTATCTGGAAAGTGTTTTGGACGTTCTTTGACCCAAATGACGAGGCTTCGCTTTTTATAAGAAAGATTGATTTTAATTTCGAAAGCGTTGAGGTTTTTTATTTAGATGTCATTTTAGAAAACAATAGTTTTAAACTTTTGTCAAATAGGAATCGAGACTATACATTGCCTTCTAACAGTTAATATAAATAAAACGAGGGCAACTTCTAGAACTCTTTAACCCTATGCACAAAGTTTAATGAAAACATTGATTTATTTGCAAAAGCGTTTCTTATGACCTTTTAAAACCAAATGGAGTCTTTTTGCCAAACACGGGTTAAAGTTCGCCCAAGACTCTTAATTTTAAACCTCGTGAATCTAATATCCTAATTTGCTTGATTTTATAAAAACCTTTATCATTTCATTCCAAAATCGTTTTCTCGTGTCAAAAGGAAAATCAAGCATTAAAAATAGCGTTGCGGTTATTCACGGGCATGTAAGCCATCCAAATAACCCCAAACGCCTACAATCACATGTTTCACTATTACGGGGCCTTAAACCCGATTTTCGGTATCGATATCGCTTTAAGGCCCAAAAATTACATATTTACAACACAAGTGCATCGCCATTGCTACATACGTAAAAACTATAAAATAACCTTAAAAGGATATCATCGGGAGGTTAGGAGGAGATTCTATCCGCCACAAATCCTCTCTAACCATCCCTAATCCATAGATCCAAACATATATCGACTACATCGGATCTAACTTCAACATATACAAAATCAAACTATATTAAATAGCAATGCACCAAATATTTTCGGATCTAACAGTAGATCCACCCAACAAATGCACAAATATTAGATCTATAACAACTTAGACAATAAGATAAAATGAGAACTAGATCTAACTATATAGAACCACAAATGCTATGAACTTGGATTTCTTTACATTTCAAATGATGAAAGATACGCTTTAACACTTGAAAATCGAAATAGGATACAATACCTAGTAAAAATTGAACACAAGATGAAGAAATCTCACAATGTTTCTCTCTTTTCTATCTTTTTCTCTCTTCTCCCGCGCCTCTCTCTCTCTCTAAAAATCTATTTTTCTTTCCTTTTTTTCCTTTTTCTTTGCTCTCGGGTGGAAAATGGCCGCATATAGGCTTCAGCAGGCAGCCGCAGATGCATCTGCGGCTGGCCGCAGATGCATCTGCGGCTGCCTGCTGTGGCCGCCTGGCCGCCGCCTCGGCTGTCGTGTGCCGTTCTCGAGCCTCGTGCCTGTCACGTCTGTCGGTGGCAGCGGTTGCATTCGCGGCCGTCCGGCTTGTTTTTTCGATTTTCGTGCCACGCGGTCTTAATTCGCCAATTTCTGCGGTATTATTTTGGAAAGCTGTATTTTTGCAGTCCGGAAATCCCCGAAAAACGTGCCATATTATTCTGGGAGGCTAGTTCGGAGGGATGCGACTTGATATGGAATTTGATAATTGTGCTTGGCTTTCAGGGGGCGCTGCCCCCTACCCCCCCGCCAGCTCATCGGCGAGCTGGGCAGCCGCTCGCTCACCGGGGAGCGAGACCCCCGAACATCGTAAGCGTAGTGGCCATTTGTCGTCTTTGGTGATCCGAACAGGTTCTTCGGGATTAGCTTTTTGCCTTGCCTGATGCTCGTTGTTTGCTGTGGCGGCTTTGACCGTAAGTTGTTGGGGTGGCTTCGTGTTGGGGTCCACCTTCCTTTTCGCTCGTCGGGTCAAATGACGGTTTTGCCCTCCTGCCAGGGTTAGTACAAAAGTGCAAAATTTGGGTGTCTACAGCTGCCCCTCTTTATCATGTTTATGGAATGGTAAGTGAAATGAACATGATAAAGAAGTAGGCACCCAATGCATGATGATGACAGTACATATTTTAATGATGCAACATATATATCATTGATGCAACATATATACGTTAATGACGCAACACTAATATTACCGGTTACTGCCTCAACTGGACTCGCATCGCATATTCGCCAAAATTATTTTCTCTTGCTTATCGCATATCGCATATTAAATATCAAATCGCATATCATACTAAATCAAAAACGCGTTACATCGCATATGAAGTCGTATATCGCATCGCATTGCACATTGCATCGCATTGTTTTGGTCATCGTCGGATCTTTTCCCAACGGTTCGTTTTTGGACGGTCAGGAATTTGCACTGACGGGTCATTTTTGGACGGTCAGTTCTTGTATCTGACGGGTCATGTTTGGACGGTCAGGGATTTTCACTGACGGGTCATGTTTGGACGGTCAGTTCTTGTATCTGACTGGTCATGTTTGGACGGTCAGAGATTTTCACTGACGGGTCATGTTTGGACGGTCAGTTCTTGTATCTGACTGGTCATGTTTGGACGGTCAGTTTCCTTTGACTGACGGGTCACGTTTGGACGGTCAGTTTCCTTTGACTGACGGGTCATGTTTGGACGGTCAGTTTCCTTTGACTGACGGGTCATGTTTGGGCGGTCAGTTCTTTTGACTGACGGGTCATGTTTGGACGGTCAGTTCTTTTGACTGACGGGTCATGTTGGACGGTCAGGGATTTTCACTGACTGGTCATGTTTGGACGGTCAGGGATTTTCACTGACTGGTCATTTTGGACGGCCAGTTCTTTTGACTGACGGGTCATGTTGGATGGTCAGGGATTTTCACTGACTGGTCATTTTGGACGGCCAGTTCTTTTGACTGACGGGTCATGTTTGGACGGTCAGTTCTTTTGACTGACGGGTCATGTTTGGACGGTCAGTCCTTTTGACTGACGGGTCATGTTTGGACGGTCAGTTCTCTTGACTGACGGGTCATGTTGGACGGTCAGGGATTTTCACTGACTGGTCATGTTTGGACGGTCAGGGATTTTCACTGACTGGTCATTTTGGACGGCCAGTTCTTTTGACTGACGGGTCATGTTGGATGGTCAGGGATTTTCACTGACTGGTCATTTTGGACGGCCAGTTCTTTTGACTGACGGGTCATGTTTGGACGGTCAGTTCTTTTGACTGACGGGTCATGTTTGGACGGTCAGTCCTTTTGACTGACGGGTCATGTTTGGACGGTCAGTTCTCTTGACTGACGGGTCATGTTGGACGGTCAGGGATTTTCACTGACTGGTCATTTTGGACGGCTAGTTCTTTTGACTGGCGGGTCATGTTGGACGGTCAGGGATTTTCACTGACTGGTCATTTTGGACGGCCAGTTCTTTTGACTGGCGGGTCATGTTGGACGGTCAGGGATTTTCACTGACTGGTCATTTTGGACGGCCAGTTCTTTTAACTGGCGGGTCATTTTTGAGTTGGTCAGGTATCGTATCTGACTGGTCATTTTTGGCTTGGTCAGGTATCGTTTCTGACTGGTCGCTTTTGGTTTGGTCAGGTATTGTATATGACTGGTCGTTTTTTGGTTTGGTCAGGTTTTCACTGTCGGGTCATTATTGTAATTGCCAGGTCTCGTCTCTGGAATCGCTGTGTACTATCTTAAATGGACTCGCATCGTATTGTACATCATAAAAATGCAATAACTCTAGAGGAAATTCAAAAGGAAAGCGTACCTGATTAGTTTGTGGGGCCTCCCTAGGATTCGTCCTCGTAAATCGCTTTTGCCAGCCACTTCTTTTGGTTTGACTTGTCATTCTTGGGGTTCGTCCTCGTAGATCGCTCTTGACAGCCATCGCTTTTGAGTTGTTATCCTTGTTGATTAGCTGAGGGTGTTTCGGACAGTCATTTTGCAATTTCCTTGATGTTTCATAGATTCTGGGCGCATCGGATCGTGGAAGTTTTCCGCTGTCATGTTCCTCTGATAAATGGCACCGGTATTCGTGACGCTGACAGTCTCGTACCTGTGATTTTTCTTTCATGTATATTTTATTTTTATATATACATGGATGCGCAGATGTTATGCATGGATCAATAGTTATGCTTGGAAGGAAATGACCCCTGTTTAGTCAAATGATACAATTTTCCACGTGTCGTTCCTTTTTTACTACTCAGTTGTGTCATGCCTTATTTGGGAGGACAGTTTCTGGACTTCAAGGTTTGTTCGTTGAATCGCATGCCCCTGATCGTTTCTCTGTTGGGGAATTGTATATGTCGTTTTGAATGCCCAATCGACTCATCCAGGGCTTCTCATCCTGCTCGCAGATCGTCATGTCTTTGAATTTGGGGTGCAGGGACTTCCTCTTATGCTAGAGGATTATGCCTAGATTCTGGGTTGATATCTAGGTGATCCCCTGGTCCGTTAGTCGTATGCCTTTATAGCTCTTTGACTTTCATCTGATTAATGCAGTCCACTTGGCTCCTCTTTTTTCGATGACCGACGACCATGTTGCCCTTCCTTGCCTTTTAATTGACCAGCTCTGACGTCAGGAATTATATCGCTCTTGCATATGCTTGCTTGAGTATCGAGGTAATGTTAACGTACATCATGCTGAGTTTGTCAAAATCCATTGATGGTCGTGGGGGAAGGTTTGTTGATGAGGAGTTTGATATAGACCTGTGCTCCTTTCATTTCCATGATCTTTAAAATGCCCCAGCCTTACTCATGTTTTTGTCGCGGATTCGTACGGGAAGTCATTTCGTTGGTCATGCCGAGTTACCTACACCGATTCATATCCTGCACAAGCAACAAACGCTAAATGCTCGACCGTTCGGGTCGGCGGGGTTAACTTCGATATTACTAAACATCTCAACAGTTGAGCAGATAAAATGGAATGCTCATGATTATGTAATTTGGCTCGTGTTTGTGATGTTTGTGTCTTATCGTTAAAGAAACTCGACATCGAGATGGATCTCTTTTTTCGTAAATCGTGAGTGGATTAATTTGACATTGAATGAATTGCGAATGTATTAATTCACTCTCGATTTCACTTTTCTTTTTTTTTTTTTTTCTTTTTTCTTTTTTCTCTTTTTTTTTTTTTTTTTTTTCTTTTTTCATCTGACGAGTTAGGAAATCATAATAAAAACATTTAAGTATTCATGGTCAATATACGTGAGTATGATCAAATTCAAAACTACCTTCCTTTATCAGATGTATTTTGTCTTCATTCTCGATATCGTTATTCACAGAATTAACGTCATATGGCAAGTGCACTGTGCGATGCATCCTTCGATAGGGGTTTCTTTTCCATGACTTTAGACGAGCCTCTTCTTTCTCTGATCGAACATTTTTTTCTCTTTCTTTTTTCGACTACGCCTTTTCCTTTTCGTGTCCACTTAACTTGTCTCGTTTTCTTAGGCTATTCAGAGTTACCCATTTAACGAGCTTTGGACCAATGACTCCCAAACCATGCGGCTTTAGGGCATTAGGTGTAAAGACACCCCTTCGGGTTTACTTGCTCGAGTAACAAAGGTCACGCTTCGATACAAGTTAGGTGGTTTACTGCATTCATTCCTCGTCTGACCTTGTGCAAGATTCGTTTTCTTAGGCTTGAGTTACCCATGTAGCGAGCGTTGGGGCCGGTGACTCCCAAATCAGACGACTTTAGGGCACCAGGTGTAGAGACACCCTTCAGGCTTAATTACTCGAATAACCCTTGCCACGATTCGAATCTGCTCAGGTCTCTGCAGCTGTAATGCTCGTTTTCTTAGGCTCTGAATTACCCATGTAACGAGTGTTGGGCCGGCGACTCCCAAATCAGATGACTTTAGGGCGCCAGGTGTAAAGACACCCCTCAGGCTTAATTGCTCGAATAATTCAGGCCACGATTCGAGACATTTGGTTCACTTTTATTTATCTTCCGACTCTGCATCAACTGTCATCCTTATCGTCATAGCTTTATACCCCACATCTGAAAGTTGGCGCAAACGCAAAGTGCAGACTTGCCTATGAGGTGGATTCTGCTTCGAACGACACTTCGAAATCAGGTCTTTGTACAGTTTTAATAGGTTGATCAGTTTTAATCATCTAATTATACTCACGAGTCTGCTCCACAGATGCTTGTCAGAATTAATTCGATTCCTAACAAGTCAAATAAAATTTTCTCTTTCCAAAAGTAATGTTAGAGTTAAACTATGTACAGTCTTAATATATGTACATGAAGACAGGAAAGAAATAAATAACTGAGATGAGTTGTATCTTACCTGTGGGTCCTCGTATTCTGAAAGAGCTCTGACTGGAAAGGACCAATTGATCGTACAGCTCTGATGATGTTATTGTACGCTGATGAGATCGTACCATAGATGTTAAATTGCGCACTACCTTTCCATGGATGGTTGATGAATGCCCCAGTGTCGAGTCGTCATCGATTTCAACATTGCCCCAGTCCTGATTGTTGTCAAGGTCATTGCTTCGTGGTGTTTCTGACAGGTGGGCCGATGAAATGTTGGAAACCCAAAATCCTTTGCTTTTGATCAGGTAGGAAGTGCACTCCGATGGGTTGACAGGAGAACAGGTTTGTCTGAGTCATTGATCGTTAACTGTAAAACCATCGAAGGATTCTATAGAATTTTTGCAAAGATTAGACCGCGCCAAAGTGGCTGCCTACGTACTCCTATAGGAAGAGGAGATCAGGTCTTTCGTAGTTCAGGCCTTTCATTGCACACCAGATTGCTTTTTCTTTTTTTTTTTTTTTTTTTTTTGTTTTTGTTTTTTTTTTTTTTTTTTTCTTTTTTTTTTTTTTTTTTTTTTTTAAGAAAACATAACATAATAATGCATAGAAAATAAAACGAGGCATAATATTAAGCAGCCAATAACATCCCCACCCCTTTTTTGGGACTCGCAATCGTATCATTTAAGTTCACCATTTCATAGTTCGCGGAGGCTCGTCAATCCATTCGTCGGTGTTCGGGTTCCCCATTGCGGTGATCTCAATATCGTTTGCCATTTTTAGCTCTCCTCTTTCGATAAGATTTTGGATCTTGTGCCGCAACGCCCAACACTCTTCAGTATCATGCCCTGGTGAGTTGGAATGATAGAGGCATATTCTCGTAGGATCGTATCTTTTAGAGTTGGGGTCGGTTTGTGGCAGCAACTCCCTAATCTTTCCCCGGCTGATCAGAAGATGCAATATTTCCGCTTTTGATTTGCTCAAAGGGGTGAACTTTCGATCTCTGGAGAATGCTGCTTGATCTTTCCCTTTCGAGGGTTCACCTCTATCCGAGCGGTTATCAAGGCTCCACTGGTGGGATCGTCTGACATCTTTATTATGTTCACTTCCCTGTCCTTTCAATCTGTTTTGATCTTCTTGAGCCAGCTGGTTTTCGTGGGAAGGATCCTGGTTTGAAACTTGTTTGTCCTCTTCTCCCGTCTGGTCTCTCAGTAATTGGGTGAAGAGTTGCCTCGTCAGATTATGTTGGTGTACCACCAGGTCTGCTAATTGCTTCATTTGATGCCTGACCAACTTCATTTCTTGCCTAATGACCTTAACCTCCTCCAGACATTCCCTTTCAAGGACATTTGTTTCGCTCATTGGGGGGTATTCTTCGACCTTTCGGATGTATTTGCGATTAGGATCCACCACGATATTTCCTGACCCAATCATGCTTACCTCATTTGTTCCGTATTGTGGCAGATGGTTGGCGTTGACATCTGGTCGCTGAACTACAATGTCCCCCCTATCGATCAAGTTCTGTATCTTATGTTTCAACGCCCAGCATTCCTGAGTGTCATGCCCCGGGGACCCGGAATGATAGGCACATTTCTTGCTTGGGTCATGCTTCTTCCCCTTTGGGTCAGTCGGTGGTGCCAGCTCCGTAATCTTCTTTTGGGTGATTAACACGGCCAAAATTTGCTCTAATGGATCTCCCAACGGGGTGAATTCCCTATCTCGGGCATTTTCAAATCTCCTTCGCCCCTCATACCTTTGATCGTTGAAATTTGACTGACGCGGGGGCTCATTCCTTTGCATGCGGACAGGAGGGCTGGTCATTGCTTTCCCAGATAGCCCTTGCAAGACCAGGGACACATCTTCCTCTTTGCTCTCATGTGGTCTCCAGGAAGTACTACCATAGTTTCCGCTTTGTATTTGTTCAGCAACAGCTTCAAGAGCAGTGAGGTCTCGGATCTTTCCTGACTTCAAACCCATCTCAGCCATTTCCCCATGCTTGATCATCTCCGCAAAAGGTTTTCCTATTCCCGCCATTACTCTTTCATAATAGGGAGCCTCCTGGATATCAATGAAAGTCATGACCATTTCTGCCTCACTCATGGGTGGGTTCACTTGGGCTGCCATCCTCCTCCACCGTTGAGCATAGTCTCTGAAGGATTCACTGGTCTGTTTTCTGATCTTTGTCATCTGGTATCGGTCTGGAGCCATTTGGGATTGAAAGCTGTATTGCGTCAGAAAGGCGTGGGCCAGCTCCTCCCAATTGTGAATCTTAGCATTATCCAGCCTCGCATACCAGGTCCTAGCCTCCCCTGCCAGGCTTTTCTGGAATAACTGCATTCTCAACGACTCGTCCTCAGCATATGCCCCAAGTTCTCCGATGAATACTTTCAGATGCGTGTATGGATCCCCCGACCCGTTGTACTTTTCAAATTCAGGGAGCTTGAACTTCTCGGGGTATCTGGTTCCCGGAAAGATGCACAGGTCGGAATAGTTAACACTGCCATATGACCCGATCCCCTTCATCGTTTTGATGGCTTCCTCCATCTGCTTTATCTTCTTACTAACCCCACTGGCCACCTCGTCTTCAGGGATGATAATGACTTGCTTTGGTAGCTCTACTTTTGGAGTTTCTGGGGTCAGTGCGTTTCCTTGGGATGATGGCCCCGCCGGGTCCTCGAGTTGTGGCCCTGATTTTAGTTTGAAATGCTCCTTGAGCAACATGGTCAGCTCGGTCATTTGGTTTTTCACAGCATTGAACTCTTCCCGAGATACGGGAGCCAGGTCAGGATTAGGGTTCTCAGCCATCTCGACTGTTGATTCTCTGGCTTTCTTAGATCGGAGACGGGTTTGGGGAGCAATCCTGCAATTAAAATACGCCAAGGTTCAGTTCCGGGAAATGACATTGGTGGATGCATGCTAAAGCACATATTTTTGTGTTTTTTTTTTGAGTTTTATAATCTTTTTCTGCAAAACAGGGTCAGTATCCCTTTATTTAAACCAAAGTAATGACATTGTGCAATTTATGATGCTTGGAGCTGTCCCTGTAAAACAGAGGTTAGTACTTTTTATTTTGACAAAATTTGGTTGGTACAAAAGGATTGACTACAGTATGACTTTTATTTTGACAAAAATTGGTTGGTGCAAAATGATTGACTACAGTATGATATCATGCACGTAAAGCGTAAAAGGGCATGAAGAGACTTTCCATGCGTTGGGTTTATCTGAGGCTGACCTACCCTAAGTTATTCTCGCGGGCTTTTCGGCATGAAGGTTCCCAGATCTTCGCAACATACTCGAAGGGAATAAATCCGATCTTTCAATTGGATTGGATCTGAGTGGATGCTTTTCCTGAGCCTCGCCGGGGAGCACCCCTTTGAGTCCAGTAATCCACATCCGACGGGTTTGCCTCAGGAGGAGGAACTGCTCAACATACATTCATCATACATTCATCGT
Source organism: Hedera helix (assembly GCA_947179155.2). Lineage (NCBI taxonomy): Eukaryota > Viridiplantae > Streptophyta > Magnoliopsida > Apiales > Araliaceae > Hedera > Hedera helix. The sequence goes on from OX359280.1 coordinate 12,745,067, forward strand.
ACCTCACCGTATGCATATGATGATATTAAAATAAAGCATTCGCAAAGCAATCACAAAACTCGCACATTCATTCTTACGCACACAAAAGGTAAATCGACGTAAATAAAGCACACACATTTTTGAATTTTTAAAGGATAGTAAAACATCGAGATTTAAAATGCGGCTTAAGCCCTCTAATGTCCCCAGCAGAGTCGCCAGCTGTCGACGCCGGGATTTCGCCGTCTTGTTTTTTATTATTAAAATGCCCTTTCCAATTTTAGCCTTTTAGATTAAATGTGATTTTGAAAAGGGTCGGCTTAATGTCGACGGGTTTTTAAATGTCGATTTCTTTATGAGCCAATTGACCAGAGTCGCCAGTTGGTATATTTGAAATGGATGTACCAACTCATCCGAATTTATTTTCGTAATTGCTGGCTCATATGTGACTCCGATTAATTGGTCTGCAAACCGAGATTCATAGAGCTCGGGGGCTTGCTTAAGCGAGGGGAAGGTGTTAGGCACCCCCCGACTTCCGTGAAACACGGTTACCGCAATCTCGATGTTTTCCTATCCTTTTAAATCCTAAAATGTGTGTGTGTGTGTGTGTGTGTGTGTGTGTGTGTGTGTGTGTGTGTGCCTAAATGGACGTTTGTGGTGCGTTTTGCATAAAAAAGTTTGCTTTTATTTTATATGGCAAAAGTATTTATCTGGAAAGTGTTTTGGACGTTCTTTGACCCAAATGACGAGGCTTCGCTTTTTATAAGAAAGATTGATTTTAATTTCGAAAGCGTTGAGGTTTTTTATTTAGATGTCATTTTAGAAAACAATAGTTTTAAACTTTTGTCAAATAGGAATCGAGACTATACATTGCCTTCTAACAGTTAATATAAATAAAACGAGGGCAACTTCTAGAACTCTTTAACCCTATGCACAAAGTTTAATGAAAACATTGATTTATTTGCAAAAGCGTTTCTTATGACCTTTTAAAACCAAATGGAGTCTTTTTGCCAAACACGGGTTAAAGTTCGCCCAAGACTCTTAATTTTAAACCTCGTGAATCTAATATCCTAATTTGCTTGATTTTATAAAAACCTTTATCATTTCATTCCAAAATCGTTTTCTCGTGTCAAAAGGAAAATCAAGCATTAAAAATAGCGTTGCGGTTATTCACGGGCATGTAAGCCATCCAAATAACCCCAAACGCCTACAATCACATGTTTCACTATTACGGGGCCTTAAACCCGATTTTCGGTATCGATATCGCTTTAAGGCCCAAAAATTACATATTTACAACACAAGTGCATCGCCATTGCTACATACGTAAAAACTATAAAATAACCTTAAAAGGATATCATCGGGAGGTTAGGAGGAGATTCTATCCGCCACAAATCCTCTCTAACCATCCCTAATCCATAGATCCAAACATATATCGACTACATCGGATCTAACTTCAACATATACAAAATCAAACTATATTAAATAGCAATGCACCAAATATTTTCGGATCTAACAGTAGATCCACCCAACAAATGCACAAATATTAGATCTATAACAACTTAGACAATAAGATAAAATGAGAACTAGATCTAACTATATAGAACCACAAATGCTATGAACTTGGATTTCTTTACATTTCAAATGATGAAAGATACGCTTTAACACTTGAAAATCGAAATAGGATACAATACCTAGTAAAAATTGAACACAAGATGAAGAAATCTCACAATGTTTCTCTCTTTTCTATCTTTTTCTCTCTTCTCCCGCGCCTCTCTCTCTCTCTAAAAATCTATTTTTCTTTCCTTTTTTTCCTTTTTCTTTGCTCTCGGGTGGAAAATGGCCGCATATAGGCTTCAGCAGGCAGCCGCAGATGCATCTGCGGCTGGCCGCAGATGCATCTGCGGCTGCCTGCTGTGGCCGCCTGGCCGCCGCCTCGGCTGTCGTGTGCCGTTCTCGAGCCTCGTGCCTGTCACGTCTGTCGGTGGCAGCGGTTGCATTCGCGGCCGTCCGGCTTGTTTTTTCGATTTTCGTGCCACGCGGTCTTAATTCGCCAATTTCTGCGGTATTATTTTGGAAAGCTGTATTTTTGCAGTCCGGAAATCCCCGAAAAACGTGCCATATTATTCTGGGAGGCTAGTTCGGAGGGATGCGACTTGATATGGAATTTGATAATTGTGCTTGGCTTTCAGGGGGCGCTGCCCCCTACCCCCCCGCCAGCTCATCGGCGAGCTGGGCAGCCGCTCGCTCACCGGGGAGCGAGACCCCCGAACATCGTAAGCGTAGTGGCCATTTGTCGTCTTTGGTGATCCGAACAGGTTCTTCGGGATTAGCTTTTTGCCTTGCCTGATGCTCGTTGTTTGCTGTGGCGGCTTTGACCGTAAGTTGTTGGGGTGGCTTCGTGTTGGGGTCCACCTTCCTTTTCGCTCGTCGGGTCAAATGACGGTTTTGCCCTCCTGCCAGGGTTAGTACAAAAGTGCAAAATTTGGGTGTCTACAATACCTTCTTGGATGTCCAACTTCTTTACATACATAGCTTCCTCATGAAGAGCTCTTCCTCTTTTCTTCTTGCTTCTTGATCATTTAAGCATTCTAGCTTCCTTGATTTCAAGCTTCTTCCATATCTTTCATGGTTTCTACTCCTTCCTCTCTCTTAGGGCTGCTATTTCTCTTCTTTTCCAGCAAAATGAAATAAAAATGAAGCTCTTGCTTACTTGGATCAATATATGAGGCTTAACTACACTTGGTTAAGCAAATAACCATGGTTAACACTTCCAAGGGCGTTTTGGTCATTTCACATAATAAGTAAAGGGCATTTCCGTCATTTCACCACTTGGGACTTATTCATCATTTCTTAATTTGTCAAGGGTATTTTGGTCTTTTTACCCTTTTGGACACAATGGTAATTATCTAATTTGTTGAGGGGCATTTTGGTCATTTGTCAAATTAGCTAGATTTTCATTTCTTGCAACTTTCCCCCTCATAACTAGACTTTCATACATTTTCCCCCTTTAATTCATTCTTTACTCATTTCTTATCCAAATCAAATCCGTTTTGATCCAAATTTGTTTCATTATACTTGAATTTTATTCCTTCATCAAATAGTGCCCAATTGGTTTGTCCCAAATTACTTGTCACACCTGAAAACTTAATTTTATTTAATAACTCATTAATTTATAATATTTGCCACAATTGCGTATTATTTCACTTTCAAACCTTCTCGGTTCCTTATTTCACAAACTTTACTTTCCGACATCTCCATATCGTCAACTTGCTCATTTGTCCATAAACCACTTTCTCGACCGGATTACCAAAATCCACCGTCTTATATCCTTTAAACTCATAATGTCTTGATTTTAACTTTAACGTCCATTGATTCGTTTACTTTACACACATATGCTAATTTGTAACTTACTTGCATACAACATCCTTTATACACATTCTCGGGGTATTATTTTCCATTTCTACACATCGTGTAACTACATAACTAATTTCAATTCCTAATATCAATTTCTTCATAACTTCACAATATTAACAAATCATTATTCTCATTATTCTTTAAATCCATAATATACAAATTAGGTCAAACTGCTCTTTCCTTCCTCAACTCATAAAGTCATACATTATCTAATCATTTCTAACCCTTAGCCTTTCAAGGCCTGCTCCTTTAACTTACTGTTAGTATTCATGACTAGGTATCAATTTACATACTCTTTTCTCATTCCATTATTTTATAAACTTTAAATCCTTCTTTCTATATCTTGCCAAATATACATATATACACATTCAACTTACCACATAGGTCATATATAACACATTGATTAAGCAATAATTCTTATTTAATCTCTCTTACAATTTTCTGTCATTCAATGCTAGGTTTTATCTATTAATCTTTATTTAATTAATCATAATCCTTATTTAAAATTCTGTAAAATCCTGGAGTGTCACAATTATGAGATCAATCATCCTCTTCATAAGAGCAAGCATAGTATGTACCAATCTATCCGGATCTACTAATCCCCTTTTTAGTGATCCAACGATTAGGAACAATTTTAGTTTTGAGCTATCTTGAATTTAGATCTCATTAGCATGATCCTCATCATGGTTCTAAAAGCATTGCTAAAAAACTATGGGTTTATCCATTTGATTAATTCAAGTAATTAATCATGAATAAAGAAATGCCTTGATACTTTTATTAATAAATGAACAAGATTACAAAGTATATGTTTATCACATCAAATGTGATTGGCTTGAGGGCATATTACTTTCACTGGTTGCTCAAAGAAAACTACATTGTCTGCAGTGGCAACGTTACTTAACATCAAGGCTGATCACAACATGAGCCATACGTGTTTTGAGGCGCTCTTAAAGGCCATTAAGAGTATGTTACCTGACGGTGAAAAATTTCCCGATAACTATTACTTTTGTAAGAAAATGGTGAAGAAGTTGGGTCTTGGATACCAGAAGATCGATGCATGTCCGAACGATTGCATGCTATTTTATAAGGAAAATGAATAGAAGACAAAGTGCACGTTGTAAAGTCATGACCGGTTTAAGCCTAATAAAGAGGGTGTGACTACAAAAAAGACAAATATACCTTTTAAGATTTTAAGGTATTTTCCAATTACACATCGGCTGCAAAGATTGTACATGTCTTCAAGAACAGCTGAACACATGACTTGGCATGCGAGATCTCCAGCTAAAGGTGGGGAACTTAACCATCCTGCAGATGGGAAGGCTTGGAAAGAATTCAACTTAGCACATCTGGGTTTGCATTAAAACCAAGAAATGTGAGGCTTGGATTGTCAACCGATGGTTTCAACCCTTTCGGCCACTCAGCTGTTCCGTACTCCTGCTGGCCTGTGATAGTGACTCCATACAATTTGCCTCCTTGGATGTGTATGAAACAACCATACTTGTTTCTTTCACTCATGATTCCTGGTCCCAAGAGTCCTAGAAAGAATCTAGATGTTTTTTTGAGACCTCTTATAGATGAGTTGAAGGTATTGTGGGAGGATGGAGTACAGACTTGGGATGTTTCGACGAAAACAAATTTCAACCTTCGGGCAGCAATTATGTGGACTATTAGTGATTTTCCTACTTATGGTATGTTATCTGGATGGAGTACACACGGGAAGATGTCTTGTCCATATTGTATGGAGCATACAAAGTCTTTTAATCTGCCACATGGTCGGAAGCCCTGCTGGTTTGGCTGTTATCGTCGTTTCTTGCCAATAGATCACCATTTTCGAAGAAATAGAGAAAATTTTATAAAAGGAAAAGTAGAGAAAGATATGTCGGTAGGACGATTGTTTGGGACGGAGGTGCGTGACCGTGTGATAAGATTGCCGGTAATCCCATTTGTTAAAAGTGCTGCCTCAACAACAATTGATGAGTTTGGTGAGTCTCACAATTGGGTTCGAAGAAGCATATTTTGGGAACTATCTTATTGGTCTACAAACTTGATTCGTCACTATCTAGATGTAATGTATATTGAGAAGAATCTGTTCGACAATGTATTTAACACCGTGATGGGTGTTAAGGACAAGACGAAAGATAATGATAAAACACGACTGAATATGAAAGATATTTATAAGTGTCCTGGATTAGAGCTTTATGAATCACCTAATGGAAAGATTGTCAAACCGCATGCAAAATACACATTGTCCAAGAAGCAGGTTGAATATGTGTGTGCATGGATCAAGTCTCTGAAACTACCAGATGGATATGCGTCAAACATTGCAAGGTGTGTTATAGGTGACAAAATACAAGGGATGAAGAGTTATGATTGTCACATGTTCATGGAGCGACTCTTGCCAATAGCATTTCGAGACTTGCTTGATAAACCAATATGGGATGTTTTGACTGAGCTTAGTCGTTTCTTCAAAAGCATATGTTCAAAAACGTTAAATGCAAAGGACATAGAAAAACTTGAGAAGAGCATCATTGAGATCATGTGTAAGCTTGAAAAAATATTTCCACCAGGGTTTTTTGACTCCATAGAGCATTTGCAAATTCATCTACCCTATGAAGCTCGTGTTGGTGGTCCAGTTCAATACAGATGGATGTACCCTTTCGAAAGGGTGATGGGAAACCTGAACAAGAAGGTTAAAAATAGAGCTTATGTCGAGGGGTCGATATGTGAAGCATACAGTTTTGATGAGATATTTACGTTTGTCTCGGACTATTTTCCCGATGAAGTTTTGACAAAGGCCAATCGAGTTCCGAGACATGATGATGGGGGGAACGTTGAACTAAACCATCGACTTTCTGCATTTGGTCTATCGGGTCGCGCTTATGGAAAAGAAAAACGCATATTCCTCTCTGAAGCAGAATTACATGCTGCACATACTTACATTCTTCTCAATTGCGAGGAGATTGAGGGATTAGTGAGGTATGCATGTAAAACTCATATTTAGCTTAATCTCATTAATGTACACTGTAATCTCATATATATTGTTTCCTATATATAATATATATGTAGATCATTCGATGCTGAGTTAAGAACAAATCAACACAACATCACTGATAAAGATATTGAACTGAATCGGGAACAAAACTTTGCAAAATGGCTAAAGGACAAAGTAAGTTATTTAACTTAATTAAGTCATTTTATTTAATTTATGAAACACTTATTCATAATGTATTAAACAATTGTAGGCTCTTAATGACGGTACAATTCCTTCAAATATACAAGTTTTAGCCATGGGCCCAGATAGGGACCAAGTCACTCGTAATGGTTATAAAGTAAATGGCTATGATTTTTATACAAAATTATACGCGATCGGTAAAAGAACAACCAACACTGGAGTGTTGGTTCAAGGAGATTGCTACAATGAGGTTGGTCATGCCTTTTATGGGGAGTTGGAAGAGATCATTGAGTTGTCGTACAAGGGTACATACAGAGGTCAAATTAATCTGTTTAAATGTCGTTGGCTTGATTCAGAAAAAGGGATACGTGTCAATCGACATGGAATTGTGGATATTGACCTCAACAAAAGGACATATATGAATGCACCATTTGTGTTGCCAACTTAAACACAGCAAGTATATTACACTCGTACTCCTATTCGGAAAAGGTATAGAACACCTACAGTTTGACAAGTTGTTATTCGTACTCCTGCGCACATTCGTGTCCAATTAGTAGACGGAGAAGTCTACCAAGAGGAGACGTTACATAACCCTCCTATAATAAATCTCGATGACAACTATCAACTCAACAATTTAGAGGGTGGAGGTGATGATGATGATGCGCTTATGGATCCTGATTCAGTACAACAGTTAGATGACATTGATACTGAGGAGGAAGAGTTATTAAGTGACAGCGACACTGAATCTGAAGTAGGAGATGGTTATAAATCTCCACATATTGTTGAAGATGATTTGGAATTTTACAACGAGTTTCATTAAAATGTATGTTTAATTTAATTTGTATTATGTAGAGTTATATATAAATGTTTTATATACACACACATGTGTACATACTATTATTGACTTGTTGTACATACACGCATTTTATTTCTGTAATCATTATTATGTAAGTCACATTAATATGTCATTTGTTTGAATAGATGGCATCTTCAGCAACAGGAAGAAAACGCGGTTTAGGTCGGGGTCCAAATCAGATCCCGAAGGCCCCAGATAATCCAGACGAGCGTATTTTATTACAGATTCGCCCTGATCCAACCAACACGTAAGTTATTAATTATATTATAATATTAAATTAAAAATAATATTACTTTACATACTAATGTATATCCCATCTATTACGTGGGCCAGCACACCACTTGCCCATAAGGAGGCCTGTTGGCAGGAGTTCCAGGTTCTCCCCCCCCCCCCCCCCCGCGTACTTTACAACTATTCTAATGTTTAGTATTTTCAGGTTAATTATATTACAATTATTTTAATGTTATTATTGTATTTTTATTTCAGAAAAGATACAAGTGGGAAGATTCACAGACTGCAGTTATACAAACACTATTCTGGCAAAAGTGTGATGTCCGCATAAAAGACAACATAAAGAAAGAGCGGGACAAGGCACTGTATAATGTTGGCATAGACCATCCTGGTCAGGCGACGGAGTATATGCATGAGTACGGCCTGTGGTAATGCTTGCACGATTTATGGGCTGAGATGTGCCAGCAGCGGCAGATTGACGAATGGGCGAAGAAAGGTAGGATTGTCGCCAGGAACAGATCTGCAGGTGTAGCTGAAGGGTAAAAGGCAAATGGTACATACAAAGGCGGTAGTATATCACAGGCGCAACATTTCATTGATAAGGAGGTACAACGTTCGTCAAATATACTTTATTCATGTTTACGATCATTTAATTAATATTTATTTGTATGATTAATATATTGATACTATGAAGACTCGATTTTTTGAGATTTCCTTAATAAAAATTAAATAAGAATTTAATTAACAGAATTATCAAAGTTGTTTAAATTATTTATGATGTAAGTGATTTAAAGTGGGTGAAGGGATTTAATTGGTAAATTAAATCTGTACAAAGATGGTGATGAATTGTGTTGATTTAAAATAATTGAAAAGTAAATAAATTATTTAAAAATAATTTATGAAGAATAAGATAAATTTCATATAAAGGTACAATAAATTGTACAATTAAATTATTGTGGAGGTGTAGAAATTATGATTTAATAATGTTACGTGGTAATTTGAGATATATGAGGTATATATGTATATAGATATATTTGTATATATATGTGCATGTTCAATTGTTATAATTTTAAATTCCATTGATTATGGAAATTAAGGGATTAATAATTAAATTAATCCGGAAGTTAAATAAAAGTGAATGAGGAAGTTAGTAAAATTAAAAATATTGATTATATAATTAATCAATAATTATGGTGAAGGTTTAGAAATTGTTTAAGAGGAGGAAGTAATTCTATAAATTATATACTAATAAAGTATATAATTTATATAAGAAAATTAAAGTAAAATATTAATGGAAGAATAATTATATAAATTATATAAGAATGATTATGTATAAGAGGATGAAATTAATGAGAGAGTAAATAAAGTTATAATTATTGATTATATAATTAATCAATAATTATGGAGGAATGTTGAAAATTATTAAATAGGAGAATGTAATTATATAAATTGTATAATAATAAATTATATAATTTATATAAGAAAGTTAATGTAAATAGTAGAGAAATGAAAAATGAATTAAGAGAAGGAATGTTTTAAATTATTAAAAAATTATGTTTATGTATAATGGAAATTTTTATGACTTTTATGGGGAATAATATTTCGGAAATGTAAACATGTTAATGTAACATGTTGTCCAAGTAACGAAGTGAAAAAGTATGAAAAATACTTTTTATAAGTTATATGAATTATTTTATGAATTTTGGAGGTATAAATTACCTCATATAATTACATGCATGTCAGTATGCGTGTGCAAAATTTGTCAAGAAATGTACCTGGAAAAGGTATAAATATTATTTATAAATCATTTTATGAATTTTAGTGAATTAAAATAAATATTTTAAGGATATTACGGAAATTATTTATTACACGAAATAATTATATAATGTAATAAATTATTTAGTTATGCATGTTGTTTATCTGAAAGCTCCAAGTCGATTGGCAAGTCGATGGACCTTTCCATCTTGCAAAAAGTAGTTAATTCCTTTTGTTATAAAAAGGAAAAGAAAAACAAGAAATAAGGAAAAAGGAATAAGAAAAGAAAAGAAAGCAAAAGCAAACATAAACTCTCTCCCTTGTTCCATCTTTTCTCCACCCGAAACCACCATCATGAAAGTAGTATGCCCTCAAGCCAATGACATTTGATGTGATAAACATATACTTTGTAATCTTGTTCATTTATTAATAAAAGAATCAAGACATTTCTTTATTCATGATTAATTACTTGAATTAATCAAATGGATAAACCCATAGTTTTCGAGCAATACTTTTAGAACCATGATGAGGATCATGCTAATGAGATCTAAATTCTAGATAGCTCAAAACTAAAATTGTTCCTAATCGTTGGATCACTAAAATGGGGATTAGTGAATCCGGATAGATTAGTACATACTATGCTTGCTCTTATGAAGAGGATGATTGATCTCATAATCATTTGTATAGAGACACTAAAACAAGTATGTAAGTGCTTATTAGAGAATAAGTTCACTGAACGTGACTCGCTCAAGGAACACCTAATGGAGTCTTAGTTGCCTATCAATAGGAGTTCCTTTTGTGATAGTAGTACAAATGATCCTTGGACTTGAGATCATCATAGTATCTTGTGTATGATGAATTATGTTTTGACATATTCCTTAAAACCTTTAGGGTGTATCAAAGGGTATGATAAGATATAATAAGTTATACATGGAGATAGGTGAATGATCAACAAATAATCTACCATTTCTGGTAAAAGAAGGGAATGTCCTATGCGATTCGATAAATGACAACTCAGTAGTCCTTGGCCAAGGCAGAATGGAAATTAGAAAGTAGTTTCTAATTTACATTAATTAGAGTTATTCATTTAAGGATCGAAATGCATATAATCAAATAAAATAAGACTTGACAGTTATACCATGTCTTATATTTGATTGAGACGTTGTGAGGTAGAATGATTGAATTGTACAGTAACTATTCGCTGAATAGGTTCTTTTGTGATTAAATGTTGAAATCTATATTATCTGAAAAGTCGTTAATCGCTAAGGGGGTTTACCCTTATTATGGAATAAATATTATTTATTTAAATGAATTAAATAGTTTAATTTATTTATATAAATAAGATTAGAATAGTTCTAATTAATTTATTCTATAACCGGTTTAATATGGAGAACCTAAAGGGTCACACCGTAAAAGAAAAATAATTATTTAAGAAGTAAATGACATAATTGTAATATTGAATTAAGTATATTTAATTTATATCACGTGGATAAAATAAATTAAATAGCTTAATATTTATTATTTAGTATTTTAGAAATACTAATTATAAATTAATAAGAGGAGTCTTATTATTATTATTACCATTATCATTATTATTTAGTTCCTAAATGGTTTAGGAATTAATTAATAAGAGTATTCTCATAATTAATAATTAAGTTCCTAAATAGTTTAGGAATTATAATTATTATATTAAATTAATTAAGTTCCTAATAAGATTAGGAGTTTAATTAAAAACCCTATTCCTAAAGGTGTTAGGATGGTTCACTAAATCTATAAATAAGAGAAGTCTTATTATAAATTAAGGTTACACACATACACTTCCACAAGTTTTGGGAGAGTACTCACATATTCTCTAGAGAGAGAAAACTAGGGTTTGCCATCACCCACTTCTTGAATTATTATTATTCCTTGGTGGATCACCTCTAGAGACTAAACACTTGGGTGGTTAACATTGATCATTGGAATCAAGTCGGTGAAATTCAAGGAGAACGCAAAGGATTTGGTGGTGAACTTGTACCCGTTGAAGCTTTGAGTTATACAATGGTATATCTCTAATTTCTTCTTTATTAATTAATAGTTACGCATAAAGGTCGATCCTGGATTATGGTTTGTAAAATTTTAAATTTGATTTTACCACGGTTCCGCTATTTTATGCAATTTGATTGTGTCTATGAATATTACAAACCAACAGTGACATCAAGAGCCAAACTTTATGCGAATTATTAATTGTTTTGATTTCATATGTGTATGGGTATGTATTTAGAATAATTTATTGGGCATAATTTATTGTATAAAATTATTAATTTTTAATATCAAAATTGGTTACCGAAATTGGATCACGACTGGCTTATTTTATGTGAATTGGATTCACGGCAATTCATGTATGCTTCATAGTTTCGGTAATATTTTCGGATTATATATATGTATATGTATTATTACCGAATTGAATTGGAAAAGGCTACTATTTCGGCAGTTTATTTACATGCCCAGCCACTTTCGGATTTGGTTAATATATATACCGAAAAGCAAGCCATGGTTTTGGATTTGGTTAATATGATTAACTTGTCCCAAAATGATTGTCACGGGTGGGTTGCTTTGGTGCTCCCTGTTTTCGGTGAATTCGTTGCTGCATGTTTCGGTTTTGCTGAATACAAATAGCAGCATATTCGGTTTTGGTAAAGCATTCACAAAAGCAAATAAAGCTAACTTTCGGATTTGGTTAATATATATATAAATGCTAAACTGCTGCTGTCCCGAAAAGGCTAGCCACAGAATTGATTTTATATATATACATAAGACTACCGAATTAGATTCGGAACAAAGCAGCTCAGTTTTTGTAGAAAAGGCTGGACGGGCGTGTAATATACATATACATACTAACGATTAATATATGTATTATTAATATATATGATATATTTATAATATATATTAATTAGCCAAACCGTTTGGTAATTTTGTACAGATTTTAAAATTTCAAAATAAAAGAGTTTATTTTGGGTAATTTTAAAAATAATAAAAATAAATAGTTTATTTTTTAAATAATTTTATAATTAAAATAAAAAAGTTTATTTTAAACATGAAATTGGATTTCATGCAACTTTAATTGCCCATTAAATGATACCAATACATATATGGAATGTTTTATTTAATTCATGCGATGAATATTATTTATTGATATATATGTGATATATATGATAATAAATGAGATTGATTATGGATTATTTGACCAATGTGATTGGATTTAATTTTAAATGAATGCATGAATGAATGGGTTTTATAAATGGGGTCTGCGTACCTCGTCTTTCTAATTTTTCTTATGTATAATTTTATCTCCCTCCTATGTATTTCCCCTTGACTATTGATCAATGTCTCTATTTATTGTAAATAGTTTTGTAATATGATTAGTTAGAATTATTTTGAAGAATTGGAGCAAAGGAGCAAGGAGCGCATGAAGACCCATTTGTAATGGAGCCCGAATTTAAATGTAATAGTTACATATAATTTAATTTATTCTTGCACCCTAGGTTTGACCTATTGGTTCACTTGGTGGCTCTAGTGAACCAAACTAGAATAAAAGTCCATAATCAATCCAAGTAGAATATAGTATTCTATATGTGCATGCTTAATATATATTTATTATATATTATTCAAACATGCTTCGCATGTTAAATAATATGACGCGTATTTTATATATATATATGTGCATGCGCGTTAAATAAGATGAGACAAATAATATTAACAAACCCCTCATACTGTAGAATAAATATTATTTATAAAATAAATTAAAAGGTTTAATTCATGTATTAAAAGGAGTTTAATTCGATTAAATAAAATTAGAATTGTTCTAATTTATTTATTCTACTACTAAAATATTAAGTTGTAATGTTCAAAGATATTTGGAATATCGAACGTCGCCTTCTAGCATGATAAAACGATAGAGTATCAAATAATCAATAAACGTTTGTTGTGCACACACAAGGCTTATATCGATCATTTGAGATGTTGTTTTATCACATTTGATGCTTATAAGGAATTGAACATTACTGTTTTGTTGTGCACACACAAGGGAGGTATTTTTCTCTTTACTATATGGAAGTGCTAGGTTGGACTTAACTTAGATAATTTTGATTCGGATGTGCACACACTTGATCATAATAATCTAAGGGGCAAAATACAAGGAGTTACATGTTGATGTAATTGACAAAAGTTGTCTACCTATTTATTTATATATAGTTTGTTGTGCACACACAAGGCTATATACATTTGAAATAGGATCCTTATTCTCACTAGCAAGTCTTTAATTAAATTTACCGAACTAAATATAGAGGGTAATATAGTTTGATGAAAATAGTGGGAGACACCATTTTAAATAAAGACCTAATTAACTTGGTGATTAATAAAATGAATGCATGTTAATGTTGTTATTAATTCACTTAAAGAATATTGCTATGTTTAATTCACTAACACTACATAGCATTATGTATGCTAACAATTAATCGAACCGAATTGTTCAGATTGATTAAACAAATTTGAGAAAAGTTCTCAATGCTGAAAAGCTAGCAAATATCCTTAATTTGCCTATTCTTGCAAACGTTGTAGACTAAGCCTATAAGGAAGATATTATTATTTTAAGAAATGGCAAGATGATGCAAAGGTGGCTCAATGCATCATGCACGCATCCATAAGTATCGAGTTACAGCGTCAACACGAGAAAATGGATACAACTACTATATTGCTGCACATTCAATAGTTGTATGGTGAACAAAGTAGGTCAACTGGATATAAGATATCTAAGGAGCTCTTCCGATCTATAATAACCAATGACACTACAGTAAAGACACGTGTCCTAAAGATGATCAATTCGATTGATCAATTAGGACACCTAGGTGTTGTCAAAGATGGAGAGTTGAGTTAAGATTCGATCTTGTAGTCACTCGCTGACTCCCTTTCACAAATTGTTGTGAACTTTAACATTAATAAGCTTGAAGTCAGTTTACCTGATTTGCTTAAATATGTTGAATACAGTTGAGAGTCACTTTCCTTCCAAAGAAAACCAAGTCTTACTAGTAGATGAATCTTCTAAGTTGAAGAAGATGGTCAAAGGTGTTTCTGAGGAGTCAGAAAAGATAGAAGGCAATAAAAGGTTAAACAAATGACATAAATAAAAGTGATCTCAAGATCAAAGGAGTTTGCTTTCATTGCGATAAGTTGGGACACTGGAAGAACAACTGCAAGGGAGTTGTAGTTGTTAAGCAGAAGAAGCTTAGTGAAGCTTCAATTGCAGATATAGATTTGTTCATAATGAAATAGAACTTTTTATAAGTCAAGTTCTACTTGGGTATTAGATACCGGCTAGTGGTCTCAAATATGCAAGCCATTGTAGAGACTAGGCAGAAGTAGAAAGTTGAACTAAAGATAAGTAATCCTGTGTGTGGGGAATGGAGCAAAATGTTGTTGCATTAATCATAAGAACTTACAGTTTAGCATTGCCTACAGGCAAGTCTATTTAGTTAGTAAGATGTTACCATGTTGATTACTTGATGGACTTTGTAAACTTGACATACATGAAAGTATTTTAAAATTGAACAAACTAAAGGGAAAGAGATGATATAAATCATACATTCATGCAATACTGTTAACTCGGTTATGTTAATGAAATAAGACTAAACAAGTTGTATAAAGATAGATTTTTAGAACCTTGTGATTATAAATCAAATACAACTTGTGAATCTTGTACCATGAACAATATGACTAAATCTCCATTTAGTGGACATGGAGAACGAGTTGCGAAGTTGTTAGAGATGGTACACACAATCATGTGTGAGACCTATGACAACAAATGCAAGAGGAGGGTATTCATTCATTACTTTCACTGATGATTCTAGATTTCGATATATGTATTTGATGAAATACAAATCCAAATCGTTTGAAACGTTCAAATAATTTAAAAGTGAAGTATAGAAACTAAAAGCCAAAAGTATTAAAGTTCTTCGATTAGATCGAGAAGGGAATACTTAAGCAATAAGTTTCTAGATCATCTCAAGCGAAATGGTATTCTCACACAATGGACATGGTGATAATCCATGATGAGTTATACCAAATCTTCCAGTATCCTTCTAGGGTTATACCTTAGAAATAGCCGCATATCTACTAAACAAGGTACTTTCAAATTCCATCCCTAAGACTTCATATGAGTTACGAATAGGGAGGAAACCAAGTCTTAAATATGTTAGGACTAGAATTGTCTAGCTTATGTCAAAAGGTTTGACAGTGATAAACTTAGGACAAGATTTGACAAGTGGAAACTTGTGGGATATCTTAAAGAAAGTTTAGGATATCACTTCTATGATCCGACTAATTAAAAGGTGTTTGTTGAAACACGCTACCTATAGGAAAATAGGTTTTTCCTTAAAGGGTTAGTGGGAGTAAAATAGATCTTGAAGAAGTTCAAAAACCACAAAACACTACAGATCGAGTGAAGAAATTTGTATAAGTAGATAAACCTATTGTACCACAACCAAGTCGTAAATTTGGTTTAGTACCGAAGATACCTGAATGGTATGGATTCATCATAAATGATGATGATGAGGTACACATCATAGTGGATGATGATCCAGTTACATACGATGAGGTATGAATATTAGATACTCAAGAGAAATGACTGTTGATCATAAAATTCGAGATGGGTCTTTGGAGAAAGACTAAAAACAGATGGCAAGGTAGAGACCTATAAGACCTGACTAGTGGTAAAAAGATTTCAAATAAGGTCAATGAGTTAACTATAATGAAACTTTTCACTAGTAAAAATAAATATATCAATTCGGATTTTACTTGTAGTTGTAGCTTATTATACAAAAGGATGTATATATGATACAATCAAGAGGATTTATCTCCATATATATGGAGTAAATCAAGTATGTAAGTTACAACGATCCAATTATGGATTGAAACAAGTTTCTCAAAAATGGAACATCCGTTTTGATGAGACAATCAAAGGAGTTTGATTTTATCAAAGACAAGAATGAACCAAGTGTGTACAAAGGTTAGTGGGAGCACTGTGACATTCCTAGTATTATATGGTGATATAATACTGATAAGGAATGACATACCAATGCTACAATCAGTAAAGATGTTGTTGTCTAAAAACTTCTCCTTCAAGGACTCGGAAGAAGCATCCTAACATTTTATTCAGGATAAAGGTCTATAGAGATAGATCGTAAAAGGATGTTTGGCTTGTCCCAAGGAACATACATTGATTCTATGCTAAAGAAGTTTAGCATAAAATATTCCAAGAAAGGGCTCATGCCGATGGGTCCTAGAATACATCTCTCAAAAAATAGGCCCCAAAGACACCTGAAGAGAGATACTGTATGAGTAAGACTCCTTATGCCTCAGCAATAGGATCTATCATGTATGGGATGATATGTACTTGACCTGATATTGCTTATGCATGATAAGTAGATATTAGTTCATTCTGGAGAAGAATATTAGAAAAGAGTTTCTAATGATGGGTCCGATATAAAACTAGAGGGCTTAATAGACTCAAGTTTTCAAACTGGCCGAGATAACAACATATCCGTTTCAGGTAATATAATTACCTTGAACGGTGCTGCAGTGAGTTGAAAAAATTCCAAACAGCAAGGAGTTACTGATTTAGTGACAAAGACATGGTAAATAACTATGAGTGAAGCTGCAAAGGTGATTGTTTGGTTCAACAAGTTCATTACAGAACATAAAATGGTTCTTAGCATTAAAGGAGTTTAATTTGCCAAAGAAACTAGGTCTCATCTGAAATCCAAACATATGTTGTAGCACTTTCATATGATTAGATGAATCATTGAAAAGGAGACGACACCATAAAGATGGCAAGCTCTTATAACAGCATTATAGATCCATTAACTAAAGCATTTACTAAGCAATTTGTACGCCACTTAGACAAGAATGGTATAGGGATACCAAAGGGCGATTGGCTTTAGTGCAAGTGTGAGATTGAAAGTAGTATGCCCTCAAGCCAATCACGTTTGATGTGATAAGCATATACTTTGTAATCTTGTTCATTTATTAATAAAAGAATCAAGGCATTTCTTTATTCATGATTAAATACTTGAATTAATCAAATGGATAAACCCATAGTTTTTGAGCAATGCTTTTAGAACCATGATGAAGATCATGCTAATGAGATCTAAATTCTAGATAGCTCAAAACTAAAATTGTTCCTAATCGTTGGATCACTAAAATGGGGATTAGTGAATCCGGATAGATTAGTACATACTATGCTTGCTCTTATGAAGAGGATGATTGATCTCATAATTATTTGTATAGAGACACTAAAGCAAGTATGTAGGTGCTTATTAGAGAATAAGTTCACTGAACGTGACTCGTTCAAGGAACACCTAATGGAGTCTTACTTGCCTGTCAATAGGAGTTCCTTTTGTGATAGTAGTACAAATGATCATTGGACTTGAGATCATCATAGTATCTCGTGTATGATGAATTATGTTTTAACATATTCCTTAAAACCTTTAGGGTGTATCAAAGGGTATGATCGGATATAATAAGTCATACATGGAGATAGGTGAATGATCAACAAAGAATCTACCACTTCTGGTAAAAGAAGGGAATGTCCTATGCGATTCGATAAATGACAACTCAGTAGTCTTTGGCCAAGGCAGAATGGAAATTAGAAAGTAGTTTCTAATTTACATTAATTAGAGTTATTCATTTAAGGATCGAAATGCATATAATCAAATAAAATAAGACTTGACAGTTATACCATTTCTTATATTTAATTGGGACGTTGTGAGGTAGAAGGATTGAATTGTACGGTAACTATTCGCTGAATAGGTTCTTTTGTGATTCAATATTGAAATCTATATTATCTGGAAAATCGTTAATCGCTAAGGGGACTTACCCTTATTATGGAATAAATATTATTTATTTAAATGAATTAAATAGTTTAATTTATTTATATAAATAAGATTAGAATAGTTATAATTAATTTATTCTATAACCGGTTTAATATGGAGAACCTAAAGGGTCACACCGCAAAAGGAAAATAATTATTTAAGAAGTAAATGGCATAATTGTAATATTGAATTAAGTATATTTAATTTATACTACGTGAATAAAATAAATTAAATAGCTTAATATTTATTATTTAGTATTTTGGAAATACTAATTATAAATTAATAAGAGGAGTCTTATTATTATTATTACCATTATCATTATTATTTAGTTCCTAAATGGTTTAGGAATTAATTAATAAGAGTACTCTCATAATTAATAATTAAGTTCCTAAATAGTTTAGGAATTATAATTATTATATTAAATTAATTAAGTTCCTAATAAGATTAGGAGTTTAATTAAAAACCCTATTCCTAATGGTGTTAGGAGGGTTTACTAAATCTATAAATAAGAGAAGTCTTATTATAGATTAAGGTTACACACATACACTTCCACAAGTTTTGGGAGAGTAGTCACATATTCTCTAAAGAGAGAAAACTAGGGTTTGTCATCACCCACTTCTTGAATTATTATTATTCCTTGGTGGATCACCTCTAGAGGCTAAACACATGGGTGGCTAACATTGATCATTGGAATGCAAATGATTTGGAAGTGAACTTGTACCCGTTGAAGCTTTGAGTTCTATAAGGGTATATCTCTAACTTCTTCTTTATTAATTAATAGTTGCACATAAAGGTCGATCATGGATTATGGTTTGTAAAATTTTAAATTTGATTTTACCATGCTTCCGCTGTTTTATGCAATTTGATTGTGTCTATGAATATTACAAACCAACACACCATGCCACCACCGAGAAACTCCATAGCCACCAAGAGAGAGGAAAGATTTGGTGCCATCTAGAGGAAGAATTACAAGCCAAGGAAGGTATAATGTTAATTGTTTGATTTATTTTGATAATTATGGGTGATAAACTAATTTTATGGAAAATTAGTAAATAATTAGAATAATTGTTCTAATTAATTTTTGGATGAATATGTGTAAATTATATAATTTTTAGAGGTATTATGTTGGGAAAAATTTGATTAAAATGGTGAAAAAATGGCTAAGTTGGCTTACTGTTACGGAAAAAAGGAAGAAAAAAAAAAGGGGCCGCCGCGCAATTTTTTCGGACGTGTGCATATAAACGACGCCGTTTATGGGGCGGGACAAAGGGGGAGCCGCGCCATGCACGGTGACTGAAAATGGCAGGCCGAACGACGTCGTTCGGCGTAGCCGATAGACAAGCCGCGCGCAATGCGCGGCGGCCGGCACCGCTGGAAATTACCAGCGTGCCCCTAGCTTTTTAAGTTAATGACCACCGTGTCCCTTGGCCTCTGAAATTACGAAAATAGCCCTGAACTTTCCGGAAAATGCCAAATGTGTCCCTAAAGTCACAGAAATTACGAAAATGCCCCTAGAAAATAGTTTTTAATTAAATAAATGTTTAAAAATTATTTAAAAATACTAAAAATATATAAATGATATTTGTGCATTAAATTTAATATTTTTGTAAAAATATTAAATATTAGGGATTAATATTTAAATATTAATCTAATAAGTTTAAAATTTAGAAATGATTAAATAAAAACCTGGACAACCGAATACGCTAAATTTTATCCGATGAGTCAGGTTGTCCGTATTGAATGTATTTGATATTAAGTTAAATTAATATATTGAAGGATGAGGTTAATATAATTAACCATATAAATTGATAATTGGCCCGGTACCCTAAAATAAATCGTCGGGTAGGGTTAATTACACTATAGATGATATTAATTAATTAAATTAATATCATGAACAGATAAATAATTATTAATTGATTATTTTATGATCATAGGTTGTTCAAAAAAGAGTTTTAAGCTACCAATTTGATAATTGGACGTCAAGGCAAGTTCTTCAGTACTTGATGCTAATTGGTTAATTGTTATATGATGTTATATGTTCAAATGCATATAGAAAACATGTGTTATGTGATATGTGGTTAATATGATCGTAATGTATATTCGATGCAATGATGTGATTATATATGAAGTAATTTAATGAAATTGCTAATATGAAGTAAATATAAAGCACATAAGATATATTGCTTTAGTAGAAGCACAACACACAATGTATGACACACACAGAGCATTTTATGTTATGTGTTACGTGAAGCATGAAAGGTATAAACTGTTAAACTTGCTGAGTCGTTGTGCTCATTATTTGCATAATATAAACTTTAGCAGGTAAAGAAACAACTGTCAAGAATGTCGGATTATGTTAGAGAGGAATTACCTAAAAGGCTGTGAACGTTATTATTATATTAATTCAATGTGAGTACATTTGCTAAGATTATATTGATGTACAGTATGTACATATAAATTGGATCCGTACAGGACGAATAGAGTTAAATTAAGAACTGTAATTATTCAAGATAGCTGTTACGTTAAAAACTATGATATGTCTAATTATGAATTATGGAACAAAGAATATTTGTGTGAATATACATAATATTAAATTTTGAATGTTGAGCTTTATGACACTTATATAGAAAGAAGAAGTGAATGTTACGATCCAGGGACTAGGATCGAGATATTAATTTCTTAAATATGCAAATATTTTAATATAATGATTGAGAAAAAGAAAAATTTATACTGAAAAATTCAGTAATTGATAATTTAAAGTCGATTAATGGATTAAAGAAGGTGATTAAAGATTTATTAACGAACTGAAATTTGGACGTGAGGAAAATAATGTGTAATAAATATGAAATTTAAGGTAATGAGGTTTGTCGAATTTCGGGGTTGTTACAGATACACTTGTCATATTTGTAGCCATCTAGCAGGTCCAGAGGTCAGACTATCAATTGATTGGATGTGTACGTGGCCACCCGTGATGGACTGTCTGATGCTATACAGATACGGGTAATTAAGTTTTTTTTAACGTTACATGTTTTATACATTAATTTTGACGTTACATTTAACTATTCAATGTATTACTTAATTATAGGACACTTACATCCAACTAATGGATGAGCGGTATCCCCTTGGCATTGGTCGCTCGCCGATTGATCAAGAGTTGTGGGAAAGGGCGTCGGTTCTCAAGAAAAATCTTGTTAAGGGCCAAGGGCAGCGAAGACGGCCGAGTATTACTTCCTCTTGCAGCTCTGGTAGTCAGTCTACTCAAGCACCATACAATCCGACGCCACATAACGCTGCGGACTGTGTTAGAGCCATATGCAGAGATCCTACCCTTCTGCGTCAGCTGTAAGATCATTTGAAAACGTTAAGTCCTGATTCATTAGCGGATGCAGTGGCGATAGCAGCAAGTCTGCCGAACCAGGAGGAGACTGAGCAAGACGAGGTAATATTATTGTTTAATGCACCAAAATTAATCAGTTAATAATACTATCTTGAACATGTTTCTTTTTTTTGTTACAGGAACGTGACAGTTAGCTAGATCGATGAAGCTCGGTGAGCTGCATATCGTTCTTAGCTTGTTTATTTTCTTCATTTTATTATGTAACCCATGCACGGTCGGATTTTTATCCTATTGTATATATTTATGTACCAAGATTGGATTAGATGTTGGTTTTATGTTTATTTGAAATGTATGTTATTTAATATGGTTAGAATTTGATATTTGGTTGGAGATCTCAATGAGATCGTTTATATATCTATTGTGCTGTGTTGGAATGTATTTGACAGGTAACGAAATTTATGGGAATCGAAAAAAATAAATTTTTTTTAATAATCAGCGACCGAATTCGGTCGACAATAATGGTCGCTAAAAAACGGTCGCTATTCGGTCGCTGTTAATCTCAAAATTCTGATCGCAGATAATCTTTTTTCGGTCGCTGATAGCGGTCGTTGATATCGATCGCTGTTACATGTCGGTCGCTATTAACAGTCGCTACACGAGGCGAAAGTTGGCATATGTGATGACTCTGCTTAGAGACCGCATCAGTCGCTATTTTCGGTCGCTGAAATGTCGGTCGCTATTGTCTGTCGCTAATACTCATGTTAGCGACCAAACTATAGGCGACGAATATTAGCGACTGAATTCGATCGTTGATACGTATTAGTGACAGATGTCGATCGCTAATAAGCTGTCGCTGATAAGCGTTTTTCTTGTAGTAGGAAGTGTAAATTACATATATTAAACAAGAAGTAATTAATTTATAACTCCCAAATGATTTACACTAATTAAAATGTAACTCCCATGTTTAATATATATATTACTCCTAAGTTGTAACATATGTAACTCCCAATTGATTAGAGTGTAACTCCCACTTGATTAGAGTGCAACTCCCAAGAGAATAAATAGAAAGATTAACACACATATGCTCATTGTATCTAGAGAATGAACCATGTGGTTATATTATATCCGTCGGGTCGTCCGCTCCATGGGCGCTTCAGTTCGGGTCCATTAACCAACATTATTCATTGAGGAGAGTATGGATTAACTCATTTCAGTCAGGAATGGAATGAATTATTCAAGTCTCCATTTAATTTCCTTTTTTATTTTATTTATTCACCAATTTTATTCTTCTAACCCAAATATATCATGAATATTGTTAGAGCATTGGTGAGCCCAAAGGGCATCATTTTGATTTCATAAATCCCTATGTGTATTCTGAAGAGTGTTTCTTGTGTCCTTGGGTCCATCCTCACTTGGTGATAACTTTCCTTGAAGTCTAATTTTGGGATATATTAGTTTGGCTCCTTATAGCACATCATACAACTCTTTTATTAAAGGAATTGAAAATTTATTCTTAACTCTTAATATTCATAGAATTTAATTTTTGTGTAGTTTATGCAAAATTCTAAGAGCCCCTTTTCTTCCTTACTAATAACATAGGTGAAGCAAATGTGGAGCAACTTGGTCTACTGATCCCTAAGATGAGCATTTCTCTCCACAAGTTTCTCACTTTCACTTTTCTAAAAGCAAGTGCACACATGTAAGACCCCGAATTTTATGAAATATAAAATTTAATTTTTCTTCATATATATTTTCATGAAACAGTAAGTGGTTAAATTGATAAAGTTAAAAGTTAAGGATGTTATGTGCAAATTATATTATATCGAACAATATTCGTTTGGTCGAGAAATATTCGTTCTGTCGGGGAATATTCGTACGACGGCGCCGTACGAACCAATCATTGGTGGACCCCACAAAGAATAATTTTCGGATATAGAAAATGACATAAACAATTTTTAAATGGTCAATGGTACTATCACTTTTAATTGTTAAAATATCCGGTGGTAAAAGAATAGTAATATACGGTATTACAAGTAACAGACGGTATTGCACAGTAGCACACGGTATTGCACAGTAGCACACGGCATTGCACAGTGTTTTGTATTATTAAACTGATAAAGTGGTTATCGTACAATATTTGACTTTATTGTCACATGCACAATAATTCATATTATTAAACTGATAATTGTCACAGTAGCATATGCACAGTAATTCACATTGTCATGACACAGTAACGTATTCTTTCTTTTACATACTTTCTGCATTATTGTTATCTCTATTATGGTGTTATTTAAACAGTTGTATTTCATTAATTAATTGACTTGATATCTAACTCAGAAAGCCAACTACACTGTATTTATAACAATTAGTCATAATAATGAATAAGTGTGAATTATTGTTGAATAATTGAATTGATAAAGTTATTTGTTTATAATATAAAGTTAGGTGATATAAAATGAATGGTATAGATTAAAGATAATATAGAATTTGAAATGGATGGTGTAGATTAAAAGATGATCTTTAAATGAATGGTTTAAATTAAGGAAATCTTAAAGGATGAAATGAATGGTATAGATTAAAGATAATATAGAATTTGAAATGGATGGGGTAGAATAAAAGATGATCTTTAAATGAATGGTTTAGATTAAAGAAATCTTAAAAGATGAAATGAATGGTATGAATTAAACATTATCTTGAAATGAATGGTTTGGATTAAATTAGAAAATCTTGGTTATGATAAGATTTTTGGCTATAAATAGAGGTCTTAACTTAAGGACTTTTCATAAACTTCCTTAGTTGTTCTTTCTTTCACTCTCTAAATACTTCTTGTGTAAGTTCTCTCTAAGTGTGCTGAAGTCATCTTGAGTATTTGTGAAGATCTATAAGTGTACGTGTACCGTTCAAGTTAATCAACCTCATTTAAATCAATATCCAGTCACGTGTTAAGGTAAGGGATTATCATTATTTGATTCTCGAAAATAATATCGTTTCTTTCTTATTCATAAGATGTGCTATTTATTTCCATGTATTAATTTATGGGAATAACCTTACGGTGCGGATTACCGCCTGTTGGTGAATAACTTTTCGTATTCATTACTTATTAATCTCTGAGAATAACCTTACTGCGCGGATTACCGCATGTTTGGTGAATAACTCTTCGTATTCAATTTTTATTAAATTGTGGGAATAACCTTACGGTGCGGATTACCGCCTGTTGGTGAATAATCTTTCGTATTAATTCCTTATTAATCTCTGAGAATAACCTAACTACGTGGATTACCGCATGTTTGGTGAATTACTCTTTGTATTCATTTCTTATTTGTCTCTTGTGAAAATAATTTGTTTACACAAATTATCACATGACACTTTTATTCCATATTCGTTTGTAATATCATTTTCTTTAATATTCGTAAGTGATATTATTTTCCTTTATACTCATAAGGGATACCATCTTTTTCATCTTCCATCATTCAAACTTACTATGGTAAGGGATATTAATTTTCTTCACCTTTTGTTAATCAAACCTACTACGATAAGGGATATTATTTTCTTTCATACACCTAAATCGAAACTTATTATGGAACTATTATTTCTATAATTCCTGAAATTGTTATATGTTCCATAATAGTTGCACTTCATCATTTCAATTGAACCATCCTATTTACGTGGACCTTTCTATTTAACTGTAACCGTTATTCTGAACTGTGGATCTTGAATATCATTTTTGAATTTCACTCCACATCATGTTGAAAATTTGGACATTATTTGAATCTGCACAAAGTAAACTTCTGATACTTATTGTTTATCCTGTTTCTTCTGTTCATCATTTATATAATTCTAATAATCCAAAATCAAGTTGTTGTGAATATCTGTGGCGGGGGCACATATACGATATAATTGTTGAACAGATGATAGATTAAAGGTGATATAATAGGTTAAAGGCGATACATCTGTTCGGTGTCTTTTATGGCACGTGGTGAATGTTGTCTTTGGCCCATAGTGCAAAGATGAACTGTTGTTTGGTATGATTATGACCAAATGCTGAATTTGGTATAATCATGACCGTTGGTGTTATATTGAATATATTTGGCTCGTAATGCAAAGATGAACTGTTGATTTGCATGATTATGACCAGGAACTGTGATTTGTATTATCATAACTAACGGTATTTTAGATGATAAAAGTTGATGATGTTTTTTCTAAAAAGATAAGTGAGTGGACATTATAGTCTGCATTATTTTCTAATAGATTGCTCATTCCGCTGCTATTATTGATCTGAACATTGTTCAAGAATTTAACTGCAGTTTTTGATATAAACCTTGTAGTCTATTGTATTCTATCAAGAACTCAACTGTTGAAGGCTAACGATAATTTACTTGTCATTATCTTAGTCATAATATTTTTTACTGGGCTATTTGAGCTCACCCTTTCTTTTTGTTCCATTATTTTTCAACAGGAGATGAGAACGTAGCTAGGCCTAGCCGGGGAATGGAGTGAGAGTCTGAGGGATAGCTATTGTAGTCTTCTCGTGTTGTAAAATAGTGTGACAATAATCATGAAAGACTTAGTTGTGTATTATTATACACTATATTGTTGAACGTTGTTCTACCTTGTAATAATTTTGTTGTAGTGTTTTGACAACTCAAGTTTGGGCTGTGTGGGCCCAGATTTGGGGGTGTCACAGTTGGCATCAGAGCTTAGGGATATGGTCTTTATTGGAGATCTGGGGTTAGAACTAGGAGGGGAGAGACGAATAGAATCAATCACTAGTGTGTCCTACCTAAATTAGATTTTGGTATCTAACGAATCAATTTGAATGTAGGAACATGAAGAGTTGAGTCAGTTTGTTTAAACTAACAATTATTTTTTGACAACAGTTTAGAATGACATCTGGAAATCAGGACGTTAACTATGGAATGCCCGAATCGAATGTAGCTGAGAATCAAGAGGCGACAAACAATTCTCCTACAAACGCATAGTTGAATCTTTTGCCTAAGGCAAAAATTATGCGTGTTCTATTCAGTAAGGATGAATGTGAAAGCTCTACTATAGTCATTCCAAATCCTTTCTTAGAAGCAATTAAAGGATGTAATGAACATGCGGAAATTATTGCCTTTAATCTGCTTACTAATTGGGAGAGTCATATCACCTGGCTATGCTCTATAATAAAGGATCAGAATATATGGACTTTTCATATCAGTCTTTGAAATTTATGGTGTTCCAGCTATGATTTTCAAGATTATTTAAAAATAATGTTTCTATACTTTTGGGCGTTACAATTTAGAGGAATTCAGGTTAAGTTAATCGCTATCGTGGAAACTGCAGTCTATCGAAAATACTATTTTAATGGAAATCATTGGTACGTTACTACTGATGAAGTTGATGAATCCGAGAAACAATTTGCTAGAAAATTATTCAGTGGTATTCCCATGGTTGAAATACGTGAAGATCCGAATGAAGTACTCGAGATTCGATGTAACGACCCCGAAATTCGACCCACTTTATTACCTTAAATTCCATATTTATTAAACATTATCTTTCTTACGTCCAAATTTTGGTCCGTTAATAAATCTTTAATTACCTTCTTTAATCCCTTGATTGATTTATAAATCATCAATTACCAAATTTTTGGTATAAATTTTTCTTTCACTTTTCTTATTCATTGTATTAAAACATTTGGATATTTAAAAACTTAACTTCTCGATCCTAGTCCCTGGATCGCAACCTTAACCTTTTTCTTTCTATACCATTATCTTAAATCTCGTCATTCAAAATTTACTGTTATTTATTTTCATACAAATATTTCTCGTTGCGTCAATCGTAATCAAACATATAATAATTTCTATCGTAACAATATCCTGATCAATCACAGTTCATAATTGAACTTCTATCATATCCAGATTCAACTTATATATATACATACAACTCATCACAGTAAATTAACAAATCTCTCACATTGAATTATAATATTAACAATATAACAATCACGTTTTCTACCTTCTAGGCAATTCATCTCTAACATAATCCAATATTCTTGAATTTTATTTCTTTCCTGCAAAAATGTTTATTAAACAAGTAATGAGCACAGCGGCTCAGCAAGTTCAACAGTTCATGCTTCACGTAGCACATACCTTAACATGTTTGGTGTGTGTCATATATCATGTGCTTGTGCTTCAACTATAGCAATATATCTCATATCGTTGCACAAAGAACACATTGTGGTCATATTAAACACGTATCACATAGCACATAATTTGTATGCATTTAAAATAAGAATTGCATATCATAATAGTTCAACATTTAACATAAAAGGGACTGAAGAACTTGCCTGGCGTCCAGTTATTTAAATTGTTAGCTCAAACCCTTAACTCGATCAACCTATGATCATAAAATAATCAAATAATAATTATTTATCTTTTTATGATATTAATTTACTTAATTAATATCATCTCTGGGCCAATTATTAATTTATATGGTTAATTATATTAACCTCGTCCTTTAAAATATTAACATAACTTAATATTTAATGCCTTCACTACGGACAACCCGGCTCATCGGATAAAATTTAACATATTTGGTTGCCCGAAAATTTTATTTATTCACTTTCTAACTTTTAAACTTAATGGTTTAATATTTAAATATTAATCCCCAATATTTAATATTTTTACAAAAATATTAAATTTAATGCCCAAACATCATTTCTATATTTTTAGTATTTTTCTATAATTTTCTATGATTTTTAAACAATTTTTAAACATTTATTTCAATTAAAATCACTTCTGGGGGCAATTTAGTAATTTTCGCGGCTTTAGGGACATATTCGGTATTTCCCGGAAAGCCCAGGGCCATTTCCGTAATTTCAGTAACATTAGGGACACGCTTGGAATTCCACGGAAAGCTCAGGGGCATATCCGTAAATTAACGAGGCTGAAGGACACGCTGGTCCTTTCTGGAAAAGACCGGGGGCAAAATAGTACTTTTGCCAAAAAACTCGGCCCGCGCATTGCGCGTACCTTCCCCTGTTGTTCCAAAACGACGTCGTTTGGTGGCCTATTCCAGAAACTTCTATCGCGCGACGCACGGCCCTGCCTTACTGCCCAAAACAACGTCGTTTTTTATCTGGCGGAACAAAATTTGACCGCGCGCAATGCGCGGTCACCCCTTTTTCATTCTTCTTCTTCCAGCCCAGCAACAGTGTATCAACTTCCTATTTTAACCATTTTTCTACCAAATTTTCTTCACAAAACCATTCCAAAAATTGCATAATTCATATATATACATCAAATAATTATTTAGAATAATTATTCTAATTATTTACTAATTTTTCCACAAAATTAAATTACCCCCAAAGTATTAAAATAAATTACAAAACAATTAATTTATACCTTCTTTTAAGCTTGGAATTATTCCTCTTGATGGCTCCAACTATTTCTCTTTCTTGGTGGTATTTTCCGGTGGTCATGGTGGCATAGTGATGGCGTCGGGTGGAGCAACTATAGAGAGGGAGAGAGTTTTTTTTTATTTGTTTTGTGTTTTTGTTTTCCTTTTTGTTCCTTTTTCTCTTCTTTTCTCTCCTTTATATATAGAACCTCTTTTAACCAATTTGGAAAAACATAAAAGTTCCGCCGCCTTACACCCACCGACCTTGCCTTTTCGGATAATTAACATGCATAATTACATAATTTAATACATTACATAATTATTACGTGTAATAAATATTTTATATAATGTATATAAAATATTTATTTTAATTCACTAAAAATCATAATATGATTTATAAATAATTTTAATACCTTTTTTGGGTACTTTACTTGACAAATTTTGTACACGCATAATGACATGCATGTAATTATCTGATGTCATTTATACCTCCAAAAATCATAAAATAATTCATATAACTTATAAAAATTATTTTTCATAATTTTTCACTCCATTACTTGGACAACTATTACACTAACATGTTCACATTTCTGAAATATTATTTTTCATAAAAGTCATAATAATTCCATTATACATAAATATAATTTTTCATAACTTAAAACATTCATTTTTCTTATTTATTATTCAATTTCTTTAATATTTACAATAATTTCTTTATATATAAATTATATAATTTAATATTATATAATTTATATATTTACATTCTCCTTTCTTAATTAATTTCTTAAATTCCTCCATAATTATCAATTAATCAATAATTTCACCTTTATTAACTCTCTCATTATTTTAATTCTCTTATATAAATTATATAATTTATCCTTATATAATTTATATAATTATAGTTTCCTTTAAACATCACTTTAATTTTCTTATATAAATTATATAATTTATTATTATATAATTTATATAATTACATTTCTTCTCAATAAATTTCTAAATTTTCACCATAATTCTTACTTATAATTTTATTAACTTCCTCATTCGCTTTTCATTTAAAATTGGATTAATTTAATCATTAATCCCTTAATTTCCATAATTAATAACCTTTATAATTATCACTTAAACATGCACATTTATATATATACATACAAATGTATATATATACATATCAAATTTCTATATTTCACATTGCCACATAACATTATTTAAATAATAATTCCTGCACCTTCACAATAATTTTATTGTACCCTTACATGGAATTTCTTTTATTCCTTATAAATTGTTTTTAAACAATTTATTTACTTTTCAATTATTTTAAATTCACACAAACCATCACCATCTTTGTACCGATTTAATTTACCAATTAAATCTCATCACATACCTTAATTCACATAAAATAATAATTTCTTTACACAACCTTGAAAATTGTATCAATTAAATTCTTAAATAATTCCGAAAATTCGGATCCTCACATTCTTCCCCCCTTAACAGGATTTCGTACTCGGAATCATAATTACCGTAATAATTATACGTATTTTCTTGCAATAACTTTATCTTGATAATTCACAACTATTTCCATAATAATCATATCTTACCTCGTTAATTTCCATAACTCACATGAATAACCCCATAATGGTCGTAACTGTTAGAATACACAACTCTTAATTAAATTCACAATTCCTCTGTAATATTATATTTCATTATTCTTAATGCACTTATCAAAATAACTTCTCATTCTCTGAAAATTTTATTTTCTTTAATCGCATTTACCCTTACTCAATCCACTTAATTCATACTTTCTATTACACCTCATTTATACTATACACATTCATCCTTCTTTTCTTAATTCATATAAATCTTCTTCATAATCCATAAATTATTCCTTAATACTTCTATTATTCCACACTAGGTTTTAAAATGTTAACCTTTACTTAATTTATCATAATCTTTATTTGAAATTTATTCTAAAATCCTGGGGTATCACATTCACCCCACTTTCAAAAAAAATTCGTCCTCGAAATTTCTATGTACTCATACTTCACAATTTCTTTACATTTATTCCACATATTTTTATTTCCTTCCTTTCTCGTAATCATTTTACATTACAATTTTCTAATCTATCACATTTCATACTTTCTTTACTTCACAATTATTACTTTCATTGTCACTCACATTTAAATAATACTACCCCATCCTACCATCCAATCTTCATAAGAGTAGAGGAATTCAAAATTTTTTATTTTTGGAAAATTTTCATGATATGCTGAATGAACATTTATCCTGGTTTACAGTACTTCGCTCCCCGAGTACTTCATACTGCAAACCCTGACAGTGGATCAATCTGTCATTAAAGTGATGGATGTTTCACCATACATTGGCACGCCAGATGATCAGTCTGCAATGCCTGTGTCTTGCTATGCCAGGTGACCATTCGATCAACCTGCAATATTCTTAATCTTTTTGTTCATCTCAGCCTTAGAACTCATTCAAAAGTAATTTGATTTGGTATAACTTCAAAGAATACGAATTCAATAAATATATGTTAAAATTTGTCTAGCTGAATCAATAGCTCAGACTTATATTTCTTCAACGTTTGTCTAGTTAGATCAATTAGCATAGACTTTCTCTAACACTTTATAATCCGTAGAAAATTTTAAAACATTTATCATGTCAAAACTTTTCAAAACGTCTAGCCGAGTGAAATAGCAAAGACTTATAGCTTTGACATACCTTCACAAATCAAAATCATTTATGACTTCATGTTACCGCGTTATCTTGACAGTACGTTGAGGATTCCATCGTTAATAATTCCTATACCATAAACCATACTTTATGGTGTTGAATCATCTTATAACGAAATAGTACCGCACCGTCTCAACAACACGTTGAGCATTCCGTCATTCATCACATCTGCACCGGGCTAAAAGGTGCATGGATGATTCTTTTGAAATACATTTTGATGTAAAAACATTTTTGTCTAGCCGAAACAAGTAGCATAGACACACTTTTTTTAAATCGCTTAAAAATTCATTTGTATATTTTCAAAGCATATTCATGTCAAATTAGCTTGAGGCCAAAAATTCTGAAGTCTAGCAAAGCTAGAAGAGTGGGAATATCCTAAATTCCCTAACAGTAACCTTCTGCTTCTTCACTTAATTATTAACTTTATTGCTAGGACTATTATTACATATCATATCAAAAATTTCTAACTACTCCAACTTTTCTATACCCCCGTATAGTTCATCAAACTTGTCACACATTATGAGTCCAGGAACTTACCATAAGAATATGAGTTTATAAGTTTGTCCTAGCAATACGTAGTCTGAGAACAAATCAAAGACTATCCATATGCTGAGGGGCTCAAACATACCATACAATTATGAGTCATGGACTTACCATATGCATGAGTTTTAAGAACTCGTGCCTAACTTAATATTATCTATCTATCAAAACTGCTAGCGCGACTCTAACATTTCAATGATTATCACATAGTAACTGAGTAAACACAAATCCTCCGCCCATACAAAGGATTGTGCAATTCAGTCACCACGTGAGTCTTCAATTGAAATTTCGTACCCAAACTTTCTGTCCCCTTATCATAACATTTCTGTCATTCAAGCTTTATCATTCTCTGATTTCTTCTTGTACTATTTCATAGTACCATATCTCTTTATAGCATCAAGCTATACCTTTTTGGACCATTAATAAGTCTTTCTGTTCTTTCACATTCTCACTTGATCCCGTCATGACCTTGCTTCACAATCTATTTCTTATTCGCTTTCCTTATCTTGTGATCGTATCGTAGTACGATCCTCTTACTGTTCCTGATCATGTTATTATGATCTCTTTCTGTACTTTTTAGATTACCTTTTCATCTTTATTTCAAGAATCAGGTGTCCCCTGATTTTCTTTGAGATCCATCTTTGAATCATTTTAATTATTCCTTCAAATATGTTTTTAATTGAACTTATGAATTTTCTCAATTCGTTACTTTCATTCAAATCTTTCTTAACATCTTTATCTCTTTCTTATATTCTTATATCTTTCATATTTCCTTTACTTTAGCCAATATCTGAGAACATCTTTCTCAACTTATGTCTTTCCATTCTAATCCCCCCATGTTCATCAAACTTATCACGTATTTGGACTCAGGAACTTACCATAATCATATGGCTAAAGAGCTTGTCCTAGTCAGGCCTTAGTCACCCATTCGCTAAAGGGGCTCCACCATATAATCATGAGTCACGAGTTTACCATATGCTTGAGTTTTCAAAACACTCAACTAACCGTACTCTTTCTTACTCTAGGTTATAGCCTAAGGTATCATTTACCTAAGGTTTATAACCTCTAGCTCTGATACCAACTGTAACGACCCCGAAATCCGACCCACTTTATTACCTTAAATTCCATATTTATTAAACATTATCTTTCTTACGTCCAAATTTTGGTCCGTTAATAAATCTTTAATTACCTTCTTTAATCCCTTGATTGATTTATAAATCATCAATTACCAAATTTTTGGTATAAATTTTTCTTTCACTTTTCTTATTCATTGTATTAAAACATTTGGATATTTAAAAACTTAACTTCTCGATCCTAGTCCCTGGATCGCAACCTTAACCTTTTTCTTTCTATACCATTATCTTAAATCTCGTCATTCAAAATTTACTGTTATTTATTTTCATACAAATATTTCTCGTTGCGTCAATCGTAATCAAACATATAATAATTTCTATCGTAACAATATCCTGATCAATCACAGTTCATAATTGAACTTCTATCATATCCAGATTCAACTTATATATATACATACAACTCATCACAGTAAATTAACAAATCTCTCACATTGAATTATAATATTAACAATATAATAATCACGTTTTCTACCTTCTAGGCAATTCATCTCTAACATAATCCAATATTCTTGAATTTCATTTCTTTCCTGCAAAAATGTTTATTAAACAAGTAATGAGCACAACGGCTCAGCAAGTTCAACAGTTCATGCTTCACGTAGCACATATGTAACGCCCCCAAAATCCCCGCGCTTTCGATGCGGCGGACCTTGTGCGTTAATTTCATACATCTATCGACTTAACCAATGATCCCATAATCATATTGGTTGAAATAGTCTTATTTTAGACTATACATTAACAATTTCTCTTAACATTGTCCCTGGATCTTAACTTGATCTCAGTCTCATAAGTATACAAGTATCAACTTGTATTTCATCCGTATAAATGGATAAAACCATATATAACGGTTTAATTTTAACCTTAGGATTTAAATATTCTATATACGTCCACTTGTAACGGTCTCATTCGTACTGCAAGTATCAATATACAAAGATATCTCTTCATATCAATAATCCTACTTATATGGTATTCAGAATAGTAATAACGAGTTATACCTGGGTCCGAGGAACCTTAACGATGGATTTGAACAGTCAACATAGCTTAGTTCTGTCTCAGATGTACAGCACTCACAAGTTATTTACCGATCCTCATCCAGATAAATAGATCATTATCAATACTATGTTAAATTTTAACAATTCTAGGTTATATCAAAATAAAGACATAACAACATTCTGATGATAATTATTTATATCATTCATTCAATATTCGGTTACATGTTTGTTTGTTCGTATTACAACAGTCATTATGACATATACAAATACAATCAATTTACATGAAAACCTAATCTATGCTGCATCTTTAAGTTCATGATCTTCTTAACGTTCATCTTTAATCTGCAAATAAGGTTTTATTCGCAAGAATGAGCACGACGGCTCAGCAAGTCTAACATACAGCACATACGCTGTTTATGCTTTCATATAAACTTTAACATGCATTGACTGAACATAATTCTCCATTTAATATCACATATAACTCACGTTCCAATAATTTATATCACATTGACACACAAAGTGTATAAATCATGTTCATACATCGTAAACATAACGCATACCAGTTAGAAGGCTTGTAAACATCAGTTAAAGACTTCACATATCATCTATTGCATAATAACATGACATTATACATCTCATTTAACATTTTAACAATACTAAACAAGTAGCACATAACAAGAGTTAGAAGACTTGCCTTGAAACCATGTTAGGGTTTTCCCGGGAAATCGTTAAACGCCTACAAAAAGGGTTACGCGACCCCGAATGTTAGTTTATCAAATTTTCCTTTTGAATAAGTCTTAGAATAACTTAACTAGACTATTTCCATAGGTGGAATCATTTGGAAAATTGGCTAACTCAAAAACTCATTTTTAAGCCAAATTTTCGGATTTGGGCAGATTGTTGGACTGCCAGACCCCGGCTCGGTTAAACGGCCATAACTTCTTCGTTTTAAAACATTTTTAAGTTGTTCAAAATTTCACGCGTTCGTAACTTCCGTACCTACAACTTTCATTCAGACCAAAGTTCGAGATTCCTTACTGATTTACACATATTTCCCATTAAAGGGACTGATCTAAAACTGATTCATAATTCTGACCTCTTTTACAGTGACAGCCATAACTTTGTCATACGAAAATATTTTTGAGTGATTCTTGAGTCTAAATTTCTTAGAATTTTATGATCTACAACTTTCATTTAGGTTTCTAAGGCAGATTCAGACTTTAGATTTTCGGAAATTTGAAAAAATAATTCTGCGACTATATTAAGCTTAGCTTTCTTTGATCCGATTGGTAAAACATGATACCTCAAGCATTAATTTGCTAAGATAACATGTTCTAACACTCCGTATCACTTCATAACATAAAAATAACAAAATCATAAACCTACTTATATAAGATTTCATGACTTTTTCTCAAGAACACGAAGAACGAATCGAAGAACACGAAGAACAAAGTTTCATCGTTCTTCGTTTCGACTACTAAAACTTGATGCCACAAGCATTATTTAGCAAGGCCATCATGTTTCATCATCCCATAACACTAAATTACCAAATCATAAACCTACTTATGTAGAAATTATGACTTTTGCTCAAGAACACACGAAGAACACGAAGAACGAAAAATCGTACATGGTAACGACTTATGTTCTTGAGCTTTTGGATTTCATACTTGAAATAATTTGAGCATTATAACTGCTTACATATGTGATTATAACACTTTATAAATGACAAAATTTGGTCATTATAACGACTTGTTTACTTAAATATAACAATTTATAATAATACTCCAGATCATACGAAGAACACGGAGAACGGATAAACCGTACATGGATACGACGTATGTTCTTAAACTTTAAACTATGAAATGAAATTTGACATAACAACGACTTGCTCAAGTCATAAGGAACACGGAGAACGAAAAATCGTACATGGCTACGACTTATGTTCTTGAGCCTCATCGATAAAATAAAACTTTAAGCATTATAACGATTAAGAATCGTACCTTTTATTATTGCAAGCTTTAACTATTTCTTTGCAATCGATTCTTGTCTCACAAGAACTCTCTCTATATTTGCTCTTTAGCTTTCAAAAATGGTAAAGAACTAATGAACTTAAGCCTTCTATTTATAGGACTTTCAAAGTTAGGGTATTTTGGTCATTAGGACCAAGCTTCTTGAACAAGCTTAATAAAGCTTCTCCAATACACTTCTTTTAGCTTCCAAAGCAAGCTTGGTGAGCTCTTTCTTCCGACTTCTGTATATCGGATAAATCGCGTGCGATTAATTTAAAATATTTCGCATTAGTAATTTAAGTTTTAATTAGTTATACATATTTTATTCATAAAATACATCATACAGTATTAATATGATGTCTCGTCTGACCCTCAAAGTTTTTCTTGAATTAATCTCGGATAACCTTCCGTGTATTTTTCTCAAATACACCTACCGGGCGACGCGATTGATAAATTTCTTTCATTCTAGACACTAATTATGATCAAATAATATAATTAGGTATTAATCTGATAAATTTGATTATTCAAATTTAATGTTAACCTATCTCATGATCCGTTTGATGAAAACAATACGGATGAATTAGCAGTTAATTATATAACAGTCTGATTCCAACTAATTTGGTTAACTTCTACTGATTTAAAATTTTGATATTACTGAGTTTTGTTCCGAATGAACACTTTTCTGTAAAGTGAAAAGTCCAAAAGACTTGGCACGTTTTTCGGTGAATAGTGTTTTTGACGACCATTTCTCAGAAAATGGTTAGAAGACCAAAAAGTCAAAAATAATATTTATTTTTGTCTTTTCCCTATTTCGTCTTATTCCCGACACACTTTTCGAGAAAATCTTTTATTGCTTATTAAGCACCGGTGTTGCATACAAACACTGTATCCATCAACGGTTTGATCAAAAGCGGAAAGCGTTTTCGTTTGAAGAGCGATTTACGTTTTATTTATGGAAAAATATCAGTGGCTCCCTGGTATCTATTCCCCGTATAAATGCTATATCGTGAAATAGAAAAAGTCCAAACGTTGAAAAGAACGTTCAAAAAGACGACAAACGTTTTCTCGTAAATCGTGTCTTTTTCGTCTTTTTTCCAAGAAAATTTTATTGATTCCCTGGCATCTAAACCTCATATTATCACTATGTCGTGAAATACAAGAAGTCCTACAGATGAAAGAAACGATCAAACGAATGAAAAACGTTTCTTCGTGAATAGTGCTTTTTACACGTTTTTCGAGAAAAACTTTTACTGACTATTACGTGTTTTTAAAGCGTGGGAAGGTTGAATCTTGAAACAGAATGTCAATTTAACCTTCACATTTTGCTCAAGGGCCTAGGTTATTTTCTAGGGTTTAGACCCTAGGGTTAGGGTTTAGGTTTTAACTCTTTTTCCAATTTAGGTTTTTGCCCTAAATTGACTTCTGATTTTTAATAAGTGTTAAGGTTAACTACTTGAACCAAAACACAAAATCCTACACATAGATATTTCATACAACACATTTAAAAGCTCAATTCAAGCTTTACTAATCACATAACACATAGTTTAGGTTAAAGAATTTAACCTCTTAGTTGTATACGATCGTAGTTTCGAGTCGTATATATTCTTTCAGATAACTCAAGGTATGCTTGAGAAATCCTTCTTTAGGTTTTGAATTGACAACCTTGCTTAGATCTTGTTAGATCACTTTTGAAATATTTGGGATATTACATTCAACCCAACTTACAGGAATTTCGTCCTCGAAATTAACTTTACAATTACTTTAGTCATTTAATATCATATTTATAAGTGCTATAAATATTCAGGATATTACAACATACCTTAACATGTTTGGTGTGTGTCATATATCATGTGTTTGTGCTTCAACTATAGCAATATATCTCATATCGTTGCACAAAGAACACATTGTGGTCATATTAAACACGTATCGCATAGCACATAACATCATTTAATTTCTGTACCTCCACAACCATTTTTAAATATCAATAATTTCATCAAAGTTTCTCTTATTTTCCATAAATTATTTTTAAACAATTTATTTATTTTTTAATTATTTCTATTCAATCACCATTTGTCATCATCTTTATACCGATTTAATTTACCAATTAAATCACTTCACTCACTTTAAATCACATATAATTCACCAATAATTTAACAAACTTGATAATTTTGTTAATTAAATTCTCATTTAATATTATTAAAGAAATCCTGGAAATTCGGATCC
Organism: Hedera helix; assembly: GCA_947179155.2. NCBI lineage: Eukaryota > Viridiplantae > Streptophyta > Magnoliopsida > Apiales > Araliaceae > Hedera > Hedera helix. The sequence goes on from OX359280.1 coordinate 12,783,730, forward strand.
TCACATTCTTCCCTCCTTAAACAGGATTCCGTCCTCGGAATCATAATTACCGTAATAATTATACATATTTTATTTATAGCACATTGCTATAACTTTATCTTGATGAATAACAATTTAATCTATAATAATTATATTTTACCTCTTTAATATCCATAACTTACATGGATAACCTCATAATGGTCGTAATTGTTAGAATATTCAATTCTTAACTCAGTTTATAATTTCTTTATAATATTTCTTGATGCACTTATCAAGATAGTTTCTCATTCTCTGAAAAATTTTCTATCTTTAATCACACTTACCCTTACTCAATCCACTTATTTCATACATTCTATTACACCTCATTTATACTTTGCAACTTCATCTTTCTCTTCTTAATTCATATTCATGAATCTTCTTCACATTCCATAAATCATTCCTTAATACTTCTATTATTCAACACTAGGTTTTAAACACTAACCTTTACTTATTTCATCATAATCCTTATTTGGAATTATTCTAACGATCTTGGGTGTCACATTCACCCCTCCTTCATAAAATTTCGCCCTCGAAATTTCTATATACTAATATCTCACTGATTTGTAACATACACAGTTCTTTTGCATTCTTTCCACATATTTTTCTTTCCTTCCTTTCTCGTGATCATTGCACATTGAAATTTTCTAATCCATCATATTTCATAATTTATTTACTTCACCATTATTACTTTCATTATCACTTACAATTAAAAATACTACCCCATCCTACCATCCAATCTTCATAAGAGTAAAGAAATTCAAAATTTTTATTTTGGAAAATTTTCATGCTATGTTGAATGAACATTTATCCCGGTTAACAGTATTTCATTTCCAGAGTACCTCATACTGCAACCCACTAAAGTGATGAATTTTCATAATAGTCTAAACATGATCCCGGTTTAGCAGTATTTCACTCCCAAAGTACCTCACACTGCAAACCCTGACAGTGGATCAGTCTGTCATTAAAGTGATGGATGTTTCACCATACTGTATCTTTCTATGCCAGGTGACCAGTCGATCAAGCTGCAATATTCTTAACCTTTTTGTTCATCTCAGCCTTAGAATTCATTCGAAAATAATTTGATTGGCTATAATTTTCAAAGAATATGAATTCAATAAGTACATTTCAAAATTTGTCTAGTTGAATTAATAGCTCAGACTTATATTTCTTCAACGCTTGTCTAGCTAGATCAATTAGCATAGACTCACTTTTAACAATTTATAATCCGCATAAATTTTAAAACATTTATCATATCAAAGCTTTTTAAAACGTCTAGCCGAGACAAATGGCATTGACTTATAGCTTTGACATACTTTCATAAATCAAAATTATTTATGACTTCACGTTGAGAATTCCGTCATTCATCATATCTACACCGGCTAAAAGGTGCATGGATGATTCTTTTAAAATACATTTTGATGTTAAAAATATTTTTGTCTAGCCGAAAAAAGTAGCATAGACACTTTTTAAGTCGCTTAAAATTCATTTGCATTTTCAAAAGCATATACGTGCCAAATTAGCTTGAGGCCAAAACTTTTGAAATCTAGCAAAGCTAGAAGAGTGGGAATATCCTAAATTCCCTAACATTCACCTTCTGCTTCTTTACTTAATTACCAACTTTATTGCTAGGACTATTATTATTATCATACCAAAATTTCTAACTACTCCAACTTTTCTATACCCCCGTATAGTTCATCAAACTTACCACACATTATGAGTCCAGAAACTTTCAACAAAAATATGAGTTTTGAAGCTTGTCCTAGCAATATGTAGTCTAAGAACAAATCAAAGACTATTCATACGCCGAGGGGCTCAAAACATACCATACAATTATGAGTCATGGACTTACCACATGCATGAGTTTTAAGAATTCGTGCCTAAACTTAATATTATCTATCTATCAAAACTGGTAACGCGACTCTAACATTTCACTGATTATCACATAGTAACTAAGTAAACACAAATCCCCCGCCCATACAAAGGATTGTGCAACTCAGTCACCACATGAGTCCTCAATTAAAATTTCGTACCCAAGCTTCCTGCCACCCAATCATAACGTTTCTATCATTCATGTCTTATCATTCTCTAAGTTCTTCTTGTACTATTTCATAGTACCATATCTCTTTATAACATCAGGCTATATCATTTGAATCATTAAAAAATAAAATCTCTCTGTTATTTCACAATGTCATTTGATCCCATCATGACCTTACTTTACCATTTATTCCTTATTCCCTTTCCTTATCTTATAATCGTATCGTAGTACGATCCTCTTACTGTTCTTGATCATATTATTATGATCTCATTCTATGCCCCTTTGGATTACCTTGTCATTTTTATTACTTGAATCAGGTGTCCCCTGATTTTCTTTGAGATTTATCTTTGAATCATTTCAATTATTCCTTCAGATATATTCTTAATTGAAATTATAAATTTTCTCAATTCGTTATCTTCATTCAGATCTTTCTTAACATCTCTATCTCTTTCTTGTTTTCCTATTTCCTTCACTTTAGCCAATATTTAAGAACTGTATCTTTTAACTTATGGCTCTCTATTTCCCCCCATGTTCATCAAACTTATCACGTTTTTGGGCTCAGGAACTTACCATAATCATATGGCTTGAGGAGCTTATCCTAGTCAGGCCATAGTCGCCCATTCGCTAAAGGGGCTCCACCATATAATCATGAGTCACGAGTTTACCATACGCTTGAGTTTTCAGAACACTCAACTAACCGTACTCTTTCTTACTTTAGGTTATAGCCTAAGGTATCATTTACCTAAAGTTTATAACATCTGGCTCTGATACCAATTGTAACGACCCCGTATTTTCGACAAATCTTATTACCTTAATTTTTTTTATTTATTATACATTATCTTCTTTTACGTCCAAATGTCGGTTCGTAATAATCTTTAATCACCTTATTTGAACCCTTAATTAATTTTAAAATCATCAATTACCAAATTTTTCAGTATAATTTTTTTCTTTTCTCAATCAATAATTGTATCAGGTACACGTAGAAGAAAAAAATCACCTTCTCAACATACATAACCGATACCGTGACACTGGATCGCCACTGATTATCATTATAGAAAACTAAGTGGTAGTGAAACCAAGCACAAATCCCCGCCCATACAAGGAAGTATACAACTCAGCCACTACCATGAGTCCTCAATGAAAAATCTCACATACCCTAACATTTCCTTAACTTTTCCTTTACCTTTTATTAACCTGATACGAATTTCATCAATTTATATCTTACAATTCACAACTCATCAAGAGTCCATTTATCTTTGATCATTTAACATCCTTTAACCCTTTACCATGTCTCATTATCTTATCTTAAGATATCCTTTATCATTTTTTAATCCTGAATTTCCAAAATTCATTTCTTTCTTACTTAACTCCTCTAGAGTTCATTTCCTTACCATTTCCTTTTTCCCACAAAAGTCATAGTCTAAGGTATTCTTACCTAAGGTCTATAACCCATCAGCTTTGATACCAACTGTAACACTACAAAACCCTATCATTCCTCAACTCTATCCAATCATTTTTGGATAATATAACCATTAATCTTAAAACCATATTATATATTCATAAAATATCATAACGGCGATTTCATGCGTTAATACATAACCTTTGACCTTTAAAATCATTATTTGACCATAATGCGGTCCATAAATTTGTTTATTTTTCTTACAATCATAACCTGTCTCAGGATCGTAACGTTCACGTACTATTCATTAGAACTTAGGTCAAACATTTATTAATTGTGACCTAGTCTATTACAATTATCAAAATCATATATATTATGATTTACATAACATAACCTGTAAATAAATTTTCATCATTAAACTATACATACATAACCATGCTTACTTATGCCTGCTCCATACATTGTCCTGTTTACATACATCTGTACCATACATACGAGTTTAATACATATAAAATTCAACTAACAACAATACATTAATCTTACATTGTTACAACCTTTCTTTGAATAATACATACATGCACATTTATCTATATGGATTTACATACCATTCATTCCTTATTATGATCATGGTTTAACATTAAAACCAGGCCATTACATAACTTATACCTGTACAAGTTTGCATTTCTCTACTGAATTTATATATATCACACATAGGAATATATTACATTCCTTCATGTTTATCTATGCATTTAGCATTCTTTACCTTTAACTTAACCGGAACCTCCGGCCTTCTCGTACTTCATCTGAAAATGTAGTTCATAGCAAGAGTGAGCACAAAGGCTCAGCAAGTCAATCAGATAACACATTTCATTCTTGCAGTTTATATTCATGTGTCATGCATCCTTTACTTTACCATGCTATGCATAAATGTCACGTATTGCATTTAATACTTAAGGCACATAGTTGCACGGAGTGCACATTTTAAATCATTTACTATCACATACTTCACGTAGAACAACTATTACATTTAAGTTTGAAAAACTTGACTGGTATGCTTTATATACTTAACATTTACGCTTCTTCAAACGTCTTTCATGTCCGTCTTATCGGTTTGCTTATCCTAGCACTATCTATCAACATTGAACCTATATATCATTATAGGATTATAATATGTATCACACATTCTCTTTCAAACTTAACTCATAAATACAAGACCACTCGTCTCTATTCATTTCACATTTGATGTATTATACCTTACATAGGTTAATAATACATCCTAACTCGTTCCCGACCTTTTACACATGCATTATCATGCTTTTACTTGGTTTTTGGATATGTTAAATTATACCGTTTCTTATTTCATTATACTTTAACACCATTTTCATTGACCATTTTTATCAATTCTAGGGTTTATATAACTTATTTCTATCATCCCATATCAAAACATAGCTTTTTAGAAGTTTAAAAAGAAATTTGATGAACAAACATCTCGCCCCGGTGCCTTCAGACTTCGCTGGCAGTGAAATCTTCTCGGCCATGAACAGTACATTTGGCCCCGGCGCAATATTTAGTACAAAATATTGCGCCTAGGCGCAGTGTTCAGATTCAGAATTTTTAATTTTTACACTACCTTTGCTGATTTTTAACTCATTCATCTTACATCCAATTAAGCTCAAATTTGGACCATAACTAGGTCTTACTACCTAAAGTTCTACAAAAATATTACATGACTCATTTGGCTACTTAAAATTATCGAAGCAATAGCCCGTAGGAGGGCGTTTTAAATTATTTTAACACTTAGAAAAATTTTCAACTTTAAAACTCAATTTTACCAACTTTGTGATTTTTGGTCATTTGCTTCCAAACTTCATTCCAACATTTGACATAGTTCATATACCTCATATAAGACATGTCTATGCCTTTAAAATAATTAAACTTTGCACGAGACGGGTTTTGTACGTAAAAATCCATTTAGGGTTGAAACGATCGATTTCGATCGTTCGAAACAAATTTTCATTCTAACTTCCATCCATTAATTACCAAATCAACGTAGACACGTGTAATAACATAAAACTAAGTCATTTGATCTCATTTCACCATTAATTCCTCAAAATTACCAAAAATTACCTTTAAGTTGGATTTTCATTAACTTTTTCAAAATTTTCATTTCCTACAACCATGTTATTTTTGGCCCCTTTTTGCAAAACTTGGTTCCAACACATCATTTAACATATATAACACATATTTGACTTTCATGGGCCTTCAAGACATTTAAAACTTTTCAATTAAATTCATTTTTTCAAAGATTTTATTTTAGGTGCCGGCGAACGTCTTTAAACGTTTAAAATCCACATTTATCGTCATAGACACTAAACAACTTCCAAATCGTTTTTAACACGTGTAATTACATAAAACTTAGCTATTTGGCCTCATTTGAACTCCAATTACACAAAATGGCCAAAAATCTCATATTAGTGGCACTTTGTCAACTTAATTTAATTTCATCCTTAAACTCAATTTTGATATCTTGAACTCCATACACCACATAGGCTACCACATCCACATTTAACAACTTTGTGCAATCACATAACTTCTATACGTACCTTCTAATGCACTTTACAGATTATGATTTGGTCTACATGGAAATCATAGCCTAGTATTGCACTTTTCCTTCACATATCATGATTTCTATATTTTTAAGCATCATCGTGCTATTTTCCATGCACATATACCTCGTATACATATGTTCAACCTTCTATATTAAGGTTTTACCATGAACTTCCAATTCTAGACACGTATTCCTTCGTAACTCTTAACTTTAACCATAAATACAAGCTTAGACATATATGAATCAAAATTTTAAGCTTGGAAAACTTTTATACCTTCATGGATGATTAATCTCTTTACATAGAGAGCTTCCTCATGACGAGGCCATCAACTTTTCTTCTTTTTCCATCGTGGCATTCATATAGCCTCATTTTATGATTTAATTAGCCCTTTAATCGCAATTCGACTACATAACTTTTCCATAATTATAATTACATTCTTAATCTTCTACGAACCTTCTTGGTTCCCCATTTCACAAACTTCAATTTTCGATATCTTAAATAGTCGTATTACTCACTTTTTCATGATTCGCTTCCTCAAAAAGCAAACATTGATTGGATTACCAAAATCCATCGTTATTTATCCCTTTAAGCTCATAATACCTTTATTACGACATTTACGTCTTTTCACTTATTTACTTAACACACAACTATCAATTTGAACCATACTTGCATACTACATTCTTCCTAGTCATAATCGGGAGTATTACCTTCTGTATTTATACGTCATATAAATACTTATTCACTTAATCAATTAATATGGATTTGTTAATTCATTTCAAACATTAACTTTCATACTTCTTATTATTCCATCAATTTCTAATATACCAATTAGGTTAAACTATTCATTCATTTTCTGCATACTCTGTCATGTCTTACATTGTCATTCCTATCACCTAGTCTCTCAAGGCCTATTCATTAAGCTCGTTATTAATTTTCATAACTTTACCTCAATTTAACACATTCTTTCTTCATTTCCATTATTTTCTGGATTTTAACTTTTCTTTCATTATCAGATTAAACATATACATACATCCAATCTACCACAACACATTGTCTTATAATAATTCATTTTTAATAACATTACTATAGGTATTTCATCATATCATTGCCTTTAATCCATTCTATTTTCATTCAACCATCATAAATTACATTTATTATAATTCCTTCATATATCGAGTCACTAATGTACTTTAAATTAGTGATTAATCCTTATACACTCTATAAACCCTTATTTACATCAAGAGTCTCTCTTTACCAAATCAATCACATAGGTCACTTCTAACACATTGATTAAATAATAATTTATATTTAATCACTCTTACTACTTTCTGTCATTCAAAACTAGGTTTTAACTGCAAACCTTTACTTAATTAGCCAAAATCTTAATTTAGCATTCATGTAAAAATCTGATATGCCACAAGCCCTATCCACCACATCCGAATATAGACAAAGTTTGTGAGAGATGATGTGTCAGCGAATTTTGGGTCTCAAGCCTCGTAAGAATATGCGAGCCATTTAGGCTTCATCGTCCGCCAAATGAGGCGTGAATCGAGATAACTCCGCAAACTTGACTTCGTATTGAGAAATAGTCATGTTCCCTTGTTCTATTTTAATAAATTCCACCTCTTTCATATGGCGGACACTTTCTAAAAAATACTTGTCATTAAACAAATCATAAAACTCCGTCCAGGATATCTCAAGTGCTGAATGGTGGGTACACTTTATCGATTCCCACCAATGGTATGTTTCTTCTCTTAGCATGAAGGTAGCAAATGGGACCTTCTAATCATCAATGCAGCGTAGTACATCAAATATCTTTGTCATCTGCTTCAACTATGCTTCTGCCTTAAGTGGGTTTGGCTTTCCAAAAAATTCGGGTGGTCCCAACTCCTTAAACTGCTTCGCAGTGACCATCCTCGAATTACCAGCATTTCCACCGGTGGGAGTTCCTCTTGTTTGATTTTGCATGAATTGCATAAAGTTTTTAAAGAAATTGTCATAATTCACGTGGCCAACAACATTATTTTTGAAAGTTGCGGGAGGATTATTTGTAGCCTCCTGATTTTCTGCAGCATAATTCATTCCTTGGTTTTTAGATGCCATTCTGAATGTGGTCACAAAATAAAGGTTAGTTTAAACAAACTGACTTGCCACTTTTTGTCACTTCATTCAAGCCAACTAGTAAAATTTAACTTAGGTAGGACACACTAGCGAAGAATTCGAATCGTCTCACCCCTCCTGGTTCTAATCTCAGATCTTCATGCAAGATCATATTCCTAAGCTCTGATACCAACTGTGACGCTCCAAAATCGGGCCCATACCACCCAATTTGAGTCATCAAAAGACTACAACAAAATTATTACAATACACTGTTCAGTACCCAATAATACATAACTAAATTTTCACAATTATTACTATTCTACAATACAGTGAAGACTACTATAGCAACTATCTCGGACCGCTATTCCATTCCCCTTTCTTCCCTACTAGTCCCGGCTACGCTCTCATTTCTTAAATAATTGAACAAAAAGAAAAGGGTGAGCTCAAATAGGGTAAGGAATATCATGACTAAGATAATGAAAAATGAATTATTCTTAGCCTTCAATAGTTGAGTTCTTAATCTAATATAATAGACAACAAGTTTTAAATCAACAACTGCAGTTGAGTATTAATAGAATAATATGAACAGCAAGATTTAAAATCAAAATAACAGTTAAATTCTTAAACAAAGTTCAACTGCAGAGAAATAACCACCACTAAGAGAATCAAGTAGATCATGATGTCTACTAGCATCTCTTTTTAAGAAAATCAATATTGACCAGAGTCGCCAGTTGGTATGTTAGAAATGGATGGACCAACTCATTCGAGTTTTAGTTTTCGTAATCGTGCTGGCTCATATATGACTCCGAATTAATTGGCCTGCAAACCGAGATTCACAAAGTTCGGGACTTGCTTAAGCGAGGGGAAGGTGTTAGGCACCCCCCCCCGACTTCCATGAAAACACGGTTACCACAATCTTGATGCTTTCCTATCCTTTTAAAATCCCAAAAAGTATATGTATGTGTGTGTGTGTGTGTGCGCGCCTAAATGAATGTTGTGATTAATTTTACATGCAAAACCGCCTTGATTTTTTTGTAGAAAATGTGCTTTATCTGGAAAGCATTTTAGAACGTCTTTTGACCTATACGAAAAGGCTTTACTTTATAATAGATATTGATTTTAATTTCAAAAAGCGATGAGATTTTTATTAGGTGTGATTTTAGAAAAAAACAAGGGTTTTTTAAACTTTCGTCAAATAGGAATCGAGACTATACATTGCCTTTTGACAGTAAAGTAAAATAAAATGAGGGCAACTTCTAGGAGCTCTTTAACCCTATGCACCAAAGTTAAATGAAAACGTTTATCTATTTCTACAAAATTATTTTTAATGATGTTTAAAAAACGATTGTAGCCTTTTCATTAAATAGGAATCAACGTTCATTAAAACTCTCGAATTTAAACCTCGTGATTCTAATACCCTAATTTGATTACTTTTAGAAAGTCTTTATCATTTTGTTTTTTTTAAATCGTTTTTCATGTCGCAAATCAAATCAGGCATTAAAAAATGTGTTGAGGCTATTCATGGGCATGTGAGTCATCTAAATAACCTCAAACACCCACAATCACGTATTCCACTATTACGGGGCCTTAAACCCGATTTTGACTCGATATCGTTTTAAGGCCCGAAATTTACATATGTACAATAAAGGGCACATCACCGTAACTACAAATACCAAAAATTGTCCATCTTTGGAATTTGATCACAATGACCTCATTCTTAGCCTCACAATCCCAAAATCACCACACGACAATAATATGGATACAATGGAAAACTCAATAGCACTAAATTTACTATTACACCACAATAACCTAAAATAGCAAGTTAAAACACTATGAACTATACATTACCATAATAAACTATATATCACCATACGGATATCATCGGGACATTAGGAGGAAATTTCGTTCCGACGGAACCCTCACTAATTATCCCTAATCCATTTATCCATACTAATACAACAAAGATACTACATTCAAACAACCCAACAACAAGAAATCATAAGTAGAAAACAAGATAAAAACTTCAAGAAATGCCCTTTTTCACCTTGCAAAACTTCAAGAATCACTTTATACTTCACAACCAAATATAGAACACAAGATTGGACAAATATTGAAGCTAAAAAGAGACAAAACCTCCCCTTTTTTATCAAAACCGTAGGTTTTCTCTCTATATATTCTATCTCTATTTCTCCATTTCTTCCCCCCTTTTCTCTCTTTTCTTTCCCGGATGAAAAAATATTCTATTTCTATCGAGCCACGAAAAAGCCCAAAAGTCTTTGGCCGAAGATACATCTGCGGCCGCCCGACTTTCTTTCCTCGATTCTCGTGTCATGCAGTCTTAAATCATCATTTTTCACTATATTATTTGTATCTCGCAATCTAGGGACTGTTGGTAGGATGTATTGATTGTTTTGGTTTATCTGGATTAATTCGTATCCCTGTATCGCGTATTTCGATGTCGATTCGTTGTTGTGTTTGCTTGTCATGACTGTGCTAAAATTCACCATTCCCTCTCGCAGGCCATGCGAAATGACGATTTTGCCCTCCTGCCCAGGTTAGTAGACAAGTGAAATATTTGGGTATCTATAGCTGCCACTCTTTATCATGTTTATGCAATGCAATATATAATGAACATGAGAAAGAAGTAGACACCTGACGCATGATAATGACAGCATATATTAATGATGCAACAAGATATACGAGATGATGCAATGCCATATGCAACACATTCATGAAAAGGTCAATTCAAAGTTATGAAAAGGTCTTGTCTCCGACAGATCGTCTTGTAATCATCGAGTTTCATCTTCGATTGATTGACTTGGGGCTGTCGGATTTTATCTCCGACATGTTGTCTGGCGCTAGTCGGGTTTCATATCCGATTGGTCGTCATGGGGTTGTCGAGTCTCGTCTCCGACTGATCGTCTCGTAGGTGTCGGGTCTCGTCTTCGATGAGTCATCTCGTGAATGTCAGGTTTCGTCTCCGACTGGTCATCTCGTATATGTCAGGTTTCGTCTCTGACTGGTCGTCTTGTGAATGTCAGCTTTCGTTTCTGATTGGTCGTCTCGTGAATGTCAGGTTTCGTCTCTAACTGGTCGTCTCGTAACCATCGGGTTTCGTCTCCGACTGATCATCTCATAGATGTCAGGTCTCGTCTCCGACGGGTTGTTTCGTTAAGTTTCGTAATTTTGTATTTCAGTCGTAACAGGCTTTATGCGGGCTCGGGGTAACAAAAGAGGAGCTAGGGCCCCACCTAGACAAGCCGCAGATGCATCTGCTGCTGGGATCGGCCAATATTTCAAATCGCGATCCCTTCTGATCTGTCACTTTCAACCCTTTTTCCTCTATACATTTTCGGTTTTCCTCGTCCCGCCTCGTCCTTTTGTGTCTTTTTGGATCTTTCCCGCAAACTCCGCTCTGGTTAAATCACTCTACACATTTCGGGTAACGTTTTGAATCCTTTTTCTTTTATTTTAGTTTTCGTTCTGCTATACATTTACTTATTTAAATGTTTTAACTTAGCAAAGCATGCCCACATGAGATATTCGTGTTCATTAACAGCAGGTCGTGCAAACTGCTTTACTGTTTTGGGAACATTATTGTTTTAGCCGTTTTATGACCGCGATGCATCATTTTCAGTTGCATTTGGGATTGTTGGTTGTCTGATTTTATTAAACATGCCTAGTTGTGCATGGGAAGCCCATTTTACAGACGAAACTCTGCCGAAATTTTGGAAAATCTAGCGCACCCCTAGGGACTCATTTATGCATTTCAAATCTCATATCATCATAAATAAACATGTTATGCTACCCTATTATTACTTAGCAATATGTAATAAGTTCTTTAAAAAATAATGGGCTAAGGATATACCTCTTTTTCATTGTGTTGTTTCAACCATGGATCCTGATGCTCCGAGCAATTCTACTGTGCCCGGGGTTGCAGGGGTCCGTCGTCGTAGAGCGGCCACATCGGCTTCAGCTCAGGTTCTGAGCCATCATTCCCACCAGCTGGCGGAGTCTGTCATTCGTCCCGTCCATCCTGATGTTGGTGCAGATGCCCCAATCAAGGTAGAGGCAAAGGCAGAGGCGGGTCCTTCTGGCACAGCGGCTCCTCCCCCCATTCGTCAGATCTTACCAGGGGCCCTTGTTAGGATGCCGGACCAGCTCGGTCCCGATCTCAGTAGTCACCCATCGACATATCTTGTGGCTAAAGAGGTATATTCGCTGTTTAAATTCATTCAAAACCCGCATGGTTATCTTGACTGACTGTTTGGTGGCTGTCATAGGTTCCTGAGTTTACCCAGCCTCGGGGTAATTGGTTCGGCATCTATACCCTCTACCATGCGCTGCATCCTGATTATCGCGGGATGGTGGACTCTTGGGGTTTTGGCTATTTTTTTACCATCGCTCCCCGCCAATGTCCATAGGGCTATATGCGGGCATTGTTTGAGCGGTGGTTCCACCAGGCCCAGTCGCTTCATCTTTTGGATTGCAAGCTGATGTTGACACCCCTCGATTGGCGATATATCACCGGGGTAGAGTTCTCCAGACCCCGTGTTCCCCTGGAGCTCGACATTACTCCCACAGTCGTTCGATCGTTGCTGGGGTGCTCTCCTCAGGACAAGGTCTTTAAGGCCCGCAACATTCAATCGGGAGCTCTGGCTGTGGATGTTATTGGAGGGGTCCTTTATGAGTCGTTCCCTGAGGACCGATCCACCCGTGATTTCCTGCTCCGGCGTTTGTTCTTGACCATCATGAAGGATTGTTTCCTGGGGAACAACTCCTCGACCATTCACTTCAGCATCATCGGGATTACCCGGGATGTCAATTGGAGCGGGGATTATGACTGGGGTTCTTTCACATTCGCTTACTTTCTCCACGGTCTTCGCCTTCGCTCAGAGGGGTGGACGGATGATTGGCTCGGATTCTATCCTTTTTTGCTAGTAGGTCTCCTTTATTATACTGTCTTCCATTTTGTTTCATTTCTTTGCCCGTGCCTGGTACTTACGCCCCTTCTGTTTCATTTATCAATTCTAGGCTTATGAGCGACTACCATGTCTGTGGCCTGTTACTACTCTCGGTCCAGAGACTTATCCCAGGGGTCGTCGATGGCATCATAGCACTCTTGAGGAGACCCCAGTGTCAGACAACTTTCCCCACTGTCGGTTGCAGTTAGAGCTGATCTCATTAGCGGATGTGACCTGGGTTCCCTATACCGCGGAGCATCTGGCGGCTGCCCTCGCCGGTGGTTTCCCTGCAGATCACGAGTTCGCTTTATCCACCCACCGCATTCCGTTATTGACTTATGGTGGATGGGAGTTATACTTGGGGGAGCGTGCCATCAGATGTGTATTTGGAGAGGTCCGTATCCCTTTTGCCCCTCCATCTTGGAGATTTTGGCCCATAGATGCTCAGCTCTCAGACGCCTTGATGGCTGAGGAGGATGGATTCACGCTGTCCGACGGTCCTCACACAAGTGATGGTTTCAGTGCTTGGTGGAGACCCCGCACCATCGGACCTCAGACCCGGGCTACTTTCTTTCTCGGAGACATGGTTCATGGGTCAGTGATGATGACAAACTGGTTGGAGTGCGTTCGGGCCCCTAACCATTCAAATTAGATTGCCTCCCTGACTCGACGGCTGGATCAGCTGTCGTCCTTTGTTCGAAGGTTGGGTCGGGATTCAGAGGAAGCCTATGCTGCAAACCCGGATGGATCAGATTGCGGTGCGGCCCCTGGCTTATCGGGTGCCCCAGTTTCGCCCTTTTACTGCCCAGATCTAAATTTTGACGCTGAGGCTTCTATTCCCAGGGATTTGGGTCATGCGAAACACTTCGAGGATTATGCATTTATTGATGGCATAGACTTTACTGACTAGATTCTGATACTCTAGGACCTATGTATTTAAACCTGCTCGTTTTATTTTTCACTTTATGTATCATGTACAAAATTATCTTTTATTTATGCATAATCCTTTATTTCTGATGATTCATTTATTCTATTATTACCTGTATGATACATGATTTATTATATACATGGATAAAGAAATGACCCCTGTACAGTCTTTTTGATACTATTTTTTACAGATGTCGTCACTTGACATAGTTCGCTTGGACCCTTGCACCTCAACAGGGATCGTTTGCAGGCTTTGCCCGTGGTTGGATGGTTTGTTGCCCACCGACCGGATTATCGCAGAGGGTCTTTTGGGACACTCCTTGTCTCTTCTATCATTTTAGGTGCCGACAAGCTTTGTTGACGGCATTTTCAACTATCGGATTCCTGATAGGCATGTGTTCAGGTTTGGGCTGGAGTATCTGACCCCCACCCTCGAGGAGTATACTCGCTTTACTGGTTTGTCGGTGGACGGTCCCTGCGCTAGGGTTACCTCAAGCCATATGCGCCGTCAGTTTTTGACTTTCACGGGCTTGCGGAGGACAGCTCTGTTATCTGTGATCTCTTCGAGCCACCTTGTTCCTCTCCATTTATTGGTTGACCGATTCGGCTCAGCGGATAGCTTCTCTTTATTCTCTAGTGATTTTTCAGTATCTGAGGAGCGCTGGGTCGCTTTAAGAGTTGATGTCCTGATGGCTTGTGTCATATCAGTTCTATACATGCCTGCCGGAGACGATCTCCTGGACATGTGGGTTGTTGTAGCAGTCCAGACCCTTCGGGAGGATCATACCATCCTTCCTATGATACTTGTAGAGACTTACATGTCGGCCTCATATTGTCAATCCTTCCCAGGCAGAATATTCAAAGGAAGCTCCACTTTATTATACGTATGGTTTATTAACCACCTCAGGCCCATCGGGCAGCTCCGTCGACATGGGTTTTGCTTTAGCCACAACTCGGCCATGCAGTTCTCATTTCGCCCCCAGCGATGTACTGATGTAGCTTCGTGGAGGGAGTTCTTATCAGCCATTGAGGAGCCCTTTCATCTCTTGATCTACTCGGGTTATTGCTCCTTTATGAGCTTCTTGACTCATGTGGCCCCTTTGGATTTCCTCCCTCTTCCCGGTTTGAGAGGAGTGACGATTTATCATCCCTTAGCTGTTATGGGGCAGTTTGACCAAATGCAGGAGTTTCATCTTTTTGCGGGTGTAGCTGATTACCGATTTCTTATATCACTTCAGATAGAAAGGGAGATGCTGAGGGTATATGATCTTTGGTCTCACAAGGTCTCGGCCGAGTTTGGGGATAGTCATCCTGGTCAGACACCTGATTATCTGCGATGGTTGCGTGGAGATCCTGAGATTGCTGATTTTGACCAAACTTAGGTGTTAGATGGTTCTCGAGGGTTTTTTTCAGATGAGACTAGTTCAGATGTGGGTATCCCTCTGGAGTTTTCAGAATTAGTGGCCAGATCTGATGTTGAGGACATTCCTGCTTTGGTACATATCTCTTGCTTTGAGTCGGCGGATCGTATCCAGAGACTGGTGATTGAGGGTACCAGGCTCCACTCAGCATTGAGTGCTACTGAGATTGAAAGGGATATCGCCCACGCCGAGCGGGATGCTGCTGTACTAGCTCGGGATGCCGCCCTTTCTGCCAGAGATAACATCACAGAGCAATTCAGAGTTATTATGGAGGCCCATTCTGAGACCATCAGTAGTGCTGCTGCTCTTTTGGTCCGGATTGACATGATGCGGTAGTAGATTGCAGGCGAGCCCGAGGTTTACGATGCATCGGCTATTCTGTCTCTCCTTCTTCAGCTGGTTTTTGATCTGTAGATTATTTTACTCCCTGCATAGATTATGTCAGTTTCATCATTATTTAAAGAGAGACTTTGTAATTAAAATGTTTTATATATAGAGAGAGAAAGATTTATGGTTTAGTCATTTCCCTTTTTGATGTATCGTCGCCCTCCATTGGATCATCATTTTATCTAGCTGATTATGATTTTGATATATTGCCTTCTTTCTTTTCTCAAGTCTTGATTGGGATTCAACAGATATCGCTGCACGACCTTCTAATTTCATCGGAGTGAGTCTCCAATTTGAGCTGATTATATGACTAGTTTTGGAAAGATCTTGAAGGTATTTTATTAAAGGAGGTTTTCTAGGCTTTTGGAAACGGGTTTTGTATAGGGAAAAGATTTATTATTTTGTAGAGAACAGACCACGCCATAATGGCTGCCTACGTACTCCCACAAGGTCAAGAGATCAGGTCCTATGTAGTTCAACTTGCAAGGAGAGATAGAGATTTTTTTTTTTTAAGCATAGAACCATTTCACCGAGTCAGAATTTAGGGGCTGCGGAAACACCACGCCATCCATTTCTTGTAAGATGAGGGCCCCTCCGAATAGGACTTTCTTGATCACAAAGGGTCCTTCCCAATTTGGAGCAAACTTCCCTTTTGCTTAGTCTTGACAGGGCATGGCCCTCTTTAATACTAAGTCATTTTCTTTGAACTTTTGGGGCGGTATCTTTTTGTCGTACGATCGAGAGATGTGTTACTAATACAACTGACCGTGTAATATAGCAGCCACCCTCCTTTCATCTATCAGGGCTAGTTGGTCGTACCGATTTTGCATCCAGTCCTCCTCGTCAATCTGAGCATCGAGCAAAATTTGAAGGGACGCCATCTCCATCTCAATTGGCAAAACAACCTCTATCCCATATACCAAGGCGTAAAGGGTTGCCCATGTAGACGTACGAACTTATGTTCGATATGCAAACAGTGTGAGGGGCAGCAAATTCGGCCATCCCCGATGATTGGCGGACATTCTTGCCATAATCTTCTTTATGTTCTTATTCGCAGCCTCCACAGCCTCATTCATTTTGGGCCTATAAATGACGGAACTGAGATATTTGATCTTGAATTGGTCGCATAACTCCTTCATAAGGGCATTGTTCAGATTCTTGGCATTGTCGGACACCAAGATTTTGGGCTAATGACATGGTTCCTGATGAAATTGACTATGATTTCCTGTGTTACTTTGGGGAAAGAAGCTGTTTCCACCCACTGGTGGAATAATCAATCATGACGAAGATGAACCGGTGGCCATTGTCACGGGTCCGATTACATCCATACCCCACATGGAGAAAGGCCAAGGGGAAGTCATACGGTGCAGTTCATTGGGAGGCGCATGAATCACATTACTGTGTGCCTGGCATTGGTAACATCGCTTGATATGATCGTCACAGTCGACCTTAAGTGATAACCAGTAATGTCCCATTCTCAAAATCTTCTTGGCTAACATCGGTCCATTCATATGTAGCCCACATACTCCACTGTGTACTTCGTTCATGATCTTCTATGCTTGAGTTTCGTCCACACATCGCAACAATCCCAAGCCAACATCCCTCTTATACAGGGAATCTCCGCTCAAATAGAATTTCATTGCCGTCTTTTGGATTCTTTGCATATCCGTTTGGTTTGCTTGGTCAGGGAGAAATCTATCTCTCAAATATTCTCAGATGTCATTATACTAGGGCTGATTTGGGTGAACCACCTCATCTGATAACTCCGCAACGTGTTCTTCGTAAACGGGGGCATTTTGTACCATTATTCCAATCTGAGGAGTAGCTCTGCTTTTGAGTATGTGGACTAATGAAGCCAAGGTGGCCAATGCATCGGCAAAGTCATTATGTCCCCTGTGAATATGTCGAAAGGCTATGTCTTCAAATTCTTGCATTAATCGGATAACACATCGATGGTACGGGAGTAACCGAAGCTCCTTAGTGCTATACACCCCTGTCGCTTGTCTGATTACTAACTCTGAGTCTCCGAATACGGCTAATCTTTTCACTCCCATATTGCGGGCGAATCTGAGTCCCAATATACATCCCTCATATTCAGCCGTATTGTTCGAATTACTGAATTGTAATTTGGTAAGAATAGGATATTGCTCGCCCGTAATAGAAACCAGGACCGCTTCGGCTCCAGCCCCTTCAGTATTCATGGCACCATCGAAATACATTTTCCAAAATTGCCCTTCGTCATCAAACCTCGTATGTTGGACCCACAATATGTCTTCACCTGGTAGAGAAGTTTCTAAAGGTTCCATTCCTCGTGCCGGCATCTCTGATAATTAATCTGCAATCCCCTGCCCCTTTACAGCTTTCTAGGTAACATAGAGGATGTCGAACTGCTGTAAGATTAACTGCCACCTCGACAATCAATAATTCAACATTGGTCTTTCAAATATATGCTTCAGGGGATTAATTCGCGAGATCAAGTAGGTAGTGTGTCCATGAAGGTAGTGCTGTAATCTCATAGCAGCCCATGCCAAGGCGCAACATGTCCTTTCGATCAGAGTGTAATTCTGTTCACAGCTGCTGAATCTCTTGCTGAGGTAATAAATGGCATGCTCCTTGCCTGATTCATTTTTCTGCCCCAACATACAACCCATCGCCATGGCATTAACAGATATATACATGAACAGAGGGATCCAATCCTTGAGAGGTACCAACACTGGCGCCTCTGTTAATTGCTTCTTAATGGTTTGAAAGGCCTTTTGGCACTGCTCGTTCCACTCTCGGGAGGTATATTTCCTTAACAGTTTAAAGATTGGTTCGCAGGTGGTCGTCAAATGGGATATAAACCAGCTGATGAAGTTTATCCTCCCCAAGAATTGTAATATCCTGAATATTTATAGCACTTATAAATATAATATTAAATGACTAAAGTAATTGTAAAGTTAAGATCCAGGGACAATTTTAAGAGAAATTGTTAATGTATAGTCTAAAATAAGACTATTTCAACCAATATGATTATGGGATCATTGGTTAAGTCGATAGATGTATGAAATTAACGCACAAGGTCCGCCGCATCGAAAGCGCGGGGATTTTGGGGGCGTTACAGTTGGTATCAAAGCTATATAAAAAGAACCCCGAGCCTCTCGCTGGTGACCGCCCATAGAAGGGAGGCACCGAAGCCAGACTCTCCGTAGGGGACGCCGCATGCGGTGGCAAACTGATAGGTACCAGTGTAAGGTGCTATTGAATGATGGTTACAGTTGGTATCAGAGCTATATAAAAAGAACCCCGAGCCTCTCGCTGGTGACCGCCCATAGAAGGGAGGCATCGAAGCCAGACTCTCCGTAGGGGACGCCGCATGCGGTGGCAAACTGATAGGTACCATTGTAAGGTGCTATTGAATGATGGTTACAGTTGGTATCAGAGCAGTGGATTATAGTTTCGAGGTAACAAGTACCTTGGAGTATAATCTGATGGATTAAGAAGAAATGGACTTGTGAAGAGTCTGTAAATAATTAAAAGATATGCATAAATCTTATTAAATCTTAATACATAAAAATTATTATGTGAAAAGAAATATAATGAATAAAGATAAACTCTTTACGAGAATATCTGAAGATAAATGAACTCATAATGAGTTCTCAAAGCAAGCAATAAGATAAAATAATCTTATTAGTTTTTGTGTGAAACTATTTCAAAAAAATGAAATGGTGTGATCCCCGCGCTTTCGATGCGGCGGACCTTGTGCGTTAATTTCATACATCTATCGACTTAGCCAATGATCCCATAATCATATTAGTTGAAATAG
The DNA here is from genome assembly GCA_947179155.2 of Hedera helix. Classification (NCBI taxonomy): domain Eukaryota; kingdom Viridiplantae; phylum Streptophyta; class Magnoliopsida; order Apiales; family Araliaceae; genus Hedera; species Hedera helix. The sequence goes on from OX359280.1 coordinate 12,803,395, forward strand.
TCTTATTTTAGACTATACATTAACAATTTCTCTTAACATTGTCCCTGGATCTTAACTTTACAATTACTTTAGTCATTTAATATTATATTTATAAGTGCTATAAATATTCAGGATATTACATTCTCTTCTTCTTATCATAATTTCGTCCTCGAAATTATAATATAATCATCTCCAATTTACTCTTCAATATGAATTATCTAAATTGATCTTTTATTCACATTAAACCTCCAATACTTTGATTAGGTCTGAACAATGTTCACTTATCTCTACACATTTCCTTTCATAACTCTAGGTTTTAAACCTCTTTTCATACTCGACATTCAGTCTCATTCTTCCTTTATCTTGGATTCTTCTCACTTATACATCGGTCAATCAAGACCTTTACCTTATTCAAAAACTATGAATACTATATAACCCATAATTTTTAAATCATCATCCGGACTGGAAAACCATATCTTGTGTAGCAATCAATTAAGATTGAGAACACTTCATACTTTGTGTAGCAATCAATTAAGATTGAGAACACCATACATTGTGTAACAATCAATTAAGATCGAGAACACACATACGTTGTACTTTAGGTGATCAACCTGTCGTACCATATTATCTTTAAAGACACGGTTTATTGCGTCTATCGAATTCCTACGTCCGTTCTTTTTTCATAACCAAAGGTGTCTAGCCGAAACAATTGGCATTGACTCATATTTAAACCATTCAAACTTTTTGAAAAGCAATTTTATGACTGTATACCGCACCTTGCAAAGTGCGTTGATAACTCATCATGTATCATCTTCACACCAGGTTAAATGGGGTGTTGATGAATAAATCATTTTTTATTCTTCACATTAAATCCGTCTAGCCAAAACAATTAGCATAGACATATGAATAACATAGCTAGTGAAGAACTAAAAAAATTTTCCAGTTCAACTAGTGAACCACTCTTTTCAAAGGCACACAAGTGCGAATATAACCATGAAGATCTAGCATAGCTAGAAGATTTTTTTTTTTTTGAAATACCCTCAATCGTCTATCTTTTGCATTATTCTCTAACCATAACACAAGTTTTTCAAATATATAGTAATATAGTAAACTGATTGGTTGTATTAAACCAAGTACAAACAAATATATTAGTTCCCCTTCTCATCAACACGGAATTGAAATGTCTCAGCGCACATTGGTACTGATCAATATCGCACTGAATAGACAAATCATAGCCGCATCTCAGAAGTCAGTTCGACTAACATATCATAGCCCAAGTCCATAACAAGGTTCGTTCGCTCAGTAACTAACATACAAATATTTTTAAAACTATAGTTATGACGTAACAACTACTAACTAGTCAATATACATATGAGAAAAGAATCACCTTCTCAAAATATATACAAAGAAGAGTTTGACATAAGATTTTAATTTACTTATCAATATAGCAAACTGAGTTATTCCTCCACCCAAGAACTAATGAATCAGTTCCCCGTCTCATCAACACTATCCTCAAATGATTTCATTCAGTGTGTAACCCGCTTTGAGAACACTGACCATGAATCATTCATACCAATAGTGTAGCTAGATCGGTTCTCTAAAGCATATTAAACTCTTTCCCATACAAGAGAGTCGTTCTACTCAGTTTTACTAATATGAGTTTTCAATTGAAATCCCTAATCGTTCTATAACTATCTTAGTCACTTTCTTTTCTTAATTCATTCCTTCATCATTTACATTCCTTATGAGTTTACTCATCTCTTTTCTTAGGTATAATTACACAACATACCATACACACCATTTCATTTTTTTGAAATAGTTTCACACAAAAACTAATAAGATTATTTTATCTTATTGCTTGCTTTGAGAACTCATTATGAGTTCATTTATCTTCAGATATTCTCGTAAAGAGTTTATCTTTATTCATTATATTTCTTTTCACATAATAATTTTTATGTATTAAGATTTAATAAGATTTATGCATATCTTTTAATTATTTACAGACTCTTCACAAGTCCATTTCTTCTTAATCCATCAGATTATACTCCAGATTACCTCGAAACTATAATCCACTGCTCTGATACCAACTGTAACCATCATTCAATAGCACCTTACAATGGTACCTATCAGTTTGCCACCGCATGCGGCGTCCCCTACGGAGAGTCTGGCTTCGGTGCCTCCCTTCTATGGGCGGTCACCAGCGAGAGGCTCGGGGTTCTTTTTATATAGCTCTGATACCAACTGTAACCATCATTCAATAGCACCTTACACTGGTACCTATCAGTTTGCCACCGCATGCGGCGTCCCCTACGGAGTATAATCTGATGGATTAAGAAGAAATGGACTTGTGAAGAGTCTGTAAATAATTAAAAGATATGCATAAATCTTATTAAATCTTAATACATAAAAATTATTATGTGAAAAGAAATATAATGAATAAAGATAAACTCTTTACGAGAATATCTGAAGATAAATGAACTCATAATGAGTTCTCAAAGCAAGCAATAAGATAAAATAATCTTATTAGTTTTTGTGTGAAACTATTTCAAAAAAATGAAATGGTGTGTATGGTATGTTGTGTAATTATACCTAAGAAAAGAGATGAGTAAACTCATAAGGAATGTAAATGATGAAGGAATGAATTAAGAAAAGAAAGTGACTAAGATAGTTATAGAACGATTAGGGATTTCAATTGAAAACTCATATTAGTAAAACTGAGTAGAACGACTCTCTTGTATGGGAAAGAGTTTAATATGCTTTAGAGAACCGATCTAACTACACTATTGGTATGAATGATTCATGGTCAGTGTTCTCAAAGCGGGTTACACACTGAATGAAATCATTTGAGGATAGTGTTGATGAGACGGGGAACTGATTCATTAGTTCTTGGGTGGAGGAATAACTCAGTTTGCTATATTGATAAGTAAATTAAAATCTTATGTCAAACTCTTCTTTGTATATATTTTGAGAAGGTGATTCTTTTCTCATATGTATATTGACTAGTTAGTAGTTGTTACGTCATAACTATAGTTTTAAAAATATTTGTATGTTAGTTACTGAGCGAACGAACCTTGTTATGGACTTGGGCTATGATATGTTAGTCGAACTGACTTCTGAGATGCGGCTATGATTTGTCTATTCAGTGCGATATTGATCAGTACCAATGTGCGCTGAGACATTTCAATTCCGTGTTGATGAGAAGGGGAACTAATATATTTGTTTGTACTTGGTTTAATACAACCAATCAGTTTACTATATTACTATATATTTGAAAAACTTGTGTTATGGTTAGAGAATAATGGAAAAGATAGACGATTGAGGGTATTTCAAAAAAAAAAAAATCTTCTAGCTATGCTAGATCTTCATGGTTATATTCGCACTTGTGTGCCTTTGAAAAGAGTGGTTCACTAGTTGAACTGGAAAATTTTTTTAGTTCTTCACTAGCTATGTTATTCATATGTCTATGCTAATTGTTTTGGCTAGACGGATTTAATGTGAAGAATAAAAAATGATTTATTCATCAACACCCCATTTAACCTGGTGTGAAGATGATACATGATTAGTTATCAACGCACTTTGCAAGGTGCGGTATACAGTCATAAAATTGCTTTTCAAAAAGTTTGAATGGTTTAAATATGAGTCAATGCCAATTGTTTCGGCTAGACACATTTGGTTATGAAAAAAGAACGGACGTAGGAATTCGATAGACGCAATAAACCGCGTCTTTAAAGATAATATGGTACGACAGGTTGATCACCTAAAGTACAACGTATGTGTGTTCTCGATCTTAATTGATTGTTACACAATGTATGGTGTTCTCAATCTTAATTGATTGCTACACAAAGTATGAAGTGTTCTCAATCTTAATTGATTGCTACACAAGATATGGTTTTCCAGTCCGGATGATGATTTAAAAATTATGGGTTATATAGTATTCATAGTTTTTGAATAAGGTAAAGGTCTTGATTGACCGATGTATAAGTGAGAAGAATCCAAGATAAAGGAAGAATGAGACTGAATGTCGAGTATGAAAAGAGGTTTAAAACCTAGAGTTATGAAAGGAAATGTGTAGAGATAAGTGAACATTGTTCAGACCTAATCAAAGTATTGGAGGTTTAATGTGAATAAAAGATCAATTTAGATAATTCATATTGAAGAGTAAATTGGAGATGATTATATTATAATTTCGAGGACGAAATTCTGATAAGAAGAAGAGAATGTAATATCCTGAATATTTATAGCACTTATAAATATAATATTAAATGACTAAAGTAATTGTAAAGTTAAGATCCAGGGACAATGTTAAGAGAAATTGTTAATGTATAGTCTAAAATAAGACTATTTCAACCAATATGATTATGGGATCATTGGTTAAGTCGATAGATGTATGAAATTAACGCACAAGGTCCGCCGCATCGAAAGCGCGGGGATTTTGGGGGCGTTACAAGAATCCTCTTATCTCCTTCTCTGTACGAGGTACTGGCATATCCATAATGGATTTAATCTTAGCCGGATCTAATTCAATGCCCCGGTTGCTCACCAAGAACCCAAGGAGCTTGCCCGACTGAACTCCAAAGGCACACTTTGCTGGATTGGGCTTCAAATTGTACTTCCTGAGCCGATCGAATAACTTCTTGAGATGAGCCACATGGTCAGATTCAACCCTTGATTTCACAATAATTTCGTCCACGTAGACCTCTATCTCCTTATGCATCATGTCGTGGAACAGGGCCATCATTGCCCTCTGATAAGTGGTTCCTGCATTTGTGAGGCCGAAAGCAAGTCGTCTATAACAAAACATGCTCCAAGGGGTGATGAAGGCAGTCTTTTCTCGATCCTCCTCCGCCACCATTATCTGGTGATATCCCGCGAAGCAATCGACGGATGAGTACATTTCATACTGGATCGTATTATCCACCAAGATGTGTATGAAAGGCACTGGGAAATTATCTTTGAGATTGGCCTTATTCAGATCCCTATAGTCAACGCATACTCTCACCTTTCCTCCGGGCTTCGCCACTGGGACTATATTGGAAAGCCATTCTGGGTAAATGGACACCATGATGATTCCAGCTTTGAATTGCTTGACTATCTCCTCCTTCACCTTCAAGCTTCACTCCGATTTTAGTTTTCTCAGTTTTTGCTTAACCGGCTTAAAACCCTCCTTGATGGGCAATCAATGTACTACAATATCCGTGGATAATCCGATCATGTCGTCATGTGACCAAGCAAACACATCCTCATATTGGCTTAACAACTCAGTTATTTCTGCTTTTTGGTTGGGGGTCATGTTTGTCCCTATTTTTAGCTCTTTAGGGTTTTCAGGGGTTCCTATGTTGATGGTGATGATTTGATCGAGGTTGGGTTTGGGTTTATCCTCGACCCATTCTCTGATTTCGTCGGGAGTGTCGTCATTACCTATCTCGTCCTGCTCAATTCCCATCAAATCAAAATCCAGTTCTATATCAAAATCGTAATCATCTTTCAAATTTGGAAAATCGTTTGTTAGGCTAGAATAATTCAAATTGGGACACCTGACATAAAACAAAAATATTTGTCATATATATAAACATTTCAATACATGAATTTCTTTTTCGATAACATGACAAAATATGACATAGACGTGCAGGTATATAAAACAAAAACACCATCTTAAAAACCCCTTGATCCCCCTATTGGACGGGATTCTCTGCCACTCCTGGATTTACCCGGCTGCACGGTCCAATTTGTGGTGATCAATTCGGTTTTAAAGTGAGTGATGGAGGGGGCCTCTGTATTTGGAACTTCCTCAATGATAGCAGCGATTTGGTCTTTACTTTTATTTACACTTCCTTCGGGGACTGCTAGTCCGGCCCAATCGATGAAAGGCATGATCTGCTTGCCTTCTGATAATTTCTCCTTCCCCTTTTCATTGTTCGCTGACTGTCCTGGGAGATGGCACTTTATCTCGAACTGCTCTATAATCTCTTGCAAGAATTCCTCCCGCTTGGCCGATTCTTTGGCTGGGGGAGCCTCTACTTCAATTTTTTCTTAAGACACAGGCCTGACTATCTTTGGGGAATGCTCTTTGTCGATTCCTGGAATTGGGATCCCGGCTAGCCGAGTGGGAATCCTTTTGTATGGGTTCTTCTGCCTTTGGCTTCCGTAATATCCTAGCCTTGCTTTGTCTAACTATGTTGGCATTTGAATGGGCTCGATGATCCCCTGAACATTCTTTCCCAATCCTCACCCTGACTGGAATTTCATTGCCATCATTTCCCGAGCAACAAATGTGAGCTCCAGAGATATTCTAGGCTTCAAAGCTAGAGCCCTCAGATACCGGTATTGAGGGGTACTGATTTCGAATGCTTGATAGCTGATCGGCTCGACTGACTCATCCAGATTGATCACTGGCATACATTTCATAGAGTGAAGATGATAGTTGGGCTCTGCGGCAATCGTCACTAAGTTCCCATCAATGATGAATTTGATTTGCTGATGCAATGTGGAGGGGACTGCCCCTGCCATATGTATCTAAGGTCTTCCCAACAGCATATTGTAACTTGCAGCAATATCCAATACTTTGAAAGAAATGTCGAATGTGTAGGGCCCGATCTCAACTGGTAATTCTATTTCTCCCACAGTGTCCTTTCGAGATCCATCGAAAGTCTGAACCACCACTAGACTGGCCTGCAGGCGCTTGGGGTTGATCTTCATTTTTTCCAGGGTGTTGTATGGGCAAATGTTTAGAACCGATCCACCATCAATTAGTACTCCATTCATTACATACCCCGAGGAGACGACCACAATGTGCAACGGCCTTCGGTGTCCTCTCCCTTCCTTGGGGATGTCGTCATCGGTGAATGATATCACATTGCTATCCAATAAATGGCCCACTAAATGGTTGAATCTTTTTGTGCTGATTGTCTTAGGGATGTGAGCCTCCTCCAGGACCTTTGCTCAATATTTGATGGTGATGATTGGATGACAATACCAGATCTAGGATCGACGTCAGAGGTGGTTCCTCCTTCAACACCTTAACCATCCTTGCTTTGTTGTGATTCATTTTCTTAAAGAATTCCAAGGCCTTCTCCTCCGAGATCCTCCCGCTTTCTTTTTCCATGCCCTCAAGGACTCGCCTCGGCAGATACAAAGGATTTCCCTTAGAGGTAACTGATGCATAGCTGGCCATTTCCTCTGGCTTTCCCCCGTAACTCCATGGAACAGCTTTCAAACTTGTAATTGGCATTTGCGATCTAGCTGCTATAATGAGGGGTTTCGGAGCTGATAACCGGATAGGTGCCTCTTTGGTACCTTTACTCACCCCAGCCAATTGAAGTGGTTCACTTTGCGTGCTCTCCTGGACATTGGTCATACCAACCAATTTGTCGATCCTTCTTATGTATCTCAGTTTCAAAGGCCTTTCTGCCTTGCTGGTTTCAATTACGTTGACACCTCCCCCATTATGCTCGGGCAGAGGGTTGGCCTTGACGTTTGGTGATTCTGACTGCTCTACCACAATTTCTCCACTATCAATCATATTTTGTATCTTGTGCTTCAACGTCCAGCATTCCTGAGTGTCGTGCCCCGGGGACCTTGAATGATAGGCACATTTCTTGCTCGGATCATACCACTTCCCCTTTGGGTCAATCGGTGGTGCTAGCTCCGTAATCTTCTTCTGGGTTATTAACACAGCCAAGATTTTCTCTAAGGGATCCCCCAACGGGGTGAATTCTCTATCTCGGGTATTTTCAAATCTCCTTCGCCCTCCAGGCCTCTGATCGGTGAAAGTTGGTTGTTGAGGGGGCATACTCCTTTGCATCCGAACAGGAGGGTTATTCTCTGCTTTCCCAGACGGCCCTTGTAGGACTAGGGATACATCCTCCTCCTTTTGTTTATGTGTCCTACAGGAAGTATTACCATAATTTTCGCTTTGAATCTGCTCCACAACAGCTTCAAGAGCCGTGAAGTCTCAGATCTTTCCAGATTTCAATCCCATTTCGGCCATTTCCCCATGTTTAATCATTTTCGCAAATGGTTTCCCGATTCCAGCTATTACCCTCTCGTAATAAGGAGCCTCTTAGATATCTATAAAAGTCATCACCATCTCTGTCTCATTCATTGGTGGGTTCACTTGCGCGGTCATCCTTCTCCACCGCTGGGCATAATCTTTGAAGGACTCCTTGGGCTGCTTCTTAATCTTCGTCATTTGGTATCGATCAGGGGCCATTTGCGACTGGAAGCTGTATTGGGTCAGGAAGGTGTGGGCCAACTCCTCCCAGTTGTGAATTTTTGCATTATCCAGCCTGGCATACCTAGTCCTAGCCTCTCCTGTTAGACTTTTCTGAAAGAGCTGCATCCTCAATGATTCATCCTTAGCGTACGCCCCAAGCTCTCCAATGTAGACCTTTAGGTGAGTGTAGGGGTCCTCCGCCCCGTTGTACTTTTCAAACTCTGGGATTTTAAACTTTTCGGGGTATCTGGTTCCCGGAAAAACACACAAGTCAGAATAATTGACACTACCGTACGATCCAAGCCCTTTTCATGGTCCTGATGGCTTCTTCCATCTGTTTCATCTTTTTGCTAAAATTACTTGTACTTTCGTCCTCGGGAACAACAATAACTTCCCTTGGCTGCTCGATTTTAGGAGTTTCTTGGGTCGTCCCGTTCCCCTGTGATGATACCCCCGGTGGATCCTCGGGTTGTGGCCCCGATTTTAGCTTGAAATGCTCCTTTAATAACATGGTTATCTCAGCCATTTGATTTTTTATGGCTTCAAACTCTTCCCGAGAGATAGGAGCCGGGTTAGGATTAGGATTTTTGGCCATCTCGATTGTTGAATCCCGGGCTTTTTTAGATCGAAGGTGGGTTTGAGGAGCAATCCTAAATAAAACAACCCAAGTTTAGTTTCGGGGAATGACACAAGTGGATGCATGCTAAAACGAATATCTCTGTGTTTTTGAGTTTTTTAATCTTTTCCTGCAAAACAGTGTTAGTGGTCCTTTATTTCAACCAAGGTATGCTAATGTAAATTTATGATGCTCTCCAAGCTCTCCCTGTAAAATAGAGGTCAGCACTTTATTTTGACAAGGTGGGAGATATACAAAAAACGTTTGACTTTAAACATGACATTATGTGCGTAAAGCGTAATAGGGTATGAAGAGACTTCCCATGCGTTGGGTTTATCTGAGGCTGACCTACCCTAAGTTACTCTCGTGGACTTTTTAGCATGAAGGTTCCCAGATCTTCGCAACATACTAGACGGGAATAAATCCGGTCTTTCAATTGGATTGGATCTGAGTGGATGCTTTTCCTGAGCCTCGCTAGAGAGCGCCCCTTTGAGTCCAGTATTCCACATCCGACGGGTTTGCCTTAGGAGGAGGAACTGCTTAATCATACATTCATCATACCTCACCGCATGCATATGATGACAATAAAGCCTTGAAAAGATAACGCAGTCACAAAACTCGCACATTCATTTATACGCGCAAAAAATGTAAATCAATGCAAATATCGCAACCACACATTCAATTCGCAAATATTTAAAAGATAGGAAAGCATCAAAATTTGAACGTGGCTTAAGCCCTCTAATGTCCCCAGCGGAGTCACCAGCTGTCGACATTGGGAAAATCGTCTCCTATTAATAATTACCCTTTTCAATTTTAGCCTTTTAATTATGAGAGGTGATTTTTTAGAAAAGATCGGCACAAGTGTCGACGAGGTTTGAAAGGTTGATTTTATGATGAGTCAATTGACCAGAGTCGCCAGTTGGTATGTTTGAAATGGATGTACCAACTCATCCGAGTTTTAGTTTTCGTAATCGTGCTGGCTCATGTATGACTCCGAATTAATTGGCCTGCAAACCGAGATTCACAGAGTTCGGGGCTTGCTTAAGCGAGGGGAAGGTGTTAGGCACCTCCCGACTTCCGTGAAAATACGGTTACCGCAATCTTGATGCTTTCCTATCCTTTTAAAATCCAAAAACGTGTATGTATGTGCGTGCGTGTGTGTGTGTGTGTGTGTGTGTGTGTGTACGCCTAAATGAATGTTGTGATTAATTTTGCATGAAAAGCCGCTTTGATTTTTTGTAGAAAACGTGCTTTATCTGGAAAGCGTTTTAGAACGTCTTTTGACCCATACGAAAAGGCTTTACTTTATAATAGATATTGATTTTAATTTCAAAAGGCGATGAGATTTTTATTAGGTGTCATTTTACAAAAAAAAAACAAGGGTTTTTTAAACTTTCGTCAAATAAGAATCGAGACTATACATTGCCTTTTGGCAGTAAAGTAAAATAAAATGAGGGCAACTTCTAGGAGCTCTTTAACCCTATGCACCAAAGTTTAATGAAAACGTGTATCTATTTCTACAACATCATTTTTAATGATGTTTAAAAAATGATTGTAGCCTTTTCATTAAATAGGAATCGACGTTCATTAAAACTCTCGAATTTAAACCTCGTGATTCTAATACCCTAATTTGATTACTTTTAGAAAGTCTTTATCATTTTGTTTTTTTTAAATCGCTTTTCATGTCGCAAATCAAATCAGGCATTAAAAAATGTGTCGAGGCTATTCATGGGCATGTGAGTCATCTAAATAACCCCAAACACCCACAATCACATATTCCACTATTACGGGGCCTTAAACCCGATTTCGACTCGATATCGTTTTAAGGTCCAAAATTTACATATGTACAATAAAGGGAACATCGCCGTAACTACATATACCAAAAATTGTCCATCTTTGGAATTTGATCACAATGATCTCATTCCTAGGCTCACAATCCCAAAATCACCACACGACAATAATATGGATACAATGGAAAACTCAATAACACTAGATTTACTACTACACCACAATAACCTAAAATAGCAAGTTAAAACACTATGAACTATACATTACCATAAGAAATTATATATCACCATACGGATATCATCAGGACATTAGGAGGAAATTTTGTTCCGACGGAACCCTCACTAATTATCCCTAATCCATGGATCCATACTAATACAACAAAGATACTACATTCAAACAACCCAACAACAAGAAATCATAAGTAAAAAACAAGATAAAAACTTCAAGAAATGCCTTTTTTCACCTTGCAATACTTCAAGAATCACTTTATACTTCACAACCAAATATAAAACACAAGATTGGACAAATATTGAAGCTAAAAAGAGACAAAACCTCCCTTTTTTTTTATCAAAATCGTAGGTTTTCTCTCTCTATATTCTATCTCTCTTTCTCCATTTTCCCCCCTTTTTCTCTCTTTTCTTTCCCGGATGAAAAAATGGACGTTGTATAGATGTTTGGAGGCAGCCGCAGGTGCATTTGCGGCTGGCCGCAGATCCATCTGCGGCTGCCTGCTGTCGCCATCTCACCTACCGCCTCGGCTGCCGTGTGTTTTCTCGAGCCATGAAAACACCCAAAAGTCTTTGGTTGTAGATACATCTGCTGCCCCCCATCTTCCTTTCCTCGATTCTCTTGTCATGCAGTCTTAAATCATTATTTTTCGCTGTATTATTTGTATCTCGCAATCTGGGGACTATTGGTAGGATGTATTGATTGTTTTGGTTCGTCTAGATTAATTCATATCCCTGTATCGCGCAATTCGATGTCGATTCATTGTCGTGTTTGCTTGTCATAACTGTGCTGAAATTCACCATTCCCTCTCGCAGGCTATGCGAAATGACGATTTTGCCCTCCTGCCCAGGTTAGTAGACAAGTGCAATATTTGGGTGTCTACACTATGATCATGCCACACAACAGTTCTTCTTTACCTCCGGCCAAAGAGAACATTCATCATTTTTCCTTGTCATCCGACCAAAGACACCCAACAATTATATCGCATTAATCCTATATCGCCTTTAACCTATATCGCTTTTAACTTATCATTTGTGTCCCAAGCTACAGATATTCAGAACAACTTGATACTTGATGATTGAAATAACAACAAAGATATAGATAATGAGCAAAAAAAACTGGAGAAACAATAACATGAGAAGTTAACAAATTTGACTTTGTCCAGATTCAAATAATGTCCAAATTGTCAACATGATGTATAGAAAAAGGTGTTCAAGTCCAAGAATAATGTCCAAGATCCATAGGGAAGAAGTTCAACAGTAAGGTTTACGGTACAAGAAATTAGTCCAAAATATTCACAGTTCAAATATGACGATGGGAATTTAATAGGAATATTCTTGTCAAATGGTATTAGATGAATTGTAAATTATTAAGGAAATATTAATGAATTATTAATTCAAGAATTTTTACCATTTAATAATATTAGAGGTACAAATAAGATATTTTCTTATCGTAGTAAGTTTAAGTGATAGAATATGAAAAAGATGGTATCTCTTACAAGTAAGAAAGAAAATAATATCCCTTTATGATAATAAAAAGAATGATACCCCTTACCATAATAAATTTAAGAGTTTGAAATAAAATGACATCTATTATCGTAATAAGTTTAAGAGTTTGAAAGAAAAGTGATATCCCTTACCGTAATAAGTTTAAGGGTTTGAAAGAAAATGATATCCCTTACCTTATCTCGTGACTAAATACAGCTTTTATGAGGTTGATCAACTTGAACAATACTCGTACCCTTCCAGATCTTCAACGTTTAAGCTAATTTTAATGCACTCAGAGAGACACTTATACTAAGAAATATCTAGAGAGTGGAAAGAAGATTGAGTGAGGAATGTATGAAACTCTTTATGCTAAGCCCCTTATTTATAGCCAGAGCCTAACCATCTTTTTCACACACACATTACACATTTTAATCTCATCGTTTAATATGAACTATTCATCAACCAACACACGTTTCACACTTTAATCTGCACCATTCGTTGACTAACACGCATTTCACGCCTATACGTGTTACATATTTACACGCGTTACACACTTACGCGTGTTACACACTTACTCGTGTTACACATTTTTATATTATTTTATTGATTTAATAGCTCAATTATAAAACAAACAACATTTTTTTTAAATAATAAATTTATCTAACTGTTTAAAATCCGTGACTACTACTGTAAAAATTATTGGCCCAATAATGCAAGATGCTGTGCATTATGACAATTATTGATTCAATAATATGGAATATTGTGCAATTAATAATGTAAAATATTGTGTAATGACAATTATTGATTCAATAATGTAAAATACTGTGTAATGACAATTATTGATGAAATAATGTGCAATAGACACTTTATTAGTTCAATAATTTAAACATTGTGTAATATTGTGCTCTACAGTAAATACCATATGTTACCATATTTTTATCACTGAGTATTTTAACAGTTAAAAGTGATAATGCCGTTGACCATTTTTATTTAGAAAGGCTATTGTTGTCGTTTTCTACATCCGACAATAATTCGTTATAGGGTCCACTCATAACTGAATATTTCGGCGCCGTCGTACGAATATTTATCGACAAAACGAATATTCCTCGACAGAACAAATATTTCCCGACTAATCGATTACTGTCCAACATAAAAATTTTACACATAACATTCTTAACTTTAATTTTTATTAATTTAATACTTTACTATTAAGTATAAAACTATAAAAAAAATTAAAATTTATTTATTAAAATTTGGGTTCTTACACATTCACCCACGCACTCACCTAATTTGAACTTAAAATCTCTTACTTAGTAAGAGATCTAAAAGTAAAAGATCTAGAATATTACTAAGCCAAATGCTTTCGCTTTTCTGCTCAACTTCTTCCTCTATTGATGTCACATTAAATAATGAAGTGCTTGCATGCACTCATTCTTTTTGGACCATTTTAACAACTACCCCATCTAATTTGAAAATAAAAAGTAATTGAAAAGAAAATACAATTAAACGGCCCATCCTAATTCCTATCCTATCATAATTACTTTTTATCTACTTGAGGAGTTATATTTGTTTGATCAGAAAAATAGACCGGCGTAATGCACAAAATAAGAAACAATAAAAAAATAAAAAATAAAAAGAGAAGCAATTGAGGGGAGAAATTGAAGAGAATATATCAAATTAGAGCACTTAAATTATACTCTCTTTGTTTTAAATTATAAGATCAATATTGAGTTTTGAAAAATTAATTTGATATATTTTCAAATTCAAAATTGAGATAATTCATTAAAAATTATGAAATAATAAAATTTACAATAAGTAATACTTTTTACATAATTTACGATATCTATTATTATATTAATTAAAATTAACAAAATTTATATTAATTTTGTAACGACCCCGAAATTTGACCCACTTTATTACTTTAAATTTCATATTTATTATACATTATTTTTCTTACGTCCAAATTTTGGTTCATTAATAAATCTTTGATCACCTTCTTTAATCCATTAAATTGACTTTAATTAATCAATTACCGAATTTTTCGGTATAAATTTTTCTTTTTTCTTAATTCAATCGTTGTATTACATATTTTATATTTAAAAACTTAATTTCTCGATCCTAGTCCCTAGATCGCAACGTTTACTTTTTCTTTCTATTACCATTATCATAAAACTCAACACTCACAATTTAATATTGTTCATCTCCGTACAATTATTTCTTGATTCATAATTAGACATATAATAGTCTCTATCGTAACAACTATCTAGTACAAATCACAATTCATAATTTAACTTTACTTGTTCTATCTGGATTCCACTTGTACATGCATATATCACATCAATAAAAACTTTGCAAATGTATTCACATTGAGTTATACTTCTGAAATTATAACAATTACATCTACCACCTTTTGAGTTAATCCATCTCTAATATATTCTGATATGCCTGAAATTTGTTTAACCTGCAAAAGTTTATTTTAAGCAAGTAATGAGCACAACGGCTCAGCAAGTTCAACAGTTTATGCGTCACGTAGCACATACCTTAATATGCTCGGTGTGTGTCATACATCATGTGCTTGTGCTTCTACTATAGCAATATATCTCATATAATTTCACAAAGTACACATAATTGTCATATTATACACATATCACATAACACATAATTTATATGCATTTAAAACAAGTATTAGTATATCATAACAGACAACATTTAACATTAAAGGACTGAAGAACTTGCCTGAAAATCCAACTATTAAATTGGTAGTTCATACCCTTTACTCGATCAACCTATGATCATAAAATAATCAAATAATAATTATTTATCCTCCTATGATATTAATTTAATTAATTAATATCATCTCTGGACCAATTATTAAATAATATGGTTAATTAAATTAACCCCGTTCCCTAATATATTCATTTAACTTAATATCCAACACCTTTAATACGGACAACCCGGCTCATCGGATAAAATTTAGCATATCTTGTTATCCGAATTTTCATTTAATCATCTTTTAACTTTTAAACTTAATAGATTAATATTTAAAATATTTAAATATTAATCTCCAATATTTAATATTTTTACAAAAATATTAAATTTAATGCCCAAATATCATTTCTATATTTTTAGTATTTTTCTATAATTTTCTAAAAATTTTAAACAATTTTTTAAACATTTATTTCATTAAAAATTAATTTCTCGGGGCATTTTGGTAATTTTCGCGCCCTTAGGGACACATTTGGTATTTTCCGGAAAGTCGAGGGGCATTTTCGTAATTTTTGAGCGTCAATGACACGCCGGGTATTACCTGAAAAGGCCAGGGGCACATTCGTAATTTTGCCCCAAAAATCGCGGTCGCGCCTGGCGCGGCAGTTCCTCGTCCGGCTTCCACTAAACGGCGTCATTTGGAGCCACTGTTTGGGACAGTCGTGCATTGCGCAGACGACTGAATTTTACGCCATAAAACGGCGTCGTTTCCTCTGAGGCAGAAGAAAAATTGACCGCGCGCAATGCGCGGTCGTCCCTTTTCCATTCTTCTTCTTCCAGCCGCGAAACAGTGCATCAACTTTTCAATAAAAACACCATTTTTATCAACTTTTTTCTAACAAAATTATTCCAAAAATCATATAATTCATAGATACACATCTATAAATTGTTTAGAATAATTATTCTAATTATTTTCTAATTTTCCACAATAATAATTTAATACTATAAATACCAAAATAAATTGATTTATACCTTCTAAGTGCTTGAAAATCTTCTTTAAAGCTTCTTGATCACCCTTGTTGGTACCAAAAATTTTCTTCTTCTCAGTGGCCATGGAGTCAGTGGCTACGGTGGTGGAAGAAATGGAGAAGAATAGTTTGTTTGTTATTTTTTCTTTCTATTTTCTTTTCTTGTTCTTGTTCCTTTTTATAATCTTCAAGTCACTTAACCCTTTTTGCATAAAAAAAAATTTCCACCGACTTTATCAAGCCACCACCGACTTTGAGAATTCTCGGACGTTGCACACAAATCACGCATGCAAAAATTAATTATTTTTATACATTACATAATTATATCTTGTAATAAATATTTTATATAATACATATAAAATATTTATTTTAATTCACCAAAAATCATAACATGATTTATAAATAATTTTAATACCTCTTTTGGGTACTTTACTTGACAAATTTTGTACACGCATAACGACATGCATGTAATTAAATGAGGTAATTTATACCTCCATAATTCATTAAATAATACATATAACATATAAAAATTATTTTTCATAATTTTTCACTTCATTACTTGGACAATATGTTACATTAACATGTTCACATTTCTAAAATATTATCCTTCATAAACATCATAAAAATTCCATTATATATAAATATAATTTTTTTAATAATTAAAATCTTTCTTTTTCCTCATTTATTTCTCATTTCCTTACTAGTTACATTTCTTTCTTATATAAATTATGTAATTTAATATTATATAATTTATATAATTATATTTTCCTTTATAAATAATTCCTAAAATTCCTCCATAATTACTTTTATTTCTTTAACCAAAAGTATACATTTATTAACTCTCTCACTAATTTTATCCTTTTATATAAATTATATAATCATTCTTATATAATTTATATAATTACTCTTCCATTTTACTTTAATTTCCTTATATAATTTATATAATTCATTATTATATAATTATATATTTACATTTTTCCTCAATTAATTTCTAAACTTTCTCCATAATTATTGATTAATTATATAATCAATAATTACAATCTTGCTATTTCCCACACTAACTTTTCATAAATTTTTGGATTAATTTAATTATTAATCCCCTTATTTCCATAATTAATGAAATTTATAATTATCAATTAAACATGCACATATATATATATATATATATATATATATATATATATATATATATATATATATATATATATATATATATATATCACATTATCACATAACACCATTTAAATATAATTTTCGTATTTCCATAATAATTTTTATTGTGCCTTTACAAGAAATTTCTCTTATTCTTCATAAATTATTTTTAAACAATTTATTTACTTTTCAATTATTTTAAATTAACACAATTAGTCATGATCTCTGTACAGATTTAATTTACTAATTAAATTTCATCACATACCTTAAATCACATAAAATAATAATTCACCAATAATTTCAATAACCTTGATAATTTTGTTAATTAAATTCTCATTTAATATTATTAAAGAAATCCTGAAAATTCGGATTCTCACAAATTTTAAGTTAATTTTTAAAAAAATAATAATAATTAAATAATATGAAATGGAGAAAATAATAGACATGAATAATAACAATAAATGAATAAGTGTTACATCCAAGAAATAGTGTCATTTGTGCAATTGTCGTTGGTTGTATTTGGACCACTTATAAAGCTGATGTGAAGATTCGTTGGAACTAAGATTAGGACAACGCATATGGTTAAGGGTTAATTTTGATTTATAAAATTTAGTTATGATTTTATTTAAGAATTAAAATAATATTATATATTTTTAATATAGATTGTGTTGGTTAAAACTATATAATTATAAGCTAACTTATAATTTAAATTTCCAGGTTACCATTAGTATGATTCAATTAAATAAATTATTTATGATATTTAATTTCTATATTCTTTCACTTCTTATTTCTAATATTTTATATATTCTTCCTCTCTCTAAAAATTTTTATACACACTCTCTAAATTTTTTAGATTTTCTCTCTCTAAAATCTTATTACATTTTCTTTCTCTAAAATCTAATTACACTTTCTCTCTGTAAAATCTGATTATACATTCTCTCTAAAATTTGATTATATTTTCTCTCTCTAAAATTTAATTACATTGTCATATTAAACTAATGTGAAACTATCAACAAAAGTAAAATAATTGAACATACATAAATATACTACCTCCGTTATAAAATTAAATATACATTTTGATTTTTTAGAATTAATTTATAAAATCTTAAAATTTAAAATTGATATGAAAGTGAATAAATTATTAATATTTTGTGTATGATTGTTATACTTGTATATATGGGATGTTGAACCCTTTTTTTCTATATTGGATTAGTTATATACTAGCTAGTAGGGTTGTAAATGGTAACCGAAAAATTCATATTCGTCTGCATTCGTATTCGGAAAAAAACGAATATTATTCGCATTCGAAAAAAAATGGATATATCCGTATTTGATTTAAAGGTATTTATAAATAAATAGATATGAATACAGATATAGGCGTATTCGTATTCGTTTAATATCCGACCATAAATATATCCGACGGATATCTGAAATCCGAAATAATTTTTTTAGTGGGCTTCTTTATATAATAATTATTTTTCACTATTATATGAAAATTATTTTTAAAATATGTCATCACTTCTAAAAAGTAGGAAATAACACTTTTATTATAATATTAATAAATTGAAATAAATTAATTTAAGCATAGTTAATGAATTTTTACTATTATAAAGTTAAATTATCTAAAATGTATCATTTAACAAGTGTTACAATATAACTTTTGAATCATTTAACAAGTGTTATAAATGTTATAAATATCATTTAAATGTTATAATTATAGTTTATAAATATTCATACACACTACAATATTATTCCAAACACATAAAATGGACATCAACTTATTAATAGACATCTAAACTTTAATAAGTAGAGCATTCATTTTGAAATTTAGGATTTCAAAAATAATGAAAACTTATTTGAATTGTAATTTAGAGCATTGATTAATGTATTTATTAAAAATAAATAAATTAACATTCATTTATTAATGAACTATACTTTAAAACTCATTATTTCCCCCCTTATTTTAGTTATATATAGTGTTACAATATATCTAAAATATATCATTTAACAAATGTTATAAATATCATTTAAATGTTATAATTATAGATTATAAATATTCATACACACTACAATATTACTCCAAATTAACACATAAAATAGACATGTACTTATTAATGGACATCTAGACATTAATAAATAGAGTATTCATTTTGAATTTAGGATTTTAAAAATAATAAAAACTTATTTGAATTGTAATTTATAGTATTGATTATTATATTTATTAAAAATAAATAAATTAACATTCATTCATTAATGAACTATACTTTAAAACTTATTATTTTTCCCTTATTCTAGTTATATATAGTGTTACAATATATTTAAGATGTATCATTTAACAAGTGTTATAAATGTTATAAATATCATTTAAATGTTATAATTATAGATTATATGTAATGACCACGAATTTCATTAGTCATTGTAATTATAATTAATAAATAATTAGCAATGAATTTAAAATTTTTGGTACTAATTAATTGTGCATTAGATAATTAAATAAATGTACTTATGTATGTGTATATTTATTTAAAGAATTAAAGCAAGGTGTATAATTAATTAAAGCAAATCTAATTAGATTATATTTTAAATCCAAATGAGTTGTTAAACTAGGTCAAAGATATTAACCTAGTAGCCCATGTAATTAATTTAATTACTAACCCATGTAATTAATTTAA
Organism: Hedera helix; assembly: GCA_947179155.2. NCBI lineage: Eukaryota > Viridiplantae > Streptophyta > Magnoliopsida > Apiales > Araliaceae > Hedera > Hedera helix. The sequence continues at coordinate 12,823,263 of OX359280.1, forward strand.
CAAGTCCACTGATTATTTTAATTAAAGGTAGCATAGTTATTTAAATGCTAGCCCAATATGTTATTTAAATTGAGCCCAAACCAATTCAATGGATGAGCCTAATATATTTAATCCTAAGGTCCAATATGGAGCCCAATAGGAAGTCAAAAATGGTCAACATTGTTACATATATGAATATATATATATATATATATATTTATATTATATATATATATAGGGGTATATATATATAATTAAAGCATTAAAAATAAATCAAGAATGGGTGATTAAATTCCATTTTTGCTGAGATTTTAGGGGAACCACTTGGGGTTGCTTAATTTTGCAAATTGCTTCCTTCACACACTAGATCAAAATGGTTCACCAACTCATGTCACTCAACTTGTCATTCACCTAGTCAATCCAATAAATAGTAATCCAACTTAAGCCTTAATTTAACTATGTTGGTGAATTAAGAGATGTTAATGAAGGATTAGTAATTGACTATAAATAAGATGCTCCACACTTGAGCCAAGGTTGTTGGTTCATTTGCTAGAAAATTCAAGAGAGAACCTAGAGAGCTTTTGAGAGAAAAGTGAGAAACACTTGAGAGTTGTGAGAAGAAAGCTAGAGCTTGAGCTTGGTGGATGACACAAAGTTTCACCACTTACTTTGGTAGAAGAAGAAAAAGAGCCTTCAAGACCACAAGGTTTAAAAGTGCTCTAACTTCTCTTAAATTTTATTTTTGTAGTCTAGAATGATTTTTAACGGTTAAAATCTATTTTAAACCGATCAAAACTTGTTTTGATGTGCTAGAAGTATTTAACTATGTATATATATATATATATATATATATATATATATATATATATATATATATATATATATATATATTCATGGTATGATGTATTTATATTATGTTTTGGTATGTGTAGATTGCATAAAAATGCAAGAAATGCTCATATTGATTTTTACCGGTAAAACCTAACTAAACATGTTGTGCTTAATGTTGTATTTTGAAATGTATAAGTTAAAAATTGGATTTTTATGGCTATAAAGTTAGATACATGAGTTTTAAGGAAAACTCAACTTGTATCTTTCAAAAATATGGAAAAAAAAATAAGTTATGGATTTTACTGCAACGTAGGTCATTTTTAAACCCTAGATGGTTCAATCTTAATTTTTCGTGTCAAAACGTTTTCAAAAATGTGATTGAACCATGAAATATTGTAAAACAAGAAGTTAGGAAGACAACAACACTGAGTTGGTGTCATTTGAATATATAGATGTTATTTTGTTCAAGTTTGAACTAATAAATCCAAGGATTTGTGAAGTTAGATATCACTTTGTCCTTGTGAGCAGTTTTTAACCCAGTTCTGTTTGGAATTTGGATTTGTGATCTAAAGAGAAATTGTAGAGGGAGAAAATATGATGAGAATGGACTCAATAATCACCCTAAAATGTTTTGAAATGAATAAGTTATGTCAGTTTTAGTAAAAGAGGTACAGACAGCCAAAACGAGCGCCGCCAGCGCTCGAACCTTCTGCTTTGAGCGCCGCCGGCTCTATAATAAGCCTATGGCCAACGCCGCCAGCGCTGTCCCAGTTTTAACAAGTCAAAATTATGATATTTTAAAATTTTACCAAGTTAGAACTCCGGTTTAACTTGTCAGTTAATAAAAAGTCTAAACGAAATACCGTTAGGGACTTAAAACCCAAGATAAACTTGTAAAATGAATGCGTATATGGAGTTTATTAATAACTAATGGGTAGCTAAATGTTTAAAATAAAGACTAAAGATAACACAATTAAAAAGTTAACCATTGGTATTATTTGTAATAAAATATTATTAAGTGATAAATAATATTAATATGTGATTAAAAGGTTATTAAATGTTTATAACATTTGTAAATGATTAAATATTGCTACATGGGTAATAATATTATTAAATTAATAAAATATTATTAAATAACTAATAATATTAGTTAATGAATAAAATATTATTAAATAATTCATAATATTAGATAATTAATAAAATATTATTAAATGATTAATAATATTAGATAATGAATAAAATATTATTAAATAATTAATAATATTAAATAATGAATAAAATATGATTAAATGATTAATAATATTAGATAAAGTAATAAAATATTATTAAATAATTAATAATATTAGATAATGAATAAAATATTATTAAATGATTAATAATATTAGATAAGATAATAAAATATTATTAAATGATTAATAATATTAGATAATGAATAGAATATTATTAAATGATTAATAATATTAGAAGGTTAATAAAATATTATTAAATTATTAATAATATTAAATAAGAGTTTGAACTATATTAAATAATTAATATAGGTTTAATGTGATTGAAATATCATCAAATGATGATAATATTTTCTAAGTGTTTAAATACCCGTAATTAGATAATTATGTGGTTAAGTATTAGAGATGTAAAATATATAGATATTCTCATATGAATGTGTATATGATACTAATTTAAAGATCAACTTGATTAATTATTAGGTCTATCTAAAGATAATTAAATTGAATTGGTTAGCAGTAGACTATGCACGAGGCAAGTTTCTTCTTAACCCTAACTTGTATTTATTGTTGCAAGTATTCTTCAACCTTATTTACATTGAGCAATTCAATTATTGTTGAGCAAGTATCTACACTCGTAGTTATTTGGCAGACCTTTGAGTGAATTAATTATTGAAAATTACTTCACATCATTATTGTATTGTATTCGCACATAGTGCATTTGCAAATGCTATAGTTCAGTAATTTACGAACTGTTTAAGAATGTCTAAGCTAATTGTTTCGGCAAGACAAATGCATGTTTAAATTCATCTAATTGAATATTTTAAAAGCTTATCCAAACCATTGGCTGGTGCGGATTCTTATAGTAAGACTGAGAAAGAACAGCCCTAGTTAAAGGGGATTTTTATATTGTCGGGTAACCGAATTTGCGCAAGAAAACTAAATATTATGCATATACATAGGACATGAGAGGATTGATCCCCTCAAGTGTCCCGTTATTTTTAACAAGGTGTCAGACATTGTATGTCTGTTCTACCTTAGTAGCAGTTCACAGTCATTAAAGACCACTCAGCAATAAATAGTCAATTCATTCTTATATTGAATATTGATTCTTGATATCTTTCACAATTGCTATTGTTAAAAATCTTGAAGTTATTTCTCTTCATCATGATATATCTTATGTTGTTGTTTATAAACTTGCTTAGTCATTTAGTTGCTCATTCTTGCTATATCATGACTATATTTCAGCTAAGCCCGAATGCTCTAAATCAGATAAAGGCACGGGGAAAGCGAATGCGTAGATTAATATATACATGCTAGTTTTAAATTACTGTTATGTAATTACTGTGTAAATCTTTTGTATTTCCCTTAAGATATGTAATGTTACGATTAAGGTTAATAGACCTTGGGAAGTGTAGCCTTTTGATAAAGAACCTTTTGCATTATTCCGCGAAGTTTGAATACAAACCCGAGGTTAAAGAACCCGGATTTGGGGTCGTCATAGTATAAATATTCATATACATTACAGTATTACTCCAAAATAACACATAAAATGGACATCTACTTATTAATACACATCTAAACATTAATAATTAGAGTATTCATTTTTTAATTTAGGATTTCAAAAATAATGAAAACTTATTTGAAAATTTTAGAGCTTTGATTATTGTATTTATTAAAAATAAATAAATTAACATTCATTCATTAATATGCATGATTTAAACTTTAAATTGTGATTGGTTATGAGTAATTATTTAATTTTTTCTTTATTTTTTATAAATAATTTGAATTAATTTTAGGTGACTGTTAAACGAATTCGGATACCTGAATATTCAAATAATCTATTTATTCGAATAAAATAAACGAAAACGGATATTATTCGTATTATGATATTATTTCAAATATCGGATATGGATAATATTTTTAAAATTCGTCTGATACCGGAAACGAATACGGATATCGAATTAATTTTTTAAATACGAATACTACTGCATTCAGATTCGTTTATATACGTTTACACTCCTATTAATTAGTATTGTTTTGTCAAGAAAGCGGGGAGAATGCAATTTTTGAAACCTACAGTCCACGTGATTATTATATATATATATATATATATATATATATATATATATATATATATATATATATATATATATATATATATATTCATTTTTTTGATGGATTAGGATTAGGATTAACCATTCATTTATTTGCTGATGAACATTGTTCAATTATCTATACCATTACTGTATAGTACATCAACTCGTGAAGTATCAAATATTAACATCATTTGGATTTGAAATTAAAATTTGTGTTTAAAGTAGTTTAACTGACTTAGAATTATTTTTCTCTTTGAAAATATGGTTCCAAATTTTATTCAACTAGGATTAGGATTAGCCATTCATTTATTTGCTGATGAACATTGTTCAATTATCTATACCATTACTGTATAGTACATCAACTCGTGAAGTATCAAATATTAACATCATTTGGATTTGAAATTAAAATTTGTGTTTAAAGTAGTTTCACTGGCTTAGAATTATTTTTCTCTTTGAAAATATGTTCCAAATTTTATTCAACTTAAAAGATTAAAAACAGTTAACCAATCCAATTAATTCCAATTAATATAGGTTAACTCAATGGTTTTGTAATTAGATTGCCAGGCCTAATTAGGACAAGGCTTTTATATAGTACTAGATATTCTTTTCTTTTTCTTTTTTCTATTATATAGGTCATTTAAGACATAATTATACATATTAATTTTTTTTATTAATACTAATATTAGATAATTAATATTGATTTAAAATTTTATTACTATTTACGTATTAATTAATTATTATTTTTTCTATCTCTCTAAATTATTTTATTTTTATGAATAAAATAAGAAATGATTAGATATGGTTAACCTTTGTCATTATGATATGGTGACCCAAATAGATGACATCTATTGCAAGAGATTTTTGAAGATAAAGATGATCTTTATTTGAAAGAAAATAATAATAATACTGTTGGAGGAATCCAATTTCAGTCCAGCACGGTATGAAAAAGATTGTCGACTATCCTTGTGATGAAATTTTTTGTAATTAATTTTTTTTTATTTTTTTGTATAGAGATTTATGATTACGGTATATCTCATCATCGTAGTCTTATAAAAAAATTGGGTTATGACGACAATACATACCGTCGTTATAGACCCTAAAAATCGTCGTCTCTTTTCATTTATACGATATGAAATACGTGTATTTCATAAAATTATCCTTACTTTAAAGATATATTATAATTGTAGTATCGTTCATGTGTATATTGTCAGCTAACTCCTTTTATTTTTTGACTACTTTTTTAATGAAATAGTTTTTGACTACTTTCTTTTTAAGAAATAATTATAGCTTAAAAATGTCACTGTTAGGATGAGAGTTATTGGGTCAGGCCTTTCTTACTCTGGACTCCGGGTCACTCCTTACGATAGTTGGGTCGGTCAGCTTTTACACATGAACTGGCAGGCCTGGCCCATGCGCAATCCCTCCTCCTCTTGTTACCTCATTGGACCGCAGGAATTGAGTGGGTAATGACATCACTTTTTTATTTACGAGGGAGCGATGGGACGCTTAGCCATGCAGAGATGAATATATTCGGACAACCTTCGAAATAGAAGTGAGGTTATTATTATGTTTTCAGAGAGCATTTTTTGTAGGACAGACACTGATTTTCTAAAAGGTTCTTGAGTAACACCCGTGGTTTTCCCCGTTCTGGGTTTTCACGTAAATCTTTGTGTCGTGATTGTTTGTGTTCAAATATCATTTTATTCCAGCACGATCCAGGCACTCCAATGTTAACGCCTAACTTTGTTTCACCCGTTTTATCAGTAAGACCGACAAACACTGATTTTCTAAAAGGTTCTTGAGTAACACACGTGGTTTTCCCCGTTCTGGGTTTCCACGTAAATCTTTGTGTCGTGATTGTTTGTGTTCAAATATCATTTTATTCCAGCACGATCCAGGCACTCCATTGATAACGCTTTTTGTTTTGGGTCTTACTAATAAAACGGGTGAAACAAAGTTAGGCGTTAACATTGGCGCTAGAAGGAGGGGCCTGTGGTATTTGACGCAAGTCACCGAGTTGTTCTCGTAGGAAAATCGCCCCTATGGCGGAGAGAGGTAGCTCTAGCAGAGGACATCGAGGATCTTCCATCGAGCCACGCATGCAGAGCAGTAGAGGCCCGAGTAAAGAAAGGTGGGAATGGGGACAGTCGGAATGAAGACAGGTGCATGCTCATTCAGAGCCTGTCAGAAGGCGCCTGTTCACACCCTCCCATGCAGGGGGCCACGAGACCCACAGGGGATGCCAGGAAGAAATGGCACCATCAAGAAGGATATCGCAGCTGGGGTACATCGAGAGAGGTAGACAGTTCAGGATCAGGGAAGCAGAGCTTGAATTAGAATCCTTACAACGTGAACGCCAAGACTGGTAGGCCCACCTAATGGATTTGCATGAAGAAGGCCCATCCACCACCATCGGCAGCAGGGACCGGGCGGATACTCCGCAAAGCCGGCCCTGGTCAAAGCATGACTGGTTGGAGCGGTCTGAATCCAATGATCGACACCGAACCCCGGATCGGACGGGACGAAGTGACCGGGACGGTCGAGGTGATACAAGGGGTCGAAACCAATCTCAGGGTTATATGAGGCATGACCGGGACGGCCGAGGTGATACAAGGGGCCATAACCAGTCTCAGGGTGATATGAGGCATGACCGGGACGGTTGAGGTGATACAAGGGGTCAAAATCAGTCTCAAGGTTATATGAGGCATGACCGGGATGATCAAGGTGATACAAGGGGTCAACACCAGTCTCAGGGTTACATAAGGCAGCCCGACTACGTCGGTCTTGGGAAATCAGAAGGAAAGAGACCACCCTTGTCCCCAGGACGGCATTCGAGGGAAAGGGCTCGGACCCCAGATTTGGGGGGCAGGCGAGGAAATACGGAGATGGAACCCGGACGAGGAGATCAACGGATGGTTCCTTATATACCCATTGCCGACCCAGTCATGGAGAGAATATCCGAGCTGGAAAAAAGGTTGGCCATGGCAGAAGCAAGGCCGACCCTCGAGCCCAATTCGGAGACCTCGAGACCCATGCCCCTAGACCCAAAATCCCCTTTTTCTGCGGCTATTGATCAGGAGAAGGCCGATCCGAAGAAAAAATTGCCACCCTTGGAAATATACGACGGCTCGGGTGACCCATATGACCACATTAGCTCGTATGAGAAGGTAATGAGATACTACAATCACTCCGAAGCCGGGATGTGTCAGATCTTTGTGACGACACTTAAGAAAGGGGCCAAACAGTGGATGATGTCGTTGCCCGCCAACTGCATCAATTCCTGGGCCCAGTTGACTGTCAGATTCCATGAACAGTTCGAAAGCAATAAGAGGAGGGGGAAAGTGACTGCCTCATTGATGCAGGTCAAGCAGAAGCCAAGCGAATCGTTAAGTCAGTATGTACAGAGGTTCCAAGATGCTGTGGGGACCATTACGGACCTGAACATGATACAGGCACTGGGGTTGTTCACCACGGGGATGGATGTCACTCGAAACAAAAAGATGATGAAAAACGTGATGTTCAACCCCCCGAAAGACTTGTTGGTTGCATATGACCGAGCCGAGAAGTTCATAGCAATCGAGGAGGCCATGGATAGTTTGGTTCCAAAGAGTAAGAACACAGAGGCTAAGTCATCCGGGGGAAATAAAAACGGGGATAACCGACCAACAGTTTTCGACAGGGTGGGAGCCAGAGGGGGACAACCAAACGTAAGTAAGCCTCACTAGCCTCCTCGGACAGAGAACAGATCATACACGCCTCTCAGCGCCGATCGGGTGAAAATTCTGGAAACCCTACGTAATGAGACCAAGTCTGGGTCCGGACCCTCGAGGGGTAGGTCAGACAAGGCAGGTCCTTATTGTCAGTATCACCAGCGGGCAGGGCATACCACCGAGGCATGTTCCGGATAGATGGACATGATAGAGGCCAACGTCCAGAAAGGAGAGTTGTCACAATTCGTGGTTGGTAGGGAAGCGAGGACTGGAGATCTTAATACAGCAACGGATGATGAACACGGTCTTTCAGAAACAGATCGACAGGAATATGGAAGTGTATGTGGATGACATGATTGTCAAAAGCCCTCGAACACAGGACCATCTTAGCGATCTAAAAGAGTGTTTTGAAACGGTCCGACAGCACAATATACGCCTCAACCCGACTAAGTGCACCTTCGGCCTCGACTCGAGTAAGTTCTTGGGCTACTTGGTAAGTAAGAGGGGGATTAAAGCCAACCCCGAGAAGATCAAAGCGATACTGGACATGAGGTCCCCACAGAGTTTTAAGGATGTACAAAGGCTTGCTGGCCGTATTGCAGCACTGAGAAGGTTCATGTCGAAGTCGGCAGAGAGGTGCTTGCCTTTCTTCGATACTTTAAAAGGGCCAAAGAACGATAAGACTTTCCAATGGACGTCGAAATGTGAGGATGCTTTCCAAGGGATAAAGAAGTATCTGATGACGGCCCCCTTGCTACAAAGGCCGGCCTCTCGTGAACCTTTGTATGTGTACCTCTCGGTGGGTCCTTTGGCGGTCGGCGCAGTATTGATAAAGGAAGAGAATGGTATTCAACGTCCAGTATATTATGTCAGCCATGTGCTCCGTGATGCCGAGACCAGATATCCGAATTTGGAAAAGTGTGCATACGCGTTGTTGATGGCCAGCAGGAAACTCCGGCATTATTTTCAAGGTCGGCTCATCATTATTTACACGACTCAACCTCTAAAGAAAGTGTTAGGCAGACCCGACGCCTCGGGGAGGATGATGGCATGGGCCGTAGAACTGAGTCAGTATAACCTGGAGTATCGCTCTCATACTGCTATTAAGGGCCAGGCTCTAGCAGACTTCATTACCGAGTGTACATTTCTTGAGGAAGAGGCCGTTGAACCGTTGAAAGTCGCTGTTACGACAAGTGGGCAGCCGACCCTCAGTCTTTCATGGACAATGTACGTCGACGGATCATCTAATGCAGAGGCCAGCGGGGCGGGAGTCATTTTAACTAGTCTGGAAGGATTCAGGGTACAGCAGGCCGTACGTTTCAAATTCAGGGCAACCAATAATGAGGCTGAGTACGAAGCACTGCTGGCAGGTCTATGGTTAGCCAAAAGTTTGGAGGTCCGACACATGATAATCTTCAGTGATTCGCAGCTCGTCGTTAAACAGATCCAGGGCGAATATGAAGCACGGGGGGCGAAGATGACCAAGTACTTGGCCGAGACTAAAGGCTTCTTGGAGGGGTTCGAGTCCTACTCTGTCAACGGTATTGAAAGGGAGGGGAATTCTGCCGCCGATGCCTTGTCAAGACTGGCTTCTACACAGGTTGAAGATTTTGGGGGGTCGGTATACTTGGAAGTCCTGACAGAACCGAGCATCAACAGAAGAGAACTTTTGTGCATTGAAAGGTCAAACTGTTGGGTAACGCCCTACATTGAGTATTTATCCGACGGGAAGCTCCCAACCGATAAGATTATGGCGAAGAAGATCAAGTACCGCAGCTCATATTTCTGTCTGATCGACGGTGACTTATACAAGAGGTCGTACTCATCTCCTTTGTTGAAGTGTCTGGTCCCATCTGAGGCGTCTTATGCACTGAAGGAGGTCCATGAGGGAATATGCGGAGATCACCTGGGGGCTAAGTCATTGGCATACAAATTGATCCGTCAGGGATACTATTGGCCGACTATGTTTCAGGAGGCCAAGGGTTATGTACAGAAATGCCCGAAGTGCCAAATAAACAGTTCGATCCCACGCCAGCCTCCCGAGGAATTATCGTCCGTACTTTCTCCCATCCCGTTTGCAATCTGGGGGGTGGACTTGCTGGGGCCGATGCCAAAGGCTAAGGGACAACTGCAATACGTGATAGTAGCCATCGACTACATGACCAAATAGGTTGAGGCTAAACCTCTTCGCCACATCACCGAGCAGGACTGTGTGAAGTTTATAAAGGAATCTGTGGTATTTCGGTACGGCATCCCTCGGGTACTCGTTTCGGACAATGGTACTCAATTCGTTGGTAAAAAGTTTGAAGAATTCTTGTCCGAATTGGGAATTCAACATCGAAAAACCTCAGTGGCCCACCCCCAATCCAACGGTCAGGTCGAGGTTACCAACCGAACGCTGCTCAATGGAGTAAAGAAGAGATTAGATGAGGCCAAAGGAAGGTGGCCCGAGGAACTGCAGAGTGTTTTATGGGCCTACAGGACCACCCCTAGAATGACTACGGGAGAGTCGCCGTTCAGGCTGGCATACGGAACAGATGCCTTGATACCGGTGGAGATTGGATCCCCCTCATTCAGGGTGTCCAGGTTCAACGAGCTGTACAATGAGGAAGGTCTTCGACTGAATCTCGATTTAGTAGGAGAGGTTCGGGATGAAGCCATACTGAGGTTAGCTATGTACCAACAAAGGACGGCCAAGCATTACAACAAGAGGGTTCGAGTCCGAAGGTTTGAGGTAGGAGACCTAGTGCTCAGAGAGGCCGAGGCCTCGACACCACAGAATACGGGAAAATTGATGCCTAACTGGGAAGGCCCATACTTAATCATCGAAGTTGTCAAAGAAGGGACTTATCGGCTTAGAGACATGGAGGGAACCGAGCTAAAGAACACTTGGCATGCTGGCCGACTAAAGAAATACTACCAATAGTTCGACAATTGTATAAAAGCCACTCTTTTTGAAACAATGTACTCGAACTGCGGAGAAGTAGAAACATGTAATTTATTTGCTAGTTAATTTTATCGTTTGCACGATGAGATGTGAAGGCATGTATTTTGTTGGTTGAACAAGTAAAGATATGTGAATGCTATCTCCATTTCATTAATATGACTTAATTGATATTACACAAGAAATGCCACCAATAAGCACTATACAAAAAGTTATTTACAGGTCACGGTTGGGAAGGGGGGTCGGTCGGATCGTCATCTTCGAGTCAAATAAGGTCCTCATCCGAGAAGCCCACCGCCTTAGGATCGACACCCGCTGCCCGGACCTTCAGCAGAGTGGCTCGGTAGCCCTTGCCGAACTCCATGGCTATCTCCTCCGTCAATTCCGCTGAGGCCCTGTACTCTGCAATGATTTGTTTCTGAGTTGAGGCCAATCCCTTCGTGCCTTCTCTCAGATCACGGTATGCCTCTTTAAGAGTAAGGGCGTACTTCTTGAGCTCGGCATGTTCGGTGAAGCCGTTCCGATTAACCTCCTTGAGCTGAACGTGTTGGTTGTTCAGTTTCTCGAGTTGCTCAAGGAGTTGATCGTTCCGCAGAGCTAGGCGGGAGACCTCCGAGCGGTGTTGCTCTTCTACCGAAGCCTAGACGGCCTGATCCGACCGGATGGTCGTCTCCAGGGTCTCTATCTGGCGCTGGGCCTCCAGGATTTGTTGGCGAAGGCCCTCATTCTGCTTAGGGAGCTCGACATATTGCAGGAGTTGTTGGTGAAGGGCCCCATCCTCCTCTACCAGTCGCCGATTCGTTTGTGAGAGACCCTCATTCTCCAAACGCAACCACTTTATCTCCAACCCCTACTCGTGACTTATCCGAGCGGCTTCCCGGTGCTTCTGGGCTACTTCACTGACCTGCTCCCCAAGGTTGGCTATTTCCCGCTTGGCCCTCGAGTACTTAGCCTCCAGCTCGTGGGCCCTCGTGAATGAGCTTGGGTCTGAACCCTCTTGAGCAAGGAGTCTGCTGAACAGAGCTAGAAACTGCACGAAAAACAAGGGCATCTGTTACATACTGATAGGGGAAATGGTCAGAAATAAATGAAATTTAGAATCCTTACCCGGCCCTGCTCAACCATGGAACCCAATAGTAAGTCCTGCGAGGATAGCTTGTCAAGTCGTGCGTCATCCTGAGGAAAGTTGAAGACCTCAAAATACTGCATGGGAAGCTCGGCATCACCCCCGGTAGGGAAAAAGGTCACCTCGGGGAATAGTCGTTGAAGTTCCCCGGAGGAAAAAGGGCTATCCCTTGAACTAGAGGGCCCGGCGTCGGCTGAGGAGTGCACCTCGGGCGGAGGTTCCGAGCCAGTGACTCCGACCTTTGGTGCTGGGATGGTATGAGTCGGCTGAGGATTTTTCGCTGCCTGAAGCTTCCCCCCGGCTTGTGTCGACAAGGAGGCCTCGGGGACAATCTTCGTCGGCTCAGGCTGCCGGGCCGCAGTCGCAGGTTGCTTAGTAATCGGATTTAAACGCTGTGTCGGTGCAGGGACCGGACCCATAGATGTTCCTCCAACCCCCACAAGCTTCCGTCACTTCCACATCGCAATGCTCAGCTTGTCGGCTTCATTCAACTCGGACACATCTTTCTTGGGAGGGGAGGCTCCCGGGTTCGGAGACGGCTGCCGTTCCCCAGATGATCCCGAGGCAGAGCCAGAGGGTTTCTCCCCCTGTTTGGTCCGGGCAACCAATTTGGGTTGCGAGGGCTTTCTGGCGTGCTTCTTTTTGCGAACGACCCTCGGGGAAGGTTCAAATGCCCGAGCCGGTTGGTCAGGAGCGGTCTTGGGTTGCTCGGTTTGGAACCCCCGAAATGATTGAAGCGGTTCGACCGAGATGGGAGGTTCGGTGTTGCGGCAAGGTGGCACCTCCACGTTGAACTCCTCCACGAACAACGGAGGACTTGAAGGGGCGGGGGCACAGGTCTGCTCCTCTGGTTTGGTCAGCACTACTGGGGGGAAACAAGAAACATCAGAACTGAAAGCCCTAGGTTAGAATCTTAAACCTGGTGGAATTTTATACCAGAACCGGAGACTTACAACCATGGCGGTGTAACCAGTCCTCATCGGCTAGAAGGCTTATATCCCAAGGCGTCGAGGGTAGCCTTCTGATGAAACTGTGGAACTCCTTTTGGCGCTCAGCGTCCATCCATTCATACCCCACGTTAAGCTTTTGGGGCTCATTCCAACTCTGCAACTGGTCCACCTCGGTACTGTAGATATAAAACCACTTCGAGTGCCATCCTTTGTTGGTGGTGGGGGGGTTGCGCTATGCTCCGGCAACCCGATATCTTGCTCAAATAACGAAACCCCGGGGTCTGGGCCTTATTCAAAGTGAACATGAAAAAGAAGAAGTCGGTAGAAGGTTCGACACCGACCTCCTTACAAAAGGCGATGAAACAGACAAGATGGATGTAAGAATTGGGGAGAAGCTGAGACAGTGCGATTTCGGTGAGGTTAAAGAAAGAGATGATGAAGTCGTGGAGGGGAAATCGAAGCCCATACCGAAGAGCATGAACATGGACGGCGGTATACTTCGCTCCTACCCGGTGGTACATCCTATCGCCTTCCCCAGGAGCTCTAAGCTCATATTGCAACGGAATCCGAAACTCGCCCCGGATGGCCTCTAGATCTGTCTCCCCGATGGTGGATCCGGTGTTGGCGTGTTCGAAGGCCTTCTCGGAGCTATATCTGGTTCGGATGGACTCTTCCTCTTTCTCGGCCTCAATAAGGACGGCAGATATTAGGTCCTCGGTGATGGGACTGGTAACAGGACTGCTGAAGAGGGGTGGGGAATCGGGTTTCTGGGCCCTACTTGTGGAAGCCATGAGGTTGGTCGACGGGGACAGGGGGTAGTTGGCCGGAGATTATCGGAGCAGGAGGGTTATTTTGAAATAGACTGACCGGGATAACGAGGAGCGAGGCTGCGACTGGGTAACGTTTCTTTTATCAGGAATGGTAAGCGGCGCGAGAAACGGGGACGGCTACATTTAAGGGAAAGTGGTGATAGGGGCGACTGACATGGGGGCAGGCAACAGTTTGACTTTGGAGGAACATCCGCCTGGCGAAACGTCTGCCGCCAGGTGGCAAGGGGACTCTCCTATTTTTGAATTACAAAAATAAAAGAGTGGGGGGTAATGTTAGGATGAGAGTTATTGGGTCAGACCTTTCTTACTCTGGACTCTAGGTCACTCCTTACGATAGTTGGGTCGGTCAGCTTTTACACATGAACTGGCAGGCCTGGCCCATGCGCAATCCCTCATTCTCTTGTTACCTCATTGGACCGCAGGAATTGAGTGGGTAATGAAATCACTTTTCTATTTACGAGGGAGCGATGGGACGCTTAGCCATGCAGAGATGAATATATTCGGACAACCTCCGAAATAGAAGTGAGGTTATTATTATGTTTTCAGAGAGTATTTTTTGTAGGACAGACACTGATTTTCTAAAAGGTTCTTGAGTAACACCCGTGGTTTTTCCCGTTCTGGGTTTCCACGTAAATCTTTGTGTCGTGATTGTTTATGTTCAAATATCATTTTATTCCAGCACGATTCAGGCACTCCATTGATAACACTTTTTGTTTCGGGTCTTACTGATAAAACGGGTGAAACAAAGTTATGTGTTAACAGTCACAGTAAAAGAGTAGTAAAAAATATATTGTGAAAATAGTGTTTGTAACAAGTGGTAAAGAACTAATAAGTAGAGTAAGAAATTTACTCTTCTTTTTTTCATTTTCCCCTTTTACGTAAAAATAGTGTAAATAGTTGGTTATTATTATTTTGGAGAAATTTAGTGGTAAAGAAATGGATAAGAAATTAAATGAAAACTTCAAGGTCATAGAATTAGAGAAGAAATTATATATACAGTAATAAACCTTTATAACTAATTAATAATTTTTATCAAATAAAATATTTCGCACACACATGTCATGCTTTTCATGGGATACGTGAGCTTATTTACTAAATAAAAGAACTATTATTATCTACTAAGAACATGTTATAGCTTGTTTATAGTATTAAGGGAATTGGAATTACAAAAACTGGTTGATTGGGTGCGTATAAAAAGAAGAATTAATGTAAATTTAAACATTGACTTTTTAGACTTGCTTTTTAAATAAAGTTAAATTAAATAATTACAAAAGAATTAATGTGCAGAGTTAATTTTTTGATATAGTTATTTCATGTACGGAACTCTTGATGTTGCTTTTATGGTTTAACATCGAATGGTCTTGTGATGTTGAAACTTTTTATCATGACAAAATAAAATTGAATTATCATTTGTTTGATATTTTTCCTTTTCACCAAGGAATTTACTTACGCGATGAGAGTCATGAGACAGACATTTTTTGAATATTGAATAATAAGTAGGGCTTAGATTTTTTTTCCTTTAATGATAAAAATTTACGGGTCGGGGCATATTTCTAAATGATTTTTTTATTTATAAAAATATAGTATTAAAGCTAATTTGAATATAATTAGACATAATTTGTTAAATAATTATATTATATATAAAAATTAAATAATATTGATTTTAATATTTAATGAAATAATGTAAGAGTTTAAAACAAATATATTTATTAGTTAATCTCAAATTCATATTACTATTTTAGGTAATCTCAAATTAAATGTCTACTTATCTTAAATAATTTATTTTTTATAATAATTTATCTATAATATCGTTAGTATTAATTATCATATTTCTATTCTTTATATATATTTATAAAATATTATTAATTATGTATAAAAAATTATACACTTAAATAAAAATAGTATCAATACATTCTGTATTTATACCGCAGTAATTGTTTAAACAAGGAATCATAGAAGTGAAAAAAGTTAAGATTTTTAGATGATCTGTCCTGTAGCAATCGATATCACAATTTATCATCTAGTCGTTAAAATTAATTTGTATTTTTTGACTACTTTTTTAACGAAATAATTTTACTTTAAAAATCTCACGATAATAGAGTAGTAAAAATTATATTGTAAAAATAGTATTTGTAACAAGTGGTAGAGAACTCATAAGTAGTGTAGAGAGTTTACTGTTTTTTTATATTTCTTTTTTACGTAAAAATAGTAGTATAAAGGGTTTGTTATTATTATTGCGGAGAAATTTAGTGGAAATTTCGTTATAAAAATATGGAGAAGAAATTAAGTTGAACCAGAAGATGACATCAACGCCTACCATCCAAATTAAGATTTCTATTAATAAAAGTCTGAACCTGGAATAGTCACATATTTCTTATCATGAGCCTCCCGATCTTTTTCATTTTGATCAGAAGACCTGCCAAACAAACAACCAATGGGAGAAACCTTTCTGGCTTCTTTCGTCATTCTGGTGCTTGATCGGTTGACTTCAGACGAGCTGTTGAACGTTGCGAGCCAGGAAATACAACCCCAACTCAAGCAGTGGACCAAAGTTCTGAAAAATATTCGGAGAGTACTCGCTGATGCTGAGTTGAAACAGTACGTAGATAGAGATGTAAAGGATTGGCTCAACAAACTGGAGGATCTGGCTTACGACATGGATGACATAATCGACGGCTTGGTCACTGATCAAGTTGGGCATCGCCCCCATTCTCAAGCTAGCAGCAAGACCAGTCAGGTATCGTTCAACCCATTCTCCACTTATACCGATCTGATAACCAAAATGGATGAGATCTCTACAAGATTGCAAGAGATTGTTGAAGAAAAAGATGATCTTTATTTGAAAGAGAATAATAATATTGTTGGAGGAATCCAATTCCCGTCCGGCACTGCCTGGGAAAGATTGCCATCCTCTTCTTTGGCACAACCTCACGTGTATGGCAGAGGAGAAGAAAAAAAGGCGATACTTGAAATTCTGTTAAATGATGAAGCAATTTTTGGGGACGAATGTGTGGTTCCTATAGTTGGTATGGGTGGAGTTGGTAAAACTACTTTAGCTCAGCTCCTCTACGATGACAAGGAAGTGAATAGCTTCTTTGATCTAAAAGCGTGGGCTTGTGTTGGTTTTTTGTCCGGTAAGTTTGATGTTCTTGGAGTGACAAAGAAAATTTTAGTGTCACTCACCAAAGAAAATTGTGACTGGAAAGATTTAGATCCAGTTCACGTGAGACTCCGAGAGGAATTGTTGGGGAAAAAATTTCTTGTGGTTTTAGATGATATATGGAAAATAGAATGTGATGAATGGAACAGTCTGATTCTGCCTTTCTTGGCTGGGGCTCGAGGAAGCAAAATTATTGTTACAACTCGTTCTGCAGATGTGGCAAAAAACATGAGTCGAATTAAAATACGTGAGCTGAAGCAGTTGGGAGACGACCATAGTCTGTCTTTGCTTGCACGTCATGCACTTGGAAGGGATAGTTTCGAGGAACATCAAGATCTGAAAGAGATTGGAGAAAAAATACTGAAGAAGTGTCAAGGTTTGCCTTTGGCAATAACAGCCGTTGGAGGCCTCTTACGTACTAAAGAGCAGCATCAAAGTCAATGGGAACATATACTTCACAGTGAGGTATGGGATTTAGAAGGCCGTATCCTTCCAGCTCTCTTGTTAAGCTATCATTATCTTCCTTCTCATCTAAAGCGTTGCTTTGCTGCTTGTGCAATAATTCCAAAAGATTGTGAATTTAGCAAGAAAGAGCTTATTTTATTGTGGATGGCCATGGGTCTTTTGCGGCAATCGAGAGAAATGAATTGCGTAGAAGATTTTGGTGCTAAATGTTTTGATGACTTGTTATCCAGGTCTTTTTTCCAAAATTCAGCAAGAAGTGAATCAAAATTTGTTATGCATGATCTCATAATTGATGCAACTGAATCTGTTGCGGGAGAAATATGTTGCAGGTGGGAAGATATGTTGGAAAATACTAAGATTTCCAAACGGGCTCGTTACTCATCATTTATTGGTCAAGCTTGTGATATATTTGAAAACTTCAAAGATTTTAAGTCTGTTCAACGGTTACGAACTTTCGTATCCTTTGATTTTTCCTTTGATCAACACTTACCTGACAAGGTTTTGGTTGACTTGGTGCCAAAGTTCAAATTTTTGAGGGTGCTATCTTTACGTCGTATAAGTGAGCTGCCAGACTATATCGGGGAGTTGAAACATCTACGGCTCCTCGATGTATCTTATTCTACCATGGAAGTGTTGCCCGCCTCAATATGTACACTCTACAATTTGTTAACGTTATCAGTTAATGGTTGCTCTTGCCTTCGTAATTTGCCTGCCGATACTGTTAACTTAATTAACCTTCGTCATCTTGACAATACCTATACTTATAGTTTAGAAGAAATGCCTTGCGGGATATGTAAACTTGCAAGTCTTCAGACATTGCCGAAGTTTGTCGTGGGGAAAGGTAGTGGGTTGAAGCTACGGGAATTGAAGGATCTTATGCTTCGAGGGAGTCTTTCCATTTATGGACTTGAAGATGTGATGGATAGTCAGGATGCAGAGGAGGCAAGTCTAAAGCTTAAGCACCATCTTGATAAATTAGAGTTGGTATGGAAATCCGATGATGAGCATCCTTATGATGAGGAACTTGAATTTGATGTACTTGACAAGCTCAAACCACATAGAAATCTGAAGCTGCTCATAATAGATGGATATCGATGCTCAAAGATCTCAAGTTGGGTAAGTGATCCTTCATTCCTTGAATTAACTGAGATAAGTATGATTAATTGTAGAAATTGCACGTCCTTACCGCCACTTTGGGAACTGCCCATGCTCAAGCCCTTGAAGATCAGAGACATGTTTGAATTAAGAAGCATAGGTGTTCAATTCTACAATGATGGCCGCTCTTCTGAAGTTCCAATTCCATCTTTAGAGACTCTCTCTTTTGCTGGCATGCCAGAGTGGGAGGAATGGTCAATATGTAGAGGTGGTGTGGAATTTAGGTCATTATTTCCACGCCTTCGTGAGCTTACTATTAGGAATTGTCCAAAACTTGCTAGGATTCCACTGATGGCACTTCCGTCACTTTCCCACCTAGTATTTGTTATTTATCATGGGCAGGTGCTAGAAAGCTTATCTGATGTTACCTCGCTGTGTAGCTTGTCAATTCGGAATGCAATGGGGCTAACTTGCCTGCATGATGAATTTCTTCAGTTTTGCAGGGCACTAGAACACCTAGATATTCGATTTTGCGATAAACTGGTGAGTTTATGGCCAAATGGGTTTCAACCACAAAACCTTGTTTGTCTAAAAAAACTGACAGTTAATTCGTGTCCCCAACTTCTATCTTTGGGAGAAGAAGAACAAGGGTTCCCTTGCAACCTTGAGATTCTGACATTAGATGACTGCCTTAATCTGGAGAAACTGCCATATTTGGGCAACCTCATGTCCCTTAAAAGATTGAGCATTTTTGAATGCCCAAAAGTAGGGTCATTCCCAAGGTATGTTGTTTCCCCCATGCTTAATACTCTGGATATTGAAAGCTGTAGGGCTCTCGAGACCCAGCTGCCAAACTACAGTCCCAACATTTCTAATCTTAATGTGGGCATTTGGTCAATGTCTTCCCTCAATATTGAATCGCTGCAAAACTTTGCAAATCTTCGTTCCTTATGTATACACGATTGTGATGGTCTGGAGTCTTTCCCTGAAACCGGATGGGCCGCCACCTCGAAGCTCAGATTTCTCACAATTCAGTACTGCAATAATTTCAAGACGTTGCGTTTTAATCAAATTCAATGGAACCACCGTGTATCACTAGAAAAGCTGGAGATATCGGGATGTCCGAAATTGGAGACCTTTCCAGATGGGGATTTGCCCCCCAACTTAACTAGTCTTCATGTCACGTACTGCTGCCGGAAACTCCTGAAACCACTTTCAGAGTGGGGCCTCCACAGACTCGCCTCTCTTGATGAATTGTCCGTATCTAATTATGATTGTGATGGGGATGATCAGCTTCCTCCAACTTTGACTAAACTTGTGATTGAAGGGCTCCCAAATCTGGAAAGCTTATCCAACGGCCTCCAAAACCTCAGCTCACTCAAAGAACTAACTATTGTAAATTGCCCTGAGCTTCGGTCCTTTCCTAAAGAAGAAGTGCTTTCCACTCTTTCAGAACTGACTATCGACAACTGTCCTATTCTGCAGAAAAGGATAGAGGATGAAAGATACTATCAACCTATCCTTGCCAGCATCCCCAGTGTGAAATACGAGGGTGCGAAATTTGCTTATCGTGACCTGTATTGTCGTTCGATATAACTGTGTATATGTTTAGAGATTAGTCTTGTTGTAATGCCTTTGTGATCATGATTTTACTAGATGTGCTCTTTGTAATATATATATATATATATATATATATATATATATATTGCATATATATATATATATATATATATTGCAGTAGATACTTTGTTTTTCTTAATTATACTATTTGTTTAGTAAATTAACTAGCTTTTAAGAAAAAAAATTAAAAATTGAAATTTGAGCTCTATTTGTCAAAAAGCAGCAACAGCTTATATGGGCAACGAACCTAATTTAATATTCAAAAAGAGTTTATTTACAGTGTTTGCATTTGGGAATTGAAGTGTAACATTTTCATGTATTGAATTTGCTTAAGCCAGGTTGAATACAATAAAAAGTGTTTGCCCAGTAATTAGATTGAATTTGCTTAAGCCAGGTTGAATTTTGTTGGGCATAAAATTCAATTTTTCTCTTCACAATAAATTACTAAAGCGGAAACTGTCTCTCAAGTCTCAACCCACATATAATACTTGTTCACCTTACACCAATCCACATACAATGTTTGTTCCCGCTCAAGTATATATGCTATGACTCTTATGGTTATTAAATTAGTAGACTCCATTTTAAGTGCACTAGATCTTGAGATTAAAATAATTTTGTACTCTAAATTATAAAATTAATATTAATTTTTTAAAATTAATTTTAAATATTTACAAACTCAAAATTGAGATTAATTTATATATTTAGTTTATATTAATATAAATATGAATATCATAAAGTATTTAAAACTATTATTATATATAAGATTTATGATTTTAAAAATTAAATAAATTATATAAGTAATTAATTGTCTAGTAGCTACCCAGCGCCATGAGTCCATGTTTTGGGACATGATCATGTAGTACTCTAGGTCAATTATATATTTTTATTTTAATATATGTAGTAGACCCTTTATATCTGAATTTACTGATGACAATATGTGACCCTTTATATATGTTACTAAATCAGTAAATAAAAGATATACAATTTCAAGGCACATAACCCAAGTAAACTTAAAAAGAAATTGACAACTAATTTATAGTTAAACTATAATAGCGTCTAATACATACATATAAATTTCCTATAAATTTTTGCCCGTTTTGAAAACTTAAATCTATAAAACAAATTTGGGAGGATTAAATTCAATTTCTGGTCTTTTATTTATGAGTTTTTTTAGGAGAAAAAAAGAAAATAAGAGAGAGATATTAAACAAATTCTCTCCAAAACTTGAGAAGATTTGGAATTTTTTTTTATTAAAGACTTGCACTGTGTTTGTGAGTTTGAAAAAGAGAGGGAAAAAAAACAAATTAATCTATTTTCATTCCTTGTGTTATGAGATTTAGAAGAAAATTTTAACTTAAAAGAGTATATTATTATTTTACCCTTATAAAATTATATTTAAGAACTATTATAAAGATATTTTTAATATTTTAATGTCATCTATTTCTTTTCTTTTTTAAAAAAATATTTGATTTTTTTTTATTTAAAATTTCTCCCTTTTCTTTTCTTTTCTCAAAAAATTCACAAACAAGGATTTTTATTCACTTTTCATATCTATATAGCTCGTTTACGATACTTTTCTACCTTACGAATAACTCTTAGCGGAAGTGATTGTAAATTGACGACTAATTAAAAAATATATATTCTTCAATTTTTTCCCTAACATTGGTGGTAATTAGGGTTCCAAGTATTGTACTCCTCAATAACAGTTATAGGTAGGGGTGTCCAAAAAATTTGATTTTTTCGATTTTTTATTGAACCGGTCAGTATCGGTTTTTTCAGTACCTATTTTTTAAGTTTTTTATACTTTTCGGTACCGGTATAGACATTTTTGAATTTCAATAAAAATCGGTATATCGAAAGAACCAAAATAAATAATATAATATTAAATTTATATTAATTATTATAATATATATAATAATTATATATATTATTATATATATAATAATATATTATTATTATAATCTATAAATAAATTAATATATAATTATTATTTATAAATTTTAATTATATATATTACCAATCGGTATAAATCGAAAACCGAACCGAAAAAATCGAACCGAATTTGTACCAAATCGGTACCGAAACAGATAATTCGGTACCGGTTCTTGTTTTAGCGGTATTTTCGGTTCAGTACCGGTTCAATTTTTTCAGTACCGGTTCGATTTTTTACCGATGGACACCCCTAATTATAAGATGTCAAAATTTTATAACATTTTATAATTTCAAAATAAATATATATCTCTAATTTTAGACTGAGCCAAAAAGAAAGAAAAAAATCTCTAATTTCATAAAGTGAGAATATTTCAACTCCACGTATCCTCTTTCTCAAATTTTTTGAATCTTTCGAAAAAAATCATTTTGCAATGTTGTGTACATTTTTGTTCACATTGCACCTGATCATTAAGAACTAAAATGAGAATAAAAAAAACCTTCATTGAAGACCAGACTTTATCAACTTTTACTTGACAACTTCACCACAAAATAAACAAGAAAGTCATCTCTTGACACAAATGTTACCATATAAAATCATAGGAAATCTCATTTGTTCTTGAAGTCTTATATTCTGCAAGCAACGCCATCTATACATATGCATATATTTTATATCGAAACTCCGAGTCAGAGGTTTCCTCAACTCTGAGTCAGAGATTTCCTCCAAGCAGTGTCACCAGGAAGTCCTGATAGTATCCAGATGTGTCTCCTTTAACTGCATCGTCAAGGCTAGTTTTGTTTGCTTTGAGATATTCTTCTCTGATTTTCATCATATCAATTTCAGCTCGAGTTACAATTACTCTGGTAAGCGAATCTTCATCGGTTCCAAGGCCAATGATTGAAGCTCTAACAATCTAGTGATATTTGAAAACCAAAATGTTAGTTACTCGGTCGGATTTTGTACACTTGGGAAAATGGGTCAAATCATGTGGCTATGGAGTTATAGGTGTTCTGATGTTCATGTTTTAGCAAAAAAGGAATTAAATATAGAGAAAAGAACTTAGTTGCTTAAATCACCTCAGCAAAGTGTTTCTCTGGAGCGTCGATACACCCAATTATCACTCTCAAGATAGATTCCAAGATACCATTGCCACAACTATGAATGTCCTGTCAAGAGATTCGTCTAAATGAATAGGCCAATAAAGACAAAATTGAGAAGTGCATACAAATGATTTGCTAGTGAAAAAGATGAACCTGGTCAATGGTATTTCCATAGTTCTGCTTGTAGCACTGGAAAGTTGCTTTAAGCTGAAAAACATTTCTAGTGCTGAGTATACACACAACATTATCGTGATCCAGTTGCTTCATCTCAATTGCTTCATGCAGTACTTCTGCCTCAAAATTTGCAATGTCTGAATTCACTAGTTCTTTATCATATCTGTAGGAACTCACCAAACCCAACAGAATCTGTACAATACCCCACAACGCCTCTATTGTAAATCTTTGAGTTCAAAGCAATGTGATTGTATTGATAAAGTGTTAAAGGAGTTAGAGATTGTTGGCGTGTTATCATAAAAATTAATACCCTGTACATTCCACTTAGCCATAACCTCTTGAAATATTTCTTCTTGCAAGAATGTAGGAATACTATGACGAAAATTCATTAGTCTTCACAAAAGCTGCCAAGTACTCTTATTGACCTAATAAATCGCGTATTGGTAATTGCATTCCTAAACATGGTACTTTTACGTCCCAATACTCTATAAATTTAGCGTACCAAATTCTTGTATCTCTCACACGATTCACAGTCAAGTTAACACACACACACAAACACACACACACATATAGTTAGAGAGAGAGACGACCACTCACGATGATAAGAAGCATATCTTAAACAAATTAGTGTACAAGTTATTTAGAGGAGCACTATTTTCACGTGTGCTTTTTATAATTCTACATGATTTCCTCTCACATGAAGGTGGGACTCACTTTATGCTCATGTGAGAGAGGACATGTGGAAATATCAAAAACACATGAAAATATTGGTTACCATTATACTATAAGAGCATCTCGGATAAGTGTACTAAAGCGAACCACAAACCTAAACAGAGAAATGACTAAACCTACCCCCACGTACTGCGTACTAGGTAAGTTGATGTACCATGTCCTCATACCCATACCATGTACCAAAACGTATCATGAACCAGAAAACATTGGTCTTCACATCAAAGCTAATGCCGTTTGACACAAAATTGCAATCCAATCGAGTAAGAAATGTGGACTTCTTATAGAAACCAATACTCACAGTTAGATGATGAAAACTTTTGGGAATAAAATCTACAAAAGGCAACAATAAAATAAGGAAAAGCAAACAACATTATATTAATATAGTTGGTCCTCAAAAATCTGCTTTTACAACCAACTCTACTGTAATAACTTAATAATAACTCTTTTTGAATGGAATAAAAAACTAAAGGCAAAAAAATACTCTCACTCAAAATTCAAAACCCAGTAACACCCTCTATCAAATCTTTATGATGTTATAAGCTTTTAGTTTTGTACTTAACAACTAACCTGAAAATACTATTTCTAGACAATAGTACCCGCATCTTTTCTAGCATTGATCGATGTGGAATTTGGGACTATTATGTACTATTAGTTGACAATTTATCTGTATGGTGCTTTAATTTATTTACTTGATTTAATGATGATTTATAGGATTTATTTTAAAATATGCGTCAAAAATCCTATAATAAAGTCCTTATGATTGTCTTAATGTAAAAGGACTTGGTATATCTTTGGGCTTAGAAAAGTGATGCATTAGAAGAGCCCATTTTACTTATGTATTTTTTTTAGTGGAACACTGTATTAAGATTACAGCTCCATCTACAAGCATACTCTATTGCAGTGATTTCATAACATAATTTATGTCGAATTTGTCCCATATCTCCTTTGGATCAGTCTTTCTCAACCTATTTTACTAGTACTCATTCACGAAAACAAGATACAAGTATGTCAGCCCCTGCTTGTAGCCTAAGCAGAATATAGAGAAATAAAGATATAGAGAGAAATATAGAGAGAATTTAAAGAGAAAATGGAGAAAGAAGGATAGAAAACTCAGTAATCCCTACTGAGTTCGTGAATGAGAAGACACAGAGAGAGAGAGAGAGAGAGAGAGAGAGAATAAGAAGAAGTAACTAAAAGCTTCACTTAATTCATTTCACAAAATTCCTATCATCATACTTGAGAAGTACTTTTTCCTTCACATCTACATATAAAGAGAATAAATGCTGAAAATAACTCATAACCTACACCGCTATCCTTATCCTTCACTCAGGAGTAACTAACCATCTATGTGCTCACTCAAAATATACTAACTCTAGAATATACTAATTTATTACTTGTTGCCCAAATTTCCCTCTACCTGACATTCCCTCCCCCTTTAAAAGCATTTGTTCCCTCATGGATAGTGTGATTTTCTGCTTACCAATCTTGGTAGCTCTCACCACCTTTCCAGTGTCAAAAACAAAACTCAGGAACTTGTTTAGTTAAACTTTTGTCTTCTCATATTCCCCTGTACCAAAAGTTAACACCGACAACTTCAGATTTTGATTTATTGTAACTTCTCCATTGCAAAAGCTTGCCTCGATTAGTATTAACTTTAGCATACCTTGAGTTCTTGAATTTCTTTTCCTTCAAATATAGTCACCATTGATACTTGCTTTCTCCATCATAACTAGCTGATTTGTAATACTCTCTCTTTAATATGCAGCTACAAATCTTACTATTCCACGTAGGATGAAATTTTGTGGATTGGCCATATCAACAACTATTTACCGAAATTAGCCTTGTGAATAATCATATTTTAAAACAGTCTTAGCAAGTATTGCACAATATTTGTCTACTGTTATTGTTGCAGCTGTCACATTTCCAAAGTGATCCAACCTTTCTTGAGCTATAAAGTAGGACAAACAACCCTTTATTATCTTCCTGCTGAGCACCAATAAACAGAAGTCGATTCAAAAGCAAGATTAATGTTCTTAGTTACCACACCCAGCCACAACTTGGTCCTATGACCATTTGAAAAAACAACTGAAAAATTATTTTGTAGCTTCTTCATTCATCGAGGGATTCACTTCTGCTATAGGCCTAGCTGCTTGAGCGCAATCAGATTATTCGTCAGGATCTTAACAACACCAGGGTCAGGAGGACTTAGAAATTTCACATAAAACACGATTGTTGTCCAACTCCACTGATATGGGTTTGTTAGCTTAAGAGAATATTCGGAGAAGAAGGTTGAAATTAGCTTTTGTGCTACACCTTTCCTTTTCAGATAGATTTTTCATGCAAATAAACTCCTAGACTGAAAGTCCTCAAGGTGTAATCCCATTTTGTCTCTCCAAGGAATAGACTTAACAAATTCTCCTTTGATGATAAACAACTTGCCTTCAGCATCAATTGTTCCCAAGAGAGTGTATGTCTATTTCTCTTGAAAATGAAGCTGGCCTCAAGACTATGATTACCTAGCACTTTGACTGCCTCTTGCCATGTATCTTTCTTAGAAATCAGTTCATTCAATGGCTGCCATTCTCCATTTGCTGCATATATTTTCTCTTTTCTTCCTTGATTTTTTTGTGCAACAATTATTGCTAAAAAAATCTTTTCAAGACCATAATCAATGGCCTTATATAGGTTAACACTCTTGCAAATCTCTTCACCATTGATGTACTCCAATAGAAGTAGCTGCCCATTTTCATCAGCACAAGTTGTTTCTTCATCATAAATTGGACAGTCATAAATTCCCGCCTCCTTATCTTTAATAACTGTTATGAAGTATTGAGGTATCTTGCAGTTGTGCCCCACATCGTGGCTTGCAACATAGTAATTACAAAATCCTTTGTATGCGCATTCAGGGATCTAGGCAATGAACTAGGAACATATGGAAATAGGTTGTACTCAAGGTAGGGAGGAAGTTTCGATGTACTTGTTTCCTTCAAATGTGAGTTTTGTATAGAGGTTTTGACCTTATATCTCCAAGATTCAAGTGATACGACCCAGTCATTTTTGGACCCTTTCTGGATGGCAACCATCACCTAAAGTGAATCCCATTTTCTCAAAAAGTTCTGCATAAATCTTTGGACCTTGGGAGCTGAAATGTAGGCGACTCTGTCATCATTTTCTAGTCTGACTTGCAGCATGGGAGGCGAGTTGACAGCTCCCTTAATAAGGAAACTCTTTATTGTTGTTCAGGAAGTGCCAACACTCCTTCTACCTTCATGAATCCTTGCTCCACTTCAAGATAATTGTCAAACACTGGGACTTCATTATACCAGAACTCTTCTTAAGATTTTGGTTGTGCAGCACATTGTTCAATGTTGTCAATGAATTCAGTTTTTCATCAAAGAAATGATTCCCATCATTTTGTGGTGGTTCATCATAGGTAGGCAGACCATCATAACATGAGCCTCCTCGCAGTCCTACACCCCACTCCTAGCATCATCACATCTAGTAAATGATGAAAACAAACTTGAGATGCTTGAGTTCCTTTCCCTCTTCATTTTCTTCATCAAAATTGTTCCTCCTCCTCCATTGGATATTATCTACTACATTTGTTCTGGCACTAAACTTCTCAGCATGGCTGGGATTCCTAAAAAGTCCCTTATATTCTCTATGGCCCATGTAAACTGGCATGTTTCCCTTCCTTTTATCTCCAACAGGGTTAACAAAACCCACCTCATAATCTAAGCCTTTTTGCTTCAACAACTCATTATACCACTTATAAAGTAATCCATCTTTTCATCAATGAGGTGCAACTTCTCATTAGTATAATCATATCTCTATAGGTCAAAAAATCATGTTGAAACATTTGGTTGAACATTTGGTGTGCAGGTCTAGCCATTGTTCTTCGAAATTTAAAATGAAAGTGAATCATAGAACAATTGTGATCCTAAGTTTGGAAACTAAATTCAAGCAACATCAATTCTAGTTAAATTATAATAGTTGAACTGGAGTAACTTTATAAGTGATAAATGAACTTCCTCAGTGAAGCAAACTGAGTATCCCAAAGAAACAAACTTAATTCCAACTACTTGCTGCTTAGTTGAAACTTATCAGAGTAAATAAGCACATAAATAAGGTATAGCACCAAAGGATTCAACACTTGGTATGAATACTAATTACCAGGGCAGTAACAAGTGCTTATACTAAAAAATAAGCTGAAACTGTTGGTGTATGGACTGAAAAATGAAGGACTGGATTTTGAAGTTTTTGGTTTTTGATTGTTTGCACAGATGCTAAGTATGCTAAACAAGGTAAATAGAAAAACACAAACAAAATCAATTTAAACCAAATAATATCATAGAATCTGAAAATTTTGCCATCAAAGAAGAAGTAGTAATTTATGGATTGAAGTATGCTTGGCTATTGCTGTTTATGAGAAATAAGCTTTGGCTATCTACGTGTGACTGAAACGAGTGAGATAGAAGAGTATTATTCCCGATACAAGTGATTTAACCCTTGAATTTGCTGAGTTGCAGGTTTGAAGAAAAGCAGAGCCTCCAAAGCTGTGATTTTTGCTACCTTGAGGTTGGAATTTGGAGTTGTTGATGGTGTTTCTGGGCTGGGATTAGAGAGTCTTAGAAGTGCAGCAAAGACTAGAAGAAATAGATTTCAGTTTAGGTTAATAGAAGAGAAAAAATCAGAACTTTAAAGAAGAAACAGAGGATTTGAAGGAAAAGGATGATAAGTTTGGATAGAACCTAGAGCTCTGATTTAAAGAAGAAACAGAGGATTTGAAGGAAAAGGATGATGAGTTTGGATAGAACCTAGAGCTCTGATACCAATTTGTCAGGCCAATTTGTCAGGGTCTTTCTAACCAGAAAATAAGAGAGAAACATACATACAGAGAGAAAAAGAGAGAATTCAGGAAGAAAATGGAGGAAGGAGAGGAACTCAATGATTCTTCACTGATCATGAGATATATATAGAGAGAATAATGCTACGTTTGGATTGAGGAAATGGAATGAAAGAATGATAGGAATGAAAAATAATGTATTAGATGATCATTTTGGAGGATAAAGCATTCCAATGGAATGAAAATTCTTTTCAGCCCTTTGAATTTTATTCCATGTGAGAAGTTATGGAATAAAATGTATTCCAATGGAATGAATATGTATGATATTTTTATCATCATATTACACCACTCACTCCCACCAACAATCAAATATATACTTAAAATACTTTAAAATCATTCCATTTTTTCCTCTATTCCATTTTTTCAATCCAAACATAACATAAGGAGAAGCATCTGAAAGCTTCATCCTCAATTTATTTCACAATATTCATATCATCATACAATACTCTTCCCTTTACATCTATATAAAAAGAGAACAAATGTTGAAAATAACTCTCCTAACCTACAACACTATCCTTATCCTTGACTCACGAGTAACTAACCACTCGTGTGCTCACATGCTCACTCACAATATACTAACTCTAAATTATACTAATCTATTCCTTGCTTCCCAAAATGTCCTCTGCCTGACAAAGTATGTGTCAAGCAGTCAAATTTACAATGTGCCTAAATTTGTGGTTTGTTATGTAACATAAAGAGTAGAAGACTTAGATATAGGTACGGGGATATTTTACATGCATACATGGCTAATATATACTCCCTTCGTTCGAAAATATAGGATCTCTATTAACTTTTTGAAGTCAAATTGAGATATTTTTAAATTCAAAATTAATATAAATTAATTTAAATATAGATAATACAATTATGAAAGAAAGAAAATAAACAACACAAATTTAACTATGGTTTGATCCTCAATGATCAACTTCCACAATTGATTCCTCTATAATAATTTTAATAATACCACTTTTAGAATAAAATAAAAGATAAAAAGCCCTCTCTCTCATCGACCAAAACCAAGTTACGTCATCTTTCAGCCCTCTAGAACGTTATAACATTTTGGTTTTGTACTCAACAACTAAACTAAGACTTTTTTTTATAGAGTGGTACCTAGATCTTTCCTTTCAGTAATCGATGTGGCACTATTAAATACACGGGTAATATTCCAACAAAAGTAAGAGCGGTTTCCTAACAAAAGCAATTAGTATGTGTGTCTGAAAAAGATGGTCACTCTTATTTTGGGTGTTTTATGCATTAAATTTTATAGCCACAGGATTTCATAAGTCAAGAATATAAATTTTAGCTTTGTTCTTTACTTGAAATAACGAGAATCTAAAATTTTAGGCTTAACTGAATGGATCCGTTCTGAACTTAATGCCCCGTGGCGGAGGAGGGAATATCACATATGTAGAAGCTGCTGCATTCTTATTGGTCTGCACCTATAGCGTCGATTAGAACTTCAAGTTGATGTTGTAGAGAGTAATGCTTTAGGCAATTAATTAGGCTTGGGAGAGATTCTAAATAGTCAGGCTATGAGGACTCTGTTCCTTCATTCTCAGATTTTGAAGATCAACATGTTCATTTAAGGTTGGTTGCTCAATTGCTCATATTTTCAGATAGCCAACTCAGTCGCGGATAGAATATAGCTAATACAACTCATTCACATGGTGGTTCTAAAGTTTATTTTTCTGATTTAAGTCATACAGTGTCACTATAGCTGCTGCACAACATGATATAGGTTTGTTTTCTTTTTGGCCTCTTGAGGTTCTATTTATTTTGTAGAAGGGGTTTCGTATCAAACCCCCCTTACTACTCCTTTTGATACAATTTTCAAAGGTTTTCCAACTCCAGTCTCTTCAAGTGTTCAAGAATCTCATCTAAAAGGTTGTGATTCAACAGTTTTGTGTTTTGGTGAACGTGTTTGAGTGCTTATGATCACGGGAAGCTACTAGTTTAATTAGGGGAGCAATTCTTCTTTGACTCCTAAGGACCGATGTTTGTGCCCTAATATTAAATGCAATTTTTTCCCTATAAAATGGCTTCTAATGCACCAAAATATTACAAGTTTGCCTGTGGATAAAAATTGTAAATAAAAAAAGAACAATAAAAATACAGCCCAGATATTATATAAATTTCTAAACCACTCGCTCACACTTGTGAAGTAAAAAAATCCTAGCTCCTGCCATGTTCTTTTATGAGTAATCTGACCTACTCAGTCGAGGACGTCGGAGAATAGCTGGCATAATGTCTGTATTAAGAAAGAAGTGATGGAACTTACCTTTCTGGCGGGTAGGAAGACGTTAGATACGATGTCTTCTTCAAGTGAGCATTCAAAGAGAGAACAGTAGGCCTGCCTTACTCCCACCAGATCATGAGGCGATGATGCACAAGCTATTTCAACAATCACTTGTAGTTGGTTGATACCTTTATTCCTTGATTTCAAGGCTTTACTCGCCAATATGGCATCCCTTTCATGAGGATCACGTGTCCACAAGATAACCGCATTCTGTAAAAGTCAGACATGAATCTTGTCATGTAATATAAACACTGAACAAAATTGTTTTACAACTTTGTATATATATGGAGATATAAGCTGAGTTGAAGAATAGTTTCAGAATAGTGTCTTCATGAAGTTATAATAGTTTCGGCAAAGGATTTCATTTATCAGCTTTAATTGTTATGAAAAGAAAACCAACAAGGAAACACTTTTGCTCAATTTTTTAATTCTTGTAGCAGATATTTGCCTGGCTAGCATTCTAGAGATTTTTATTGGAGGTTTATAAGTGCTTCATCACATCTCTCGAGTTCTTGATCCAAGTTCTGCAGATATTGCTATAAAACTTGCTGTTCAAAACTGGCCTTTCAAACAGTTGCAGAAGCAACACCAACAATCATGCAATTTTGAGTAAATCACAAGCGCAAATTAAAAGGCAACTCTTCTCTTCTACACAGACACTACCTGATAGGTCTCGAGGATCGCTAATTGGCATCTTTTCCAAATAAATACTTGTGATCCTAAAATGTAGCTGCTCTCGAGCTTGAACCCTTCTCCAACTCGTTTTTAGTTCAGTTTTACCAAACTAAACATATAAAAGAGATGGAACAATACAGGCTCACACACAAACACATGTCCACAAATGTAATTACCTTCATTTGTAAAGTGAATTTGACAAATAATATGTTCATCAAATACAGCACTGTATATCCATGTGGTAAATCCACTTTCGACTCAATTAAAAAATTAATAACATGCTGAAAATCATTATACCTAAACAAATCACAGTAACAGAATGCATCTAAATTCTAAAAAAGGATGCTACAAAAGATAGATTCTAACTAAAAGCATTTCTCTTGGTTCTGAAAATTGGTTCATGGTGATCTAGTTTCTATATTTAACACAATAGTGAATTGTTGACAATCCTTAACATGCATAAAAGACAAAAATTAAATGGAAATGAAATTATGGTACAGTAGAATAAAGGAATTTTGTTCATTGACTTTCAAACAATTATGACCTCCGTTCCAAAATTAGAGATACATTTTGACTTTTTGAAGTCAATTTGTGAAAATTAAAACTTCAAAATTGATATGATTTCTTTTAAGTTTTACAAGTAATTAACAAATATTTTAACTAATATACCATACATATATTCGTTTATATTAAAATTTATATAATACTCCCTCCTTTCCAAATTATTCCATCATTATTGACTTTTAAAAGTCAATTTCATATACTTTCAAACTCAAAATTTTTATAATTCACTAACAATTCCAAAGCAACAAATCTTAAATTTGGTAAATAGTTTATTCATCGTTATATTGACTAAAGTTAAATGAATATATTTTAATTTTGAGTCTAAAAATGTCTCAAATAGACTTCAAAAACTAAATAATGGTCTTATATTTTGGAACGGGGGAGTAATTTACACTATACAATAAAGATATTTGTTTACACTGAAACATATCGATTTTGAAGTTTAGGATTTTATAAATTGACCTCAAGACGTCAAAATGTATTCATTTAGGGAAATCCCAAAACAAAAAGGTTAGGACACTCAATTTAGGACACAGGTAGACTGAAATATTATATTAAAGTACTCCATTTCATCATAAAATACACACTTACAGACTGAAAATAACTGTGGAAATTGAGGTACATTTCAAATAGCCATACCCTGAAATCCCCAGATAGTTCAGATTCAATAGACTTGATAAGGGACTCTTTATAAAGCTGCTCATATGTCTCTCTGATCTTCCTCCTTTGGCTCACATTTCTATGCCCCAATATCCAAATTAAGCCCTTCTCGTCCGTTCCCCATCCTGGCCATAAACCCAAAAAATTATCACCAAAATCAACACATTCATATACTTACATAAACAAAGTGTTAGAAAAATTATTAAAAAATAAATTTAAAAAATAAACAACTAAATAAAAAGGAATTGGGCTCCCATTCCAGGCAACAAACCCAAAAATTATCAACAAAACCAACACATATTCGTACTTACATAAACAAATGTGTTATAAAAAAATTAAAAATGAAAAGATGGGGATTTTCAGGGATTCATCATAAACCCATTTTGATCGTATCAAAAAATGCATGAAGAAATAATTAGAAAAATGAGAAATTGACCTTTGAAAGCTTTATTGATTCTTTCAGCGTCTTGGGTTGCAGAAGGAACAATATCTGGCACTCTAAGGGTACCCATTTTATTTTATTTCTGGGATTTTTATTGGGAATCCCAAACACATGACAATGAAGGAATTTGATGGAGAAAATAGCTCAACTGCTTCTGAGCTCAGCATCAGTATTCATTTTTCGGTTTCTTTTTCATATTAGAATATTACAGAGCTGGGAGCATGGAACAGAGGACTATCTTCTGGTTTGACCAATATACCCCTATTTCGATTTTAATTGCCTTGAGGGTCTGTTTTTTTTCGCTTTTTAAATTATTTTCCTAAATAAAAGAAGCTGGATCAAATGAGACCTGCAGAAAAGGAGGTGACAGATATCAGTTATTATCGGGTGATTTAGTTCGGGACAAGTCTACATATATAATAATTAAATATTATAATAAATATTAAATTTATTATTATTATTAAAAAATAAAATATAATATAAATTTTAATATTATATTTTATTTTTTAATAATATAAATAAATATAGTATTTAATTATTATGTGTGTAAATATTATTTATATTGTTATATATATATAAATTACACTATCTCTCATGTTATATACAAAAAAATATTTCTTAAAATTTATCGGTCTGAAATTTTTGAACTAAAAAAAATCTCAAATGATATGTCTTTTGTAATTAGTTATGTCATAAAAGACATCTTATTTTAATCAATAATATATTATTTGAGACACATTTAAAATATAAACAAAATTAACTCCTAAAATTATCTTTTTTAAAATTTATATTATTTTAAGAGACAATTCACATATAAATTTAAAATTTCTCATCTCACGCTCAGTCAAACGAATACTTAAAAATTTAATTTTTGCTATTTATTAAAATTTATAAGGTACATGACACTTGACTATAGAAAGAAAAATATTGGCCTCCAAATATTAGTTAAGGAACTTTATTAAATCCCATACAATAGTTGCTAAATAATTAAAAATATTATATATATATAATAATTTCTTTTGTGTGTGTGAAACTAAAAAGATTATATATATATATATATATATATATATATATATATATACACACACTAGCCGCATATAACGATTACAGTCTTAAACCTTTTTATTCACTTTGAAAAGATAATTATCGAAAGATGAGATAAATGTCCATATTAACTCGCATTAAATTGTATTTGCAATCGCTATGAAAATAAGATTATCTTTTAAGATTTTGTTTGGAGATTATATATATGTGTTGTTTGTATAATTAACTTAAAGATCGAGTTTAGAGGATAAAATAAAAAATAAAATAGAAATAGACCTAAACTTTCAACAAAAAAACTGAAAGAAAAAATGACTCAAAAATTCCGAACTTATGTTAAACGGATCGTGATAGCTTTATTAATAGAGATGAAGATTACATATTAACAAAAAAATAAATGAAAATCCGTTATTCATCAAGTCATTATTAAGCTATTAATATTGTTAAAATAACAACAATATTAATTGTAAAATAATATGTATCGTTTAAATTATTAAATGACAGTTAAATTAATTATAAAAAGTATTATTAAATAAATATTTATTATTTTTAACAATATAACAACAATTTCTTACAAAGAGATTCCATTTTTAACACTTATAATAATAATGGGCCTTTAATTTATAAAATGTGTGAAACACATGTATCAATTTACAAGTTCAAATGTTGATTGAATTGATGTATAATTAAGCTGATAACAACACGTTAACAACCGATAGGACAGGGTGACAAGAATGGCAAAATTTGCCCCACGCACCAACTTAATTATTGCCAACTAATTTAGTGGATAAGAGAGCCTTTATGACTGATGACAGAAGGCATGTCATTGTTCTTCATCGTGATTCTTGCATTTCAATTTATAAGAGAAGTAAATTGATATCTCAATTGATAATGTTTATGGAGAATAAGATATTAAAGTCAATACTTTTAAAATAGTTTGGTACTTATTTGAGATAAAATCAGTACCCTTATTAAAAAAAAATCAGTTATTTATTTTTACAATAGCAATTTAGTGCATGTTTTCTGAAAAATTTATATACATTTATAGTGTTTAGTGTGTTTAAAATATTTAAAAACTTAAGTTTTATTTACTTAATAATAATTTATTTCAAACGTGCAATGCACTAAAATTAATATTGTGCGCATAGAGGTCAAAATATTATAAATTTTATCATCAAAGACTCTGTTAAAAAATAAAATAGTACTTCGTACATATTTCTTTCTTTTGGTTTGTTTTTTTTTTCTTTTGGGCCAAAGCCAATTTTTTATTATATACTCTCTCCGTTTTAAAATTAAAGATATATTTTTAAAATAATAATTTTTAAAAATAATTTTATATTCTCAAATATAATTTAAATATTAACTAAAAAATAATTATGATAATTTTATATTAAAAAAATAATAAAAAATTAAAACTATAATATCACTTTATAATTTTAAAAATATATATCTCTAATTTTAATAAACTAAAAATCAATATATTTTTAATTTAAAAAAATAAAAAATAATTGACATACCGTTCATGAATAATGTGACGTGACAACAAAAATAAACAAAATGATCACATCACATTTTAAAGAATTCTCATCCCTCTCTTACTCGTTCTCCTACTTTATCAAGTTGTGTCGCTTTCATACTCGCTTTCATACTCGTTCTCCGTTTCATAAATAGAATTTTATTTTAATTTTTTTTAAATAAAATAATTTTTTTTGAATAATATAAATTCACGTTATTATAGTTGTATAGTCCTTATTCGTTAATTATTTAAACTGTCTAAATAATTACAGCATCTTTAAAGTTTAATATTCCTGAATTTATTTTCTAAAAGAAAAGGTCGACATTTGTGGACGGTGGGATTAATTATTCATTATAATGACGGGGTGATTGTATATCCTTTATTATATACGCCTCGTGTAGCTCACTAATTGCACGTACGTTTCTATAAACAAAACATTGACTGATGAACCAAATCCAAACTAACCGGAAATTTTAACAATTTGGAATTTAAATGTCAAATGCCCTTTGCACAATTTTATTTTATTTATTATTTTTTTGCAATTTAAGACAGAATTTTAATACTCCCTTATCCATAAAGACGAGTGTAGTGTAATTAATAATTATATAATTAGTCATAAGATATTGATATAAAATGTATTAGCTACTTAAAAATTACTACTCTTTCCGTTTTTTTTACTTGGCATTTTAGGAATAAACATAATAATTATGAAATATAATTAATATTTTATCTAATTGACCAAAATAGTTATAAAATCTCAATATTATCCTTTTAAAATTTATTAAAAAAGATAAAAAAAAGAAACAAGTTAGTATTTAATATAAGAATAATATAAAAAATTAAATCATCAATACTTCCTTAAAATACAAATGACAAGTAAAAAGGAGCAAATCTCATCATCTAAAACGACAAATAAAAAAGAACGGATATAATTATGTGTTATGTATTGTTATAAATTTGTGTCGAATTATAATTGTGAAATATATTAATATATGATATTTAATAGAATTATAAAAAGACACTTATTATTCATCTATCTAAAAAAAAGTACTACTAATACTTATTCATGTAAGTAATAATTGAAAAATCTTAAATATTTAAAATTCTTGGAATTACTCTTTGGATGGTTAAACTAAATATACTAACCTAGCGATAAGATATTTTTTTTACTATACAAGGTTATAAATTCAAGTTTAGTTCTTAGTAAAAGTCAAAATCAACAGACGTTACGAGATTGAAGATAATATTTCTTTAAAACTACCCAGGTTCTTCTTAAATTTTATGATAAAAATGCATAGTTAGAATTGAATTGTAATAATATAACATAAAAAAAAAAAAAACTCTTGCGAATGGTTGTTGCAGCCAAGTACAGTAAGCTACAGTTTCATTTAAAATTACAAAAACTTTAGATTGACATATTTCTTGGACATAAAAATAAAATATTTTTATTTATTTATATTTTAACTCCTCATTATTTATAATAAAAAGTTAAAACAAACACATGGGACTATGGGAGGAAGCCAAGAGACACGTGCACCGGGCAAGGCCATACAAATAATGTAAATAATTATTACACGTCATTTTATACAGCTCATGCTTAGCTGTAGACGTTGAACAATCTGATCCATTTAAAAATAAAAATACATCACATTGGTAGCATGTGATATTCTTCTATATCGTACACAATTATTTAGGTTCACTCTATCGGTTGTCAATGCGGACAAATCAACATTAGTTAGCAGGTGGGCTCAAGTTCAGTTAATTATTGGTTATATCTGTTTGTTTGTTTATTTATTACTATAAATTATTGGTGACCTCGATATATTAAAAAATTATTTTATGTTTTTAAAGTAGGTAAATAATATATTTTTCTTTTTTATATATTTATAAGTTTTACGAGTTCCATAGATATATAAAAAAAATAAATATATTATTTATTTATTTCAAGAATATAAAATAATCTCTCCGATTTATCAAATTCTACTTCAAAAATAAATCTTTGAATTCGTTTCAGTCTGACTTTCTTTTAAAAATAAATAGAATAGTGGTACCAAAACACGAGGAACCCTTAGACGTGTAGACGAGATAAAAATAATATAATTTTTATTATTAATTTATAAAATTAATTTGAGATATATTTTAATTTAAAATTGAGAAAATTAGTTAAAAATTATGAAATATTGAATTTTTATAATTAATAATATTTTTTAAATAATTTTTATAATATTTATTAATGTATTTATTAAAATTAAGTAAATTCGTATCAATTACAAATTTTAAAATATCTCAAATTGCTTTAAGAGATTACTAATTATATTATATTTCCAAACAGATGGATTACAAGTTTCCTTCCCACGAAAAAATCGAAGTAGAAAAATGCCAATTTCTGTAATGTTCAATTTTTTTAATTAGAAGTTTATACTAATATTATTCAATCTTAATGTTTATAATTTTAGAAACTAATACTATTAACATTAATCACAAAAATACAGACCGATCGACTGTAAATATTAAGAAAGAAATTTAGCCAAAAAATATATATTAAGAAAGAAATTAGACAATAACTTAAGAGAAACTTATATTGCTTCTCTTAAGATTTTTATTAAATATTAAACAAAAAAACTTTAGAGAAAACACATATACTTTTTGTGTTGCACATGCACTAATATTAAACAAGCCGGACTATGTATTTTGATAATTTTATGTCAAATTATAATAGCGAAATTTATCAATATAAGAGCCTGAACAAAATTATAAAAGAACTTCACTTATTATACATTTTTTTTAAAATATTATTATTAATATTTATATAACCAATAATTCAAAAATCAACAAAAATATTTAAAAAAAATTATCGTTTCTCCCTCTTAACTACGCTTGTCTCCCCTCTCGGGAGAGACAACAAGAACAACATCAAACTCTTAAGTAGCACCGCCGGTATTGAAAAAGCATTCAAAAAGCTAAACTCTTGTGATAGCGCTCGTGCATCATATCCATGAGTCATTTTTTTTCCGAGTGTGTATTCACGTGAAGATAACTCCCCTTCTTTAGAATTATATTTTATATGAATAAGTTTAAATTATTCCCCTATTAAACTTATAACATGTGTATTCCATTATCTTGAATGAATCTCCAACATGTGATGTGTTAAAGTTAATATTTAGACGTGCAGACGAGATAAAAATAATATATTTTTTATTATTAATTTGTAAAATTAATTTGAGGTATATTTTAATTTAAAATTGAGAAAATTAATTAAAAATTACGAAATATTGAATTTTTATAATTGATTATAATTTTTAGATAAATTTTATAATATTTATTAGCATATTTATTAAAATTAAGTGAATTTGTATATATTACAAATTTTAAAATATCTCAAATTGCTTAAGAGATTACTAATTATATTATATTTCCAAACAGATGGATTACAAGTTTC
This sequence comes from Hedera helix, assembly GCA_947179155.2. Classification (NCBI taxonomy): domain Eukaryota; kingdom Viridiplantae; phylum Streptophyta; class Magnoliopsida; order Apiales; family Araliaceae; genus Hedera; species Hedera helix. Next base: position 12,862,767 of record OX359280.1, read on the forward strand.
GTGCCCACGAAAAAACCGAAGTAAAAAGAATGCCAATTTCTGTAATGTTCGATTTTTTAATTAGAAGTTTATACTAATATTATTCAATCTTAGAATATCAATTATGTAATGTTTATAATTTTAGAAACTAATCTTATTAACATTCATCACAAAAATACAGGCGGATTGACCGGAGATATTAAGAAAGAAATTTGACCGTAATTTAAGATAAATTTATATTGAATTATAATTATAAAATTTATCAATATATAAGATTGAACAAAATTATAATTAAGAGAGTTTCACTTATTATGTATTTTTGTTAAAAAAATTATTATTAATACTTATCCATATAACTAACAATCTAACGAAAATATTCATAAGAAAAGACTGTATTCTCCTTTTCGCTACGATCGTCTCCCCTCGTGGGAGACAACAAGAACAACAACATCTAACTCCTGAGTAGCACTCCCGGTTAGTTAAGGGCAATGAGTTGCATGTGCCTCGTACTCATGAGATAATTCTTATCTTGAGTGTGTATTCACACGAAGATAGTTCACACACCTAAGTTTTGTGTTGAAAAAGTCGAGAAAATGATATAAAATATTTGAGTTTGATTTAATGTATATTGTGTATATTTGGTACCACGTATTTGTGTTAGATCACATTTAATTGGTTTAAAAAATGATATGTAATGTTTAGTGTATTTTATATGAATAAGTTTTAATGAACTTATAACATGTTCATTCCATTATCTTGAATGAAACTCTAACTTGCAATTACATGTATAATGTGTTAGTCAAATCAACCAACTTTTAAGTTAACTTTATTCATATTTTGGCTCATATAAGAGGCAATTATTCCCTTTCCAAGCTATTTCTCCATTACCTTCAATGAAACTCAAATGTGCAACACAACGGCTATATATTAGGCTGAATAAAATAAATACGGTTTCAAATTATAATAATATTATTAGTTTTTAAAAATTAATTAAAATATTTTTAAAATTTTAAAATAATTTATTAAAAATTATGAAATAATAAATTTTATAATAAGTAATAGTTTTTAAAGATTTCACAATGTTTATAACTATATTTACTAAAATTTAAAAAGCTTATTAATTTTGAAATTTAAAAACATCTCAAGTTAATTTTAAAAAATTAATAATAATTTTACATTTTAAAAAAAATTAGAGAAAAATTAAAAAAAATTAGAGAAAAATTATTTTTTTCATTTAGTGCATTGATTAATATGTTTATTGAGTTTCTCATATAAACCAACTTTTAAAAATGGGTAATGTTATATGTCTTAAATTTTTTGTCATAAATATGTCTCAAATAATATAATATTAAATAAGACAAAATATATTTTATGACATATTTAATTACAAAAAATTTATCAAAGTCGATGATCTATTATTTGATACACTGTTTGAGATAAAAAAATCTAAAATCTTTAATATTAACCTTTTAATGAGTCAATCATTGAAAAGTAGACTATGTTGAAGACAATCAATTAAAGATAGAATTTTTTTGTGGGGAACCCCTCCCCCCCCGCCCCCCCCCCCCCCCCCCCCCCCCCCCCCCCCGGGGACAATTAACACTCTTTCTCGCTCAAAAGGTGGGAGTATATGAAAAAGAAATAAGCGTTGCAATATTTATGGTCATATTAAAGCAAAGGCGTTAGCAAAGTAATTAATGAGGCATGTTCCCAAACGGACCAAGGAACAGTTCGTCATTCTTTGTTTTGCCTGTTCCATTATTGTCCTTTCATATTTTTCAAATTGACGAAAATATCCTCACTGCAGCATATAAATATAGCACAAGAGAATGTTCCTTTCAACGAAAACATTTCTCTCTCTCTAAAATATAAAACAAAAATTAATGGCAGAGACAGATAATTTTGGAGTTCTCACAAAGGCGTTTTCAGGTTCTCTTTCCATTCCAATTATTTTACATAATCTGAGTAATATGTTCTTTTAGCTGTTTTATCTTTTGATTGCATAATTTGGGGATGAATCAATCGAGTTATATATATATATATATATATATATATATATATATATCTATGTGTGTGTGTGTGTGTGTATACCTCTTTGCAATGTACTTGTTAATTTCTGATCTTTTGATAATATATAGTGCTAAAGAACTTAGCATTACTTTTATATTTGATACTGACTACTTATGTTTTTAATTATACTATTCCATATTATTCAGTTATTTACACCTAATTTTAGTTCACAGTTCAGTTATTTATTGACCATTTCTTCAATTCTTTTTTCTTTGTTTGGAATATTTCAGATGAATGTATACGATTTACTTGTGGAATTACATTTCTTTAAACTATAAAAACTGATATTTTGAGGTGAAAAAAAATGATATTTTCACGTGCGAAAAATATATTTAAAAAAGATTACGGTTGAGCATTATTCATTCTTATAAAATACTTCTTCCGTTCCCAAATATAAGATATAATATCAACTTAAATCATATTTAAACTCAAATAAAACGCAAGTTTCTTCAGATTTAGTCAATAAATTGACTAAACAATACTATTAATATTTAATGAACCGTAATTGGCATATGACTTTTACCCAAATGTAGCTACAAACTATTTTGTTTTGCTATTTCCTTTTTTATTTGGTGAAAAGAAAATGGGAATTATTTATTATGTAATTTCAAAGTTTTAACCCTTTATGGTATAAATTCAAATATCATTTACTGAAAAGTTTTAACCAAGTGCTTTTTTAGAACTACATTTGAATTCGCTGAAATGTTACAAGTAAATATGATTTGAATTTGATATTCTAGGGCTTGGAGTTGATGAGAAAGCCTTGATATCAATATTGGGGAAATCGCATCCAGAACAGAGAAAATCCTTTAGGAAAGGAGCACCTCAATTTTTCCTAGAGGATGAACGTTTATTCGAGAAGTGGGAGGCTCAACACATTGCTCAACTCAAACATGAGTTTTTACGCTTCAAGGTATACGCATCTTCTTTCCTAGCTTATTAATGTTTGGTTGTCAATAATTGCAGAAACCAAAACCGCCTTCTATAAAAGGAATTTGATATTTGCATTTCACGTTTCTCCATTTGCGATCCATTATTTGTTCCATTTTAATCTTCCAGTGGACCACAGATGGTGAAATTTTGAGTGCATTTATCATTTTCCTATAATCAACTGTTAAAAATTAGAAGTGATTAATATGGTTTGGCAATTTTATTTTCAAAATTGATTCCTATTTGTGTGAAAGTCCCATATGAACTCTCAATATATACTCCATTGAATTGTATGGATGCTTATAATTTTTTTTTTTTATTTTTTCATTTTTTTATGTGTCCTCGTAGGTCTTTGCTCAAATATATGATTATGTGAAAGTTGTTCCATTTTCTGTTACTCTGGATTAACCTTTATGGATAACTAATGTACGTCGAGCGTCAATAATTGTAAACTTTTCTCATTCTCTAGTGACAATATGTTGGTTTGAATGACTTAAGAAAAACCAAATAATAGGCTAATTGGACTCGATGACATTGCAATTTGTGAACTACAAATACTTTATAAAAAGGTCCCATTTAAGCTGTTGCTTTTATATATCATAAACAGAATGCAATTGTACTTTGGGCCATGCATCCATGGGAAAGGGATGCTCGTTTAGCAAAGGAGGCTTTGTTGAATGGACCACAATCGTTTGGCGTGCTCATAGAGATTGCATGTACTAGATCATCGGAAGAGCTTTTGGGTGCCAGAAAAGCCTACCACTCGCTCTATGAGCACTCCATTGAAGAAGATGTTGCTGTAAATATTCCCGGCACCGAACGTAAGGTGAGAGCTTTTACTTCCGGTGCTTGAAAAATTACATGTGTCCCAAAAATAAGTTTGAAGGTTTCTTCAATATATGTATATTTTACTCTAGATATTAAAAAATCCTATATATTTTTTTGAATGCAAAATTAATGCATTTCTAGAAGCATTGTTCCTTACGGTTTACCTTGTCATCCCAAAAAGATTTCAGTCCATTTTTTTAAATTTCAATAAAGAGAAGCTTTCTATATCAAGTTGGACCATTCACTTTTAGGGCATTTAATTGATGAATGACAAAAAAAGGAAAAGATCTCAAGGGGGTTTAGATTGATCATTGACTATATATGTCAAAAGGAAAAAGGGTTTGCGGCAGGTTTGCCTAACAAGCTGGAAATATTCTTATTTTTACACTGATGGTGGATCAAATATAAAACATTATGTAATTCCAGTTCAAAAAATGACGCACCCACAAAATGGATATAATGCTCCTTTTTTTTACTCCGTTTGAGGTGAGTGAGATGATGAAAAATTGAGGATGAAATTGTCATTTGAATCTCTTGATGAATTCTTTTGTTGGTTGGTGTAGTATTACTCTTTCAGTTCTAAAAGATAAACGTTACGTGTAGAGGTACCATAGCACCATCTCTATTATATGCTTAAACTTGGGAAACCTTTTATTATCGAGAGCAAACAAATTCTTCATCAAAACGTAAAATTGTCTTATAAGTTCTATTTTGTGCATTGACCAGTTGTTGGTAGCACTTGTGAGCTCTTATCGATATGAAGGTCCACGAGTTCATGAAGAAACTGCAAAATCTGAAGCCAAGATATTGCGTGATGCCATAAAGAATGCTGCTAAGAAGAACCCCATTGAGGATGAGGAAGTTGTGAGAATTTTAGCAACAAGAAGTAAGCTCCACATCAAGACCATATTCAAACATTACATAGAAATCTGTGGCAAACGTATCGATGAGGTATGAAATGGAGATTCCATTTAAATAAAACATTGTTTAGATAATTTGAAAAAAGAAAAAAACTAGATAAAAGAATGTTGCAGTAGCTGCTCACAAGAAATTAGATAAAAACAATAGACAATAGAGGACTTGAGGAAATTAACCTAATCAACATATAAAAAGAATAAAAAGAAAATAGATAAAACAAGAGACATCAGAATGGCAATGAATTACTAATATGATGACTGTAGACATACATGATACATCCATTTAACATAGGAGATTGACCTAAATGATAGATGCCGTTAGAATTTAATTGTTTTATTCTCTTTAAAGTTTGCAAAATTTAGCTAAGGCCATTCATGAAACATATATACAGACTGATGTTCATGGTAATTTGTTGAGAAATTATAAGGAAAAAATGAGAGTTGTTGTATTTTGGTGACAATTGAAATTGGTGACAATTGAAAGCTTATTGATCAATAATACTTTAGAAACACCCTAATTTCACTGAGACTCAATTCTTCTTTCTTCAGGATCTTGATACTGAGTTGATTTTAAAAGAGACAGTGCAATGCTTATCTACTCCGGAAACATATTTCATTAAGGTGATCAGCTTAACCTTAAAAAATATATCTAGACTATTTTTTAAAAAAAATTTGAGTTAACTTTTAATTTAATTGCTTACCGAATTTAGCTTTATATCCTTTCTTATATGCTTCAGGCTTTGGAGGAGGCCTTGAAAAGCGGCGCAGACGAGAAAACGAAGGATGCTCTAACTCGAGTAATCGTTACCCGAGCTGATGTGGATATACAGAAGATCAAAGAAGAGTACCATCGCAAGTATGGAGTTCATATCTCAGACAAGATTGAAGATATAGTTAATGGAAACTATAAAGATTTCTTACTTACCTTGCTTGCAAGAGGAAGTTAATTTAAAAACGCACTGATTTTTGTTGTCATATCGTTATTCCCCACACCCTTCTTCCCCTTCTGGCTGTTTTTGTGTTTTTTGTGCTTGTATGAGTATCAGATTACCAATATTTTTGCACATTTAAAATATTTATGTTGTATTCAATTGCTTGTTTATCTATTTTTTACTTCTTCCACCAGCATGTATCAAAGTTGCTCAAAAGAATTTTCAAAAGAGGGACTTAATTACTAAGTTAAAGGGAGGTAAATTTTATTTTATTTTTTTATTATATATTTTTTTTCAAAAATTGATGAAACTATTATAAAGTTAAATTAATCCATTAGTTTATGAGTTATATCTAGCAAAATTTAATGTAATATCCCTTCTAGTTTATCTAAACTTATTTCAAGTAAAATGATGATTGTGCGCTATCAACCCCAAACAATAATGAAACAATTAATAGTCATAGAGTACATAGAGGCGTTTTCAAGTGGTTTAGGGTATAATCAAAAGCCCTTAATCCACTCTTCTTCTTTTAGAAAACAGATACACTTCACTAAGATAATAATTCACTTGGAATCCCAGTACATAAAGTACATGTAAGAAGAACACGAGGGTTATGTTTATTTGTAAAAAATATATTTAGAATTGAACTATTTGTATTAATTTAATATTACTTCGGACTATTGTATCTTATAATAGAGAATTAATAGTCCTTTAAATAGTCTTATTGACTATTTTTTTTTTATCATTCCTAAGGCTATTTATGTGGACTCATTCCTACAGAATGAAAAAAATTATATTTGGTTGTTTAATTGGAATGGTATTAGTACAAATGCATGTTTAAATGATTTGATGATGATTTGATTTAATAGCTTTTGTAAAGTCCTTAATGGTGAAATTGATGTACAAGGACTTAAAATAGAAAGATCAAATCTGTTAGGTTGATCTTATGAGCTTAATGAAAGTATAGATTATAAGATCAAAATCGATCGTAAAGCCTGCTCTAAGACCGTAAAAACAAGAGAAGTTCACAGAGTCTACTCTTGAAACGTAAAGATTGCTGAGCTAAATAAGGATCGCAGAGTTTGATTTGATCGTAAAGTCAGCTCTGATTTCGTAAAGCAAAGTGACAATCACAGAGTCAGCTCTGAGTTAGTAAAACAAATACATTTCGTAAATTTGATCGTAGAGCAAAAAGAGAATTCGTAGAGCCAGCCAGGACAAACGCATTTTGTAAAGCTGAAGGATCTAAGGAACTTTACGATTGGCAAAATTGTAAAGTATGACAGGTCTGACAGTGGACTGACATCGGGATGATATGAAGGGTGAGAACTTCGAGACGACTACTTATCAACGAGAAAATTCAAAGGTCTTCTATAAAAGGGGACATCAGGATTCAATCCAAAAAGAATAAGAAACAGATTACAAGCCGAATTGTTGTCAAAATCTTAAAAGCTCTACCCTACGATCAAGAACAACTTGTTCTACTGCGAAGTCATTACTCATCGAACTTAAAGCCACGTAGTAGCAACTCATAAATCACTTATCTTACTTGTGGTTACTGGTCTTAGTGACCTCTTTGTTACTGAGTCTAAGTAACTTAAAGAGTTCTTAGTGACATTTGTCTTAGTGACATCTTTCAAGTCTAAGTGACTTGAAGGAATCTTAGTGATTCACTATTGTAATATATCTTAGTGATCTGGTCTTAGTGACCCTGTGACGCCCCCAAATCCGGGTTTCTTGAACTACGGGTTCGGTGCTCACATAACTATTCTACCCTGTTATCTCATACATTGATAGGACTAAATTATACGATATTTTTATGCCCTAATACTTAGTTTTTATATTTATTGTGTGGTTAAATGTTTAATTATTTAGCATATTGTGATTTTAATAGGTTTTATAGGATTTTAGTTAATTTATGTTAATTTAGGTCATTTTATAGTATTTTTATATTTCTTTTTATTTATGTGTTTTTAGTATTTTAGGTGTTTTATTTATTATTATGTGTTTTTAGGATTTTTAGTATTTTTATATTATTTTTATTTATTTTTTTATTTTATTTTGTAGGAAAAATAAAGCTTGGGGGCAAATCTGTAAATCTGGCAAAAGTCTGATGGCAAAACTGTAATAAACCAACACTGATGGCATTATCGTAATTAAGGAAGAAAAGACGCGGAGGGGCATAATGGTAATTAACCGAAAAACCGACCGACCGCGCAATGCGCGCATAAGGGTGAATCAGCAGAATTATAAACGACGTCGTTTGGTCATTAAATGGAAAGATTTCCGCGCAATGCGCGGGCAGGCGGCTGACGTCAGCGGACGCGGCTGAAGCGTTGACTGGTCAAAGCGCGTGTAAGGCTTGTTTGGCAAAGCGCGGAATTGCTGGAAAACGGGATTTTTCGGATTTTTGCTACTTTTTGATTCCAAATTGGATTTTTATTCCAACTAGGGTTAGGATAATAATTATTTTTTTTTCTTTTATTTTTAATTATAAATCCTATTAGGTTTTGGAAGGGTTAGAGGCCTATAAATAGAGGGTCAATCTTTCATTATTCAAAACAAGCTTTTAGGAGTTCTTTCTTCTAATTTCTTGGAGAGAGTTTTTCAACTAGTAGGTATTATTTTTATTATGTTTGGTTAGTTTTTATTTTTCAGTTCCAAAGGGATGTTGAACCTTATTTTTAATTAATGTTTTAATTGAGTTTTATTATATATTCCTTCATGCATGAGATTTATTCTTGATGATTTGTTTTAATTGTTTTATGATATTTGCTTGATTAATTTAATAATGGCCTGTTAGATTAATCAATAATTTATCATATGCTAGATTAAGATTTGATATTAAGCAAACGATATTTTATCTGATCATAAGTAGCAGTTAATAATATTTGATTGTGGTCAAACTTTTGAATATTATTATGGTTATCAAGATGGCAAGTTAAATGGTCTGCGATGTTGAGATTGTTGCTTGGAATAATCTAATTCTCTAATTTTTAATGCAACTGTTATATTAAATCTAGACTGATAGTTCTAGGTTGTATGATAGTTAGGGTCTTTTGTGAGCGATTGCTGCATTAGATTTATAATTTAAGGAGGATTTCGGGTAGCTTGGCGATTGTCGGTTATCTGGGATTATTAATTTCAATTGAAGGAAAATATAATAATAACTTGATTAATTTGTTAATTAAAAGAAGGGGATACTGAACTAAGGAACTGAAGTTTGTTTTAATTAATTTTTCTCATATTTATTTATTATTCAGTTTTATTTAATTAGTTAATTAATAATTCCAAACCCCCCATTTAATTAGATATTTTTGAAAATATTAGATTTATTAAAACAATTCACTTTCTGTGGGTTCGACTCTTACTTTCACTACTACATTAATATTTTTCAAAGTAAGATTTTATTTTTGGTTGCTTGCGACAGCATCCCAAATTTTGGCGCCGTTGCCGGGGAGTGTTTTGCTTTAATTTATTCTTTGTTTTCTTTGTAGTCTATTTTTCTAGTTTATATATTTATTTTATTTTTGTTTTTTATAGTTTAATTGAGTTTTGCAGGTTAAGGATGGAAGACATGCGTGATTATGTTAATGAGGTAAATATTTCTTCTCATGAGCAACAAACGGATAGTCTAACTTCTTTTGTTTATCAAATGGCTGTAGGTACTTGTAGGATTTGTGCGACAATAGGACACCCAACTGATATGTGCCCAATGCTTCGAGAGGAGTCCTATGAACAAGTCAATGCAGCTGGTGGTTTCCTTGAGCATTTCAGCTATGAGAATTGTAGACACCCAAATTTTGCACTTCTCTACTAACCCTGGCAGGAGGGCAAAGTCGTCACTTGACCCGACATACGAAAAGGAAGGTGGACCCCAACACGAAGCCACCCCAACGACTTACGGTCAAAGCCGCCACAACGAACAACGAGCATCAGGTTACTTGAGGCAAGACAAACAGTTGATCCAGAAAAACCTGAGCTGACCACAAAGGAAGACTAATGGCCACTCCGCTTACGATGTTCGGGGGTCTCGCTCCCCGGTGAGCGAGCGGCTGCCCAGCTCGCCGGTGAGCTGGCGGGGGTGGAAAGGGGGTAGCGCCCCCTGGAAGCCAAGCACAACGAGCAATTTATACACCGAGGAACAGCCTTCCGAAATAATACAGCAGAAAGTGACGATTTAAGACCGCGTGGCACGAAAATCGAGAAAAGGAAGCCAGACAGCCGCGGATGCATCTGCGGCCAATGACTTTTGGGGCTTCGCACGGCTCGAGGACGGCACACGGCAGCCCAGGCGGCCACAGCAGGCAGCCGCAGATGCATCTGCGGCTGCCTCCGATCAGCTATACAGCGGCCATTTTCGCGTCCGAGAGAAAAAAGGGAGGAAGAAAAATAAGAATTTTAGAGAGAGAGAAAGGCGAGAAATAGAGAGAGAAAGTCACGGGTTGGCCCAAAATAGTGAGGAATTCAACTTTCTTTGCTCAAACATTCGATCAATCTCTTGTTATTTGCTTGATAGTGGAATATATAACGATTTTTGAAGTGTTGCAAGGTGAAAATGAGCTTTTATTGAAGTTTTATCTTACTTTTTTTCTTGTGATTTCTTAATTTTGTAGATCTATTAGATTTAATCCGGTTATTTTGCTTTAGTAGTTTAATCGGTAAATTTTAGTTTATTTGTGCATTTGTTGGGTGGATCTACTGTAGATCCGAAAATATTTAGTGCATTGCTATTTAAATAGTTTGATTCGGTGTATTTTGAAGTTGGATCCAATGTAGTCAATATATTGTAGATCTATGGATTAGGGACGGTTAGAGAGGATTTATTGCGGATGGAATCTCCTCCTAAACCTCCCGATGATATCCTTTTAGCTTATTTTCTAGCTTTTACGTATGTAGTAATGGCGATGCATTTGTATTGTAAATATGTAAATTTTGGGCCTTAAAGCGATGTCGGATCGAAAATCGGGTTTAAGGCCCCGTAATAATGAAACGTGCGATTGTGGGCGTTTGGGGTTATTTAGATGGCTCACATGCCCGTGAATAGCCTCAACGCTATTTTAAATGCTTGATTTTCCTTTTAACGCGAGAAAATGATTTCGGAATAAATGATAAAGCTTTTCATAAAATCAAGCAAATTAGGATATTAGATCATTCGTAGGCTAAATAAAATTGTAAGTGTCGGATGAGCTCTATTCCTATTTGACGAAGGGTTTGAAAAATATGTTTTACAAATATCATCGATTTTATTATCGAAACAAAAAACCAATAAAAATGAACTTTTCGATTAAGTAAAATCCTTCGTGCATAGGGTTAACGAGATTCTGAAGCACTTTCAAAGTAAAGCATTCCAACGACATTCATTTAGGCACACGCGCGCGCGCACACACACACACACACACACACACAGGTTTTAGGATTTAAAAGGATAGGATAACATCGAGATTGCGGTAACCGTGTTTCACGGAAGTCGGGGGGTGCCTAACACCTTCCCCTCGCTTAAGCAAGCCCCCGAACTCTATGAATCTCGGTTTACGGACCAATTGAATCGGAGTCACATATGAGCCATTACGATTACGAAAACAAAATTCGGATGAGTTGGTACGTCCATTTCAAATATACCAACTGGCGACTCTGGTCAATTGGCTCATCATAAAATCGACCTTTCAAAACCCGTCGACATTCAAGCCGACCCTTTTCAAAAGTCACATCTTAATCTAAAGGCTAAAAATGGAAAGGGCATTTTAAATATTAAAAATACGAAATGGCGAAAATCCCGGCGTCGACAAGAATTCACCAGTGACTTGGCATGAAAATCAAAACTTTCCAAATAATCCACAGTACATGCAACCATATCCCCAACAACAACATGACCAATCGTCTACTTATGACATATCTTTAGAAGATATGTTTAAAGCTTTCATGACTCAAGCACAACAATTCCAACAAGAGACAAAAACTTCCATATATAATTTGGAGAATCAATTGAGTCAGCTTGCTACCACAATTGGTCAATTAAATTCTCAAGGGTCATTCCTTCAAACACCGATGCAAGAGGAAGCAGACAACATCAGTGCAGAAACGAACAATATTGATGTAGAAAATGATGTTCTTTGTGGTGATAACATGCCTAAGGTGGAGGGAATTTTTGGGAAAATAGATAAAGAGAATTTAGAGGATGCAAGTACGAACAGTTTGAAGTTAGAGGAAGAGGAAGAAGAAATTGAGCTAAAACAATATTTGAAGGACGCTGAAGCTGCATTCAATTCTTTGCCAATGATTTTAGATAGTCAAGCTATTAGTTCCATTCCATTACATGCTACTCACGACAAATTTTTATGTTTTGTTTTGCAGGATCTCATTCCGAATATAAAGAATCTCTCCAATCATTTTACATACTTTTTCAATGATGAGGAAGTAAAACGTTCATGTCACGCGCAAGCGAGATTGAATCTACCGATGAAGAATGATATGATGGATGTGGTACTCAAAATTCATGAAGTAGGAGTGACGTAGTACTTTGGCCTATTGTCGAGCCAATGACAATAAATAAAGGCGCTGCTTGGGAGGCAACCCGAGAAATCAGATTTGCATTTCTTTTTTCTTTTTCTTTTTATATTTATTTGTGCCTGTTTCTTTGCATTATAGTTTACATTTGGGACAATGTAAATTTTAAGTGTGGGGGAAGGGATTTAGGAAATTTTAAATTGTTTTATTTTTGGGTCAATTTTAAAAAATTTAAATTTTGGAATTTTGTGGGTAAATTCACTGCAAACCCTCACGAGACACAACTCGTCCACTTGGGGTAACCTTGGGGTTTAAAGGCTTGTTTCACGTGCTAAGTGTAACCGTGTTTCCTACGAAAATGGGGTAGTTTTTTTTATTTTATTTTTAGGATGTGTCACTTGAGCAATGAGTTAATTGAATTTTAATTTTTAGCCAATGATAAAAATTTTGATTTTTATTTTAATAACTCTTGGAAAAATGATAAATTTTTGCTTAGTCTGGATTTTGACTTTTTATTGATTATTATTTTGTTTGATATCTTTAAAATTTTTATACACTTATATCCATTTGGTTGAGCTAGTTTTAATGAAGAAAAAGTTTAAATGGTTAAATGCTTATGGAAGATATTTTTGAACTCTATATCTTATTTGATCATTATTTGAAGTGAAATATAAGACAAAATATAATTTGGAGGAGATGATTTAGGTAATTTTTCTAGGATTATTATTGAAAAAAATTATGTGGTGGGTTGAGATGGAGCGTAAAACGCACTCACTCATAAACACATGAAAAGCGAGATGGAGCGTAAAACGCACTCGCTGGTGAGATGGAGCATAAAATGCACTCACCGTGAGAAAAAATTGAAAAAATATTTGAAAGAAAATGGGATGGAGCATAAAATGCACCCATTAAAAGAAAAAATTGAAAAAATATTTGAAAGAAAAAATTGATAATCCTAGTATGTTTCATTGATTAAAAACCTTTTGATCGTCTGCTTTATAATTGTCTGTATTAGCTGAAAGTGATGAGAAAAATAAGTATTTTGAGTTTTGTTGTATGTCTTTTATAAGGTAATTAATAACCTAAACTTATCCGAGTTTTAATTAGTTTGATACATTTGGATACACACACACAAAAGATCTTGAGTAGAGTAAGATTAATAAATATGTTAAAATTCTAGATTTTGTATGGTTTTAAAACTTTATTTGAGTTATTATTTTAAAAATATTTGATGCTGTTGTTGAAATTTATATTGACCTGTTGCTCAAGTAAGTTGTTTGCTTATTAGTTTTATAGTTTTTATTTTTGTTTTGCCCGAGGACGAGCAAAAGCTAAGTGTGGGGGTATTTGATAGGACTAAATTATACGATATTTTTATGCCCTAATACTTAGTTTTTATATTTATTGTGTGGTTAAATGTTTAATTATTTAGCATATTGTGATTTTAATAGGTTTTATAGGATTTTAGTTAATTTATGTTAATTTTGGTAATTTTATAGTATTTTTATATTTCTTTTTATTTATGTGTTTTTAGCATTTTAGGTGTTTTATTTATTATTATGTGTTTTTAGGATTTTTAGTATTTTTATATTATTTTTATTTATTTTTTTATTTTATTTTGTAGGAAAAATAAAGCTTGGGGGCAAATCTGTAAATCTGGCAAAAGTCTGATGGCAAAACTGTAATAAACCAACACTGATGGCATTATCGTAATTAAGGAAGAAAAGACGCGGAGGGGCATAATGGTAATTAACCGGAAAACCGACCGACCGCGCAATGCGCGCATAAGGGTGAATCAGCAGAATTATAAACGACGTCGTTTGGTCATTAAATGGAAAGATTTCCGCGCAATGCGCGGGCAGGCGGCTGACGTCAGCGGACGCGGCTGAAGCGTTGACTGGTCAAAGCGCGTGTAAGGCTTGTTTGGCAAAGCGCGGAATTGCTGGAAAACGGGATTTTTCGGATTTTTGCTACTTTTTGATTCCAAATTGGGTTTTTATTCCAACTAGGGTTAGGATAATAATTATTTTTCTTTTTCTTTTATTTTTAATTATAAATCCTATTAGGTTTTGGAAGGGTTAGAGGCCTATAAATAAAGGGTCAATCTTTAATTATTCAAAACAAGCTTTTAGGAGTTCTTTCTTCTAATTTCTTGGAGAGAGTTTTTCAACTAGTAGGTATTATTTTTATTATGTTTGGTTAGTTTTTATTTTTCAGTTCCAAAGGGATGTTGAACCTTATTTTTAATTAATGTTTTAATTGAGTTTTATTATATATTCCTTCATGCGTGAGATTTATTCTTGATGATTTGTTTTAATTGTTTTATGATATTTGCTTGATTAATTTAATAATGGCCTGTTAGATTAATCAATAATTTATCATATGCTAGATTAAGATTTGATATTAAGCAAACGATATTTTATCTGATCATAAGTAGCAGTTAATAATATTTGATTGTGGTCAAACTTTTGAATATTATTATGGTTATCAAGATGGCAAGTTAAATGGTCTGCGATGTCGAGATTGTTGCTTGGAATAATTTAATTCTCTAATTTTTAATGCAACTGTTATATTAAATCTAGACTGATAGTTCTAGGTTGTATGATAGTTAGGGTCTTTTGTGAGCGATTGCTGCATTAGATTTATAATTTAAGGAGGATTTCGGGTAGCTTGGCGATTGTCGGTTATCTGGGATTATTAATTTCAATTGAAGGAAAATATAATAATAACTTGATTAATTTGTTAATTAAAAGAAGGGGATACTGAACTAAGGAACTGAAGTTTGTTTTAATTAATTTTTCTCATATTTATTTATTATTCAGTTTTATTTAATTAGTTAATTAATAATTCCAAACCCCCCATTTAATTAGATATTTTTGAAAATATTAGATTTATTAAAACAATTCACTCTCTGTGGGTTCGACTCTTACTTTCACTACTACATTAATATTTTTCAAAGTAAGATTTTATTTTTGGTTGCTTGCGACAGCATCCCATACATCCAATCTGAACAATATAATAATAATAAACTTAATTTACATTTATTCATAACTAATCCCGGGTTCTACGTACCTTTATATATACAAACTGTCGTATCTAACATATTACAAAACATAATAATAAATACAACATTATTTAATACAACGTCTACTGCTGACTGATTTTTCCTTTTCCTTTATCTACACCTGACCCTTCGGCCTTCTCTGGTTTAACTGAAATATCATGAATAAAAGCAAGAATGAGCATAAATAGCTCAGCAAGTACATCAACAATTGATATCATGATAATTTCAGATGAATAAGGAAAATCATAAACAATTTAATTAAATTTTTGCATGATAACTAAATGGATATCAATAAACCAAACCATCGGAATAGGCTGATCAACTTTAGTTCAACAATTGAATCAAGAATTAAAGTCTGATTTTACATGAACACTGTAACAATAAGATTTATTTGCTATACGGTCACAAGACCAAGAACTCGTTTAGAACAATACCAATCTTATAGACTGATATTGCCCAGTTTAGTCAAAAGATTGCTGTTTCAATTAGATGTGTACTCTGGGTGATCAGCCCATTGTACCTTTATATTGTGCACAACATAAACATCTAGCGATGCAACCACGTCATAAAATTATAATGCATATACTTTATTCCCCTTTAGTAGGGTTGTTCTATTACAGCATATCATAGAATCCGCACCACAACAATATGGATTGGAGCACATAACAATGAACATCTGATTTCAACATATTTCATTTTATGTGTCTAGCCAGAATCAAGATTGACATCGACCTTTTCAAAATAGTTCAATAATGAACGAACTTTATATGATCACATGAATACATAACAGGAATGTCTATTCAAATAACTACAATTAGAAGTTTAGTTAGAAAACTTGCCTTCGTCTTCGTCTATCACAATTGGTATATTATTATCCCGTCTATAACGAACATGACCACAACATGGGCTCATGCATTAGTTACATACACATGCATGTGATAACTTGCTATACAATCTATCCTTTAGCTTAACATAACCCTAATCACATAACACATTGCTCATAAATGTCTTAATATCTACCATATTGATTATTTTTATCAAATTATGGTTTATACACATGCTTCTATCATTTAAGATCAAAACATTTCATTTTTGGACCCTTAAAATATTTTTATTTTTCAGAACACTGCACCTCGGCGCAGTGTTTTCTCCTTCCAATCTCGCTGGCCGCGAAATGCTTGCAGCCATGAACAGTGACACTGCGCCCCGGCGCAGTGTTTAGTACAAAACACTGCGCTGGCCGCGCAGTCCTGCAGTCCAGAATTTCTGATTTTTGCTGTTGCTTTGGGGATTTTTAACTCTTTCACCATACATCCAATTAACACCAAATTTGGAACAGTGCTAGACCTTACTACTTAGTATTTTAAATATTTTTCTCTTATCCCATTTGGCTTCATTAAAACATAGAGAAACTAGCCCAAAGGAGGGCTGTTCAACACAATTTTCAGACTTGGAAAATTTTTCAGTCTTTGAAATCTAACTTTTCCAACTTTGTGATTTTTTTGCCATAAGCTTTAAAACTTCAATCCAACACTTGACCTAGCTCATATACGTCATATATGACATGTCCAAACTTTCAAAATCGTAAAACTTCGCACGAGGCGATATTTGTCCGTAAAAATCCATTTCGAGTCGAAACGATCGTTTTCGGCCGTTCGAATCGCTAATTCATTCAAATTTGATGTCGTTGATTACCAAAGCAGTGTATTTACGTATAACTTACATGTTTGGCCTCATTTGGCATTCAATTTCTCAAAATGGCCAGAAATCACACATTGGTTGAATTTTACCAAAATCCCATAACCTGAAATTTCAACTATTCTTGAGTTATCAACTCTACATCTCATATACATGAACATGTACACATTTAGCAACTTTGTATGCACGTATAATTTCTACATGCACCTTCCAAAATACTTTACAGATTATAATTTGGTTTAGGCACAAAACCTAGCCTAATATTCAATCAACCTTCACAAAACATAATTTTTACCCCATCTAGGTTTCTTTGATGCTCTCTAACATATGATAATGCATGTAACACACATCTTCATCCTCTCAAACTAGATTTTCATCATGTCTAGTAACATATAACACTCAATCATGCTTTAAATATTAGCTTTTAGCTTAAATATTCATATGAATAGTGCACCACCTTTGGTTTTAATAGATATAACTTAGGGTTTCATGATCAATTAATCAAATAACATATAGGCTTACAAAAATTCATATAATCAACATGTATAGCCAAAGTTACATGCATGGCTACTTCATCTATTGAATTTAAGCACATAACTACCAAGTCTCATGGTTTGAACACAAATTACCTTCTTTTAACTATTCTTCTCCTTGCTAATAACTTCCTAAGAGCTTGATGATCCACTTATGGTATTTGATTTACTTCTCTTGATCAACTATCATGCAATCCCTTGTGATTTCTTGCAAACCCTAAGCTTTATCTTCTTTTTTCTCTTTTTTTGTTGATAGCTTCAAATGAGGGAGTGAAAATAAGCTAAGTTCATTTGATGCCTGCTAATATATGAGTTGTACAAATTCTCTAGCACTTAACCAATCATAGTTACTTTAACTCTTGCACGGTGAAGGGTATTTAGGACATTTCACTTGACTAAGCAAGGTTAGAATGAACTTTAAACCAACTTGGGACACATGTGTCATTTTCCAAATTAATGAGGGTAAAATGGTCATTATCCATAATTTCTAGGGAATTTTAATTTTCAACATTTATAAGTTGTTCAATTTTAATCCAATTCAAATCCTTTTTGATCCAAACTTGTTTCATTATATTTGAATTTAATTCCATCGTCTAATACAATGTAATTGACTTGTCCCAAAATGCTTGTCACTCCTCAAACTTTAAATTTCCCATTAATTTCTCATTCAAAACTTGAATATCCATTAGTTAATTATTATTTTACATATTTTCAAAATTCATATCATTATATTCTTCCCTCCTTACAAGGATTCCATCCCTGGAATCACTATTACAAGTTTACATAAACAAACTTGGATATTCTTTCTTCATTTTCTCCTCTAACTCCCATATTGCCTCTTCCACATTGTGGTTCCTACACACTACCTTTATAGAAGGTATTTCCTTGTTTCTTAAAATCTGTACCTTCCTGTCTATGATTTGAACAGGAGTTTCTTCATACGTCAAATCCTTTTCAATTTGGATTGGCTCGTATTCAATTACATACTTATAGTCCGACTTGTACGTTCTTAGTACCGACACATGAAATACATTATGTTTGTGCTTTAATTCTGGAGGTAATTCCACAGCATAGGCTACCTCTCCTATTCTCCTCAATACTTTAAATGGTCTAATAAACCTTGGGCTCAGCTTTCCTTTCTTTCCAAACCTTATCTTTCCCTTCCAGGGTGACACATTTAAAAACACATGTGACCCTACTTCAAATTCTCTTTTCTATCGATGTTGGTCAGCATATTTCTTTTGTCTATCCTGTGCTGCTATGAGTCTTGATCTTATTACTTTGACAATTTTGATAGTTTGTTGCACTATTTCTGGTCCCAATAACTTTTGTTCTTCTACCTCGTCCCAGCAAAGAGGCGTCCTGCATTTTCTTCCATACAATGCTTCATATGGTGGCATCCCAATGCTTGCATGATAACTGTTGTTGTATGCAAATTCCACTAACGGTAAATGATCATCCCAATTGCCCTTAAAGTCCATTACACATGCCTTTAACATATCTTCTAATGTCTGGATTGTTCTTTCACTCTGGCCATCTGTTTGAGGATGATACGCTGTGCTCAATCTTAGTTGTGTACCCATACGCTCTTGAAAACTCTTCCAAAAATTGGACGTAAATTGTGGGTCTCGATCTAAAACAATCGATTCCGGAACTTTATGTCTTGACACTATTTCCTTCACATAAAACTTTGCTAGTTGATCCAGGTTGAATCTGACTTTGATTGGCAAAAAGTGAGTGGACTTTGTCAATCGATCCACTATTACCCATATCGCATCATAGCCTTTCTGTGTAGTTGGGAGTCCTACAACAAAATCTATTGTGCGTGCTCCCATTTTCATTCTGGAATTTCTAACAGTTGTAACAATCCACTAGACCTCTGATGTTTTGCTTTAATTCTTTGATAAGTCAGACATTTACTTACACATTCTGCTACATCTTTTTTCATGTTAGGCCACCAAAAATGCTGGCGAAGTTCTTGGTACATATTTGTGCTTCCTGGATGAACTGAATATCGTGAACTATGCGCTTTTTGCAGAATCTCATCTTTTATTTCAGACACTATTGGCACCCAAACTCTTCCTTCAAACCTCAGTAACTCACTATCATCCATCTTGAACTTTGTGTCTTGTCCATCAGCTATTCGGTCCCTGATTTGACCGCATTCTTGATCTTGCATTTGAGCTTCTTTTACTCTATCTAACGTTGGATGAGCTTCAACCATATATAATCTCTCTTTCGACTCCATCGGATGTTTTACTTCCAGTTCCAATCTTTCCATGTCTTTAATCAGTTCTTCTTGAGCAGTTAACATTTCCAATCTTTCTCGACCTTTTCTACTTAAGGCATCGGCCACCACATTTGCTTTTCCTGGATGGTATAAAATCTCACAATCATAATCCTTGATTAATTCTAACCATCTTCTCTGCCTCATATTTAAATATTTCTGAGTGAAAATATACTTCAGACTTCTATGGTCTGTGTATATCTCACACTTTTCTCCATACAGGTAATGCCTCCATATTTTCAAGGCAAATATCACTGCTGCCAATTCCAAATCATGGGTTGGATACCTCTTCTCAAAATCTTTCAACTGTCTTGATGCATATGCTATGACTTTACCATGTTGCATTAATACACAACCTAATCCTTTGTGCGATGCGTCACTATAAACAACAAATCCTCCCGTATCGTCTGGCAATGACAACACGGGTGCTTTACTTAACCTCTTCTTGAGTTCTAGAAAACTTTCCTCACATTTATCTGTCCATATAAACTTTACAACTTTCCTTGTCAGACTAGTCAAAGGTCCCAACAGCTTTGAGAAATCCTTAATGAATCTTCTATAGTATTCAGCTAATCCAAGAAAACTACAAACTTTAGTTGGTGTCTTTGGTTGTTCCCAATTAATTACTGCCTCAACTTTTGCTGGACCTACTGATATTCCTTCTTGATCGACCACATGCCCTAGAAATTGCATCCTTTGCAGCCAGAATTCGCATTTTGAAAATTTGGCATATAACTTAGCTTCTCTTAGCTTTTTCAACACAATTCTTAGGTGTTCAGCATGCTCTTCCTGAGTCTTGGAATAAATTAAGATGTCATCTATGAACAACACCACAAACTTGTACAAATACGGTTTGAATACATGATTCATTAAATCCATAAACGCAGCTGGTGCATTCGTCAATCCAAATGACATTACTAGAAACTTGTAATGACCATAACGAGTTCTAAACGCTGTTTTGGGTACATCTTCAAGCCTCACCTTCAGTTGGTGATAATCACTCCTTAAATCAATCTTCGAAAAATACTTGGCTCCCCTTAGTTGATCAAATAAGTCATCAATCCTTGGTAGCGGATACTTGTTCTTAATCGTCACTTTATTTAATTCCCTGTAATCAATACAGAGTCTTAACGAGCCATCTTTCTTCTTAACAAATAAAACTGGCGCTCCCCAAGGTGACATACTTGGCTGAATATACTTCTTGTCCAGTAATTATTGCAACTGAATCATAAACTCTTTTAACACCACTGGGGCCATTCTGTATGGTGCCTTTGAAATCGGCGTTGTTCCTGGCACAAGATCAATAACAATTTTGATCTCCCTGTCTGGCGGAAGACCCAGTAAGTCATCCGAGAATACATCTGCATACTCCCTTACGACGGGTATCTGACCCAATTCTGACCCTACTATGCGTGTATCAACCACATGAGCTAAATATCCCACGCACCCTTTCCTTAACAGCTTTTCAGCCTGCAACATCGTCAAACAATAAGATTGTCTAGGCTATTTTCTACCATAGAACACCACCTTAGACTTGGTAGGATTCTGGAGGTTTATACATTTACTCTGGTAGTCGATCACTGCTCCACAGCTATTCAACCAATTCATTCCCAATATCACATCAAATTCTCCTAGCCGAATAGGTATTAAATCTACTAACAGTTTATGTCCCCTTATCGTTAGACAACAACCCCGGCAAATATTCTCCACCCGTATTACTTCCTTATTTGCTACTTCTATATTCAATGCATTTTCTAACTTTACTTGTGGCAGGTTCAATTTCTTAGTAAATTCATCAGAAATAAAAGAACATGTAGCACCTGAATCTAATAATACGTATGCATTTATATTATTAACATGAATGATACCTGATACCACATCTTTTGATGCCACTGCATCCTGTACGGACATATTAAATGTGCGAGCTGTCGGTCTCCTGGGTTGTACAGGCCCTCCTATGGTCAACTTCCCACCAGTATTACCTTTACTTCCACTTCCTCCTTCAATTTTCTTTTTAGGGCAATCTTTGATCTGATGTCCCACTTCTCCACAATAAAAGCAACCTTTCGTGGTCTTCGGTACCGGACAATTTGTTGCAATATGCCATTCTTTGCCACATCTAAAACATACATTTTTCCCTTTCAAACAAGCACCTGAGTGTCCTTTTCCACAGTTAGGACACAATTTGACCTTTTTCTTTGATTCTCCTTGTTTAACCACAGCTGTACTACTATTGCTTTTCCATTTCCGCTTATTGGGGTTGCTTCCTCCACTGCTGCCTTCTTTATTAGGCCCATCGCCTTTCTTCTTGCCATGTTGTTCTTGTTTATACTTATTCAAGGCTTCACTGCCTCCCTCTGCTAGAATAACTTTCTCCATTACTCCCGCAAAAGTCCCAATCTGAAACATCGAGACCTTGCTGTAGATCCATGACTTCAATCCACGCTCAAAGCGTCTTGCCTTTCTCTGCTTTGTCTCCACCTGATGTGGAACAAATCTTGCCAATTCATTGAATTTCGCCACATACTCGGCTACCGATATGTTCCCTTGCTTTAATTCTAGGAACTGTACCTCCATCATATCCTGTGTCACTGGAGGAAAATAAGCTTCGAAAAATATCTCTTTGAACCTCTCCCATAGTACAGCTCCCGTTCCCAATCTTCCCTTATTGGTAACCCACCAATAGTTAGCCTCTCCTTTCAACATGAATGTGGCAAAAGTGGTTTTCTGATCTTCCGCCACGTTAGTTACATCAAATACTTTCTCTATTTCAGTTACCCAATTCTGAGCCTCTACTGGATTCATCGTTCCTTTGAACTCTGGGGGTCCTACAGCCTTAAAATCTTTAAAGGTAGCAACTCTGGTGGCTACTGGTTGATCACCCCCTATATTTACATTCCTGTTTTGAAAGGCTCCCATCAGTAAGTCTACAAACTGCTGCATAGGGTTAGCTGACTCATCTGGAGCATTTACTGACTCCTCTGGAAGAGGTTGAACGTTCTGTCTGCGTTTGGGCAGCATTTCTGTATCACAATTTATATCACAATTATTGTATAACATTTGCATAGCATATTTCTATAAACTTTAAACACATAAACGTGTCAACACACATTTCATAAATAGATTAATATTCATAAGCAAGTTTGATTCGTGCGTAGCACATTACATTTTCATGTAGCACATTGCTATTAACCTTTTATCCTTTCAACTACCTGAGTCGAGATTCACATAACTCTATACAACAAGCTTAGACCTTCCCTCCTTACAATAAGAGATTACACAACTATCTATCCCTTCTATAACAAAAGTTAGGGATTCACATAATATACACACGTAATTATACATACATAAACATATATATATCTATTACATATTTTCTACGAAAGCATCCCTCGCCTAACAGCATCTTCGTACTCTTCATCCATTATTGCTACCATTCAGGGTGTCCCTTGGTTGATTATATTCCACAGGGTAGTAATGTACCCAATCCTGTGCCCTTTCGAATGCCGTGTGAAATGCATAACTCATGTCCTCCATTCTTACACCCATACAGTCAATTCTAGCTTTCTTGGACCTTACTTCTTCCTCTAACAAATCTATTCTTCTAACTGCTTTAGCCCCAGTATGTTCATACTTGGCTATCTCAGCAGCTACATCTCTTAATTTAACCTCCAAAGTTTCTTTATGGTTTTTCAACTCTTGAACCTTTTGTTCAGCTTGCCCTAACTTATCCTCCAGTTCCACATTTCTATTAGTTAACACTTGTACTGTCGTTTCTTTCTGTTCCACAGCTGTTTGCCTTTCAGCTGCTTGAGCCTCCAATTCTAATATTCTGTCCACATATTCACTATTTTGTTGTATGAGACCAGTTACCCATTCCTGATCTACTTCTCTCTACTCAGATGATGCATTATCCAGCAATGCCCCGTCTGAGTCTCCTTCTAACTCATCTGGATCTTCTTCCTGTTCACTATCCTAGTTGGCACAGTCGTCATTACGTCTATATGAATATCTCTGGATTCCTCTTCTTCTACTGCCCGACTAGATTCCCCAATCTTTGGCATGCTATAAAATCACAAGAACAACTATTTTAGTTCAATGCAACTTTTCGTATTCCTAAAGAACATAACACGTAGCGCATAACACATAGTTAGAGATTGTAACTTCAATAACTTCCAACCTTCACCTCTTAGAACTCTACTTGAGTCTTACTATATTCCTTAAGATATTCCTAAGGTTTCCCCACCTAAGGTTTATAACCTATCGGCTCTAATACCAACCTGTGACGCCCCCAAATTCGGGTCCCTTGAACCACGGGTTCGGTGCTCACGTAACTATTCTACCCTGTCATCTCATACATCCAATCTGAATAATATAATAATAATAAACTTAATTTACATTTATTCATAACTAATCTCAGGTTTTACGTACCTTTATATATACAAACTGTCGTATCTAACATATTACAAAACATAATAATAAATACAACATTATTTAATACAACGCCTATTGCTGACTGACTTTTCCTTTTCCTTTATCTACACCCGACCCTTCGGCCTTCTCTAGTTTAACTGAAATATCATGAATAAAAGCAAGAATGAGCATAAACAGCTCAGCAAGTACATCAACAATTGATATCATGATAATTTCAGATGAATAAGGAAAATCATAAACAAATTAATTGAATTTTTGCATGATAACTAAATGGATATCAATAAACCAAACCATCGGAATAGGCTGATCAACTTTAGTTCAACAATTGAATCAAGAATTAAAGTCTGATTTTACATGAACACTGGAACAATAAGATTTATTTGCTGTACGGTCACAAAACCAAGAACTCGTTTAGAACAATACCAATTGTATAGACTGATATTGCCCAGTTTAGTCAAAAGACCGCTATTTCAATTAGATGTGTACTCTGGGTGATCAGCCCATTGTACCTTTATATTGTGCACAACATAAACATCTAGTGATGCAACCACGTCATAAAATTATAATGCATATACTTTATTCCCCTTTAGTAGGGTTGTTCTATTACAACATATCATAGAATCCGCACCACAATAATGTGGATTGGAGCACATAACAATGAACATCTGATTTTAACATATATCATTTTATGTGTCTAGCTAGAATCAAGATTAGCATCGACCTTTTCAAAATAGTTCAATAATGAACGAACTTTATATGATCACATGAATACATAACAGGAATGTCTATTCAAAGAACTGCAATTAGAAGTTTAGTTAGAAAACTTGCCTTCGTCCTTATCTATCACAATTGGTATATTATTATCCCGTCTATAACCAACATGACCATAACATGGGCTCGTGCATTAGTTACATACACATGCATGTGATAACTTGCTATATAATCTATCCTTTAGCTTAACATAACCCTAATCACATAACACATTGCTCATATATGTCTTAATATCTATCATATTGATTATTTTTTTTAATCAAATTATGGTTTATACACATGCTTTTATCATTTAATATCAAAATATTTCATTTTTGGACCCTTAAAGTATTTTTATTTTTTAAAACACTGCGCCCCCGCGCAGTGTTTTCTCCTTCCAATCTCGCTGGCCGCGAAATACTTACAGCCGTGAACAGTGACACTGCGCTGGGGGAGCAGTGTTTAGTACAAAACACTGTGCTGGCCGCGCAGTCCTGCAGTCCAGAATTTCTGATTTTTGCTGCTGCTTTTGTGATTTTTAACTCTTTCACCATACATCCAATTAACACCAAATTTGGAACAGTGCTAGACCTTACTACGTAGTATTTTAAAAAAATTTCTCTTATCCCATTTGGCTTCATTAAAACATAGAGAAACTATCCCAAAGGAGGGCTGTTCAACACAATTTTCAGACTTGGAAAATTTTTCTTTGAAATCTAACTTTTCCAACTTTGTGATTTTTTTGCCATAAGCTTTAAAACTTCAATCCAACACTTGACCTAGCTCACATACGTCATATATGACATGTCCAAACCTTCAAAACCGTAAAACTTCGCATGAGGCGATATTTATCCGTCAAAATCTATTTCGAGTCGAAAATATCGTTTTCGACCGTTCGAATCGCTAATTCATTCAAATTTGATGCCGTTGATTACCAAAGCAACCTAGACACATGTATTTACGTATAACTTACATGTTTGGCCTCATTTGGCATTCAATTTCTCAAAATGGCCAGAAATCACACATTGGTTGAATTTTACCAAAATCCCATAACCTGAAATTTCAACTATCCTTGAGTTATCAACTCTACATCTCATATATATGAACATATACATATTTAGCAACTTTGTATGCACGTATAGTTTCTACATGCACCTTCCAAAATACTTTACAGATTATAATTTGGTTTAGCCACAAAACCTAGCCTAATATTCAATCAACCTTCACAAAACATAATTTTTACCCCATCTAGGTTTCTTTGATGCTCTCTAACATATGATAATGCATGTATCACACATCTTCATCCTCTCAAACTAGATTTCCATCATGTCTAGTAACATATAATACTTAATCATGCTTTAAATCCTAGCTTTTAGCTTAAATATTCATATGAATAGTGCACCACCTTTGGTTTTAACACATATAACTTAGGTTTTCATGATCAATTAATCAAATAACTTATAGGCTCACAAAAATTCATATAATCAACATGTGTAGCCAAAGTTACATGCATGGCTATTTCATCTCTTGAATTTAAGCACATAACTACCAAGTCTCATGGTTTGAACACAAATTACCTTCTTTTAACTATTCTTCTCATTGCCAATAACTTCCTAAGAGCTTGATAATCCACTTATGGTATTTGATTCACTTATCTTGATCAACTATCATACAATCCCTTGAGATTTCTTGCAAACCCTAAGCTTTATCTTCTCTTTTCTCTCTTTTTGTTGATAGCTTCGAATGAGGGAGTGAAAATAAGCTAAGTTCATTTGATGCGTGCTAATATATGAGTTGTACAAATTCTCTAGCACTTAACCAATCATAGTTACGTTAACTCTTGCATGGTGAAGGGTAATTAGGACATTTCACTTGACTAAGCAAGGTTAGAATGGACTTTAAACCAACTTGGGACATATGTGTCATTTTCCAAATTAATGAGGGTAAAATGGTCATTATCCATAATTTCTAGGGAATTTTAATTTCCAACATTTATAATTTGTTCAATTTTAATCCAATTCAAATCTTTTTTGATCCAAACTTGTTTCATTATATTTGAATTTAATTCCATCATCTAATACAATGTAATTGACTTGTCCCAAAATGCTTGTCACTCCTCAAACTTTAAATTTTCCATTAATTTCTCATTCAAAACTTGAATATCCATTAGTTAATTATTATTTTACATATTTTCAAAATTCGTATCAATACAGACCCTCAACTATCCTTAGTGGATTCCCTGCTAGAAGTACAGAAGAGTGGACTATGAGATCTTTGTGCTCCATGAAAGTAGAATGCCCTTAAGCCAATCATATTTGATGTGATAAGCATATACTTTGTAATCTTGTTCATTTATTAATAGAAGAATCAATGCATTTCTTTATTCATGATTAATTACTTGAATTAATCAAATGGATAAACCTATAGTTTTCGAGCAATACTTTTAGAATCATGATGAGGATCATGCTAATGAGATCTAAATTCAAGATAACTCAAAACTAAAATTGTTCCTAATCGTTGGATCACTAAAAAGGGGATTAGTAGATCCGGATAGATTGGTACATACTATGCTTGCTCTTATGAAGAGGTTGATTGATTTCATAATCATTTGTGTAGAGACACTAAAGCAAGTATGTAGGTGTTTATTAGAGAATAAGTTCACTGAACGTGACTCGCTTAAGGAACACCTAATGGAGTTTTACTTGTCTGTCAATAGGAGTTCCTTATGTGATAGTGGTACAAGTGATCCTTGGACTTGAGATCATCATAGTATCTTATGTGTACTAAGTTATACTTTGACATATTCCTTATGACTTATTGGTATATCAAAGGATATGCTTGGGTATAATAAGGTACATATGGAGATAGGTGAATGATCAACAAAGAATCATCCACTTCCGGTAAAGGGAGAGAATGTCCTATGCGATTCAATAAGTGACAACTCAGAAATCCCTGACCAATGTTGAATGGAATTAGAAATGAGTTTCTAATTCACATTAACTAGAGTTGTGTATTTGTGAATTAAAATGCATATGATCAAATTAATAAGACTTGACAAAAATTTCATGTCTTATATTTGATTGGGACATTGTATGGTAGAATGATTGAATTATACGGTAACTATTCACTGAAATGTTCTTTTATGATCAAATGTTGAAATCTATATTATCTGGAATATCGACTAATCGCTAAGGGGGCTTACTCTTATTGTGGAATAATTATTTATTCTGAATTAAAGAGTTAATTCGTAATAAATGAATTAGAATTGTTCTAATTTTTTTATTATACAACTGGTTTAATATGGAAAACCTAAAGGGTAACACCGCAAAAGAGTAATATTTATTTTAGAAGTAGATGACATAATCGTAATAATAAATTAACTATATTTAATTTATACTATGGTGATAGAATAAATTAAATAGCTTAATATTTATAGTTTAGTATTTTAGAAATACTAATTATAAATTAATAAGAGGAGTCTTATTATTATTATTATTATTACTATTATTATTATTATTACTAGTATTATTATTTAGTTCCTAAATGGTTTAGGAATTAATTAATAAATAGTAGTATTATTGTAAATAATTAAGTTCCTAAATAGTTTAGGAATTATAATTATAATAATTAATTAAGTTACTAAATGGTTTAGTAATTAATTAATTAATAAGAAGTACTCTCATTATTAAATAATTAAGTTCCTAATTGGTTTAAGAATTGTAATTAATTAATTTAGTTCTAAATTAAATTGAGAATTAAGTTAAAACCCTAATCCTAAATTGTTTAGGAGGGTTGACTATATCTATAAATACGAGGAGTCTTATCATAGATGAAGGTTACACACTTTTTCATTAGAATAGAGAGAGTACTCCATAATTCTCTACATCTACGGAGTTAGAGAGAGAGAGAGAGAATTAGGGCTAGCCACCTATGGTTTGAAGAAACCAAAAATTCACTTCTTTAATTCATAGATCTCTTGGTGGATCACCTTTAGAGGCTTCACACTTGGGGAGCTAACATTGATCCGTGGAATCTAATCGGTGAATTTGAAGAAAAATGTGAAGGATTAAAGGGAGATGAGCTTGTACCCGTGGAAGCTTGGTTCTACAAAGGTATAAATTCTTTTATCCTTCCTCAATTAATAATAGTCGCATAAGAAAGATCCGGGTTATTGGTTTGTACAAATTTTTTTAAAATCTGATTTTTTCTTGCTTCCGTCGCGCTTATATAATTTGATTATATGTATGCCATATTTTTTGCAAACCAACACTCCAAACCACTCAAAATCTCTATGTCTTTTTACTTTTTGCTTTTACAATTTTGCATTATATTTTAACTGTTTGATAAGGTCCAAGGTACGCCTGCGTAAGGTGAACACTGCCCGGATTATTTTCTAGTAAAGTTGTTTGGTGAAAACGCTTGCAACACCTCAACCGTCGCTTATATGGAAGCGAGAATCTCGGTACTAGTACTTGTGTAAAGAAATTTGCGTTGAATGGAACACCAATGACACCTAAACCCATTGTGTATATGTAGACAAGAACCTCGGTACAATCGACAATTGATGCGATAAAAGACGTTACATACAACTATGAATTGTTATATGATAAGTCAGATTGAATATCAAGAAAACTAAGAAAATGCTTAAAAATTCTCAAAGAACCGAAAGATGAAGAATAATACTCTAAAGAAAATATATTAAATGTAAGATGATTTATTACAAAGCTTTATATCCGTATATATAGTATTATATGTGTTCCTATTCCTGTAATCAATAAGAAGAATGATTACATAAGAAATATAATTAAATAAGGTACCAAATCCTAAGAAAAATTGGAACAAAAATAAAAAATGCGTAAAAATTAAAAACTGAATTCGCAATAATGCGTCGGGGCTCATGTTTTTGTTCTTGCTTCGTGCGTCAGGGCGCATGACTCTCTACCAATCTTCGTTGGGGTGCATCTTTCTTCCGCCTAGGCGCACGACTCTTTGTTGTTTTGCGTCGGGGTGCAGACTTCTAGTTCAATTCCGTGCGTCAGGGCGCATGCATGAAATCCTAAAAATTCTTTTCTTTGCTCCGCTTGGTTTGGACTTGAGCTTGGTTGCAACATATGAACTATCTTTGGATCTTAATATTCTTCATGCCTTGAATCACTTGCAATTTCTCTAGCCCACACTTCTTGAATTAATCCAACAAGCCATTCCTTGAATAGTTTAGCCTGTGCTCGCGTAACTGGTCCAATCAGAACTTGTACTAGATCTCCCCAAGCTTTAACTCCTTGATTTCCTTCCAAGCCAAGTATGCCCTCTTCATTCATTTCCTATTGTAAAGGATTTGACCTCAAATCATCACCTACATCAAACGAACTTAAATCAGAAAGATTAAATGTAGCACTGACATTATATTCACCCGGTAAGTCTAATTTGTAGGCATTGTCGTTAATGCGCTCGAGAACTTAAAAAGGACCATCTCCTCGCTAAAGCAATTTAGATCACCTTTGAGTTGGGAATCTTTTTTTTTCGCAAATGTAACCACACCCATTCACCAGGCTCAAAGATTATTTGCTTAAGTCCTTTATTTGCGTGCTTCGCGTATTACTCCGTACTTCGCACGATATTGAGTCTAGCTTTCTCATGTATCTGCTTAACAAAATCAGCCTTTTTCTTTCCATCCATGTTAATAAATTCAAAAACAGGTAATGGTGATAAATCCAATGGCATTAAAGGATTAAAACCATATATAATCTCAAAAGGTGAAAAATTTGTACTAGAATGAACAGAACGATTATAAGAGAACTCAACATGAGGTAAATAGTCTTCCCAATGCTTATTGTTCTTTTTAATTATAGCCCTTAATAATGATGACAAAGTTCTATTAACTACCTTTGTTTGACCGTCAGTTTGTAGATAACAAGTAGTGGAAAACAACAATGTTTTACCTAACTTACACTACAAAGTCTTCCAAAATGTAACTCAAGAACTTAGTATCTCTATCAGTAACAATTTTTTTAGGCATTCCATGTAATCTAACAACTTCTCTAAAGAATAAATTAGCAACATTAGAAGCATCATCAGTTTTGTGACATGGAATAAAATGTATCATCTTAGAAAATCTATCCAAGACCATAAAAATAGAATCATGACCACTCTTAGACCTAGGTAAACCCAACACAAAATTCATAGAAATATCAATCCAAGGCTCACTGGGTATAGGCAATGGTGTATATAAACTACGGGGTTGAACACGTGATTTAGATTGACGATACGTAATACATCTATCACAAATTCTCTCAACATCTCGTTTCATATGCGGCCAATAAAAATGTTCTTGTAACATAGATAAAGTCTTAACTATACCAAAATGACCCATCAAACCACCCCCATGTGATTCTTTTACTAACAACTCAAGTAAAGAACAAGCAAGTATGCACAATTTATTTTCACGAAATAGAAACCCATCATGTCTGAAGTACTTACCTACTGTATTCTTAACACAAGATTCATACTCTTAATGAAAATCATGGTTTAATGCATATAATTTCTTAATTTGCTCAAAACTAAGTAATTTAACACAAGGAGTATTTAATAACACATACGTTCGCGATAGAGCATCAGCAACGATATTTTCCTTACCTTGTTCATATCGAATGACGTATGGAAATGTCTCGATAAATTTCATCCATCGCGCATGTCTCTTATTCAATTTATGCTGACCCTTCAAGTATTTCAATGACTCATGATCTGTATGAATCACGAACTCCTTAGGCCATAGGTAGTGCTGCTAGGTCTCCAAGGCTCTAACCAATGCGAACAACTCTGATGATTGTTTTTTATATCTATTTATTTAATACTTTCGACCCTGATAATTTGTGAATTCTTTAGTATTTTATGTTAGTTTTTATGTGTTTTAATCTTGTTTAGGTTTTATATTACTTTTATATGTTTTTTACTTTGTTTTGTAGAATTTTGAAATAAGGGCGGTTTGGATCAGAGCTTGGAGTTACGAGATTTGGATTTTCAGCTTGCCATTTACGCAGTAGCCACTTGCGGCCTTATTTTGACCTTGATCCAGCTAGTATCTCTCAATTTGTCCAACATGAAAGTTATAGATCTACTTCTCAGCTTTCCAAAATATCTTTAATCATTCCAATCAGAGGTTGAATGAAAGAGTTATGCCCAAAACGCTGAAGGATGTTGTAACGGTCAAAAAAAGGTCAAAAGGGCAAAACTATAATTTTACAATAGGGGGCACCACTGCAGCGGTCCCCTGGAGCGCTGCAGCGATCATGCGTGCTGCCTTCAAACTTTAAATGATAAAATTTTGCCACAACTTCATAATTTTTCGTTTGGGCGGCAAAAATGGGTCTCTAGTGCAACAATTGCAACAAAATGGAAGCTAATGATTGAAGAATTGCTTGGAGATGGAGATTTCTTCTTAGGATTTGTCTCTTCTCCCTCTTCTTTCCTTTAATTTGTATTCCATTGATGATTGTCTAATATTTGGAACCATGGATGCTTAATACCATAAACTAATACTTAAGGTAAATTAGACATTCATCTGACCCTTTTAGTGTTTTTGTATTCGAGAAGATCAGTCTCTTGTATCATATTTATATGAATAACATTCAGACATCTTGCGTAATGGTCGGTTTTTCGATAGTAATCCCCTTATTAGGATTATTTGTTCTCAGTCTTACTATAAGAGTCCGCACTAACTATTGATTTGGATTTACTATAACAAGATTCAAATAAATGAATTTATACATGTAAGGTCTAGATGAATAATTAGCATAGATTATTTATTAAATAGTTCATGAATGACAGAACTTAAATGTTTCACAGTTTAAAAATGAAACAGTTTTCAATTTGCACACAAGTGCGAATAATAATAATAATAATAATAATAATAATAATAATAATAATAATAATAATAATAATAATAATAATAATATCGATGTGGGTTAATTTTTAATAATTAAACCACTTAGGGATCTTGTAAAGTAAATACAAGTTTAGATTTAGGAAACTTGTCTGTACTGCTGATTAGCTAAGCAATTTAAATTGCTTCCTTTGAAAAGACTTAACATTAATAAGTTTGATTTTTCAATTAGTATAACACATATAGGTTCATAATTATAACCTTAGTACGTCTTACGCTAAATTAAATAAGCTTACTCACATAATTAAACAGTTAATAACACCTTAAACACTTACAAATATTATCATCCTTTGATAATATTTTAACCACATAATACTAACATAAATCATTCAATATTCTTTAAATTCATTCTTAATATTATTAATCAAATAATAATATTTAAGTTCTTTACTAATATTATTAATCACTTAATAATATTTAAATCATTTAATAATACATTAATCACCTATTAATATTATTAATCATTTAATAATATTTTATTCTTTTTATAATATTATTAATTATTCAATAATATTTTATTTATGTTCTAATATTATTAATCATTTAATAATATTTTATTTATTTTCTAATATTATTAATCATTTAATAATATTTTATTTGTTTACTAATATTATTAATTATTTAATAATATTTTATTTATTTTTTAATATTATTAACCATTTAATAATATTTTATTTGTTTACTAATATTATTAATTATTTAATAATATTTTATTTGTTTACTAATATTATTAATTATTTAATAATATTTTATTTATTTTTTAATATTATTAACCATTTAATAATATTTTATTTGTTTACTAATATTATTAATTATTTAATAATATTTTAATTATTTTCTAATATTATTAATTATTTAATAATGTTTTATTATTATTTATTTAAATTAATTACCTAAGGTAATATTTATTTTACAAAACAATTATATTTGTTTTTAAAATTAATTTCTTACTTTAAACACTTTATTTAATATAATTTAAAGATCAAATAATTATCAAAATTGGGTCTCATATCAATAATACTAATTTCAAAATATTTTTATACTTTCTGACCCGAATCGACTAGACCCGAACCGATAAAACCACGCCCGACCCGACCTAGTCCGAAAATCCATAATTTTGGAAAAATAACGCAGCGCCCTGGCGCAATGTTTAAGTATAAACATCGCGCCCCAGCGCTGGGTACTACGCCCCAGCTCGGCATTAAAAGGAGAAACACCACGCCCCGGCGCAGCTATGGCAGAAAGTTTTCCAACTTTTTCCAGATTTTTCACCTTGGACATTTTTGATTCAATTTTCAATAAAACATGTTACACATATCCAAATGACACCAAATTTGATTTGTTATCTTCAGAACTTAATGTTCTTAAATATTTCACGGATCAATCGCATTTTCAAAAACGTTTGTGACTTAAAAATTTGGATCGATCGTCTGGGGTATTGAAAATGACATATTTTGTTGCAAAGAGTACAACTTGCACATTTAACCACAATTTTCAAATATTCAAGTTGTTATTTTTATAACCTCTAGAGCTATATTTGAAGCCATAAAACTCACAAAAATAATAGCCACAACTCATTACACAAATCATCAAACCATGCATTTAGATAGGGTTTTTTTACCCGTAAACTTGGTTACCAACATATCTATATATATCCTAGCATACATGGACATATATTGCATCAAATGACCACATAACTCATAGATCTACAACAATATATGGATACATAGCCATATAGTTTAAAGAAACTAGATTTTCTCCCATAAAATGAACATATAAACAAAAGAAAGCAAAAAGACTAAGGTAAAGAACACTTTTAAACCTTATTGTCTCGGATGCTCTTTTTCTCCTTCTGCCAAAGTATGATACAGAGATAGATGACATACACCCTTCACTCTTGTTCTACATGAAATGGCTAGTACTCAAGCTCATCAAGTGTATTTCTCTCAATGCTCTCAAAGAAACTCTCAACTCTCTATACTTGTGAATTCTCAAATGAAGCAACAAACTTTGCAAGCTTGGCGGAACACTTTATTTATAGGGAAATGGTAAGCATACTTAAGCTTGTTAATTCATCAACACATAGTTAATTGGGACACTAAACCTAGAAAAAACAAGAGCCACAATTTTGGGAACTAGCTTACATTTGGGAGGAATTTGTGGGGTGATGTTTTTAAGAAATAAATTTGAAGCCTTGAGCCCTGAGTGGGACCCCCTTTGGCTGGCAATCCCCCCCGATGGCGGGACATATATATATATCACACACGAATTTTTTGGGCCACTATTTGGATACTTAAAAATTAATTCCTTAGGCTCATTTAAATCATTTGCTTGGGCTCAATAACTAATTTCAATTGGGCTACAGCAATTAAAATCAATTAGGCTAGGCAAGTAATTAGAATTGGGCTACTAGTTTAACTTCATTTGGGCTAACATTACCACACTGTAG
Source organism: Hedera helix (assembly GCA_947179155.2). Classification (NCBI taxonomy): domain Eukaryota; kingdom Viridiplantae; phylum Streptophyta; class Magnoliopsida; order Apiales; family Araliaceae; genus Hedera; species Hedera helix. Next base: position 12,898,084 of record OX359280.1, read on the forward strand.
GACTAGAAATAATTCAAGTATTGGGCTACAACAATTAGTTCAATTGGGCTAGGTTAAACCACACATGGACTAACATATTAAAGAACACAATTAGGTTAATTAATTAATCTAATTACACTTTCCTTTAATAAAATTATTTAGACTACCACAATTGGTTTAACTACAAACCCTAGCCCATACAATGGCTTGGCTTGTTTAATTAATTTTTCTAGTTTCATTAAATAACAAATTAAAAAATAGTTACACATAGTATTTCATCAATCACATAGGTGTTCAATTAATTCATACAAAATTCACTTCATTGATAATTATTTATAATTTCTAATTACAATGTGATCTAAAATTCATGGTCATTACATTCTCTCCCCCCATATACGAATTCCATCATTGGAATTACAAATTCAAGGTTACTCAAAAATATTTGGATAGTTATTCCTCATCTTCTCTTCAAGTTCCCACATAGCTTATTCGGCGTTATAGTTCCTCCAAAGTACTTTGACAGAATGTCTAACCTTATTTTTTAAAGTTTGCTCTTTTCTATCTAATATCTGGATATAAATTAATTCATAAGATAAGTCTTTCTCAACTTGAATCGGCTCATAGGATATAACGTTCTTATAATCTGGCTTGTATGGTCGCAACACTGATACATTAAACACATTATGAATATGTCCGGTTCAGGAGGTAGAGCTACCGCGTACGCCACTTCACCCACTATCTTCAATATCTCGAACGATCCTACGAACCTTGGGCTCAATTTCCATTTCTTCTCAAATTTGATTGTTCCCTTCCAAAGAGACACCTTCAAAAACACAAAACCCCCTACTTTGAAGTTTCTCTTCTATCGATGCAAATCCGTATACTTCTTCTGTCGATCTTGAGCTGCTACTAATTGAGCTCTTAGAATTTTGATAATCTCCACAGTCTGTTGAACCAATTCTGGCCCCAATAGTCGATGTTCTCCTACTTCATCACAACATAGATGTGTTCTACATTTTCTCCAATACAAGGCTTCATAAGGCGACATGCCTATGCTTGCGTGATAACTATTATTATACACAAATTCTACTAAAGGTAGATGGTCTTCCCAACTGCCCTTGAAATCCATCACACAGGCCCTGAGCATGTGTTCCAATGTCTGAATTATTTTTCCACTTTACCCATCAGTCTGTGGATGATACGTGGTACTCAACCTCAACTACATCCCTATTCTTTCCTGAAGACTCCTCCAAAAATTTAATGTGAAGCGCGGATCTCTATTGGACACAATTGATATCGGCACTCTATTTCTTGAAACTATCTCTTTAATGTATAACTTGGTCAGCTGATCCAAATTGAACTTGATCTTGATTGACAAAAAGTGCACTGACTTTGTTAGTCGATCTACAATTACCCATATTGCATCGTAACCCTTCTGCGTTGCTAGAATTCCTACCACAAAATTCATTGTGATATGTTCACATTTCCATTCAAGAATTTCTAACAGTTGTAACAATCCGCTTGATCTTTGATGTTTTGCCTTAACCCTTTGACAAGTTAAGCATTGGTTGAGATATTCTGCAATCTCCTTCTTCATATTCGGCCACCAAAAATACTGACACATATCTTGATACATCTTTTTACTATTCGGATGTATCGAGTATCTCGTGCTGTGAGCCTCTTGTAAAATTTTCTCTCGTAATTCGAGTACTAATGGTATCTAAACTCGCCCTTCGAACCTTAATAGCCATTGGCTATAAACTTTGAACTTCACCTCCTCATCATCAGTCATCCGTTCTTTTATTCTCATACATTCTTCATCCTTGTCTCGAGCCTCTCTTACTTTATCCAATATGGATAGGCTCGCTTTCGTTCCTGATAATTTCTCTTCTTTCTCCCTCGAATTTTTCACCTCCAACTCTATTCGAGCTATCTCTTTCACTAGTTCCTCCTGATCTGTTAACGCAAATAACTTCTCTCTGCTCTTTTTACTTAGAGCATCTACCACTACATTAGCTTTTTCGGGATGATATAAAATTTCACAATCATAATCTTTGATCAATTCTAACCATCTTCTTTGCCTCATATTCAATTTTTTTTTTGTATGAAGATATACTTCAGACTTTTATGGTCCGTATATATCTCACATTTCTCCCTATACAGATAATGTCTCCAGATCTTTAAAGCAAACACTACTGCTACCAATTCAATATCGTGAGTTGGATACCCCTTCTTATAATCTTTCAACTATATTAACGCGTACACGATACCCCTTCTTGCCATGTTGCATGAGCACACATCTAAGATCCGTGTGTGACTCTTCACTGCACACTACAAATCCCCCCATATCATTTGGTAAAGATAACACTGGTGTTTCACTAAGCCTTTTCTTCTACTCCATAAAGCACTCATCGCACTTCTCCGTCCAAACATACTTTACTGTCTTCCTTGTCAAATTTGTTAGTGGGGTAGCTATCTTAGAAAAATCCTTAATAAATCTTTGATAGTACCCTACTAACCAACCTAACCTTCGTCACCATCCTCGGTTGTTCCCAATTAATAACCGCTTCTACCTTTGCAAGATGTACAGAAACCCCTTCTTTGTCAATAACATGAGTTAAAAATTGAACTCTCTCAAACTAGAATTCACACTTTGAAAACTTTGCATACAACTACTCCTTTCTCAATATCTCTAATACTAAGCCTAGATGCTCGGCATGCTCCTCCTTAGTCTTTGAATAAACCAATATGTCATCAATGAATATAACCACAAACTTATCTAAGTACTGCTTGAACACTCTGTTCATCATGTCCATAAATGCGGTTGGCACATTAGTCAATCTAAATGACATCATTAGAAACTCATAATGGCTATAATGAGTTCTGAATACTGTCTTTAGGATGTCCACCTTTCTCATTTTCAATTGATAGTAACCAGTCCTCAATTCTATCTTTAAAAAGTACTTTTCTCCTTTAAGTTGATCGAAAAGATCTTCTATTCTTGGTAGCAGGTACTTATTCTTGGTCGTAACTTTGTTCAACTCTCTGTAGTCAATACAAAGCCTTAACAATCCGTCATTTTTCTTAACAAACAACACTGGGGCTCTCCCCATGGAGACACACTTGTCTAAATGTACTTCTTGTCCAATAATTCCTGCAATCGTATCATCAATTCGTTCATCTCTACCGGAGCCATTCTTTACGGTACTTTTTATATTGGCGTTGTCCCCGACACTAAATTAATCACGAATTCTAAGTCTTGATCTGGCAAAAGACCCGATAATTTCTCTGGAAACACATTCGCCAACTCACTAACTATTGGTATTTACCCCATTTCGGTTCCTATTTTTTGTATATCTACCACGTGTGCGAGATACCCTACACAACCTTTCTTTAACAACTTTCTGGCCTGCATCATCGTCAGACAACATAATTGTCTAGGCGATTTACTACCATAAAATATGACCATAGACTTATTCGGTGTCTAAAGGTGTATGCTCTTCTTTTGACAGTCAATAACTGTCCCATGACTAAACAACCAGTCCATTTCAAGAATTACGTTAAACTCCCCTAAGCGTATCGGAATTAAGTTAATGCATAACTTATGCTCCCTTATTTTTGCACAATAATATTTATGAATGTACTCGACAAGGATTACTTCTTTACTTGCCACTTCTATATTCATTGGGTTTTCTAACTTCTCTCGAGGTAAATTTAATCTTCTAGCAAAATTGTCAGACACAAATGAACAAGTAGCACCCAAATTAAATAATATGTAAGCATTTATATTATTGCTCGGAATAATACCTGACACCACGTCCTTAGATTTCATGACATCTTGCACAGTCATGTTGAATGTCTGTGCTGTCGGCTTGTTCTATTGAACCGATCCCCTAATGATAAGCCTGGTTTTGTTTCCTTTATTCCCACTGCCTTTGTCACTCTTCTTCTTGGGATAATCCTTGATCTGATGGTCCACTGCACCACATGAGAAACAACCTCCCTTATTTGGTTAGGGATAATTAGGAGCGATATGCCATTCTTGTCCACAATTATAGCAGACGTTCTTATCTTTCATACACTCCCCTGAGTTATTTTTTCCACATTTACTGCACTTCCCCCCTTTTTTTGATCATTTCCCTATGGTGTCCCTGAACTATTATTATTTCATTTGCGTTTATTTGAGTTACTGCCCCCGCTGCTTCCTTCCTTGCTTCCTCAATCACCTTTCTTCTTGTTCCGTTCTTGATTGTACTTAGTTAGGGCTTCATTTCCACCCTCCGCGATGATAGCTTTCTCCAATAGTGTTGAGAAAGTGTTGATTTATAAAACAGCAACCCTACTAAAAACCCAGGGTTTTAATCCATGCTCGAACCTTATTGCCTTACGTGTTTCGGTGTCCACCTGATGTGGAAAAAATCTTGCCAATTCATTAAACTTGGCTACATACTCTTCTATTGACATGTGTCCTTGCTTGAGTTCCAAGAATTTCACTTCCATTCTTACTTGCGTGCCCGCCAAAAAATAATTTTTGAAGAACAGTTCTTTGAAACGAGTCTAAGTGATAGTTCATTTCCTTGCCCGATTCCTATTAGCCTTCCACTAGTAGTTGGACTCTCCCTTCACCATGAAGGTGGCAAATAATGTCTTCTGTTCTTCGATCCAAGTCGGAGCTTCTATTGGATCTGTTGTTCCCCGGAATTCCGGTGGTCCTACTAATTTGAAGTCTTTAAAATTAGCCAGTGGAGTGGTAGAATTTGGTGCTTCCATGGCGTTAGTGTTTCGGTTATGTAATACTCCCAAAAGTAATTCCACAAATTCTTGCACTAGGTTTGGTGGTCCCCTATCTACATTAACTGACTCCTCAAGTGGTGGTGGGGGTGGTTGATTCCTTCTACGACGCGACATTTTCTGTTTAAAAGAAAATTTAAGTTACTTATTTTTGTCTTTCACTTTTATTTTATTTTATTGTTTAAGCATTCCAAAACTAGTGCACAATTAATCACATTAACGCACATAATCATAATCATAAACGCTTTTATATTCATATGCCAGAAAGTAGTGCACAACACCTTACAACTAGAGCATACTACTATAAATGCTCTTAACCCCTTAAACTACAAAAGATGGGATCTAACATAAATATATCACACTAACTCCTAGAGTTGGGATTTACATCATACTAATCATCTGTCAAAACAAAAGTTGAGTTCTACTACATCTATATACATACATCAACATAAAATAAATAGAAAATAATAACGGTGCATCCCCTGACGAACTGCATCCTCACATTCCTTGTCCCAAATCTCTATCACCCGACTGCGACTGATGGTGTGCCGTGTCTGCTAACCCTCAACTAGGTAGAAGTGTACCCTTCTTTGAAGTCTACCAGGTGAAGAGCGATAGGCATATGTGTTAGGGTTTAGACACAGTGAAAGCAACGGAATTTAAAATTTTATTTTGAAACCCTAAAACAAAATCCATACAAAACCATATCAATTCAGAGGTTTAGATTATTTTACCGATTATCCGAGATGGACAGGTGACGATGGAATTCTGGAATGACTTCGAATCTTCAACGCAATCCAGCGACTGCGTCTCTACGGTATCCACACGAATGCTCTGCGAACCGTCACACGATCTATAGTGAAAGGGATCTGCGGTACTAGCCACCAAGATCAGAATTTCTAAACTATTTTTCTCTCTAGCCTCTTTCTGAAAGCGGCTAGGGTTTTTAGTTTTTTTTTCCTTATGTGATTTAGACTATTGATATATCATATATATTGTAGTTAATAGGAATTAACCAAAACCTAATTTAATTAGAAAAATAAAATTTGAATTTATATATATTATATTTTAATTAAGTCTTACTTAATTAATATACATATATACAAATTATCCTATTAATTTAAATTCATAATTTTAAATACTATCAATCATATTGACATATTTAAAATACTTACAATTTAAATTAATTCCCTTTTAAATACGTTCTAAGTGTGTGACCCAATAGGTTATTATTATGTTGACAATAATTTTAAAATCATATTATAAAATTATAAACAGCGAGCGGTATCTAGTAATGCATCACTGTTACTCAAATAATAATTAGATCGGTGATTCGATACAACCTTTTCGTGACCAATGTTTAATCCTTTTAACCTTGACATCCTAGATTAAACTCGAGACATGGAAAGTGTCATACTCTTCATAATTTAATCTGAGTTTTCTTGATCAATGAGTAGACTATATGAAACAAATTACTATTTGAGCATGACCATGCATTTCATAGTCCTACTCAATCAAGAGGCCTATGGATATCACCCCTAATATATAGGAGGGTTAAATTCCATCTAGATCACTCATATTCCTCACACGATTCATGATGTACCCAATAATCACCTTTATTGTCCACCCTATTAAAGGTGACCTTTGATGATATCAAAGTACACAAATTCTCGTGTAATAATATAGTGACTTCAGGTCGGAGGATCATTACATTATTGTCACTATGAGAATTTCTTATGACACTTTGCATAATGCTCCATGTAGAATTCTCAAGGTGGGTCTATCCAGTACATTGTTCTCTAACATGTACCTATGCATTGACTCAAATATCTCATATATTTATGACCAATGAGATTTGGCCATCAGTCAATCCACATACTAGTCTCAATGCATCATTGTTGTCCCATTAACAATGATACTCGACTAGGGACATTTAAGAGCAATGATACTAATTGTAATTATATAATCTCATGTTCAAGTCACATACTTGAAGCTATATAATTCGTATCACTATTCTAAGGACTTTTATTATGCTAACATTTATATAACGCAGTAAATGAAATCATAATAAAATAATCCATTTATTCAATCAAATATAATATCAAAAAATGTTAAGCAATTACATTAAATAATTAGCCTCTAGGGCATCAACTCTAATAATATGTTGCCCAATCCAACTTCACTTTCTTCTCCAGAACTTCATCCTACAGCTCGTTCATCTGCTTATGAGATGCATCTCGCAGTGCCTTTATCTCATCCTGTCGGTAGGCCTCATTAGCCTGCTTCTCAGTCTGTATCTGCTGAACCTTCAGCTCTGCCTTTACTAATTTATGCGTTGACTTTGTCAACTTAGCCTGCAGCTCAGTATCCTGATCAACCAATTCATGGGTCAATGCCCCAATATGTTCTACAGAGTCCACATACTCCTGAACCTGTTCCTTCAACTCTATCACCTTATCCTTCAACTTAGTATTCTCTCCCACGAACTGATACGCCAACACCTTGTATTGATCCTCCATATTTTTGTAGGTCAAATTCTCCTCCTCCAATTGATGAACTCTATCTTCTAGCTTAGTACTCCTATTTTTCAGCTCCTCAATGATGTCACTCGTAGTAGTGCCCGTGTCATCCGCATACTCAGCTGGCTTATCCTCCTCAGTTACTGGATCCTCCATAGGTTTCATCTCTGGCTCCGACTCCTGATCTTCTATATCCTCCAGCTCTGGATTAGACTCAGGATCCTCCACTAATAGAATATGTTTGTCAATAGGCTCATCCTCTATCACATGACTAAACTAACCAGCTTTAGGCATCCTATAAGCACAACACAAATAACAAATAAACACAAAACATTATTATCACAATAAAATATATTCATTGATGAAATGAAAGTATATTATATTATTTTACAACTTGATTTGATGAATTTTCAAAAATCCATCTCTTAAACTCTAAATGAGTTTACTCTTCTAAGGTTATATTCTAAGGTTTCAAAATCGAAATATTTATAACCCACAGCTTTGATACCAACCTGTGACGCCCCCAAATCCGGGTTCCATAACCTAGGGTTTCGTGCTCACAATCCATCATCTCTAAACACATTCTATAAACTAAAGCAGAATATATAAATATAAATTGTTCATTACAATAAGGTTCTACAAACATCCCAAGGTCTAACAACCTTAACTTAAATCAAAACATACACCATAATTGTTCAAAAAGGGTTTACATAAGCCAATTACAACAGTTAAAAAAATAACTAGCATGAATATTAAGCTACTCTTGGACTTTTCCTTTGCCTTTGTTTTTCTTAGAGCTTTCAGGTTTATCTAAAAAATATCATGATATATAGCAAGAGTGAGCAAATAGCTTTTTCAGCAAGTTTAAGTAAATAATGAATACAAGAATGATATATCATGATTGAATAAGAATATTTTCTGAGATTTCAACAATATATAATAATTTTGAATAAGCGAGAATCAAGTTTCTTTTAAAGAAATAATTGAGTCTTTACTGCTGAGTGGCTACTAAAGACCATGAACTAATACTTAAGGTAAATCAGACATTCATCTGACCCTTTTAGTGTTTTGGTATTCGAGAGAATGATCCTCTTGTACCCTATGTGACACCCCCAAATCCAGGTCCCTCGAACCACATATTCAGTGCTTACGATACTACTCTACCATTCAATCTCAACCATTCATTTCTGAATAACATAACTTAATTTATAACATTATATAATTATCTCAGGTTTACAGACCTTTATACATTACAAAACATTTACAATTTGACCTATTAAATAAATATTATATTTACAATAATTTTATAACTATTCAATTATTGTTTGCTCGCTTTTTCTTTTCCTTTACCTGTCCCTGACCCCTCTGCCTGTTTGGGCTTATCTAAAATATCAAATTAAAGCAAGAATGAGCATAAAATAGCTCAACAAGTACATAAACAAGTAATGACATGATATTTCAGAGTAATGAAAGAAAATCTTTACAATAAGGTTGAATCATTAAATGGTTTTATGAAAAAATTTGAAAGCATATCATGAACTTTTGTATAATTGACTTGAAACATTAATTTTGCTTGTTGTATGGTCACAAGACCAAGAAATTGTTAAGAATAATACTAATCATAAAGACTTGTACTGCCCAATTCAGTCATAAGATTGCATTTCATTTCAGATGTGTACTCTAGGTGATCAGCCTATTGTACTTTATATTGTGCACAACATAAATATCTAACGACGCAACCATGCCATGGAATTTTATTCCCCTTTTACCTTTATCCCCTTTTTATCAGGGTTGTTATGTTACAGTATTTCCATAGATTCCGTACTACAACAATATGGATTGGAGAACATAACAATGAATATCTGAATTGAAAATGAACTATCACATATGTTTAACTGGATAAAAATTGACATCAACTTTTTTCAAAATAGTTTAACAATGAATGAACTTCAAAACGACTTATAGAATACATAGCATAAATCACTGTTCAAGGAACTACAAAAGAGAGTTCGGATAGAACACTTGCCTTTGTTCTCGTTTACTTTTACCGTTAATACCTTATCCCATTTATGTCCTACACAACCATAATGTTGGTCCATGCATTAGTTATATGCTTTACCTTGACATACAAGTTACCATTTACCTAGACATGTACCTTAACACATAACACATTATTCACTTATACCTTAATAAATATCACATTGATCATTTTTATCAATTTATGGTTTGAAATATATTTCTCTATCATATAATACAAAAATATTTCATTTTGAATTAAAATAAAAAAAATTCAAAAATCAGGACATCTCGCTTCGGCGAAGTGTTTTATACTAAACATTTCGCTGGCCACGAGATCTTCTCAGTTGGACTGCACCCTGGCGCCAACTGGCTTCTCCCCCAGCGAAGTTTTCTCAGTTGCACTGCGCCCCAGCACAGTGTTTAGTTCCAAAGACCTCGCCACGGTGCAGTGCTGGAGAATCAGTTTTTCAAAAAAAAAAAAAAAAAAATTCCAAACTTTTATCATGCTATTTTTTGCCATACATTGAATTTCATTATTCCAACACATGATCTAGCATACATAACATATGTGCCTTGCCTAGGCCTTCAAAAACCTAAAAAGTTTTCGAACGACCCTATTTTTCCAAAAAACTTCGTTTTTGGTGCCAAGGAATGTTTTTAAACGTTTAAAATTCATTTTTATCGCCATAAACACCAATTGACCAACAAATTGACATGAACATGTGTATTTCATAATACTTAGTTATTTAACTTCTTTTTACCATTAATTACTCAAAATGACCAAAAATTGCACTTTTGTAGGATTTTGCCAATTTAACAAAATCTACCCTAAAACTCATACTTGAGTTTCTTGAACTCCATACACCATATACACTAACAAAAGCTTATTTACTAGCTTTGTATGTTCATATAACATCTATATGCACATTCTAAAATATGTTACCAACTTTAATTTGGTTTACATGCAAAAGATAGCCTAATATTATGTTTTCATAAACAAGTCATACATTTCAACCATTAAAGAACCTATTATACTATCTAGCAAGGAATTACACATGTTTTTAATATGTTCATCATTTCAATCTAAGGTTTCACCACATCTATCACACATAGTACGCGATCTTCCTCAAATCATGCTTTATAGTCATGAATACATATATGTATACACCTACCACATTTGTAATACTATTCTAATGCTTAGGGTTTCATCATATAACAATCATGTAGCACATAAGTTACATAAATCCTATTTTTATCTACAAATACATGTATGACTACACATAATCTTATATTTAAACACATAAATGAAAAGTTTTATGGCTAGAACACTTCTAATACCTTATTTGTGCTAGTATTCTTCTTGCTAGGAAACTTTCAAAGGATGGACGATCCACTTTGATGGCTAGTTTCACTTCTCTTGAACTCCTTCTATGAAATCTCTCAAGCTTTCTACACAACCCTAGTTTTTTTTCTTCTCTACAAGCTTTTATATATATATATATATATATATATATATATATATATATATATATATATATAATACTCCAACACTTAACCATCCCTAGTTAAGCTAAACATGCCTAGTTAAAGCAATCAAGACAATTCACATTGACATTTAATGGCACAATTGACAATTCACATAAATTAGGATACCAATGACATTTTCTAAGTTGTCAAGGGTACTTTGGATAATATCTAAAAATCCTATACAATTTTATTCATATAAAATCCTATCTTGCTCATTTTTGATCCATTTCAAGTCCTCTTTAATCCAAATTAAATGCACTTGGCTTAAATTTTATTCTATAAACAAATAATACCCAATTTACCTGTCCCAAAACGCTTGTCACATTTCAAAAATCTAATATCATTATTTAATTATAATATTTATAATATTATTAAAATTACATATCATTACATTCTTCTCTTCTTATAAATATTTTGTCCACAGAATCACTATTATAAGGTTACACAAACAGATTCGAATAATTCTTTTTCATTTTCTCTTCTACCTCCTACGTTGCTTCCTCAGCATTGTGGTTTCTCTAGACTACCTTTACAAAAAATATTACTTTATTCCTTAAAATTTGCTCTTTCCTGTCAATAATTTGAATATGAGTTTCCTCGTACGTTAAATCTTTTTCGATCTGGATAAGTTCATATTCAATCATATACTTGTTGTCCGACTTATATGGCCGTAATACCGATGTGTAAAATACATTGTGTATATGTTCTAACTCTAGAGGCACTATTTTTGGTCCCAATAGTTTACGTTCGCCTACCTCATCCCAACACAAAGACGTTCTGCATTTTCTTCCGTACAATGCTTCATAAGGCGACATACCAATACTCACATGATAATTGTTTTTATACGCAAATTCAACTAACGGTAAATGATCGTCCCATTTACCCTTGAAATCCATCACACATGCTCTCAGCATATTTTCTAACATTTGGATTGTTCGTTCACTCTGTCCATCTGTTTGAGGATGATACGCTGTACTTAACCTCAACTGCGTGCCCATATGCTTTTAAAAACTCTTCCAAAAAATTGATGTGAATCGCACATCTCGATCTGAAACAATCGATACCGGAACTCCATATCTAGACATTATCTCCTTTACATAGAGCTTTGCTAATTGATCCAAGTTAATTTTGATCTTGATCTGCAAGAAATGTGCTGATTTCATTAGTCGATCTACTATCACCCATATCGTATCATAACCTTTCTAAGTAGTTGGAAGTCCCACAATAAAATCCATTGTAATGTTCTCCCACTTCCATTCTGTGATCTCTAAGGGTTGTAGCAACCCACCAGGCCTTTGACGTTCTGCTTTAACTCTTTGACAAGTTAGGCATTTACTAACGCACTCCGCCACGTCTTTCTTCATGTTGGGCTACCAAAAGTGTTGACGAAGATCTTGATACATCTTCGTGCTACTCGGATTAATTGAATATCTCAAACTATATACTTCCTGTAAAATTTATTCTTTCAATTTGAATTCCAACGGCACCCATATCGTTCCTTCAAATCTGAGTAATCCACTATCATCTAGTTTAAACTTAATCTCTTGACCATTAGACATACGTTCCTTTATTCTCCCACACTCCTCATCTTGCACTTGAGCTTCTTTTACTCTATCCAAATAACATTGGATGAGCTTCTACCACATATAATTTCTCTTCCGACTCCATCAGATACGTCACTTCTATTTTTATTCTTTCCATCTCTTTGATCAACTCTTCTTGAGTAGTTTTCATTTCTAGTCTTTCCCAACCCTTCCTACTTAGGGCGTCGACCACAACATTAACTTTCCCTGGATGGTATAGAATTTCACAATCATAATCCTTAATTAATTCTAACCACCTCCTCTACCTCATATTTAAATCTTTTTGAGTGAAAATATACTTCAGACTTTTGTGATCTGTATATATTTCACACTTCTCTCCATACAGATAATGTCTCCATATCTTCAAAGAAAAAATCACTGCTACCAATTCTAAGTCATGGGTAGGATACCCTTTTTCATAGTGCTTTAGCTGCCTTGACGCGTACGCTATGACATTGTCGTGTTACATTAACACACAACTAAATCCTTTATGCGATGTGTCACTGTACACTACGAATTCTCCCGTATCATCAGGCAATGATAACACATGCGCTTCACTTAACCTTTTCTTGAGTTCCATAAAACTCTCTTCACACTTCTCTGACCAAACAAACTTCACAGATTTCCTCGTTAAATTAGTCAGAGGTCTTGACAACTTCGAGAAATCCTTAATGAATATTTCATAATACCCAATTAATCCAAGAAAACTCCACAGCTCAGTTGGTTTCTTCAGTTGTTCCCAATTGATTACTGCTTCTCCTTTCGCTGGATCTACTGATATCCCCTCCTGATTAATCACGTGCCCTAAAAATTATACCCTTTCTAGCCAAAATTCACATTTTAAAAATTTCACATACAGTTTTGCTTCCCTCAACTTTTTCAACACTATTTTTAAATGTTCTGCATAATCCTCCTGAGTCTTCGAATAAATTAGAATGTTGTCGATGAACATCACCACGAACTTGTCTAAATATTGCTTGAATACTCTATTCATCAAATCCATAAATATAGCTAGTGCATTTGTCAAACTAAAAGATATCACCAGAAACTCGTAATGACCATAACGAGTCCTAAATGCTGTCTTAGGTACATCTTCAGGTCTCACCTTCAACTGGTGATACCGCTTTTCAAGTCTATCTTTAAGAAATACTTTGCTCCTCGTTATTGATCAAACAAATCGTCGATCCTCGATAACGGGTACTTATTTTTAATTGTTACTTTGTTCACCTCCCTGTAGTCGATTCAAAGCCTTAGCGATTCATCCTTCTTCTTTACAAATAATACTGGTGCTCCCCAAGGAGACACACTTAGTTGAATATACTTTTTGTCTAACAACTCCTGTAGTTGAACTATTAACTCTTTCAATTCAATTGGAATCATGCTATATGGTGCCTTCAAAACTGGCGTCGTTCCTAGTACAAAGTCTATGACAAATTCAATCTCCCTATCCGACGGAAGACCTGACAATTCATCTAGAAATATGTCTACATAATCCTTTACCACCGGTATCTGACCCAGTTCTGATCCCACTCTCTGAGTATCAACCACATGAGCTAAATATCTAATACATCCTTTCCTTAATAACTTTTTGGCCTAAATCATCGTCAGACAACAAGATTGTCTTAGCGATTTGCTATCATAAAATACTACCTTAGACTTGGCAGGAGTCTGAAGGTTCACACATTTCTTTTGACAATCAATCAGTGCCCCGTGGTTATACAACCAATCCATCCCCAGTATTACATCAAACTCTCCTAACCGAATAGGAATTAAATCGACTGCTAGCTTATGCCCTCTTATTGTCAGATAATAATCCCGATGAATATTCTCCGCCTAAATCACTTCTTTATTTGCTACTTCTATATTTAACACATTTTCTAACTTTAGTTGCAGTAAATTCAATCTCTTTGCAAATTTGTCAGATACAAAGGATCAAGTAGCACCCGAATCAAATAATACATGAGCGTTTATATCATTGATAAGAATGATACTTAACACCACTTCTTTTGATGCCACTGCATCCTGCTCTGTCATATTAAAGGTGCATGTTGTCGATCTCCCAAGCTGAATAGGTCGGCCAATTGCTAGCTTCCCACTGTTATTACACTTGCTTCCACTTCCTCCATTAGTTTTCTTTTTTGGACAATCTTTAATTTGATGCCCCAATTCTCCACAATTGAAACATCATTTGTTTGCCTTTGGAATTGAACAGTTCAGTGCAATGTGTCCTTCTTGACTACACCTAAAGCAGACGTTCTTCCTCTTCAAATAAACTCCCAAGTGTCCCTTCCCATAAATGGCACACAGTTCCACTTTCTTCTTCTATTCTCCTTGCTTGCTTTTAGAGGTGTTACTGTTGTTGTTATTGTTCTATTTTCGTTTATTGGAGTTACTTCCCCCACTGCTTCCTTCTCTATTGGCTCTATCACCTTTCTTGCCACGCTACTCTTGTTTATACTTTGTCAAGGCGTCACTGCCTCCCCCAGCTAAAATAGCCTTCTCTAATACTCCAGTAAAGGTTATGATCTGAAACATTGAAACCTTATTGTAAATCCACGGCTTCAATCCGCATTCGAATCGTTTTTCCTTTCTTTGCTCTGTGTCCACCTGGTGTGGAGCAAATCTTGCCAACTTGTTGAATTTAGCCGCATACTTGGCCACAATCATGTTGCCTTATTTTAGTTCCAATAATTGCACTTCCATCATATCTTGCGTTACCAGAGGAAAGTAGGTCTCGAAGAACATCTCTTTAAATCTCTCCTATGATGCTACTCTCGTTCTTAATCTTCCTTTGTTAGCTCCCCACCGATAGTTGGCTTCTCCTTTAAGCATGAATGTAGCAAAGGAAGTTTTTTGCTCTTCCGCCACGTTAGCTATGTCGAACACTTTTTCCATTTCAATTACCCAATTCTGGGCCTCTATCGAATTCATAGTCCCCTTAAACTCTAAGGGTCCTACCACTTTAAAATCTTTGAACGTAGCGATATGGGCTGCTACAGGTTGATCACCCGCAGGATTAAAATTTATGTTCTACAAAGCTCCCATAAACAAATCCATAAATTGCTGTATGGGATTCACTAGCTCCTCTGGAGCATTTACTAACTCCTTTGGTGGAGGTTGAACGTTCTGTCTTCGTCTAGGTGGCATTTTTGTTTAATAATTTATGTAATGATTATTATTTTATCATCCATATATCACATTCTCATGTTCATTTAAACACACAGTTATTTTAAAACATATTTAATAATTGAGTTTATATTCATATGCAAATTAACTAGTGGCCAGCACTTTACATCACATTTTGCATATTGTTATAAACTTTTCTATCCCTTTAGACTATAAAAGTCAGGATTTACATTTCAATCCTCTAAGCAACAAAATATAACTTCCCTCCTTAGAACAAAAGAGGTTACATAACACTACATATCCCAATTTATAACAAAAGACTAGGGATTTACATTACATACACACATAGATATTCCTTGTCATATTCCTTGTCCATAATAGCAATAATCTTCTAGTTACTCAAGGTAGTACTGGTCTGATCATACTCTACAGGGAAGTAGTACACCCTATCTTGTGCCCTTCCAAAAGTTGTGTGAAAAGCGTAGCTAATATCATCTATTTTTACATTCATGCTATATATCCTGACTTTTTTAGCCCTCACTTTCTCCTCCACTAAATTCACTCTCTTTACTACTTTCGCCCCGGCATTTTCATACCTGACTATCTCAGCAGTTGCCTCCCGTAGCTTAACCTCAAAGGCTTCCTTTTTTATTTCTAAGTTCCTAGACTTTCTATTCTTCTTGTCTCAATTTATTCCCTAGCTCTACATTTCTACTGACCATTACATGCACCGTCGTCTCATTCTGCTCAACCGCTGTCTGACATTCGACTGCCTGAGTTTCTAACTCTAATATTTTGTCCACAAATTCACTATTTTACTGTATCACAGCAGTAACCCATTCTTGGTCAGCCTCCCTTTGCTCGGATAATGCATTCTCAGGCAATGCCCCATCAGAGTCTTCTTCTAGTTTTTTTGGATCATCCTCATATCCACTGTCATCAGCTGGTGCTATTGTCGCAACTGGTACAACACTCACTACATCCACTTGAATGTCCCGACATTCTTCCTTTATTGCCCGATTGGATTCTCCAATCTCAGGTATACTACAAAGTCACATGAACAATTCTTTAGTTCAATACAATTAACTTATTTCTATTACACATAACATATAGCACATAATGTGAAAGTTTTTAACTTTAACAATTTCCACAATTCACCTCCTAAAACTCTAAATGAATTTTACTATCTTTCTTACGATCATATTCCTAAGATTTTTCCCACCTAAGGTTTATAACCTATCGGCTCTGATACCAACCTGTGACACGGGTCCCTCAAACCACAGATTCAGTGCTCACGATACTACTTTATCATTCAATCTTAACCATTCATTTCTGAATAACATAACTTAATTTATAACATTATATAAGTATCCCATGTTTACAGACTTTTACACATTACAAAACATTTACAATCTGACCTATTACAAAAATATTACATTTATAATAATTCTATAACTATGCAATTATTGCTTGCTTGCTTTTCCTTTTCCTTTATTTGTCCCTGACCCCTTTGCCTGTTCGGGCTTAGCTGAAATATCAAGTTAAAGCAAGAATGAGCATAAAATAGCTCAACAAGTAAATAAACAAGTAATGACATGATATTTCAGAGTAATGAAAGAAAGTCTTTACAATAGGGGTAAACCATAAATGGTTTTATGAATAAATTTGAGAACATATCATAAACTTTTGCATAATTGACTTGAAACATTAATTTTGCTTGCTATACGGTCACAAGACCAAGAACTCGTTAAGAACAATACCAATTATAAAGACTGATACTGCCTAATTCAGTCATAAGACTGCATTTCATTTTAGATGTGTACTTTAGGTGATCAGCCTATTGTACCTTATATTGTGCACAACATAAATTTCTAACGATGCAACCACGCCATGGAATTTATATTTCCCTGTTACCTTTATCCCCTTTTTATTAGGGTTGTTCTGTTACAGTATTTCCATAGATTCTGCACCACAACAATATGGATTGGAGAACATAACAATGAATATCTGAATTGAAAATGAACTATCACACATGCCTAACCGAATCAAGATTGGCATCGACTTTTCTCAAAACAGTTCAACAATAAATGAACTTCAAAATGACTTATAGAAATACATAGCATAAATCACTATTAGAGGAACTATAAAAGAGAGTTCAAATAGAACACTTGTCTTTGTCCTCGTTTACTTTTACCGTAAATATCTTATCCCGTTTATGTCCTACACAACCATAATGTTGGTTCATGCATTAGTTATATGCTTTACCTTGACATACAAGTTACCATTTACCTATACACGTACCTTAACACATAACACGTCATTCACTTATACCTTAATAAATACTACATTAATCATTTTGATCAATTTATGGTTTACAATACATGTCTCTATCACATAATATTAAAACATTTCATTTTGAATTAAAATAAAAAAATTTCAAAAATCAGGACATCTCGCCCCGACGAAGTGTTTTGTACTAAACACTTCGCTAGCCGAGAGATCTTTTCAGCTGGACTTGCCCTGACGCCAACTGGCTTCGCCCCCAGCGAAGTCTTCTTAGTTGCACTGCACCCCGGTGCAGTGTTTAATTCAAACTACCTCGCCCTGGTGCAATGCGAATCAGTTTAAAAAAATAAAAATAAATCTCCAACCTTTTCTCATGCTATTTTTGTCTATACATTGAATTTATTTATTTCAACACATGATCTAGCATACATAACATATATTTGACTTGCCTCGGCCTTAAAAAACATTAAAAGTTTTGAAACGACCCTATTTTTCCAAAAACTTTATTTTAGGTGCCAACGAACGTTTTTGAACATTTAAAATTCACTTTTATCGCCATAAACACCAATTGACCACCAAATTGACACGAACACGTGTATGTACATAAAACTTAGTTATTTAGCTTCTTCTTTTTTACCATTAATTACTCAAAATGGCAAAAAATACAATTTTGTAGGATTTTGCCAATTTAACAAAATCTACCCTAAAACTTATACTTAAGTTTCTTGAACTTCATGCACTATATACACTAACACAAGCTTATTTAATAGCTTTGTATGTTCATATAACATCTATATGCACCTTCTAAAATATGTTACCAACTTTAATTTGGTTTACATGCAAAACATAGCCTAATATTATGTTTTAATAAACAAGTCATACATTTCAACCATTAAAGAACCTATTATACTATCTGGCAAGAAATTACACATGTTTCTAACATGTTCATCACTTCAATGTAGGGTTTTATCACATCTATGAACACATAGTACATGATCCTGTTCAAATCATGCTTTCTAGTCATGAATACATGCATGTATACACCTACCACATTTGTAATACTACTCTAATACTTAGGGTTTCATCATATAACACTCATGTAGCACATAACCTACATAAATCCTACTTTTAACTACAAATACATGCATGACTACACATAATCTTAGATTTGAACACATAAATGAAAAGTTTTATGGCTAGAACACTTTTAATACATTCTTTGTGCTATTCTTCTTCTTACTAGAAAACTTTATAAGGATGGATGATCCACTTTGATGGTTAGTTTCACTTCTCTTTAACTCCTTCTATGAAATCTCTCAAGCTTTCTACACAACCCTAGCTTTTTTTTTTCTTCTCTCTACAAGCTTTCTCACTTAGCAACTTTTAGACATGAAATGAAGAAGAAATAAGTGAATACTAGTTTATACTTAGAAAATATATACATACATAAATTGTATGTAATACTCTAACACTTAACCATCCCTAGTTAAGCCAATCATGCCTAGTTAAGGCAATCAAGACAATTCACATTGACATTTAATAGCATAATTGATAATTCACACAAATTAGGATACCAAGGACATTTTCTAAGTTGTCAAGGGTGCTTTGGACAATATTCAAAAATCTGAGACAATTTTATTTATATAAAATCGTATCTTGCTTATTTTTGATACATTTCAAGTCCTCATTAATCCAAATTAAATGCATTTAGCTTAAATTTTATTCTCTAAACAAATAATACACAATTTATTTGTCCCAAAACACTTGTCACATTTCAAAAATCTAATATCATTATTTAATTATAATATTTACAACATTGTTAAAATTACATATCATTATACCCTATGTATATGCATAATATTTAGACATCTTGCGCAATGGTCGATTTTCTGATAATAATCCCCTTATTAGGGTTATTCGTTCTCAGTCTTACTATAAGAGTCCGCACTAACTATTGATTTGAATTTACTATAACAATATCCAAATGATTAAATCTATACATGCAAGGCCTAGCTGAACAATTAGCATTGACTATTTATTAAACAATTCATGAATGACAGAACTTAAATGTTTCACAGTTTAAAAATGAAACGGTCTTTGATTTGCACACAAGTGCGAATAATAAAAATAATATCGATATGGATTAATTTTTAGTAGTTAAACCAGTTAGGGATCTTGTAAAATAAATACAAGTTTGGGTTTAAGAAACTTGTATGTACTGCTGATTACCACTAAGCAATTTAAAATACTTCTTTTGGAAAGACCTAATATTAATAAGTTTGATATTTCAATTAGTATAACACATATAGGTTCATAATTATAACCTTAGTACGTCTCACACTAAATTAAATAAGCTTACTCACATAATTAAACATTTAATAACTCTTTAAACACTTAGAAATATTATCATCATTGGATAATATTTTAACCACATAATACTAATATAAATCATTTAATTTTCTTTAAACTCTTTCTTAATATTATTAATCAAATAATAATATTTAAGTTCTTTACTAATATTATTAATCACTTAATAATATTTTAACCATTTAATGATACATTAATCATCTACTAATATTATTAATTATTTAATAATATTTTATTTTCTTGTATAATATTATTAATCATTTAATAATATTTTATTTTTGTGCTAATATTATTAATCATTTAATAATATTTTATTTATTTTTAAATATTATTAATCATTTAATAATATTTTATTTGTTTACTAATATTATTAATCATTTAATAATATTTTATTTATTTTCTAATATTATTAATCATTTAATAATATTTTATTTGTTTACTAATATTATTAATCATTTAATAATATTTTAGTTATTAAATAATATTTTATTTATTTTCTAATATTATTAATTATTTAATATTATTTTTTTATTATTTATTTAAATTAATTACCTAAGGTACTATTTATTTTAAAAGCTTTTACAAACAATTATATTTGTTTTAAAATTAATTTCTTACTTTAAACACTTTATTTAATATTTAATATAATTTAAACATCAAATGATTATCAAAATTGGGTCTCATATCAATAATAGTAATTTTAAAATATTTGTATACATTCTGACCTGAATCGACCCGACCCGAATTGACAAAACCCAGCCCAACCCGGTCCAAAAATCTATAAATCTGGAAAAATAGCGTTGTGGCCCAATGCAATGTTTACATATAAACATCGTACCCCAGCGCTGTGCACTGCGCCTCGACTCGATGCTAAAGTAGAAACACCACGCCCCTGCATAGTCATGGCAAAAAGTTTTCTAACTTTTTTCAAATTTTTCAACTTGGACACTTTTAATTCAATCTTCAATAAAACATGTTACACACATCCAAATGACACCAAATTTGATTTGTTATCGTGATAACTTAATGTTCTTCAATATTTCATGGATCGATCACATTTTTGAAAATATTTTTGACATAAAAATTTGGATCGAGAGGTTAGGGTTTTAAAAACGATATGTTTTGCTACAAAGACTATAACTTACACATTTCATCATATTTTTCAAATATTCAAGTTGGTTTATTTTTATAACCTCTAGAGCTATCTTTGAAGCCATAGAACTCACAAAAATAATATCTACAACTCATAACATAAATCATTAAACCATGCACTTAGTTAGGGTGTTCTACCAGTAAACTTGGTTACCAACATATCTACATACATTCTAGCATACATGGACCTATATTGCATCAAATTACCACATAACTCATAGATCTACAATAATATATGGATACATAGCGATATAGTTTAAAGAAACTAGGTTTTCTTCCATAAAATGAACATATAAACAAAAGAAAACAAAAAGACTAAGGTAAAGAACACTTTTAAACCTTATTGTCTTGGATGCTCTCTTTCTCTTTCTCCCAAAGTATAATACAAAGCTAGATGGCATACACCCTTCACTCTTGTTCTACCCGAAATGGCTAGTACTCAATATCACCAAGTGTATTTCTCTCAATGCTCTCAAATAAGCTTTCAACTCTCTATACTTGTGAACTCTCAAATAAAGCAACAAACTTTGCAAGCTTGGTGGAACACTTTATTTATAGGGAAATGGTAAGCATACTTAAGCTTGTTAATTCACCAACACATAGTTAATTAGGACACTAAACCTAGAAAAAACAAGATCCACAATTTTAGGAACTAGTTTGCATTTGAGAGAAATTTGTGGGGTGATGTTTTTAATAAATAAACTTGGAGCATTGAGCCCCAAGTGGGACCCCTTTGACTGGTAATCACCCCCCCCCCCCCCATTTTCTTCTATTATTGATTTATTTTTTAAGCCTAAATGGCAATATATATATTTACACACACATATATATCACACATGGATTGATTGGGGAACTATTTGGATACTTAAAAATTAATTCCTTGGGATCATTTAAATCATTTGCTTGGACTCAATAACTAATTCCAATTGGGCTCAAGATTGGGCTACACCAATTAAAATCAATTGGGCTAGGCAATTAATTAGAATTGGGCTACTAGTTTAACTTCATTTGGGATAATATTACCATATTGTAGGACTAGAAATAATTCAAGCGTTGGGCTACAACATTTAGTTTAATTGGGCTAGGTTAAATCACACATGAACTAACATATTAAATAACACAATTAGGTTAATTAATTAATCCAATTAGACTTGCCTTTTATAAAATTATTTAGACTACCACAATTAGTTTAACTACAAACCCCAGCCCTTACAATGGCTTGGCTTGTTTAATTAATTTTTCTTGTTACATTAAATAACAAATAAAAAAGATAGTTACACATAATATTTCTTCAATCACATAGGTGTTCACTTAATTCGTACAAAATTTACTTCATTGATAATTAGTTATAATTTCTAATTACAATGTGATCTAAAATTTATGGTAATTACAGCATTAACACTAGGGGTCGAATGCAGTTGTGCTTGACCCTGCGTTGTCCCTGTTAATTTCAAATTTAATTTTTTTTAAATGTTGTGCATCTAGGTTGTCTAATTCAACTATAAATGCATTGAGAAGTATAAAATAGCCCATATATGGGATGCTAAATCTAATTTAGATAATGAATTAAAGATGAGAAATTTATACTAAGTGTTTTATAAAATGAATTGGAATATATTTAATGTATTTATTGACCTATATAAGGTATGATATATCGAACATAAGAAACTAAAGATTTATAAACTAATCTAATGTTGAAATCTAGAAATGAGATTATTGAATGTGTTATAATTGACTTATAATATATAGGTTATATGACGAATGGTTAAGTACGAAGAAGAGTAACCGACGAGTAAAGTTTTTCTTTGGGCGTATGAATGCCAAGCGTAAAGCAATGCACACTGAGTGTAAACTTAAGCAAGATTAGCTAAGCAGAGGCAAGTTCTTTCACTAACTTGTTGATTTGATAGAATTATTTGTTATACATGAAATGGTTGTTCAAACATGCGAAAGATTCTCCGTGTTATGTGCCTTGCCTGCGAGTATGATTAAAGAGTGCACATTGTGCAATCTGTTATCGTGCAGTTGATTAAATCGATTAATAGTTCTGTGTTGAACTTATAAATTAAGAAATAGACGACATGATTTATATGATCCATAAAAAGTATGATGCATAATGCATAGTATAAATGATATAATGCATACATGAAATGCATAGTATGAAATGCATACACGGATAAATAAAATGCAAGTATGTATGAAACGTGGATCATGAAATGTGTAAACTGTTAGACTTGCTGAGTTGTCGTGCTCATTCTTAAAATATGTTTATTTGCAGTTAAAAGAAGATGTTTTCGAAGAATGTGGCAGTAAAGTGTTGAAGCTTATTTATGAAGCGAACTATTATTGTTTTCTTTGTTTGTGTATATACTAATTCGTAATGACTGATTGTATTGAAATTTAAGTAAAGTTTTAATAACTTTGAAATATTGAATAAAAGATATTCGTTTTGAAATCGATTGTAAACTTTATATTTATATTTGTAAGGTAATATAATATAATTGAATTACTATATAGAGAATATTATTCATTATATATGTGGCTTGTTATTTAAAGAGTTCAGCTTGCGGGTTTATAAATTCATCTTGTTATATATGAAAGTAATATACCCTCAAGCCAATCACATTTGATGTGATAAGCATATACTTTGTAATCTTGTTCGTTTATTAATAAAAGAATCTAGACATTTTTTTATTTATGATTAATTACTTGAATTAATCAAATGGATAAACCCATATTTTTCGAGCAATGCTTTTAGAACCATGATGAGGATCATGCTAATGAGATCTAAATTCAAGATAGCTCAAAACTAAAATTGTTCCTAATCGTTGGATCACTAAAAGGGGGATTAGTAGATCCGGATAGATTGGTACATACTATGTTTGCTCTTATGAAGAGAATGATTGATCTCATAATCATTTGTGTAGAGACACTAAAGCAAGTATGTAGGTGTTTATTAGAGAATAAGTTCACTGAACGTGACTCGCTCAAGGAACACCTAATGGAGTTTTACTTGTCCGTCAATAGGAGTTCCTTATGTGATAGTCGTACAAGTGATCCTTGGACTTGAGATCATCATAGTATCTTGTGTGTATTAAGTTATACTTTGACATATTCCTTAAGACCTGTTGGTATATCAAAGGATATGCTTGGGTATAATAAGGTACACATGGAGATAGGTGAATGATCAACAAAGGATCTACCACTTTCAGTAAAGGGAGAGAATGTCCTATGCGATTCAATAAGTGACAACTCAGAAATCCCTGGTCAGGGTTGAATGGAATTAGAAAGGAATTTCTAATTTACATTAACTAGAGTTGTGTATTTGTGAATTGTAATGCATATGATGAAATTAATAAGACTTGACAGAAATTCCATGTTTTATATTTAATTGGGACATTGTATGGTAGAAGGATTGAATTGTACGGTAACTATTCGGTGAAATGTTCTTTTACGATCAAATGTTGAAATCTATATTATCTAGAATGTCGACTAATCGCTAAGGGGGCTTACCCTTATTGTGGAATAATTATTTATTCTGAATTAAAGAGTTAATTCGTAATAAATGAATTAGAATTGTTCTAATTTATTTATTATACAACCGGTTTAATATGGAGAACGTAAAGGGTCACACCGCAAAAGAATAATATTTATTTTAGAAGTGGATGGCATAATCGTAATAATAAATTAAGTATATTTAATTTATACTATAGTGACAGAATAAGTTAAATAGCTTAATATTTATAGTTTAGTATTTTAGAAATACTAATTATAAATTATTATTATTATTATTATTATTATTATTATTATTATTATTATTATTATTTAGTTCATAAATGGTTTAAGAATTAATTAATAAGTAGTAGCATTATTGTAAATAATTAAGTTCAACCATACAATTACTTTCTAATGATATTAGAAAATATAAAGCTGAATATAATTTTATTCACCTTGGTTGTGTTCAAATTGGATTTAAACCATTAACCAGAGAAGGTTTAAATACTTCTATGTGTATTGCTCTTTGTGATTCAAGACATAATAAATTTTCAGATTCTTTACTTGGACTTGTAGAAACAAGTTTGTGCAATGGTCCAGTTTATTTTAACTGCTTTCCTAATTTTGAAGTTTCTTTAACTGATAAAAAATTACTTGATGTTTTAACTCTATATATTCAAACCAGTGGTTATGATATGAAAATGGGTGTTGAAAATATTGCTTTGATCTACAGAGTCAGTTTTAAAGTATTAAATACTTTAGCTCCTAAAGCTAAAAAATTTGATGTCAAAGGAAAGACTATTTTATTTGAAGCAAATATGGCTAAAAGTTTTGTTAATATTCCAAAAACTATTGCTTGGTCAGATATTAAGTTACCTGAACAATGGATTTTACCTGGATTATCAATATCTGCTCCTGAAAATATTGAAAATAGAGATATAGAACAAATAGTTGAAACACCTGATGGTAATGTCGAAATTAGTTTTGGTCAAAAAGGCAGAGTTGCTAAGTTTAATATAACTAATTTTGATCAATTAAGTCATACAGGTAGAGCATCTACATCTGTAGCTTCTACATCTAATATAAAACCTTTTGAAAATCCTAGAATTAAAACAGAAAATATTGTTGGAATTAAAGAATCAGATAATAAAATTCCTCATGCTGTTTATAGAAGTAGATCTATGCACATAGGTTCACCTACACCTAGTGACATGAATTTTTCTGTTAATATGATTGAATGGATTGATGAATCGGATTTTGTTATTGACAGAATCAAAATTAATGCTGAATTTCAATTATCTAAATATAAAGAATTCAGAAGTTGGTTTTTTAAATATTATTCTAAAGAACAAACTTTAAAATTCAAAGAAATGTTTTATAAACATATTGAAGAAAATAAACAAGTTATACCTTTTGTTGATTGGTTTTTCCAAACTCAAACTAATTTCCCTGAAATACATGTTATTTCTGATTTTTGGAAAAATTGGCAAACATCTAAAGGTCCTATTATTAGGGCTGTTCATCCCCCTATGAATGACCCTTTAATTTTATCACAACAAAATGATAACCCTGTTAAGGCTTACGCTATTGTTGAAACTTTTGCCAACAATCTTGATTCTAATGTTATAAATGAAAAATTATTTGCTCAAAATAATTTTACAAATGTTCACCTGCATACTATAGGAAATCAACTTTCTAGGGTGGAAGATATAACAGACAATATTTTGAGAAAAGTTGAACAATCTGTGGTTCAACAACCAGTCAGTCAAATTGATAAGAATAATATGAAATATCCTACTGTCATACCTAGACCTATTTATTCAGATTTTAATTTAACCTCAAAAAAGGACAGTGATTTTATGAAAAAATTGTTAGAAGAAATTCAGAAAATGCAAGATAAAGGAAAAGGTCCTTCTATTTCTGTCATAAATGAAGAAAATTATGTAGACGAAGATATTGAAAATCTTACTTCTCAATCTAAAGCTTTAAGTCATGAAAATCAAAATGATAAAATTAACAAGATAAGTTTTAATAATAAAAAATCTCCTGAGAATAGAGTTCCTTATGGAAGATATTATTATCCTAGACCAACACCAATGGATGTTTTATTTGAAGAAAATTTTATAAATATGGATAGAGTCAGTTTTTCACCTGATCAGATTTATGAATGGAATATTGATGGTTGTGGAGAACAACAAATTTTCCATGTTATGCATAGAATGCTAATGTATACTACTATTTGCAAAGCTAATAATAATACTGAAGCTCAAATTGTGAATTTTATAATTGCCGGTTTTACTGGTCAACTTAAAGGTTGGTGGGATAATGTTTTACATGATGCACAACGTGCTGAGGTACTAAATGCTAAAAAAATTATACAAGTTCCAGTTCAAGTCCCTGTTGCTGCTGGTCCTATAACACAGATAGGTCCAAGTACTACTATACAAGACATTCAAACCACAATTCAAGCTAAAACTGAAACTGTTGATGACATGGCTTATACGTTAGTTCAAACAATTATTAAACATTTTATTGGTATAGGATTCCATTCTATGGATTGCAGTAGAGAATTATTAATAAACTTAAAATGTCCTACACTTACTCATTTTAGATGGTATAAAGATGTCTTTATGTCAAAAAATCATGCATAGGCCAGATGCTAATTCAAGTTTCTGGAAAGAAAAATTTGTTTCTGGATTACCTAAATTATTTGCAGAAAGAGTTAGAGCTAGATTAAGAAATCAACAAGGAAGTTTTAATAGAATCTTGGAAATTCCTTATGATGCTTACACTTATGGTGAATTAATTAATGAAATGATTTCTGAGGGCTTAGCTCTATGTAATGATTTAAATTTAAAAGCCCAATTAAAAAAACAAGGTATTACTCATAGAAAAGAAATTGGTGAATTTTATGAACAATTTAGTTATCCTTTAGTCTCTGCTTTCCCCGCTAAACGAAGAAGACCTTCAAAACCTGATAAACTTTTTAGACGAAGGAGAAAGAGAAAATATAAATATGAGGATAAAAATGAAAAACCAAAAAAGTTTAATAAGAAAAGAAATTTTAAAAGAAAATCTCTAAAAGATGTTATTTGTCATAAATGTGGTAAAAAATGTCATTATGCTAATAAGTGTACTCTGAAAAAGAAAATTAATTCTTTGGAAATTGATGATTCTGTTAAACAGAAAATTTATAATATCCTGATGCAATCTGATGATTCTGATAATACGTCTGAATATGATAATACTAATGAAGTGCTTAATATCCGTGATTCTGATGTGTTTGATTCTTCTAAAACTGATAGTTCTCCTGATGATTTATGTGCCTGTAAAACAGATGAAAATCATTATAATGCGACTTTAAAAATGAATGGTCTTAGTATAAATGTTTTGTCTAAACAAGAACAATTTATTCTTGACATAATAGATCAAATTAAAGATCCTATAGAAAAAAGAAAAATGATTGAAAAATATATTAATCAGACTAAAGAACAACATGTAGAACATAATAAAGAACATAATAAAAAACCTAAGATTCATACTCATTATTCTCTGCAGGAAGTGATTAATAGAATTCAAAATGCTCCCAAAGAAAAACCCATTACACTTAATGACTTAAAAGAAGAGTTAAATTCTCAGAAAAAAGAAATTAATAATTTAAAAGATAGATTAGAATTTGTTGAAAGCTTAGCTTTAAGACAATTCAAAAATACTTTAGGAAATAAAGAGGATGAAAATGAAGAAGTTGAAAATAAGGAAGATGATACTTCAGAACAATTTTTATGTCAAATTGAAAAAATTACTTTTCAAAAATGGTATATTGAAGTCACTTTAGTTGTTGATGAAAATTTTATTGTTAATACAGTTGCTTTAGTTGACAGTGGTGCAGATATGAATTGCATAAAAGAAGGGTTAATTCCGACTCATTATTTTGAAAAAACTAAACAAAGTCTGAGTACTGCTGATGGTACTAAAATGAATATTAATTTTAAATTGTCAAATGCTTATATTTGTAATGAAGGTATGTGTGTTAAAACTCCTTTCATCTTAGTTCAAAACCTTACTCAATTTATGATATTAGGAACACCATTCTTAAACATGATTCAACCTATTACTATAGATTCTGCAGGAATTCATACTACCTTAGATGGAGTTCATATTACTTATAAATTTATTACTTCTCCTATTACAAAAGATTTAAATCAATTAAAGACAAGTTTAATTTTTAAACAAAATCAAATTAATTTTTTAAAAAAGGAAATTAATTTATTAACTATTGATAATAAACTTCATGATCCCCTAATTCAGAGAAAAATAAAAGAAATTACAGAAAAAATAACTAATGAAGTTTGTGCTGATTTGCCTAATGCTTTTTGGGATAGGAAGAAGCATATGATTAGATTACCTTATAAATAAGATTTTTCTGAAGATTTTATACCTACTAAAGCTAGACCATCTCAGATGGATAAGAAAACTTTAGATTATTGTAAAACAGAAATTGATACTTTACTGAGAAAAGACTTAATAAGTCCTAGTTCATCTCCTTGGAGTTGTTCTGCTTTCTATGTTATGAAACATTCAGAAATTGAAAGAGGAATACCCAGACTTGTAATAAATTATAAACCTTTAAATAAAGTTTTAAAATGGATTAGATACCCTATTCCTAATAAAAAAGATTTATTAAACAGATTAGCTAATGCTAATATCTTTTCTAAATTTGATTTAAAATCAGGATTTTGGCAAATTCAAATTGATCCTAAAGATAGATATAAAACTGCTTTTACAGTTCCCTTTGGGCAGTATGAGTGGAATGTTATGCCTTTTGGTTTAAAGAATGCTCCTTCTGAATTTCAGAAAATTATGAATGATATATTTTACTCATATTCTAGTTTCTGTATTGTTTATATTGATGATATTTTAATATTCTCTGATAATATTGATCAACATTTTAAACATTTAAATATCTTCTTAAATATTGCTAAGAAAAATGGATTAGTAGTTTCTGCTTCAAAAATGAGTTTATTTCAAACAAAAATAAGATTTCTTGGTCATAATATTCATCAAGGGACAATAATTCCTATTGATAGATCTATTGCTTTTGCTAAAAAATTTCCTAATGAAATAAAAGATAAACAAATGTTACAGAGATTTCTTGGTAGTTTGAATTATATTGCTGAATTTTATAAAGATCTTGCTAAAGATACAAAGATTTTGTATGAAAGATTAACTAAAAATCCCCCTGCTTGGCATAAGGGTCATACTGATGCTGTAAAAAAGATAAAATTAAAAGTTAAATCTATTCCATGTCTTTGTTTACCTCATTTTGATTGGAAGAAAATTGTAGAAACTGATGCTTCTAATTTAGGATATGGAGGAATATTAAAACAATTAAATCCTCATAAAAATAAAGAAGAATTAGTTAGATATCATTCTGGTCATTGGAATCTTACTCAGAGTAAGTATTCTACTATTAAAAAAGAAATGTTAGCTGTAATTAAATGTTTATTTAAATTTCAAGAAGATTTATTAAATCAAGAATTTATTCTCAGAATTGACTGTTCTGCTATCAAAGAAGTTCTTGAAAAAGATGTTAAAAACTTAGTTGCTAAACAACAATTTGCAAGATGGCAATCTTTATTAGCTATATTTGACTTTCATATTGAATATATTAAAGGAGAATTAAATTCTCTCCCTGATTATTTAACCCGTGAATTCTTACAGGGAAAACAGTCTCCTCTAAAAGAGGAGGAAGAGGTGGTTATACCACACGTGGTGCCTCTACATCAAGAGGTAAACCCATCTTAACTATGAAAGATGCCCTTCAAAAAGAGGAAATGGATAATATCCGCATTTCACAATTTTGTGAAGTGGTTTTAACGGTTGAAAACCAGGATGTTAAATGGTTTAAAGATGATGCAATATGCTGCATAATTGCCTAGACAGAAATAAAGTAAAAGTTACAACTTTAATAATTACAACTTTGATAAAAGTAATACTTTATTAAAGTCTGCCGACAACTACTTTATGAAAAGCAGATTCTTCACGCTTTTCCAACTTTACGCATCATCCATTTTATCTTTGTCTTTGTCCTTTTCTTTGGATGGATTATCAACCTCATTTATTATTCTTGCAGTGCTGTCATTCACTACTTTTCTGAGACCTTTGAGGAACTCCACTTGTTTTTCCATTAACATTATTCTTTGAGAATAATCTGTCTGTGAATCAATGTCTGGAAATTCTTCAGTGTTTAAAATATTTTGAACATTTTCAGAAAATTCTTCAGAAAATATTTCTTCTTGAGTTTCTGATCTAGTGTCTGAATCAGAAGCCATTGCGAAATTGATTACCGAATTGAATGAAGGAATGTTTTGGTAATAATATGATATATATTGATTCTGGGTAGCAGTGTAATTTTATGCGGCCACTTTCGGATTTTATATATATATAAAGTGAAGCAACTTTTTCGGTTTTGGTGAAAATGAAGAAGCGGCTAAAGCTTTCGGTTTTTGTAGTCTATATATATATATATATATATATATATATATATATGTATATGTATATATATATATGTATGTATATGAGTACCAAACAAAAAGCTATGTATTCAACAATGCCTCTTTGCACCTACTGCTTTTCGGATTTGGAGTATAAATGATAAGCTTGTCCCAAAATTATAGTCACTGTGAAATACAAAGCAGCCACTTCGGTTTTGGTTAATTCAAAAGCAACTTTCGGATTTTTTGGTCAATTACCGATTATACTATATATATACTACACGATAATATATATAGATATATTGTACTGTGTAATATATATATATATATACTAACCATTAATTATATATTATTAATATATATGATATATTTATAATATATATTAATTAGCCAAATAGTTTGATAATTTTTTGCAAATTTAAAATTTTAAAATAAAAGGGTTTATAAATTTTTATTTTAAATATGAAATTAGATTTCATTTAACTTTAAATTGCCCATTAAATAATACCAGTACATATATGTAATGATTTATTTAATACATGAGATGAATATTATTTATTAATATATATGTTGATACATATGATAATAAATGAGATTGATTATGGACTAATGACCAATATGATTGGATTTAATTTTAATTAAATGCATGAATAAATGAGTTTTAGTAAATGGGGTCTGCGTATCTCGTCTTTCTAATTTTTCTTATGTATAATTCTATCTTGCTCCTATGTATTTTCCCTTGACTATTGATCAAGGTTTCTATTTATTGTAAATATTTTGTAATAGGATTAGTTAGAATTATTTTGAAGAATTGGAGCAAAGAAGCAAGAAGCGCATGAAGACCCGTTTGTTGTAATATCCCGGATATTTAAATGAGTTAGAAATAAAATATTTAATATTTAATAAAGGTTGGAGTTTGATAACCTAGTAGTGATAGATAAATAGAGGTCCAAATTAAATTTAACGGACTAACTTAGATATAACGATATCAATTTTTTTATAAGTTAACAAGTACAGTGATAATTCAATGAACTTAACTAATAGCAAGTCTAATTAAATTAAGAAAATTAATTAGTGGAGTTATGTAATTATGCGACGTGGTTGCATGTAAATTAAATATGTATCTATATGAATATATGTATGTGCATATTTAGTAACATAATTTAATGGTTAAATAAAGTATGGTAAATAAAGGGATTAATATTTAATTAATCTGATTTGAATTAAAAGGTTTATTGTGGAATTAATTTAGTTAATATATTGATTATATTCATTAATCAATATTTATGCAAATTATTGATAAATTATTTGTGAGGAATAATTATGTAATTTATATAATTATAAATTATATAAAGTAGTTGAGTTAATTAAGGGAGAATAGTAATTGTATATATGTACAATATTTAATTTCATATATATGTATATATATATATATATAAAGGGATTAAATTAATTGAGTAATTTTAAATAGTAATTGAATATATTAAATGAATATATTCTATAATTAAATAAATCATTGTAAATGATTTATGGGAGTGAGAAATTGAATTATACAATTATTTGTGTAATATTAATTAAATAATTTAATAAATTATTTAAATAAGAAATTGAGTAAATATATTATTATTTTAATGTATTTTCGGGTAAATGGATGTATTTCCATAATTGATGAGAAATGAATTATTTAATGTAAATGTATTAAATAATTTAATTTATGACCTAAATAATATATATTAAATTATATATTGTATTTATTTTAATTTCATAATTTATTGTGAAATTGTTTTTGGAGTAAGGAAATGTGTATAAATAATATATATATATATATATATATATAAATTATATATATTATTTGATTATTTAAGTATAGTATATATATATATGTAATGTGCAGGGGTGTCCATGTATTTGGGTTGGTGTTTATATATATATATATATATATATATATATATATATATATATATATATATATATATATATATATATATCAATTATTTAATTTCAAAATAAATGGTGAAAATGTTTATATAATGAATTAAATTATAAAAATAATATATATATTAATTATATATATATTTTTATTATTTTTGGAGGTGTAAAGTGTACTAAATTATTATTATGTGGTAAAATGAAGTACATCCGTTTTTAGTGAAACGAATTTTAAAATGATCGTAAAGATATATACTATTTTATGGTATATTTATTTTTTATACATATGGTGATATTCTTTACACTGTGTGTATAATTAAGGAGTATTTAAAGTATAAATATTAAATAATTAATATATTAAAAAGATTGTGCCGTGTTTGGTAAAAAAAAATTGCGTGTTGCTTTGTTTTTGGCGTGTTCCAGCTGATTTACATGTCAGTAGAAGTATATATGAGGAGTATTGTTTCTTTGTTAAGCATTTCTCTTTGCTGCGAGAACCAAGTTCCATTTCTCTGTCATTTTCTGTTTACCGAAATGAAATTGGTGAAGCTATCAAAAAATTTCCTCAATTAACTAAAGCTTCATCATAAAGGTATTATCATATTTTTTTAATTTTTGTTAAAGTAATTTAATTGATTTTGGTAAAAATATGTTAATTATTATGTATTTATGGTAGAAATTGTTTATTATGTAATAAATTATTTATTATGTAATAAATCGTTTAGATGATGTAGAAAAATTATTATTGGAGTTAAGAATAAATTGTAGTATTTGATTATGTGATTATTTATGGGATTTGAGGTTGAAAATCATAATTTTGATGTATTTATGGAATTAATTATGTGAACACATTTTTCTCCAAAAATTTGTGAAATAATTCATGGGTATTTAAATTTTTATGTTATTAATTGTTGTTAAGTTTTTGGTAATTGATTTAGAAATTTTGGGGTAGATTTAAGCTTGTTTGATGGTGTTTTAATGGAGGTTTGTACTACCGAAGAGGATGAAGCAACCGGCGACGGATGTTGCAGCGAAATGTTAAGGAATTTTGAGTTTGTGGCCAAATTACGAAAATGCCATCCAATTTTAGTTTTAATTAATTTAAATGATTAAAAATTAATTAAAAATGATAAAAAAAAATAGTAAAAATACAAAAAATGATATTTAGGTATTTAATATTATATTTTTCAAATATAATAAATATTTAGGATTAATATTTAAATATTTTAAATATTAATCTAGTTAGTGTAATATTATATTTTTCAAATATAATAAATATTTAGGATTAATATTTAAATATTTTAAATATTAATCTAGTTAGTTTAATATTATATATTTTTAAATATAATAAATATTTAGGATTAATATTTAAATATTTTAAATATTAATCTAGTTAGTTTAATATTATGTTATTCAAATATAATAAATATTTAGGATTAATATTTAAATGTTTTAAATATTAATCTAGTTAGTTTAATATTATATTTTTCAATATAATAAATATTTAGGATTAATATTTAAATATTTTAAATATTAATCTAGTTAGTTTAATATTATATTTTCAAAATATAATAAATATTTAGTATTTATATTTAAATGTTTTAAATATTAATCTAGTTAGTTTAATATTATATCTTCTAAATTTATGATTTAATTAATTAATTATTATTTAATTAATATTAAATAATAAACAAGGATGATAAATTAATTAATTATTATTTAATTACTATTAAATAATAATTAAAGACAACTAAGATTGATTATTTAATTATTTATTATTTGATTAACTTTAAATAATAAATAAATTCAGTTAGTTATTATTTATTAAATAATAACTAATGATATTTGAGTATTTACTATATAATTTTATTATTTATTATTTAATTAAATTTAAATAATAAATGAATCTAGTTAGTTAGTTATTATTTATTATTAAATAATAACTAAAGATATTTGATTATTTTTAATATAATATAATTATTTATTATTTGATTAACTTTAAATAATAAATAAATCTAGTAAGTTATTATTTATTATTAAATAATAACTAAAGGTAGTTAATTACTTACTATTTAATTAATGTGAAATAGTAATTAAATGAAATAAAGAAAATGTCTTTTAACTCTTTTGTTTAAACAATTAAATTAAATTGTTTAATAGTTTAATAAGTGTTTAACACTTGAGAAAATTGATATAAATTAATTAAATTATTAACCTAAGATTTATTAATTGTTTTATAGGTTAATGATAGTATATTAAATTATTTGTTATGTAACTTTTATTTGCTAGATAAATAGCATAATTGAGCACATAATTGTACAATTTTACGTAGTGCTAATTATTAGACCATCTTAATTAATGTTAGGTCTTTCAAAGCCAGTTAGTTAAAGCTAGACATTAATTGTAGCTGAGTAGACAGGCAAGTTTCCTAAACCTTACTCAATTTATATTCGAGCAGGATATATTATTTCATTGTTCAAGTTCCTAACTCAAACTCAAGTTATTATGTTTGAAGCATGCTATAGTTTAATTCCGTATAATTATTCCACCTCTTTAAATTGTTGATTCGCACATAGTGCTTGTTGCATGTGTTCATCAGGTATGAAAGGCTGATCACTTTCATTACCATAAGGTTCAGTTAGATTTGCTCATGGTCATTATTGACACTCAACATTAATTAATTTAGTCATTCAATTATTGAAATTATGACTCGTACTATTTCACAATTATTATATTGTTGAAAATCCAAAAACTTATTCTTTCTTTCAATCATGATATATCGTTATCGTATTTAAACTTGCTGAGCAAAGTCGTTGCTCACTCTTGCTATATCATGATAACAAATTTCAGAATAATACGAATGTCCGAGGAGAGACGGAGACAGAAGCAAAAGACAAGATTATAGTGTTATGCATGATAACTAAATTGTTATATGATGTAAGTAATTTTGTAAACCTTTTTATGAATCTAAAGGTATATATGTAAGTTAAGGTTAGAAACCTTGGGAAATGTTATAGAATAAACAATTTATGTTTATATATTCCGCATTAGTTATAGAACATGTATGAAGATGATGTATTGTGACGTACCAAGTCTAGGGTTCAAGGTACCCGGTTTTGGGGTCGTTACATTTGTAATGGAGACCGAATTTGAATGTAATAGTTACATTTAATTTAATTTATTTTTGCACCCTAAGTTTGACCTTTTGGTTCACTTGGTGGCTTTAGTAAACCAAACTAGAATAAAAGTCTATAATCAATCCAAGTAGAATATAATATTCTATATGTGCATGCTTAATATATATATATGTGTGTGTGTGTGTGTGTGTGTGTGCATGCGCGCTAAATAAGATGAGACAATTAATATTAATAAACCCCTCATGATGTAGAATAAATATTATTTATAAAATGAATTAAAATGTTTAATTCAATTAAATAAAATTAA
Organism: Hedera helix; assembly: GCA_947179155.2. Lineage (NCBI taxonomy): Eukaryota > Viridiplantae > Streptophyta > Magnoliopsida > Apiales > Araliaceae > Hedera > Hedera helix. The sequence continues at coordinate 12,934,795 of OX359280.1, forward strand.
AATGGTTCTAATTTATTTATTCTACTACTCATAATATTAAGTTTTAACGTTCAAAGATATTTATTAAAAATATCGAACGTCGCCTTCTAGCATGGTTAAACGATAGAGTATCAAATAATCAATGTAGTTTGTTGTGTCACACAAGACTTATATTAATTTTTTGAGATGTTGTTTTATCACATTTGATGTTTATAAAAGAATTGAACTTTACTGTTTTGTTGTGTCACACAAGGACGGTCTTTTTCTCTTCTAATATAAGAAAATGCTATGTCGGACTTAACTTGGATAATTTTGATTTGGATGTGTCACACATGATCATAATAATCTAAGTGGCAAAATAAAATGAGTTACATGTTGATGTAATTGATAAAGAGTTGTCTACCTATTTATTTATATATCGTTTGTTGTGTCACATAAGGCTATATACATTTGAAATAAGATTCTTATTCTCACTAGAAAATCTTTAACTAGATTTGCCGAACTATATAAGGAGGGTAATATAGTTTGATGAAAATAGTGGGAGACACTATTTTAAATAAAGACCTACTTTATTTTGGTAATTAATCAAACGAATACATGTTAATATTGTTATTAATTCACTTAAAGAATATTGTTATGTTTAATTCACTAACACTGCATAGCGTAATGTATGCTAACAATTAATCGAACCGAATTGTTCGGATTGATTAAACAAATTTGAGAATAATTCTCAATGCTGAAAAGCTAGCAAATGTCCTTAATTTGTCTATCCCTACAAACATTGCAGACTAAGCCTCTGAGGAAGAGATTGCTATTTTATAAAATGGCAAGATAATGCAAATGTGACTTAATGCATCATACTCGCATCCATAAGTATCGAGTTACAGCGTCAACGAGAGAAAATGGATGCACCTACTATATTGCTGCACATTCAATAGTTGTATGGTGAGCAAAGTAGGTCAACTAGATATAAGATATCTAAAGAGCTCTTCCGATTTATAATAGCTAATGGCACTACAGTAAAGACACATGTCCTAAAGATGATCAATTCGATTGATTAATTTAGACAATAGGTTTTGTCAAGGATAGAGAGTTGAGGCAAGATTTGATCTTGCAGTCACTCACTGACTCCTATTCACAATATGTTGTGAACTTCAAACATTAATAAGCTAGAAGTCAATTTAACTGACTTGCTTACTATGTTGAAGACTGTTGATAGTCATTTTCCTTCCAAGAAAAATCAAGTCTTACTCATAGTTGAATCTTTTAGGCAGAGAAAGATGGCCAAAGGTATTTCTGAGGAGTCAGAAAGAGTAGAAGACAAAAGAAAGGCTAAACAATGGACATAAATAAAAGTAATCCCGAGCGCAAAGGAGTTTGCTTTCATTGCGATAAGCTGGGACACTAGAAGAACAACTGCAAGAGAGTTGCAGTAGTTAAGTAGAAGAAGTTTAGTGAAACTTCAGCTATAGATATAGATTTATTCATAATGAAATAGAACTTTCTATAAGTCAAGTTTCTAATTAGGTATTAGATACCGGATGGTGGTCTCACATATGCAAGTCGTTGCAGAGACTAAGCAGAAGTAGAAAGCTAAACAAAGGATAAGTAATCTTGTGCTGGGGCATGAAGCAAAGGTTGTTCCATTAGCCATGGGAACTTATAGTTTAGCACTGCCTACGGGCAAACCTATTAAGTTAGTAAGTTGTTACTAGGTTCCAGTTCTTAGAAACATTATTTCAGTTCCATGTGATGACAAGGAAGAGTTTTTGACATTATAATAATGAACAATCGTTGTTCTGTTTATAATGATAATGTTTTATTTAGAACTGGTTGATTACTTAATGAATTTTGTATGCTTGACTTACATGAAAAATATTCTAATTTGAACAAACTAAAAGCAAAGAGATGATATGAATCATACCCTCATGAAATACTGTTAACTCGGTCATGCTAATAAAACAAGACTAAACAAGTTGTATAAAGATAGGATTTTAGAGCCTTTTGATTATGAATCAAATACAACTTGTAAATCTTGTATCATGGACAATATGACTAAATCTCCATTTAGTGGACATGGAGAGCGAGTTACAGAGTTGTTAGAGATGGTACACACAGTCATGTGTGGGACCTATGGCAACATATGCAAGAAGAGGGTATCCATTCATTACTTTCACTGATGATTCTAGATTTCGATATATGTATTTGATGAAATACAAATCTAAATCATTTGAAACGTTCAAAGAATTCAAAAGTGAAGTATAAAAACTAAAGGCCAAAAGTATTAAAGTTCTTTGATTAAATCGAAAAGGGAATACTTAAGCAGTAAGTTTTTAGATCATCTCAAGCGAAATGGTATTCTCACTTAATGGACATGGTGATGATCCATAATGAGTATTACCGATCTTCCAGTATCCTTCTAGGGTTATGCTCTAAAAACGATCGCATATCTACTAAACAAGGTACCTTCAAATTCCGTCCCTAAGACTTCATATGAGTCATGGAAAGGGAAAAAACCAAGTCTTAAGCATGTTAAGATTTAGATTGTTCAGCTTATGTCAAAAAGGTTTGACATGATAAGCTAGGGACAAGATCTGATAAGTGTAAACTTGTGGGATATCCTAAAGAAAGTTTAGGGTATCACTTCTATAATCCGACTAACTAAAAGGTGTTTGTTGAAACACGATGCCCTATAAGAAGTGGGAGTAAAATAGATCTTGAAGAAATTCAAGAACTACAAAAAAATAACATATCAAGTGAAGGAATTTGTATAAGTAGATAAACCTATTGTACCACAACTAAGTCGTAAATCTGGTTTAGTACCGAAGATACCTTAATGGTATAGATTCATCATAGATGATGATGATAAGGTACGCATCATAGTGGATGATGATCCAGATATATACGATGAGGTATGAGTATTAGATACTCAAGAGAAATGGTCGATGACCATAAAATCCAAAATGGGTCTTTGGAGAAAGACTAAAGTAGATGGCAAGGTGGAGACCTATAAGACCTATCTAGTGGTAAAAAAGATTTCAAACAAGGTCAATGAGTTGACTATGATGAAATTTTTCACTAGTGAAAATGCATATATCCATTCGAATTTTACTTGCAGTTGCAGCTTACTATACAAAAGGATGTATGTATGATACAACAAAGAGGATTTGTCTCCATATAGATGGAGCAAATCATGTATGTAAGTTACAACGATCCAATTATGGATTGGAATAAGTTTCTCAAAAATGGAACATCCATTTTGATGAGACAATCAAAAGAGTTTGATTTTATCAAAGACGATGATGAACCAAGTATGTACAAAGGTTAGTGGGAGCACTGTGACATTCCTAGTATTATATGTTGATATACTATCGATAAGGAATAACATACCGATGCTACAATCAGTAAAGATGTGGTTGTCTAAAAACTTCTCCATCAAGGACTTGGGAGAAGCATCCTAACATTCTATTTAGGATAAAGGTCTATAAAGATAGATCGTAAAGGATGTTCGGCTTGACCCATGGAACGTACATTGATTCGTTGATATGTACTAGACTTGATATTGCTTATGTATGAAAAGCAGATATCAGTTCAATTATGGAGAAGAACATTAGAAAAGAGTTTCTAATGACGGGTCTGATATAAATCTAGAGGGTTTGACAAACTCAAGTTTGTTCAGACTAATCAAGATAACAATATATCCGTTTCAGGTAATATGATTACCGTGAACGGTGCTGCAGTGAGTTGGAAAAGTTTCAAACAGCAAAGAGTTACTGATTTAGTGACAAAGACATAGTAAATAACTATAAGTAAAGCTGTGAAGGTGATTGTTTGGTTCAACAAGTTCATTACAAAACTTATAATGGTTCCTAACATTAAAGGAGTTTAATTCGCCAAGGAACCTAGGTCTCATTTGAAATCCAAATATGTGTTGCAGCACTTTCATATGATTAGATGAATCATTAAAAAGGAGATGGCACCATAAAGATGGTAGACTCTCATAATAGCATTACAGAGTATTTACTAAGCAATTTGTATGCCATTTAGAGAAGAATGGTATGGGGATACCAAAGGGCAATTGGCTTTAGTGTAAGTGGGAGATTGAAAGTAGTATGCTCTCAAGCTAATCACATTTTATGTGATAAGCATATACTTTGTAATCTTGTTCGTTTATTAATAAAAGAATAAAGACATTTCTTTATTCATGATTAATTACTTGAATTAATCAAATGGATAAACCCATAGTTTTCGAGCAATGCTTTTAGAACCATGATTCGGATCATGCTAATGAGATCTAAATTCAAGATAGCTCAAAACTAAAATTGTTCATAATTGTTAGATCACTAAAAAGAGGATTAGTAGATTCGGATAGATTGGTACATACTATACTTACTCTTATGAAGAGGATGATTGATCTCATAATCATTTGTGTAGAGACACTAAAGCAAGTATGTAGGTGCTTATTAGAGAATAAGTTCACTGAACGTGACTCGCTCAAGGAACACCTAATGGAGTTTTACTTGTCTATCACTAGGAGTTCCTTATGTGATAGTCGTACACGTGATCCTTGGACTTGAGATCATCATAGTATCTTGTGTGTACTAAGTTATACTTTGACATATTCCTTAAGACCTGTTGGTATATCAAAGGATATGCTTGGGTATAATAAGGTACATATGGAGATAGATGAATGATCAACAAAGGATCTACCACTTCCAGTAAAGGGAGAGAATGTCCTATGCGTTTCAATAAGTGACAACTCAGAAATCCCTGGCTAGGGTGAATGGAATTAGAAAGGAATTTCTAATTTACATTAACTAGAGTTTTGTATTTGTGAATTGAAATGCATAGATCAAATTAATAAGACTTGACAGAAATTTCATGTCTTATATTTGATTAAGACATTATATGGTAGAAGGATTGAATTGTACGGTAACTATTCGGTGAAAAGTTCTTTTACGATCAAATGTTGAAATCTATATTATCTGGAATGTCGACTAATCGCTAAGGGGGCTTACCCTTATTGTGGAATAATTATTTATTCTGAATTAAAGAGTTAATTCGTAATAAATGAATTAAAATTGTTCTAATTTATTTATTATACAATCGGTTTAATATGGAGAACCTAAAGGGTCACACAACAAAAGAGTAATATTTATTTTAGAAGTGGATGGCATAATCGTAATAATAAATTAAGTATATTTAATTTATACTATAGTGACAGAATAAATTAAATAGTTTAATATTTATAGTTTAGTATTTTAGAAATACTAATTATAAATTAATAAGATGAGTCTTATTATTATTATAATAATAATAATAATAATAATAATTATTATTATTATTATTATTATTATTACTACTACTACTACTACTATTATTATTATTAGTATTATTATTTAGTTCCTAAATGGTTTAAGAATTAATTAATAAGTAGTAGCATTATTATAAATAATTAAGTTCCTAAATAGTTTAGGAATTGTAATTATAATAATTAATTAAGTTACTAAATGATTTAGTAATTAATTAATAAGAAGTACTCTCATTATTAAATAATTAAGTTCCTAAATGGTTTAGGAATTGTAATTAATTAATTTAGTTCTTAATTAATTTGAGAATTAAATTAAAACCTTAATCCTAAATAGTTTAGGAGGGTTGATTAGATCTATAAATAAGAGGAGTCTTATCATAGATTAAGGTTACACACTCTTTCATTATAATAGAGAGAGTACTCCATAATTCTCTACATCTAAGGAGTTAGAGAGAGAGAAAATTAGGGCTAGCCACCCATGGTTTGGAGAAACCAAAAATCCACTTCTTTAATTCATAGATCTATTGGTGGTTCACCTCTAGAGGCTTCACACTTGGGGAGCTAACATTGATCCGTAGAATCTAATCGGTGAATTTGAAAAAGAACGTGAAGAATTAAAGGAAGATGAACTTGTACCCGTGGAAGCTTGGTTCTACAAAGGTATACATTCTTTTATCCTTCCTCAATTAATAATAGTCATATAAGAAAGATCTGGGTTATTGGTTTGTACAAAAAATTTTAAAATATGGTTTTTCTTACTTTCGTTGCGCTTATATAATTTGATTATATGTATGCCATATTTTTGCAAACCAACAATATAATTCTTTTAGCTTGCTGGTTTACGACAAAGAGTATGAAAGAATAAATGAAATATTGAAAGCTGAATTTTATATCTTCACAAATAATATATTGAGATAAATCATAGCATATATGATTTTGAAAACTAGAATAATAAATCATAAAGTTTATATCATATATCATAGTATAAATCATAAAGTTTATGATTTTGAGATATATGTACGAATTATAAAGATTGTAATTCTGGAATACTAGGCTATAAAGTTTTAAACAACTGAATTGTAACATCTATATTGATATTGAATAGTATTATAAATAGCTTTTAATTTATGTAAATTTCATCAATTATAATATTGATTAATGATGTGGAGTTTTAATGAGGTTATTTTAACACACAAGATCGGGATCAAAAATAGTCCCAATTTTGGGGGCGTTACAGCTTTTAGAATCATAATGTTGATTATACTAGTGATATTTAAACTCATGATTGCTCAAAACTAAAATATTCCTAATCATGTGATCACTAAAATAGGGATTAGTGAATCCGGATAGATTAGTACTATTATGACCAAGAAATTGTAAAGAACATTGTTTTAAAAAAAGTAAGGAATTATTTGAATTTTTGAGTGCTTATGTGTGAATTGTGTGAGAGAAAGGATATAAAGTTAGTTAATTCAGTAAATTTGAATTAATGGAAGAAATAATGATAAATAATTAAATTATAAGAACTATGTGACAAGCTTGAGTTATGAATTAACTAAGCTTGGGAATGTAAGCCTTGTGTGGCAAGATGATTAATGAATAATAAAGATATATGTAAGATGATGAATTAATCAAGTATAGAATTAATTCATTAAAAGAGAATGAATGTAAATCCAATATGAGAAATAAATAATGTACGAATTTGTGTTATGGTGAATATTAATGTGTATGAATTTAGCGAGAATTAAATTAGATTAGTCCAATGTATATGTCTAATGTGAAAACTAATGTGGCTCAACCCTTATACATATTAATGAGAGTGGTGGGATAAGTATTAAAACCCAATTTTAGTTCATGTTGGAATTGTATCAAGCCTAACTAGTAGCCCACGTCAAAGTCCAAACCATTGACCCAAAAATTTTAGCCCAAATCCTAGAAAGCTCCAAAATGAAAAAAAAAATGGAGTCAAAATTCGGTCAAGCATGAAGCATTGTGCTCTTAGAGCATTGCAATTTTGGAGCATTGTGCTCCATGTTTTCTTCCAAAAGAGGTCCACTCTTTCCTTAATTCATCGAATGATGTTGGTTGTTTAATTAAGCTAAATGGGCAAGTATTGGGTGAATTAGGGAGGCTAAGCATGATTAGTAGAGTTCTATAAATAGAGCACTCCACCAACCAACTAGAAAGATTAGCAAAATTGTCTAAGTGTTGGAAGAGAGAAAATAGGGAAGAAAATATGAGAATAAATAAATGAGAATAAAGATTATTTTATGTGTGGATGATGAACATGAGAATGAATAAATGAATAATAATAGTGAAGAATAATTGTAAAAGGTTAAACAGATAAAATAAAGTTATATCATTTGTGGAGATCTTTAATAAATAATAAAATTATTTTAATTGTGAGAACATTTAATCAATAATAAGTGATAATAAGTTATAATAAGAAAGACTTAAACAAATAAGGTAACAAGGATTTTTTTTTTATGGAAATTTAGTAAGAGGGGTACATGGTAAAGGTAATGGAAAGAGATGACACAATGAGATAAGGTAATTGTGAAGAAAATGAAGAGAGAGGATGTTGAAGGATAAATGTGAAGATGAATGGTGAAGAGTTATGAGTAAGAGTTAGAACAACGTAAGTTTAATTATGATCCGATAGAGACTAATCTGTATATCAAATTACGACACGTGTAGGTTGTCCGAAGGAAGAGGAGTGCGAAGTAATCATAGAAAACAATTCAGGCAAGTTTTCTAACTTGATTACTAGTATATGCAAAAATTTCAAGAATTAAATACCTTTTAAAGACCTTGTTGAACTCAAATATTGTTGTTCACATGATTCACCTATGGAATTGTTAAAGATTATGAAACCCTATTAAACTCGAATATTGTTGTTCACATTCTTGTATATAGGAATCACCTATTGAATTGTTAAAGATTACGAAACCCTATTGAAGTCAAATATTGTTGTTCACATTCTTGTATATATGAGTCACCTGCTGAATTGCTAAAGCTTATTAAACCCTATGTAACCATGATTGGTCTATAAAATTGGTCTATGGCATTTGTTCCGGCTGGACATGTAACGAAATGAAGAATGAAATCGATATGGTTTAAGAAATCTACCAAAACTGATTAATTCGGTGCGGATTTTCTATAGGTTGAGTTGAACGACCCTTAAGAAAAAGGGAAAATGTATGAATATATGATTGCGTCGGCATATAACTCTGACCTATATGCATGATGTTTAAATGTTATACATAACATAGGACACTATAGGCTGATCACATATGTGCTTGCAGAGAGTATTTTGCTGCAGTCTTTGTGACTAGGAAATACTATGGAAGATGACTCTCCGAGAAGTTTATGGTCCACAGTGACCCCTCAGCGATGGTAGGAAAGCATTTTCGTTGAATAAAATTATTTTATTGCTCATCATTTGAACTATTTCTAAATTTCTACCCAAATTGTTTAAAAGTCCTAAAAAGCCTAAATTTTATCCTTGATATACATTATTCCTTGCATGCTTTAAACTTGTTGAGCAATTATTTGCTCACCCTTACTTAACCCAAATTTTTAGTTAAGCTAGAGAAGGTCGGGAGTTCCAGAAAGGGCAAGGATAAGGAAGAGATTACTGAATAGTCGACACCTTCAATTAAGTGGCATTAAAATTAAATGTATAATCCATGTTATTTAGTTTGTATTAAATTATGAGATTGTATTAGTGAAGGTTGTTAGAACCTAAGATATTGTTATGTATGTAAAGTTAGTTATTGCATTTGATTATATTAATGATGAATGAATGTATGAGATGGATGTGAAGTATGTGGTATCATGAGCACCAGATTCAAGGTAAAGTTACCTGAATTTGGGGGTGTCACAAGTACATACTATGATTTCTCTTTCAAGGAGAATGATTGATCTCATAATCATTTGTATGGAGACACTAAAGTAAGTATGTAGCTGCTTATTGGAGAGTAAGTTCATTGAACGTGACTTGCTTAAGGACCACCTAATGGAGTTTTACTTGCCTATCAATAAGAGTTTCTGATGTGATAGTAGTACAAGTGATCCTTGGACTTGAGATCATCATAGTATCTTATGTATGATGAATTATACTTTTTCATATTCCTTATGGTTATTCGGGTATAACAAAGGATATGTTCGAGTATAATAAGTTGTATATGGAGATAGGTGACTGATCAACACAGAATCTACCACTTCCACTAAATGGAGAGAATGTCGATGTGATTCGATAAATAACAGCTCAAAAATCCTTGGCCAAGGTGGAATGAAAATTAGAAAGGAGTTTCTAATTTACATTAGTATGAGTTATGCATTTGAGAATTGAAATACATATGATCAAATAAAATAAGACTTGATAGAAATTCCATGTCTTATATTTGATTAGGACATTGTATGGTAAAATGATTAAATTGTATGGTAACTATTCATAGAATAGGTTCTTAGTAATCAAACGTTGAAATTCATATTTTATGAAAAGTTATGAATTACTAAAGGGGTTTACCCTTATTGTAGAATAAATATATTTATTTATTTTGAATTAAAGGAGTTTGATTCATTATAAATGATATTAGAATAGTTCTAATTTATTTATTCTATAACCTGGATAATATTGAACCTAAAGGGTCACATCAGAAAAGAGAAATATTTATTTTAGAAGTAGATGGCATAATGGTAATAATAAATTAAGTAAATTTAATTTTTACTATGGTGATAAAATAAATTAAATAACTTAATATTTATAATTAAGTATCTTGAAAACACTAATTATAAATTAATAAGAAGAGTCTTATTATTATTATTATTATTATTATTATTATTATTATTATTATTATTATTATTATTATTTAGTTCCTAAATGGTTTAGAAATTGTAATTATTATAATAATTAATTTAGTTTCTAATTAGATTAGAAGTTAAATTAAAACATTATTCCTAAAAAGTTTAGGAGGGTTGAGAAAGTCTACAAATAAGAGGGATCTTATTATAGATTAGAGTTACTCACTTTGTTGTAAGTATTAGAGAATACTTCATATTTTCTCTACAATCTAAAGAACTAGAAGAGAGAGAAAATTAGGACTAGCCACCCAAGATTTGGAGAAACCTAAATCTACTTGTTCAATCTATATTATCTCTTGGTGGATCACCTCTAGAAGCTGCACACTTGAGTAACTAACGTTGATCCGTAGATTCTAATCGGTGGATTTAAAGAAGAACGCGAAGGATGAAAGAGAGGTGAACTCGTATCTGTTCAAGAGTTGGTTATCTACAAAGGTATAATCTCTTATCCTTCCTCAATTAATAAGTATCGCATAAGAAAGATCTTGAAATTTAGTTTGTAGAATTTTTTTTACTATTATTTATGCTTGTTTTCGATACATTATACAATATGATTATTTGTATGTATAGTTTTTGTAAACCAACACCCTTGTTGCTAGAAGGGGTCTCCATTAGCAAGTCTTTACCTATTTTTTTTGATGAGTTGGTAGAACACCTTCTCCTTATTGGCACCTAAAGAGGAAATTTGAAAAAGGAAATCTAAAAAAGGCTCAAAGCCTTCAGAATGGAAAAACGCCATGAAACTATGTAGATGTGTAACGACCCCGAAATTCGACCAATCTTATTACCTTAAATTTCTTATTTGTTAATCATTATGTCTCTTACGTCCAAATTTCGGTTCGTTAATAAATCTTTAATCTCCTTATTTAACCCATTATTTGACATTACCGTCATCAATTACCAAATTTTTGGTATAAATTTTTCACTTTTATTTTTCTCAATTAAATCATTGTATTAAAATATTTGGATATTTAAAATCCTTAAATCTAAATCCTAGTCCCTGAATTGTAACCTTTACTTTTTCTTCCTGTTACCAATATCTTAAATCTCATCATTCAAAATTTAATATCCTTCATATCCGTACAATTATTCATTGATTTAAAATTTACAGTCATTTAATTTCATACAAATATTCCTTGTTGCATTGTTCATAATCAAACGTATAATAATTTCTAACGTAACAATTAATTTGAACATTCATGGTTCACAATTTAACACTACTCGTCCTATCCGGATCCAACCTATATGTACATACAAAATATTCATGTAACCTTGATAAATTATCCACATTGAATCATAATATAAACATATAATAATAACGTTCACAACCTTTTAGGAAAATCCGTCTCTACATAATCTGATATTCTTGAAATTCATTTCTTAACCTACAAAAGTTTATTTTAAGCAAGTAATGAGCACCACGGCTTAACAAGTTCAACAGTTTATGCGTCACGTAGCACATATCTTAATATGCTCGGTGTGTGTCATACATCATGTGCTTGTGCTTCTACTATAGCCATATATCTCATATCATTGCACAAAGTACACATAGTTGTCATGCTATCCACAGATCACATAACACATAATTTATATGCATTTAAACAAGTATTTACATATCATAACAGGCAATAATTAACATTAGAGGACTGAAGAACTTGCCTGTATGTTCGATTAATAATTTGATAGCTGAAACCTTTTACTCGACCAACCTATGATCATAAAATAATCAAATACTAATTATTTATCTCCTTATGATATTAATTTAATTAGTTAATATCATCTCTAGGCCAATTATCACTTTATATGGTTAATTATATTAACCTCGTCCCATAAAATATTAATATAACTTAATATCAATATCCTCAATACGGACAACCTGGCTCTTCGGATAAAATTTAACATATTTGGTTGTCCAGAAATTTTATTTAATCATTTTCTAACTTTTAAACTTAATAGATTAATATTTAAAATATTTAAATATTAATCCTCAATATTTAATATTTTTACAAAAATATTAAATTTAATGCTCAAATATCATTTCTATATTTTTGTTTTTTTCTATAATTTTTAATAATTTTTAAACAATTTTTAAACATTTATTTCAATTAAAACAATTTTCTGAGGGCATTTTGGATTAAATTTAAAATTTATTATGTACTAGTAATTCCACAAAAATATCAACTTCATGCTTATCTATGAATTATCCTTTTAACCATTTCACTCACTTTTTAACCCCGCCTGTGTGTGTGTGTGTGTACTCAAATGCATCAAACAAATCAAACTCAATTAAAACAGTGAATAGGGATACTTAGCAATCAATATATAATAATTGTATTCCAATTAAATTTGTTCTCATTAAACTCAATTATCACATCTTTATACTTTTAGCTCAATATAGCGAGTGCGTTTTACGCTCCATCTTGCCTCATCCTCTTGGCATGTGCAATGTTTATTCCTCTTAGATTTTTCAAAGTTACCCACATAGAAAACTTTCCACCAATGACTCCCAAACCAGTTGGTTTTAGGGCACTAAGTGTAAAGACACTCATAAGGGCTTACTCATTCAAGTAACAAAGGTCACGGAAATAAACTAGCCAAGCTACTTTTAACCATTGATTTTTTAACACATCAACATTTTTTTTTCTATAACCGTTGGACATTGAAGTAGAATACAACCCAATATATTTACTTATACCCATGACATGATTACGTATAATACATAAATTATATATCTCTTGCAAGTTCCCCCTTTCACGACCTAATCCAAATTTAATAGCTTTAATGCCTCAAATATGTGCTCGCTATTTGAACAGGGTCTCAAGTATCACAAAACTAATAATTAGACCATTCACAATTTTTCATTCCATATCCATCTCATGAAATTTATATGTGAGCAATCGAAGTTTTCATCATTGGCCAATAATTTAAATTTCCTCTATTAATCTACTGTCCAAGCTATTACCCTAAATGCAACACGATGTATGCAACAACTTATGCAAGATGCAGACTTTAACCATGCTATATACGACTATATGCCAGTACACCATCTACTATAAATACAAACTATATGCCTTAACTGAAATGCAACTAAGTAGTAAATGAAACTAATGCAATGCAACACAAATGCATAAAACAAGAAAAACACTCCCAAACTTAATAAAAGCAACGTCCTCATTCAGGAAATAGAAAGAGCTCAGAATAGAGGACTCCCCTTGTAGTTTGGTCAGGTGTCATCATCATTCTCCTCATAGGATAATCAACAGGATAATCAAAAATCTCAGTAGGATCTAGAAATCAGACTAAACTAGAATTGGAATCGGCACCACCACCAAAATGTATCTAGGAAAGCATGTTGGTAAATTACAGCAGATGCTAAAGTAAGGTAGTCAAGCGGTCACGTAGTAAGGTAGGGCGTTCGCGCTACTGTAGCATATTTTGCCTATATGTGCTAGGGGCATGGGGCGTCCGCTCTTTCCTCTGGGGCGGCCACGCTTCTCTATGGGGCGTCCGCACCATCTTGGTAGTGAACTTATTTCGATGGTTTCTCCTTAGCCTTAATGCTCAACAATGTTGGTTAACTTGTAAGTAAGACAAATTCACAATTAAACCCTATGGATTGCAAATAGAGCTACTTATTGGGAAAAAAATAAAAATAAAAACTATTCTAAATCCTGAATAAATCTAAATAAATATCATTGGATTACCTCCTAATTAGCGCTTGTTTTAGAGTTTTCAGCCTGACTACTTCCTGTTCTCTAGCCCGAATCAAAAATCGGCTTGATGAAATGCCTGGGAAGCTGCTCTTTAGTTATTCATTTGTTTTTCCATTTAGAATTTCGTTCTTTGATTTGGTGTTCATCTTTCAACTTTCATCGGAAGAAACCCTTTCTACCCGATTTCTTGCTTTTCTTCGTCTCACCCTTATATTTGACCATATCAACTTGGAAACATTCTTCAGAATCACTCGGGAGCTTTATTTCTTTAAAAACATTAAAAGTCACTTCATGGTCTTGGACTTATATTGTCAACTCCCCTTTCTGCACGTCTATAAGGGTTTTTCTAATAGCCAAAAATGATCGTCCAAGAATGAGAGGAATTTCTGGATCTTAATCAAAATCTAAAACCACAAGTCCGCGGGAAATATAAATTTATCCACTTTTACCAATACATCCTCAACAATGCCCCTTAGATATGTGATCTTTCTGTCTACCAATTGTAACGTAATGGTTATGGGTTTCTTCACTTTTAAACTAAGTTGTTTATAAACTGATAGTGGCATCAAATTTATGCTAGCCCCCAAGTCGTATAAAGCTTTAGCGAAAACTTATTCCCAATAGTGCATGAAATTGTGAAACTACCCGGATCCTTGAGTTTTGGCTATAGTTTCTTTTACAATATCGCATTGCACTCTTCTGTAAGTGCGATTGTCTTATAATCCTCTAGTTTCTTCTTATTTGATAGTATGACCTCCATAAACTTCACATAGCTGGGCATTTGCTCCAAAGCATCCGCAAACAAAATGTTAATGTGGAGCTTCTTGAATATGTCCAAAAGCTTAGAGAATTATTTGTCGAGTTTCTCTCTCTAAAGACGCTGGGGAAAAGGCACTGGTGGCACCATCGAACTCTATTCCGAATTCACTATAGTTTTGTTAGATTCTTTCTTGACCTCAACTTCATGCTTACTTTCTTCCTTTCTTTTTCACCTTTATCTTGTCTAACTGGCTGCGACTTCGGTGTCCCTTTCCCAACTGTGTCAGTCAACTCCTTACCACTGCGAAGTATAACTACTTTGAAATATTCGTTCTGATCTCCCCTAGATTTCACTTCAGTGTTACTTGGCAGTAACCTTTGTGGTCGATTATTGATTACATTGGTCAATTACCCCATCTAATTTTCCAAGTTTCGAAGTGTAACTGCTTGATTCTTAATGTTGACATCCATCTGATTCATCATCTTATCCTAAACCTGCGTTCTTACCTCAGTTCCTGCCATATACTTAACCAACATCTCCTCCAAATTTGTTTCATTTTCTAGATGAGGAGGGGGTTGCTGTTGTTGTCGAGCTTGAAATCCCGGTGGGTAAGTTTGACTTGGTGCAGTGTTTTGGGCTTGATTACTATTACTCCATGAGTAATTCTGTTGACTCTGCCCACTCGACTTATAATAGTTAAGATTACTACTGTTTTGTTGTCGGTTGAAGTTTCCCACATACTGTACTGACTTAGAGCTGATAGCACACTGATCACTGGTATGATTATCTACATATATCTCACAGATTACTGACATATTCTGAAAATTTTGAATCACAAGTGCATCGATCTTTTTTGTAAGTGCATTCATCTGTTTTGTCATTTGTGCTACTAGTGCAGTAACTGTGTCCACTTTAACTCTTCCTGCTGCTCTTGGTTGATTCATCCTAACTGATGGCCATTGATAATTATTCGATGCCATGGTCTCCAACAACTCATAGGTTTCATTGTAATATTTAGCCACTAGAGCTCCACCTGCACCTGCATCAATACTTATCCGTGTGGCACTAAATAACCCGTTATAAAACGTCTGGACTTGCAACCACTAAGAGATCCCAAGATGAGGGCATTTGCAAATTAAGTCTTTAAATCTCTCCCATGCTTCATACAGCGATTCCGAATCAGGTTGAACAAAGCTAGTAATGTCATTTCGCATATTGGTTGTTTTAACTGGTGGAAAAAACTTAGCTAAGAAATTTTGCGCCAAGTCATTCCAAGTCTTTATCGAACCAGGGGGTAAAGAGTGAAGCCAAATGTTTTCTTTATCACGGAGTGTAAACGAGAACAAGCAAAGTAGTATCGTATCTTCGGTCACTCCATTAAACTTGAATGTATCATATATCTCTAGGAAGCTGATCAAGTGGTCATTAGGATCATCATTTGGCAATTCCCCTAACTAGATAGAGTTCTGCAACATCTGAATCGTGCCTGGTTTAATTTCAAAGGCAGCCACATGAATTGCAAGCCTCTAAATGCTAGATTGAATTTTAGTAAATCGTGGCATTGCAAAGTCCCTTAACAACTTTTGATCCTCTTCTGCCATATTTTCTTGATTTTTTAATACGCTCTGAATATACGTTCAGATTCTACGAAACCTTCTCTCAATATCATCGTCAATTAGCAATGGTCCCACTCCTTTCGAACGAGTTTGCATGCACAAATCAAGATCACCTGAAACAAAAAGTAAAAATAATAAAGGAAAAGAAAAGAAGGTTTAATCTAAGATTAATTTAATAAAAACTAATACTGACAAATTGTCAAAAATAATTCCCAGCAACGGCGCCAAAAACTTGTTGCCTATTTTTAACCCTAGGTTTAACACGCAAGTATACGTGGTCAAACTGCAGTAAATTGACAAGAATAATATCATCCCACGTAGATTATATTCGATAACTGTCAATAATTAACTTTCTAAATAAACTAATCTTAATTAAACTAACACTTTGAGATTGATTATGATTTGTCGAAAATAAATTAAAATTAACTAAGACTAATTATTATCGATCAAATATCAAGTTTAAAAACTTAAGACTACAACTTCCCCCAATACTTCATTGAAATAATATTAATTCTCATTACTTCATATTAAATACACTGAATTGTTAATTAAGAATTTTTTATAGTATAAATGCACCTCTCAATGACACATAAACAATTCCACTCAATTATACCAATTAAGGAATAGAATTGTATGGAGTATCCCAATTAATTAAAACACTATATCTTTATATGGATTATATTAAAAAGGATTTAAGTACAGATTCTCTTTACAACTACGTAAGGCAAATAGGCATATCTCTATCCTACTCACAAATCATAATTCCCATCGACGCAGAAATTACAATCATACGCTATCATGCCAATATATAAATCTATACTTCATTCATCAAGTTCATATAGACTATCACGCTAGCTACTGGCTAGGTAATTAAACAATATGCACGAATATGATAGACAATCCAAATATATTTAACATAAAACAACTAAGAATAAACTCAATTCAAACTATACATCGGGTTCTGTTGTAATATTAAAAGAGAATTTAGTCCATCATAGAATAATTAAAAATCATAGTTATGAAAGTCATAAACATTTAAGAATATCAAATACAAGAGAATAAAGAAGAAATAGGAATAAACTCGGGAATCCTCCATTATCCCAATGCCTTGATCTCCTCTTGTTGAATGCTTCCAAGCTTTGGCTTCCAATGGCAATCTTTGATGCTCAAGTGTCCAAAAGTCCCCTCATTAGGGTTACAATATTACTATTTGTACTCCTAACAAGTTATCCTAACTTCCCACAAAAACCTAATCAAAACCCACTTCAGCCCAAGTCAAAAATCGCACAATTAAAACGTTGTTCACTGACTGGGGCAGCTGCCCTACTTTATAGGCTGACTACCCTACTCCACCAGAGTGTAAACTCCCCGTTCTTCCTACTCGGGGCGGCTGTCCTAGGAAGTGGGGCGACTGCCCCAATATGCTTTCAGATTCGACATTTGTTGAAAAAATAGTCATAATTTTTTCATCCGAACTCTGATTAAGACGATTCAAGATGTTCCGAAAAGCGGAGAAGTAGGTCTACAACTTTTATATGTTAAGATGTGACAAATTCGGATTGGATATAGGTAGAAATTAGGCCTAAAGTGGTTCTTGTGTAATTAAAAGCCGAAAATGCAAGTATGACAACTCCAAACTTTGATCCAACTAGCCCTTATTCCAATTCCTACAAAATAACATACAAACACATCAAAAGTAACATGCATCACATAGAAACAAACACTAATTCATGGCTAAAGATACTCAATTCGTAGGTATTTAACCCATTCATCAATATTCGATTTAGGTTATATGATTACCTTGAACGGTAGTGCAGTGAGTTGGAAAAGTTTCAAGCAGCAAAGAGTTATTGATTTAGTCATAAAAATATAGTATATAACTATAAATGAAGCGAAAAAAGTGATTGTTTGGTTCAACAAGTTCATTACAGAACTTATAATGGTTCCTAGCATTAAAGGAATTTAATTCGCCAAAGAACCTAGGTCTCATCTGAAATCCAAATATGTGTTGCGGCACTTTCGTTTGATTAGAGAATCATTGAAAGGGAGATGACACCATAGAGATGATAGACTCTCAGTACAACATTACAGATCCATTAACTAAAGTATTTACTAAACAATTTGAACGCTACTTAGAGAAGAATGGTATGGGGATATCAAAGGGCGATTGACTTTAGTGCAAGTGGGATATTGAAAGTAGTATACCTTTAAGTCAATCACATTTGATGTGGTATATACTTTGTAATCTTATTCGATTTATTAATAAAAGTATCAAGGAACTTTATTCATGATTAATTGGCTGAATTAATTATATGAATAAATGCATAGTTTTAAGCGATGCTTTTAGAATCATGATGAGAATTATGCTAATGAGATCTAAATTTATGATAGCTCAAAAACTAAAATGTTCTTAGTCGTGAGATCACTAAAAGGGGATTAATGAATCTGGATAGATTAGTATATACTATGATTACTCTTATGCAGATGATGATTGATCTCATAAATATTTGTGTAGAGATACTAAAGCAAGTATGTAAGTGCTTATTAGATAATAAGTTCAATGAACGTGACTCGCTCAAGGAACACCTAATGGAGTTTTACTTGTTTGTCAATGGGAGTTCTTTTTATGATAGTAGTACAAGTGATCATTGGAGTTGAAATCATCATAGTACCTTGTGTATGATGAGTTATACTTTAGAATATTCCTTAAGACCTTTAAGATATATCAAAGGGTATGATCGGGTATAATAAGTTGTACATGGAGGTAGGTGAATGGTCAACAAATGATCTACCACTTTCAGTAAAGGAAGAGAATGTCCTATGTAATTCGATAAATGACAACTCAGAAATTCTTGGCCAAGGTGGAATGAAAATTAGAAAGGAGTTTCTAATTTACATTAGAGTTGTATATTTGAGAATTGAAAATGCATATGATCAAATAAAATAAGACTTGACATAAATGTTATATCTTATATTTGATTGAGACATTGTGTGATAGAATGATTGAATTGTACGGTAACTATGCACTGAAATGTTCTTTTACGATCAAATGTTGAAATCTATATTATCTGGAATGTTAATTAATCGCTAAGGAGTCATACTCTTATTGTGGAATAAATATTTGTTCTGAATTAAAGAGTTAATTCGTAATAAATAAATTAGAATTGTTCTAATTTATTTATTATACAATCGATTTAATATGGAGAACCTAAAGGGTCACACCGCAAAAGAATAATATTTATTTTTGAAGTGGATGACATAATTGTAATAATAAATTAAGAATATTTAATTTATACTATGGTGATAGAGTAAATTAAATGACTTAACATTTATAATTTAGTATTTTAAAAATACTAATTATAAATTAATAAGAGGAGTCTTATTATTATTATTATTATTATTATTATTATTATTATTATTATTATTATTATTATTATTATTATCCTAAAAGGTTTAGGAATTGTAATTAATTAATTTAGTATCTAATTAGATTGAAAATTAAATTAAAACTTTAATCCTAAATAGTTTTAGAGGGTTGTCTATATTATAAATAAGAAGAATCTTCTTATGAATTAAGGTTACATACTTTTTCACAATAATTGAAAGAGTACTTCATAATTCTCTATATTTAAGGAGTTAGAGAGAGAGGGAATTAGGGTCAGCCACCCATAGTTTGGAGAAACCAAAATCTACTTCTTTAATTCATAGATCTCTTGATAGATCACCTCTAGAGGCTTCACACTTAGGGAGCTAACATTGATCTGTAGAATCTAATCGGTGAATTTGAAGAAGAACACGAATGATTAAAGGGAGTTGAACTTATACCTGTAGAAGTTTGGTTCTACAAATGTATAAATCTTTTATCATTCCTCAATTAATAATTATTGCATAAGAAAAATCATGGTTATTGGTTTGTAAAATTTTAAAATCAGATTTTGTTTGCTTCCGTTACGCCATTACAATTAGATTATATGTTGATAATTGGATTTTATTCTTATTTATTAGATATTTTTAGGCTTAATTATTTGTTAGTTTTTAAGTATTTTAATTGATTTTAGGTGTTTTATTTATTATTATGCATTATTATTATTTTTATATTATTTTTATTTATTTTTAATTAATTTATATTTATTTTGTAGGAAAAATAAGTTTGTTGGCAATTTGGTAAATTCTCCAAGAATCTGATGGCAAAATAGTAATTTACAACGAACCGGTCGCATAATTGTAATATTCAGCAAGTAGGCATGTCCGCGCAATGCGCGCAACTCAAATGCACAGTAGGTAAAACGGCAGTGTGTGGCGTCGTATGGTGAAGAAACAGAAGTTCGCGCAATGCGCGGTGAATGAATCAGCTCCGGGGACAGGGGACAACGTCGCATGAAGGAAAACAGCAGGAATGGCGGTCACGCAATGCGCGACCAGTATCAGGAAAAAGAAACCGCGTTGACTCCGGTCAACGCCGTGTTTGGAAAGTGCGTTTTTGCTGCAAATTTAGATTATTCGCAATTTTTACATTAATTTGATTCTGAATTAGATTTTAATTCCTATTAGGGTTAGGAAAAATAAATACTCCTATAAATATTCTCATTCTATGTATTATTGAGGTGTGGGCAAAAAGTCAATGAACATTATGAGAGGCTAATTCCTTTCCAAATTTTGGAGTTCAAGAGCAAGCAATATATCAACAAAGATGGATGCCATGGATGAAATAAGCTTGGAGATAGAAGATTGGCGAGAGACTATTTTTCTTCTCTAGTGCAAAATAGTAATTTACAATGAATCGGTGGCATAATTGTAATATTCAGCAAGTTGGCATGTCCGCGCAATGCGCGCAACTCAAATGCACAGCAGGTAAAACGGCAGTGTGTGGCGTCGTATGGTGAAGAAACAGAAGTTCGCGCAATGCGCGGTGAATGAATCTGCTCCGAGGACAGGGGACGACGTCGCATGAAGGAAAGCAGCAGGAATGGCGGTCGCGCAATGCGCGACCAGCATCAGGAAAAAGAAACCGCGTTGACTCCGGTCAACGCCGTGTTTGGAAAGCGCGTTTTTGCTGCAAATTCAGATTATTTTCGATTTTTACATTAATTTGACTCTGAATTAGATTTTAATTCCTATTAGGGTTAGGAAAAATAAATACTCCTATAAATATTCTCATTCTATGTATTATTGAGGTGTGGGGAAAAAGCCAATGAACATTATGAGAGGCTAATTCCTTTCCAAATTTTGGAGGTCAAGAGCAAGCAATATATCAACAAAGATGGATGCCATGGATGAAATAAGCTTGGAGATAGAAGATTGGCGGGAGACTATTTTTCTTCTCTAGTCTTTTTATTATTTATGTATTTCATTATTGTTGAATATTTTGTGATTATAATTTTATCTGCTATGAACGACTTTTTAATTTAAGATTTTAATGGAGGTTAATGTTTACTTTAAATTGATTATCTTTTCATTTAATTGGCACTATATGAATTGATCATTATATTTTATGCGTTCATGTAATAATTGCTTGGCCAGTAATTAATTTGAGATAATCTATATGAAATTGGGAGATTGATTATAGATTTGGATCTGAATATAATGACATGTGTTTGTGATATTCTGCATTAGTTGGAATTCATAATTTGTGTATAGGATAGGAATATACCTATATGCCATATGTAACCAATTTAGGGAATTTGTTCTTAATGAATCAGTTCTAATTTAAATTACATAGGAATATAGTAATTTAATTAGAATGAATAATTTATTTGCTAATGGAAAGAGGCTTATAAATAATTAAGAATTCATGGTTAACAATTCATCGTGACCGTATAATTAAATGGAGAATTATGAGATTTGAATGAAGCATTGGGTGAAATTAATAATCTTAGATTTATTTATTTTATTATTTATTTTTATTAGTTAGTTTAATTGGTAATTTTAATTTAATTCATATGTTTAAATAAGATTGAGCTGATATAAAATTGGTACTTGAAAAATATTATATGTAATTCTCTGTGGGATCGATACTTGACTTATCATTATATTACTTGTTGATCGTGTATACTTGCACGCATATATTTATATAGTAAATAACCAACAAGTTTTTGTCGCCGTTGCCGAGAAATTATTTTTCTAATTGTTTTTCAATATTGATTTCAATCAAATTGATCTTAATTTAAACTTGTATTTTTATTTTTATTTTGTACTTTTTATTTATTTTATTTTATTTTTATTTTTTTCAAGTCATATCTTAGCGTATTGTGGAGACGGCCATTATTGTGGATGACAACTGATCAATTGACAGGGAAGTTCTTGGAATTTAATTCTTTTATTGCTTATTTGTTGACATTGTCAGTTCCAAGTTTGGGGGTCTTGTATATTTTGTTTTGATATGTATTGTTATTTATGTGTTTTGTATAGTTAGGTATAGATTTTTTTGTTGTTGTTTTTAGGTTGTGTTACTTTAGTAATTAATTTTATTTTAGTTTATTGTTTATTTTTTATTTTTATTTTTAATTTTGTGGGTATATTCACTGCAAACCCTCACGAGACACAACTCGTCCACTTGGGGTAACCATGGGGTTTAAAGGCTTGTTGCACATGCTAAGTGCAATCGTGTTTGCTACGAAAGTGGGTTAGCTTAGGATTTTTAGTTATTTAGTTATTGTTTTATTTTTAGTTTTATTAGATTTTAAATAAAGTGCTTCAATTAATTTGTAGGTTATTGCGTGTGGTGCCTTAGCCTTTCTGATGTTCCTTTCTTACAAACCAAGCTTAGCAGAAAAGGGGATGAATGCTATATTTTTAGGGAAGTCCTTTGTTTTTCAATTCTTTTATTTTATACATTGAGGACAATGTCTGTTTTAAGTTTGGGGGTGTGTCACAATATTTTATTTTTTTTATTTTTTCATTAGTTAGGCATGTAGGTATTTTGCATTTAGGTAAATTTTGTTTTCATTGTGTTTTTAGGAGTTTGTTACATATGCATGTTTCTTTATTTTGTTTTTTAGGATGTGTCACTTAGGCAATAAATTATTTTGGATTTTAAATTTTTTGGTCGATGATAAAAATTGATTTTTATTTAATAACTTTTGAAAAAGTGATAAATTTATGTTAGTTTGAATTTTGGCTTTTTATTGGTTATTATTTTATTTGAGATCCTTTAAATTTTTAAGCACGTGTCCAATTGTTTGAGCTAGTTTTAACTTAAGTGGAGTTTATTTGGTTAAATGCTTATGATAGATATTTTTGAATTCTATATTTTTATTTGATCGTAACTTGAAGTGAAATTGTGGTAAAATATAATTTAGGAGAGATGATTTAAGTAAATATTATGGGATTATTAAAATTATTTAATCTTATGAAAAAAAAAATAGTTATGAGAATTATGTGATGAGTTGAGATAGAGCGTAAAACACACTCACTTATAAATATGTGAAGAAAGCGAGATGGAGCGTAAAACGCACTCGCTAGTGAGATGGAGCATAAAATGCACTCACCGACATTAAAAAAAAAAAAAAAAAAAAAAAATGGGATGGAGCATAAAATGCACCCATTTAATTGAAGAAAAAAAGGCTTAAAGAAATTAATAATCCTAGTGGTAATTAAAAGATTAAAAACTTTTTGATCTCCTAAGTTAGCTTTGAGTGATGTGAAAAATAAAAATATAGAGTTTTGTTGTATATATTTTTTTGATATCTTTTATGAGATATTTAATTATGTGAGCGGATCTAAGTTTTTTCGCTAGTTTGATACATTTGGATTCACACACACACGAAGGGTCTTGAGTAGAGTAAGATTAATAATATGTTGAAATTTTGGGCTTTGCATAATTTTAAAATTTTCTTTAAGTTATCATTTAAAAGTCTTTAAGGCTAAAGTTGAAATTCATATTGATTCATTGTTTGAGTTATTGAGTAGTAGAGTCTTAGTTTTTATTTTTGTTTTACTTGAGGGCAAACAAAGATTTAAGTTTGGGGGTATTTGATAATTGGATTTTATTCCTATTTATTAGATATTTTTAGGCTTAATTATTTGTTAGTTTTTAAGTATTTTAATTGATTTTAGGTGTTTTATTTATTATTATGCATTATTATTATTTTTAGTATTTTTATATTATTTTTATTTATTTTTAATTAATTTATATTTTATTTTGTAGGAAAAATAAGTTTGGTGGCAATTTGGTAAATTCTCCAAGAATCTGATGGCAAAATAGTAATTTACAACGAACCGGTGGCATAATTGTAATATTCATCAAGTTGGCATGTCCGCGCAATGCGCGCAACTCAAATGCACAGCAGGTAAAACGGCAGTGTGTGGCGTCGTATGGTGAAGAAACAGAAGTTCGCGCAATGCGGGGTGAATGAATCAGCTCCGGGGACAGGGGACGACGTCGCATGAAGGAAAGCAGCAGGAATGGCGGTCGCGCAATGCGCGACCAGCATCAGGAAAAAGAAACCGCATTGACTCCGGTCAACGCCGTGTTTGGAAAGCGCATTTTTGCTGCAAATTTAGATTATTCGCGATTTTTACATTAATTTGATTCCGAATTAGATTTTAATTCCTATTAGGGTTAGGAAAAATAAATACTCCTATAAATATTCTCATTCTATATATTATTGAGGTGTGGGGAAAAAGCCAATGAACATTATGATAGGCTAATTCCTTTCGAAATTTTGGAGGTCAAGAGCAAGCAATATATCAACAAAGATGGATGCCATGGATGAAATAAGCTTGGAGATAGAAGATTGGCGGGAGACTATTTTTCTTTTCTAGTCTTTTTATTATTTATGTATTTCATTATTGTTGAATATTTTGTGATTATAATTTTATCTGCTATGAACGACTTTTTAATTTAAGATTTTAATGGAGGTTAATGTTTACTTTAAATTGATTATCTTTTCATTTAATTGGCACTATATAAATTGATCATTATATTTTATGCGTTCATGTAATAATTGCTTGGCCAGTAATTAATTTGAGATAATCTATATGAAATTGGGAGATTGATTATAGATTTGGATCTGAATATAATGACATGTGTTTGTGATATTCTGCATTAGTTGGAATTCATAATTTGTGTATAGGATAGGAATATACCTATATGCCATATGTAACCAATTTAGGGAATTTGTTCTTAATGAATCAGTTCTAATTTAAATTACATAGGAATATAGTAATTTAATTAGAATGAATAATTTATTTGCTAATGGAAATAGGCTTATAAATAATTAAGAATTCCTGGTTAACAATTCATCGTGACCGTATAATTAAATAGAGAATTATGAGATTTGAATGAAGCATTGGGTGAAATTAATAATCTTAGATTTATTTATTTTATTATTTATTTTTATTAGTTAGTTTAATCGGTAATTTTAATTTAATTCATATGTTTAAATAAGATTGAGTTGATACAAAATTGGTACCTGAAAAATATTAGATGTAATTCTCTGTGGGATCGATACTTGACTTATCATTATATTACTTGTTGATCTTGTTGATCGTTTATACTTGCACGCATATATTTATATAGAAAATAACCAACATATGTATACCATATATTTTGCAAACCAATAATACGATCGTAGTTTTGAATCATATTTAATCTTTGAAATAACTTAATGTATACTCGAGCAATCATTCTTAGGATTTGAATTAACAACCTTTATTATATATTGTCAGATCATATTTGAAATGTTTAGGATATTACAGTGTGTGTGTGTACATATTTTTTTCAAAAACCTTCCATATATATATATAATAATTAGTTTTACTATCATAAGAAAATTATTTTTAAAATATGTTATTTTACTTTTAGAAAATAAAAAATAACACTTTTAAATATAATATTAAAAATTGAAATAAATTCATTTACTTTTAAGTAATGTATTTTTACTATTATAAAGTATAAAATATCTACAATATATCATTTAACGAGAAAATTATATACTACAAGAATAAAATTATAGTTATTAGTTTGTTATAAATATTTTATTTTCAAAACTTATATGCGAGAACAATAGTGGATGATAAACTTTCATTAAAAATGCGGTTCATTTGATATTTTCTCTAAAATATTTAAATTTTGATTGATTTTTGTGGATAATAATGTACTGGACAAACTTTAAATGGTGATGAATAATTATTATTTTTTTTTTATAAATAATTTGAATAAATTGTTTATTAGGCAACTAATAAACTAATTCAGATATTCGAATAATCTGTTTGTTCGAATAAAACAAATATAAATAAATATTTTATGCATTCGGATATTATTTCGAATACCGAATGTAAATAATATTTTTAAAATTCGTCGACTACTAAACTCGAATACGAATAGGATATTAATTTTTTGAATATAGATTCAGACAGCTCTACCCATTGTAATAAAAACTTATTTCTTTTCCTAATACTAAAACTAAATTTTATAAACAAAAAATAAAGGCGCAACAGATGGCAACTCATTGTGAAACATAATGTATTTAAAACCCCATGACAAAATTATCAATACACATTATTCATTATTAGTCAATGGGCACACCCGATATGTGTTCAATATAAAATTTTAAAATATAGAACTGATCTAAAATCACAAAATGTATAAATTAGACTTGCCGTTTTATACCTTCGAATTTGCAGGATGGTGGAAGAGAGATGTGAAAAACAGTTAAAAAACTATCGTGGATGAGGGAATATGTAGATAATAACCGTTTTTCAGAAATAAAAATAATTAAATTATTTTCCGGATAAGATGTGAAAATCACCAAAAAATAGTTATAAAAAGTTGGAGGCTTTATAATAATAGATGAAAATGGTATACTTCACTTCCTAAATGCAAACACTCCAAAGATGGTTACTAAGGCAAAGAAACACTGATTTTGAAAATTAAATTTTGTTGCCAAAATAAGCTGTTGTTTCTTTTTGAAAATTAAATTTCAATTTTTAATTTTTTTTCTTAACAGTTAAATTTACTAAACAAATAGTATAACTGTATAATTAAGAAAAACAAAGTATCCACTGGAGTATATATATTACACAGTGCACATCTCGTATCCTTCATAGGTCAATCATGGAACTCACAATTCCGCTCTCCGTATTCCACACGGGGATGCTGACAAGGATAGGCTGATAGTATCCTTCATCCTCTATCCGTTTCTCCGGAATAGGACACTCGTCGATAATCAATTCTGAAAGATCGGAAAGCACTTCTCCTTTAGCAAAGGACCCAAGCTTAGGGAAAATTTATAATAGTTACTTTTTTAATCACAAGTCTAGTCAAAGTTAGAGGAAGCAGAAATTGCTGATCATCCCCATCATAATCAGATAAGTAGAATTTATCAAGAGAGACGAGTCCGTGGAGGGCCCACTCTGAAAGTGGTTTCAGGTGTTCCCCGCAGTCCGTGACACGAAGACTCGTTAAGTTGGGGGTAAATCCCCATCTGGAAAGGTCTCCAATTGCGGAGATCCCTCTATCTCCAGCTTTTCTAGCGATACCCCCAGGTTCCTTTGAATTTGATTACAACGCAACCACTTGAAATTATTGCAGTACAAAATCGTGAGAAATCTGAGCTTCGAGGTGGCAGCCCATCCGCCTTTAGGGAAAGACTCCAGACCATCACAACCGTGTATAAGGAACCAAGATTTGCAAAGCTTCAATATTAAGAGAAGACATTGAAAAAATTTCCACATCAAGATTAGAAATGTTGGCACTGTAGTTTGGCGGCTGGGTCTCGAGAGCCCCACAACTTTCAATATCCAGAGTATTAAGCATGGGGGAAACAACTGGACCTTGGGAATGATCTTGAAATCCTCAATCTTTTAAGGGACATGCATCGCAGTTTCTCTAGATTAAGGCAGTAGGTTAATTTCAGAATCTCAAGGTTGCGAGGGAGCCCTTGTTCTTCTTCTCTCAATGATAGAAGTTGGGGACGAGAATAAACTGTCGGCTCTTTTAGACAAACAAGGTACGTAGCGAATTGAAAAGCTACGCAGCGAGGTAATATCAGATAAGCTTTCTAGCACCAGCCCATGACAAGTTGGCCCATGACAATTTTCAAATACTAGGTCGGAAAGTGACGGAAGTGCCATCAGTGGAATCCTAGTAAGTTTTGGACAATTCCTCATAGTAAGCTCACGAAGGCGTGGAAATAGTGACCTAAATTCCACACCACCTCTACATATTGACCATTCCTCCCACTCTGGCATGCCGTCAAAAGAGAGAGTCTCTAAAGATGGAATTAGAACTTCAGAAGAACGGCCATCATTGCAGAATTGAACACCTATGCTTCTTAATTCAAACATGTCTTTGATCTTCAAGTGCTTGAGCATGGGCAGTTCCCAAAGTGGCGGTAAGGACTTACAATTTCTACAATTAATGATGCTTATCTCAGTTAATTCACGGAATGAAGGATCACCTACCCAACTTGAGATCTTTGAGCATCGATATCCATTTATTTTGAGCAGCTTCAGATTTGTATGTGGTTTGAGCTTGTCAAGTACATCAAATTCAAGTTCCTCATCATGATGATGCACATCATCCGATTTCCATACCAACTCTAATTCATCAAGATCATGCTTAAGCTTTAGACTTGCCTCCTCTGCATCCTGACTATCCATCACATCTTCAAGTCCATTAATGCAAAGACTCCCTCGAAGCATAAGATCCTTCAATTCCCGTAGCTTCAACCCACTACCTTTTCCCACAACAAACTTGGGCAATGTCTGAAGACTTGCAAGTTTACTAATCCCGCAAGGCATCTCTTTTAATTCATCAGTATCGGCATTGTCAAGATGACGAAGGTAAATTAAGTTAACAATATCTGCAGGCAAATTATGAAGGCGAGAGCAACGATAAACTGATAATGTTAACAAATTGTAGAGTGTACATATTGAGGCAGGCAACACTTGTATGCAAGTATAAGATAAATCGAGGTGCCGTAGATGTTTCAACTCCCCGACATAGTCTGGCAGCTCACTTATAGAATAATGAGCTAACCATAGCACCCTCAAAAATTTGAATTTTGGCACCAACTCAACCAAAACATTGTCAGGTAAGTAGCAGGAACGAGCACAACGTCCAATGGGCATGAAAGTTCGTAACCGTTGAACAGAGCTAAAATCTTTGAAGTTCTCAAATCCTTCACAAGCTTGACTATTAAATGATGAGTAACGAGCCCGTTTGGAAATCTTAGTATTTTCCAACATATCCTCCCACCTACAACATATTTCTCCCGCAACAGATTCAGCTGCATCAATTATGAGATCATGCATAACAAATTCTGATTCACTTCTTGCTGAATTTTGGAAAAAAGACCTGGATAACAAGTCATCAAAACATTTAGCACCAAAATCTTCTACGCAATACATTTCTCTCGATTGCCGCAAAAGACCCATGGCCATCCACAATAAAATAAGCTCTTTCTTGCTAAATCCACAATCTTTTGGAATTATTGCACAAGCAGCAAAGCAACGCTTTAGGTGAGAAGGAAGATAATGATAGCTTAACAAGAGAGCTGGAAGGATAGGGCCTGATAAATCCCATACCTCACTATGAAGTATATGTTTCCATTGACTTTGATGCTGCTCTTTAGTACGTAAGAGGCCACCAACCGTTGTTATTGCCAAAGGCAAACCTTGACACTTCTTCAGTATTTTTTCTCCAATCTCTTTCAGATCTTGATGTTCCTCGAAACTATCCCCTCCAAGTGCATGACGCGCAAGCAAAGACAGACTATGGTCGTCTCCCAACTGCTTCAGCTCACGTATTTTGACACGACTCATGTTTTTTGCCACATCTGCAAAACGAGTTGTAACAATAATTTTGCTTCCTCGAGCCCCATCCAAGAAAGGCAGAATCAGACTGTTCCAGTCATCACATTCTATTTTCCATATATCATCTAAAACCACAAGAAATTTTTTCCTCGACAATTTCTCAAGGAGGCTCACGTGAACTGGATCTAATTCTTTCAAGTCACAAGGTTCTTTGGTGAGTGACTCTAAAATTTTCTTTGTCACTCCAAGAACATCAAACTTACCGGACACAAAACCGACACAAGCCCACGCTTTTAGATCAAAGAAGCTGTTCACTTCCTCGTCATTGTAGAGGAGCTGAGCTAAAGTAGTTTTACCAACTCCAGGCATACCAACTATAGGAACCACACATTTGTCCCCAAAAATTGCTTCATCATTTAACAGAATATCAAGTATTGCCTCTTTTTCTTCTTCTCTGCCATACACGTGAGGTCGTGCCAAAGAAGAGGATGGGAATCTTTCCCAGGCAGTGCTGGACGGGAATTGGATTCGTCCAAAAATATTATTGTTCTCTTTCAAATAAAGATCATCTTTTTCTTCATTAATCTCTTTCAATCTTGTAGAGATCTCACCTATTTTAGTGTCCAGATCGGTATAAGTGGAGAATGGGTTGGAGGATACCTGACTGGTGCTGCTGCTAGCTTGAGAATGGGGGCGCTGCCCAACTTGATCAGTGGCTAAGCTGTCGATTGTGTCATCCATGTCGTAAGCCAGATCCTCCAGTTTGTTGAGCCAATTCTTTACATCACTATCTTCGTACTGTTTCAACTCCGCATCAGCGAGTACAATCCGAATTTTTTTTCAGAATTTTGGTCCACTCCTCGAGTGGCTGGCGCTGAACGTTCAACACCTCGCCTGAAGTCAACCGATCAAGCACCACAATGATGAAAGAAGCCAGAAAGGTTTCTCCCATTGTTTGTTTGGCAGATCTTTTGATCAAAATGAAAAAGATAAGGGAGGCTGATGATAAGAAATATGTAGAAAATATCAGAGTAAATCGATCAACAACTCTAATAGTGTCAAGTAAAGACTTTAATTAATAAAAATATTAATTTGGATGGTGGATCTCTTCTGATCAAAATGAAATATGTGGCCATTCCAGGTTCACTGTAGTAATCTCTCAAATCATGGATGAATGAGAGTCAATTTTGCTCGGAAGACTTTTATTAATAAGGAATGCTCAAGTACAGATGAACTAAATACCTTAAGAATTACACAGCAAATGACCAATAAATAAATAACTAAAGAAAAATTGTGAGGCCCAGCTGAGATCAACTTTAACGACTGGATGGTGGATTGTGGTATCGATTGCTACAGGACAGATGATCTAAAAATCTGATTTTTTTTCACTTCTATGATTCCGTATTTCAACAATTACTGCATTATAAATAGAGAATGTATTGTCAAAGCCTATATTATTTCTAAAACTGAACTCCACAATTTGTACTTTTTATAAAATTGAACTTCATAATTTATTTAAAAATATCAATTACAAAAATTAATTCTACATATTAATTCCTACATTAATTATAAGAAATGTTTTCATATCCGGACCGGTCATCGAATCGAAAAAAGTATCGGATAGATAGATCACTGGTCCAACCAGTGATCGAACCGGTGATGTCATAAATACATAAAAAATATACATTATTAATAATTAATAAAATTTTAAAACATCTAATTTTTTGTAAGGTAAAATATATTAAAATAATGTTATAATATTAGTAAAAATATCTAATTTTAAAAAATTTAAAAAATTATTAAAAAATACTTTAAAATCGGGTCAACTAACTGGTTGAATCACCGGTTCGACCAGTGGTCAACTAGGTTTTGATCGGGTCGGTGAAAACTGATTTTTGGGCCAAACCGGACTAGCGTTCCGACCAATTTCGATTTTTGACTGGTCGAATCGCCGATCAAAACTAGCTTTAATAACCATGCTTTATAAGTTCTCTACCGCTTGTTACAAACACTACTTTGACATTATATTTTTTTACTGCTCGTAATGAGATTTTTAAAATATAATTATTTCATAATAAAAAATAAAAGTAGTCAAAATCTTTTAAAATTAAAATTATTTCATTAAAAAAGTAGTAAAAAAATAAAAAAGTGTTAAAATTTCATATTGTTATACACGAGCACTACTAAGATTATGATATATCATTAAAGCAACGATTTATGTTTTAGGTTATCAAAAATATTTTTTGTTTATTAAAAATCATTAGAAGCAGATTTAACGACCTATAAGCGATCCCAAATACATTCTTAATAATCTTCACTTTTAATTTAATGTAGTTTTATAATATATATATATATATATATATATATATAATCGTATTACTTTTTAACTATAATTTCTAGTATCATACACCACTATTAAATTGTTCTTAGTTTTTTCTTGAAATTCCCACTTTTAAATAATACAATATAATTTTTTAATCAAGTACATTATCATTATTATAATAACAAGAAACAATCAAATCTCACTAAAGAATAAAGAAATAAACTCACAAACAAGTTTTACATAAATAGAAAACAAACTTCACATAAAGAAAAAAATAAACTTACCTAATTGTGAATTGAACCTGAGACCTAAATTGTCCTAAGTTAATATTATATTTTTTTTCAAATTATAAGATTATTATTTATTTTTGAATATCAATTTAAGACATTTTTAAATTTAAAATTGAGATTATTCATTAAAGATTATGAAATAATAGATCTTATAATGAGTAATACGTATTTAGATAATTTATATTATTTATCATTGTATTGACTAAAATTAAAAAAAAAAATTATGTCAATTTTAAATTTGATATTATCTTAAGTTAAATTCAAAATAATTAATAATGATTTTATATATAAAAGGGAGGGAGTATTGAGATACATTTGAAAACAGAACTTTATTCTTAAAAGTGATTGTTTTATAAATGTTAAATTACATATCTATCACTCTAAGTTATCAATTAGTGCCAAATTAATCTCTTAATTAGTGCAAAATAATTTTATTTTATTTTATTTTTTTTTGTGTAAAAATATTAAGTTAAAAAGGCTAATTACACTAAATATAATTTCTTTCTCCAATTCTATGACCACGAAGTTTCCACTTAATTTCTTCTCCATTTCATAACCACGAAGTTTCCACTAAATTTCTACATACTAATAATGACCAACTCTTTACATTAGTTTTATGTAAAAAGGAAAAACGAAAAGCTACATTTTGAGTTCTCCATCACTTGTTACAATCATTACTTCCACGATATGTTTTTCTATCTAACACTCTATTATTAACATTGGATTTTTAAACTATATTTATTTGATTAAAAAAAAGTAGTCAAAAAATTTTAAAAGCAAAATTTTCATTAAAAAAGTAGTCAATAATGAAAAGAGTTAAAATTTGATATACTAATTGTGTGTGCATATACGAGCGATACTAACACTATGACACATCAATAAAACAAGTATATTTCATCTAACACGCCTAGGCCATATTTGTTTCTAAGGATAATACTTGGAATTGAACTATTAATTCTAAGTCCCTTGTTTGTTTTTAAAATTAAATTTGGGACTATTTTTTTCAGAATAATAAAATGACTTGATTTTTTTGTTTTAGGTTATCAAAAAAAAATCTGTTTCTTAAAATTGTTTATGAGTAGGCTTAGCTACTTATAAACGATCTCAAACACACTCTTAATAATCTTCACTTTTAATTTAGTTTAGTTTTATAATATATATATATATATATACACACACACACACACACACACACACACACATACACACACACACATATACATATGTAAGGCCGATTCAAGATCATACATCTTAAGTAGCATACCTCTCTTAAATAACATATTTACTTAAGCCCCCTCAATCTCTTTTTAGTTTCTCTCTCCTCCCATTTTTTGAAGACACATTATTCTCTCCAAAACAAAGAACAACCACGATCTGGAAAGCATGACAAACCTAGATCTCTACTTCGAATCAAGCAAGACGGCTCAGATCTCGACTTCGATTCGATAAACACTGAACTATTTGATTATTTTGATTTAGGTTTAGCAAACCTTAACTATTTTTCGATTTCAATTTGGTAAACATACTAATGTTTTATTTTGATATCGATTTTTGAGATTTTAATTTGGTAAACCTACTGATTTTTGAACCTTCAACATACCGAATATCTAAACCTTCAATTTTTTAAATTATCTGTGCACGTACATTAATTTCAGGTTTCTAAAAATTGGATCAAAATTTTAAATTGTTGGTGCACATATATTTGGGATTTGGTAAACCCTAACTAGTTGAAGATTTCGATTTGATAACTATTTTGATTTTTTTTTATTTCAGTCTTTCGATGTTATAGTTTTGTTTATAGTCGATTTAGGGATTTACTTTTAAATTAAGGATTTTGTTTTTATTCAAATTATTCATAACGTAGGTTAGCTGTTATGTAAACCCTAACTAATTTTTCTCGCCCAAGTCATGAGCACAAATTCATCAAGGAGCTCATCCTGCAGTTGCAAATGTGGAGCTCCTTCACCTGTGAGGGTTTCATGGACCAAAACAAATCACATGAGACGATTTGTTGGTTGCACAAATTATAAAATAATACCATGTGACTCATTTGAATGGATTGGTTCAGCAATGTCACTGCGCTCAAGAATTGCTCAATATTATCGTGAAAACAATGAATTGAAGTCTGAAGTAAAAGTTTTGAAAAAGAGGGTTAATGAGCAGCAGACATCAATTGATGAGCTGACTATTGTTATTGTCAATGCCAAAAATGGCAAAGCTATTGTAGAAAAAAAAAATCAAGAGTTGGTGGCAAAAATTAAGGAGATCAAATTGAACGATGAAAGAGTGAAGAAAATATTAGTGTAATGGGTATTCATGTTGTGATTTTTGTTGTTTGTAACGAAGTTGTAATTGCTTTGTAATGAAATTGTTGAATGTAATGGAGGTGGTTTTCATCTTGTAAACTTCTTAAATTTCTTTATGTGCCACAGTTTTCATACTTAAAATAATTGAAGATTTTAACATCTTACTCTAGTAGGACTGGAAGTGGAATCCCCCAACATCAATTGTAACTAAGATTGGTTGACCAGCAACAATAATATGCTCAATGGTTTTAAATCTTGTTGTAGACCTTTGAACAAGTAGAACAATATGTTAAACATAGCATCAACCCATTTAAACACAACAGCCCCCACCTGTCTATACTTTGTAATATTAAGATATTACAAGACACCATTGTACAATAAAAATTAGTTCAGATACCCAGTGAGCCATATGCAGAATTTATTACAAAGTTCCCATTCTAATCAAACTCTTAATATTACAAAGTTCAGATACCATATTATAAGTCTCCATTATACAATAAAAATTTATCTACCCAGTGAACCATGTGCAGAATGTTAATAGAAGCAGTCTAACAATAGCTCAAGAAAGTTAACAGATGAATAGACAATTCTGCATATAAAAAAAACTTACAAAGTTCAAAATGTTTATCTTGAATCTGAAATATAGTAGGACCCAACTCCAAGACTGTAACGCCCCTAAATCCGTACACCTATTGTAGCGGACCTGGTGCATAACGATACAACTTTTATCTTCATATTTATAACATTTAACCACAATATAATATAAAAAAGAACCTCGTTTTAATACCAACTATATACAACATTTCTCTTATTCTAGAATTCGCAACATTTACAATATCTTATACATTTCCAGATCAGCTTTATCTATTCTATTACATCGCACGTTATATACATTTTGTTTCATTCTATTACATTGACTGGGAGTATTCGTGAACTCACAATCTAAAATTTGCCATTCTTTCGTACATTCTTCTTTGACAACTAATCCATAATGTATAATATTAATACTCCCCTAGTTTAGCTAGAGGGTACTCTAGTACACAAACAAGTTTTCTAACATTCAACGTTACCAGGTGTAACTACCTTGAAAAGGTTACATCAGTACGTGAGTTTATTACTAACACAGGGATTCTCCATCATTAACTCAAACTGCGAGTACCTTGATTTAACAATCATTCCTCTAACCACTGTCTTTATCGGGACTCTTAAAGTTCGCAATTTAACTACAAATGTGTATTTAAAGCAAGAGTGAGCAAGTTTAATAGATATTCACGTAACATGTAATTCTCATACTGAAAATACTTTACTTTCAATATGCATTTCATTCTTACATGTTTTATGCTTCTCATGTCTTACATATATTCATGCTCCATGTTTATCATGCTTTGTATCTATACATACTTAATAATTATCATTCTTTACATTTATTCATACTTCATAACGTTAATCCATAAAGTTCACATATGACATTTTACTTCAATCATCAAATAAATATCAATAATAGTTATCACAAAGTAGCACAAGTTCACATAATTTCATGTATCACAGAAGATTTGCACGTAACACATACGATAGAGTCTGAAAAGCTTGTCTGATTCTATTATCTTGCTTACGCTAATACATTGTGTTCTTCGTACAACTTATATTTCAATACGTCGGTTTACCAATTAGACATTATTGGATCATTCATATTCGTTTAATGTACTTAAGTACCCATTTTATACAAAAAAAAATAAACTTATTTTTATAAGAAAAATCGACTAGACCCTACCCGGATCCTACCCGACCCGGTCTGAGCAAACAATTCTACCATACGGGCACGGGGCATACCCAATTTACACTTCAAATGGCGCGGGGCGCGCTGCCCCACCAGAACTTCAAACCTAGTATAGATTGCATGAGCCTCGCTCACTCAAACGACCATAACTCCTCCTTTTTAAATATTTTTAGGTGATTCTTGAGTCCATATTCATCAGAATTTTCCTCTCTACAACGTTTCTTTAGATCAAGAAGAAATATTCACAACGTATGAGGATGTACACCTCTCACAACAACTAGCAACAACTAGGTTTCATATTCCCATGCCTCCCTTCATACTAACTAGTTACCACTTGGGTCAATTATCTAGGTTTTCATGATTTATGACTTCATAACATTATTTTACATAATCATAAACCTTACACATAGATATATAACATAAAACTTATGAATCTTTCATTAGTTCAACCACTTTGAACAACAAAGCTTAAAAAATTATTTTCCTTTATAAATCTATAAAACTCATTTGATTTTCTATTATCATCCCAATCACTTGGAACAACCTTAGCATTCTTAAATACACCTTATTCAAGTTGTGGTCTTCAAAAATAACCAAAATAGCCAAATTTCTTGTTTAACATCCTCGTTTGGAAAAACCAAAGCTTCAAAATAAGTTTTTACACAACATAACCTTTCATACTATATTTTGTATACTAAAATAGTTTGAAAACATCTATTGTATGTATTTATATGGATAATTCTTACTTTACTTCTTTGAAATCCAAACTTTAAAAAAAATAGCTCTTTTAGACATCTTATCAAACATTTCATGTGCATTGCATAACATAGCTTAAATCTTGACTTTATATGGTTCATTACACACAAAAAAAGTGTGATAACACATATTCATCATCCTTATACCACCGGATCCACCATAATCCACAACAATATTATTATCCTCCCCCAACCAACATTTTCACATATACATACATAAATGAATCTTCCATGCTAAACTTCTTTAGCATTGAATCAATATACGTTCCTTGGGACAAGCAAGGCATCCTTTTAGATCTATCTCTATAAATCTTTATCCCCAAAATATAGGATGCTTCTCCCAAGTCCTTCATGAAAAAGTGTTTAGACAACCAAATATTGATCGACTGTAGCTTTGGAACATCATTCTCTATCAGTAATATATCATCAATATATAATACTAGGAATGTGACAGCGCTCCCACTAACCTTCTTGTACACATATGGTTTATCCTCATTTTTTATAAAATCAAACTCTTTAATTGTCTCATCAAAATGGATGTTCCATCTTCGAGAAGCTTGTTTCAATTCATAGATGGATCGTTGTAGCTCACAGACTTGATTTGTTCCAACTTTTGAAATAAAACCCTTCGGCTGTATCATATATACATCATCTTTTAGTTTTCCATCGAGGAAGGTCGTTTTCACGTCCATTTGTCAGATATCATAGTCATGATAAGCTGCAATTGCAAGCAAAATCCAAATGAACTTGAGCATCGTTACTGGTGAGAATGGTTCATCATAGTTAATACCTTGTCTTTGTCTGAAACCTTTTGCATCCAGTCAGGCCTTATAGGTCTCTACATTTTCGTCTGCTCCAGTCTTTCTCTTAAGGACCTATTTGCACCCAATAGGCTTAATGCCCTCAGGTGGAGTAACCAAAGTTCATACTTGGTTCTCATATATGGAGTCCATCTCAGATTTCATGACTGCTAGCCATTTCTCTAAGTCTTTACTACTCATTGTCTCTTTGTAAGTCCACGGATCATCATCATCTATGATGCGTACTTCATCATCATCTTTTATGATAAATCCATACTTTTTCAAGTATCTTTGGTACTCTTCCAGATTTCTGAATAGGTTGTGTTACTTGATCAGGTACCTCACTTTGGCCCATAGTGGTTTGTGGTTCTTGAACTTCTTCAAGGTCTATTTTACTCTCACTAACACCTTTAATGATAAACTCCTTTTCCAAGAAGGTAGCATGTTTCACAACAAACACATTTTGATCAATAAGATAATAGAAATAATATCTTATAGATTCTTTAGGATATCCCACAAATTTACACTTATTAGATCTTATCTCTAGCTTATCATGCTCAAACCTTTTGACATAAGCTGGACAACCCCAAATCCTAACATACTTAAGATTTGGTTTCCTCCCTGTCCATACTTCATATAGGGCATAACCCTAGAATGATACTGGAAGATCGGTAAAACTCATTATGGAACGAACCATGTCCAACATTGTTCGATTTCTCCTTTTAGATACACCATTCAATTGTGGTGTACCTGGTAGAGTCCATTGTGAAATTATACCATTTTCTTTGGGATAATTGAGAAACTCATTGCTTAAGTATTCACCACCTTGATCCGATCGAATAATCTTAATACTTTTGCCAGTTTATTTCTCTACTTCACTTCTAAATTCTTTGAACTTTACAAACGATTCAGACTTGTATTTCATCAAATACACGTATCTAAATCTTGAATGATGATCACTAAAAGTGATAAAATATGAATATCTTTCTCGTGCATGTGTTGTCATTGGTCCACATACATCTGTGTGCACCAACTCTAAAAACTCTGTAACTCTTTTTCCTTTTCCACTAAAAGGAGATTTGTTTATTTTACCCAGGAGACAAGATTCTCAAGTTGGATATGATTCATAATCAGATAACTCTAAAAGTCCATCTTTATATAACTTGTTTAATCTTGTTTTATTAATATGACTGAGTCTGCAGTGCCACATAAAAGTATAATTTACATTATCTCCTTTTCTTTTCTTAGTTTGTTCAATTTGTAATATATTTTCATGTAAGTCAAGTAAGTAAAGTCCATTATGCAATTTATCAGTACCATACAAAATATTATCATTATAAATAGAACAACTATTATTCTTAATTATAATGTGAAAATCATCATTGTCTAACATAGGAATAGAAATAATGTTTCTAATAAGTACTGAAACATAATAACAATTATTTAAACTGATGGACTTGCTCGTAGGCAGTGCTAAACAATAAGTTCCTACGGCTAATGCAGCAACCTTTGCTCCATTCCGTACGTGCAGGATGACTTCATCTTTATTTAGCTTTCTACTTCTGCTTAGTCCCTACATAGTATTACATATGTGAGAACCACAATCGGTATCTAATACCTAAGTAGAACTTTGACTTACAGAAAAATTTATTTCAATCATGAACAAACCTTGATCTGCGGTTGAAGCTTTTTAAAACTTCTTCTGCTTTAAACTTGTAATATACTCTTTGTAGTTTCTTTTCCAATAACCCGACTTATTACAATGGAAGCACAATTTTTTGCTATCTGGATCTGCCTTCTTATTATCATTTACTTTTGTT
Source organism: Hedera helix (assembly GCA_947179155.2). Taxonomy (NCBI): domain Eukaryota; kingdom Viridiplantae; phylum Streptophyta; class Magnoliopsida; order Apiales; family Araliaceae; genus Hedera; species Hedera helix. Next base: position 12,974,869 of record OX359280.1, read on the forward strand.
TTGCCCTTAGCCTTCTTGGAATTCTTCTTTTGAGAAGTTCCCTTGGACCTATTTCTTTTCTTGGAAGAATCATCTACTAACAAGACTGTGTTATGTTTAGATGGGAAGTGACCCTTCGTAGTTTTCAACATGTTTAGTAACTCAATCAAGCTGACATCCAACTTATTCATGTGAAAATTCACAACAAATTGTGAGAAGGTGTCAAGGAGTGACTGCAAGATTAAATCTTGACTCAACTCCCCATCCATCACAAACCCTAATTGTCCAAGTTGTTTAATCAGATTGATCATCTTTAGGACATGAGTCTCAACGGTAGTGCCCTCGGTCATCCGAGATAGGAAGAGCTCCTTAGATATATGATATCTTGTAGTTCTACTTTGCTCACTATAAAGATCTTTAAGGTGCACCAGTATAATAGGAGCATCCATCTTTTCATGCTGACGCTGAAGCTCGTTAGTCATGGATGCGAACATGATGCATTGAGCGACAACTGCATCATCTTGTCACTTCTTAAAAGTAGCAACTTCTTCCTCATGGACATTTTTTGCAATAATTTAAGGGCATGTGAATTTAGGACATAGGAAAGTCTTTCAGCAGTGAGAACAATTCTCAAATTTGTTTAATCAATCCGTGTAATTCGGTCCGATCAGTTTGTTAGCATCAAGTATGCTACGTAGTGATAGTGAGTTTGATATTTGTAAAATTCTGTATGTTAAAATTAGACAACATTTTAGCATACATTCATTTTATTAATTACCAAAACAAATTAGGTTTTTATTTAAATTGGTATCTCTCACTATTTTCATCAAACTATATTACCTTCTATTTATATAGTTCGACAAATATTATTAAAGATTTGCTAGTGAGAATAAATATCAATTTTTAAATATATATAGCATTGTGCGACACAACAAACTATATATAAATAAATAGGTAGACAATATCTTGTCAATTACATCAATATGTAACTCATTTTATTTTGCCTCTTGAATTATTAAGATCATGTGCGACACATCCAAATCAAGATTATTCAAGTTAAGTCTGACGTAGCATTTTCATATAATTGAAGAGAAAAATACCGTCCTTGTGTGATACAACAAAGCATTAATGTTCAATTCCTTATAAACATCTACTATGTAATAAAACATCTCAAATAATTAACACAATTCTTGTGCGACACAATAAACTCATATTGATTATTTGATGCTCTATTATTTTATCATGCTAGAAGGCGACGTTCGATATTTCAAATATATTTGAACGTTACAACTTAATATTCATTAGTAGAATAAATAAATTAGAACCATTCTAATTTTACTTAATTAAATTAAACTCTTTTAATTCATTTTATAAATAATATTTATTTTACATCATGAGGAGTTTGTTAATATTAATTATTTCATCTTGTTTAGCGTGCATGCACACACACGCGCACGCACACACATATATATATAAAATATGCGTCATATTATTTAACATGCGAAGCATATTTTGGACAATATATATATAATAAATATATATTAAGCATGGACATATAGAACACTATATTCTACATGAATTGATTATGAACTTTTATTCTAGTTTAGTTCACTAGAGCCACCAAGTGAACCAAAAAGTCAAATCTAGGGTGCAAGAATAAAATTAATATAAGTATTACATTTAAACCCGGGATCCATTATAAATGGGTCTTTAAGCGCTCCTTATTCCTTGACTCCAATTCTTTAATTAATTCTAACTAACCCATTACACAACTATTTACAATAAATAAAAATCTTGATCAACAGTCAAGTGGAAGTACATAGAAGGGAGATAGAATTTACATTAGAAAAATTAGAAAAGGCGAGTTACGCATACCCCATTTATAAATACCCATTCATTCATGCATCCACAAAAATAAATTCAATCATATTGGTTAATAGTCCATAATCAATTCGTTTTATTATCATACATATTAATAAATAATATTCATCTCATGAAATTAAAATCATTTCATATATGCATTGATATCATTTAATAGAAATTTAAAGTTGCATGAAATCTAATTTCATATTTAAAATAACTATTTATTTTAACTATAAAACCATGTAAAATAACCTTTTATTTTAAAACTTTTGAAAAATTGAAGGGAAAAAATAAACAGAAAAATTCTACTTTGAATGCCCCGGTGCTCAGTGGAGCGCCTTGGTGTTCAAAACAGAACTCTGAGCACCCCGACGATCAGCCCCGAATCCAGTTTTTATGATTTTTCTTACAGTCGCAATTTTGATTGTTTGTTCATCAAAAACACAATTTTTGCAATTGTTTTCAAAATTCATGATTTTATACAATATGTATGCCCTATTAAATTATTCTAAACACATACCCATACAGATATAGAATCAAAACAATTAATAATTTGCATAAAGTTTGGCTCTGATACCACTGTAGGTTTGTACTATCCATGAACATGCAATAAAATTACATACAAGCAGCGGAAGCATTGTAAATCAAAATTTAATTTTTTTTATTACAAACCATAATCTAGGATCGACCTTTATGCATAACTATTAATTAATAAAAAGGAGATAGAGAATTATACCCTTGTAGAATCTAGCTTTCCACAGGTACGTGTTTAACTCCAATTCCTTCGTGTTCTCCTTGAATTTCACCGATTAAATTTTTTTGATCAACGTTAGCCACCCAAGTGTTTGGCCTCTAGAGGTGATCCGCCAAGGAAGAATAAATTCAAGAAGTGAGTAATGGCAAACCCTAATTTTTTCTCTCTTTTAATTTATTAGATTTAGAAAACTTGTGAGTACTCTCCAAAAAACTTATGGAAGTGTATGTGTCCCCAATCCATAATAAGACTTCTCTTATTTATAGATATAGTCAATCATCATAACACCTTTAAGAATAAGGTTTTTAATTAAACTCCTAATTTAATTAAGAACTTAATTAATTTAATATAATAATTACAATTCATAAACCATTTAGGAACTTAATCATCATTTATGAGAGTACTCTTATTAAATTATTCTTAAACCATTTAGGAACTAAATAATAATGATAATAATAATAATAAGGCTAAAATTCAAATTGCACCCCAAACTTTATACCGAAAATCAATTTGTACCTAAACTAATTTTTCGATTAAATGCATATTAAACTTATTCCCAGATAATTAAATGCACCATCCCGTTATTTTTTTCGGCCAAATCATTACTGAAAAGTTTAAAGCGTGTGAGGCTAAAGGTATTTAGGTAAAACTAATACTCTCTTTCTTCTCCCTTCACCACGAACAGATTTTAAGAAAATTAACAACTTAAACCTCCAATTCCTTAACTTTCTCTCACTAAAAATACATACACCTTTCTAGAAATGGGCTCTTTAGTTTCATTTCCAGACCTCAATTACCTCCCCCACCCCACTATTGGGACTACCTCCTTTGGCGCCGTCGCCGACGCCATACTCCTGAATATTGAACCTAAACTTGAGCCACTTGATGAAGCACTAGATAGCCCACCTGAAATTCACCCACCACTGCCATCGTCGCTTTCCTACCCACCATCGACAGGCCCTAGCCCTAATTTCACACTTGATTCACACCCTAGACACTCTTTACCCGAACCTAATTCGGGTCCCAACTTCGTTGCAGCCGAAGCCAACAAAGTCTACTTCAAATTTCTGACCTTTTTCATTCTTCTTTCACCATACGCTTACTGCAACACCGATATTGAGGATGTGTTCTTGTATAGAATGGAATTATGTGTTATTGGACTTCATGGGCAGGCTCAGGCCGGGATTGATTAAGTGCCTTCTAACATGAGCTCTAATGGGGAGCCAATTACAACTAGTATTATTGTTTCTGAAGGGTATGAAGACGATGAAGATGCATGGGATGTGATTATATACACAGGGCATGGTTGGCAAGATAAGCATTCGAGGTAATGTGTTCATCAGAAGCTGGAAGGCAAAAATCTTGGGCTAGAGAGGAACATGCATTATGGAATTGAGGTGAGAGTAATTCGCGATTTTCGGTATGAAGGTAGTGCTAGTGGTAAAATCTATGTTTATGATGGGTTATGCAAAGTTATTGAGTCCTGGTTTGATTGATGTGGGTAGGTCTGGTTTTGGTGTGTATAAATTAAAATTTGTCAGAATTGAGAATCAACCTGAAATGTGTAGTGCAATTCTTAGATTTGCTCAGAATCTTAGGACTAGAGCTTTAGCCCTTAGACCAATGGGTTATGTTTGTCATGATATATCTATGAAAAATGAGAATGTGCCAGTTTTACTGTTTAATGACATTAATGATGATCAGGAACCAATGACTCATCAGTACTTGGTTAGAACTGTTATTCCTCCATATGTGTATCATATTGGGAGTAATGGGGGGGGGGGGGGGGGGGGGTGTTGTGATATATCTAGAATCTCTGATTTTTTTTTTCCTTTGTATGGATTAGCACTATATAAATCAACACCCCTACGTGGTGGGTATGCTGATGCTCAGCTTGATGAACTATATGCAGCAGGATACACCATGATGGTTTTACCTGCCAAAAAAATGTTAAAGCTTCTATATCCTAATTTGATACGGATAAATGAGAGCAAGATTGGGGTAGAATAAGATGGAGGGAAGAAGAAGATGGGGTAGAAGCTGGAAGGAGAAAATATTAAAAGGAAATGATTGTAATACCCTTCATTATATAATGTCATCCAAACTCTGGTGCATCTTTAGTCGAAAAAAGGACCAGAGGGTGCATTTAATTGTTTAGGATTAAGTTTAGTGTGCATTTAATCGAAAAAATAGTTTATGATGCAAATCGATTCTTGGTATAAAGTTTGAGGTACAATTTGAATTTTAGTCTACTAATAATAATAAAACTCCTCTTATTAATTTATAATTAGTATTTTCAAAATACTAAATAATAAATATTAAGCTATTTAATTTATTTTATCCCTATAGTATAAATTAAATATACTTAATTCATTATTACGATTATACCATGTACTTCTTAAATAATTATTTTTCTTTTACGATGTGACCCTTTAGGTTCTCCATATTAAACCGGTTGTAGAATAAATCAATTCGAACAATTCTAATCTTATTTAAATAAATAAATTAAAACATTAATTAATTTAAATAAATAATATTTATTATATAATAAGGGTAGGCCCCCTTAACGATTAACGATTTTTCAGATAATATAAATTTCAACATTTAATCACAAAAGAACCTATTCAGTGAATAGTTACCGTAGAATTCAATCTTTTTATCTCACAATATCCCAATCAAATATAAGACATGGTATTACTGTCAAGACTTATTTTATTTGATTATATGCATTTTGATTCTCAAATGAATAACTCTAATTAATGTAAATTAGAAACTACTTTCTAATTTGCATTCTACCTTGGCCAATGACTACTGAGATTTCTTTTCTTTTACTAGAAGTGATAGATTATTTGTTGACCATTCACCTATCTCCATACCATTGGATACACTTGAACATACCATTGGATACACCTTAAAGGTTTTAAAGAATATGTCAAAATATAATTCATCATACACAAGATACTATAATAATCTCAAGCCCAAGGATCACTTGTACTACTATTGCAAAAGGAACTCCTATAGATAGGCAAGTAAGACTCCATTAGGTGTTCCTTGAATGAGTCACGTTCAGTGAACTTATTCTCTAATAAGCACCTACATATTTTCTTTAGTGTCTCTACACAAATAATTATGAGATCAATCATCCTCTTCACTAGAGCAAGCATAATATGTACTAATCTATCCGGATTCACTAATCCCTATTTTAGTAATCCCACGATTAGGAACAATTTTAGTTTTATGCTATCTTGAATTTAGATCTCATTAGCATGATCGTCATCATTATTCTAAAAGCATTGCTCAACAACTATGTGTTTATCACAATTAATGTCATCTATTAAATATGGATAAAGAAAATATCTTTGTATAAATCAACTTTTATTAATAATGAATAAGATTACAAAGTACATGATACATCATATCAAATATGATTGGATTGTGTGCATACTACTTTAATCACTATCATCATCTAAACTTAGATCTTGAGCATCATTTGATGCTCCAGTTTTACATTTACAAAAATAACAAAGTCAAATTTAAAGAAAATAGCAAAATCAATTTTAAACAAATAGCAAAGTCAAAATAAGTAAACTTGCTTACCGATTATTAAGTATCAGACAGTTTCTTTTATCGTGTGTTACACCAACTTTACCACATCCATTACAATGTTTACCCTTGGAATTTTTTGTTTTTCCCAAAGCCCTTTCTTTGCCACCTTCGAGCCTTTTGCCACACCTTTTTGCTTGCACTTGGTTCGGCTTAATGTAACTATGTTCATAAGTACAAGTCATGCTAACCGACTTGAATACACTTATTCTACCATAATCCATTTCATTGTTTCTTTCAAAACCATTCTTCCTAATAATTTGGTTGATCTTTTAATCTATATTACCTAAAGATTCTTTTTAAACATTTGTGGCTTCTTCATTTGTGAGAGCCCTATCAATCAAATCTAAATAATGTTGAATCAATTGACTCCGCAAGAGTAAATGTGACGACCCGAAATTTCGAATGTATTTTATATAATATTAAAATAAGAATTTAATAAATAAAATTCTTATTATAAGGTGAAACAGGTTGGAATTAATAAAAATATATATGTGTGTTATATATATTTTGTAATATATTATTTATAGGGAAGATAAAAAATATATATATTTATATGTGAAATATATACACTTATTTGAAAATGAAGTTTAATAGTTAATTAAAATTATTAAATTAATTGGATGAAAGTAGCTAGCTACAAAGTTTAAAATGAAAGTTTGTGTTATGTTGTGGATAAATTGGAATACGTTTATACGTGTGTATAATATATATACACATATATTTGAAAAATGGCAATTTATAATTAATTTAACTATTAAAATTAATAGTTTGAATTAATTACGAGTTGGAATGTGAAGCGACGAAAATTAATCAATTTATATTAATTAATTAAGACTAAGTTAAAAATATATTATAAAAATAATATAATATTAAAGATTTGGGTGGCAATGGATTAAATTATATGAATTAAGTTTTTTATACAAGCTAAATAATTTGCTTAATTAAATTAGTGAGTTAATGTATGAATTAATTAAACTTATTATTTTAGTACATTATATATGAATGAAATATATTTGTGTAGTGGCTTAATATTTTATATTATGCCAAATGAGAATAGAATAATTATGAAGTGGGTTAATTAATTCACTAATTATAATTTTGTGGATTTATATGTTTTAATTAATTAAATAAAGAGTTTTATTTAATTAAATAAGAAAATGTGTGTGACGTAACGCGCTTTATGATGTAGATATAATTATGCCAAATGAAATGAAAATTTAATAATTTGTAGTGGGAATGGGGTTCAATATATAAAATAAATATATTGGAACCAAAATAGTAAATTAAATTAATTATATTAATTTAATGAATAAATATATAATAAATAAATAAATTTAATATATCTATTAAATAAATTGTTTAAAAATAATTTATGGAACGAAGGTGTTAATTAAGGTTAATTATACAAAATTTCATGTACAAATTAAGTGAGTAAATTAAAATAGTTAATAGATTAAATATTAATTACCTTAATAATTGGTTTGATATTCAAAAAGTGTTAAATTAAGTTATGGAGTAATTCCATAATTAATGGAATGAAATTATAAAATACTAAATTGAGTTTGTATTCATAATACATGTATATATATATATATATATATATATATATATATATATATGTATGTATGTATGTATGTATGTATTAATATATATATTATATGTGTATAGATATATAGTATATACGTATGAATGTTATGTATATATGTATAGATCGAGTAAATTAGTATTCTAGTATTATAACTAGTATGCTAATATTATAACAACTAAGCTGAAATGTTGCTAGAATAATGCTAGTATGCTAAAGTATATTAGGCATATACTAGTTTAATGTATATCAGAATATATGCTGAGATTATTGGGATAACAGATGTCAATTTACTAAGGTTTATGGCATGACACCTAACCTTAGATTGTGAGTGGGTTGGCCACATAGCTGTTTTGTATTACATAAGTTGAATTTTTTAGCCACATTCAGATTCAATTCAGCATCCTAGTTTTTCATTCCAAAATTTGCAAGTTCATCTTCCAAACTTCCAAGCTACTACGTCCAATAATTTGCAAGTTCATCTTCCAAACTTCCAAGCTACTACGTCCAATAATTCTTTAGTTCTACTAAAACCCTTATTAAAGCTAGAAGAAAATAGTGGAGATTATAATTTCAATCTTGGATTAAGGAAGATTTGGAGCAAATTGCCATTAGAGGGAAGTTGAAATCAAACACTAATCGACACTTGGGAAGAAAATTTCTCCATTCAATCTTCTTCTAAGGTAAAGAATTGATTCAATTTTTAGAAACCTGAAATTAATGCACGTGCACGTATAATTTAAAAAATTGAAGGTTCAAATATTCGGTATGTTGAAGGTTCAAAAATCAGTAGGTTTACCAAATCGAAATCTCAAAAACCGAACTCAAAATAAAACATCAATATGTTTATCAAATTGAAATCAGAAAATAGTTAAGGTTTACCAATCCTAAATCGAAATAATCAAATAGTTCAGTGTTTACTGAATCGAAGTCGAGATCTGGGCTGTCTTGCTTGATTCGAAGTCGAGATCTAAACCCATGTTGCTTGATTAGAAGTCGAGATCTAGGTCCATCTTGTTTTTCAGATCGCGGTTGTTATTTTATTTTGGAGAGAAAATGTGTCTTCAGAAAATGGGAGGAGAGAGAAACTAAAAAGAGATTGAGGGGGGTTTAAGTAAGTATGTTATTTAAAATAGGTATACTACTTAAGGGGTATTTATATATATATATATATAAAACACGGTATTATTAATTTTTTTTATTACTTTTTAACGACCATTTATAGTATCATACACCACTATTAAATTGTTCTTAGTTTTTTTTTTGAAAGCTCTACTTTTTGAGAAATACAATATAATTTTATAATCAAGTACATCATCGTCTCTACAATATCAAGAAGCAATCACTAAAAGAGAAAAAAAAAAACTCCCAAACAAGTCTCCGTATAAAGAGGAAACAAACTTCATATCAAGGAAAAAATAAAAATACCTAAGTGTGAATCGAATCTGAGATCTAAATTGTCCATAGTTAATATTACATTTCTTTCAAATTATAAGATTATTATTTACTTTTGAATATCAATTTAAGACATTTTTAAATTCAAAATTGAGACTATTCATTAAAAATTATGAAATAAGAGATCGTACAATGAGTAATACGTTTAGATATTTTATATTATTTATTATTGTATTGACTAATTTTTTTTAAAAAAATATGTCAATTTAAAATTTAAAATTGTCTTTAAGTTAAATTCAATTTTTTTTTATAATAATAATCTTATATATAATATGGTCGACCATTGAGCATTTGTTATTTTCATCGGCACCGAATCAATCTTCATACACCATAAAGAAGCTAGCCTGTTCTCAACAGATAATAATAGTTTTTTTTATTTACTAAATAAGCTCACATATTGTAATATCCCGGATATTTAAATAAATTAGAAATAAAATATTTAATATTTAATAAAGGTTGGAGTTTGATAACCTAGTAGTGATAGATAAATAGAGGTCCAAATTAAATTTAACGGACTAACTTAGATATGGTGATATCAAAATTTTTGATAAGTTAGCAAGTAAAGTGATAATTCAATAAACATGACTAACAACAAGTCTAATTAAATTAAGAGAATTAATTAGTGGAGTTATGTAATTATGCGACGTGTTGCATGTAAATTAAATATGTATTTATATGAATATATATATATGCGTGCATATTTAGTAACATAATTTAATGGTTAATTAAATTGTGATTATATAGATAGATTAATATTAAATTAATCCGAATTGAATTAAAAGGTTTATTATGGAATTAATTTATTCATTAATCAACAATTATGCAAATTGTTGATAAATTATTTGTGAGGAATAATTATGTAAATTATATAATTATAATTATATAAAGTAGTTGAATTAATTAAAGGAGATTAGTAATTATATATATTGTACAATATTTAATATATGTACATATATATAAATGGTTTAAATTAATTGAGAAATTTTAAATTGTAATTGAATATATTAAATGAATATATTCTATAATTAAACAAATCATTGTAAATGATTTATGAGAGTGAGAAATTTAATTATACAATTATTTGTGTAATATTAATTAAATAATTAAATAAATTATTTAAATAAGAAATTGAGTAAATATATTATTATTTCAATGTATTTTCGGGTAAATGGAATTATTTCCATAATTGATGATAAATGAATTATTTAATGTACATGTATTAAATAATTTAATTTGTGGCCTAAATAATATATATTAAATTATATATTGTATTTATTTTAATTTCATAATTTATTGTGAAATTGTTTTCGAGGTAAGGTAATGTGTATAAATAATATATATAGATTATATATATTATTATTAGCGAATACACTCTAAAGTTTTAATATCAAAATAATTGATAAATTGTCATTAATTAAATATTCAATTAAATTGAATACAATGAGTGAATTAAATATAATAAATTAATTAATATGATTATTAATTAATGTAAATAATGTGAAATATTAATAATAATATTTATTAGTCCATTTAGTAATTTAATACTTATGGGTTAAAATATTTAATTATTTATTTAATTTAATTATTTATTTAATCATGGATTGAATAAATAATGTGTAAATTATTAAATTAGCCCAACATGGGTCAATTAGTAACCCAAGTGGAGAATAATAAAATTTGACAATTTAGTAGCCCAAACAAATTAATAGAAGCCCAATTGGTATTTTAAATTAAAGCCCAATGATTGGCCCACTTGAAAAATACATTATGTAACTATTATTTATTTAAAAAGTAAAATGCAAGTGACAATCATTATGGGACAAAAGTCCCCCAAGTCAGCCGAATCATGCAAGGAAGAGAGAGAAAAGAATTGATTTGGTTTTTATTTTAATTTATTTTTCATTTATTTAATAAATGGTTGCTTGTATTAATTTTTTTTGTACATGGACCATCCCTCTTTTCACCAACTCTAGTCCTTAAAGCTTTTCTTGTGCTAGTATCTTTGCTAGGCTCTTGATGGCTAGGATGGATAGATATATTTTATATCTATAGAAATGCAAGTATAGTTGCATTTGGAGGCTAAAAGAGTTAGTCATTTATCATCTTTCATTTTTCAAAGCTAAAGAGAGCTAGAGAGCATTTGAGAGGTGAGAAAATATTTGAGAGCAAGGATAATGAAGGAGAAGGAGTTCTTGGGTTATATCTTCAAGATTCACAACCATTTTTGGAAGAAAAAGGAGAATAACCATTAAATCAAGGTAATAGTTATTTAAATTTAATTTTTGTTTTTAAATTAAATAAACTAACATATGAGTATAAATATGTTAATATAGTTATTAATGTGTGGTAATAATATTTATGCCATGCTTGAGTTTAATATCCTTGGTTTGTGTTTTGGTATAATTTATATGCTAAAAACATGCGTTTGGTGGTGTTAAATCAAATCTTAAAATAATGTCCAAAAATAATTTTCATAAAATTTAGATTTAATGTTATAATATTATAGAACATTAAATCATGAGAAAAACAAAGTTTGAATCACTCAAAATGGAGTTATACACAAAAAGTTATGATTTGTGGTAGTTTATGTGATGTAAAAAATTTTTATAAAAATTTTTACTATTAAATCATGAAAAATTATATTTTCATGTTATAAATTAATATTAGGTGATTGGTATTTTTTTTGGATTTTTAAAGCTTACTTGAATGTATAATTTTTATTAAAGTAGTGTATTAAAACTACTATTCACATTCTGCTAGTTGGAAAAAAAAAGGGGTTGGCCGCGCAATGCGCGCCAGCGGTTTTCCGGAAATGCGCGGAGCCAAAACGACGTCGTTTTGGAGCGTATACGGTAACCCGCGCGTTACGCGCGGAAGCCGTTCGGCTGATACTTAAAACGGCGCCGTTTTGGGCAATTTATTTTTCTAAGCGCGCAATGCGCGGAAGTTGATTTCCCGGTGAAATTACGATAATGCCCCTCCGTTCGTTTTTCGGCTTATTTACAGAATTGCCATTCTGGATAATTTTAATTAAGTTAAATGTTTAAAAATTAATTTAAAATTATAACAAAAATAATAATAATACAAAAATGATATTTAGGTATTGAATATTATATTTCCCAAATATAATATGTATTTAGGATTAATATTTAAATGTTGTAAATATTAATCTAGTTAGTTTAATATTATATTTTTCAAATATAATAAGTATTTAGGATTAATATTTAAATGTTGTAAATATTAATCTAGTTAGTTTAATATTATATTTTTCAAATATAATAAATATTTAGGATTAATATTTAAATGTTGTAAATATTAATCTAGTTAGTTTAATATTATATTTTTCAAATATAATAAGTATTTAGGATTAATATTTAAATGTTGTAAATATTACTCTAGTTAGTTGAATATTATATTTTTTAAATATAATAAGTATTTAGGATTAATATTTAAATGTTGTAAATATTAATCTAGTTAATATTATATCTTCTGAATTTATGATTAAACTAATTATTATTTAATTAATATTAAATAATAAACAAGGATGATAAATTAATTAATTATTATTTAATTACTATTAAATAATAATTAAAGACAACTAAGATTGATTATTTAATTATTTATTATTTGATTAACTTTAAATAATAAATAAATTTAGTTAGTTATTATTTATTATTAAATAATAACTAATGATATTTGAGTATTTACTATATAATTTTATTATTTATTATTTAATTAACTTTAAATAATAAATGAATCTAGTTAATTAGTTATTATTTATTATTAAATAATAACTAAAGATATTTGATTATTTTTAATATAATATAATTATTTATTATTTGATTAATTTTAAATAATAAATAAATCTGTAAGTTATTATTTATTATTAAATAATAACTAAAGGTAGTTAATTACTTACTATTTAATTAATGATAAATAGTAATTAAATGAAATTAGATTTAATGGAATAAAGAAAGTGTCTTTTAACTCTTTTGTTTAAACAATTATAATAAATTGTTTAATAGTTTAATAAGTGTGCAACACTTAAAGAAAAATATTTTCTAACTTATTAAATTATTAACCTAATATGATTGAGGGTCTATAAGGTTAATAATATTGTTTTGACTGATGTATATCATGTGTTAGTACTTCTGTGGTAGATAAGTTCCTTAGTAAGCGTATAGTTGTGCAAATACGCCGTATTAATTATTAGACCAACTTTATTGATGTTAGGTCTTTCAAAGCCAGTTAGTTAAAGCTAGACATTAATTGTAGCTGAGCAAACAGGCAAGTTTCCTAAACCCTACTCAATTTATATTCGAGCAGGATATATTATTTTATTGTTCAAGTTCCTAACTCAAACTCAAGTTATTATGTTTCAAGCATGCTATGGTTTAATTCTGTATAATTATTCCACATCTTTAAATTGTTGATTCGCACATAGTGCATGTTGCATGTGTTCATCAGGTATGAAAGGCTGATCACCTTCATTACCATAAGGTTCAGTTAAATTGTTCATGGTCATTATTGACACTCAACATTTATTTATTCAGTCATTCAATTAGTGAAATTATGACTCGTACTCTTTCACAATTATTATATTGTTGAAAATTCAAAAGCTTATTCTTTCTTTCAATCATGATATATCGTTATCATATTTAAACTTGCTGAGCAAAGTCGTTGCTCACTCTTGCTATATCATGATAACAAATTTCAGAATAATACGAATGTCCAAGGAGAGACGGAGACAGAAGCAACAGACAAGATTATAGTGTTATGCATTATAACTAAATTGTTATATGATGTAAGTATTTATGTAAACCTTTTTATGAATCTAAAGGTATATATGTAAGTTAAGGTTAGAAACCTTGGGAAATGTTGTAGAATAAACAATTTATGTTTATATATTCCGCATTAGTTATAGAACGTGTATGAAGATGATGTATCGTGACGTACCGAGTCTAGGGTTAAAGGAACCCGGATTTGGGGTCGTCACAGGTTGGTATCAGAGCTGATAGGTTATAGTTCTTAGGTAGCAGTACCTTAGGCTATAATCATGGAAAGATAATGAAGACAGTGAAAGGATAAACTCAGATAGAGTTTAGAAATGAACATATACAGTTCATAAAGGAGGAAATAAATCTATATAGATACATAGAAATATGAAAAGATTCAAAGAAGGATCTTCAATGAGTGTAATCCAAATAAATGGAATAAGAATCAAGGAACACTTGATTCAAGAATTTAAAAAGAGAAGGATCGTATAGTAAAATGATCAGAAATGAATGATAATATGATTGAATTAAACGATCCTAGAATAAAGGAGAAATAGTACAGTGAAATCAATTGTGTTATAAGATCACGATGATCATAGTAAAATCATGGAATGACAAATGGTCTATTAAATGATTAAAGAAGTGGTTTTGATAGCATGGTGCTATAACAATGAAGATACTGAAATAGTAACAAGTGGATTCTTGAAGTGTGAGTGTGATAAGGTATGAATTGACAAAATTCATATCAAGTTAAGAGAAGTTAGAGGTTTGTAGGTTTTTAATTGAGGACTCATATTAGTGGCTGAGTTGTACAATTTCTTGTATGGGCAGGAGATTGTGTTTGGTTTGACGACCACTTGGCTTCCTATAATGATAATCAACTGAAACCTGGTGTCGCGCTATTCACTATATGTATGTTGAGAAGGTGATTCTTTTCTCATGTGTATAACGGATAGGTAGAGGATGTTAAGATAAGTTCGTGTTCTGAGAACTGACACGCATAGTAAGTTCGTGACTCATAGTCATGTGGTGGAGCCCCTCAGCGAATGGGCGACTTTGGCCTGACTAGGACAAGTTCCTCAAACCATATGATTGTGGTAAGTTGCTGAGCCCAAATATGTGGTAAGTTTGATGAACAGTAGGTATGGATAGAGTTAAGTAGTCAGGTTAAGGCTATAATAGATATAGTTATTAAGCTGGAAAAGAATGTGGAGGAAAAATTTGAGGTGTTTTGAGGTTTTAGGATATTCCAAATCTTCTAGCTATGCTAGACTTTGAAATTCTTAAAAATCGTGCCAAATTCGCACTTTTGTGCTTTTGAAAAGACAAATGTATTTTTGAAATCATTAATGCATTTAGTGCAGAGATGATAACCGATGGAGTCATCAATGCAGAGTAACCTAGTGTTGGATGTATTTTTAAGCCCACTATGGTATGATGTAATATGACAAAGTCAAAATGATTTTTAGTATTTTGAAACGTTTAAAGAAGAGTCTATGCTAATTGTTTCGGCAAGACAAATTGATTTGAAAATATCAAAATGTATTTATAAAATCATCACACGCCATTAAAGCCATGGTGCATAGATGAAAAAGACGGAATCCTCAACGCACTGTTGCAACGGTGCGGTATCATGAAGTCCTATAAATGAATTTTAGTACTTTAACTAATCTGAAATGATTTTTGAGTCGTAATATACGAACAGTTCAATGATGTGAGTCTATGTCATTTATTTTGACTGGACACTTTTTGGTCAGAAATGACTCGAGTTTTATTTTCCAATCCAATTTATGCTGGAGCGGAATTTTGTAGTAAGTCTGAGGTGAACAACCCCATAATGGGGGATATGTCAGAGCCATGAATAAAGAACCCGCGAGGGGGCGCCCAACAGTGGTGGCATACTGATATGGGTTGGTAAATCCAAAGAGTTCGACCCCGTGAGAAGTCGTTGTGCACAACGCAGAAGTACGATAGGCTGATCACCTAGCGTACACCTATGGAATGTTTTCAGTCTTTGTGATTGATAAACACTCTGTTTATAAGTATTTACAGAGATAAATACTATTTATTCGGAATTCAGTTAATTCCATGTTCACAGTCTTGATGACTCCTCAGCATATTATGAAAGTTTTAATGAATATTTTGATTTTCAATTTATTCTTCTGTAAGATATTGATTTTCAATTTATTCTTCTGCAAGATATTCCATTGTTCTGGAATTATGAGTTTAGAAGTATGAACTTCCTAGAAAAGGGTGGTCATAGACTATGATGAGTAAAGAGTTATACTCAGAGATGAAAATTGGTAGAAATGTGTATGAGATAATTTCGGGGACGAAATTTTTAGAAGAAGGGGTGAATGTAATATCCCGGATATTTAAATAAATTAGAAATAAAATATTTAATATTTAATAAAGGTTGGAGTTTGATAACCTAGTAGTGATAGATAAATAGAGGTCCAAATTAAATTTAACGGACTAACTTAGATATGGTGATATCAAAATTTTTGATAAGTTAGCAAGTAAAGTGATAATTCAATAAACATGACTAACAACAAGTCTAATTAAATTAAGAGAATTAATTAGTGGAGTTATGTAATTATGCGACGTGTTGCATGTAAATTAAATATGTATTTATATGAATATATATATATGCGTGCATATTTAGTAACATAATTTAATGGTTAATTAAATTGTGATTAAATAGATAGATTAATATTAAATTAATCCGAATTGAATTAAAAGGTTTATTATGGAATTAATTTATTCATTAATCAACAATTATGCAAATTGTTGATAAATTATTTGTGAGGAATAATTATGTAAATTATATAATTATAATTATATAAAGTAGTTGAATTAATTAAAGGAGATTAGTAATTATATATATTGTACAATATTTAATATATGTACATATATATAAATGGTTTAAATTAATTGAGAAATTTTAAATTGTAATTGAATATATTAAATGAATATATTCTATAATTAAACAAATCATTGTAAATGATTTATGAGAGTGAGAAATTTAATTATACAATTATTTGTGTAATATTAATTAAATAATTAAATAAATTATTTAAATAAGAAATTGAGTAAATATATTATTATTTCAATGTATTTTCGGGTAAATGGAATTATTTCCATAATTGATGATAAATGAATTATTTAATGTACATGTATTAAATAATTTAATTTGTGGCCTAAATAATATATATTAAATTATATATTGTATTTATTTTAATTTCATAATTTATTGTGAAATTGTTTTCGAGGTAAGGTAATGTGTATAAATAATATATATAGATTATATATATTATTATTAGCGAATACACTCTAAAGTTTTAATATCAAAATAATTGATAAATTGTCATTAATTAAATATTCAATTAAATTGAATACAATGAGTGAATTAAATATAATAAATTAATTAATATGATTATTAATTAATGTAAATAATGTGAAATATTAATAATAATATTTATTAGTCCATTTAGTAATTTAATACTTATGGGTTAAAATATTTAATTATTTATTTAATTTAATTATTTATTTAATCATGGATTGAATAAATAATGTGTAAATTATTAAATTAGCCCAACATGGGTCAATTAGTAACCCAAGTGGAGAATAATAAAATTTGACAATTTAGTAGCCCAAACAAATTAATAGAAGCCCAATTGGTATTTTAAATTAAAGCCCAATGATTGGCCCACTTGAAAAATACATTATGTAACTATTATTTATTTAAAAAGTAAAATGCAAGTGACAATCATTATGGGACAAAAGTCCCCCAAGTCAGCCGAATCATGCAAGGAAGAGAGAGAAAAGAATTGATTTGGTTTTTATTTTAATTTATTTTTCATTTATTTAATAAATGGTTGTTTGTATTAATTTTTTTTGTACATGGACCATCCCTCTTTTCACCAACTCTAGTCCTTAAAGCTTTTCTTGTGCTAGTATCTTTGCTAGGCTCTTGATGGCTAGGATGGATAGATATATTTTATATCTATAGAAATGCAAGTATACTTGCATTTGGAGGCTAAAAGAGTTAGTCATTTATCATCTTTCATTTTTCAAAGCTAAAGAGAGCTAGAGAGCATTTGAGAGGTGAGAAAATATTTGAGAGCAAGGATAATGAAGGAGAAGGAGTTCTTGGGTTATATCTTCAAGATTCACAACCATTTTTGGAAGAAAAAGGAGAATAACCATTAAATCAAGGTAATAGTTATTTAAATTTAATTTTTGTTTTTAAATTAAATAAACTAACATATGAGTATAAATATGTTAATATAGTTATTAATGTGTGGTAATAATATTTATGCCATGCTTGAGTTTAATATCCTTGGTTTGTGTTTTGGTATAATTTATATGCTAAAAACATGCGTTTGGTGGTGTTAAATCAAATCTTAAAATAATGTCCAAAAATAATTTTCATAAAATTTAGATTTAATGTTATAATATTATAGAACATTAAATCATGAGAAAAACAAAGTTTGAATCACTCAAAATGGAGTTATACACAAAAAGTTATGATTTGTGGTAGTTTATGTGATGTAAAAAATTTTTATAAAAATTTTTACTATTAAATCATGAAAAATTATATTTTCATGTTATAAATTAATATTAGGTGATTGGTATTTTTTTTGGATTTTTAAAGCTTACTTGAATGTATAATTTTTATTAAAGTAGTGTATTAAAACTACTATTCACATTCTGCTAGTTGGAAAAAAAAAGGGGTTGGCCGCGCAATGCGCGCCAGCGGTTTTCCGGAAATGCGCGGAGCCAAAACGACGTCGTTTTGGAGCGTATACGGTAACCCGCGCGTTACGCGCGGAAGCCGTTCGGCTGATACTTAAAACGGCGTCGTTTTGGGCAGTTTATTTTTCTAAGCGCGCAATGCGCGGAAGTTGATTTCCCGGTGAAATTACGATAATGCCCCTCCGTTCGTTTTTCGGCTTATTTACAGAATTGCCATTCTGGATAATTTTAATTAAGTTAAATGTTTAAAAATTAATTTAAAATTATAACAAAAATAATAATAATACAAAAATGATATTTAGGTATTGAATATTATATTTCCCAAATATAATATGTATTTAGGATTAATATTTAAATGTTGTAAATATTAATCTAGTTAGTTTAATATTATATTTTTCAAATATAATAAGTATTTAGGATTAATATTTAAATGTTGTAAATATTAATCTAGTTAGTTTAATATTATATTTTTCAAATATAATAAATATTTAGGATTAATATTTAAATGTTGTAAATATTAATCTAGTTAGTTTAATATTATATTTTTCAAATATAATAAGTATTTAGGATTAATATTTAAATGTTGTAAATATTACTCTAGTTAGTTGAATATTATATTTTTTAAATATAATAAGTATTTAGGATTAATATTTAAATGTTGTAAATATTAATCTAGTTAATATTATATCTTCTGAATTTATGATTAAACTAATTATTATTTAATTAATATTAAATAATAAACAAGGATGATAAATTAATTAATTATTATTTAATTACTATTAAATAATAATTAAAGACAACTAAGATTGATTATTTAATTATTTATTATTTGATTAACTTTAAATAATAAATAAATTTAGTTAGTTATTATTTATTATTAAATAATAACTAATGATATTTGAGTATTTACTATATAATTTTATTATTTATTATTTAATTAACTTTAAATAATAAATGAATCTAGTTAATTAGTTATTATTTATTATTAAATAATAACTAAAGATATTTGATTATTTTTAATATAATATAATTATTTATTATTTGATTAATTTTAAATAATAAATAAATCTGTAAGTTATTATTTATTATTAAATAATAACTAAAGGTAGTTAATTACTTACTATTTAATTAATGATAAATAGTAATTAAATGAAATTAGATTTAATGGAATAAAGAAAGTGTCTTTTAACTCTTTTGTTTAAACAATTATAATAAATTGTTTAATAGTTTAATAAGTGTGCAACACTTAAAGAAAAATATTTTCTAACTTATTAAATTATTAACCTAATATGATTGAGGGTCTATAAGGTTAATAATATTGTTTTGACTGATGTATATCATGTGTTAGTACTTCTGTGGTAGATAAGTTCCTTAGTAAGCGTATAGTTGTGCAAATACGCCGTATTAATTATTAGACCAACTTTATTGATGTTAGGTCTTTCAAAGCCAGTTAGTTAAAGCTAGACATTAATTGTAGCTGAGCAAACAGGCAAGTTTCCTAAACCCTACTCAATTTATATTCGAGCAGGATATATTATTTTATTGTTCAAGTTCCTAACTCAAACTCAAGTTATTATGTTTCAAGCATGCTATGGTTTAATTCTGTATAATTATTCCACATCTTTAAATTGTTGATTCGCACATAGTGCATGTTGCATGTGTTCATCAGGTATGAAAGGCTGATCACCTTCATTACCATAAGGTTCAGTTAAATTGTTCATGGTCATTATTGACACTCAACATTTATTTATTCAGTCATTCAATTAGTGAAATTATGACTCGTACTCTTTCACAATTATTATATTGTTGAAAATTCAAAAGCTTATTCTTTCTTTCAATCATGATATATCGTTATCATATTTAAACTTGCTGAGCAAAGTCGTTGCTCACTCTTGCTATATCATGATA
This sequence comes from Hedera helix, assembly GCA_947179155.2. NCBI lineage: Eukaryota > Viridiplantae > Streptophyta > Magnoliopsida > Apiales > Araliaceae > Hedera > Hedera helix. The sequence continues at coordinate 12,995,552 of OX359280.1, forward strand.
ACAAATTTCAGAATAATACGAATGTCCAAGGAGAGACGGAGACAGAAGCAACAGACAAGATTATAGTGTTATGCATTATAACTAAATTGTTATATGATGTAAGTATTTATGTAAACCTTTTTATGAATCTAAAGGTATATATGTAAGTTAAGGTTAGAAACCTTGGGAAATGTTGTAGAATAAACAATTTATGTTTATATATTCCGCATTAGTTATAGAACGTGTATGAAGATGATGTATCGTGACGTACCGAGTCTAGGGTTAAAGGAACCCGGATTTGGGGTCGTCACACATATCCCATGAAAAAGCATGGCATGTATGTGCGAAATATTTTATTTGGTAAAAATTATTAAGTTAAAAAGGTTAATTATAGTATATATAATTTCTTCTCCATTTCTTTACCACGAATTTCCACTAAATTTCTCCATAATAATAATAATAACAAACTCTTTACACTATTTTTACGTAAAAAGGAAAAATAAAAAATAGAGGAGTAAATTCCCTACACTACTTATGTGTTCTCTACCACTTGTTATAAATACTACTTTCACAATATATTTTTTACTACTCTATTATCATGAGATTTTTGAACAATATTTATTTCATAAAAAAAGTAGTTAAAATTTTTTAAAAGTAAAATTATTTTATTAAAAAGATAGTCAAAAAATTAAAAGAGTTAAAATTTTAAACACTAGTTATGTATACACGAACGAACGATTTTAAAATTATGATATATCACTAAAACAAAGATAATTTCGTGGAAGACACTTAGTTCATACCGTACTAAAGAAGAGGATGCCCGGCTATCTGTTCCATGCCATGCTGGACTGGAATTGGATTCCTCCAACAATATTATTATTCTCTTTCAAAGATTATTCTTTATCTTCAAAAGCACCCATAATGAAAGAACAACCTTTTTTGACTTTTTCAAAATCCTCCCTTCTTTTTCTTCCCCGATTACCTGCTAATAAAAATGCAATTATTAATTATTACTTCCTTTGTTTTAAAAATAATGAATTTTAAAAATAATTTTATATTTTTATTATATATTAAAAAAATTAATTAAAAATAGTAACATAATAGTACTTAATTTACTTGGGTTTGGTGGCTTTCGTTTTCTTTTGTTTCCCAATAGCCTTATTCGATGTTTGGATTAATTATATATCGACCCTAACTTTTACTATAATAATTTCACCAAATTCGCTTTGTTTCTTCGACGTGTCGTGTATTATAATTTTTTACTATTTATTTTAACTTCATACTTTATAGTACTACTAGATATATAAAAACCTTGTCCTAATCTTAGTTCCAACGAATCTTCACGTCAGTTTTATAAGTGCTCCAAACACAACCGACGCCAATTCCACAAATGGCACTATTTCTTGGTTGTAACATCTTATTCATTTATTGTTATTATTCATGTCTCTATTACTTCTTCCATTTCATATTATTTAATTAATATTAACTTTTTAAAATTAACTTAAAATTGACATAAATTCTCTTAATTTTAGTCTATATAATCATAAATATCATAAATTATATAAAAAATATTACTTATTATAAGTTTTATTATTTCATAATTCTTAACGAATCATATCAATTTTGAATTTAAAAATATATTAAATTGATTTTTTAAAATTTAATATTAATATTATAATTTGAAACAGAGAGATTATAATTTAAGTGCTCTAATTTGATATATTCTCTTCAATATCTCCCCTCAATTGCTGCTGCTTTTTTTTTTCTTTCTATTGTTTCTTATTTTGTGCATTTCGCTGGTCTATTTCTGATCAAACAAATATAACTCCTCAAGTAGATAAAAATTAATTATGATAGGATAGACGGAGCATTTAATTGTATTTTCTTTTCAATTATTTTTTATTTTCAAATTAGATGGGGCAGCTGTTAAATGGTCCAAAAAGAATGAGTGCGTGCATGGAACCACTTCATTATTTTATGTGACATCAACTGTTCTCCTGTTTGCAGCATAAACGTGTGGGCTCCCTTCATTTTCCAATTATACAAAATCTCGAACCTCTAAATTAATGTTAGGCTCACTCTCGTTCTACAAAAATAATCTTTTTTTTGATATTTTTACGGTTATTTTTAATACTATTACAATTAAATCTTCATTATAAATATAAAATAATAATCAAAATTATCATTTTATATTTATATAGCGACTGTTTGATTGTAAAAATATATTTTTTTGCTGATAATATTAGATTGTTCTATAAACTAACATCATACACCACTATTAAATTGTCCTTAGTTTTTTTTTAAAGTCCCACTTTTTGAGAAATATAATATAATTTTATAATTAAATACATTATTATCATTACAATATCAAGAAATAATCAAATTTTACTAAAAGAGAAAAAAAAAAAACCTCATAAACAAGTCTCACATATAGATGAAACAAACTTCACGCAAAAAAAAAAGAAATAAACCCACCTGAGTGGGAATTGAACCTGAGACCTAAATTGTCCGCGGTTAATATTATTTTTTTTTCAAATTATAAGATTATTATTAACTTCTGAATATCAATTTAAGATATTTTTAAATTCAAAATTGAGATTATTCATTAAAAAAATATGAAATAATAGATATTGTTGAACATTGAATGATTAAATTTGATGATAAGAAATAATGTACAAGAGCTGTATTAGATAAGATCAAAACTGTTAGGTTGATCTCTTGATATAAATGTATAAAAGTCTTTTGTGTTGTACTAAGACTTAGATAGATCAAAACTGTTAGGTTGATCTGTTGGTGTAATAAAATCATAGAATGGACTCTACGATTTCAGTCAAGAAAACTCTACGATTTGAACAGACTCTACGATCAAGACAACCAATCGTAGAACGGACTCTACGATTTTGGTCAAGAAGACTCTACGACCAAACAAACTATGTTCTTAACGAGAAACCTTAAATCGAACTCTACGATCAACAGTCTAACAGTTGAGTAAACTCTACGATGATAGTAAGAGATGATCCTTTACAAATCAATCACAACAGCAATGATATTCGTAGAGTTGATTATGAAAGGTCGTTGAGCAAAAAGGCAAGAGACATAACGACTCTCAGATCAGGAACTATTCTATTCAAGAATTCAATCTACATTGATGTAACCAAAAAGGAAACTTCTGCAAATCGATCAAAGTCAGAAAAGTCAGGGGACTGACCCAAGCGCACTATGGAACAGAAAGAAGACTTTCAAGGCAGAAAAGTCAGATGACTGTGTCCTATCAGTCCTATAGTTTGGAAGGACCAAACGACTCTATGAAAGTTGGTAGGAACCTACGACTGACATATCTGTCCCAAAGGAAAAAGAAAACAACCTTCAATGGACTAACAGGTCAGATCAAATAAAATCTCATCAGAGCTTTAATGGACTATATTAATATAATATACATCAGCTCTCCTCTGTGAGGTAACGGAAAGAAACACAAGCTCAAGCAGATGGTCTAACGGAAAGAAACACAAGCTCAATGGTCCAACGGGAAGAAAACTGAAGCCCTAACTTCTTAAATACTAAGATCGGCAAAAGAGAAAACTAATTCTCTAAAAAAGAAAAGTATACGCAAGAAGTGAAAAAGATCAAACTGATAAGAAAACTTGCATTGCTACTAAGTCCTTCGAAAACTCAAGCTTATAACAACTTAGTAGCACATCCAAACATACATCACTCCAGGAGAGTTCTTTGTGAACTAGTGTATCCAAGTCTGTTAGACTTGTAGAGTTCTTTGTGAACTAAAGTTCTAAGACTGCGGGTCTTGAAGGAATCTTAGTGATTCTGATATTGTAAAAGTATCCTTAGTGGATTTGCTGCTGGAAGAGCAGAACAGTGGAGTAGGAGTCTTGTGAGCTCTGAACCACTTAAAACCCAGAGTCTTTCTTACTGTGTCTTTAATTTGCTATATCTGCCATATAATTGCTTGTTGAATTATTACTCTAACATATCAAGAAAAGGGTATCTAAATCATATTCCGCCGTGTTAAACTTCTTGATTAAGAATTAATTAAGTAAGATTCTTTTAAGTAAAAGAATTTTTTTTAAAGAATCTATTCAACCCCCCCTTCTAGATTTCTATCGTATCATTGGGAACTAACAATTGGTATCAGAACAGGTTCTCACATCTAAAGCCTTACAAGCTTGAGTAGATCAAATGACACTCAACAAGAATGGATCGGAACTCGGTGGAGGTAACAGACCACCTATGTGTAATAAAGAAAAATTTGCTAACTGGAAAGTTCGTATGCAGGCTTACATGGATGCTATAGATGATGAACTGTTCGAGACAGTGCTAAATGGGCCGATCATACCAATGAAGCTTGCACTATCAACTGAAGATCCAAGCAAGCTAGTAGCAAAGAAAAGAGACGAATGGACAGACAATGAAAAGAAGGATGTTCAAAGAGACAAAAGGGCTAAGAACATCTTATTTCAATCTCTGGTTGATGATCTATTTGAGAACGTTGTCAACTGTAAAACAGCTCAAGAAGTCTGGTAAACTCTGTTGATCATGCATGAAGGAACAGAAGAAGTCAGAGAAAATAAGCAATCACTGCTTGTTCAGCAGTATGAAATGTTCACCCACATCTCAGGTGAAAATATTACAACCACCTACGAGAGATTTAACTTGCTACTAAACTCTCTCAGATCTTATGGAAAAATCTATCCAAACAGAGATCTTATCATTAAATTCATGAGATCTTTGCCAAGTAAATGGGATGCCAAAACCACAGCCATCCGGAAGTCAAAGAATCTGTACGAGATGACTGTACAGCAGTTATATGGAAATCTTCTCACCTATGAGCTGGAGCTAAATCAAAGAGCAGAGAATCTATCTGGGGAAAGAAAGAAGGAGAAAAACATTGCTCTTAAAGCCTCAACCTCAACTCACAGAAGCAATCACAAGGACATCTCTGACTCTGACAAGGATGAATCAAATGATGATGAAGGAGCTGTTATGCTAGTCAGACACTTTAAAAGATTCATCAACAGGAACAGACCTCAGAAGTTCAGAAGCAACAGCAGCAAAGAACAACCAAATGACCTTTGCTATAATTGCAAAAAGCCAGGTCATTTCATTGCTAAATGTCCAAAACCCTTAAGAGAAGAGTTGAAGAGGGACAAAACGAGAGCAAATCCAAAAAGAGAATTCAAGAGCTTCCTCAAACAAAAGAAGAAAGACAAAAGCTTCATAGCTGAAGGCTCCTGGAGTGACTTAGAAGAAGAACTAAATTCCGAGTCAAGTGACGATGAAGAGCCACAGAAGGCCAACCTGTACTTACTGGCAAATGAAGAAGGAAGCAGTAAAAAGGAATTCATCATAGATGAGGTATTTGATTTCTACTCTCCTGAATTAAGCATTGATGATCGTAGAGAAGGCATGCATGACTTAATGACAGAATTGCACAAATACATAAAATTGTTTAGAAGGTTATCTAAAGAGTACTCTCATCTAAAAGAGGATAAAGAAAAAATAAGCATGGAATTAGAAGCCTCAGTTAAAACTGCAAAACTTTACTCTAATCTTGAGACTGAGAATGAAAGACTAAAAGAGATAAATGAATTAAGCACTCATAAAGAATCCTCACTAGTCTCCAAGATTCAGGAACTAGAAAAGACAATTTTTATGTGGAACAAGTCTAGTTCGTCTATAGACACCCTGATCTCAAGTCAAAGAGATGTGACAGATAGATCAAGATTAGGATTTGAGAATTCATTCTCAAAGCCCAATATGGAGAAGTCAATGAAAATAAATGAAGGCAAATCCTTTAATCTTAATAAAGGAATTGTGTTCATCAAATCCTTAGATTCGATATCTCCCAGCAATCCACATTCTACTAAACCTACTATCATTTTTAACAATAAAACTCACACAGGTCTTGGGTTCAGAAAATTGAAAAATAAGTCAAGCAAAACTCACTCTACGAAACATGAGAATCGTAGAGTAGTATGGAAGCAGAATATAGATCAGCAAAAGACTATGAGAAATCATAATCCATACAAGTCCTGGACAAACAAGAAGTCACAAATGCACGCATATCATCGTCAATATCATATCAATCAGGCACCATCATAAAAATGATAAATATTTGTTAAGATATCATAGATTGCAAGGATCTAAAATCAAACAGATTTGGGTCCCAAAAGGTACTAACAAAGCTGGACCCAAACAGATATGGGTACCAACATGAAGATTGATTTGTTATGCAGGTAAAAAGATCCATCTGGTATCTTGACAGTGGATGCTCAAGGCACATGACAGGAGACAAGGCTCTTCTATCAGAGTTTAAAGAAAAAGATAGACCTGCTATTATTTTTGGAGATAACAACTATGGGAAAACCAGAGGTTATGGCTCAACTGGGAATGGTGCAATATCTTTCAGTAAAGTGGTATATGTTGAGGGACTAAAGCACAACTTGCTAAGTATAAGTCAACTCTGTGACAAAGGACATCAAGTCACCTTCCTCAACAACTAATGCCAAGTTAGAGACTTGAAAACTAACTCTCTAAAGCTAGAAGGAGTTCGAGAAGAAAATGTCTATGTGGTCAATCTTGCTAAATTAAGTTCAGAACAAACTGTCTATTTTCTTGCTAAAGCCTCTGAAGATATGTGCTGGCTCTGGCATAGGAGGTTATCTCATCTTAACTTCAAGAGTATTTCAAAGCTTGCCTCCAAAGATCTAGTAAAAGGATTGCCAAAGTTAAACTTCATAAAAGAAAAACCCTACAAAGCTTGTCAGTTTGGAAAGCAAACAAAGACGTCATTCCAGAGCAAATCAGTAAACTCAAATGATAGGGCTCTTTAATTACTTCACATGGATTTATTTGGACCAGTATCAACGACTAGCCTCGGAGGAAAGAGATACTCTCTAGTGGTAGTATATGACTACACCAAATATACATGGGTATCTTTTCTAAGCTCTAAAGATGAAACCATTTCACATCTTATCAAGCTCTTCAGACTAATCATGAATGAAAAGGGCGAAAAGATCAAGGCCATCAGAAGTGATCATGGACGAGAGTTTGATTTCTCAGATATGGACCTGTTCTGTGAAGAAAATGGAATAAATAACAACTTCTCAGACCCAAGAACGCCTCAGCAAAATGGAGTAGCAGAAAGGAAGAATAAGACTCTTATTGAAGCAGGAAGAACCCTTTTAGCAGCAGCCTATCTTCCTGAATATTTCTGGGTCGAAGCAATCAATACTGCATGTTACACTCAAAATAGGTCGCTCATACACTCAACATTGAAGAAAACTCCGTACGAATTATGGAAAGGAAGAAAGCCAAATATAAGTTATTTCCATGCGTTTGGTTGCCTGTGCTACGTACTCAACAATGGCAAGAAGCATCTAACCAAATTTCAGCCAAAATCAGATGAAGGAATCTTCCTTGGCTATGCAACAGATAGCAGAGCATTTAGGGTGTTCAACAAGGAGTCATTAACTGTTGAAACCTCCATCCACGCCACATTCGATGAATCAGATCCTGAAAAGAAAAGATCACCATTAAACGAGTCATCAGACACAAGCTCAACGATCGAAGAACTCAAAATCGTAGAGTCTGACTCTACGACCATAGAACCAGCGACAGAAATCGTTGAACAAGGAGAGGAAATCGTAGAGCACACCACACCAGACATTGGAACTCTACGATCAGAACCAGAAGTTGATTTAGAGGAACTCATACAAGAAGGTACCAGAACATACGTCCCTAGCAGAATAAAATGGACCAAAGATCACACTCAAGATCTAATTATTGGAGATCCAAACACCGGAATCAAGACTAGAGCTGCAACCTCGAATAAATGCTTTTACCTAAGCTTTCTCTCTCAAGAGGAACCCAAGAAGATCGAAGAAGCCTTAGGAGATTCAAGTTGGATAGAGGCCATGCAAGAGGAGCTAAATCAATTTGAAAGAAGCAAGGTCTGGAGATTAGTGGCCAGACCTCAGCATAAACCAGTCATTGGCACCAAATGGGTTTTCAGAAATAAGATGGATGGAAATGGTGTGATAACAAGGAACAAAGCAAGACTAGTGGCCAAAGGTTACTCTCAAGAAGAAGGAATTGACTACGATGAAACATATGCTCCAGTTGCCAGGTTGGAAGCCATAAGGATCTTCCTTGCCCATGCTGCACACATGAAGTTCAAAGTCTTCCAAATGGATGTCAAGAGTGCTTTTCTAAATGGAGAACTTCAAGAAGAAGTTTACGTGGAACAACCTCCAGGTTTTATCAATCCAACCTTTTCAAATTATGTTTATAAATTAGATAAAGCACTATATGGTCTAAAACAAGCACCAAGAACATGGTATGAAACCTTAATAAACTTTCTCATTGAAAAATGATTCACTAGAGGAAGATAGACACTACCTTATTTTTGAGAAAACATAAGGATAAAACACTGCTAGTTCAAATTTATGTAGATGATATCATATTTGGTTCTTCTGATGAAAAATTATGTGAAAGATTTGCCAAGCTTATGCAGAGCAAGTTTGAAATGAGCATGATGGGAGAACTCAACTTTTTCCTTGGACTATAAGTGAAGCAAACTGATGAAGGCATATTCATTAATCAAGCCAAATACATCAAAGACTTATTAAAGAAATATGGCATAGAATCTGCATCTATCATAAAAACTCCTATGCCACCTGCCACCAAGCTTGACAAAGATGAAAATGGTAAATCCACTGAAATCACTCAGTACAGAGGTATGATAGGTTCACTATTATATCTTGCCGCTAGTCGACCAGATATAATGTTTGCTATATGTATATGTGCTAGATTTTAGGCTAAACCCAAAGAGTCTCATCTATTAGCTGTGAAAAGAATTTTCAAATATCTTAAATGAACTCCAAATTTAGGATTATGGTATCCCAAGGAGTCCTCCTTTGATCTTATGGGATACTCAGATGCTGACTATGCAGGATGCAAAATAGACAGAAAGAGCACAAGTGGAACTTGCCAGATGCTTGGCAACAGACTTGTCTCTTGGTTTAGTAAAAAGCAGAACTCAGTGTCGACATCAACTGCAGAAGCTGAATATATAGCCGCTGGCAGTTGCTGTGCACAAATCCTATGGATGAAGACTCAGCTTGCAGACTATGGGTTTGAGCTTAATTCTATTCCTATAGATTGTGATAATACTAGTGCAATTGCTATAACTCATAATCCTGTTACACATTCAAGAACTAAGCACATAGATATAAGATATCATTTCATTAGGGATCATGTACAAAATGGTAATATATCACTTCACTACATCTCAACTGAAGATCAACTAGCAGATGTATTTACAAAACCTTTAGATGAATCAACATTTTATAAACTCATAAGTGAGTTAGGAATGCTAAATCTAGACCCTTAATATATATCATGATTTTTGGGAAGGTACTAACTCTGCAGGAATAAAAGTGAGCAAGAAAAATAAGTAAAAGACAAATTCATGGAGTACACTCAACGATCGTCAAGCAAAGGATCGTAGAGTACACTGAAGATCGTAGAAATCACTCAACGATCAACAAACCAAGAATCGTAGAGTACACTACAAATCGAAGAGCTCACTTAACGGTTGGCAAGCCAAGGATCGCAGAGTATTCCTCTATCGTAAAGCTAACTCAACGAACATCAACAAAAGAATCGAAGTGTCACGAAGGATCGTAAAGCTCTAGGGGCAAAAAGGTCATCAACCAACTGAAATGCTCCTATCAGAACATGACAAACATCTCAGCAAACATAGAGGGAAGTTTTAAATACTTTGAAAACTGCACGTCGTTTATTTCTTCAAATCAAAAATCTATCATTCCTATCTATCTCTCTCAATCCAAAACCTTAAGTTTTCAATACTCAGATAAATCGTTCCTACTATTTCAGGAAAACTATCAAATGGCACCTACTCAAGTCATTTCTGGAAACGAGCTCAACTTCGAAGCCTTCACAACGGCAGATAAGCAATTCAAAAGAATAATCCAGTTACTAGAAAAGGTGGGTCTGCGAGAAGCTCTGGGAACAAATACGAGGATTCTGTCAAAGCTTATCCGAGAGTTCTACATCAATGGATCCTATGCAAACGGAACTCTTACCACTACTGTAAGAGGAGTATAGCTCAACCTTACTGCGGAAGAATTTAATCTTGCCCTAGGATTCAAGCAAGGGGGCCTCACATCTCTAAATATGGTGAATACCGAAGAAGGCTTGAGAAGAATGCACCACCAAAAGAATCCAGGACTGAAAGGTTTAAAGAAGAAAGAATTTTCTCATAAATATGAGTTCCTGGCAGATGTGGTGGGTAAATGCCTACTCTGCAAACACTCGGCTCATGACTCAGTCAGTGAGGTGCAGCTGAAATTGATGACAACTATAGTCAAGAAGACAAACATCAACTATGGCTCTTTGCTGGTGGAATGGATAGGGAACTGAGTCCAAAATGCGGAAAAAGCAAAGGGGACCAGAAAAATGTTCTATGGGAGATTCATCAGCATTCTCCTTAGATCATCTTTGGGTGATCTGATTGAGCTTGATGGAGGAGAAGCCCTAAATACTAACAAAAGAATCACCCAGAGAATCTTCGACAACTGGAGGAGGAATTCAGTTGAAAATAGGAAACTATCCCGGTCAGGGGATAGTGAAGGAACGCAGAGTGGGGCAGGGCCATCTCTATTAAAGAACACTCCTGCAGAAGAAGAATCTCAGGAAGTCAGCAAACAATCTCAGGGTCTCATCAAAAAGAGAAAAGGAAAGAAAGCCCTTGAGATTGAAGAACCTCAGGGCTCATCTAATGAGGCTCCTGATGCTGCTCCTGAAGAAAAGGCTGCATCAGAGGATGAAGATTCTGATCTGCGAAGGGAAACTCGCAGCAAGTATGAAGCTGAAGAGGCAACCCCAAAAGAGCCAAAAAGAAAGAGAAGAAGGCTAGTTAAATTAGCCGACAAAGACTCAGTAGCTAAGGGGGAGCTACTTGAAAAAGCTGTCATTGCTCCAGTTGAGAAGGAGTCATCTAAAGCAGCTGAGCCTATGGATGCTCAAGCTGAGGGGGAGCCACCAGTAGTTTCTGAGCCAACAGATGCTCTGGCTGAGGGGGAGACTCACGAAGGTACTTCAGTCCCTTCAGCCACAATGAATAATGCTGAAGAGGATGACATCGAATTAGTGGCCGTTGGAAGAAATGAGTAAAGGCATCTTAACTACAACTGCCTGCTGAAATTTTTGCCACTGATGCCATTCCACCGAGCTATGGTGTATAATGAATAGGATCAGGTCTTCTGGACGTTCAAAGCTTACCCAAATGTAGTGATTATAGCTCAAGGCTATCCTCAGAATCTAATTTTTGCCCAGAAGCTCATTTCATGCAGCCCCTTCTCACATTCTTTAGGGCAAAAGGTACATTTTATCCCTCTAGCCCTCATTCAAATTCATACACCCTCACCATTGTTCAATAAATTTGAGGAGTCCTCAAATACCAACTCTGTATCAAACTCTACGATAAACACTTCCCCGATCGTAGAGTCCCCACCCTCTACGACTGGTGGTCAAGAAAGCCTAAATCATCAAAACGTAGAGTGCCGTCCAGACTCTCCCGAAATTCTGCCTACTCAGCAAACAATGCCTTCGGTTCCATCTTCAAGATTCCTCTTAACCTACGAGGATATTCCCTCCACCTCTGGTCACGAATACTTTCATATTCCAAGCTCTACGGCTGACCAGGGACAATCATCTCAACTCCTCCAGCAAATTTTAGACAAGGTATCTTGGCTTCCTATAACTGAGGGCTTAACTGACTTGACAAGCCATATCCATACAGAGATACAGAACGACCTGACATCGAAATCCCACAACCTTCAACGAAGAATGGACGATGTCATTGATGCTGCCAATGATCTCTCTAACAGCCTGAATAAACAATTCTCCACAAGATTAAGGCAGTTAACGGCAGCAGTCTCTGAAAATCTCCAAGAAAGGGATAAAAATTTTCTGGAAGCCTTAAACAAACATCAGCAGGCCGTTGTCGTTCTTCAAGAAACCAATGACAAATCTATCACCCTCCTCAGTAATGAGATCATTGCCTTGAAGAACTCTCTCACAGAACAACAACATCAGTCGAATGACACTTTGTCATTGGTGGAGCAAAAACAATTAATGGCTGACGAACGACTTCAAGCCCACCAAGATGATGTTGCTGCCACTAAGACTCAACTTCAAGAAATTATTCAGGGCATACAGTAGCTTTCAGAGCAGGTAGCAACACTTAATGATGCCAACAAGGGGGAGAAGAAACTGAGCACAACAGAACAAACAAGAATAAGCTCAGACTACAGCAGAAGAGGTAGAGCACCTCAAGGGATGAGGATGGTTCAAACATCAATACATCCTCCTAGATTCGAAGCAGTACCATCTCGTCCCAGACAGGAGGTGACAGCAAGGCCTTCTTCCTCAACTGTGAGGCCATCTAGCTCACAAGAATGGTTTCAAATTAAAGAAGAAGAAGCCTTGCTGAGGGAAGAAGAACTGAGAAAAGCAGATGAAGAAAGGAGAGCACTCTTCAGGCAGAGGGAAGAAGAAAGCAGAAGACCTCCTAGCAGAAGGAGATAAAATTTTTTTCTTTTGTTTTCTCAATTGTATCAACTGACTAAAACATCAATAAAATTCATATTTTTCTCTAGAAAATACAGCTGCTCACTGTATGATTAGGCATTCAATTACTCTTGCATTTTACCTATTTAATGTGTTCAAATCACTATCTGTTAGTTATGTTGTCATCATCAAATAGGGGGAGATTGTTGAACATTGAATGGTTAAATTTGATGATAAGAAATAATGTACAAGGGCTGTATTAGATAAGATCAAAACTGTTAGGTTGATCTGTTGGTGCAATAAAATCATAGAATGGACTCTACGATTTCAGTCAAGGAAACACTACGATTTGAACAGACTCTACGATCAAGACAACCAATCGTAGAACGGACTCTACGATTTTGGTCAAGAAGACTCTACGACCAAACAAACTATGTTCTTATCGAGAAATCTTAAATCGAACTCTACGATCAACAGTCTAACAGTTGAGTAAACTCTACGATGATAGTAAGGGATGATCCTTTACAGATCAATCACAACAGCAAGGATATTCGTAGAGTTGATCATGAAAGGTCGTTGAGCAAAAAGGAAAGAGACATCACGACTCTCAAATCAGGAGCTATTCTATTCGAGAATTTAATCTACATTGATGTAACCAAAAAGGAAACTTCTGCAAATCGATCAAAGCCAGAAAAGTCAGGGGACTGACCCAAGCGCACTATGGAACAGAAAGAAGACTTTCAAGGCAGAAAAGTCAGAGGACTGTGTCCTATCAGTCCTATAGTTTGGAAGGACCAAACGACTCTATGAAAGTTGGTAGGAACCTACGACTGACATATCTGTCCCAAAGGAAAAAGAAAACAACCTTCCATGGACTAACAGGTCAGATTAAATAAAATCTCATCAGAGCTTTAATGAGCTATATTAATATAATATACAGCAGCTCTCCTCTGTGAGGTAACGAAAAGAAACACAAGCTCAAGCAGATGGTCTAACGAAAAGAAACACAAGCTCAATGGTCCAACGGGAAGAAAACTGAAGCCCTAACTTCTTAAATACTAAGATCGGCAAAAGAGAAAACTAATTCTCTGAAAAAGAAAAGTATAAGCAAGAAGTGAAAAAGATCAAACTGATAAGAAAACTTGCATTGCTACTAAGTCCTTCGAAAACTCAAGCTTATAGCAACTTAGTAGCACATCCAAACATACATCACTCTAGGAGAGTTCTTTGTGAACTAGTGTATCCAAGTCTATTAGACTTGTAGAGTTCTTTGTGAACTAAAGTTCCAAGACTGCGGGTCTTGTAGGAATCTTAGTGATTCTGATATTGTAAAAGTACCCTTAGTGAATTTGCTGCTGGAAGAGCAGAACAGTGGAGTAGGAGTCTTGTGAGCTCTGAACCACTTAAAACCCAGAGTCTTTCTTACTGTGTCTTTAATTTGCTATATCTGCCATATAATTGCTTGTTGAATTATTACTATAACATATCAAGAAAATGGTATCTAAATCATATTCCGCCGTGTTAAACTTCTTGATTAAGAATTAATTAAGTAAGATTCTTTTAAGTAAAAGAAATTTTTTAAAATAATCTATTAAACCCCCCCTTCTAGATTTCTATCGTGTCATTGGGAACTAACAGATATTACAATGAGTAATACGTTTTAGATAATTTATATTATTTATCATTGTATTGACCAAAATTTAAAAAAAAATCATTTTAATTTTGAATTTGAAATTGTCTTAAGTTAAATTAAAAAAATAAAATAATGATCTTATATATAGAACATAGGGAGTATTGAGGTACATCAGAAAATATAAATTTATCCTTAAAAGTGTGTATAAATGTTGAATTGCATATATGTCGCTCCAAGTTATCAATTAGTGTCAAATTAATCTCTTAATTAGTGCAAAATAATTTTATTTTATTTTATTTGTAAAAATATTAAGTTAAAAAGGTTAATTACACTAAATATAATTTCTTCTCCATTTCTATGACCATGAAGTTTCCACTTAAAAATTTCTTCATTTCTTAACCACGAAGTTTCAATTAAATTTCTATACGCTAATATTAACCAACTCTTTACGCTACTTTTATGTAAAAAGGAAAAATGAAAAGCTACATTGTGAGTTCTGCATCACTTGTTATAATCACTACTTTCATGATATATTTTTTAACAGAGAATTGATATTTTTACATATATTTTTTATATTTTTACATGATTCTCTCTCACATGAGCATAAAGTGGATTTTATCTTCATATGAGAGGGAACCATGTGAAAATATCAAAAACACATGTGAAAATAGTGCTCTCCTTTTTAATACTCTATTATTAACATGATGTTAATGTTTGCATGATTAAATTTGATGATGACATGATTATTTATTTTGATTGATAAATGTATATTCGTAAAAGTATCTTTTGTAAAGTCCTTATCTGATTCATGTTGTACAGGGACTTACTTTAGAAAAGATCAAACTTGTTAAGTTAATCTTCTGTGAAAAGTATTGTATAGAAAATAAGACTCATAAAGATCGTATTGAAGGAAGATCAGATCATACTGCAAGAGCTGAATCGTATTGCTAAATCAAGATCGCATAACAAGTTTAAGATCATATTGCAATAGCTGAATCATATTGCTAAATCAAGAGCTCATAGCAAGTTCAAGATCGTATTACTAGAGCTGAATCGTATAGGTAAAACAAGATCACATTACAAGTTCAAGAACGTATAGTAGAAGCTGAATTGTATTGAAACTCTGATTGTACTGCATAATTTATACTATACGATCAGTTCATTTCGTAGAGTAAAAGTTGTCAGATTACTGACATTGGACGTACCATAGACTAAAGTGCCCGATGCAATCTTTCCAAATCCAGGGTAAAATCTGGAGATCATGGCTGCTTGTGTCTACTGGCTAGTTTGATGTGAAAAGTTAGTCAAAAAATTACTATATTTGGAACTCTGATCACGGCAGAAAGTTGTCTTGCCCAACACCAAAATGCCTACAGTAAAGATATGCATAATCAGAGCATTTAATGAGCAACGACTACCTTATAACGAGAAGATTCCAAGAAATCTATATAAAGAAAAGCCGAATCCAAACAAAAAAGAAGAGAGACATTGATAAAAAAAAAAAAGTTAAAACTCTGAAAAGCTCAAAAGCCTACTCTACGAAAAGCTAAACGTCTCATTCAAGCTGCTAAGTAATTGTGAAGAGGACTGCATTGCCAATTTAGCAGCAACTCACAACATCTAATCAATTATATCGTGTTGTCTTAGTGACATTGTTAGTGACTTGAAGAGATCTAAGTGATTTGGACTGAGTGTCCTTGTGTGCCGAGACTGAGTGACTTGTAGGAACCTTAATGGTTCAGTTGTAGCTGATTTTAGGGATCAATATCTTTAGTGGATTTCCTATTTGTGGAGTAGAAGAGCGGAGTAGGAGTTATTACGTCTCCGAACCACTTAAAATTTGTTGTCGCTCTTTTACTTTCTACATTTACTTTCTGCCTTATATTTACTTGTGGTTATGTGTGATTAGTATTTTCATGTTCCAAAAACTCAAAACTATATTTGATAAAATCTTATATCTAAGGGGGATTTTCTAGTGTATTCTGCTGCACACAATTGATATTGTTTTACTAACTATCAATTAACATTAAATTGAAGTAAAACCAAAAAGTTTTTAAAAGACATATTCAACTCCCCTTCTAAATCTTTTATGTGCCTCTAAGATACAACAAGTGGTATCAAAGCTTTTTTCTCTTGAATATATAGCTTAACCGCTTGAGTAGATCTATAACACTTAATAAAACTAGTTCTGAGTTTGGAGGTGGAAATAAGGCACCATTCCTTAATAGAGAAAAGTTAGCTAATTAGCAAGTTCATACGTAGGCCTATATGGATGTAATTGATGATGAGTTGTTTGGTACAGTTATAAACGGTCCCTATGTTCCTACCAAGCTAACTCCAATACTTGATGATCCAAATAAGGTAGCAGTCAAGTAGAGAGCATATTTGGCTAAAAATTAGAGGAGGTCAGTGCAGCTCGATAAAAGAGCTAAGAACATCCTGCTCATGGCTCTTGAAGATGAATTATTTAAAAATGTGGTGAATTGCACTACAGCCAATGAAGTTAGGGAAGCTTTGCTTGTAATGCATGAAGGCACTGAGGAAGTGAGGGAAAACAAGCAGTCCCTGCTGACTCAACAGTATGAGATGTTCAATCATATACGTGGAGAAAACATACAGCAACCGAGCTTATGGTAAGGTCTACCCTAACAAAGAGCTTAACATAAAGTTTATGAAAGAACTACCAAGCAAATGAGATGCTAAACAACTGCAATTAGATAATCCAAGAATCTACATGAAATGACTGTTCAGAAGATCTATGGAAATCTGCTTATCTATGAGCTATAGCTTAATCGAAGAGCATAAACAATCTCTGAGAGAAAGAAGAAAGATCAAAGTGTAGTTCTTAAGGCCATTGAAGCTTCATCTAAAGCTCCAATTGAAGTTGATTCTGATGATGAAAATGAAGACAAAAGTGATGATGAGGATGTTACTCTCCTAGCAAAAAGACTGAGGAAATTTATAAGGAAGAACTACAACAGAAGGCCTGGGTGGAATAACACCAACAAGGGAAACAATAGCAAAGATCAAGAAAGAGATCTCCCATTACATTGCTGAATGCAACAAGCCTCTAAAAGAAAAGTTAAAGAAAGATAAGAAGAAGCCCTACTCAAAGAAAGAGTTCAAGAGATACAAGAAGCAACATAAAAAAGGTAAAGGATCTGTTAAAGAAGGTTCATGGAGTGATTCTGAGAATGACACCAGTGCAGAATCAAGTGATGATGAAGAATATTAAGTAGCTAATCTATGTCTGATGGCCATAGAAGAAAACTTTAGTAGACCTACCAATCGTAGAGAGGTAGACATAAATTGAGCGAAATCGGAACTGTTTATTTAGTAGTAAAGTTCTGACATCGAGTTCATTTGAATGAACAATAACGCGCAAGCATACGCGGTCAACAAGTAATAAAGAGTAAGTAAAAGTCGATCCCACGAGGAATTAGTTCTAACGAGTTCCGAATACCGATTGCATCGAGTCAATCTTAGTTCAAACGTTTAATTGAATGGAAAAGTGGAATGTAAATAGACATAACACAAATAAACAATTAAACTAGAAAGCATTTAAAGATAGGTGAATCTAAGCATGCAATTTCCCCCAATACGTCGTTTTCCTCTCCTAACTCTCATCTCAATCGTACGGTCACGACAAACGGCTAACCGAGAGTACAAAGGTACTTATAGGCATATTTCGATAGCCAAATAAGCATATCTCATCCAAACCTATCCCATTCGACAGAATTCAGACAAGAACAACCCAAGCAAGATAATTCACTATATTTCTATGAGAATTAACACAAGTAAGGTTTTTAAAGCACAAACTCTCACATTGGCTACACGTGGCACGTAGGTATATGTCTATCCTACACGCAAATATGCATTCAATCCTAAGACCCAATAACATACACATGATAACATATTCAGGCCCAAACTTATAATCCATCTTCCGATTTCATACAAGTTACCAAAGCGATTGCAAAGCAAAACAATTAACAATTAGCACAAACATGACAACCCATTCATATGGTCGTAACCCACGAATGGTTAACCAAGAACACTACAGTACTTATACGCCTCTGTCGATAGCAATACAAGCATCCCCAAGTCTAAGTAATCCACTATATATCTATGAGAATTAACATTAAACAAGGGTTTGAAGCACAAGTTCTTAACTGGTTACACATGGCATACAGGTATATTTCTATCCAATACGCAAATCATACATCCCAACTATGTAGAATAGCACAATCACATGTTATCACATTTAGGTCAATCCTATAATCCATTTGTCAATTTCATATAGAAACCCACACTAATCATTAAGCCAAGCAATCGATATATGAATAACTAAACATGTTAATCCAATCCATGGTGCCAATCAATAGAGAGAAAATCAATTCAACAACTATTTGGGTACCAAAAACATACTTATATTCCAATGAATGAAAACTAGCAAATATTCATTACAAATCCCACAAGATTCAACAATAAAATGAAATACAAAGAATAATAAGAGTCTAAAAGATTAAAGGGATGTCACCCAAGCTTCAATCTCCAGATCTCATCATCCAGGGCTTCCATCCATAGCTTTCTTGCTTGCTCTTCATCTTCTTCATCCATTGATAGCCAAAAATTGGGAGAATTAGGGCTAAGAATCAAAGGTATGTAGGTATCCAATGAAGGAAAACCCACATCCCTCATCTTCTTCCTCCCCAAATCGCCTATCTCTCTCTCCAAAATGAAAAGAAAAATCAAAGATATGAAGTTAGGGCTTCAAAAATGGCTTAAAAACTGGAAATCGCGACCTGGAACAGTGCACCGCCGCGGCGGTCAAAGTCACCGCCGCGGCGGTCAAACGTTCTGCTAATTTCTGAGTTTGTACCACCGCTACGGTGGTGGAAACCACCGCTGCGACGCTAGTACAAAATTCCCAGAAATGTTCCCTTTTTGACTGCCGCAGCCTCCTTCAATGTTTTGGGCATATCTCTCTCATCCGACCTCCGATTGAGTTGATTTAAGATGTTTTGGAAAGCTGAGAAGTATATCTACAACTTTCATGTTGGATGAATTGAGAGATAATGGCTGGATCAAGGTCCAAATTGAGTTGCAAGTGACTGTTGCGTAAACGGCAAACAAGAAATCCAAATCTGGCAACTCTAAGCTTTGATCTACCAAGCCCTTATTCCAAAATCCTATAAAATGAAGTAAAAACATATAAAAGTAATATAACACCTAAACAAGATTAAAACACATAAAAACTAACATCAAATGCAAAAGAATTCACAATATCATAAGTTCAAAGGTATTAAATAAATAGATATAAAAACCAGTCATCAAATACCCCCAAACTTAAATCTTTGCTTGTCCTCAAGCAAAACAAAGACCCACTAAATAAAGCAAAATAACTAAATAAATAGGTCAAAATAAAAATCAAAATAAAAAAAATTCTACTAGTTAAAAATCACAGGAAATTACTTAAAGAATCACAAATTATCAAGGTCAGGAGTACTCTAAGCATACATATAACATTAAATAACCAAAATACCCTCAAACTTAAACATTTGCTTGTCCTCAAGCAAAACAAAGACAAACTACACAAACATAAATAAACAACAAGAACTTGAGCGATGAATCGATATGCAAAACAAAATGGCCACATAGATTATTCAAATGATAATTACAAGAAAACATCAAAACGTTGCCATGTCTAGAATTTCAATCTATATGTTAATCATACATTACTCATGATCCAAGTGCGTGTGTGTACCATTCGTAACAAACTAATTAAAGCTCAGATAGGTTATGTAAACAAATTACCTTATTAAAGAAAGCAAAAACTTCGAACACATGCATAATACATCACTCTACACTAGTCCCAGCAAGATTCAAATTAAAATCTTGACTTGTGCAATGTCTCATTCTATTAGGCTATACAGAGTTACTCGTGTAACGAGCGTTTGGCTAATGACTCCCAAACCAGTTGGCTTTAGGACATTAGGTGTAAAGACACCCCTAAGAGCCTATTAACTCGAGCAACAAAGGCCACAAAATTCGACTAGTCAAGCAACTTATTATATTTTATTTATATATATATTTTTCTTTTTTCTTTTTTTTCTTTCTTTCTCTTTTTCTTTTCTTTTTATTTATTTTATTTTTTCGTAGTGTACACACATGTGAGTGCGTTTTACGCTCCATCTCACATTATTGCTAAATAAACAAATCAACAATGGGAAAACTAGCTGTGAATGATGCATGAACAGGTTCTAAAGTAAAAGCTCGCCTCAATAAGCATGTAGTCCTATAAACCATCATTAAGCAACTAATAGGCTTGAACAAATGGATAAGTGCTCAAAAGCGGAAAGGATCACAAGAAATGTAAAAACCAACGACAAATCAAGCACACAGACTACGCAGCATTAATCCATTTTCTACGAGTTATAATAAGAATAATCAATAGCCCGATACTCGATTAAAGTTCAAATCACATCCAAGCAAGGCTCAAGAGACTCAAACCTATACTACAACGACTCAAAAACAAAACCGCATGAAAACAAAACAAAACAAAAAAAAACAAACGAACATAAAACAAAAATAAAAACATAAACCGACGAAAACAAAACAAAAATAACACTAAAAACTCCATTTTCGTAGGAAACACGGTTGTACTTAGCACGTGCAACAAGCCGTTAAACCCCAAGGTTGCCCAAGAGGACGAGTTTTGTCTCGTGAGGGTTTGCAGAGAATATACCCACAAAATTCAAAACTTAAATACAATTAAAAGCAAAAAATAATAAAACTAAATACAAACTCTTAAAACAAAACAAACTAAACAAAAACACACAAATCATATCAAAACAAAACGCAAAAGACCCCCAAACTCGGAATTGACAACGTCCTTTCTATAAGCAATGAAAGAAGTAAAAACAAGGGCCTTCCCTGAAAAATTGGGCCAATTTTGTCAACTGTCGCCTTCCGCGACTGGCTCTTGCGAATCGCTAGAATATGACCTGAAAATGAAAAACAAAACTAAACAAAACATTAGATAACCTGGGTTGCCTCCCAGTTAGCGCTTGTTTTATAGTCTTTAGCCCGACTTCTTATTTTTTTTTATTCTGAACTTTGAGAATGTTTCGAAAACAATCAAAAGTTCAAGCGAAAAGTAAAAACAGGAATGCAAGTTTAAACAAAGACCAAGTCGAATGAAATCAATAGCGAAAAACAATTAGAAACTAAATCCCCGGCAACAGCGCCAAAAACTTGTTGAGCGAAATCGGAACTGTTTATTTAGTAGTAAAGTTCTGACATCGAGTTCGTTTGAATGAACAATAACGCGCAAGCATACGCGGTCAACAAGTAATAAAGAGTAAGTAAAAGTCGATCCCACGAGGAATTAGTTCTAACGAGTTCCGAATACCGATTGCATCGAGTCAATCTTAGTTCAAACGTTTAATTGAATGGAAAAGTGGAATGTAAATAGACATAACACAAATAAACAATTAAACTAGAAAGCATTTAAAGATAGGTGAATCTAAGCATGCAATTTCCCCCAATACGTCGTTTTCCTCTCCTAACTCTCATCTCAATCGTACGGTCACGACAAACGGCTAACCGAGAGTACAAAGGTACTTATAGGCATATTTCGATAGCCAAATAAGCATATCTCATCCAAACCTATCCCATTCGACAGAATTCAGACAAGAACAACCCAAGCAAGATAATTCACTATATTTCTATGAGAATTAACACAAGTAAGGTTTTTAAAGCACAGACTCTCACATTGGCTACACGTGGCACGTAGGTATATGTCTATCCTACACGCAAATATGCATTCAATCCTAAGACCCAATAACATACACATGATAACATATTCAGGCCCAAATTTATAATCCATCTTCCGATTTCATACAAGTTACCAAAGCGATTGCAAAGCTAAACAATTAACAATTAGCACAAACATGACAACCCATTCATATGGTCGTAACCCACGAATGGTTAACCAAGAACACTACAGTACTTATAAGCCTCTGTCGATAGCAATACAAGCATCCCCAAGTCTAAGTAATCCACTATATTTCTATGAGAATTAACATTAAACAAGGGTTTGAAGCACAAGTTCTTAACTGGTTACACATGGCATACAGGTATATTTCTATCCAATACGCAAATCATACATCCCAACTATGTAGAATAGCACAATCACATGTTATCACATTTAGGTCAATCCTATAATCCATTTGTCAATTTCATATAGAAACCCACACTAATCATTAAGCCAAGCAATCGATATATGAATAACTAAACATGTTAATCCAATCCATGGTGCCAATCAAGAGAGAGAAAATCAATTCAACAACTATTTGGGTACCAAAAACATACTTATATTCCAATGAATGAAAACTAGCAAATATTCATTACAAATCCCACAAGATTCAACAATAAAATGAAATACAAAGAATAATAAGAGTCTAAAAGATTAAAGGGATGTCACCCAAGCTTCAATCTCCAGATCTCATCATCCATGGCTTCCATCCATAGCTTTCTTGCTTGCTCTTCATCTTCTTCATCCATTGATAGCCAAAAATTGGGGGAATTAGGGCTAAGAATCAAAGGTATGTAGGTATCCAATGAAGGAAAACCCACATCCCTCATCTTCTTCCTCCCCAAATCGCCTATCTCTCTCTCCAAAATGAAAAGAAAAATCAAAGATATGAAGTTAGGGCTTCAAAAATGGCTTAAAAACTGGAAATCGCGACCTGGAACAGTGCACCGCCGCGGCGGTCAAAGTCACCGCCGCGGCGGTCAAACGTTCTACTAATTTCTGAGTTTGTACCACCGCTGCGGCGGTGGAAACCACCGCTGCGGCGCTAGTACAAAATTCCCAGAAATGTTCCCTTTTTGACTGCCGCAGCCTCCTTCAATGTTTTGGGCATATCTCTCTCATCTGACCTCCGATTGAGTTGATTTAAGATGTTTTGGAAAGCTGAGAAGTATATCTACAACTTTCATGTTGGATGAATTGAGAGATAATGGCTGGATCAAGGTCCAAATTGAGTTGCAAGTGACTGCTGCGTAAACGGCAAACAAGAAATCCAAATCTGGCAACTCTAAGCTTTGATCTACCAAGCCCTTATTCCAAAATCCTATAAAATGAAGTAAAAACATATAAAAGTAATATAACACCTAAACAAGATTAAAACACATAAAAACTAACATCAAATGCAAAAGAATTCACAATATCATAAGTTCAAAGGTATTAAATAAATAGGTATAAAAACCAGTCATCAGTAGACATAAATAAGGTATTTGATTTTAACTCTCATAATATTAATATTAATGATCTAAGAACTGCACTACATGATATAACATATGATCTGCATCAATACATGAAGTGGTTCTGTAACGACCCCAGAATTCGACCAACCTTATTACCTTAAATTCCATATTTATTATTCATTATTTCCTTAACGTCCAAATTTCGGTCCATTAATAAATCTTTAATTACCTTATTTAACCCATTATTTGACATTATAGTCATCAACTACCAAATTTTTCGGTATAATTTTTTTTTCCAATCATTATATTAAAGTATTTAAATATTTAAGAACTTAATATTCCGATCCTAGTCCCTGGATCGCAACCTTTACTTTTTCTTTCTATTACCAGTGTCATAAAGCTCAACATTCACAATTTAATATTGTTCATATCCATACAATTTTCTTTGTTTCATAATTCATAATTAGACATATAATAGTTTCTAAGGTAACAACTACCTTGAGTAATCACAGTACACAATTTAACTCTATTCGTCCTATCCGGATCCAACATATATGTACATACGAATCATCAATATAAACTTTGCAATTTACCATATTGAATATAACAATTTTATTTACAACCTTCTAGGTTGATCCATCTCTAACATAATCCAATATTCTTGAAATTTATATCTTTACCTGCAAAAATGTATATTATGAAAGTAATGAGCACAACGACTCAACAAGTTCAACAGTTTACACCTTTCATGCTTCACATAGCACATAGCATAGCATGCTCTGTGTGTGTCATACATCATGTGTTGTGCTTCTACTTAAGCATTATATCTCACATACATTCATATTATAGCACAAAATACACATCGTTGTCATATTATCCACAGATCACACAACACATAATTTATATGCATTTGAAACAAGAATTACATATCATAACAGATAAACATTTAACATAAAAGTACTGAAAAACTCGCCTTGATGTCCAATTATTTAATTGATAGCTCAAAATCCTTTCTTGAACAACCTATGACCATAAAATAATTAATTAATAATTATTTATCCTCTCATGATATTAATTTAATTAATTAATATCATCTCTGGGCCAATTATCAAATAATATGGTTAATTAAATTAACCTAATCCCTTAATATATTAATTTAACTTAATATAAAACATGTTCAATACGGACAACCCGGCTCGTCGGATAAAATTTAGTAGATTTGGTTGTCCGGATTTTCATTTAACAATTTTCTAACTTTTAAACTTACTAGATTAATATTTAAAATATTTAAATATTAATCCCCAATATTTAATATTTTTATAAAATATTAAATTTAAAGCCCAAATATCATTTTGATATTTTTAGTAATTTTCTATAATTTTTAAATAATTTTTAAACATTTATTTAATTAAAAATCACTTTTTGGGGGTATTTTGGTAATTTCAGTGACTATAGGGACAAAACTGAAATATCTCGGAAAGCTCAGGGGCACACCGATCATTTGGCAAGGCTAGGGATACGTTTGGCATTAACGGAAAAGACCAGGAGCACGCTGGTAATTTCCAGCGGTGCCGGCCACCGCGCACACATTGTGCGCGGGCCTCTTCAGCCGACGCCAAACGGCGTCGTTTCTCTGCCGTTCCCGAAGCCCTCTGTAACGCCCCCCAAAATTCCCGCTCTTTGGATGCGGCGGACCTTGTGCGTTAACTCTATACTTCTATCGACTTAAACAATGATCCCATAATCATATTGGTTGAATTAGTCTTATTTTAGACTATACATTAAAAAAATTCTCTTAACTTTGTCCCTGGATCTTAACTTAATCTCAGTCTCATAAGTATACAAGTATCAACTTGTATTTCATCCGTATAAATGGATAAAAGCATATATAACGGTTTAATTTTAGCCTTGGGATTTAAATATTCTATAATTTTACACGTTCCAACATCCACGGCATTAAATCATTAGGACAGCTCTTGGGAACAGAGAATCTCGCGGTGAATGTTTGTATCTTCACCCGTGATAAATGTTTGCATCTTTATCCGTGACAAATGGTTGTATCTTTGTCCGGTGCAAAATTCTCTTTCCGTACAAAACATTACCCAACTAGTTAAAACCCTCATTCTAAACATATTTGTTTATAGTGATATCTCTTCATATCAATAACCTTACTTATATGGTATTCAGAATAGTAATAACGAGTTATACATGGGTCCGAGGAAACTTAACGATGGATTTGACCAGTCAACATCGCTTAGTCCTGTCTCGGATGTACAACACTCACAAGTTATTTACCGATCCTCATCCAGATAAGTAGATCATTATCAATACTATGTTAAGTCTTAACAATTCTAGGTTATATCAAAATAAAGACATAACAACATTCTGATGATAATAATTTATATCATTCATTCAATATTTGGTTACATGTTTGTTTGTTCGTATTTACAACAGTCATTATGACTTATACAAATACAAGTAATAAACATGAAAACCTAATCTACGCTTCATCTTTACGTTCATGATCTTTTAACGTTCATCTTTAATCTGCAAATAAGGTTTTATTCGTAAGAATGAGCACGACGGCTCAGCAAGTCTAACATACAGCACATACGCAGTTTATGCTTTCATATAAACTTTAACATGCCATGACTGAACATAATTCTCCATTTAATATCACATATAACTCACGTTCCAACAATTTATATCACATTGACAGACAAAGTGTATAAATCATATTCATAACTCGTAAATATAACACATAACATTTAGAAGGCTTGCAACCATCAGTTAAAGACTCCACATAACATCTATTACATAGTGTCGACGCCGGGATTTTGGTCGTTTCGTTTTTTAATAATTAAAATGCTCTTTCCAATTTTAGCCTTTAGATTAAGATGTGACTTTTGAAAAGGGTCGGCTTAGTGTCGACGGGGTTTTGAAATGTCGAATTTTTATGAGCCAATTGACCAGAGTCGCCAGTTGGTATATTTAAAATGGATGTACCAACTCATCCGAATTTTGTTTTTTTGTAATCGCTGGCTCATGTGTGACTCCGATTCAATTGGTCCAAGAACCGAGATTCATAGAGTTCGGGGGCTTGCTTAAGCGAGGGGAAGGTGTTAGGCACCTCCCGACTTCCGTGAAACACGGTTACCGCAATCTCGATGTTTCCCTATCCTTTTTAAAATTCTAACAATGTGGGAGTCGCGTGTGTGTGCGTGCGTGCCTAAATGAATGCTTGTGGTGAATTTTTCCATAAAAGTTGCTTGGATTTTATATGGCAAATGTGTTTTGTCGGGAAAGCGTTTAGACGTCTTTTGACCCAAATGACGAGGCTTCGTTTTTTATAAGAAGGATTGATTTTAATTTCGAAAACGATGAGGTTTTTTATTAGATGTCATTTTAGAAAACAATAGTTTTTAAACTTTTGTCAAATAGGAATCGAGACTATACATTGCCTTCTAACAGTAAATTCAAATAAAATGAAGGCAACTTCTAGAACTCTTTAACCATATGCACAAAGTTTAATGAAAGCGTTCATTTATTTTTTACGAAAAACATCTTTTATGACATTTTAAAACCAGATGGAGCCTTTTCATCAAACAAGGATCAAAGTCCGCCAAAACTCTTAATTTTAAACCTCGTGAATCTAATATCCTAATTTGATTGATTTTATGAAAAGCTTTATCACTTATTCCAAAATCATTTTCTCGCGTTAAAAGGAAAATCAAGCATTTAAATAGCGTTGAGGCTATTCACGGGCATGTGAGCCATCCGAATAACCCCAAACGCCCACAATCGCACATTTCATTATTACGGGGCCTTAAACTCGATTTTCGATCCAACATCGCTTTAAGGCCCAAAAATTACATATTTACAATACAAATGCATCGCCATCGCTACATACGTAAAAGCTAGAAAATAAACTAAAAGGATATCATCGGGAGGTTAGGAGGAGATTCCATCCGCAATAAATCCTCCCTAACCGTCCCTAATCCACAGATCTACAACATATGTTGACTACATTGGATCTAAACTCAAAATACACAAAATCAAACTATTTAAATAGCAATGCACCAAATATTTTCGGATCTACAGTAGATCCACCCAACAAATGCAATAAGAACGAAATAAAACTATATCTAAAAGATTTACTAGATAAAACACAATGAAGCTATGAAACTCGGATTTTTTCACATTCCAATCGATGCAATAGACGCTTTAACACTTGAAAATCAACATAGGATACAAAGATTGTACAAAAGAGAAAGAAAATCTCACTTTTTCTCTCTTCTTCTCTCTTTTTTCCTCTCCCCGTCGCCTTTCTCTCTCTATTTTCTATTTTTCGTCCGCCGCTGCTGAAGAATTGAACTGGAAATGGCGATTTAGATCTTCAGATCTTGGCCGCAGGTGCAACTGCGGCCAGCCGTAGGTGCAGCTGCGGCTAACGTCGGTGCTTCCTCGATTTCCGCGTCTGATGTCGGTCTTTCATTTTTTCGCTGGAAGGCTCGTATTTTGCAATCCGAAAATCCCTGGGAAACGTGCCATATTATTCTGGGAGGCTAGTTCGGAGGGCTGCGACTTGATATAGAATTTGCTAATTGTGCTTGGCTTCCAGGGGCGCTGCCCCCTTACACCCCCGCCAGCTCACCGGCGAGCTGGGCAGCCGCTCGCTCACCGTGGAGCGAGACCCCCGAACATCATAAGCGTAGTGGCCATTAATCGTCTTTTGTGACCGAATCGGGTTCTGTCTGAATCAACTGCGTATTTTGCCTCAGATGACTTGACGCTCGTTGTTCGTTTGATGGCTTTGATCGTAAGCCGTCGTGGTGACGTCGGGTTGGGGTCCACCTTTCCTGCTCGTGTGTTGGGTCAAGTGACGACTTTGCCCTCCTGCCAGGGTTAGTAGAGAAGTACAAAATTTAGGTGTCTACACATAGCAAATAACACATAAGGGTTTAGAACTTGCCTTGAAACTGTTTTAGGGTTTCCCGGGAAATCGTTAAACGCCTACAAAAGGGGTTACGCGACCCCGAACGTTAATTTATCAAATTTTCCTTTTGAATAAGTCTTAGAATAACTTAACTAGACTATTTTCATTGGTGGAATCATTTGGAAAATTGGCTAACTCAAAAACTCATTTTTAAGCCCTAAAATCCGAATGCCCCTTAAAAAAATCAGCTTTGACCTCTTTTCCGGTAACTGCCATAACTTTGTCATACGAAAATATTTTTGAGTGATTCTTGAGTCTAAATTTCTTAGAATTTCATTTTCTACAACTTTCATTCATACTTTAAAATTTTGGATTTTAGCAAAAATATTCTGCGACTAAATTAGACTTATCTTTCTTTGATCCGATTGGTAAAACATGATACTTCAAGCATTAGTTTGCTAAGATAACATGTTCTAACACTCAATACCACTTCATAACATAAAAATAACAAAATCATAAACCAACTTATATAAGATTTCATGACTTTTTCTCAAGAACACGAAGAACAAATCGAAGAGCACGAAGAACACGAAGAACAAAGTTTCATCATTCTTCGTTTCGACTACTAAAACTTGATGCCACAAGCATTATTTAGCAAGGCCATCATGTTTCATCATCCCATAACACTAAATTACCAAATCATAAACCTACTTATGTAGAAATTATAACTTTTGCTCAAGAACACACGGAGAACACGAAGATCGTACATGGTAACGACTTATGTTCTTGAGCTTTTGGATTTCATACATGAAATAATTTGAGCATTATAACTGCTTACATATGTGATTATAACACTTTATAATTGACAAAATTTGGTCATTATAACGACTTGTTTACTTAATTATAACAATTTATAATAATGTTCCAGAACATACGAAGAACACGGAGAACGGATAAACCTTACATGGCTACGACGTATGCTCTTGAGCTTTAAACTATGAAATGAAATTTGACATAACAACGACTTGCTCAAGTCATAAGGAACACGGAGAACGAAAAATCGTACATGGCTACGACTTATGTTTTTGAGCCTCATCGATAAAATAAAACTTTAAGCATAATAACGATTAAGAATCGTACCTTTTATTATTGCAAGCTTTAACTATTTTTTTGCAATCAATTCTTGTCTCACAAGAACTCTCTCTATATTTGCTCTTTAGCTTTCAAAATGGTAAAGAACTAATGAACATTAAGCCTTCTATTTATAGGACTTTCAAAGTTAGGGTATTTAGGTCATTAAGCCATTTTTTAGCTTCTTGAACAAGCTTAACAAAGCTTCTCCAATACACTTCTTATTAGCTTCCAAAGCAAGCTTGGTGAGCTCCTTCTTCCGACTTCTGTATATCGAATAAATCGCGTGCGATTAATTTAAAATATTTCGCATTAGTAATATAATTTTTAATTACTTATACGTATCTTATTCATAAAATACATCATACAGTATTAATATGATGTCTCGTCTGACCCTCGAAGTTTTCCTTGAATTAATCTCGGATAATCTTCCGTGTATTTTTCCCAAATACACCTACCGGGCGACGTGATTGATAAATTTCTTTCATTCTAGATACTAATTATGATGGAATAATATAATTAGGTATTAATCACATAAATTTGATTATTCAAATTTTATGTTAACCTGTCTCATGTTGCATTTGAAGAAAACAACACGGATGAATTAGCAGTTTATATAACAGTCTGATTCCAACTAAATGGTTAACTTATACTGATTTAAAATTTTGATATTATTGAGTTTTGTTCTGAATGAACACTATTCTGTAAAGTGAAAAGTCCAAAAGACTTGGCACGTTTTTCGGTGAATAGTGTTTTTGACTACCATTTCTCAGAATATGCTTAAACGATCAAAAAATCAAAAATAATATTTATTTTTCTCTTTTCCCTATTTTGTCTTATTCCCGGCACACTTTTCGACAAAAATCTTTTATTGCTTATTACGCACCGGTGTTGCATACAAACACTGTATCCTTCAGCGGAACGTTAAAAAATGGAAAAGGTTTCCATTTGCAGAGCGTTTTACGTTTTATTTTGGGAAAAATATCAGTGGCTCCCTGGTATCTATTCCCCATATAAATGCTATATCGTGAAATGGAAAAGGTCCAAACGTTGAAAAGAACGTTCAAAAAGACGACAAACGTTTTCTCGTAAATCGTGTCTTTTTTTGTCTTTTTCCCCAAAAAATTTTATTGGTTCCCTGACATCTAAACCTCATATTATCACTATGTCGTGAAATACAAGAAGTCCTATAGATGAAAGAAACGATCAAACAAATGAAAAACGTTTCTTCGTGAATAGTGCTTTTACACGTTTTTCGAGAAAAACTTTTATTGACTGTTACGTGTTTTCAAATCGTGGGAAGGTTGAATCTTGAAACGGAATGTCAATTTGACTTTCACATTTTGCACAAGGGCCTAGGTTATTTCCTAGGGTTTAGACCCTAGGGTTTAGGTTTTAACTCTTTTTCCAATTTAGGTTTTTGCCCTAAATTGACTTCTGATTTTTAATAAGTGTTAAGGTTAACTACTCAAACCAAAACACAAAATCCTACACATAGATAATTCACATATTACATTTAAAAGCTCAATTCAAGCTTTACTAATCACATAACACAAATTAGGTTAAAGAATTTAACCTCTTAGTTGTATACGATCGTAGTTTCAAGTCGTATATATTCTTTAAGATAGTTTAAGGTATGCTTGAGCAATCGATCTTAGGTTTTGAATTGACAACTTTTGCTTAAATCTTGTTAGATCACTTTGGAAAATATTTGGGATATTACACCCTCGCGCATGGCGCGGCTTCTTCTTCTGCACGCCCCAAAAAGACGTCGTTTTTATCCCACGCCCGAAACAATTGGCCGCTGCGCAATGCACGGGCGGCCTAGAATTTTTTTTCTCCATTCTTTCCCAAATAGCACGCCACCCTTCCAAAAATTATCCATTTTTTGCTCCTAATTTCTACCATAAAATTACTCTAAATATGATATATACATATATATATATATATATATATATATATATATATATATATGTTTGGAATATGCATGTGAATGTTATTTCTTTATTATAAGATTTGATGATGTGTTTTAAAAGATAAATGAATCAATATGCAAATATGTCTGCATTGATGAAAGATGTAAAGTCCTTAATAGTTAATAGACATTATGTTCTAAGGACTTAGATTGACAAGGTCAAATTTGTTAAGTTGATCTCATATGAGTTAATAGAATTGTATAGTCCTTCAAAAGATCACTATGTACACGGACTATGTATAAAAAGATCAAACTTGTTAGGTTGATCTTAAATTGTAATAGATAGGCCTGATCGACCGAAAAGAACAACAGTCTGGCAAGAGAGTTAAAACAAGAATCGTAGACTACAATCACGATCGTAGAGTCTGCAAGCCATCAGCATAGCCAGTCATACGCTCACATTTCCAAAGCAGGATCATAGAGTGTCTACTTAAAGATCATCAGTATGAAGACCCTGAATGACCGGCAAGCAAACAGAAGATCCAAGCACCAACTCCATCAGCAAAGACTGATTGAGAAGTGAAGAGTCATTCAGATAGAAGTCTTATGAAATCACTCAAAGGAAGATCGTAGAGTCTTCTAGGAAGATCGTAGAGTCTGCCAGGTAAACACAGAATAAGGCTCGGAAAATTAAAGAGTCCTCTCGGCAGATCGTAGAGTTGTCTTTAGCAATACTCACTTCCTTACATTAACTCTGTTCCTCTCAAAATCCAAAGAGGTAGTCATGATTGGTATTTATCCTACCTTAACTTTCTTTCGAGTTACTTTCGATTTTTTAATCTGAGTTCTTGATAAATCGTAGAGTATGGTCATATCTATTGTTGCACTTTGAAGGATCGTAGAGACTGATCAACTCTACGAGCCATTGAAGCACAATACATAGAACTGATCATCACTCCACTTAAGTTCAAAAACTCAGTACTTCATGAAAGTGGTTTATCAATCTTAAACCTCTCACACACATACTCATTTAGCATAAAATAACTGACATCATTAATTCACTGCTATGCACATTGAAAGTTCAAAGTATGATAATGTTAGATACTTAAAATTACTAACATCTCAGGACCCAAATAAGTGTGGGTACCAAATTAGAAAATTTAACCTGCAGGTGTCTTGACTGATCCAAAGACCACTCAAAGAGGAACTAGATTAAAGAGGAATGCAAGGACAAGGTTCTCATCAAAGTGCGAGTCAACTCTACTATCACAGAAAGCTGAGAATGCAAAGCCTATGATCATAGTGTCAGAAAAAAGGGATTTTAGAAAAGCCAAATTTGAGGAGAACACTTTATAATTCATTGATGAAGAATCCAATCATAAGGTGGCAGTATCAAGTGTGGGGGAGCAACATTCCGTCAAGCTTAGCAATGCACAGGGCACAGTCAAACAAGGTCAGACCAACTCTACGATCGCAGCACCAGTTAAAGAATCGTAGAGTAGACGGTACTAAGGAAAGTACTCTACTAACCAAAAATGAATGTTCACTAGAAGACCATCTACCTCAGAGATGAAAGCATTGACCATAGAGGAGCAATAACCAGAAACAAGTGAAGAAGTTATCAGAACCTATTAAATCTTCATACCCAAATCGTAGAGTCTCTAAACTCTACGATTGGTAACCAGATCAGCCCTATTGCTCCAAATCATAGAGTCACTATGATTAACAACTAGATCGTAGAACATAATGTGTCTACGATCACACTCCACATAAACCATCCTTCCCTTGAACCTATCACAGCCAATTACCTGCTCACAGTTCATGTCATACAGTGATTAACATTCCCTCTTCCATACCAAAGCAGTCTTTCCTCAGATAAAGCACCTCAGAGACAAACCAAGCCCTAAGTTTCAAACTAAGAGGCATGCCCTCTCTGAGATTCCTTAACTCTGTTAAAAGACTGAATGTTATACATCACCTGTATTCCTTCTGAGCACCAGATGTAAAAGGAAAAAGAAATTTTCTCAAACCAAAGTCGATATTCATCAAGGAATGATCCACCTGCTATTTGAACAAGAGAAGAGAATTGTGTAAAGAAATCTCAAGCATTCTGTATCATCAGAAATCACTAGTGACCAAAGTTTTTTTTCTAAGGATAATCGTAGAGTGAAAAGCAAGTCACTCTACGAACTGACCAAGGTGTCTGTCAAACAGGGAAGTAATGTTCACGCTCTCCAAACTCAAGTGGGTTAGTTATGCATCAGTTATGATAAATGCAAAAGTAAAGACCACGTCCTACAAATGAATATCCGACACGTGTCTTCTACAAACTTACGGGGGAACTGATATAAGCCAAAAATTTCAAATTGACGATTGTCATTTCCCATCAGTTATCAGTAACCATTTCTCTAAACCATGCAAACTCATCCTGTACCAAAACCATTGTTGAAACCCAAAAACTCTTCAAACCCTAAACACAAAAGATCCTAGAAATCTATATACATCTTGATCACACCCCAGTTACTCACTGGAACCTTCATTTGACCAAACACCCAATTTACAAAACCATTGATATAGAAAACTGTCAAGTTATTTCCGCCATCCAACTCGGCTTTGATAAGTTTGAGTCTTCTGAAAAGAAATTCAAGGATATTCTTACAATAGTGCAGGAAGCTGGGTTCTCAGAATGTTTGGGGGCAAACACCAAGGTCTACTCTGTTCTGGTAAAAGAATTCTATCAGAACGCAGTAGTAAACGATGATGAGTTGGTTTCAAAAGTTAGAGGAGAAAAACTCAAGATAGATGATACCGAAATCAACAAATGTCTGGGAATCACCATTGGAGATTCATCATCTCTCGAAAAAAATAGATACAATTGAAGGAATGAGGTTGATGGGGTATGTGAAGAATCCACAACTCAAGGGTATGAAGAAAAAGGAGTTTCCAGAAGAGTTCGAGTTCCTGGCGGAGATAGTAGGCAAATGTATCTTATGCAAAGACACCACTCATGACACTGTAAGTGATCCTCAACTAAGAATCATGTCTGCCATTGTCATGAAGAAGAACATAAACTTTGGTGCGATACTATATGACTGGTTAGTCAAGGAGGTTGAGAAAATAAAGGCTCAGGGAAGCCAATCTCAAAAGTATTCTATGGAAGATTCTTAAGCATCATCCTGAAGCGGAAACTGCAAAATAAGATTAGGGATGAGGAAGGAGAGGCTTTGAATGTCCACAAGGTTTTATCTCCTAAACTGTTTGACAACTGGAAGAAGAATCCCATGAAAAATAAGAGGTTAAGGATGACTAGCAGCAGCAAGAAAGTTCAAAGGAAAGCAAAGGAAAAAGGAAAGCATGTTCAAGTAAAGATGATTCATCTGACGAGTCTCTATCATTTGGATTCATTCCACCAAAATCATCCCTCAAGAAGTTGAAAGCTGAGAAGATCAAGCCAGCAAAAAGACAAAGCACTCGTCTTCAACAAATGATGAAATTCTCAGGGAATAAAAATGCAGGAGGTGTTTCACCTAACTTCATTGATCTCAGTGATGAAAGTGAGGAGGTACCTGTTGAAGAAGATATGACTCCAAGTGAGTCAAAATCTGGAAGTGAAGAAATCTTTACTGAAGAAACAGTTGATGAATCAAGAGAAGACGATGTTAGTGAAACATTGAGTAATGAAGAACAGTTAGAAGAAACGGCTGCTGAACCGGTCAAAGCTTCAAAGGAATCAGATTCTAAAGCTAAAGACTCTGACAAATGGAAAGGAAAGGAAGCAACATTCGAAGAGAAAGCACAAAAAGACTCGAGCTCTGAAAATGCTGAGTCATAAAGTCTTGATCATCATGTTCCAGCAGCCTCATCATCAAGTATTTGAAGGAGGATTATACTGGAAGCAGTTGAAAAGCCAGGGGCTATGTTGCCAAACAAATGGATTGATCACGGCAATGGTCAAATCAGAGTAGCTTCAATAACCATGGAAGATTTACTGAGCAAGTTTCAAGACATTGAGCTCGATCGAACTACAGTTTTATATGACTATAAGGGTCATGAGTTAAGAAGGTTCTACCCTTGGATGCCCTTGTTAAAAGCTATCTATTTCAGAGATACGAGCTTCATCAGTTGGTGTTATTCATACTTTCCCAATCTAAAGTTGGTTTCTCAAAACTTCCCGAGAGTTCAATCCTTTCCAAATCTGCTGATCAAACATCTTCAACATTTCAAAGTCTATCGCCATGCAGAAAGTATATTCATTCCTTATTTACTGTTGGTAAATCAAGATGAAGGAAAGAAGAAAAATAGACTCGTGGAGTCAATGGTCGTAAAGCATCCTGACTCTACAACTGCAACAAACCAGTCTCTGCCAAGTATTCCCACTAATATACCCTCTAATGTTCCTTCTTCATCGAACAATGATTTCTTTGATACAATCACTGCTTTTGAGAACATCTTCAAGACTTCTACTACAGCAAAGGCTATCTCTGGAGCAGAAGAATTCCACAAGGAAATGCAAGCATCCTTTTTAGACATATCTTTCAAGCTCTTTCAACAACATCAGACATATCAGAAGTCCTTAGAAAATCAACAAAAAGAAATCCTGAAACTTCGGAAGAACAATGAAGAATCTATTGCATCTCTTTCTGAGAAAATAGAAAATTTAAATCAATCTCTGTCTCAGACTATAGAGCTCACTCAGCAGGATCTAAAGATTGAAGTTGGAAACACATCCTGCCTGATCGAGCAGCTCATGGTAAATATCCAGCAGCTCTCCCAGATAATTGATGACAAAAAGGGGGAGAAAAAGAGAAAGAGGATCAAGCAGAGACGAATGAAGCTAAAGGAGAAGAGCAAGAAGAAGCAGAAAAGAGAACAAGAAGATAAAGCCTTGAAGGCAAGAACTGAGGGGGAGCCAGAAGAAGACATGAGCCAGAAGTCTTCAGCTGAGGGGGAGAGATGAAGTCATAAGCAGCAACAACATGAAGATCATCCAGAAGACATACAAGCACAAAGGAAGGTACATCTCAAACTGAACTAGTATGATCTGGATCCAGTATTTAGGATATTGTGTAATCTGTATTTAAGCATTATAAAGCCTTGAAGGCAAGAACTAAGGGGGAGCCAGAAGAAGACATGAGCCAGAAGTCTTCAGCTGAGGGGGAGACATGAAGTCATGAGCAGCAACAATATGAAGATCATCCAGAAGACATACAAGTACAAAGGAAGGTACATCTCAAACTGAACTAGTATGATCTGGATCCAGTATTTAGGATATTGTGTAATCTGTATTTAAGCATTCATCAATGACATTCATATTTTCTGCTCTAGTAATACAGTAGCTCACTGTATCTTAAGATTCATTCATCAAATGTATAAGCATCTAGTACTGTTGTTTTGTCATCATCAAATAGGGGGAGATTATTTGGAATATGCATGTGAATGTTATTTCTCTATTATAAGATTTGATGATGTGTTTTAAAAGATAAATGAATCAATATGCAAATATGTCTACATTGATGAAAGATGTAAAGTCCTTAATAGTTAATAGACATTATGTTCTAAGGACTTAGATTGACAAGGTCAAATTTGTTAAGTTGATCTCATATGAGTTAATAGCATTGTACAGTCCTTCAAAAGATCACTATGTACAAGAACTATGTATAGAAAGATCAAACTTGTTAGGTTGATCTTAAATTGTAATAGATAGGCCTGATCGACTGAAAAGAATAACAGTCTGGCAAGAGAGTTAAAGCAAGAATCGTAGACTACACTCACGATCGTAGAGTCTGCAAGCCATCAGCATAGCCAGTCATACGCTCACATTTCCAAAGCAAAATCATAGTGTGTCTACTTAAAGATCATCAATATGAAGACCCTGAATGACCGGCAAGCAAACAGAAGATCCAAGCACCAACTCCATCAGCAAAGACTGATTGAGAAGTGAAGAGTCATTCAGATAGAAGTCTTATGAAATCACTCAAAGGAAGATCGTAGAGTCTTCTAGGAAGATCGTAGAGTCTTCTAGGAAGATTGTAGAGTCTGTCAGGTAAACGCAGAATAAGGCTCGAAAAATTAAAGAGTCCTCTCGGCAGATCGTAGAGTTGTCTCAGCATCATAGGGCTAACTCTCGGGATCGTAGAGTCCATATAGACAGTCACTCTACGATTCTCTTAATCTTGTCTATGAACCAAGTAGAGTCAAAGAGCAACCTCTACATAAGTTTTCAGAATCATGACAGCAATCCTCATAAGGATTATTCAGAAGGCTGTCCTTGAGCTGTCAAACAAACTGAACAAAGATCTCGTACATCTATAGCATCTAGCCTTAACTAAGATCGTAGAGCAGTTCAAATCATAACTCTACGATTGCACTACGACTTACACCACAAGTCAAATCGAAAAATTGCAAAGCTAAGTCATAGAATGATAAAGCAAGCTCAGAAGTACAACGTTCAAGCAATCGAGCTGAAGATATTCAAATGCTACATGTCATAAACAACCTTTGATTATACAGCAGAGAATGCAACTGAAGTTCGTAGAGCAGTCCTCTATAATAAAGATCTGGCACCTGAAGGTTCATAGAGCAGTCCTCTATGACATATAGAACCAAGCAGTTCGAGCAAGCCTGCAGTTCATAGAGCAATCCTCTATGATAAGAAATCATATGTTACGACTTAAACCAGATCATAGACTTATGCTCTATATACATAAAGCACAATGAAGATCCCGAAGCATGAGAAGCATATCGTCAGGACCGCAAGGCTCGGATAAAATCGTAGAGTTAGTAAAGTCAATCACTCTCTGATCTACAAAAAATCCTACGACAAACAAGATCGTAGAGCTACATAGCAGAACCAGCAGATAACTCAACGATCAGAAGCAAGAAGCTACAACTGGATTGATCGTCGAGTACTTAAGTGCCAACAAGGATTTAAGACATCTGAGCACTTAAGTCAGTAGTCTCAAAATGAGTTGTTAATTACTTCAGAAACGTTCACGTCAACACTTCTAAGGCATCTGCTATAGAAGAAGTCAGAAATGTCAGAATACTGACTTATGCGTGCTGAGTGTCAGAGCAAAGACTTCTAGTATCATGCATCAGACTCAAGAAATCAGAAGATTGTGTCCCAACGATCATATTCTCTAAAAGACCTGTCCACTCTATAAAGACTGGGAAGAACCCAAGACTGACATCTCTCTCTCTCTCTCTCCAGGGATAAAGAAGACAAGTCAACAAGTCAGAGTCTGCAGAGCACTAACACTCTGACTAAATGAATAAAGTATTCATAAAGAAGTCTGAAACTAAACATGCTTCAACGGAAGGATTTGCTACAGGAAGATTTGCTACAGGAAGATTTGTAACAGGAAGATCTGCAACGGAAAGATAATTCAAAGATCTACATAAAGAGAAAAATATGGAAAAAGAAAGAGTAGGTGAATAAGCAAGAACAATATATACACGACCTAATCTATTGAAAAGCATTACCAAGAAAAACGGAAAATGCCGAAGGGCTGGCATATGAGCTAAGAATCGAAGGATCAAAGAAGCCAAGAACACTTTGAGCAAAGAGGAGTACAGAATGGGATTCTGTGTGAAATACAAGCTAAGTGTTCAACACAACTGCTGAGCAAAAAGCTTATTGAAAGAACTCAGCAATACATTTCGGGTGATCATGGGTAGTTGCTGAATACAGAAAGAAGAAGAACATCAACGACAAACATCAGCAGCATTCAAAGGTTGATCACAAGCAGCTGCTAAGTACCTAAAAATGAAGAAGAGCAAATGTTTTATTTAGCAGCACAACTCAACAAACAAACAACTCAAGTCTGCTGGACTTAATGAGGGTCATAGTGTCTCGGCATGGAGAACTAAAGAAATCAAGTCTGCTGGGCTTGTTGAGTACCGAAGGGTACAAGAGATTCTAAGTCTGCTTGGCTTAGTCTACAGTCCCAAAGCTGCTGGCTTTGATGAGGGCAATAGTGTCCTAGTCTTAATGTGACTGAAGGAACCAAGTCTGTTGGATTTGATGAGGGCAAGAGTGTCCTAGTCCGGAGGACTAAACCTTAATGGAATTCCTACTTGTCAAAGTAGAAGAGTGGAGTAGGAGTTGTTCAGTCTCTGAACCACTTAAAACTCTTGTGTCATTTATTTTATGTCTTTTACATTTTTGCACAATGACTGCTAAATCTGCTATCACCCATACTGTAGATTAACACACTGAATTAAAATGTCTCATATATCTTTAAGGGGTTCTTAAAAGTATAATCCGTTGTGCTTGAATTGATCATGTCAGTTATAACTAATATGCTTTCGTTATAAATGAAAAAAGTTTTAATGATCCATTCAACCCCCCCCCCCTCTCTTCTAGATCATTATTGTGTCCTCGGGAACTAACAATATATATCCAAAAATTATTTAGAATAATTATTCTAATTACTTTTTAATTTTTCACAAAATTTAATTAATACCAAAAATACCAAAATAAATCCCATAATTAAATTTTATATCTCCTTAGGCTTGAACTTCTTCCTTATCTAGCTTGAACTTCTTTTGTTGGCACCAAAATTTTTCTCCATCATGGCGGCTATGGTGTTTTCTGGTGGTAGTGGTGATTTTCGGATGGGAGGCAAAAAGAGGAAATTGTATTTATTTTTATTTTTTTCATTTTCTTTTCTTTTGTTGCTTTTCCTTTCTTTTTTATTATACTAAACTTAACCAATTTGGAAGTGAAATATAATTCCACCGACTTACCAACCACCGACTCAACTTTCGGATAAATCCCATGCAGAAATTAAAATTTTAATACATTACGTAGTTATTTCGTGTAATAAATATTTTATATAATGCATATAAAATATTTATTTAAATTCACCAAAAATCATAACATGATTTATAAATAATATTTAGACCTCTTTTAGGTACTTTACTTGACAAATTTTGTACACGCATAATGACATGCATGTAATTATATAAGGTAATTTATACCTCCAAAACTCATAAAATAATTCATATAACTTATAAAATTTATTTTTCATACTTTTCCACTTCGTTACTTGGACAACATGTTACACTAACATGTTCACATTTCTAAAATATTATCCTCCATAAAAATCATAAAAATTCCATTGTACATAAACATAATTTTTAACAATTTAAAACATTCCTTCTCTTCATTCATTTTTCATTTCTTTACTATTTACACCATTTAAATATACATCATGTAATAAAATAATGTACCATTTGTACACTTATTCCTTTCTTAATTATTGTACTGTCGCAGGCACCCAAAAATAAAATCTTACTTTTGAAAAATATTAATGTAGTAGTGTAAGCAAGAGTCGATCCCACATATAATGATTATTTAATTTTATGTTTTTGCAAACAAAAATTGGGAGGTTTTGTAATTAAAGAAATAATTTAAATAAAATTAACTAAAATAAATATGCAAGAAATAAATAAGAAGAAAAAATCTTAGTTTAAGTTAATATCCACCATCAAGAATTTACAACTGATCACTGATGCAAGAATAACTCAATTCATATTTTAAACATTCACCGTAGAAAGAACTACTCGCAGGTGGAATAATTTTTCTCCTCTCTCCTTAATTTTAGATAAGTAGAGCCACTTGGTCTAAATACCCTTACTACTAAAAAACCTCCAGCACTTGCTAAAGATTTAATTTAATAGCTGCATAAAGAATTAGAGAGATCGTTGAACTAAACAACACAAGTCACTTGTTTGCATTTAATTTAGATGAATATTCTTCCTAAGATAAAATAATCTTTTGATCTGCAAAACAATTATTAAACTTAGTTGCTTCACAAATAACAGTAGATTAATATGAATATTAAACTAGTAGTACTCCTAGTAATTAAACAAACCAATCATAAAATTTAAGTACAGAAAAATATTCAATACTCAAAATATAAATTGAACAATTAAAATAAATTAGATCTCACAGTGTATAAATCTTGATGACTTCAATCACTTAAACCAAGAAAAATAATTTAGCTACTCATAATTTTAGAGAGCATCAAAGAATAGAAGAGAGAATTTTTCTTATTAGAAAAGTTGTATGTTACATTGTGTGTCAAGCCCTCTATTTATAGGCTCCAAAATCCTCCTAACCCTAGTAGGAAGTACACTTTCCAAACCCTAAAAAGATTTAAAATACAAATAAATAAATAAATAAATTAAAATAATTATTATCCTAACTCTAATTGGAATTAAAATCCAATTTAGAATCAAATTAATGCTAAATCGCGAATAATCCCGTTTTCGCGCATTAATGCTCCAACCAAACGCAACCTTCGCTCGGTTGACTCAGTCAATGC
Organism: Hedera helix; assembly: GCA_947179155.2. Taxonomy (NCBI): domain Eukaryota; kingdom Viridiplantae; phylum Streptophyta; class Magnoliopsida; order Apiales; family Araliaceae; genus Hedera; species Hedera helix. The sequence goes on from OX359280.1 coordinate 13,037,356, forward strand.
GCGCCAGCCGTGCATTGCGCGGAACGTTGTAGCCTAAACGACGCCGTTTCTTTTCCTGTTGCTGACTTTGCATCACCTTGCGCATTGCGCGGACGCTTTCTTCACCCTGAACGCCAAACGACGTCGTTTCTCTAGCGCTCCTGTTTCACTACGCGCACAATGCGCGGGCGCCAACTTTTTCGAAATTTACAGAATTGCCACCGGTCTTTGCAGAATTTACAGATTTACCCCCAAGCTTATTTTTCCTACAAAATAAAATATAAAATAATTAAAAATAAATAAAAATAATATAAAAATGATAAAAATGCATAATGATTAATAAAACACCTAAAATACTAAAAATAAATAAAAACACATAAATAAAAAGAAATATAAAATTACTATAAAATTATCTAAATTAATATAAATTAACTAAAATCCTATAAAACCTATTAAACCCAAAATAAACTAAATAATTAAACATTTAAGCATACAATAAATATAAAAACTAAGTATTGGAGAATAAAAATATCATATAATTTAACCCTATCATTAATTTATATATTCTCCTTATATAAATTATATAATTATTTTTATATAATTTATATAATTATATTCCCTTACTATTTACACTAACTTTCCTTATATAAATTATATAATTATTTTTATATAATTTATATAATTACTTCTTCCTTATTAATAATTTTCATTTTACACAAATTATAAAATTTTCCTTCCATCCTTATTCAATTTAATCATCTTATATAAATTATATAATTATTTTTATATAATTATTATTTTCTTCATACCTTACTTTAATTTCCTTATATAAATTATATAACTTATTATTATATAATTTATATAATTACTTTTCTTCTCAATTAATTTCTAAACTTCCTCCATAATTCTTGATTAAATCTAAAATCAATAATTACAATTTTACTAACTCCCTCATTACCTTTTTATTTAAAATTGGATTAATTTAATTATTAATCCCTTAATTTCAAAAATTAATAAAATCTATAATTATCAATTAAACATATACATTTAAATAATAATTTCTGCACCTCTATAATCTTTTAATTGTACAATTTTATTGTACCATTGCATGAAATTTCTTTTATTCTTAATAAATTGTTTTTTTTAAACAATTTATTTACTTTTCAATTATTTTAATTCCACACAATTTATCATGATCTCTTTATAGATTTAATTTACTAATTAAATATCATCACATACTTTAATTCACTTACATCATAAATAATTTAAACAACTTTGATAATCTTGTTAATTAAATTCTTATTTAATTTTCTTAAGTAAATCCCTAAAATTCGGGTCCTCGCATTCTTCCCCCTTAATAGGATTCCGTCCTCGGAATCATAATTACCGTAATAATTTTACGTATTTCATTTATAGCACCTTGCTATACCTTTATCTTGATAAATAACAATTAAACTCACTAATAATCATAACTTACCTCTTATTCAATCCACTTATTTCATACTCTCTATTGTACATCATTTATATTCTGTACATTCAACCTTTTTTTTCTTAATTCATACTCATAAATCTTCTTCACATTCCATTTCTCTTTGTAATATATCCAACATATTCAGTCAACCACATATGTCGTTTAACATATTGCTTACATCATAAATCATTCCTTAATACCTCTATCATTCAGCACTAGGTTTTAAATGCTAACCTTTACTTCATTCATCATAATATTTATTTGGAATTACTCTAAAAATCCTGGGGTGTCACATTCGCCCCTCCTTCAAAAATTTCGTCCTCGAAATTTCTGTGTACTCATATTTCAATCCTTTTCCACTTTTCTAATTCATCATATTTCATAGTTTATTTGTCCCACAAATTATACTTTCATTGTCGCTCACAATTAGAACATGCTACCCCACCCTACCATCCAATCTTCATAAGAGTAGAGGAATTTAAAATTTTTATTTTGGACAAATTTTCTTAATATGCTGAGTGAACACGTATCCCGGTTTAACAATACTTCGCTCCCCGAGTACTTCATACTACAAACCCTGACAATGGATTAGTCTGTCATTAAAGTGGTGTATATTTAATCCGTAATTTGGCACGCCAGTAAAACAATCTTTAATACTCGTGTTTCGATATGCCAGGTGACCATTCGATCAACGTGCAATACCCGTAATCTCTCTATATCCCCTTTTTGCAGGGGTTGTTCATCTCAGCACTAGAATTCATAAAAGAGTAATTTGATTGGGCATAACTTTCAAATAATATGAATTCAATAAATATATTTCAAAATTTGTCTAGCTGAATCAAATAGCTTAGACTTATATTTCTTTAACGCTTGTCTAGCCAGATCAATTAGCATAGACTTTCTTTTAACAATTTATAACCCGCAGAAATTTTTAAAACATTCATCATGTCAAAACTTTTCAAAACGTCTAGCCGAGTCAATTAGCATTGACTTATAGCTTTGACATACCTTCATAAATCAAAATCATTTATGACTTCATGTTACCGCATCATTTTAAAAGTACGTTGAGAATTCCGTCGTTAACAATTCCTACACCATACTTTATGGTGTTGAATCATCTTATGACGTCCTAGTACCGCACCGTCTCAATAACACGTTGAGCATTCCGTCATTCATCACATTTACACCGGGCTAAAAGGTGCATTGATGATTTTTTTGAAATACATTTTGATGTTAAAAATATTTTTATCTAGCCGAAACAAGTAGCATGGACACTTTTTAAATCGCTTAAATTCATTTGTATTTTTCAAAGCACATTTGTAAGACCCCGAATTTTATGAGATACAAAATTTAATTTTTCTTCATATATATATTTTTCCTGAAACAGTAAGTGGTTAAATCGATAAAGTTAAAAGTTAAGGATGTTATGTGCAAATTTTATTTTGTCGGACAATATTCACTTTATCGGGGAATATTCATTTGGCCGGGGAATATTCGTGTCGTACGACAGCGCCGAAATAACAAATTATTGGTGGACCCCACAACGAAATATTTGTCGGATATAGAAAACGACAGAAATAACCTTTTTAAATAAAAATAGTCAACGGAACTGTTAAAATACCGGTGAGAAAAGAATAGTAGCATACGGTAGTTTATGGTATTTTCTGTAGCACACGGTACTCTATAGTAACACACGGTATTGCATAGTGTCTCATATTATTGGTCTGATAATTGACACCGTAACTGTTACGCATCATTTCATCGATAATTGTCACTGCATAATATTTTATATTATCAATTCAATAATTGTTGTTGCACTGTTTTTAAAATTATTGAACCTAATAATTGTCACAATAATATATGCACAGTAATTCACATTATTGAATCAATAATTGTCATGACACAGTAACGTATTTTTCTTTTACATATTTTCTGCATTATTGTTATCTCTATTACAGTGTTATTTAAATAGTTGTATTTCATTAATTAATTGACTTGATATCTAACTCAGAAAGCTAACTATACTGTATTTATAACAATTAGTCCTAATAATGAATAAGTGTGAATTATTGTTGAATAATTGAATTGATAAAGTTATTTGTTTATAATATAAAGTTAGGTGATATGAAATGAATGGTGTAGATTAAAGTGTGAATTATTGTTGAATAATTGAATTGATTTGTTTATAATGTAAAGTTAGGTGATATGAAATGAATGGTGTAGATTAAAGATAATATAAAATTTGAAATGGATGGTGTAGATTAAAAGATGATCTTTAAATGAATGGTTTAGATTAAAGAAATCTTAAAAGATGAAATGAATGGTTTGGATTAAATTAGAAAATTTTGGTTATGATAAGATTTTTGGCAATAAATAGAGGACTTAACTTAAGAAATTTTTCATAACATTCTTACATACATTTCTTCCACTCTCTAAATACTTCTTGTGAAAGTTCTCTCTAAGTGTGCTTAAGTCATCTTGAGTATTTGTGAAGATCTATAAGTGTACGTGTACTGTTCAAGTTAATCAACCTCATCCAGTCACGTGTTAAAGTAAGGGATTATCATTATTTGATTCTCGAAAATAATATTGTTTCTTTCTTACTCATAAGATGTGTCATTTATTTCCATATATTAATTTGTGGGAATAACCTTACGGAGCGAATTACCGCCTGTTGGTGAATAACCTTTCGTATTCATTCATTATTAATCTCTGAGAATAACCTTGCAGCGCGGATTACCGCCTGTTTGGTGAATAACTCTTTGTACTCAAATTCTATTAAATTGTGGGAATAACTTATGGCGTGGATTACCGCCTGTTGGTGAATAACCCTTTGTATTAATTTCCTTCACCTTTTGTTAATCAAACCTGCTACGGTAAGGGATATTATTTTCTTTCATACTCCTAAATCGAAATTTATTATGGAACTATTGCTTCTATAATTCCTGAAAATATTATATGTTCCATAATAGATGAACTTCATTATTTCAACTGAACCTTCCTATTTACGTGAACCTTTCTATTGAACTGTAACCGTTATTCTGAACTGTAGATCTTGAATATCATTTTTTTTTCACTCCACATCATGTTGACAATTTGGACATTATTTGAATCTGTACAAAGTAAACTTCTGATACTTATTGTTTATCCTGTTTCTTCTGTTCATCATTTGTATCACTGTTATTTGTACTAATCATCAAGAATCAAGTTGTTGTGAATATCTGTGGCCGGGGGCACAGATGTGATATATTTGTTGAACAGATGATAGGTTAAAGGCGATACATCTGTTCGGTGTCTTTTATGACACGTGGTGAATGTTCTCTTTGGCCGTAGTGCAAAGATGAACTGTTGATCTGCATGATTATGATCAGGAACTGTGAAATTGTATTATCTTGACTAAAGATATTTCAGATGATAAAAGTTGATGATGTTTTTCCTAAAAAGAGAACCGAGTGGACATTATAGTCTGCATTATTCTTCTAATAGATTGTTCATTCCGCTGCTATTATTGATCTGAACATTGTTCAAGAATTTAACTGTAGTTTTTGATATAAACCTTGTAGTCTATTGTATTCTATCAAGAACTCAACTGTTGAAGGCTAATGATAATTTATTCGTCATTATCTTAGTCATGATATTTCTTACTGGGCTATTTGAGCTCACCATTTCTTTTCGTTCCATTATTTTTCAACAGGAGATGAAAACGTAACGGGGTCTAGCCGGGGGATGGAGTGAGAGTCCAAGGAATAGCTATCATAGTCTTCACGTGTTGTAAAATAGTGTGGCAATAATAGTGAAGACTTAGTTGTGTATTATTATACACTGTATTGTTGTACGTTGTGCTTTGTTGTAATAATTTTGTTGTAGTCTTTTGAAGACTCAAGTTTGGGCTGTGTGGGCCCAGATTTGGGGGTGTCACAACATTCGTGCCAATTTAGCTTGAGGCCAAGAATTTCGAAGTCTAGCAAAGCTAGCAGACTGGGAATATCCAAAATTCCCTAAACATCCGTCCCCTTCGACTCTTTCACTTAATTACAATATTTATTGCTAGGACTATTACTATATATCATACTAAAGATTCTTGGCTACTCCAACTTTTCTATACTCCCGTATAGTTCATCAAACTTACCACACATTATGAGTCCAGGAACTTTCCACAAAAATATGGGTTTAGAAGCTTGTCCTAGCAATATGTAGTCTGAGAACAAATCAAAGACTATCCATATGTTGAGGGGCTCAAAACATACCATATGATTATGAGTCATTGACTTACCATATGCATGAGTTTTAAGAACTCGTGCCTAAACTTAATATTATTTATTTATCAAAAACTGCTAGCGCGACTCTAACATTTCAATGATTATCATATAGTAACTAAGTAAACACAAGTCCCCTGCCCATACAAAGGATTGTCAGTCACCACGTGAGTTCTCAATTGAAATTTCATACCCAAGCTTCCTGCCCCCTTATCATAACGTTTCTGTCATTCATGTCTTATCATTCTCTGAGTTCTTCTTGTACTATTTCATAGTACCATATCTCTTTATAGCATCAAATTATACCCTATGAATCATTAACAGATCTCTCTGTTATTTTACAGTCTCATTGGATCCCGTCATGATCTTGCTTTACAATCTATTCCTTATTTATTTTCCTTACTTTGTGATTGTATCGTAGTACGATCCTCTTACTGCTCTTGATCATGTTATTAAAATCTCTTTCTATACTGTTTAGATGACTTTGCCATCTCTATCAGGTGTCCCCTAATTTTCTTTGAGATTCATCTTTGAATTCTTTCAAATCTTCTTTCAGTTATGTTCTTAATTGAACTTATAGATTTTCTCAATTCATTACCTTCATTCAAATCCTATTTAACATCTCTATCTCTTTCTTATATTCTTATATCTTTCATAATCTCTTAACCTTAGTCAATATCTGAGAACTATATTTCTCAACTTATGGCTCTCTACTCTAATTTTCCCCCACATTCATCAAACTTAACACGTATTTGGGCTCAGAAACATACCACAATCATATGGCTTGAGGAGCTTGTCCTAGTCAGGCCACAGTCGCTCATTCGCTGAGGGGCTCCACCATACAATCATGAGTCACGAGCTTACTATACGCTTAAGTTTTCAGAATATGCAACTATCTTTACTCTTCCTTACTTAGGTTATAGCCTAAGGTATCATTTACCTAAGGTTTATAACCTCTAGCTTTGAAACCAACTGTAACGACCCTGAAATTCGACCAACCTTATTACCTTAAATTCCATATTTATTATTCATTATTTCCTTAACGTCCAAATTTCGGTTCGTTAATAAATCTTTAATTACCTTATTTAACCCATTATTTGACATTATAGTCATCAACTACCAAATTTTTCGGTATAATTTTTTTCCCAATCATTATATTAAAGTATTTGAATATTTAAGAACTTAATATTCCGATCCTAGTCCCTGGATCGCAACCTTTACTTTTTCTTTCTATTACCAGTGTCATAAAGCTCAACATTCACAATTTAATATTGTTCATATCCATACAATTTTCTTTGTTTCATAATTCATAATTAGATATATAATAGTTTCTAAGGTAACAACTACCTTGAGTAATCACAGTACACAATTTAACTCTATTCGTCCTATCCGGATCCAACATATATGTACATACGAATCATCAATATAAACTTTGCAATTTACCATATTGAATATAACAATTTTATTTACAACCTTCTAGGTTGATCCATCTCTAACATAATCCGATATTCTTGAAATTTATATCTTTACCTGCAAAAATGTATATTATGCAAGTAATAAGCACAACGGCTCATCAAGTTCAACAGTTTACACCGTTTATGCTTCACGTAGCACATAGCATAGCATGCTCTGTGTGTGTCATACATCATGTGTTGTGTTTCTACTTAAGCATTATATCTCACATACATTCATATTATAGCACAAAGTACACATCGTTGTCATATTATCCACAGATCACATAACACATAATTTATATGCATTTGAAACAAGAATTACATATCATAACAGACAAACATTTAACATAAAAGTATTGAAAAACTTGCCTTGATGTCCAATTATTTAATTGATAGCTCAAAACCCTTTCTTGAACAACCTATGACCATAAAATAATTAATTAATAATTATTTATCCTCTCATGATATTAATTTAATTAATTAATGTCATCTCTAGGCCAATTATCAAATAATATGGTTAATTAAATTAACCTCATCCCTTAATATATTAATTTAACTTAATATAAAACATGTTCAATACAGACAACCGGGCTTGTCAGATAAAATTTAGTTTATTTGGTTGTCCCGATTTTTATTTATCAATTTTCTAACTTTTAAACTTACTAGATTAATATTTAAAATATTTAAATATTAATCCCCAATATTTAATATTTTTACAAAATATTAAATTTAATGCTAAAATATCATTTTGATATTTTTAGTAATTTTTTATAATTTTTAAATATTTATTTAATTAAAAATCACTTTCTGGTGGCATTTTGGTAATTTCTGTGACTATAGGGACAAAACTGGAATTTCTCGGAAAGCTCAAGGGCACGCCGGTCATTTGGCAAGGCTAGGGATACGTTCGGCATTAACGGAAAAGATCAAGGGCACGCTTGTAATTTTCAACGGTGCCGGCCACCGCGCGCGCATTACGCGCGACCCTCTTCAGCCGACGCCAAACGACGTCGTTTCTCTGCCGTTCCCAAAGCCCTCGCGCATGGCGCGGTTTCTTCTTCCGCACGCCCCAAAACGGCGTCGTTTTTATCCCGTGCTTGAAACAATTGGCTGCCGCGCAATGCGTGGGCGACCTAGAATTTTTTTTTTCTCCATTCTTTCCCAAACAGTACGCCACCCTTCCAAAAAATCTCCATTTTTTGCTCCTAAATTCTACCACAAAATTACTCTAAATATGATATAATTCATATATATACATCCAAAAATTATTTAGAATAATTATTTTAATTACTTTTTAATTTTTCACAAAATTTAATTAATACCAAAAATACCAAAATAAATCCCATAATTAAATTTTATACCTCCTTAGGCTTGAACTTCTTCCTTATCAAGCTTGAACTTCTTTTGTTGGCACCAAAATTTTTCTCCTTTATGGCGGCTATGGTGTTTTCCGGTGGTAGTGGTGATTTTCGGATGGGAGGCAAAGAGGGGAAATTGTATTTTTTTTTTCCCCCCATTTTCTTTTCTTTTGTTGCTTTTCCTTTCTTTTTTATTATACTAAACTTAACCAATTTGGAAGTGAAATATAATTCCACCGACTTACCAACCACCGACTCAACTTTCGGATAAATCCCATGCAGAAATTAAAATTTTAATACATTACGTAGTTATTTCGTGTAATAAATATTTTATATAATGCATATAAAATATTTATTTAAATTCACCAAAAATCATAACATGATTTATAAATAATATTTAGACCTCTTTTAGGTACTTTACTTGACAAATTTTGTACACGCATAATGACATGCATGTAATTATATAAGGTAATTTATACCTCCAAAACTCATAAAATAATTCATATAACTTATAAAATTTATTTTTCATACTTTTTCACTTCGTTACTTGGACAACATGTTACACTAACATGTTCACATTTCTAAAATATTATCCTCCATAAAAATCATAAAAATTCCATTATACATAAACATAATTTTTAACAATTTAAAACATTCATTCTCTTCATTCATTTTTCATTTCTTTACTATTTACACCCTTTAAATATACATCATGTAATAAAATAATATACCACTTGTACACTTATTCCTTTCTTAATTTATATATTCTCCTTATATAAATTATATAATTATTTTTATATAATTTATATAATTATATTCCCTTACTATTTACACTAACTTTCCTTATATAAATTATATAATTATTTTTATATAATTTATATAATTACTTCTTCCTTATTAATAATTTTCATTTTACACAAATTATAAAATTTTCCTTCCATCCTTATTCAATTTAATCATCTTATATAAATTATATAATTATTTTTATATAATTATTATTTTCTTCATACATTACTTTAATTTCCTTATATAAATTATATAACTTATTATTATATAATTACTTTTCTTCTCAATTAATTTCTAAACTTCCTCCATAATTCTTGATTAAATCTAAAATTAATAATTACAATTTTACTAACTCCCTCATTACCTTTTTATTTAAAATTGGATTAATTTAATTATTAATCCCTTAATTTTCAAAATTAATAAAATCTATAATTATTAATTAAACATATACATTTAAATAATAATTTATGCACCTCTATAATCTTTTAATTGTACAATTTTATTGTACCATTGCATGAAATTTCTTTTATTCTTAATAAATTATTTTTTTTAAACAATTTATTTACTTTTCAATTATTTTAATTCCACACAATTTATCATAATCTCTTTATAGATTTAATTTACTAATTAAATCGCATCACATACTTTAATTCACTTACATCATAAATAATTTAAACAAATTTGATAATCTTGTTAATTAAATTCTTATTTAATTTTCTTAAGTAAATCCTTAAAATTCGGGTCCTCACAGGTTCAGGGTTCTATCAAAAGACTATTCTCTCCGTCAAGAGGAGAAAGGGAAAATGCAAGTTGAGCTGGAAGCAGCTTTATATAGTAGAGTTGGAAGCAGCTATATAAACCATTGTCTCTCTATCCAAACTTGAAGTTAAGAATAATCAATTGAGAGAGATAACTGACATTAATGCACAGAGAGAGTTTGCTCTAGTTTCTAAGATACAAGAATTAGAAAAGACTCCTCAACATCACATCAACCTATGGAAGGTTCAGCATATTCCTCAACAGCTTAAGAGCTTATAGTAAGGTTTACCCCAACAAAGACCTTAACATAAAGTTTATGAGAGCACTACCAAGCAAATATGATGCTAAAACAACAACAATCAGAGAATCCAAGAATCTACATGAAATGATTGTTCATAAGCTCTATAGAAATTTGCTTACCTATGAGCTAGAGTAGGTACTGTAATATCCCAAATATTTTCAAAGTGATCTAACAAGATCTAAGCAAGGTTGTCAATTCAAAACTTAAGATTGATTGCTCAAGCATACCTTGAGCTATCTGAAAGAATATATACGACTCGAAACTACGATCGTATACAACTAAGAGGTGTAAAGCTTGAATTGAGCTTTTAAATGTGTTGTATGAATTATTTATGTGTAGGATTTTGTGTTTTGGTTCAAGTAGTTAACCTTAACACTTATTAAAAATTAGAAGTCAATTTAGGGCAAAAATCTAAATTGGAAAAAGAGTTAAAACCTAAACCCTAACCCTAGCTTCTAAACCCTAGGAAATAACCTAGGCCCTTGAGCAAAACGTGAAGGTCAATTTGACATTCCATTTAAAGATTCAACCTTCCCACGATTTGAAAACACGTAACAGTCAATAAAAGTTTTTCTCGAAAAACGTGCACAAGCACTATTCACGAGATGACGTTTTTCATTCGTTTGACTGTTTCTTTCATCTGTAGGACTTCTTACATTTCACAACATAGTGATAATATGAGGTTTAGATGCCAGAGAATCAATAAAATTTTCTTGGAAAAAAGGCGAAAAAAGACACGATTTACGAGAAAACGTTTGTCGTCTTTTTGAACGTTCTTTTCAACGTTTGGACTTTTTCCATTTCACGATATAGCATTTATACGGGGAATAGATACCAGGGAGCCACTGATATTTTTCCCAAATTAAAACGTAAAACGCTCTTTAAACGAAAACGCTTTCTATTTTTGATCAAACTGTTGATGGATATAGTGTTTGTATGCAACACCGGTGCGTAATAAGCAATAAAAGATTTTCTCGAAAAGTGTGTCGGGAATAAGACAAAATAGGAAAAAGACAAATAAATATTCTTTTTGACTTTTTGATCGTTTAAGCATATTCTGAGAAATGGTAGTCAAAAACACTATTCACCAAAAAACGTGCCAAGTCTTTTGGACTTTTCACTTTACAGAATAGTGTTCATTCGGAACAAAACTCAGTAATATAAAATTTTAAATCAGTATAAGTTAACCATTTAGTTGGAATCAGACTGTTATATAATTAAACTGCTAATTCATCCGTGTTGTTTTCTTCAAATGCAACATGAGATAGGTTAACATAAAATTTGAATAATCAAATTTATGAGATTAATACCTAATTATATTATTCCATCATAATTAGTGTCTAGAATGAAAAAAATTTATCAATCACGTCGCCCGGTAGGTGTATTTGGAAAAAATACACGGAAGATTATCCGAGATTAATTTAAGAAAAACTTTGAGGGTCAGACGAGACATCATATTAATATTGTATGATGTATTTTATGAATAAAATATGTATAACTAATTAAAACTTAAATTACTAATGCGAAATATTTTAAATTAATCACACGCGATTTATCCGATATACAGAAGTCGGAAGAAAGAGCTCACCAAACTTGCTTTGGAAGCTAAAAGAAGTGTATTGGAGAAGCTTTATTAAGCTTGTTCAAGAAGCTTGGTCTTAATGACCTAAATACCCTAACTTTGAAAGTCCTATAAATAGAAGGCTTAAGTTCATTAGTTCTTTACCATTTTGAAAGCTAAAGAGCAAATATAGAGAGAGTTCTTGTGAGACAAGAATCGATTGCAAAGAAATAGTTAAAGTTTGCAATAATAAAATGTACGATTCTTAGTTATTGTAATGTTTATTTTTACCGACGAGGCTCAAGAACATAAGTCGTAGCCATGTACGATTTTTCGTTCTCCGTGTTCCTTATGACTTGAGCAAGTCGTTGTTATGTCAAATTTCATTTCATAGTTTAAAGCTCAAGAGCATACGTCGTAGCCATGTACGGTTTATCTGTTCTCCGTGTTCTTCGTATGTTCTGGAACATTATTATAAATTGTTATAATTAAGTAAACAAGTCGTTATAATGACCAAATTTTGTCAATTATAAAGTGTTATAATCACATATGTAAGCAGTTATAATGCTCAAATTATTTCATGTATGAAATCCAAAAGCTCAAGAACATAAGTCGTTACCATGTACGATTTTTCGTTCTCCGTGTGTTCTTTAGCAAAAGTCATAATTTCTACATAAGTAGGTTTATGATTTGGTAATTTAGTGTTATGGGATGATGAAACATGATGGCCTTGCTAAATAATGCTTGTGGTGTAACGACCCCGAAATTCGACCCATTTTATTACCTTAAGTTCCATATTTATTATTCATTCTTTCCTTAACGTCCAAATTTCGGTTCGTTAATAAATCTTTAATCACCTTCTTTTACCCATAAATTGATTTTAAAATCATCAAGTACAAATTTTCTGGTATAAATTTTTCTTTTTCTCAATCATTGTATTAAAATATTTTATAATTTGAAAATTTTATTTCTTGATCCTAATCTCTGGATCGCAACCTTAACTTTTTCTTTTCTTTCTTGTATCATAAATCTCGTCATTCAAATTTTAATATCGTTCATATCCATACAAATATTCTTTGTTTCATCGTTCATAACCAAACGTGTAATAATTTCTCACGTAACAATTAATTTGAACATTCACGGTTCACAATCTAATACAACTCGTCCTATCCGGATCCACCCTATATGTATATACAAAATATTCATGTAATCTTGACAAATTATTCACATTGAATCATAATATAAACATATAACGTTCACAACCTCTTAGGAAAATCCGTCTCTACATAATCTGAAATTCTTGAAATTCTTTCTTTCCTGCAAAACGTTCATTAAGCAAGTAATGAACACAACGGCTCAGCAAGTTCAACAGTTTATGCTTCACGTAGCACATAGTTTAACATGCTCTGTGTGTGTCATACATTACGTGCTTGTGCTTCTACTATATCAATATATCTCAAATTATTGCACAAAATACACATAGTTGTCATATTATCCACGTATCACATAACACATACTTCCTGAGCATTTGACAAGTATTTACATATCATAACAGGCAACCTTTAACATTAAAGGACTGAAGAACTTGCCTGGCGTCCAGTTATTTAAATTATTAGCTCAAACCCTTAACTCGATCAACCTATGATCATAAAATAATCAAATAATAATTATTTAACTCTTTGTGATATTAATTTAATGAATTAATATCATCTCTAGGCCAATTATTAATTTATATGGTCAATTATATTAACCTCGTTCCTTAAAATATTCACATAACTTAATATTTAAAGCCTTCACTATGGACAACCCGACTCATCGGATAAAATTTTCACATATTTGGTTGTCCGGAACTTTATTTATTCATTTTCTAACCTTTAAACTCATTAGATTAATATTTAAAATATTTAAATATTAATCCCCAATATTTAATATTTTTACAAAAATATTAAATTTAATGCCCAAACATCATTTCTATATTTTTAGTATTTTTCTATAATTTTCTATGATTTTTAAACAATTTTTAAACATTTATTTAAATTAAAATTCACTTCAGATGGCATTTTGGTAATTTTCGCTGCATTAGGGACACATCCGGAATTTCCCGAAAAGTCCAGGGGTATTTTCGTCATTTTCGCGCGTTAAGAACACATTCGGTATAACCTGAAAAGGCCGGGGGCAAAATCGTCATTTCCCTGCGTGGCCGACCGCCGCGCATTGCGCGCGGCGTCCCCCTTGTCAGCCAAACGACATCGTTTGGCTGGGCCGGTTCCGAATTCTTGGTCGCGCATGGCGCGGCCCCTTCTGCCCCCCCCCCCCCCCCCCCGCGCGCGCCCGAAACGGCGCCGTTTATTTGCCCAAAAAAAACAAGGCCCGCGCAATGCGCGGCCTGTTCTTTTCTTCTTCATCTGTCGTCGCGGAACAGTACACCAACTTATCATCCAAACACCATTTTTGCTCCAAAAATTCACAATAAAACTATCCCAAAAATCACATAATTCATATATGTACATCCTAAAATTATTTAGAATAAATATTCTAATTATTTTCTAATTTTCATAACATTATTTTAACATCATAAATACAAAATAATTTAAATAAAAATATTATACCTTCCCAAGCTTATAGATTCCATCCTTTGAAGCTTTTTTTACTCCCTTGTTGGCATCAAAAATTTGCTCATCTTGGTGGTCATGGAGGTTGCCGGTGGTGGTGGTTGCATTTGCAAGAGGAAAAGAGAGTGTTGATGTTTTGTTTTTCTTTTCTTTTCTTTTCTTTTCTTATTCCCATTTTCCTTCTTTTTATAATACTCCAACTTAACCAATTTTAAAAATCAATTGGTTCCACCGACCTTGCCACCTGAAGCTTCTGGATTTTCCAAAATAGCGTGCACAAATATATTTTAATACATTATACAATTATTTCATGTAATAAATATTTTATATGAAGTATATAAAATATTTATTTTAATTCACTAAAAATCATAATTTGATTTATAAATAATATTAACACCCTTTTTGGGTACTTTACCTTACAAATTTTGTACACGCATAATGACATGCATGTAATTATATGAGGTAATTTATACCTCCAAAAATCATAAAATCAATCATAGTACATATAAAAATTATTTTTCATAATTTTTCACTCCGTTACTTGGACAACATGTTACATTAACATGTTCACGTTTCTGAAATATTATCTTTCATAAAAGTCATAATAATTTCATTATACATAAATATAATTTTTAATAACTTAGAACATCCCTCTTTCTTATTTATTATTTAATTTCTTTAATATTTACTATAATTTCTTTATATATATAAATTATATATAACTTAATATTATATAATTTATATATTTACATTTTCCTTTCTTAAATAATTCTTAATTTCCTCCAACCTTATTCCATTTAATCGCCTTATATAAATTACATAATTATTCTTATATAATTTATATAATTATTATTTTCTTCATACCTTATTTTAATTTTCTTATATAATTTATTATTATATAATTTATATAATTACCTTTCCTTCTCAATTAATTTCTAAACCTCCTCCAAAATTCTTGATAAAATCTAAAATCAACACATACAATTTTACCAACTCCCTCATTCACTTTTTATTTAAATTTGGATTAATTTAATTATTAATCCCTTTATTTTCATAATTAATGAAATTTAAGATTATCAATTAAACATTCACATATATAATATACAAATGTATATATATAAATATATACATATTTAATTCATACATTTTACATTATCATATAACCTCATTGAAAATCATAATTTCTGTACTTTCATAACAATTTAATTGTACCATTTATTGTACATTTATCTGACATTTTTCTTATCCTTCATAAATTATTTTTAAACAACTTATTTACTTTTAAATTTTTTTTTTTTAACATACTTTATCATACTCTCTGCACAAATTTAATTTACTAATTAAATCTCATCACATACCTTAATTCACATAAAATATCATAAATAATTTGACAACCTTGATAATTTTTATCAATTAAATTCTTATTTAATTTTATTAATAAAATCCTGAAAATTTGGATCCTCACATTCTTCCCTCCTTAACAGGATTCCGTCCTCGGAATCATAATTGCCGTAATAATCATACGTATTTTATTTATAGCATCTTGTAATACCTTTATCTTGATGAATAACAATTAATTCCATAATAATCATATTTTACTTCTTTAATATCCGTAACTTACAAGAATAATACCATAATTGTCATAACTGTCAGAATATTCCATTCTTATTTCAATTCATAATTCCTTTGTAATATTGCATTTCACAATTCTCTAAAATTTTATTAATAATACCTTAATTCATTTCTTGATATACTTATCAAGATTATTTTTCATTCTCAGAAAAATGCCATTTCTTTAATCATACGTAACCTTACTCAATCTACTTATTTCATACCTTGCACCTTCATCCTCCTCTTCTTAATTCATATAAATCTTCTTTTTCACTTCATAAATCATTCCTTAATACTTCTATCATTCAACACTAGGTTTTAAACACTAACATTTACTTAATTCATCATAATCCTTATTTTAAATTATTTCAAAAATCCTGGGTGTCATATTCACCCCTCCTTCATAAAATTTCGTCCTCAAAATTTCTATGTATTCGCTCTTCACAATTTCTTTACATTTATTCCACATATTTTTCTTCCCTTCATTTCTCGTAATCATTGCCCATTGCAATTTTCTAATCCATCACATTTCATAATTCCCTTCCTTTACAATATTACTTTTCTTATCACTCACAATTTAAAATACTACCCCATCCTACTATCCAAATCTTCATAAGAGTAGAGGAATTCAAAATTTTTGTTTTGGAAACTTTCATGATATGCTGAATGAACATTTATCCCGGTTTAACAGTACTTCGCTCCCCGAGTACTTCATACTGCAAACCCTGACAGTGGATCAATCTGTCATTAAAGTGATGGATGTTTCACCATACATTGGCACGCCAGATGATCAGTCTGCAATGCTTGTGTCTCTTATGCCAGGTGACCATTCGATCAACCTGCAATATTCTTAATCTTTTTGTTCATCTCAGCCTTAGAATTCATTCAAAAGTAATTTGATTCGGTATAACTTCAAAGAATATGAATTCGATAAATATATGTTAAAATTTGTCTAGCTGAATCAATAGCTCAGACTTATATTCCTTCAACGCTTGCCTAGCTAGATCAATTAGCATAGACTTTCTCTAACACTTTACAATCCACAGAAATTTTTAAAACATTCATCATGTCAAAACTTTTCAAAACGTCTAGCCGAGTCAAATGGCATTGACTTATAGTTTTGACATACCTTTATAAATCAAAATCATTTATGACTTCATGTTACCGCATCATTTTGACAGTCCGTTGAGAATTCCGTCGTTAATAATTCCTACACCATAAACCATACTTTATGGTGTTGAATCATCTTGTAACGAAATAGTACCGCACCGTCTCAACAACACGTTGAGCATTCTGTCATTCATCACATCTACACCGGGCTAAAAGGTGTATGGATGATTATTTTGAAATACATTTTGATGTAAAAATATTTTTGTCTAGCCGAAACAAGTAGCATAGACACTTTTTAAATCACTTAAAAAAATTCATTTGTATTTTTAAAACACATTCGTGCTAAATTAACTTGAGGCCAAAAATTTCGAAGTCTAGCAAAGCTAG